>CM048656.1:37777660-40271022 GCA_026413185.1 Pueraria montana var. lobata
ATTTTCTCATATATACTTGTAAAGCTTACCTGCATCTACAAAAGATGAAGCCATGACTAATTCTTTGGTAGTGAAGAAAGAAAAAGAATGATCTCCTTTTTTTTTGTTGATGTTTTGATGTGTAGAATGATCTCCTTTGAATACTCTCGGTGCAAACTTTGCATACAGATAAAACCTTTATATAGAAAAATAAATTTTATTTTTCTGATTCCCAAGAGGTTTATACTGTTTTCGTGTAGTTTTTTGCTTCTGCTGCTTCTGTTTCCCTTTCCTTTTTCTTTTCTTATCTCGTTTGTAACAAAATATAAATCTACCATTGGATGATCCATTAAAGTATTTAAATAAATGGCGGAAGTTCTTTTTGGTTAAAAAATAATATTATTTTAATACTTGATCAATTAAGCGGGATTCTATTTATCTTTTATCCTTTTTAAAAAGATTGATGTAATTATGCAGTAAAAAAAAAAGATTGATTTAATTATTTATCTTTTAAAGATTATAGAGAATGAATTAAAAGGAATAATAAACAGTTAAAAAGATACCAAAATTCACCAAGGAAAAAAACGATAATGATGGTGCAGAAGAAGCAAATTTGCAAAAACTTGAGAAGTCAAGTCAAACTATAACTGCCCAAAAAATCGAGAATGTAATTTTTAGTTTCATTCTATTTATAATTTATAATATAAATTCTGACATTTTTGCATATTAATTATAGCTTGTCAAATATTTGGCTAAAATGCATTTTTGGTCCCCCTATAATCCGCAATTCTAGTCCCCTTATTTTAAAATCAAGATATTTAGTCTCCCAATTTTTAAAAATTGCTGATTTTGAAAAATTGGGGGACTAAATGTCTTTATTTTAAAATTGGAGGACTAAAAATGTCTTGATTTTAAAATAGAGGGACTGAAATTGCAAATTGAGAATTATAGGGGAACTAAAAATGCATTTTAGCCAAAATATTTTTGCATCTAATCAAATGTTTTAATTATATATGTGATGTAATTTATAACTTTCAAAGATTTTATTAAATATTTTGTCTCCCCATAATTTTCCTGATATAATATTTTAAAAAAATTATTTGAAATTTAATTTATAGATAAAGATAAAAGAGAATGTATTAAAAGGATGTTAGGGAGCTAATAACTATGTACTGAAAAATAACCTAAAAGACTACCATTAAAGCTATAAAGAGAATAGAGATAAACATTCATATTTTTTCATTGATGTCAAAAAGATAAAGAGGATACAATTTTATAACCTAATTGTCACTATTGATGATCCTACAAGTATCATCATCCTAGCTTAGGAAATTAGAAATAAATGCTAAATAACATAATAGATAAGATTCTAATATTTTAATATTTTAACTCCGTCTTATAAAATCTTTCAATCATTTTAGTTTGGGTTTAAAGCCCATCCTATCAAAGGAATAAACCGTTAAAAAAAATACCAAAATTCAAAACAAAAAAAAAGAACGATAATGATGGTGCAGAAAAAGCAAATTTGCATATACTTGAGAAGTCAAGTCAAGTCAAACTATAACTGCACAAAAAATGGAGAATGCAAATGTTATGAGTTTCATTCTATTTATATTAGATTTGTTGTTATGGCTTCCATGTATATCATGATCTCGTCCATAATCAGTAATTCTGAAATTTTTGCATATTAATGATAGCCTTTCAATATTCATGACACAGATCTGAAACAAAATAACCCAATTTTAAGAAAGAAGACAACTATGCACCTTTTTTTTTTATCAACAGACACATATTTTTCATGAAAGAATATATACAAGTTTTCATTCATTTTGAAAATTTCTCACACAAACTAGACAGTTAGCAGCAAGTGATGCAACTTTGTCATTTTATTCGATTAACAACTAGATTACCCCTCTACCTAATTTAAATACTTCCACATGTGTCCCCTCATAAAATACCAGACAAGTTCTGATGTATTTTTTGAATTTACATTAAACCTCTATTTGCCGAGTTTCATTTTATATTTATTATATTTGTTGTTATGGTTTTCATGTGTATCATTCCATCATAATTAGTAATGGATTGTGACCTACGGGGTCTCAGGTTTGGATACACCTACCAGGTAAAATATTTGCTACAACCTTATGTAAAAATGTCTTCAATCGTTAAATTAAGTGATCTAATTTATAAGTGAGCAGATTTTTTTGAGTGTGTTTATATTTCAGAATGGCCTTAAACAACCGAAACATTAAAAATTTTAGAAATTTCCATACATTAATTACAACCTTATGAAATTCATGACACTAATACAACCAAAATAATCCATTCAACCTAACAACCAAGAACATAATGTGTAATTTTGACAACATAGTTACTAAACAAATGAACCATCATATTACAATGCAAGTATATTGAAGCAACAATACATGAATATCACATAATTTACTCAATAATTTCTAGTAACTACTATGTTGAGAAAATATAAGACAAAGTTGAGTATTATCTTGAGGTTAAATAGTATTACACTAAATCTTGTTTCTTATAAAAAGGACTGGATGTAGTAATATTTAAGAGAGAGTGACATGTGTCATAGGAAGAGTTCTCTTTTCCAATAGATAAATAGATTTCTATCATGTAGTAATATTTTTGCTAGTGTTTGGGTTGTTGGCAAAGGGTAGAGACACAAGGACTAGTTTGCAGCCTAACCACAATACATTGTTGATGAAACAAATTATCACATGGCATTGTGTAGCACTCGGCATTGACATCCAATTCTTCCAAACATATAAACAACACTCACTTCGTACCATTTCCGTAGATTTCTTCAACAACGTTTCAATGTCTTCGTTGGATGCCGGAATATGCAAGCCATTATCAACAACCATAATTAAAAACCATAAAGGGATTTCTCGAGGTTGAGATTCAAAAAAGGAGAAGCAACAACATCAACTTGAAATAGATCTCGAACATCATAAACTATCCCCTCTACTATTTCCTCAAGAAATTTAATGCAGAAGAAGTGTGTGCGCGATAACAGTGTCCGCAAGAAATCTTGACCCTCTTGGAAGGAGCTATTAGAGGGGAAATATAGTAAGAATGAGGGAGTCAAGCTCAATTGATTGAGCAGAGTATGTGAATTATTATAAATTGCCTGATACCTATATTTGATTCTTAGGATAAAAATTACAGTAAGAGCATAGGGGGTATATGACTAAAACAAACTTTAATGTTGAATATGAAAATACCACTAGGAATCAGCGTAGCATGCTGATTGGTGCACCAGTAACACTGATTTAGTCGAAATTCATTCAACCAAACAATCAAGAACACTTTGTGTAATTTTGATAACATAGTCACCAAACAAATGTACCATCGTATTACAATAAAATTATTATTGAACCAAACCCCTTCTATTATTTCCTCAATAGAATCAATGAAGGAGTGTATGAGAGATAATAGTGTCCGCAAGAATTGACTCTCTTGCAAGAAGCTATGACAAGGTACGGTTTGAGAGGGAGAGTATAATAAGAGTGTTGGAGTTGGAGTAGTATTGAGATGAACCCTAATGGAAAATTTGAAAATATCACCAGGCAACAATGTGGTACGCTGATTCGACCCAAGCCTCGACATGTGGAAGGAGTAGCGCTGTGGTGCACTTCGTTCTGCATATGCCATGCAAAAAGATGAATAAAATTATTTAACCTCAAGATAATACTCAACTTTGTCTTATAGTATTTTCTCATATATACTTGTAAATCTTACCTGCATCTACAAAAGATGAAGCCATGACTAATTCTTTGTTTGTGAAGAAAGAAAAAGAATGATCTCTCTTTTTTTTTTTTTTTGATGTTTTGATGTGTAGAATGATCTCCTTTGAATACTCTCAGTGCAAACTTTGCATACAGATAAAACCTTTATATAGAAAAACAAATTTTATTTTTTTTCTAATTCCCAAGAGGTTTATACTATTTTCATGTAGCTTTTTGCTTTTGTACGGGATTTGATTCAGATGAAGATTTCGGAATTCAGGGCGTGGAGGGATTTTCCTTGACTTGGGCAATGCATTTGGAGTCAATTTCAGAACATTCTTTCGCTCACCACAATGCTCTATGCAAAGAATAAGAGTTGCAAAACATTCTTACAAAATTACATATCAGAAACTACTTATGTTTATTCACCACAAAGAACAAGAGTTGCAGTTGTTAATCACCAAATAGAACAGGCATCGTGTTATTACCACCAAATAATTGTTCTGTAAAAAGACAACTAAAAGAAGAGGAACACTGCAATAGTGACAAGACAAGAAATTTAAGCAGCAAATTTCACATATTCACATAAAAAATCCATTTCTTGATTTCCAAAACAATCAAACTGAAAAGCATATGAAGAAGAAAGAAAGCCTTACTGAGGTTTGGTTTGTTGTGCAGAAGGGGAATGGAGGCTAAAGTATCATACTTGTGGAAAAACTTCATGTATCATCAATTGCCCAACACTTTTTATAGTTTGGATTTATCTAATTGGGTAGCACACTATCTTATGGCATGCACGTCTTTTTCTAGGAAATGGAATTTGCTTTTTGGTGTGACAGTAGATGTTTTATAGAGTATAAGAAACAATCACGTGATGAATTCCTTAGCTTAGTTTAATTTTTCTTCCTTATTGTTGATTCAGATTTTTGAGGTGCCGCGAGAATGTAATATGTTAGCTCTGTTTTGTTTCCGTTCTTTTTTTTTTTTCGTTTTTGTTCACCAGTAGCTTGCTTGTTCACTAGTAGCCAATGGAAGTTCTGCACTTTCGTTGAAGGGGAAGAAGATTTAAAGAGGGGTTACTGGAGGTTCTGCACTTTCGTTGAAGGAGAAGAAGATTTAAAAAGGGAGGGGAAAAGCAATTGCAATATTAAAGTTAAAGAGGGAAGAAAGGTGCTAACAAATTAGTCCAGTCTATTGATCAATGACGTGGCAACCTATTTGCACACATGGAGTGCCATGTAAAGACACCACACATCATATGTACACTCACGTTAGGTTAACAGAGCTCACTTAACGGAATGACCAATTTGTTGCACCTTTTTCACTTTCAGAGGCTAAATTGGAATTTTCCATCTTTCAGGTTTAATATCTATATCTGCACAATTATTATATTTTAGAAACTACTTGTTTTAGTCTCTCTATATATATACACATATTTTAGCTCGTTTTAGTCCCTACAATTTTAAACATTAGGGACTAAAGCAGATTAAAAAATATATGTATAAAAACTAAAATGAACAATTTTTAAATCTTTAAATTAAAACATAAAAATCATATAAATAATTATAAAGATAAAAATCCAATACGTCTTTTATCTTTTTTCTTTCAAAATTTTAGGTAGGCAAGTAAGCCAACACACTCGTACACTTTTTTTTTTTTGGGTACACAGGTATTCTCAGAATCCTGCTCTAGCAGTTATGCTCAGCACCAGCAGTACTGCGTTCCTGAATTGCTTAACACACACACATACACTATGTCAGCCTTTTTAGCTTTGATGTGTCATTCAAGGGCAGGACAGTCCCATATAAAATATCAGACAGAGAAATCAGAGAAAAGAGAGAGTAATATATATGTTGTGTCTTGATAAGGACATATTTAGATAATTAATGTCGTTTTATAAAAAAATTCATAGAGTAATATATACTCTTATTATATAGTAAGAGTATTTTTTTTTTTTTTGAAAATATTGAGTATATAAATACAAGCGTATATAATAGTAAGAGTATATAATACTCTAATTTTTTTTTTCATTTATGACTCTCACTTATCCTCATGTATAAAGAAAGTATTAAATAAAAAAAAATATTTAATGTCTTATAAATATAAAACGTTTTCAATACTAAAGAAAACATATCCAATGCAGGTGTTTACATGAGTTGCTTAGCTTTAAGCAACATTGCTTAACTTTTTTTCATTGAAGCAAATAACATAAAGTCGCTTATAAAGGCACTGTTAGTTATATAAGCAACATTACTTAACCAAATTTATACCATAAATAATGAGAGAGTAATCTATATGTTGTGACCTTTGGTATTGAAAACATTTTATAGATGTCATGAAGCAACTCACTACTTATGAGTATGTCTCAATTTATTTATGATTTATAGAAAATTTATATATTATTTTTTTTTACAGAAAAAATTATATATTATTTCAATACTATTTAGATACTATTATTTATTTTTGAGCAATTTATTACATACTATTCATAAATAATAAATTGAGACATACTCATAAATGCTTGACCCAATTTATTTATGATTTATAGAAAATTTATATACTATTTATGAGCAAATGACATGAAGCAACTCATTTATGAGTAACTTTTTTTTAACCAAATTTATATCATAAGAAACGTTGCTTAACCAAATTTATACCACAAATAATATATTTTTCAAGCATTATAGGACCCACAAAATTAAGTTAAGCACTCACCTTAGCAACCTTAGTATTTGAGTGAATTTTTGTGTAAAATGCATAAATCTATGTGAAATTGTAAGGCCTACAAAATTAAATTAGACAACCCATTTAAGCAACTATGCATTGTAGATGCTCCAAAAGAATATAGAACATTATTCATTTTTATAGCATGGATACTTTTTTCGTAAATGTATTTTTCTTTCAATTTTCACTCTTTCCATTTTCTTTTTCAAACAAGTACATAATTGTTTTCATAAATTTCTAAAGGACATGTCATCAATTAGCTGAGACATTCTAACAGCAAGGACTAAAAATAAAATTTTTATTTTATTAGAGACCAAGAAAAAATATTAATAAAGACCAAACACAAAATTCAGTAATTTATCAAAGGCTAAAAACATCTTTAAGTCATTAAAAAAACAAAAGGGTAATGAGACATATTAGAGTACGTATAATTACTGTACCAACAAAAAATATCTGTACCAAAAAAAAAAGTACCTATAATCTTACCTTAATTTGTACTATTAAAGTAAAATACATGATCAATTATTACAGGTTTATTATAATGATTAATACATGATAAAGGAATGTGTGTGACAGTCAAACTAGGATATGGTACTTATAAGATATAGTGAAAAAACAATTTTTACTCTTAATATAGAAATAATTAAATAATTCAAATTTTGTTTATTAAAAAACATAACGTATAATATTATCAATGTATTTTTACCTTAATTTTTAATTTAAATTTTATTATTTTCTTTATTTTGATATTACCTTAATGTATTTCAAATAACATTTAATTTAAGACATACTAGCAGAAACACGGGCGCTACCACGCGTCTGTGTGTCCGCATTCTATTACGCTAAATTTGATATGTTGTAAATTTATTTTACTATGCATAATTTTATCTATTAATTTTATGAAAATGGACTAAAAGTTTCTTATTTACCAATTTGTTAATGTTTATATTAACTTTAATTTACTATTTTGTCTTAATACATGTATATCTATATGTATTTTTTTTTAACTTCTTATGTCTCAACTATTTAAGGTACTACGATAATTTAATTATGTTGAACCTTCAAATGGCTGAAACAAATTAATTGGCAGATACTATTAACAATACTATTAACAAAGGCATAGATAATAAGTTTATCATAATATTATTATGTGATGCATTTCTAGACTTCACTTTAAATTAATTAACGGTCTATATTTCAGTTTTACTTATTATTTTCATTTACTAAAATTTAAAACTGACAATTTTTAGAATTTTAAAAATCTACTAATTTGTTAATTAAAATTAGCTTTTTTAAATATTAAAAGTCTACCAATTTGTTAATTAGATCTGTATCGTTTAAGCATATGACTCGACACGTTGAACTCAAGGAAGAAAAGCTAGCATAAAAGTATAAATAGTGCAGAAAGAGGGAATTGTACCGTGACCCTCCGCATTACATCATCCACACGTTACCACTAAGCTATGATGTTGTTATAGTATATTAATGACAAATATATTATAATATCTATATTTTGTATTTATTTTACTTTATACTGATTCATGTGGTTCAATTAGTAAATCACCGATTCAACCATTAACCCATTGACCTAGTATCCTTACTAAGCCGAATACCGATCCAAGTTTTAAAACATTGATACTAGTCATTGCAATGCCGCAACCATATACATCTGTCCAAAATCTAATGATTTTCTCGATTCCTATTGATAATTGTTGTGCATACTTACATTTGCACTTAATTTTCACAACAATTATCTTACTTTCTTCTCATTTATTGTTTTGTTTGGTCTCTTTTAGTTAGGAAACACCTTCTTTTAGGATTTAGTTTCATGTAGTTAGTTTTAGAAACTTATTAGCTTTTTAATTATGTTTTTGCAGAGTTCT
The DNA here is from genome assembly GCA_026413185.1 of Pueraria montana var. lobata. NCBI lineage: Eukaryota > Viridiplantae > Streptophyta > Magnoliopsida > Fabales > Fabaceae > Pueraria > Pueraria montana. Next base: position 37,785,996 of record CM048656.1, read on the forward strand.
AGTACACCAGAAGAAGAGTTGAAGATGGGGAATTCAAGACCATTCACTTAGCAAGTGTTGTTGTCGCTGAGCGAGAGAGCTCGCACTAAAGAGGACACGTGGCAAGTTGTTGGGTAAGTGAGAAGTTATCTTTGTTTAGCGGGATTAGAAGCTGAAGAGGCAACTTGGGAAGTGTCAAAGCCGCTTAACGAGCTCATGCTAGCTAAGCGAGTTGATCTATCTGCCTGAAGAAGAATTGCAAATTAATGTAATTTGCTTAACGAGCTGTTGCTCACTAATCAAGTTGTGTCTTTATGCAGAAGTGACAAAACATAGATTCTCACCCTATTTAAAGTGTCTTGTCATTGGGATCATCATCAGATCATTCTAGGGTTGTGTGCTTGGCTGCTGAGGCTCCCACTTACCACATTCCTTCCATTCTTCACCATTTCTCTTCCATTTTCCTTTGTTCTTTGTAATTTTTGGTGGCTCCTCATGTCAATTTGGAGCTAACTTCTTTGTAGTTGGGGGTTTGGTGTGCTAGTAACTCTCATGTAATGACTCTTACTATCTATTTAATGAATATTCAGTGTTAATGCTATTTCTCTATTTTTAATGTTGGTTATTGGCTTTATATCACCCAAGTAGTTTATCTATTTGATTTTATTGTCATTGAGAAATGCTTTGAAAACTGAGATTTGAGAATGGTATCTAATGAATGTCTCATCTAGGAATGGAGTGATGTTTGTTAGTCTCTTAATGATCCTTGCTCTTAAACAAATCATTTAACTTCACTTACTAAGGGATTAGGAGTAGAGTTAATTGATTTAGCTTCTTTCACTTGAGGAATCAAGGTTAGAAGACTCAAGTGGGTTGAGATAACACTAGGATTTTCATTAAATGGAGAAAAATCAATTATATTACTAAGATGTTTGCCAAGTACCACCAAATACCCCAACTAGCTTGTTTTATTGTTGTTTTTAGCCACTGCACATCAACTGTTTGATCTCTTGCCTCTTTGAAATATGTCTTGTTTTTAATAGTTTATTTTAGAACTTAGAATTTAATTTCTAAATCATTTCACTAAAATAACATATTCTTTTGCCTAGACTTGAATTTACACAGAAGCTTAGTACGAACAAGTCCCTGTGGATATGACTTTTAGACTTGAATTTACACAAAAGCTTAGTACGAACAAGTTCCTGTGGATATGACTTTGTACTCAAATATTGAAAATACTACACCGATTGGTGCGCTTGCCAATGATGTAACACCTATACACCATTCCTTATTAGACATCACATTAGACCAACTCTTTCTAATGCCTCCAAAAAATTTGACATCCCATTAGCTTCTACCATTTTAGGCAAAATATCACTACCACACTTTTATTTTTGTCTGACAATTCTCACTCTCACCTCCTTAGATATATATTAAATTTTAAAAATTCAACTGTTAAATTAAACTTTTTTTTTAATAGATCAACTGTACAATTTTTTGTAAATTTTTCAAACTAATTGATAATTCATTAATTAAGTTTTATTTAAAGTATGATATTTAAAAAAAAAAAGTAAATGTTGACTATAAAATTTTATAACTATAAGTGTTTGATTGATCTAAAATTTGGTAAACATGCATAATCGTTGAGTTAATATAAAAATATTTAATAACTGAATTAACAAAATTTAGAGAAAATGACCAATGCACGATAGTGTAAAATAATTTTGTATTGTCATCTAATCATAAACTATCATGTATGGTAAGTTTGTTGATTTATATACCAAATTTATCATTGTTGGACGGGTTGTGAATACCCCAAAGTATTTATCATTGTTTGAATTCCCTTAAACCCCATAAGAATTTCTTTATTTTATGTTTCATTTAAATTTCTTGGATGTATAGTAAATATCTCTAAGTGTTTGATTATATTTTGATTGATTGATTGCTAGGATGTTAGTTGTTCATATGATTTTACCCTTTTTAAATTTCTAATTAAAATATTTCTTAAAATTATAATTATGGATTATTTTAATTTTTGAAATTATGGAAAAATATTACTCTTTAAATTTCAAGCTGATAATTATCAATTACTTCCTATTCATTTGATTTTTGACTTTGACAACTATAAATCATTTTAATCATTGACTTTATTGTACACTAATCAATTTGGTCCACTATTAAATTCAAGAATTAAATTTATACTATAAAAATTAAAGACTAAATTCAAGAAAACTTCTTGATTTCAAGAAATTAACATATATTGTAGAATTCAAATTTATAGTTATATTAAAAAATAAATACATTCAATTATTTTCTATTTTTCTTATTAATAAATAAGTTCATATCTAATTGATATTTTATTTTTCTATATTAAAATAGTAAATATATCAATATAGTAAATTAAGTTTTTTATTAAAAAATAATTAATTTTAGATTTTTTTAGCAATATAAGAAATTAACAAAATTGCCTGTTTTTATATATACAAAAAAAAAAACTCCTCTAAAAATTCACATTCTTCTGTTGTATAAAAATATAAATTAAAATTATATCTTACTAATGAAAATTATAAAATATTTAATAATTGTTTTACAAAAATTGACAAAATGTAGCTTGACTCTCATGTTCAGAATCTTTCTCCATTACTCTCCAAATGTCTTTTTAAAAATAGAAGCTACATTATTAAAATAAGAAATATAAAAACATAAAAAAAAGTTAATACTACTGATGCTATCAAATGGGATGGAAGGAAAGAAAATAGGGTGGAAAAAATATGAATAACAAGTTTTTTTTTTTATTTGGTTGGAGAAAAAGTGGAAAGAAAAAAAGGAGGAAAATGTTGACTTTTAAAAATAAAAATTTAATTTTTTTCCTTTTACTTTTCTTCCAAGTCAAAATTTCAAAAAGAAATTTACTTCCTTATTTTCTTTCTGTTATTCCAAACAAGCTGCGAATGTATATGGAGAGAAAATATACAAAGAGAGAAAATAATAAATATGATTGGTAACATAATAGGAAAATAAGAGAAATAAAAGAAAATTAAATAGAAATAAAATGAAATAGAAAATAAATATAAATTTATAATAATTCCAAAAAAAAAAAAGATTTTGCAGATTTTGTCTTTTGGTTTCCAAATTTTTGCTAAAGCCGGTAGTCAACGGTCAAACAGACACTCACAAACATACACTTCATTGCATTTTTACACCACGACTGTTATGCTCAACACAAGGGCTGGGACTGTCTCATATAAATAGAGGGTGCAATTGCATACAAGAACCAGAGAAGAGAACCAACAACTAAAAACACTAGTCTGAGAGAAGAGTAAGATACAATTTGGTGTAAGGAAGGAGAGCTAAGGAGCATTTGAAGAACATAGGTGAGTTCTTTAATCTTGTTTTTAAATTTCATTATAGTTGCAGCTGAATTATTATCAATAATACTTTGTCATTTGTATGTTATCGTTGCTTCTTCTTTTTTTTTTAATCTCTGGATCAACCTAAGGTTATATTTTTTTTCTGAAAAATAATATATACACTTCATTTTTTAGATATAAAAAATGGAAGAACCAACGAGATTAAAAATAAAATGAGAAAGCTGAAGATGTGATGAGTGATGTAAGGTGATTGGAGGATAAAGAGAAAAAATGAGATATGAGATAGGAGTATTTTTTTCACGTGTAATTAAGTAAATGCATGATCTGTTTATTTTCGCAATTTTTATAATCCCTAATATATGATAGAGATGAAGGATGTCTCTTCATTTCTTGGTATAGATCTATCATTGTTCATAAATACTGGTTAGTACAAAGATCAATGATACACATGGTGGATTAATATTTTGAACCATTCATATTTCTTTTACACATATAAGTTTTTTGGTTACTTGTAAGTTGTAACAAAGAAAAGAAGCTCATTTTTTACAGTGACGTTTGATTTTATTCTCTACAAGCTTCTGCAGTAGTAATTTTAAAGAATATAGAAAAAAATATTATGTTGAAAATTGTTCTTTCAGTCAAATTTTAAAAAATGTTAGTAATACACGTTTTAATATATAATTTTTTAAAAACATAGTTTATTGTTAATTAAAATTTATTATAAATTATAAAAAAATTGAATTTCACTTATTATTTAAAATAAATTATAATTAATAATAAATAGTGTATTAGAAAATGAATTACTCGACTTTTAACCTATATGCAGTGTGTCGGAAAGGATATAATTAGATAATTAATGTGATTCTATCAGAATTTTTATACAATGATACCTTTTTTAGTTTATGTAAAAAAAAAATGACACCTTTTTTAGTTAATACATTTTTGTTTTGTTAAAATGTTTTTTTCTAGTTACGAAGATAAATTTTACAACAAAATATAATCTGTTTTCATTTTTCTCTTATCCTAAATAAAAAGATTAACACATTTTTTCTAACATACTTCCTTCAATCCTATTTATAAGAACCAAATTAAAATTGATACTTAATTCTTTTTATATGACCCAATCTATAATGTCTTGTATTAAATATTTTTAGACTAAAATACTCCTAATTAAAAGAGAGGTTGTAATGACAATTATAGTTTTAAAAAAAAAAATCTAAGATAAATTTATTGTCATAAACTAAATTAACTATTTTTCTTAATCTTGATGAATTAAGTAATTGAGTTTTATAAATAGGAACGGCTGAAGTATTTTTTTATTATTAATTAAAATTTATTAAAAACTACAAAATAAAAAGAGTGAGTCATCAAAGAGAGAGTGCATTGTTAGTATATTTCTCTTTCAAATAATTTAAGCCCATTTCCTCTTTCAGTTTTCTCTTCTTTTGCTTTTGAAACCAAAGAAAGTGTAGAAGGACAAGTACTGAATTATTCTCATAAACTGATATTTTTTCTGCTTTTTCCAAAGTTTGTGTGTACTCAGCCATTGTCATTGAATAAAATGATGAAAGAGAGAGACTTGCTTCACCAGAATCGTGTTCAAGGTTTGTGACACTATTAATGAAGAAACTTTTAATTATTTTGATATTTTTTATTCTCCTTCTTTTTATGACATTTTATATAGATGATATAGAAGAGTGTAAAATAATTAGTAAACATTTTCATTATCAGCTAAGGTGTGAGTGAATTAGTAGGATCTATGCAAATGTGTTAAAAACTCACCTAGAGCATCTTTAAAGTATACGTTCTTAACTCACTTTTATTAAGTCTCACCAGGTCAGATTTAATTTAAAAAAAATTCTATTCTAACAGAATAATCTAAAAACTTAAAAATGAATCTCATGTATTATCTCATAAATATGTTTTTTTAATCATGTCGAGTTCAAACTTAATTAGTCTGGCATCTTAAATGTGTCTAGATTCGGTTGATCAAATCTAAGTAACAATTTGCATTAATGAATGTGACACCACCAACTTTTCCCTGTATTGAACAATGGAACTAGCTTTAACAGCAGTTAGATATAAATTTGCACGATGTAGAATACTCTTAAAACCCTAAAGATGCTTCTTGATTCTTAAATATATTTAGCATATATTTTATTGCTTGGCTTGGATGTTTGAATTTTAACTTGTTAACAGAAGATTATTGCTTTGTTTCTCCAGCGTTGAAGTTGATGCAAAAGCATGCACGTGAACATGTTCGTAAAGTCATGGAAGAGACTAAAATATTCCAACAAGAGATAGATACAAGGAATGCAGAACTCAATCGCTGGTGTCAACAAGTGATTGAACAAGAAACCCTAACTATTCAGGTAAAGTCATATGGAAGTGAGTTTTTTTGGTTTCATTTTTCCCAATTTTATACCTTATTAATCAATGATGAATCATGCAAAAAAAATTTGCAGCTCGAGAAATAATGATTGTATTTAATCCTTAAGGCCAAAATATTGGCAATTTTTAAGCATAGTGACTCAGGAGGGAACATTTAACATACCTCAATTAGCCAATAAATCAGTATAGCCCTCATCCATTAACACTGTACCATCCTGCCAACACAACACAGTAGCACATCATTATGCCCAGAAATTGATCAACAAAAATTGGGAAAAAAATTATCAACAAAATGATATATTTTGTTTTCTATAAAAAAATCTTAACGTGTCTAGCACATTTTTCACAAAAAAATTGCAAATAAATTCGCTAGTTTTTTTTTTTGGTTCAGTGGCATATGAAGGTATAAAAGTCATTAAAAAAAATTTGTGTTATTGATAAAGTAGATACAAATATTTAGTAGTATATGGATAAAAACATATCAGTAGTATAAAATGTAATTAATTAAGAAAATAATTAATATTTGAATAGTATAGTTAAAAATGCTTAAAATTTCTCGTATGAGATAATATTATCAAAATTATTACATTTAATTTTGTATATTATAAATTTAATTATTTTGGCCCCTACAATTAATTTCTTCAAGCTCCGCCATTGGATATCCCCTTTATATATTGTTATAGATAAAAACACTTTTTTTTTATTTTTAATTTTTATGCTCTTACAATGAACAGGATGAGTTGAAAGATGTGAAGAAAAGTATAGAAGATGTTCGTGAATTGGTGCTTAAGATAACAAAATATGTTACTATTAGCACACCAAACAAGACTTCAAAACTAGGACGTCAACTTCTCTATGCAAGTCGTGATTGTAAGAGATTAGAGAAGAAAATAGTTGGCAAAAAATTATTTTCACCACTAAAAAAAAAAATGAAACATGCAAAGGTTTTGCAAACCACAACTTCTTCAAAAGGGTATCGCATTAATGATAGGTCTGCTATAGACCTAGCACAAACGGTGAGGGCAATTGTTAAAAGGCAAAAATGCTTTTACTTATTGTGATTTTTTTATTAAAATATATATTTTACAATTTTTTTGTTCGTACATGTAGTGGTTGTGTGAGTTGTTTGAACTACCCATGCTCCAACTCATGAGCCTATATGATCGAGAAGTTGCTGTGTTGTCATACATCTTTGGAAAATCAAGCATAGATCAAATGGATAGGTACATTTTAACAACTATCAAAATGTATTTTACATTAAATACAAAGTGAACAATGATTTTGTCTCTTGTTTTTAATTTAACCAATGACTTCTTGTTGGTATTGGGTTCTAATTTATTATTTGTAATATTCCAGTCTCGAGATTTTAATAACTACACACGGAGATTATTGCAGTGGCAGTAGGAAAACATTAAAAGATTTGCTGCCCAAAAAAGAGATTTGCCAAGAAGTAATTAATCTTATCTATGCATTTTTTTGCTATATATATATATTTTTTTGTATTTATTCACATTACTAATAGGTAATATTATACAGATACTTGATCTAGTTACATGTATGATGACATATGAAGTAAGATCAAAATCCAACAACCAGACAAGTGTTTGGTTCATGCCTACGCATGTTTCAGTATGTTTTTTTTTTCATCTGACACCATTCAATTCAGTTAATTTACTTGATTATTTTATAAAAAAAAAATATTAACGTATCTTTGAACTTGGTAGCAATGTGCTCTTGAGTGCAATAACGACCCAGACAAAATGAGAGAATATTATCAACACTCTTTTATGGGTAAAGTTGAATTTTTGACCAAGGTGAGTAACATCAATAAACTTTCATTGCTATATTATTTTATCTTTACACTTTGATAGTCTAATTTTTTACTTTTACATGAATAGATATTTGTCCCTGTCAATGAGGGAAACTCTCACTGGTTTTTGGTGGTTATTGACGTGCTGAGGAAAGAGATTATTTTGCTTGATTCACTTCCAACAGCATCAAAAAGTCATTCACGAGAATGCAATGTTGATGTATTGGTAAATATTACCCAACACTGTCATGCATACAATGACATTAATTCAACCATCATTTGTTAATGTAATAAATAAATTTGGGTTGTGCAGGTATCATATATACAATTATTACTCCAGCATGAATCCTTCTACGCATATCCCTGGACAGAGAGGCTGCTAATCCACAAATATAACATTGTGCAGCTTGAAGGGATAGGCATACAAAAATATGGCTCGTAAGTTTGTTTATATTATGTTTAGTCCATTGCATATGTACACTAATTTTCAAGTTAAAAATGAGTGATTTTATAAATATAGGAATGATTGTGGTATTTGGGTAGCAAGTTGGATGATGCAAATGGGTGAAAATGAATACAAAATACAAGTAAGTTTAAAATTAATTTAAGTTAAATATTCTTCATTTTTTTTTTGGATATTTTGCAGCTATATTCAATTATTAAATAATTGAAAAACAATTGTTTATAGGTGAACGATGGAACAAGGATGCGGCTCGCCTTGGATTTGGCTGTGAAGCCTTACAATCTAAGTCGTACAAATTTAATTGAAAGGTCACTTGAGCACTTGGGTTCCGAGTAGGCATAGCACTTATGCAGAAGTAGTCTTTTTACTTTTCTTTTCTTGAATATTTTGGATTTCAATGTTTATTCGTTAATGTTTTAATGGCAAAATTTGTGGTTTTTTTTATATACTGTTTAAATTTTTTTATATGATTTATTGGCACAATTTGTGAATATTTCAATTAAGGAAATTAAGTTCCATAAAACGTTGCCAAGTGAAATTATACCGTAATAGCTATGAATGAAATTCTATTAAGATCATCAATTCATCATGCAACGGGATTGGATGATCAATGTTAACTGTTAAGCACGTATATTGACATGGCAATTATGTTGCGGGTGCACTTGCAGCTTAGGTGCTAGAGAGAACAATATGCAAGTCTTTGTTGCTCCACACAATGTAGTTTTGGATGTCTTTATACGTGAGCCAAAAAAAAAAAAATCCCCTTCTCCCAATTTGGCTGTATTTTTCTTTATAAAGGATTGAATCATAAACTAGACTATGTTGCCTTTTTATTTCCTTAGATCAAAAGAAATTAGACTATGTTTCCAGTTTTTAATGTGAATATCCCTATTAGGTTCTTTTGCATTCATGTGAAATTCGAAATTCATTATTATAACTTATGATAACCTTTTTTTTTCTTTATAATTAAATTGTTTAGCGACTACCAAAATATTTATGAGCATACAATTAGAGATGAACTGTAGTGGTGTAAAATGTGGATATGATTAAAATGAGCTTTATTTTTTTAAAAAAAAAATTGATGAAATTTTTTCTACATAATCGATTAAAGATAAAACCAAAATAATGCAGTTAGAATATATAAAGGAATGTGTGACAGTCAAACTAGGACATGATACTTATAAGATATAGTGAAAAAACAATTTTTACTCTTAATATAGAAATAATTAAATAATTAAAACTAATTTTGTTTATTAAAAAACATAACGTATAATATTATCAATGTATTTTTACCTTAATTTTAAATTGAAATTTTATTATTTTCTTTATTTTGACATTACCTTAATGTTTTTCAAATAACATTTAATTTAAGAAATACTAGCAAAAACACGGGCGCTACCGTGCGCCTGTGTGTCCGCATTTCTATTACGCTAAATTTGATACGTTGTAAATTTATTTTACTATGCATAATTTTATCTATTAATTTTATTAAAATGGACTAAAAGTTTCTTATCTACAAATTTGTTAATGTTTATATTAACTTTAATTTACTATTTTGTCTAAATACATGTATATCTATATGTATTTTTTTTCCTTCTTATGTCTCAACTATTTTAGGTACTATGATAATTTAATTATGTTGAACCTTCAAATGGCTGAAACATATTAATTGGCAGATACTATTAACAATATTATTAACAAAGGCATAGATAATAAGTTTATCATAATATTATTATGTGATGCGTTTCTAGACTTCACTTTAAACTAATTAACGCTATATATTTCAGTTTTACTTATTATTTTCATTTACTAAAATTTAAAATTGACAATTTTTAGAATTTTAAAAATCTACTAATTTGTTAATTAAAATTAGCTTTTTAAATATTAAAAATCTACCAATTTGTTAATTAGATCTGTTCATTTTTAAAATTTTAAAAACCAACAATTTGTTAATTAGAAATAGCCATTTTTTAATTTTAAAAATCCATAAATTTGTATACTACAACTACCCATCTTTTATTTTTATTTTTTTAAAATACGTGGATTCCCTCACAAGATCCTGGTATATTTAACAATATTTGGATGTCTCTAGGTATGTAGCACTTGATTTGTTTAATAATAGGGAAATTTAAAAAATAAATTGTATTTATCATTTGTGGCTTTTTAAAATTTGAATGTGAACAAAGAACAAAAAAAAGATAAGTATTGGAAAAGAAACTATCCAAATAATAATGCAGCATATGTTGGATAAAAAAGAGTAGAGGCCATAAAAAACAGAACAATCTTCACCAACATTAAAGCATTTGGGTTTCCTCAGATGATCCTTCTGTGTTTCAGGAGTTATGCTTCGAAGGAATGCAACATAATCATCAGCATGAAAAGATCCCTATCTCTGGCAGGAAATAGCTTATGGAACTGCATGTGCTGAAGCAATCCATAATGAGCAAACTTGTTCCTAAAGTAGTTTAGCTACTATTCGATCAAATAGTCTTGTAGGACATTTCTTTTGTAGACTTATCCTTCTCAAAGCTATTAAACCACCTATTTATTCAGGTTTTAAAATGAACCTTTCACCTTGATGAGTAAAAACGTAAAAAAATGTCTCAGAACCAAAATTTAAAGAAATAAACATATGCTTCATTTGCAATAGGATTATGAAGGGAAAAATAGAAAGATCTTTAGTGTTAATGAAAGATAAACTTAATTACATATGATATGAATATAACCCAGTAGCCAGAGAATGGTTTCAAATCTACAATGGTGATAATGTATAAACAAAAAAAACATTATATTTCGTATAGTGAACACTTGCAATTGCAAATTTACAATAGTGATAATGACAGAGGAAAAGGAAACATGAAAATATATCATACGAATTGAAGAATATTGAGAGCCTTCTTGAGAGGCTTGGTCTTCCCTGCCTCTATAGCAATTAATGAAAAAGTCTTGCATGCCAAGGCGCAGAGGGTATGAACCCTTCTTCACTGCATTCTGAAAAAATTCATAAAAACAACCTCACCAACCAAATAAGAGAAACCTCAAAATGCAAAAGCCACGTAACAGAACAAAACAAAACTGAATAGAGGCATTATGAGGAAGACATCATTTTCTCATGGATTTACCTTCGGGCTGCATCTGATTATGGCATTTGAAAATGGGAGTGGTGTGGGAATAAAAAAAAGTGGGAACCTGTTGCTAATGCCTCAAAGAGAAAGGATGACATTCCTTATCAGACATAACATTAGACTAACTCTTTCTAATGCCTCCAAAAATTTGACATCCCATTAGCTTCTACCATTTTAGGCAAAATATCACTACCACACTTATATTTTTGTCTGACAATTCTCACCCTCACCCAAGGGGCATCTCTATTACTGGACAGATCCCACCCCGCCTTTGAGAGAGAGAAACATTCACCTCCTTAGATGTATATTAAATTTTAAAATTTCAATTGTTAAATTAAACTTTTTATTGAATATATCAACTGTACAGTTTTTTGTAAAATTTTCAAACTAATTGATAATTCATCAATAAAATTTTATTTAAAGTTGACTATAAAATTTTATAACTATAAGTGTTTGATTAATCTAAAATTTGGTAAACATGCATAATTGTTGAGTTAATATAAAAATATTTAATAATTGAATTAATAAAATTTATAGAAAATGATCAATGCACGACAGTGTAAAATAGTTTTATATTATCATCCAAACATAAATTATTATGTATGGTAAGTTTGTTGATTTATATAATAACTACCTTAAAAGTCATACCAATGTTATCATTGTTGGACCGATTGTGAATACCCCAAAGTATTTATCATTGTGTTGAATTCCCTTAAGCACCATAAGAATTTCTTTATGTTATGTTTCTTTTAAATTTCTTGGATGGATAGTAAATATCTCGAAGTATTTAGTTATATTTTGATTGATTGACTGCCAGGATGTTAGTTGTTCATATGATTTTACCCTTTTTAAATTACTAATTAAATTATGTCTTAAAATTATAATTATTGATTATTTTAATTTTTGAAATTATGGAAAAATATTACTCTTTAATTTCAAGCTTACTTCCTATTCATTTGATTTTTGACTTTGACAACTATAAATCATTTTAATCATTGACTCTATTGTACACTAATCAATTTGGTCCACTATTAAATTCAAGAATTAAATTTATACTATCAAAATTAAAGACTAAATTCAAGAAAACTTCTTGATTTCAAGAAAGTAACATCTATTGTAGAATTCAAATTTATAGCTATATTAAAAAATAAATACATTCAATTATTTTCTTTTTTTCTTATTAATAAATAAGTTCATATCTAATTGATATGTTATTTTTCTATATTAAAATAGTAAATATATCAATATAGTAAATTATGTTTTTTATTAAAAAATAATTAATTTTAGATTTGTTTAGCAATATAATAAATTAACAAAATTGCCTGTTTTTATATATACAAAAAACTTACTCCTCTAAAAATTCACACTCTTCTGTTGTAAAAAAAAGAAGTAAAATAAGTAGCATTTCTCAAATCATAAATTACAAAATATTTTACTAAGGGAATTTTTTTTAAATTTGTCTAAATTATAAATAATTTAGATAAATTAAAATTATATCTTACTAATGAAAATTATAATATATTTAATAATTTTTTTACAGAAATAGACAAAATGTAGCTTGACTCTCGTGTTTAGAATCTTTCTCCATTACTCTCCAAATGTTTTTTAAAAATAGAAGCTACATCATTAAAATAAGCAAACTAAAAAACATAAAAAAAGAAAAGAAAAGATAATACTATTGAGGCTATCATATGGGATGGAAGGAAAGAAAATAGGGTGGAAAAAAATATGAATAACAAGTTTTTTTTTATTTGGTTGGAGAAAAATTGGAAAGAAAAAAGAGGAAAAGGTTGACTTTTAAAAATAAAAATTTAATTTCTTTTCCTTTTACTTTTCTTCCAAGTAAAAATTTCAAAAAACAAATGTTCCTTCCCTATTTTCTTTCTGCTATTCCTAACAGACCATGAATGTATATGGAGAAAAAATATACAAAAAGAGAAAATAATAAATATGATAGTAACATAATAGGAAAATAAGAGAAATAAAAGAAAATGAGATAGAAATAAAATGAAATAGAAAAAATATATATATATATATATAATAATTCCAAAAAAAATTCTTTCAGATTTTGTCTTTTCATTTCCAAATTTTTGGTACAGCTAGTAGTCATCGGTGGAACAGACAGTCACGAACATACATGTCATTGCATTTTTACACCACGACCATTATGCTCAACGCAAGGGCTGGGACAGTCTCATATAAATAGAGGGTGCAGTTGCAAACAGGAACCAGAGAAGAGGAACCAACAATTAAAAACACTAGTGTGAGAGAAGAGTAAGAATAATTTTGATGTAAGGAAGGAGAGCTAAGGTGCATTTGAAGAACATAGGTGAGTTCTTTAATCTTGTTTTTAAATTTCATTACAGTTGCAGCTGAATTATTATCAATAATACTTTGTCATTTGTATGTTATCGTTGCTTTTTTTTTTTTTTAATCTCTGGATCAACCCAAGGTTATATTTTTTTTCTGAAAAATAATATATACACTTCATTTTTTAGATATAAAAAATGGAAGAACCAACGAGATTAAAAAAATGAGAAAGTTGAAGATGTGATGAGTGATGTAAGGTGATTTTAGGATAAAGAGAAAAAAATGAGATATGAGACAGGAGTATTTTTTTCACTTGTAATTAAGTAAATGCGTGATCTGATTATTTTCGCAATTATTATAATCACTAATACATGATAGTGATGAAGAATGTTACTAACATTTTCTTGGTATATATAGACCTATCTTTATGACGGGAAATTTAGGTCCTGACCCTTTAGAAGTTAACAACGCCTATCATTGTCCATAAAAACTGGTTAGAACAAAGAACAATAATACACATGGTGGATTAATTTTTTGAACCTGTCTATTCATATTTCTTTTACACATAAGTTTTTTGGTTACGTGTAAGTTGTAACAAAGAAAAAAAACTCATTTTTACATTGTTGTTTGATTTTATTGTCTACAAGCTTCCTCAGTAGTAATTTTAAATCATATAGAAAAAAAATATTATTTTGAAAATTGTTTTTTCAGTCAAAATTTTTAAAAAAATGTAAGTAATACATGCTTTAATTTATTTTTTTAAAAACATAGTTTATTGTTAATTAAATTTCATTGTAAATTGTAATTGTTTTTTGAATTTCACTTATTATTTAAAATAAATTTTAATTAATAATACATAATGTATTAGAAAATGAATTACTAACTATTCTCGTGTTTAACCTATATGCGGTGTGGCAGAAAGGATATAATTAGATAATTAATGTGATTCTATAAAAAAAATTATAACAATAATACCTTTTCTAGTTAATGCATTTTTATTCTATTAAAATAATTTTCTAGTTACGAACATAAATATTACTACAAAATTTAACCTGTTTTCATTTTTCTCTCAAGAAGAGTGCTAAGAAAATGTGTTTTCTAACGTACTCTTTTTAATATATTTTATATTACTAGTATTTATTAAAATTTATTAGAAACTACAAAATAAAAAGTGTGACCAGGGACGGATCTAGAAACCTATTAAAGAGGGGGTTGAATTTTTTTTTTTCTTTATAATTGTTTAAATTTCTAACTTTTAATAAACAATAATTTTTCAAAAATATTTACTATTTTTACACGTAAAATTGAAATTAATTTTTTTTAAGCAAAAGAAGGTGAGCTAGGAAAAAGAAATAGGGGTTGACATCCCAACTATGTTGGCACCCCAACCCCTAAGACCAAAAAACCAGCGCACCATGGAATGTATTAGATGAAAAGGATGCACAAAACACTTGGGGGGACCAAGCCAAAACCCAAGGAAACAAACTTATCTGAACCTATATGAAGGGAGCCCTTGTCTGTACCTAAGGAGCTTGTTAGAGACAAAAAGAGGTGGAGCATTCCACCAAGTATAACCACTATTATGTGCACCATAAGAGGCCAGCTTGTCCCCACAAGCATTACCCTCCCGGTAAATATGGCTAAACCTAAAGTTAAAAGATTTGGTTAAAAATTGAAATTAATTTTTATTTTAAATGATAATAACTTTCTGCTATCATAATAACAACAAGCACACAACTAGTTTTACCTATTTACACTAGTTATCATCTTAACTATTGCAATAATAACAATAAACACAACTAGTTTTACACAATTAATTTTACACAATTTTACACTAACTAATTTAAAAATATATATGTATATACACGAAAAATTCCAAGGGAGGGGGGGGGGGGGGGGGGGGGGGGCTGGGACCCATGCCCGCCCCCCTTGCATTCGTCCCTGAGTGTGACCTACCAAAATTTATAATCTCCTTATATATAAAAATGAATAAGTCTATATGTGCTCTCATTGTTCCACTCTCCCCACTCTCTCTCACATTCACTCTCATTTGAATACTCTCTTTTCATGAAGTGGTGTAGTTCACTCTCCAATATGCATCTGTTTCTTCTACTTTTCCTAAAATTTCTCTTATCAATTTCTATAACTACCCACGTTCACAATATTTCTATAACTACCTCCATTCACTTCTCTCTGATGCTATTTTTTTTAATATTTCTTTTATCAGTTTTTTGTAACTATATTTTTTAATTCCGAAAATTTCTCTCTTTCATCAATAATTTCAAATCTTTAATTCAATTTACTTTTCAATTTTCGAAGTTAATATTTCCTTATCTTTTTAAAAAAAAAATTATAGTCTCTAATTTCTTAGAGATGAATTATCTCTATTTTCAAATGTCTTTCGATGTGCTATATAATCTTTTTTTTTCTTTTCAAATTTCTTTCTATTAAGTGTATAAATAAAATAGTAAAAATTTGAATAAGTGTTGTGCATTGCACGAGCTAAAACACTAGTTTTTAAATAAATTTTATGTTAGAGAGTATATTGTTAATATATTTCTCTTCTAAACAATTTAAGCTCATTTCTTGTATCAGTTTTCTCTCCTTTCATTTTGCTTTTGAAACTAAAGAAAGTGTAGAAGGGCAAGTACTGAATTGTTCTCATAAATTGATTTTTTTTTTCCTGGTTTTTCCCACGTTTGTCAGTACTCAGCTTCAATGGCTAGCAGTTCAGAAGAATCAGACATAAGCGAGTCAGACAAGGAAGAATACATAGAGAAGTCATATGAACAACTCAAAGCTGGTAAATACAAAGTCAAGTATGCAAACGAAACATTCAGATGCCCTTTTTGTACAGCCAAGAAAAAGCAGGCATTTGGGTTCAAAGACCTTCTTCAACATGCCTCTGGAATAGGCACAGGCTCATCCAAAAGAAGAGTGAAAGTAAAGGCAAAGCACCTTGCCTTGGCACAGTACTTGAAAGAATTGGATAATAACTCACAACAAGCTAAGCCTCATGGGTTGAAACAGCCATTGAAAAACCCAACCCAGATGAAAGGTTTGTTTGGCCTTGGACAGTGATTGTAGCCAACATATTTGGGAAGCCAAAGAGGCTCATGTTTTGCATAGTGCAGAAGATCCAAGAGGGTATGTTGTGCTGGAATTCGGCACAGAATGGACCGGGTTCAGACAAATGAAGAAATTAGAAACAGATTTTCTAGTTCGTCATCATGGCAAAAACGATTACGAGCCAAGGAAAACGGGTCATGCTTCAGGCTTATATGCTTGGTGCGCATGTGCAGAGGATTACAACTCAGAAGGGCCTGTTGGGACTTGTCTTCATGAGATAGCTGTGCTGAAAACAACTTCTGAGGTTGCGCAATATGCATTGAAAGTAAAAATAGAAGCTCTGGACCATTTGGGTGATGAAATAGGCTATGCAAACAAAAAGATTGGTAAGATGGAAACGAAGTGCATTGTGGATAACATGTCATTGAATAAAATGATGGAAGAGAGAGACTTGCTTCACCAGACTCGTGTTCAAGGTTTGTGACCCTATTAATTAATGAAGGAATACCTATTTGTATATCTTTTATTATCCTTTTCTTTTGACATTTTATATAGATGGTATAGAAGAGTGTAAAATATTAATAGACATCTTCATTATCAGCTAAGGTTTAAGTGAATTAGTAGGATATATGAAAATGTGTTAAAACTCACTTAGAGCATCTTTAAAGTATATGTTCATAACTGATCACTTTTATTAAGTCTCACTAGGTCAGATTTAATTCTAATAATTTTCTATTCTAACAGTAATAATCTAAAAACTTAAAAAATGAATCTCACGTATTATCTCATAAAAATATTTTTTTTGATCATGTCCAGTTCAAACTTGATTATTTAATTAATCTGGCATCTTAAATGTGTTTAGATTCGGTGGATCAAATCTAAGTAACATTTTGCACTAGTGAATGTGACACTACCAGTACCAACTTTTCCCTGTATTGAACATTGGAACTAGCTTTAACAGCAGTTGGATACAGATTTGCACGGTGTAGAATTCTCTTAAATCCCTAAAGATGCTTCTCGATTCTTAAATATATATTTAGCATATATTTTATATATTAATTGCTTGGCTTGGATGTTTGAATTTTAACTTGTTACACGGAATTAAGATTATGGCTTTAATTTGTTTCTCCAGCGTTGAAGTTGATGCAAAAGCATGCACGTGAAAATGCGCATAAAGTCATGGAAGAGACTGAAAAATTGCTACATGAGATAGATACAAGGAATGCTGAACTCAATCGCTGGTGTCAACGAGTGATTGAACAAGAAACTTTAACTATTCAGGAAAGGAGAAAATTTGAGGAAGAAAAGAAAAGGGTAAATCTTTTTAACCAACTTATCTTGAATTTGTATGACATAAAATTTGTTAATGATAGTATCCAGACTAATATGAACTATTCAATTTATAATGTGAAGAAAATGGAATCATTAATTTTAGCATCAGAGGAGCAGATGAAGGCCAGAAGTGATTTTGTCAGTTTGCTTGAAAAACATCAGGTGTGTCATACGTTGTTGTTGTTTTTTTTTCCCATATGGAAGTGAGTTTTTATGGTTTCATTTTTCTCAATTTTATACCTTATTAATCAATGATTAATCATATGAAATAATTTTGCAGCTGGAGAAAAAGACTCAAATTGATGCACTATTGAAGCTTGAAAAAGAAATGGAGACTGAACATAAGTTGAAGTTGGAGATTGCTGAACTAGAGGGTCAACTCAAGGTTTTGAAGTGTATTGTATGAATGTGGAGGGAGCTGATCATGAGAAGAGAAGAAAGAAGGAAATAGAAGAGATGGAAGAAAAACTGGAGGACATGATTTTCGATATGTCTGTAAAAGATGATGAAAATCGAGCTCTGGAAAAGAAAGAACAAGAAGCTAAAACTGAGCTAGAAGATGCTCGACAAGAAATTATTAAGGTAATGTTTTATTTTGAAAAAACCCAAATACTAATCCTTAAAATTCTGAGTCACTTTAGGTCATAATTTTATTAAATCTTTTACTTTAACTTTTTAACTTCACAAAAAAGTCGTTCACTTTTTACTGTTACTTTGTATCATAAAAGGTTCATAGAGAATAATATTTTACAAAGTTAAAACAGATTAAAGATTTGGTGAAGTTAGGAGTTAAAAAGTGAATAATGCTTACAATTTGAAGGATTAAAATGGAGGGTTTACCCATTTCATTAATAATACTGCAGTAAATATTATCTTAATGATTTGTGAACATCTTTGACTATAGCTATGGTTGTTAGTACTGCAGTAAATATTATCTTAATGTTTTCCCTGCAAAAACTAATTAAATGAATTTGCTCCACAATTCAGGAGTTACCACGTCTCTTGAAAGGGGTTACTAATATTGGGATCAAGAAATTTGGGGAGATCATTGCTAGGCCATTTCAAAAAGTGTGCAAGAATAGGTATAAAGATATCAAAAAAGCATCATTGGAGTCTGTCAAACTACGCGCGAAGTGGCAAAAAGAAATTCTGGATTCAACATGGCACCCTTTTAGGATTGTTGAAGTTGAAGGAAAGGAAAAACAGGTATATATTTCAATTTGGTTCCTTCCCCATTTTCTGCCCATGTTTTGGTATAACATAGCTGTGACTTTAGTAGACAGGGCTCGTTCAAATGTAATGTCCCTTTATTGTAGATCTCATAGACACATGATCATGTAATAATTTTCAGCATAGCTCCAATTTAAAGTTTGTTACAACAATACAGGCATAATATACTAGCAAATATATGGCATGTTATATGAAGGGTAGGTGATTTAATTGGGTGTCACAATGAAATAGATTTGATATAGACAATTGAATGATTGTATTTATGTTTGATATTGTACTAATACGTTGCATCTGTATATCGAGAACAATCCAAGTTTGACTAGTTGTTTGTTTTACATTTAAAGTTGTGTAATTTAATTCTAACAATGCTGACATCAACCTCAATTCAAGTGAGAAATCTGTGATATCAGAAATCTGTAATTTGAAATTATTTAAATACTTTAATTATATATAAAGTGAGTTGTTTTAGTTAAATTTTAGAAGAAATATATATTTTAAAATAATTTACTTTTAGTGTAAAAATGTTTTGAATTAATTTGTTATTTATTTTCAATATAAATATATTTTTAGAATTGTTTATTTTTCTTTTTAAAAAAATTAGTTTTAACAAATATTCACATGTACCCATAGATACATGAGGATATTCCTAAAATCTATGGATACGTTCTTAACAAAATATGAAGTAGATTTTCATCCTACAAGCCAACTGATAAGGTGGTCACTAACCACTTGTCAAACCCCATTTAATTCTTTAATTTTTTCTTGTTATTTTTACTTTTCATTAATTTAGTTTTTTAAAAGATTTTTATACTAATTTGGTAATGATGTGATATGCATGAAATACTACATTAGTGACTATACTTTGAGATTACATTATCATATCATCAGTAAATAATTATAGAAATTATTGTTAAATTTTTAAACTTTATACGAATTAAAATTGATAAAAAAAATTTAATTTAATTCTAATATGTTGACAATGTATAAATTTTTTACACTATCATCCAATTAAAGTAAGCTTATCTTTAAATTTCAATTGTATAAATCAACTGATATGAAATTGTTCCAATTTATGACCTGTTTATTTAAGCTTATTTAAAAATTACTTTTTAATAAAATAAGTAGTTTTCTTCTTTTTTGATGTGTTTGTCTAAATTGTTTTTCTTAAAATGAAAAAAAAAACAGTTTTTTTTTTTATACTTTTTTTTAAAAAACAAATCCTATATGCTTCTTAAAAAGTCACTTTTTTGAAAGCATTTTTTTAAAATAACTTTTTTTAAGTTTAAACAAATTGGCCCTTATCCATTACCTTTATTCTTACATCGTTTAGTAGCATATTATGGATAATTTTATTTGGAATCCGTAGTTGAGTTAAAAGTTCTTACCTCTTAAGATATAGTTTAATTTTATATAATTTTAAATTAATTTAAATTATTTAATTTTTATATTAAAACAAGTATAATACATACTTTTAAAATATATGAAGATAATAATCATTTAATAATTTCTTATATTTATTTTTTTAAAAACTTGACTCCAAAGTTAATTAAGTACAAATAAAATATCTATATCAGACAATGCACAAATAAAAATACTGGATACTAGTATTTTGAACTAATAAAAATGTCATATTTGTGTAGTATATGCATTTGACCTACAGGTAATTTTTTTTTGCGTAAATGGTTATTTTGGTTCTTGAAAGCGTAAGTTGCTGATAGTTTAGTCCCTGAAAGATGGAAAATTCTAATTTAGTCATCGAGTGTGAAAAAAGTGCGACACATTAAGTCTGTTAACTTTAACATGTCTGCATACATGGCACTTTATGTGATTACATGGCAAATCGTGTGTGCTTTTGGGCTTCCATGTCATTGATGAATCAGATGGATGAAATTGACAATACGTGACAGTATTGTAATCTTAGAAGTAATGGTTGTTTTTGAGAATAATATGTTAATTTTTTTTTATCGGCCAAATGTTAGTTGTTAATATGTTAATTTTTTATAGCGGGGGATTCGAACCCACGACCTATCCCTCCCTCCCTTCTCCCTTCACCACCAATCCAACCTTATAACTCCTAGAATAGCATGTTAATAAACTTTAGATTACAATGAAATATTACAATCTTGTTATATCTAACTTGTTTTTACGCAAATCTGAGCAGATTCACCATGCCGATGAGTAAAAGTGCAAATTAAAAATAAGGCCAAGCTAGGAGGCTTTATTTTCTTCTTTTTTTTTTTTCTGCTAAAATTTCATCAGATTTACAGCTATCGAAGGTGCACAAAAAAAAATTTGCAAATACTTGAGAGGTCAAGTCAAACTATAACTGCACAAAAAATCGAGAATCTAATATTTGAATATCATTCTATTTTTATTAGATTTGTTGTTATGGCTTCCATGTGTATGGATTGTGGCCTACGGGAGCTCAAGTTTGGAATTTGGATACACCTAACAGAGAATATTGCTACAACCCTTTCAGGAAAATGTCTTAATCAAATTTATAAGTGAGCAAATAATTTTTTGAATGTGTTTATATTTCATAATGGCTTTATACAACTCAAACAAAAGTAGGCGTTAAAAATTTCATAAACTTCTGCACATTAACTGTAGCCTTTCGAAATTCATGATGACACTGATCCCAACCAAAATATAATTCATTCAACCAAACAATCAAGAATACATTGTGTAATTTTGATAACATAGTAAGCAAACAAACGAACCATTATATTACAATACAATTATTATTGAACCAAACAAAAAATTCTATCATATAATATAAAGTGTTTGAGGGTTTTTTTTTCTTAATAACTACAATGATCGAGGTTTGAAACTAAAATTTAATGGAAACAATGAAGGATTGTATGCGAGATAACAGTGTTCGCAAGAATTGACCCTCTTTCAAGAAGCTATGACAAGGTACAGTTTGAGAGGGAGAGTACAATAAGAGTGTTGGAGTTGGAGTTGTATTGAGATGAACCCTAATGGAAAATTTGAACATATCACCAGGCAACGATGTGGTACGCTCATTCACCCCAAGCCTCGACACGTGGAAGGAGTAGCGCTATGGTGCACTTCGTTCTGCATATGCCATGCAAAAAGATAAATAAAATTATTTAACCTCAAGATAATACTCAACTTTGTCTTATAGTATTTTCTCATATATACTTGTAAAGCTTACCTGCATCTACAAAAGATGAAGCCATGACTAATTCTTTGGTAGTGAAGAAAGAAAAAGAATGATCTCCTTTTTTTTTGTTGATGTTTTGATGTGTAGAATGATCTCCTTTGAATACTCTCGGTGCAAACTTTGCATACAGATAAAACCTTTATATAGAAAAATAAATTTTATTTTTCTGATTCCCAAGAGGTTTATACTGTTTTCGTGTAGTTTTTTGCTTCTGCTGCTTCTGTTTCCCTTTCCTTTTTCTTTTCTTATCTCGTTTGTAACAAAATATAAATCTACCATTGGATGATCCATTAAAGTATTTAAATAAATGGCGGAAGTTCTTTTTGGTTAAAAAATAATATTATTTTAATACTTGATCAATTAAGCGGGATTCTATTTATCTTTTATCCTTTTTAAAAAGATTGATGTAATTATGCAGTAAAAAAAAAGATTGATTTAATTATTTATCTTTTAAATATTATAGAGAATGAATTAAAAGGAATAATAAACAGTTAAAAAGATACCAAAATTCACCAAGGAAAAAAACGATAATGATGGTGCAGAAGAAGCAAATTTGCAAAAACTTGAGAAGTCAAGTCAAACTATAACTGCCCAAAAAATCGAGAATGTAATTTTTAGTTTCATTCTATTTATAATTTATAATATAAATTCTGACATTTTTGCATATTAATTATAGCTTGTCAAATATTTGGCTAAAATGCATTTTTGGTCCCCCTATAATCCGCAATTCTAGTCCCCTTATTTTAAAATCAAGATATTTAGTCTCCCAATTTTTAAAAATTGCTGATTTTGAAAAATTGGGGGACTAAATGTCTTTATTTTAAAATTGGAGGACTAAAAATGCTGATTTTGAAAAATTGGGGACTAAAAATGTCTTTATTTTAAAATAGAGGGACTGAAATTGCAAATTGAGAATTATAGGGGAAATAAAAATGCATTTTAGCCAAAATATTTTTGCATCTAATCAAATGTTTTAATTATATATGTGATGTAATTTATAACTTTCAAAGATTTTATTAAATATTTTGTCTCCCCATAATTTTCCTGATATAATATTTTAAAAAAATTATTTGAAATTTAATTTATAGATAAAGATAAAAGAGAATGTATTAAAAGGATGTTAGGGAGCTAATAACTATGTACTGAAAAATAACCTAAAAGACTACCATTAAAGCTATAAAGAGAATAGAGATAAACATTCATATTTTTTCATTGATGTCAAAAAGATAAAGAGGATACAATTTTATAACCTAATTGTCACTATTGATGATCCTACAAGTATCATCATCCTAGCTTAGGAAATTAGAAATAAATGCTAAATAACATAATAGATAAGATTCTAATATTTTAATATTTTAACTCCGTCTTATAAAATCTTTCAATCATTTTAGTTTGGGTTTAAAGCCCATCCTATCAAAGGAATAAACCGTTAAAAAAAATACCAAAATTCAAAACAAAAAAAAGAACGATAATGATGGTGCAGAAAAAGCAAATTTGCATATACTTGAGAAGTCAAGTCAAGTCAAACTATAACTGCACAAAAAATGGAGAATGCAAATGTTATGAGTTTCATTCTATTTATATTAGATTTGTTGTTATGGCTTCCATGTATATCATGATCTCGTCCATAATCAGTAATTCTGAAATTTTTGCATATTAATGATAGCCTTTCAATATTCATGACACAGATCTGAAACAAAATAACCCAATTTTAAGAAAGAAGACAACTATGCACCTTTTTTTTTTATCAACAGACACATATTTTTCATGAAAGAATATATACAAGTTTTCATTCATTTTGAAAATTTCTCACACAAACTAGACAGTTAGCAGCAAGTGATGCAACTTTGTCATTTTATTCGATTAACAACTAGATTACCCCTCTACCTAATTTAAATACTTCCACATGTGTCCCCTCATAAAATACCAGACAAGTTCTGATGTATTTTTTGAATTTACATTAAACCTCTATTTGCCGAGTTTCATTTTATATTTATTATATTTGTTGTTATGGTTTTCATGTGTATCATTCCATCATAATTAGTAATGGATTGTGACCTACGGGGTCTCAGGTTTGGATACACCTACTAGGTAAAATATTTGCTACAACCTTATGTAAAAATGTCTTCAATCGTTAAATTAAGTGATCTAATTTATAAGTGAGCAGATTTTTTTGAGTGTGTTTATATTTCAGAATGGCCTTAAACAACCGAAACATTAAAAAATTTAGAAATTTCCATACATTAATTACAACCTTATGAAATTCATGACACTAATACAACCAAAATAATCCATTCAACCTAACAACCAAGAACATATTGTGTAATTTTGACAACATAGTTACTAAACAAATGAACCATCATATTACAATGCAAGTATATTGAAGCAACATTACGTGAATATCACATAATTTACTCAATAATTTCTAGTAACTACTATGTTGAGAAAATATAAGACAAAGTTGAGTATTATCTTGAGGTTAAATAGTATTACACTAAATCTTGTTTCTTATAAAAAGGACTGGATGCAGTAATATTTAAGAGAGAGTGACATGTGTCATAGGAAGAGTTCTCTTTTCCAATAGATAAATAGATTTCTATCATGTAGTAATATTTTTGCTAGTGTTTGGGTTGTTGGCAAAGGGTAGAGACACAAGGACTAGTTTGCAGCCTAGCCACAATACATTGTTGATGAAACAAATTATCACATGGCATTGTGTAGCACTCGGCATTGACATCCAATTCTTCCAAACATATAAACAACACTCACTTCGTACCATTTCCGTAGATTTCTTCAACAACGTTTCAATGGCTTCGTTGGATGCCGGAATATGCAAGCCATTATCAACAACCATAATAAAAAACCATAAAGGGATTTCTCGAGGTTGAGATTCAAAAAAGGAGAAGCAACAACATCAACTTGAAATTGATCTCGAACATCATAAACTATCCCCTCTAGTATTTCCTCAAGAAATTTAATGCAGAAGAAGTGTGTGCGCGATAACAGTGTCCGCAAGAAATCTTGACCCTCTTGGAAGGAGCTATTAAAGGGGCAATATAGTAAGAATGAGGGAGTCAATCTCAGTTGATTGAGTAGAGTATGTGAATTATTATAAATTGCCTGATACCTATCTTTGATTCTTAGGATAAAAATTATAGTAAGAGCATTGGGGGTATATGACTAAAACAAACTTTAATGTTGAATCTGAAAATACCACTAGGAATCAGCGTAGCATGCTGATTGGTGCACCAGTAACACTGATTTAGTCGAAACATTGACGTGTTGTAGCAGTGGCGTGGTTGTTTTATTCCATCAGGAAAATGTCTTTATCAAGTGTGCAATTTTTTTAAATGTGTTTATATTTCATAATGGCTTTATACAACTCAAACAAAAGTATGCGTTAAAAATTTTAGAAATTTCTACACATTAGCTGCAGCCTTTCAAAATTATGACACGAATCCCGACCAAAATAATTCATTCAACCAAACAATCAAGAACACTTTGTGTAATTTTGATGACATAGTCACCAAACAAATGTACCATCGTATTACAATAAAATTATTATTGAAGCAAACCCCTTATGTTATTTCCTCAATAAAATATCACCAGGCAACAATGTGGTACTCTGATTCGACCCAAACCTCGACATGCGGAAGGAGTAGCGTTGTGGTGCACTTCGTTCTGCATATGCCATGCAAAAAGATGAATAAAATTATTTAACCTCAAGATAATACTCAACTTTGTCTTATAGTATTTTCTCATATATACTTGTAAAGCTTACCTGCATCTACAAAAGATGAAGCCATGACTAATTCTTTGTTTGTGAAGAAAGAAAAAGAATGATCTCTCACTTTTTTTTTTTGTTGATGTTTTGATGTGTAGAATGATCTCCTTTGAATACTCTCAGTGCAAACTTTGCATACAGATAATACCTTTATATAGAAAAACAAATTTTATTTTTTTCTAATTCCCAAGAGGTTTATACTATTTTCGTGTAGCTTTTTGCTTTTGTACGGGATTTTTTCTAATTAATGGTATATATTTCAGTTTTACTTATTATTTTCATTTACTAAAATTTAAAATTGACAATTTTTAGAATTTTAAAATCTACTAATTTGTTAATTAAAATTAGCTTTTTTAAATATTAAAAATCTACCAATTTGTTAATTAGATCTGTTCATTTTTAAAATTTAAAAAACCAACAATTTGTTAATTAGAAATAGCCATTTTTTAATTTTAAAAATCTATAAATTTGTATACTACAACTACCCATTTTTATTTTTATTTTTAAAATACGTGGATTCCCTCACAAGATCCTGGTATATTTAACAATATTTGGATGTCTCTAGGTATGTAGCACTTGATTTGTTTAATAATAGGGAAATTTAAAAAATAAATTGTATTTATCATTTGTGGCTTTTTAAAATTTGAATGTGAACAAAGAACAAAAAAAAGATAAGTATTGGAAAAGAAACTATCCAAATAATAATGCAGCATATGTTGGATAAAAAAGAGTAGAGGCCATAAAAAACAGAAAAAAGAGGAAAAGGTTGACTTTTAAAAATAAAAATTTAATTTCTTTTCCTTTTACTTTTCTTCCAAGTAAAAATTTCAAAAAAAAATGTTCCTTCCCTATTTTCTTTCTACTATTCCTAACAGACCATGAATGTATATGGAGAAAAAATATACAAAAAGAGAAAAAAATAAATATGATAGTAACGTAATAGGAAAATAAGAGAAATAAAAGAAAATGAGATAGAAATAAAATGAAATAGAAAATATATATATATATATATATATATATATAATAATTCCAAAAAAAAATTCTTTCAGATTTTGTCTTTTCATTTCCAAATTTTTGGTACAGCCAGTAGTCATCGGTGGAACAGACACTCATGAACATACATGTCATTGCATTTTTACACCACGACCGTTATGCTCAACGCAAGGGCTGGGACAGTCTCATATAAATAGAGGGTGCAGTTGCAAACAAGAACCAGAGAAGAGGAACCAACAATTAAAAACACTAGTATGAGAGAAGAGTAAGAATAATTTTGGTGTAAGGAAGGAGAGCTAAGGAGCATTTGAAGAACATAGGTGAGTTCTTTAATCTTGTTTTTAAATTTCATTACAGTTACAGCTGAATTATTATCAATAATACTTTGTCATTTGTATGTTATTGTTGCTTTTTTTTTTTAATCTCTGGATCAACCCAAGGTTATATTTTTTTTCTGAAAAATAATATATACACTGTTAAATAAAATATAACTTGGAGCAAGAAAGTAGAGAGAAAGGTAGAGAAGAAGAGAAGAAGAGAAGACCAGAGTTAGAGAGAATGAGAATTATGTATATTCTTTCCAGGAGGAGTAGCCTATTTATAGATACAAGAGATATCTGGGAAGTTACAAAAGATAAATAGAAATAAGGAAAGATCATAAAAGATAATACAAAAATATATGGACAGCCACAAATAGATAATTCATAACACTCCCCCTTGGATGTCCATTATTTAAGAATGTGCCTCATTAAAACCTTACTAGGAAAAACCCTGTGGGATAAAACCCTAGTGAAGGAAAAAGAGTATATCATCCTTCAATACGTTATCCCCTGCCTCATTAAAAACCTTGCCAGGAAAACCCAATGGGACAAAACCATGGCGAAGGGAAAAAGAGTGCAGAACGTATTTACTTCTCCCCCTCATACAGACAATCATCTTAAAGACGACTGAAGTCCAATCTTGTGGGTCAGCTGCTCAAAAGTCTTCCTTGGTAATGACTTTGTAAAGAGATCCGCTAGATTCTCACATGAACGAACTTGTTGAACATTTATGTCACCATTCTTCTGGAGATCATGAGTGAAAAAGAATTTTGGTAGAATATGCTTTGTTCTATCTCCTTTAATGTATCCTTCTTTCAACTGAGCTATACATGCAGCATTGTCTTCACATACGACCGTTGATGCCATTTTTCCTGAGGATAAACCGTAAGTTTCTCGCACATGTTGAATTACAGATCTCAACCAAACACATTCACGACTTGCCTCGTGTAATGCTAAAATTTCTGCATGGTTAGATGATGTTGCTGTTATGGTTTGTTTCACAGACCGCCATGAAATAGCTGTACCACCACATGTAAACAAATATCCTGTCTGTGATCTACCATTATGAGGATCTGATAAATATCCTGCATCTGCATAACCAATTAGATCTGACTTTGAAACATTTGAATAAAATAAGCCCATGTCCATAGTGCCCCTAAGGTAACGAAGTATGTGTTTCACTCCATTCCAATGTCTTCGGGTAGGTGAAGAACTATATCTTGCTAATAAATTAACTGCAAATGATATATCAGGTCGTGTATAATTAGCAAGATACATTAATGCTCCTATAGCACTGAGATATGGTACTTCAGGACCAAGTAGTTCTTCATCCTCTTCTTTAGGTCTGAAAGGGTCATTGTTCACATCTAAAGACCTTACAACCATTGGAGTACACAATGGATGTGATTTGTCCATATAGAACCTTTTAAGCGCCTTCGTTATATAAGTTTCTTGATGCACAAAAATTCTGCCCTTTGGATATTCAATTTGTAATCCCAAGCAAAATTTTGTTCTTCCTAGGTCCTTCATTTCAAACTCTTTCTTTAGGCAATCTATGGCTTTTGGAAGCTCTTCAGGAGTTCCAATGATATTTATGTCACCTACATAAACAACAATTATGGCAAATCCATTTTCAGATTTTTTCATGAAAATACATGGACAAATAGGTTCATTTTTATATCCTTCCTTAAGCAAATACTCACTAAGACGATTGTACCACATGCGTCCTGATTGCTTTAGCCCATAGAGAGACTTGTTCAATTTAATTGAGTATTCTTCTCTAGAACATGCTTTATTGGGCAAATTGAATCCTTCAGGGAGTTTCATATAAATGTCATTATCAAGAGACCCATACAAGTAGGCTGTAACAACATCCAATAGATGTAGATTGAGTCCTTCATGTGCAACCAGACTAATTAAGTATCGAAAAGTACTTGCATCCACTACAGGTGAATATGTCTCTTCAAAATCAATGCCGGGTCTTTGTGAAAATCCTTGAGCAACAAGTCGTGCTTTGTATCTCACAATTTCACCATTCTCATTTCTTTTTTGCACAAAAACCCATTTATATCCAACTGGTTTTACACCTTCAGGTGTACGGACTACAGGTCCGAAAACCTTTCGCTTAGAAAGCGAGTCTAATTCTGCCTCAATTGCATCTTTCCATTTTGGCCAATCATTTCTTTGTCGACAATCCTTAATGGACTTTGGTTCTTGATCCTCTGCATCATTTATTATATTTAGCGCTATATTATATGCAAACACATCATCAACATAGACTTCATTTCGGTTCCACCGTACTCCATTCATGACATAATTTATTGAGATCTCTTCATTTTCAATAATTTCAGGTACCTGAGTTTCTTCTGGAACTGAACAATTAACTATGTCTAAGGAATCTTTTGGAGTTTCCACATCCTCAATTTGATCATCTTGCTTTATAGCTCCCTTTTTTGTTTGAGGATTTTTATCTTTGGAACCAACAGGTCTACCACGCTTCATGTGTGTTTGGGACTCATTTGCAATGTTAAATTGTCCTGCTGAGACATCAATTTTTATTGGAGCATTAGCAGTTGGAACATGTGACTTAGTCACTCTTTTTGGGTAAGTGAATACATTAGGTAACTGGTTGGCTAAGTTTTGTAAATGAATTATCCTTTGAACTTCTAGTTCACATTCTTTTGTGCGAGGATCAAGATGAGATAATGATAATTCATTCCAACTGATATCCTTTTCCAACTGCTTAGTCTCCCCCCCTAATGTTGGAAAAACTGATTCATCAAAATGACAATCGGCAAATCGAGCCGTAAATAAATCTCCTGTTGATGGTTCAAGATATTTTATTATAGATGGAGATTCATACCCAATATATATTCCCAACCTTCTTTGAGGACCCATTTTGGTTCGCTGTGGTGGGGCAATTGGAACATATACAACGCACCCATAGATTCTTAAATGGGATATGTTGGGTTGTTGACCAAAAACCAACTGCAAAGGGGAGTACTTGTGATAATTTGTTGGCCTGATGCGAATCAATAAAGCTGCATGCAAGATTGCATGTCCCCAAGTAGTCATTGGAAGTTTTGATCTCATGAGCAATGGTCTTGCAATCAATTTTATACGTTTAATAAGTGATTCAGCAAGTCCATTTTGCATATGAAGATGTGCTACAGGATGTTCAATATCAATGCCAATAGACATACAATATTCATTAAAAGTATGAGATGTAAACTCACCAGCATTATCAAGACGGATTTTCTTAATTGGGTAATTAGGAAAATGAGCTCTTAGTCGAATTAATTGAGCTAACAATCTCGCAAACGCCTGGTTACGAGTTGATAACAAACAAACATGTGACCATCTAGTTGATGCATCAATTAAAACCATAAAATATCTAAATGGTCCACATGGTGGGTGTATTGGTCCGCAAATATCACCTTGTATCCGTTCTAAAAATATGATAGATTCGTTTCCAATTTTTTTTGCTGATGGTCGAATTATTAACTTCCCTTTGGAACAAGCAGTACAAGAGAAGTTATTTGATTGAAGAATCTCCTGGCTCTTCAATGGGTGTCCACATGAATTTTCAATTATTTTTTGCAACATAATAGATCCCGGATGGCCTTACCGGTCATGCCAAACAACAAATTTATTCTGATTTGTAAACTTCTGGTTTACAACAGTATGTGTTTCTATTGTACTAATATACGTGTAGTACAAACCATGGGAAAAGGCTGGTAACCTTTCCAATACACACTTTTTATCCAAGTTAAGTCTCGTGATATAAAGATATTCCATATTTCCTTCATCATTTGTTTAAATATGGTATCCATTTAGACGAATATCCTTGAAACTTAACAAGTTTCTATGACACTTGGATGCATATAATGCATTATCAATGTGTAGCTTAGTTCCTCCAGGTAACAATATATTGGCTCTTCGGAAGCCTTCAATTATATTTGTAGTACCAGATATAGTGCTAACATTGACTTCTTGCATTACTAAATGGGAGAAAAATTTATTATTCTTGAGAATCGTATGAGTCGTTGCACTATCAGCAAGGCACATATCTTCATTATTGATGCTAATATCAATATTCATTCTTCACAAAAACAAGGAGTATAAAAAAAATCAATATAAGAAGAAAAAAAAGAAAGATAACAAAACTTATAAGTGAATTATTTATTGCCTTGAAAAGAAAAGCGCATATAAAGTCTAATAAAATCCAATAACATCAAAGTATAAAAAAAATCAAAAACATAGAAAATCCAAACCACTATGCTAAAACATAAAGTTCAACAAGATAAAATTATTTCTTAACACTTCCATCACCAATAAGGTGATCAATTTTCCCATCTGGATCAGTAAAGAAATCAACAACATCTAGGTGAGTAGCATCCATATGATCATAATCACCATCTTCATAAGCAAAATATGTTTCTATCTTTTTCTCCTTATTTTTCAGTGATTCTTGGTAAAGTTCAACCAGATGCTTTGGTGTACGACAGGTACGTGCCCAATGGTCTTTCCCACCACAACGATAGCATATATTCTCCACATGTTTGCTACTTTGTCCATTTTTCCCTTTCTCATTCTTCACATTACACTTCTGGTGGGAAGAAGTTTTCTTGAAAGTTCCTTCATGACCATGTCCTCTACCCCAGCCACGATCACATCCATGGCTGCGACCACGACCACGAGTTTGCCCATAATTATGGTGATCATAAGTTGTCGCATTCACTTCTGGGAATGGAGCAGAACCAGTTGGGTGAGACTCGTGATTTTTCATCAAAAGCTCGTTATTTTGCTCAGCCACAAGGAGGCAAGAAATTAATTCAGAATATTTCTTAAAGCCTTTTTCTCTATATTGCTGCTGCAGGAGCATATTTGAGGCATGAAAAGTGGAGAATGTTTTTTCTAACATGTCCTCATCAGTAATTTTTTCTCCACATAAGGCCAATTTAGAAGTAATTCTAAATATTGCAGAATTATATTCACTTACAGATTTAAAATCCTGTAAACGTAAATGCATCCATTCATAACGGGCTTTTGGGAGTATCACAGTTTTCTGGTGGTCGTATCTTTCTTTCAAATTGTTCCAAAGGACAAGCGGGTCTTTCACAGTAAGATATTCAGCTTTTAACCCTTCATGAAGGTGGTGGCGAAGAAAAATCATGGCTTTAGCTTTGTTCTGATTAGATGCTTTATTTCCATCTTTAATAGAGTCTTCAAGACCCATTGCAGCTAAATGTATTTCCGCATCTAATACCCAAGATAAATAATTCTTTCCCGTAATGTCAAGGGCCACAAATTCAAGTTTTGCAAGGTTTGACATGTTCAAATACTATCATAAAAATAAAAAAAATTAGAATAATGAATTAATAATTATGATGTAACATAATAATTAGAGAGATTAAAATGGCTCAAAATTATACTAAAAAATCAAATATAATGTAGCTTGCAATTTTTTTTTTCAGAATAAACATTTAATAAAGTGCATGTTGTACGAAACACAAAAAGCACTACATACCAGGACGCGCTGTTATTTAATATATAAAGTAATATTATATTTAAATTCTAAAAGCGATATTATATTTAAATCTATAAGCGAAAGTCACCGTAAGATTGGATCAATTTCACAATTCTTTCAATATAATAATATATCACGAATTGAAAATAGTTGTATACAAAAATATTATACATGACCCATATAATTTGGATTTGAGATAAATAAATTGCAGTATATGTATATGAATTTTCAAAAAAGGGCACTGGTATCAATAATATCTTGATCAAATGTCAAGTAGTACACCTAATCTTCAGGAGGTATACTACTTTCTCACTTCCGGTGAGAAATTCCTTTTTATTGATAAATATAATCAATTCAGAGTCTTCAAGACTCTTAAATAATTTCCTTTTTTGATAGTCTTCAGGACTCTCAAATATTTTTCCTTCTTTGACAGAGTCTTCAAGACTCTCAAATAATTGATTTGTAAACAGATCACAAATAATGAAATTAAGAAAAAGAAAAGAAAATCTAACCTTGCCACTAAGAGCTGGTTAGAGCCTTGGTTAGAGCCTCGTGCTGATAACGTGTTAAATAAAATATAACTCGGAGCAAGAAAGTAGAGAGAAAGGTAGAGAAGAAGAGAAGACCAGAGTTAGAGAGAATGAGAATTATGTATATTCTTTCCAGGAGGAGTAGCCTATTTATAGATACAAGAGATATCTGGAAAGTTACAAAAGATAAATAGAAATAAGGAAAGATCATAAAAGATAATACAAAAAGATATGGACAGCCACAAATAGATAATTCATAACATACACTTCATTTTTTAGATATAAAAAATGGAAGAACCAACGAGATTAAAAAAAATGAGAAAGTTGAAGATGTGATGAGTGATGTAAGGTGATTTTAGGATAAAGAGAAAAAAATGAGATATGAGATAGGAGTATTTTTTTCACTTGTAATTAAGTAAATGCGTGATCTGATTATTTTCGCAATTATTATAATCACTAATACATGATAGTGATGAAGGATGTTACTAACATTTTCTTGGTATAGACCTATCTTTATGATGGGAAATTTAGGTCCTGACCCTTTAGAAGTTAACAACGCCTATCATTGTCCATAAAAACTGGTTAGAACAAAGAACAATAATACACATGGTGGATTAATTTTTTGAACCTGTCCATTCATATTTCTTTTACACATAAGTTTTTTGGTTACGTGTAAGTTGTAACAAAGAAAAAAAACTCATTTTTACATTGTTGTTTGATTTTATTGTCTACAAGCTTCTTCAGTAGTAATTTTAAAGCATATAGAAAAAAATATTATTTTGAAAATTGTTTTTTCAGTCAAAATTTAAAAAAAAAATGTAAGTAATACATGCTTTAATATATTTTTTTAAAAACATAGTTTATTGTTAATTAAAT
The DNA here is from genome assembly GCA_026413185.1 of Pueraria montana var. lobata. Classification (NCBI taxonomy): domain Eukaryota; kingdom Viridiplantae; phylum Streptophyta; class Magnoliopsida; order Fabales; family Fabaceae; genus Pueraria; species Pueraria montana. The sequence continues at coordinate 37,820,296 of CM048656.1, forward strand.
TTCATTGTAAATTGTAATTGTTTTTTGAATTTCACTTATTATTTAAATTAAATTTTAATTAATAATACATAATGTATTAGAAAATGAATTACTAACTATTCTCGTGTTTAACCTATATGCGGTGTGGCGGAAAGGATATAATTAGATAATTAATGTGATTCTATAAAAAAAATTATAACAATAATACCTTTTCTAGTTAATGCATTTTTATTTTATTAAAATAATTTTCTAGTTACGAACATAAATATTACTACAAAATTTAACCTGTTTTCATTTTTCTCTCAAGAAGAGTGCTAAGAAAATGTGTTTTCTAACGTACTCTTTTTAATATATTTTATATTACTAGTATTTATTAAAATTTATTAGAAACTACAAGATAAAAAGTGCGACCAGGGACGGATCTAGAAACCTATTAAAGAGGGGGTTGGATTTTTTTTCTTCCTTTATAATTGTTTAAATTTCTAACTTTTAATAAACAATAATTTTTCAAAAATCTTTACTATTTTTAAACGTAAAATTGAAATTAATTTTTTTTAAGCAAAAGAAGGTGAGCTAGGAAAAAGAAATAGGGGTTGACATCCCAACTATGTTCGCACCCCAACCCCTAAGACCAAAAAACCAGCGTTCCATGGAATGTATTAGATGAAAAGGATGCACAAAACACTTGGGGGGACCAAGCCAAAGCCCAAGGAAACAAACTTATCTGAACCTATATGAAGGGAGCCCTTGTCTGTACCTAAGGAGCTTGTTAGAGACAAAAAGAGGTGGAGCATTCCACCAAGTATAACCACTATTATGTGCACCATAAGAGGCCAGCTTGTCCCCACAAGCATTACCCTCCCGGTAAATATGGCTAAACCTAAAGTTAAAAGATTTGGTTAAAAATTGAAATTAATTTTTATTTTAAATGATAATAACTTTCTGTTATCATAATAACAACAAGCACACAACTAGTTTTACCTATTTACACTAGTTATCATCTTAACTATTGCAATAATAACAACAAACACAACTAGTTTTACACAATTAATTTTACACAATTTTACACTAACCAATTTAAAAATATATATGTATATACACGAAAAATTCCAAGGGAGGGGGGGCTGGGACCCCTGCCCGCCCCCCTTGCATTCATCCCTGAGTGTGACCTACCAAAATTTATAATCTCCATATATATAAAAATGAATAAGTCTATATGTGCTCTCATTGTTCCACTCTCCCCACTCTCTCTCACATTCACTCTCATTTGAATACTCTCTTTTCATGAAGTGGTGTAGTTTACTCTCCTAATATGCATATGTTTCTTCTACTTTTCCTAAAATTTCTCTTATCAATTTCTATAACTACCCACGTTCGCAATATTTCTATAACTACCTCCATTCACTTCTATCTGATGCTATATTTTTTAATATTTTTTTATCAGTTTTTTGTAACTATTTTTTAATTCCGAAAATTTCTCTCTTTCATTAATAATTTCAAATCTTTAATTCAATTTACTTTTCAATTTTCAAAGTTAATATTTCCTTATCTTTTTAAAAAAAAATTATAGTCTCTAATTTCTTAGAGATGAATTATCTCTATTTTTCAAATTTCTTTCGATGTGCTATATAATCTTTTTTTTTCTTTTCAAATTTCTTTCTATTAAGTGTATAAATAAAATAGTAAAAATTTGAATAAGTGTTGTGCATTGCACGAGCTAAAACACTAGTTTTTAAATAAATTTTATGTTAGAGAGTATATTGTTAATATATTTCTCTTCTAAACAATTTAAGCTCATTTCTTGTATCAGTTTTCTCTCCTTTCATTTTGCTTTTGAAACTAAAGAAAGTGTAGAAGGGCAAGTACTGAATTGTTCTCATAAATTGAATTTATTTTTTCTGGTTTTTCCCACGATTGTCAGTACTCAGCTTCAATGGCTAGCAGTTCAGAAGAATCAGACATAAGCGAGTCAGAGAAGGAAGAATACATAGGGAAGTCATATGAACAACTCAAAGCTGGTAAATACAAAGTCAAGTATGCAAACAAAACATTCAGATGCCCTTTTTGTACAGCCAAGAAAAAGCAGGCATTTGGGTTCAAAGACCTTCTTCAACATGCCTCTGGAATAGGCACAGGCTCATCCAAAAGAAGAGTGAAAGTAAAGGCAAAGCACCTTGCCTTGGCACAGTACTTGAAAGAATTGGATAATAACTCACAACAAGCTAAGCCTCATGGGGTTGAAACAGCCATTGAAAAACCCAACCCAGATGAAAGGTTTGTTTGGCCTTGGACAGTGATTGTAGCCAACATATTTGGGAAGCCAAAGAGGCTCATGTTTTGCATAGTGCAGAAGATCCAAGAGGGTATGTTGTGCTGGAATTCGGCACAGAATGGACCGGGTTCAGACAAATGATGAAATTAGAAACAGATTTTCTAGTTCGTCATCATGGCAAAAACGATTACGAGCCAAGGAAAATGGGTCACGCTTCGGGCTTATATGCTTGGTGCGCACGTGCAGAGGATTACAACTCAGAAGGGCCTGTTGGGACTTGTCTTCATGAGATAGCTGTGCTGAAAACAACTTCTGAGGTTGCGCAATATGCATTGAAGGTAAAAATCGAAGCTCTGGACCATTTGGGTGATGAAATAGGCTATGCAAATAAAAAGATTGGTAAGATGGAAACGAAGTGCATTGTGGATAACATGTCATTGAATAAAATGATGGAAGAGAGAGACTTGCTTCACCAGACTCGTGTTCAAGGTTTGTGACCCTATTAATTAATGAAGGAATACCTATTTGTATATCTTTTATTATCCTTTTCTTTTGACAGTTTATATAGATGGCATAGAAGAGTGTAAAATATTAGTAGACATCTTCATTATCAGCTAAGGTTTAAGTGAATTAGTAGGATATATGAAAATGTGTTAAAACTCACTTAGAGCATCTTTAAAGTATATGTTCTTAACTGATCACTTTTATTAAGTCTCACTAGGTCAGATTTAATTCTAATAATTTTCTATTCTAACAGTAATAATCTAAAAACTTAAAAAATGAATCTCACGTATTATCTCATAAAAATATTTTTTTTAATCATGTCCAGTTCAAACTTGATTATTTAATTAATCTGGCATCTTAAATTTGTTTAGATTCGGTGGATCAAATCTAAGTAACATTTTGCACTAGTGAATGTGACACTACCAGTACCAACTTTTCCCTGTATTGAACATTGGAACTAGCTTTAACAGCAGTTGGATACAGATTTGCACGGTGTAGAATTTTCTTAAATCCCTAAAGATGCTTCTCGATTCTTAAATATATATTTAGCATATATTTTATATATTAATTGCTTGGCTTGGATGTTTGAATTTTAACTTGTTACATGGAATTAAGATTATGGCTTTAATTTGTTTCTCCAGCGTTGAAGTTGATGCAAAAGCATGCACGTGAAAATGCGCATAAAGTCATGGAAGAGACTGAAAAATTGCTACATGAGATAGATACAAGGAATGCTGAACTCAATCGCTGGTGTCAACGAGTGATTGAACAAGAAACCTTAACTATTCAGGAAAGGAGAAAATTTGAGGAAGAAAAGAAAAGGGTAAATCTTTTTAACCAACTTATCTTGAATTTGTATGACATAAAATTTGTTAATGATAGTATCCAGACTAATATGAACTATTCAATTTATAATGTGAAGAAAATGGAATCATTAATTTTAGCATCAGAGGAGCAGATGAAGGCCAGAAGTGATTTTGTCAGTTTGCTTGAAAAACATCAGGTGTGTCATACGTTGTTGTTTTTTTTTTTTTCCCATATGGAAGTGAGTTTTTATGGTTTCATTTTTCTCAATTTTATACCTTATTAATCAATGATTAATCATACGAAATAATTTTGCAGCTGGAGAAAAAGACTCAAATTGATGCACTATTGAAGCTTGAAAAAGAAATGGAGACTGAACATAAGTTGAAGTTGGAGATTGCTGAACTAGAGGGTCAACTCAAGGTTTTGAAGTGTATTGTATGAATGTGGAGGGAGCTGATCATGAGAAGAGAAGAAAGAAGGAAATAGAAGAGATGGAAGAAAAACTGGAGGACATGATTTTCGATATGTCTGTAAAAGATGATGAAAATCGAGCTCTGGAAAAGAAAGAACAAGAAGCTAAAACTGAGCTAGAAGATGCTCGACAAGAAATTATTAAGGTAATGTTTTATTTTGAAAAAACCCAAATACTAATCCTTAAAATTCTAAGTCACTTTAGGTCATAATTTTATTAAATCTTTTACTTTAACTTTTTAACTTCACAAAAAAGTCGTTCACTTTTTACTGTTACTTTGTATCATAAAAGGTTCATAGAGAATAATATTTTACAAAGTTAAAACAGATTAAAGATTTGGTGAAGTTAGGAGTTAAAAAGTGAATAATGCTTACAATTTGAAGGATTAAAATGGAGGGTTTACCCATTTCATTAATAATACTGCAGTAAATATTATCTTAATGATTTGTGAACATCTTTGACTATAGCTATGGTTGTTAGTACTGCAGTAAATATTATCTTAATGTTTTCCCTGCAAAAACTAATTAAATGAATTTGCTTCACAATTCAGGAGTTACCACGTCTCTTGAAAGGGGTTACTAATATTGGGATCAAGAAATTTGGGGAGATCATTGCTAGGCCATTTCAAAAAGTGTGCAAGAATAGGTATAAAGATATCAAAAAAGCATCATTGGAGTCTGTCAAACTACGCGCGAAGTGGCAAAAAGAAATTCTGGATTCAACATGGCACCCTTTTAGGATTGTTGAAGTTGAAGGAAAGGAAAAACAGGTATATATTTCAATTTGGTTCCTTCCCCGTTTTCTGCCCATGTTTTGGTATAACATAGCTGTGACTTTAGTAGACAGGGCTCGTTCAAATGTAATGTCCCTTTATTGTAGATCTCATAGACACATGATCATGTAATAATTTTCAGCATAGCTCCAATTTAAAGTTTGTTACAACAATACAGGCATAATATACTAGCAAATATATGGCATGTTATATGAAGGGTAGGTGATTTAATTGGGTGTCACAATGAAATAGATTTGATATAGACAATTGAATGATTGTATTTATGTTTGATATTGTACTAATACGTTGCATCTGTATATCGAGAACAATCCAAGTTTGACTAGTTGTTTGTTTTACATTTAAAGTTGTGTAATTTAATTCTAACAATGCTGACATCAACCTCAATTCAAGTGAGAAATCTGTGATATTAGAGATCTGGGACTTGAAAAATGGACGTAGAGCCACATTAAGTGAAGCTTTGAAATACATAAACAATAGGCTTATCAAGATGCGTGATGGTGAATAGCAAGCCCAAGTTTAATTTTATTCCCTTTTATGTAAGCCTACTTTTGGAACACAATAGTCGACGCTAGTAATGCTACAGTTTTATGGGTGCTAGTAATCTTTTGACCTTTGTTAAATTAAAGATGGTGATATTTGTTTAAATTTCCATTATTATCAATTATATGTGCGGATTACATGTATTAACAGGGTTAAATGTGGTGAATTTTGATTAAGAATTAAAAAAAAACCCTATACTCATGAATAAAATCTATTGTAAATAGAAAATGAATAATTGAATAAATATTCATAGACTAAATAAAAAAAAATTCTCTACTAATTCATGGGTTAGTAAAGTATCTCATAATTTGAAATTATTTAAATACTTTAATTATATATAAAGTGAGTTGTTTTAGTTAAATTTTAGAAGAAATATATATTTTAAAATAATTTACTTTTAGTGTAAAAATGTTTTGAATTAATTTGTTATTTATTTTTAATATAAATATATTTTTAGAATTGTTTATTTTTCTTTTTAAAAAAATTAGTTTTAACAAATATTCACATGTACCCATAGATACATGAGGATATTCCTAAAATCTATGGATACGTTCTTAACAAAATATGAAGTAGATTTTCATCCTACAAGCCAACTGATAAGGTGGTCACTAACCACTTGTCAAACCCCATTTAATTCTTTAATTTTTTCTTGTTATTTTTACTTTTCATTAATTTAGTTTTTTAAAAGATTTTTATACTAATTTGGTAATGATGTGATATGCATGAAATACTACATTAGTGACTATACTTTGAGATTACATTATCATATCATCAGTAAATAATTATAGAAATTATTGTTAAATTTTTAAACTTTATACGAATTAAAATTGATAAAAAAAATTTAATTTAATTCTAATATGTTGACAATGTATAAATTTTTTACACTATCATCCAATTAAAGTAAGCTTATCTTTAAATTTCAATTGTATAAATCAACTGATATGAAATTGTTCCAATTTATGACCTGTTTATTTAAGCTTATTTAAAAAATACTTTTTAATAAAATAAGTAGTTTTTTTCTTTTTTGATGTGTTTGTCTAAATTGTTTTTCTTAAAATGAAAAAAAAAAACAGTTTTTTTTTATACTTTTTTTTAAAAAACAAATCCTATCTGCTTCTTAAAAAGTCACTTTTTTGAAAGCATTTTTTTAAAATCACTTTTTTTAAGTTTAAACAAATTGGCCCTTATCCATTACCTTTATTCTTACATCGTTTAGTAACATATTATGGATAATTTTATTTGGAATCCGTAGTTGAGTTAAAAGTTCTTAACTCTTAAGATATAGTTTAATTTTATATAATTTTAAATTAATTTAAATTATTTAATATTTAATTTTTATATTAAAACAAGTATAATACATACTTTTAAAATATATGAAGATAATAATCATTTAATAATTTCTTATATTTATTTTTTTTAAAACTTGACTCCAAAGTTAATTAAGTACAAATAAAATATCTATATCAGACAATGCACAAATAAAAATACTGGATACTAGTATTTTGAACTAATAAAAGGTCATATTTGTGTAGTATATGCATTTGACCTACAGGTAATTTTTTTTTGCGTAAATGGTTATTTTGGTTCTTGAAAGCGTAAGTTGCTGATAGTTTAGTCCCTGAAAGATGGAAAATTCTAATTTAGTCATCGAGTATGAAAAAAGTGCGACACATTAAGTCTGTTAACTTTAACATGTCTGCATACATGGCACTTTATGTGATTACGTGGCAAATCGTGTGTGCTTTTGGGCTTCCATGTCATTGATGAATCAGATGGATGAAATTGACAATACGTGACAGTATTGTAATCTTAGAAGTAATGGTTGTTTTTTAGAATAATATGTTAATTTTTTTTTATCGGCCAAATGTTAGTTGTTAATATGTTAATTTTTTATAGCGGGGGATTCGAACCCACGACCTATCCCTCCCTCCCTTCTCCCTTCACCACCAATCCAACCTTATAACTCCTAGAATAGCATGTTAATAAACTTTAGATTACAATGAAATATTACAATCTTGTTATATCTAACTTGTTTTTATGCAAATCTGAGCAGATTCACCATGCCGATGAGTAAAAGTGCAAATTAAAAATAAGGCCAAGCTAGGAGGCTTTATTTTCTTCTTTTTTTTCTGCTAAAATTTCATCAGATTTACAGCTATCGAAGGTGCACAAAAAAAAATTTGCAAATACTTGAGAGGTCAAGTCAAACTATAACTGCACAAAAAATCGAGAATCTAATATTTGAATATCATTCTATTTTTATTAGATTTGTTGTTATGGCTTCCATGTGTATGGATTGTGGCCTACGGGAGCTCAAGTTTGGAATTTGGATACACCTAACAGAGAATATTGCTACAACCCTTTCAGGAAAATGTCTTAATCAAATTTATAAGTGAGCAAATAATTTTTTGAATGTGTTTATATTTCATAATGGCTTTATACAACTCAAACAAAAGTAGGCGTTAAAAATTTCATAAACTTCTGCACATTAACTGTAGCCTTTCGAAATTCATGATGACACTGATCCCAACCAAAATATAATTCATTCAACCAAACAATCAAGAATACATTGTGTAATTTTGATAACATAGTAAGCAAACAAACGAACCATTATATTACAATACAATTATTATTGAACCAAACAAAAAATTCTATCATATAATATAAAGTGTTTGAGGGTTTTTTTTTCTTAATAACTACAATGATCGAGGTTTGAAACTAAAATTTAATGGAAACTAGCTATCCACACTCTTCATCACTGGACCAATCAATACATTGTTCATGAAAGGGATGATCACATGGCAAACCCAATTCCTCCCTGCACATCGGACAACACTCGCCTTGTGCCACTAGGTGGACTCTTCGATTGCTGCAAGCAAGCCTGTGTCATGGAGGGTCATTTCCAACCATAGAGGGATCTCTTGATGTTGAGATCCCAAAGAAGTAGAAGGAGGAGGAGGCGTAGAAGCAACATCATCAACTTGAAACAGTTCTTGAAAACAAGATATGACCCCTTATGCTATTTCATCCATAGAATCAATGAAGGAGTGTATGCGAGATAACAGTGTTCGCAAGAATTGACCCTCTTTCAAGAAGCTATGACAAGGTACAGTTTGAGAGGGAGAGTACAATAAGAGTGTTGGAGTTGGAGTTGTATTGAGATGAACCCTAATGGAAAATTTGAACATATCACCAGGCAACGATGTGGTACGCTCATTCACCCCAAGCCTCGACACGTGGAAGGAGTAGCGCTATGGTGCACTTCGTTCTGCATATGCCATGCAAAAAGATAAATAAAATTATTTAACCTCAAGATAATACTCAACTTTGTCTTATAGTATTTTCTCATATATACTTGTAAAGCTTACCTGCATCTACAAAAGATGAAGCCATGACTAATTCTTTGGTAGTGAAGAAAGAAAAAGAATGATCTCCTTTTTTTTTGTTGATGTTTTGATGTGTAGAATGATCTCCTTTGAATACTCTCGGTGCAAACTTTGCATACAGATAAAACCTTTATATAGAAAAATAAATTTTATTTTTCTGATTCCCAAGAGGTTTATACTGTTTTCGTGTAGTTTTTTGCTTCTGCTGCTTCTGTTTCCCTTTCCTTTTTCTTTTCTTATCTCGTTTGTAACAAAATATAAATCTACCATTGGATGATCCATTAAAGTATTTAAATAAATGGCGGAAGTTCTTTTTGGTTAAAAATAATATTATTTTAATACTTGATCAATTAAGCGGGATTCTATTTATCTTTTATCCTTTTTAAAAAGATTGATGTAATTATGCAGTAAAAAAAAGATTGATTTAATTATTTATCTTTTAAAGATTATAGAGAATGAATTAAAAGGAATAATAAACAGTTAAAAAGATACCAAAATTCACCAAGGAAAAAAACGATAATGATGGTGCAGAAGAAGCAAATTTGCAAAAACTTGAGAAGTCAAGTCAAACTATAACTGCCCAAAAAATCGAGAATGTAATTTTTAGTTTCATTCTATTTATAATTTATAATATAAATTCTGACATTTTTGCATATTAATTATAGCTTGTCAAATATTTGGCTAAAATGCATTTTTGGTCCCCCTATAATCCGCAATTCTAGTCCCCTTATTTTAAAATCAAGATATTTAGTCTCCCAATTTTTAAAAATTGCTGATTTTGAAAAATTGGGGGACTAAATATCTTTATTTTAAAATTGGAGGACTAAAAATGCTGATTTTGAAAAATTGGGGACTAAAAATGTCTTGATTTTAAAATAGAGGGACTGAAATTGCAAATTGAGAATTATAGGGGAACTAAAAATGCATTTTAGCCAAAATATTTTTGCATCTAATCAAATGTTTTAATTATATATGTGATGTAATTTATAACTTTCAAAGATTTTATTAAATATTTTGTCTCCCCATAATTTTCCTGATATAATATTTTAAAAAAATTATTTGAAATTTAATTTATAGATAAAGATAAAAGAGAATGTATTAAAAGGATGTTAGGGAGCTAATAACTATGTACTGAAAAATAACCTAAAAGACTACCATTAAAGCTATAAAGAGAATAGAGATAAACATTCATATTTTTTCATTGATGTCAAAAAGATAAATAGGATACAATTTTATAACCTAATTGTCACTATTGATGATCCTACAAGTATCATCATCCTAGCTTAGGAAATTAGAAATAAATGCTAAATAACATAATAGATAAGATTCTAATATTTTAATATTTTAACTCCGTCTTATAAAATCTTTCAATCATTTTAGTTTGGGTTTAAAGCCCATCCTATCAAAGGAATAAACCGTTAAAAAAAATACCAAAATTCAAAACAAAAAAAAGAACGATAATGATGGTGCAGAAAAAGCAAATTTGCATATACTTGAGAAGTCAAGTCAAGTCAAACTATAACTGCACAAAAAATGGAGAATGCAAATGTTATGAGTTTCATTCTATTTATATTAGATTTGTTGTTATGGCTTCCATGTATATCATGATCTCGTCCATAATCAGTAATTCTGAAATTTTTGCATATTAATGATAGCCTTTCAATATTCATGACACAGATCTGAAACAAAATAACCCAATTTTAAGAAAGAAGACAACTATGCACCTTTTTTTTTTTTTATCAACAGACACATATTTTTCATGAAAGAATATATACAAGTTTTCATTCATTTTGAAAATTTCTCACACAAACTAGACAGTTAGCAGCAAGTGATGCAACTTTGTCATTTTATTCGATTAACAACTAGATTACCCCTCTACCTAATTTAAATACTTCCACATGTGTCCCCTCATAAAATACCATAAAATACCAGACAAGTTCTGATGTATTTTTTGAATTTACATTAAACCTCTATTTGCCGAGTTTCATTTTATATTTATTATATTTGTTGTTATGGTTTTCATGTGTATCATTCCATCATAATTAGTAATGGATTGTGACCTACGGGGTCTCAGGTTTGGATACACCTACCAGGTAAAATATTTGCTACAACCTTATGTAAAAATGTCTTCAATCGTTAAATTAAGTGATCTAATTTATAAGTGAGCAGATTTTTTTGAGTGTGTTTATATTTCAGAATGGCCTTAAACAACCGAAACATTAAAATTTTTAGAAATTTCCATACATTAATTACAACCTTATGAAATTCATGACACTAATACAACCAAAATAATCCATTCAACCTAACAACCAAGAACATATTGTGTAATTTTGACAACATAGTTACTAAACAAATGAACCATCATATTACAATGCAAGTATATTGAAGCAACATTACGTGAATATCACATAATTTACTCAATAATTTCTAGTAACTACTATGTTGAGAAAATATAAGACAAAGTTGAGTATTATCTTGAGGTTAAATAGTATTACACTAAATCTTGTTTCTTATAAAAAGGACTGGATGCAGTAATATTTAAGAGAGAGTGACATGTGTCATAGGAAGAGTTCTCTTTTCCAATAGATAAATAGATTTCTATCATGTAGTAATATTTTTGCTAGTGTTTGGGTTGTTGGCAAAGGGTAGAGACACAAGGACTAGTTTGCAGCCTAGCCACAATACATTGTTGATGAAACAAATTATCACATGGCATTGTGTAGCACTCGGCATTGACATCCAATTCTTCCAAACATATAAACAACACTCACTTCGTACCATTTCCGTAGATTTCTTCAACAATGTTTCAATGGCTTCGTTGGATGCCGGAATATGCAAGCCATTATCAACAACCATAATAAAAAAACCATAAAGGGATTTCTCGAGGTTGAGATTCAAAAAAGGAGAAGCAACAACATCAACTTGAAATTGATCTCGAACATCATAAACTATCCCCTCTAGTATTTCCTCAAGAAATTTAATGCAGAAGAAGTGTGTGCGCGATAACAGTGTCCGCAAGAAATCTTGACCCTCTTGGAAGGAGCTATTAAAGGGGCAATATAGTAAGAATGAGGGAGTCAATCTCAGTTGATTGAGTAGAGTATATGAATTATTATAAATTGCCTGATACCTATCTTTGATTCTTAGGATAAAAATTATAGTAAGAGCATTGGGGGTATATGACTAAAACAAACTTTAATGTTGAATCTGAAAATACCACTAGGAATCAGCGTAGCATGCTGATTGGTGCACCAGTAACACTGATTTAGTCGAAACATTGACGTGTTGTAGCAGTGGCGTGGTTGTTTTATTCCATCAGGAAAATGTCTTTATCAAGTGTGCAATTTTTTTAAATGTGTTTATATTTCATAATGGCTTTATACAACTCAAACAAAAGTATGCGTTAAAAATTTTAGAAATTTCTACACATTAGCTGCAGCCTTTCAAAATTATGACATGAATCCCGACCAAAATAATTCATTCAACCAAACAATCAAGAACACTTTGTGTAATTTTGATAACATAGTCACCAAACAAATGTACCATCATATTACAATAAAATTATTATTGAAGCAAACCCCTTATGTTATTTCCTCAATAAAATATCACCAGGCAACAATGTGGTACTCTGATTCGACCCAAACCTCGACATGCGGAAGGAGTAGCGCTGTGGTGCACTTCGTTCTGCATATGCCATGCAAAAAGATGAATAAAATTATTTAACCTCAAGATAATACTCAACTTTGTCTTATAGTATTTTCTCATATATACTTGTAAAGCTTACCTGCATCTACAAAAGATGAAGCCATGACTAATTCTTTGTTTGTGAAGAAAGAAAAAGAATGATCTCTCTTTTTTTTTTTTTTGATGTTTTGATGTGTAGAATGATCTCCTTTGAATACTCTCAGTGCAAACTTTGCATACAGATAAAACCTTTATATAGAAAAACAAATTTTATTTTTTTTCTAATTCCCAAGAGGTTTATACTATTTTCATGTAGCTTTTTGCTTTTGTACGGGATTTGATTCAGATGAAGATTTCGGAATTCAGGGCGTGGAGGGATTTTCCTTGACTTGGGCAATGCATTTGGAGTCAATTTCAGAACATTCTTTCGCTCACCACAATGCTCTATGCAAAGAATAAGAGTTGCAAAACATTCTTACAAAATTACATATAAGAAACTACTTATGTTTATTCACCACAAAGAACAAGAGTTGCAGTTGTTAATCACCAAATAGAACAGGCATCGTGTTATTACCACCAAATAATTGTTCTGTAAAAAGACAACTAAAAGAAGAGGAACAGTGCAATAGTGACAAGACAAGAAATTTAAGCAGCAAATTTCACATATTCACATAAAAAATCCATTTCTTGATTTCCAAAACAATCAAACTGAAAAGCATATGAAGAAGAAAGAAAGCCTTACTGAGGTTTGGTTTGTTGTGCAGAAGGGGAATGGAGGCTAAAGTATCATACTTGTGGAAAAACTTCATGTATCATCAATTGCCCAACACTTTTTATAGTTTGGATTTATCTAATTGGGTAGCACACTATCTTATGGCATGCACGTCTTTTTCTAGGAAATGGAATTTGCTTTTTGGTGTGACAGTAGATGTTTTATAGAGTATAAGAAACAATCACGTGATGAATTCCTTAGCTTAGTTTAATTTTTCTTCCTTATTGTTGATTCAGATTTTTGAGGTGCCGCGAGAATGTAATATGTTAGCTCTGTTTTGTTTCTGTTCTTTTTTTTTTTTCGTTTTTGTTCACCAGTAGCTTGCTTGTTCACTAGTAGCCAATGGAAGTTCTGCACTTTCGTTGAAGGGGAAGAAGATTTAAAGAGGGGTTACTGGAGGTTCTGCACTTTCGTTGAAGGAGAAGAAGATTTAAAAAGGGAGGGGAAAAGCAATTGCAATATTAAAGTTAAAGAGGGAAGAAAGGTGCTAACAAATTAGTCCAGTCTATTGATCAATGACGTGGCAACCTATTTGCACACATGGAGTGCCATGTAAAGACACCACACATCATATGTACACTCACGTTAGGTTAACAGAGCTCACTTAACGGAATGACCAATTTGTTGCACCTTTTTCACTTTCAGAGACTAAATTGGAATTTTCTATCTTTCAGGTTTAATATCTATATCTGCACAATTATTATATTTTAGAAACTACTCGTTTTAGTCTCTCTATATATATACACATTTTTTAGCTCGTTTTAGTCCCTACAATTTTAAACATTAGGGACTAAAGCAGATTAAAAAATATATGTATAAAAACTAAAATGAACAATTTTTAAATCTTTAAATTAAAGCATAAAAATCGTATAAATAATTATAAAGATAAAAATCCAATACGTCTTTTATCTTTTTTCTTTCAAAATTTTAGGTAGGCAAGTAAGCCAACACACTCGTACACTTTTTTTTTTTTGGGTACACAGGTATTCTCAGAATCCTGCTCTAGCAGTTATGCTCAGCACCAGCAGTACTGCGTTCCTGAATTGCTTAACACACACACATACACTATGTCAGCCTTTTTAGCTTTGATGTGTGATTCAAGGGCAGGACAGTCCCATATAAAATATCAGACAGAGAAATCAGAGAAAAGAGAGAGTAATATATATGTTGTGTCTTGATAAGGACATATTTAGATAATTAATGTCGTTTTATAAAAAAATTCATAGAGTAATATATACTCTTATTATATAGTAAGAGTATTTTTTTTTTTTTTGAAAATATTGAGTATATAAATACAAAGCGTATATAATAGTAAGAGTATATAATACTCTAATTTTTTTTTTCATTTATGACTCTCACTTATCCTCACGTATAAAGAAAGTATTAAATAAAAAAATAAATATATTTAATGTCTCATAAATATAAAACGTTTTCAATACTAAAGAAAACATATCCAATGCAGGTGTTTACATGAGTTGCTTAACTTTAAGCAACATTGCTTAACTTTTTTTCATTGAAGCAAATAACATAAAGTCGCTTATAAAGGCACCGTTAGTTATATAAGCAACATTACTTAACCAAATTTATACCATAAATAATGAGAGAGAGTAATCTATATGTTGTGACCTTTGGTATTGAAAACGTTTTATAGATGTCATGAAGCAACTCACTACTTATGAGTATGTCTCAATTTATTTATGATTTATAGAAAATTTATATATTATTTTTTTTTACAGAAAAAATTTATATATTATTTAAATACTATTTAGATACTATTATTTATTTTTGAGCAATTTATTACATACTATTCATAAATAATAAATTGAGACATACTCATAAATGCTTGACCCAATTTATTTATGATTTATAGAAAATTTATATACTATTTATGAGCAAATGACATGAAGCAACTAATTTATGAGTAACTTTTTTTTTTAACCAAATTTATATCATAAGCAACGTTGCTTAACCAAATTTATACCACAAATAATATATTTTTCAAGCATTATAGGACCCACAAAATTAAGTTAAGCACTCACCTTAGCAACCTTAGTATTTGAGTGAATTTTTGTGTAAAATGCATAAATCTATGTGAAATTGTAAGGCCTACAAAATTAAATTAGACAACCCATTTAAGCAACTATGCATTGTAGATGCTCTAAAAGAATATAGAACATTATTAATTTTTATAGCATGGATACTTTTTTTGTAAATGTATTTTTCTTTCAATTTTCACTCTTTCCATTTTCTTTTTCAAACAAGTACATAATTGTTCTCATAAATTTCTAACGGACATGTCATCAATTAGCTGAGACATTCTAACAGCAAGGACTAAAAATAAAATTTTTATTTTATTAGAGACCAAGAAAAAATATTAATAAAGACCAAACACAAAATTCAGTAATTTATCAGAGGCTAAAAACATCTTTAAGTCATTAAAAAAACAAAAGGGTAATGAGACATATTAGAGTACATATAATTACTGTACCAACAAAAAATATCTGTACCAAAAAAAAAGTACCTATAATCTTACCTTAATTTGTACTATTAAAGTAAAATACATGGTCAATTATTACAGGTTTATTATAATGATTAATACATGATAAAGGAATGTGTGCGACAGTCAAACTAGGACATGGTACTTATAAGATATAGTGAAAAAAACAAGTTTTACTCTTAATATAGAAATAAATAAATAATTAAAATTTTGTTTATTAAAAAACATAACGTATAATATTATCAATGTATTTTTACCTTAATTTTTAATTGAAATTTTATTATTTTCTTTATTTTGATATTACCTTAATGTATTTCAAATAACATTTAATTTAAGACATACTAGCAGAAACATGGGCGCTACCACGCTTCTGTGTGTCCGCATTTCTATTACGCTAAATTTGGTATGTTGTAAATTTATTTTACTATGCATAATTTTATCTATTAATTTTATGAAAATGGACTAAAAGTTTCTCATTTACCAATTTGTTAATGTTTATATTAACTTTAATTTACTATTTTGTCTTAATACATGTATATCTATATGTATTTTTTTTTTAACTTCTTATGTCTCAACTATTTAAGGTACTACGATAATTTAATTATGTTGAACCTTCAAATCATTCTAGGGTTGTGTGCTTGGCGGCTGAGGCTCCCACTTACCACATTCCTTCCATTCTTCACCATTTCTCTTCCATTTTCCTTTGTTCTTTGTAATTTTTGGTGGCTCCTCATGACAATTAGGAGCTAACTTCTTTGTAGTTGGGGGTTTGGTGTACTAGCAACTCTCATGTAATGACTCTTGCTATCTATTCAATGAATATTCAGTGTTAATGCTATTTCTCTGTTTTTAATGTTGGTTCTTGGCTTGATCACCCAAGTAGTTTATCTATTTGGTTTTATTGTCATTGGGAAATGCTTTGAAAACTGAGATTTGAGAATGGTATCTAATGAATGTCTCATCTAGGAATGGAGTGATGTTTGTTAGTCTCTTAATGATCCTTGCTCTTAAACAAATCATTTAACTTCACTTACTAAGGGATTAGGAGTAAAGTTAATTGATTTAGCTTCTTTCACTTGAGGAATCAAGGTTAGAAGACTCAAGTGGGTTGAGATAACACTAGGATTTTCATTAAATGGAGAAAAATCAATTATATTACTAAGATGTTTGCCAAGTACCACCAAATACCCCCATTAGCTTGTTTTATTGTTGTTTTTAGCCACTGCACATCAACTGTTTGATCTCTTGCCTCTTTGAAATATGTCTTGTTTTTAATAGTTTATTTTAGAACTTAGAATTTAATTTCTAAATCATTTCACTAAAACAACATATTCTTTTGCCTAGACTTGAATTTACACAGAAGCTTAGTACGAACAAGTCCCTGTGGATATGACTGTGTACTCAAATATTGAAAATACTACACAATAGTCGGCGCTAGTAATGCTACAGTTTTATGGGTGCTAGTAATCTTTTGACCTTTGTTAAATTAAAGATGGTGATATTTGTTTAAATTTCCATTATTATCAATTATATGTGCGGATTACATGTATTAACAGGGTTAAATGTGGTGAATTTTGATTAAGAATGAAAAAAAGAAAAAAAAACCTATACTCATGAATAAAATCTATTGTAAATAGAAAATGAATAATTGAATAAATATTCATAGACTAAATAAATAATTTTTTTCTCTACTAATTCATGGGTTAGTAAAGTATCTCATAATTTGAAATTATTTAAATACTTTAATTATATATAAAGTGAGTTGTTTTTGTTAAATTTTAGAAGAAATATATATTTTAAAATAATTTACTTTTAGTGTAAAAATGTTTTGAATTAATTTGTTATTTATTTTTAATATAAATATATTTTTAGAATTGTTTATTTTTCTTTTTAAAAAAATTAGTTTTAACAAATATTCACATGTACCCATAGATACATGAGGATATTCCTAAAATCTATGGATACCTTCTTAACAAAATATGAAGTAGATTTTCATCCTACAAGCCAACTGATAAGGTGGTCACTAACCACTTGTCAAACCCCATTTAATTCTTTAATTTTTTCCTGTTATTTTTACTTTTCATTAATTTAGTTTTTTAAAATATTTTTACACTAATTTGGTAATGATGTGATATGCATGAAATACTACATTAGTGACTATACTTTGAGATTACATTATCATATCATCAGTAAATAATTATAGAAATTATTGTTAAATTTTTAAACTTTATACGAATTAAAATTGAAAAAAAAATTTAATTCAATTCTAATATGTTGACAATGTATAAATTTTTTACACTATCATCCAATTAAAGTAAGCTTATCTTTAAATTTCAATTGTATAAATCAACTGACATGAAATTGTTCCAATTTATGACCTGTTTATTTAAGCTTATTTAAAAATTACTTTTTAATAAAATAAGTAGTTTTTTTCTTTTTTGATGTGTTTGTCTAAATTGTTTTTCTTAAAATGAAAAAAAAAACAGTTTTTTTTTTACTTTTTTTTTTAAAAAACCAAATCCTATCTGCTTCTTAAAAAGTCACTTTTTTTAAAGCATTTTTTTAAAATCACTTTTTTTAAGTTTAAACAAATTTGCCCTTATCCATTACCTTTATTCTTACATCGTTTAGTAAAATATTATGGATAATTTTATTTGAAATCCGTAGTTGAGTTAAAAGTTCTTAACTCTTAAGATATAGTTTAATTTTATATGATT
This sequence comes from Pueraria montana var. lobata, assembly GCA_026413185.1. Taxonomy (NCBI): domain Eukaryota; kingdom Viridiplantae; phylum Streptophyta; class Magnoliopsida; order Fabales; family Fabaceae; genus Pueraria; species Pueraria montana. The sequence goes on from CM048656.1 coordinate 37,838,719, forward strand.
TTAAATTAATCTAAAATTATTTAATATTTAATTTTTATATTAAAACAAGTATAATACATACTTTTAAAATATATGAAGATAATAATCATTTAATAATTTCTTATATTTATTTTTTTAAAAACTTGACTCCAAAGTTAATTAAGTACAAATAAAATATCTATATCGGACAATGCACAAATAAAAATACTGGATACTAGTATTTTGAACTAATAAAAAGGTCATATTTTTGTAGTATATGCATTTGACCTACAGGTAATTTTTTTTTGCGTAAATGGTTATTTTGGTTCTTGAAAGCGTAAGTCGCTGATAGTTTAGTCCCTGAAAGATGGAAAATTCTAATTTAGTCATCGAGTGTGAAAAAAGTGCGACACATTAAGTCTGTTAACTTTAACGTGTCTGCATACATGGCACTTTATGTGATTACGTGGCAAATCGTGTGTGCTTTTGGGCTTCCATGTCATTGATGAATCAGATGGATGAAATTGACAGTACGTGACAGTATTGTAATCTCAGAAGTAATGGTTGTTTTTGAGAATAATATGTTAATTTTTTTTTTGATCGGCCAAATGTTAGTTGTTAATATGTTAATTTTTTATAGCGGGGGATTCGAATCCACAACCTATCCCTCCCTCCCTTCTCCCTTCACCACCAATCCAACCTTATAACTCCTAGAATAGCATGTTAATAAACTTTAGATTACAATGAAATATTACAATCTTGTTATATCTAACTTGTTTTTACGCAAATCTGAGCAGATTCACCATGCCGATGAGTAAAAGTGCAAATTAAAAATAAGGCCAAGCTAGGAGGCTTTATTTTCTTTTTTTTTTCTGCTAAAATTTCATCAGATTTACAGCTACCAAAGGTGCACAAAAAAAAATTTGCAAATACTTGAGAGGTCAAGTCAAACTATAACTGCACAAAAAATCGAGAATCTAATATTTGAATATCATTCTATTTTTATTAGATTTGTTGTTATGGCTTCCATGTGTATGGATTGTGGCCTACGGGAGCTCAAGTTTGGAATTTGGATACACCTAACAGAGAATATTGCTACAACCCTTTCAGGAAAATGTCTTAATCAAATTTATAAGTGAGCAAATAATTTTTTGAATGTGTTTATATTTCATAATGGCTTTATACAACTCAAACAAAAGTAGGCGTTAAAAATTTCATAAACTTCTGCACATTAACTGTAGCCTTTCGAAATTCATGATGACACTGATCCCAACCAAAATATAATTCATTCAACCAAACAATCAAGAATACATTGTGTAATTTTGATAACATAGTAAGCAAACAAACGAACCATTATATTACAATACAATTATTATTGAACCAAACAAAAAATTCTATCATATAATATAAAGTGTTTGAGGGTTTTTTTTTCTTAATAACTACAATGATCGAGGTTTGAAACTAAAATTTCATGGAAACTAGCTATCCACACTCTTCATCACTGGACCAATCAATAAATTGTTCATGAAAGGGATGATCACATGGCAAACCCAATTCCTCCCTGCACATCGGACAACACTCGCCTTGTGCCACTACGTGGATTCTTCGATTGCTGCAAGGAAGCCTGTGCCATGGAGGGTCATTTCCAACCATAGAGGGATCTCTTGATGTTGAGATCCCAAAGAAGTAGAAGGAGGAGGAGGCGTAGAAGCAACATCATCAACTTGAAACAGTTCTTGAAAACAAGATATGACCCCTTATGTTATTTCATCCATAGAATCAATGAAGGAGTGTATGCGAAATAACAGTGTTCGCAAGAATTGACCCTCTTTCAAGAAGCTATGACAAGGTACAGTTTGAGAGGGAGAGTACAATAATTAGTAATGGATTGTGGCCTACGGGGTCTCAGGTTTGGATACACCTACCAGGTAAAAAATTTGCTACAACCTTATGTAAAAATGTCTTCAATCCTTAAATTAAGTGATCTAATTTATAAGTGAGAAGATTTTTTTGAGTGTGTTTATATTTCAGAATGGCCTTAAACAACCGAAACATTAAAAATTTTAGAAATTTCCATACATTAATTACAACCTTATGAAATTCATGACACTAATACAACCAAAATAATCTTTTCAACCAAACAACCAAGAACATATTGTGTAATTTTGACAACATAGTTACTAAACAAATGAACCATCATATTACAATGCAAGTATATTGAAGCAACAATACATGAATATCACATAATTTACTCAATAATTTCTAGTAACTACTATGTTGAGAAAATATAAGACAAAGTTGAGTATTATCTTGAGGTTAAATAGTATTACACTAAATCTTGTTTCTTATAAAAAGGACTGGATGTAGTAATATTTAAGAGAGAGTGACATGTGTCATAGGAAGAGTTCTCTTTTCCAATAGATAAATAGATTTCTATCATGTAGTAATATTTTTGCTAGTGTTTGGGTTGTTGGCAAAGGGTAGAGACACAAGGACTAGTTTGCAGCCTAACCACAATACATTGTTGATGAAACAAATTATCACATGGCATTGTGTAGCACTCGGCATTGACATCCAATTCTTCCAAACATATAAACAACACTCACTTCGTACCATTTTCGTAGATTTCTTCAACAACGTTTCAATGTCTTCGTTGGATGCCGGAATATGCAAGCCATTATCAACAACCATAATTAAAAACCATAAAGGGATTTCTCGAGGTTGAGATTCAAAAAAGGAGAAGCAACAACATCAACTTGAAATAGATCTCGAACATCATAAACTATCCCCTCTACTATTTCCTCAAGAAATTTAATGCAGAAGAAGTGTGTGCGCGATAACAGTGTCCGCAAGAAATCTTGACCCTCTTGGAAGGAGCTATTAGAGGGGAAATATAGTAAGAATGAGGGAGTCAAGCTCAATTGATTGAGCAGAGTATGTGAATTATTATAAATTGCCTGATACCTATATTTGATTCTTAGGATAAAAATTACAGTAAGAGCATAGGGGGTATATGACTAAAACAAACTTTAATGTTGAATATGAAAATACCACTAGGAATCAGCGTAGCATGCTGATTGGTGCACCAGTAACACTGATTTAGTCGAAATTCATTCAACCAAACAATCAAGAACACTTTGTGTAATTTTGATAACATAGTCACCAAACAAATGTACCATCGTATTACAATAAAATTATTATTGAACCAAACCCCTTCTATTATTTCCTCAATAGAATCAATGAAGGAGTGTATGAGAGATAACAGTGTCCGCAAGAATTGACTCTCTTGCAAGAAGCTATGACGAGGTACGGTTTGAGAGGGAGAGTATAATAAGAGTGTTGGAGTTGGAGTAGTATTGAGATGAACCCTAATGGAAAATTTGAAAATATCACCAAGCAACAATGTGGTACGCTGATTCGACCCAAGCCTCGACATGTGGAAGGAGTAGCGCTGTGGTGCACTTCGTTCTGCATATGCCATGCAAAAAGATGAATAAAATTATTTAACCTCAAGATAATACTCAACTTTGTCTTATAGTATTTTCTCATATATACTTGTAAATCTTACCTGCATCTACAAAAGATGAAGCCATGACTAATTCTTTGTTTGTGAAGAAAGAAAAAGAATGATCTCTCTTTTTTTTTTTTTGATGTTTTGATGTGTAGAATGATCTCCTTTGAATACTCTCAGTGCAAACTTTGCATACAGATAAAACCTTTATATAGAAAAACAAATTTTATTTTTTTTCTAATTCCCAAGAGGTTTATACTATTTTCATGTAGCTTTTTGCTTTTGTACGGGATTTGATTCAGATGAAGATTTCGGAATTCAGGGCGTGGAGGGATTTTCCTTGACTTGGGCAATGCATTTGGAGTCAATTTCAGAACATTCTTTCGCTCACCACAATGCTCTATGCAAAGAATAAGAGTTGCAAAACATTCTTACAAAATTACATATCAGAAACTACTTATGTTTATTCACCACAAAGAACAAGAGTTGCAGTTGTTAATCACCAAATAGAACAGGCATCGTGTTATTACCACCAAATAATTGTTCTGTAAAAAGACAACTAAAAGAAGAGGAACAGTGCAATAGTGACAAGACAAGAAATTTAAGCAGCAAATTTCACATATTCACATAAAAAATCCATTTCTTGATTTCCAAAACAATCAAACTGAAAAGCATATGAAGAAGAAAGAAAGCCTTACTGAGGTTTGGTTTGTTGTGCAGAAGGGGAATGGAGGCTAAAGTATCATACTTGTGGAAAAACTTCATGTATCATCAATTGCCCAACACTTTTTATAGTTTGGATTTATCTAATTGAGTAGCACACTATCTTATGGCATGCACGTCTTTTTCTAGGAAATGGAATTTGCTTTTTGGTGTGACAGTAGATGTTTTATAGAGTATAAGAAACAATCACGTGATGAATTCCTTAGCTTAGTTTAATTTTTCTTCCTTATTGTTGATTCAGATTTTTGAGGTGCCGCGAGAATGTAATATGTTAGCTCTGTTTTGTTTCTGTTCTTTTTTTTTTTTCGTTTTTGTTCACCAGTAGCTTGCTTGTTCACTAGTAGCCAATGGAAGTTCTGCACTTTCGTTGAAGGGGAAGAAGATTTAAAGAGGGGTTACTGGAGGTTCTGCACTTTCGTTGAAGGAGAAGAAGATTTAAAAAGGGAGGGGAAAAGCAATTGCAATATTAAAGTTAAAGAGGGAAGAAAGGTGCTAACAAATTAGTCCAGTCTATTGATCAATGACGTGGCAACCTATTTGCACACATGGAGTGCCATGTAAAGACACCACACATCATATGTACACTCACGTTAGGTTAACAGAGCTCACTTAACGGAATGACCAATTTGTTGCACCTTTTTCACTTTCAGAGACTAAATTGGAATTTTCTATCTTTCAGGTTTAATATCTATATCTGCACAATTATTATATTTTAGAAACTACTCGTTTTAGTCTCTCTCTATATATACACATTTTTTAGCTCGTTTTAGTCCCTACAATTTTAAACATTAGGGACTAAAGCAGATTAAAAAATATATGTATAAAAACTAAAATGAACAATTTTTAAATCTTTAAATTAAAACATAAAAATCATACAATTACAAAAATCAAATAAATAATTATAAAGATAAAAATCCAATACGTCTTTTATCTTTTTTCTTTCAAAATTTTAGGTAGGCAAGTAAGCCAACACACTCGTACACTTTTTTTTTTTTGGGTACACAGGTATTCTCAGAATCCTGCTCTAGCAGTTATGCTCAGCACCAGCAGTACTGCGTTCCTGAATTGCTTAACACACACACATACACTATGTCAGCCTTTTTAGCTTTGATGTGTGATTCAAGGGCAGGACAGTCCCATATAAAATATCAGACAGAGAAATCAGAGAAAAGAGAGAGTAATATATATGTTGTGTCTTGATAAGGACATATTTAGATAATTAATGTCGTTTTATAAAAAAATTCATAGAGTAATATATACTCTTATTATATAGTAAGAGTATTTTTTTTTTTTAAATATTGAGTATATAAATACAAGCGTATATAATAATAAGAGTATATAATACTCTGATTTTTTTTTTCATTTATGACTCTCACTTATCCTCATGTATAAAGAAAGTATTAAATAAAAAAAATATTTAATGTCTTATAAATATAAAACGTTTTCAATACTAAAGAAAACATATCCAATGCAGGTGTTTACATGAGTTGCTTAACTTTAAGCAACATTGCTTAACTGTTTTTCATTGAAGCAAATAACATAAAGTCGCTTATAAAGGCACTGTTAGTTATATAAGCAACATTACTTAACCAAATTTATACCATAAATAATGAGAGAGAGTAATCTATATGTTGTGACCTTTGGTATTGAAAACATTTTATAGATGTCATGAAGCAACTCACTACTTATGAGTATGTCTCAATTTATTTATGATTTATAGAAAATTTATATATTAGTTTTTTTTACAGAAAAAATTATATATTATTTCAATACTATTTAGATACTATTATTTATTTTTGAGCAATTTATTACATACTATTCATAAATAATAAATTGAGACATACTCATAAATGCTTGACCCAATTTATTTATGATTTATAGAAAATTTATATACTATTTATGAGCAAATGACATGAAGCAACTCATTTATGAGTAACTTTTTTTTAACCAAATTTATATCATAAGCAACGTTGCTTAACCAAATTTATACCACAAATAATATATTTTTCAAGCATTATAGGACCCACAAAATTAAGTTAAGCACTCACCTTAGCAACCTTAGTATTTGAGTGATTTTTTGTGTAAAATGCATAAATCTATGTGAAATTGTAAGGCCTACAAAATTAAATTAGACAACCCATTTAAGCAACTATGCATTGTAGATGCTCTAAAAGAATATAGAACATTATTCATTTTTATAGCATGGATACTTTTTTCGTAAATGTATTTTTCTTTCAATTTTCACTCTTTCCATTTTCTTTTTCAAACAAGTACATAATTGTTTTCATAAATTTCTAACGGACATGTCATCAATTAGCTGAGACATTCTAACAGCAAGGACTAAAAATAAAATTTTTATTTTATTAGAGACCAAGAAAAAATATTAATAAAGACCAAACACAAAATTCAGTAATTTATGAAAGGCTAAAAACATCTTTAAGTCATTAAAAAAACAAAAGGGTAATGAGACATATTAGAGTACGTATAATTACTGTACCAACAAAAAATATCTGTACCAAAAAAAAAGTACCTATAATCTTACCTTAATTTGTACTATTAAAGTAAAATACATGATCAATTATTACAGGTTTATTATAATGATTAATACATGATAAAGGAATGTGTGTGACAGTCAAACTAGGATATTGTACTTATAAGATATAGTGAAAAAACAATTTTTACTCTTAATATAGAAATAATTAAATAATTCAAATTTTGTTTATTAAAAAACATAACGTATAATATTATCAATGTATTTTTACCTTAATTTTTAATTTAAATTTTATTATTTTCTTTATTTTGATATTACCTTAATGTATTTCAAATAACATTTAATTTAAGACATACTAGCAGAAACACGGGCGCTACCACGCGTCTATGTGTCCGCATTCTATTACGCTAAATTTGATATGTTGTAAATTTATTTTACTATGCATAATTTTATCTATTAATTTTATGAAAATGGACTAAAAGTTTCTTATTTACCAATTTGTTAATGTTTATATTAACTTTAATTTACTATTTTGTCTTAATACATGTATATCTATATGTATTTTTTTTTAACTTCTTATGTCTCAACTATTTAAGGTACTACGATAATTTAATTATGTTGAACCTTCAAATGGCTGAAACAAATTAATTGGCAGATACTATTAACAATACTATTAACAAAGGCATAGATAATAAGTTTATCATAATATTATTATGTGATGCATTTCTAGACTTCACTTTAAATTAATTAACGGTCTATATTTCAGTTTTACTTATTATTTTCATTTACTAAAATTTAAAACTGACAATTTTTAGAATTTTAAAAATCTACTAATTTGTTAATTAAAATTAGCTTTTTTAAATATTAAAAGTCTACCAATTTGTTAATTAGATCTGTATCGTTTAAGCATATGACTCGACACGTTGAACTCAAGGAAGAAAAGCTAGCATAAAAGTATAAATAGTGCAGAAAGAGGGAATTGTACCGTGACCCTCCGCATTACATCATCCACACGTTACCACTAAGCTATGATGTTGTTATAGTATATTAATGACAAATATATTATAATATCTATATTTTGTATTTATTTTACTTTATACTGATTCATGTGGTTCAATTAGTAAATCACCGATTCAACCATTAACCCATTGACCTAGTATCCTTACTAAGCCGAATACCGATCCAAGTTTTAAAACATTGATACTAGTCATTGCAATGCCGCAACCATATACATCTGTCCAAAATCTAATGATTTTCTCGATTCCTATTGATAATTGTTGTGCATACTTATATTTGCACTTAATTTTCACAACAATTATCTTACTTTCTTCTCATTTATTGTTTTGTTTGGTCTCTTTTAGTTAGGAAACACCTTCTTTTAGGATTTAGTTTCATGTAGTTAGTTTTAGAAACTTATTAGCTTTTTAATTATGTTTTTGCAGAGTTCTAGTACACCAGAAGAAGAGTTGAAGATGGGGAATTCAAGACCATTCACTTAGCAAGTGTTGTTGTCGTTGAGCGAGAGAGCTCGCACTAAAGAGGACACGTGGCAAGTTGTTGGGTAAGTGAGAAGTTATCTTTGTTTAGCGGGATTAGAAGCTGAAGAGGCAACTTGGGAAGTGTCAAAGCCGCTTAACGAGCTCATGCTAGCTAAGCGAGTTGATCTATATGCCTGAAGAAGAATTGCAAATTAATGTAATTTGCTTAAGGAGCTGTTGCTCACTAATCAAGTTGTGTCTTTATGCAGAAGTGACAAAACATAGATTCTCACCCTATTTAAAGTGTCTTGTCATTGGGATCATCATCAGATCATTCTAGGGTTGTGTGCTTGGCTGCTGAGGCTCCCACTTACCACATTCCTTCCATTCTTCACCATTTCTCTTCCATTTTCCTTTGTTCTTTGTAATTTTTGGTGGCTCCTCATGTCAATTTGGAGCTAACTTCTTTGTAGTTGGGGGTTTGGTGTACTATCAACTCTCATGTAATGACTCTTACTATCTATTTAAGGAATATTCAGTGTTAATGCTATTTCTCTATTTTTAATGTTGGTTATTGGCTTTATATCACCCAAGTAGTTTATCTATTTGGTTTTATTGTCATTGAGAAATGCTTTGAAAACTGAGATTTGAGAATGGTATCTAATGAATGTCTCATCTAGGAATGGAGTGATGTTTGTTAGTCTCTTAATGATCCTTTCTCTTAAACAAATCATTTAACTTCACTTACTAAGGGATTAGGAGTAGAGTTAATTGATTTAGCTTCTTTCACTTGAGGAATCAAGGTTAGAAGACTCAAGTGGGTTGAGATAACACTAGGATTTTCATTAAATGGAGAAAAATCAATTATATTACTAAGATGTTTGCCAAGTACCACCAAATACCCCAACTAGCTTGTTTTATTGTTGTTTTTAGCCACTGCACATCAACTGTTTGATCTCTTGCCTCTTTGAAATATGTCTTGTTTTTAATAGTTTATTTTAGAACTTAGAATTTAATTTCTAAATCATTTCACTAAAATAACATATTCTTTTGCCTAGACTTGAATTTACACAGAAGCTTAGTACGAACAAGTCCCTGTGGATATGACTTTTAGACTTGAATTTACACAAAAGCTTAGTACGAACAAGTTCCTGTGGATATGACTTTGTACTCAAATATTGAAAATACTACACCGATTGGTGCGCTTGCCAATGATGTAACACCTATACACCATTCCTTATTAGACATCACATTAGACCAACTCTTTCTAATGCCTCCAAAAAATTTGACATCCCATTAGCTTCTACCATTTTAGGCAAAATATCACTACCACACTTTTATTTTTGTCTGACAATTCTCACTCTCACCTCCTTAGATATATATTAAATTTTAAAAATTCAACTGTTAAATTAAACTTTTTTTTTAATAGATCAACTGTACAATTTTTTGTAAATTTTTCAAACTATTTGATAATTCATTAATTAAGTTTTATTTAAAGTATGATATTTAAAAAAAAAAGTAAATGTTGACTATAAAATTTTATAACTATAAGTGTTTGATTGATCTAAAATTTGGTAAACATGCATAATCGTTGAGTTAATATAAAAATATTTAATAACTGAATTAACAAAATTTAGAGAAAATGACCAATGCACGATAGTGTAAAATAATTTTGTATTGTCATCTAATCATAAACTATCATGTATGGTAAGTTTGTTGATTTATATACCAAATTTATCATTGTTGGACGGGTTGTGAATACCCCAAAGTATTTATCATTGTTTGAATTCCCTTAAACCCCATAAGAATTTCTTTATTTTATGTTTCATTTAAATTTCTTGGATGTATAGTAAATATCTCTAAGTATTTGATTATATTTTGATTGATTGATTGCTAGGATGTTAGTTGTTCATATGATTTTACCCTTTTTAAATTTCTAATTAAAATATTTCTTAAAATTATAATTATGGATTATTTTAATTTTTGAAATTATGGAAAAATATTACTCTTTAAATTTCAAGCTGATAATTATCAATTACTTCCTATTCATTTGATTTTTGACTTTGACAACTATAAATCATTTTAATCATTGACTTTATTGTACACTAATCAATTTGGTCCACTATTAAATTCAAGAATTAAATTTATACTATAAAAATTAAAGACTAAATTCAAGAAAACTTCTTGATTTCAAGAAATTAACATATATTGTAGAATTCAAATTTATAGTTATATTAAAAAATAAATACATTCAATTATTTTCTATTTTTCTTATTAATAAATAAGTTCATATCTAATTGATATTTTATTTTTCTATATTAAAATAGTAAATATATCAATATAGTAAATTAAGTTTTTTATTAAAAAATAATTAATTTTAGATTTTTTTAGCAATATAAGAAATTAACAAAATTGCCTGTTTTTATATATACAAAAAAAAAACTCCTCTAAAAATTCACATTCTTCTGTTGTATAAAAATATAAATTAAAATTATATCTTACTAATGAAAATTATAAAATATTTAATAATTGTTTTACAAAAATTGACAAAATGTAGCTTGACTCTCATGTTCAGAATCTTTCTCCATTACTCTCCAAATGTCTTTTTAAAAATAGAAGCTACATTATTAAAATAAGAAAACTAAAAACATAAAAAAAAGATAATACTACTGATGCTATCAAATGGGATGGAAGGAAAGAAAATAGGGTGGAAAAAATATGAATAACAAGTTTTTTTTTTATTTGGTTGGAGAAAAAGTGGAAAGAAAAAAAGGAGGAAAATGTTGACTTTTAAAAATAAAAATTTAATTTTTTTCCTTTTACTTTTCTTCCAAGTCAAAATTTCAAAAAGAAATTTACTTCCTTATTTTCTTTCTGTTATTCCAAACAAGCTGCGAATGTATATGGAGAGAAAATATACAAAGAGAGAAAATAATAAATATGATTGGTAACATAATAGGAAAATAATAGAAATAAAAGAAAATTAAATAGAAATAAAATGAAATAGAAAATAAATATAAATTTATAATAATTCCAAAAAAAAAAAAGATTTTGCAGATTTTGTCTTTTGGTTTCCAAATTTTTGCTAAAGCCGGTAGTCAACGGTCAAACAGACACTCACAAACATACACTTCATTGCATTTTTACACCACGACTGTTATGCTCAACACAAGGGCTGGGACTGTCTCATATAAATAGAGGGTGCAATTGCATACAAGAACCAGAGAAGAGAACCAACAACTAAAAACACTAGTCTGAGAGAAGAGTAAGATAAATTTTGGTGTAAGGAAGGAGAGCTAAGGAGCATTTGAAGAACATAGGTGAGTTCTTTAATCTTGTTTTTAAATTTCATTATAGTTGCAGCTGAATTATTATCAATAATACTTTGTCATTTGTATGTTATCGTTGCTTTTTTTTTTTTTTAATCTCTGGATCAACCTAAGGTTATATTTTTTTTCTGAAAAATAATATATACACTTCATTTTTTAGATATAAAAAATGGAAGAACCAACGAGATTAAAAATAAAATGAGAAAGCTGAAGATGTGATGAGTGATGTAAGGTGATTGGAGGATAAAGAGAAAAAATGAGATATGAGATAGGAGTATTTTTTTCACGTGTAATTAAGTAAATGCATGATCTGTTTATTTTCGCAATTTTTATAATCCCTAATATATGATAGAGATGAAGGATGTCTCTTCATTTCTTGGTATAGATCTATCATTGTTCATAAATACTGGTTAGTACAAAGATCAATGATACACATGGTGGTTAATATTTTGAACCATTAATATTTCTTTTACACATATAAGTTTTTTGGTTACTTGTAAGTTGTAACAAAGAAAAGAAGCTCATTTTTTACAGTGACGTTTGATTTTATTCTCTACAAGCTTCTGCAGTAGTAATTTTAAAGAATATAGAAAAAAATATTATGTTGAAAATTGTTCTTTCAGTCAAATTTTAAAAAATGTTAGTAATACACGTTTTAATATATAATTTTTTAAAAACATAGTTTATTGTTAATTAAAATTTATTATAAATTATAAAAAAAATTCAATTTCACTTATTATTTAAAATAAATTATAATTAATAATAAATAGTGTATTAGAAAATGAATTACTCGACTTTTAACCTATATGCAGTGTGTCGGAAAGGATATAATTAGATAATTAATGTGATTCTATCAGAATTTTTATACAATGATACCTTTTTTAGTTTATGTAAAAAAAAATGACACCTTTTTTAGTTAATACATTTTTGTTTTGTTAAAATGTTTTTTTCTAGTTACGAAGATAAATTTTACAACAAAATATAATCTGTTTTCATTTTTCTCTTATCCTAAATAAAAAGATTAACACATTTTTTCTAACATACTTCCTTCAATCCTATTTATAAGAACCAAATTAAAATTGATACTTAATTCTTTTTATATGACCCAATCTATAATGTCTTGTATTAAATATTTTTAGACTAAAATACTCCTAATTAAAAGAGAGGTTGTAATGACAATCATAGTTTTAAAAAAAAAAATCTAAGATAAATTTATTGTCATAAACTAAATTAACTATTTTTCTTAATCTTGATGAATTAAGTAATTGAGTTTTATAAATAGGAACGGCTGAAGTATTTTTTTATTATTAATTAAAATTTATTAAAAACTACAAAATAAAAAGAGTGAGTCATCAAAGAGAGAGTGCATTGTTAGTATATTTCTCTTTCAAATAATTTAAGCCCATTTCCTCTTTCAGTTTTCTCTTCTTTTGCTTTTGAAACCAAAGAAAGTGTAGAAGGACAAGTACTGAATTATTCTCATAAACTGATATTTTTTCTGCTTTTTCCAAAGTTTGTGTGTACTCAGCCATTGTCATTGAATAAAATGATGAAAGAGAGAGACTTGCTTCACCAGAATCGTGTTCAAGGTTTGTGACACTATTAATGAAGAAACTTTTAATTATTTTGATATTTTTTATTCTCCTTCTTTTTATGACATTTTATATAGATGATATAGAAGAGTGTAAAATAATTAGTAAACATTTTCATTATCAGCTAAGGTGTGAGTGAATTAGTAGGATCTATGCAAATGTGTTAAAAACTCACCTAGAGCAGCTTTAAAGTATACGTTCTTAACTCACTTTTATTAAGTCTCACCAGGTCAGATTTAATTTAAAAAAATTTCTATTCTAACAGAATAATCTAAAAACTTAAAAATGAATCTCATGTATTATCTCATAAATATGTTTTTTTAATCATGTCGAGTTCAAACTTAATTAGTCTGGCATCTTAAATGTGTCTAGATTCGGTTGATCAAATCTAAGTAACAATTTGCATTAATGAATGTGACACCACCAACTTTTCCCTGTATTGAACAATGGAACTAGCTTTAACAGCAGTTAGATATAAATTTGCACGATGTAGAATACTCTTAAAACCCTAAAGATGCTTCTTGATTCTTAAATATATTTAGCATATATTTTATTGCTTGGCTTGGATGTTTGAATTTTAACTTGTTAACAGAAGATTATTGCTTTGTTTCTCCAGCGTTGAAGTTGATGCAAAAGCATGCACGTGAACATGTTCGTAAAGTCATGGAAGAGACTAAAATATTCCAACACGAGATAGATACAAGGAATGCAGAACTCAATCGCTGGTGTCAACAAGTGATTGAACAAGAAACCTTAACTATTCAGGTAAAGTCATATGGACGTAAGTTTTTTTGGTTTCATTTTTCCCAATTTTATACCTTATTAATCAATGATGAATCGTGCGAAAAAAATTTGCAGCTGGAGAAATAATGATTGTATTTAATCCTTAAGGCCAAAATATTGGCAATTTTTAAGCATAGTGACTCAGGAGGGAACATTTAACATACCTCAATTAGCCAATAAATCAGTATAGCCCTCATCCATTAACACCGTACCATCCTGCCAACACAACACAGTAGCACATCATTATACCCAGAAATTGATCAACAAAAATTGGGAAAAAAAATGATCAACAAAATGATATATCTTATTTTCTATAAAAAATCTTAACGTGTCTAGCAGATTTTTCACAAAAAAAATTGCAAATAAATTCTCTAGTTTTTTTTTTTGGTTCAGTGGCGTATGAAGGTATAAAAGTCATTAAAAAAATTTGTGTTATTGATAAAGTAGATACAAATATTTTAGTAGTATCTGGATAAAAACATATTTCAGTAGTATAAAATGTAATTAATTAAGAAAATAATTAATATTTGAATAGTATAGTTAAAAATGCTTAAAATTTCTCGTATGAGATAATATTATCAAAATTATTACATTTTATTTTGTATATTATAAATTTAATTATTTTGGCTCCTACAATTAATTTCTTCAAGCTCCACCATTGGATATCCCCTTTATATATTGTTATAGATAAAAACACTTTTTTTTTTAATTTTTATGCTCTTACAATGAACAGGATGAGTTGAAAGATGTGAAGAAAAGCATAGAAGATGTTCGTGAATTGGTGCTTAAGATAACAAAATATGTTACTATTAGCACACCAAACAAGACTTCAAAACTAGGACGTCAACTTCTCTATGCAAGTCGTGATTGTAAGAGATTAGAGAAGAAAATAGTTGGCAAAAAATTATTTTCACCACTAAAAAAAAATATGAAACATGCAAAGGTTTTGCAAACCACAACTTCTTCAAAAGGGTATCGCATTAATGATAGGTCTGCTATAGACCTAGCACAAACGGTGAGGGCAATTGTTAAAAGGCAAAAATGCTTTTACTTATTGTGATTTTTTATTAAAATATATATTTTACAATTTTTTTGTTTGTACATGTAGTGGTTGTGTGAATTGTTTGAACTACCCATGCTCCAACTCATGAGCCTATATGATCGAGAAGTTGCTGTGTTGTCATACATCTTTGGAAAATCAAGTATAGATCAAATGGATAGGTACATTTTAACAACTATCAAAATGTATTTTACATTAAATACAAAGTGAACAATGATTTTGTCTCTTGTTTTTAATTTAACCAATGACTTCTTGTTGGTATTGGGTTCTAATTTATTATTTGTAATATTCCAGTCTCGAGATTTTAATAACTACGCACGGAGATTATTGCAGTGGCAGTAGGAAAACATTAAAAGATTTGCTGCCCAAAAAAGAGATTTGCCAAGAAGTAATTAATCTTATCTATGCATTTTTTTGCTATATTTTTTTTTTGTATTTATTCACATTGCTAATAGGTAATATTATACAGATACTTGATCTAGTTACATGTATGATGACATATGAAGTAAGATCAAAATCCAACAACCAGCCAAGTGTTTGGTTCATGCCTACGCATGTTTCAGTATGTTTTTTTTTTCATCTAACACCATTCAATTCAGTTAATTTACTTGATTTTTTTATAAAAAAAATATTAACGTATCTTTGAACTTGGTAGCAATGTGCTCTTGAGTGCAATAACGACCCAGACAAAATGAGAGAATATTATCAACACTCTTTTATGGGTAAAGTTGAATTTTTGACCAAGGTGAGTAACATCAATAAACTTTCATTGCTATATTATTTTATCTTTACACTTTGATAGTCTAATTTTTTACTTTTACATGAATAGATATTTGTCCCTGTCAATGAGGGAAACTCTCACTGGTTTTTGGTGGTTATTGACGTGCTGAGGAAAGAGACTATTTTGCTTGATTCACTTCCAACAGCATCAAAAAGTCATTCACGAGAATGCAATGTTGATGTATTGGTAAATATTACATTATTACCTAACACTATCATGCATACAATGACATTAATTCAACCATCATTTGTTAATGTAATAAATAAATTTGGGTTGTGCAGGTATCATATATACAATTATTACTCCAGCATGAATCGTTCTACGCATATCCCTGGACAGAGAGGCTGCTAATCCACAAATATAACATTGTGCAGCTTGAAGGGATAGGCATATAAAAATATGGCTCGTAAGTTTGTTTATATTATGTTTAGTCCATTGCATATGTACACTAATTTTCAAGTTAAAAATGAGTGATTTTATAAATATAGGAATGATTGTGGTATTTGGGTAGCAAGTTGGATGATGCAAATGGGTGAAAATGAATACAAAATACAAGTAAGTTTAAAATTAATTTAAGTTAAATATTCTTCATTTTTTTTTTTGGATATTTTGCAGCTATATTCAATTATTAAATAATTGAAAAACAATTGTTTATAGGTGAACGATGGAACAAGGATGCGGCTCGCCTTGGATTTGGCTGTGAAGCCTTACAATCTAAGTCGTACAAATTTAATTGAAAGGTCACTTGAGCACTTGGGTTCCGAGTAGGCATAGCACTTATGCAGAAGTAGTCTTTTTACTTTTCTTGAATATTTTGGATTTCAATGTTTATTCGTTAATGTTTTAATGGCAAAATTTGTGGTTTTTTTTATATACTGTTTAAATTTTTTTATATGATTTATTGGCACAATTTGTGAATATTTCAATTAAGGAAATTAAGTTCCATAAAACGTTGCCAAGTGAAATTCTACCGTAATAGCTATGAATGAAATTCTATTAAGATCATCAATTCATCATGCAACGGGATTGGATGATCAATGTTAACTGTTAAGCACGTATATTGACATGGCAATTATGTTGCGGGTGCACTTGCAGCTTAGGTGCTAGAGAGAACAATATGCAAGTCTTTGTTGCTCCACACAATGTAGTTTTGGATGTCTTTATACGTGAGCCAAAAAAAAAAAAATCCCCTTCTCCCAATTTGGCTGTATTTTTCTTTATAAAGGATTGAATCATAAACTAGACTATGTTGCCTTTTTATTTCCTTAGATCAAAAGAAATTACACTATGTTTCCAGTTTTTAATGTGAATATCCCTATTAGGTTCTTTTGCATTCATGTGAAATTCGAAATTCATTATTATAACTTATGACAACCTTTTTTTTTCTTTATAATTAAATTGTTTAGCGACTACCAAAATATTTATGAGCATACAATTAGAGATGAACTGTAGTGGTGTAAAATGTAGATATGATTAAAATGAGCTTTATTTTTTTAAAAAAAAAATTGATGAAATTTTTTCTACATAATCGGTTAAAGATAAAACCAAAATAATGCAGTTAGAATATATAAAGGAATGTGTGACAGTCAAACTAGGGCATGGTACTTATAAGATATAGTGAAAAAACAATTTTTACTCTTAATATAGAAATAATTAAATAATTAAAACTAATTTTGTTTATTAAAAAACATAACGTATAATATTATCAATGTATTTTTACCTTAATTTTAAATTGAAATTTTATTATTTTCTTTATTTTGACATTACCTTAATGTTTTTCAAATAACATTTAATTTAAGAAATACTAGCAAAAACACGGGCGCTACCGTGCGCCTGTGTGTCCGCATTTCTATTACGCTAAATTTGATATGTTGTAAATTTATTTTACTATGCATAATTTTATCTATTAATTTTATTAAAATGGACTAAAAGTTTCTTATTTACGAATTTGTTAATGTTTATATTAACTTTAATTTACTATTTTGTCTAAATACATGTATATCTATATGTATTTTTTTTCCTTCTTATGTCTCAACTATTTAAGGTACTATGATAATTTAATTATGTTGAACCTTCAAATGGCTGAAACAAATTAATTGGCAGATACTATTAACAATATTATTAACAAAGGCATAGATAATAAGTTTATCATAATATTATTATGTGATGCGTTTCTAGACTTCACTTTAAACTAATTAACGGTATATATTTCAGTTTTACTTATTATTTTCATTTACTAAAATTGAAAATTGACAATTTTTAGAATTTTAAAAATCTACTAATTTGTTAATTAAAATTAGCTTTTTTAAATATTAAAAACCTACCAATTTGTTAATTAGATCTGTTCATTTTTAAAATTTTAAAAACCAACAATTTGTTAATTAGAAATAGCCATTTTTTAATTTTAAAAATCTATAAATTTGTATACTACAACTACCCATTTTTTCTTATTTTTTTAAAATATGTGGATTCCCTCACAAGATCCTGGTATATTTAACAATATTTGGATGTCTCCAGGTATGTAGCACTTGATTTGTTTAATAATAGGGAAATTTAAAAAATAAATTGTATTTATCATTTGTGGCTTTTTTAAATTTGAATGGGAACAAAGAACAAAAAAAAGACAAGTATTGGAAAAGAAACTATCCAAATAATAATGCAGCATAAGTTGGATAAAAAAGAGTAGAGGCCATAAAAAACAGAACAATCTTCACCAACATTAAAGCATTTGGGTTTCCTCAGATGATCCTTCTGTGTGTTCAGGAGTTATGCTTCGAAGGAATGCAACATAATCATCAGCATGAAAAGATCCCTATCTCTGGCAGGAAATGGCTTATGGAACTGCATGTGCTGAAGCAATCCATAATGAGCAAACTTGTTCCTAAAGTAGTTTAGCTACTATTCAATCAAATAGTCTTGTAAGACATCACTTTTGTAGACTTATCCTTCTCAAAGCGTAATGTAAAGATCTTTAGTGTTAATGAAAGATAAACTTACATATGATATGAATATAACCCAGTAGCTAGAGAATGGTTTCAAATCTACAATGGTGATAATGTATAAACAAAAATAAATAAATTATATTTCCTATAGTGAACACTTGCAATTGCAAATTTGCAATGGTGATAATAACAGAGGAAAAGGAAACATGAAAATATATCATACAAATTGAAGAATATTGAGAGCCTTCTCAAGAGGCTTGGTCTTCCCTGCCTCCATAGCAATTAATGAAAAAGTCTTGCATACCAAGGCGCAGAGGGTTTGAACCCTTCTTCACTGCATTCTGAAAAAAATTCATAAAAACAACCTCACCAACCAAATAAGAGAAACCTCAAAATGAAAAACCCACGTAACAGAACAAAACAAAACTGAATAGAGGCATTATGAGGAAGACAGCATTTTCTCATGGATTTACCTTTGGGCTGCATCTGATTATGGCATTTGAAAATGGGAGTGGTGTGGGAATAAAAAAAAGTGGGAACCTGTTGCTAATGAGAAGTTACTGGAAAGAAATGAGACAAATAAGAAAATAATAACCAAAAAAGAGAAAGGATGACATTCCTTATCAGACATAACATTAGACTAACTCTTTCTAATGCCTCCAAAAATTTGACATCCCATTAGCTTCTACCATTTTAGGCAAAATATCACTACCACACTTATATTTTTGTCTGACAATTCTCACCCTCACCCAAGGGGCATCTCTGTTACTGGACAGATCCCACCCCGCCTTTGAGAAAAAAAAATTCACCTCCTTAGATGTATATTAAATTTTAAAATTTCAGTTGTTAAATTAAACTTTTTATTGAATATATCAACTGTACAATTTTTTGTAAAATTTTCAAACTAATTGATAATTCATCAATAAAATTTTATTTAAAGTTGACTATAAAATTTTATAACTATAAGTGTTTGATTAATCTAAAATTTGGTAAACATGCATAATTGTTGAGTTAATATAAAAATATTTAATAATTGAATTAATAAAATTTATAGAAAATGATCAATGAACGACAATGTAAAATAGTTTTATATTGTCATCCAATCATAAACTATCATGTATGGTAAATTTGTTGATTTATATAATAACTACCTTAAAAGTCATACCAATGTTATCATTGTTGGACCGATTGTGAATACCCCAAAGTATTTATCATTGTGTTGAATTCCCTTAAGCACCATAAGAATTTCTTTATGTTATGTTTCTTTTAAATTTCTTGGATGGATAGTAAATATCTCGAAGTATTTAGTTATATTTTGATTGATTGACTGCCAGGATGTTAGTTGTTCATATGATTTTACCCTTTTTAATTACTAATTAAATTATGTCTTAAAATTATAATTATTGATTATTTTAATTTTTGAAATTATGGAAAAATATTACTCTTTAATTTCAAGCTGATAATTATCAATTACTTCCTATTCATTTGATTTTTGACTTTGACAACTATAAATCATTTTAATCATTGACTCTATTGTACACTAATCAATTTGGTCCACTATTAAATTCAAGAATTAAATTTATACTATCAAAATTAAAGACTAAATTCAAGAAAACTTCTTGATATCAAGAAAGTAACATCTATTGTAGAATTCAAATTTATAGTTATATTAAAAAATAAATACATTCAATTATTTTCTTTTTTTTTCTTATTAATAAATAAGTTCATATCTAATTGATATGTTATTTTTCTATATTAAAATAGTAAATATATCAATATAGTAAATTAAGTTTTTTATTAAAAAATAATTAATTTTAGATTTGTTTAGCAATATAATAAATTAACAAAATTTCCTGTTTTTATATATACAAAAAACTTACTCCTCTAAAAATTCACACTCTTCTATTGTAAAAAAAAGAAGCATTTCTCAAATCATAAATTACAAAATATTTTACTAAGGGAATTTTTTTTTTAAATTTGTCTAAATTATAAATAATTTAGATAAATTAAAATTATATCTTACTAATGAAAATTATAATATATTTAATAATTTTTTTACAGAAATAGACAAAATGTAGCTTGACTCTCGTGTTTAGAATCTTTCTTCATTACTCTCCAAATGTTTTTTAAAAATAGAAGCTACATCATTAAAATAAGCAAACTAAAAAACATAAAAAAAGAAAAGAAAAGATAATACTATTGAGGCTATCATATGGGATGGAAGGGAAGAAAATAGGGTGGAAAAAAATATGAATAACAAGTTTTTTTTTATTTGGTTGGAGAGAAATTGGAAAGAAAAAAGAGGAAAAGGTTGACTTTTAAAAATAAAATTTTAATTTCTTTTCCTTTTACTTTTCTTCCAAGTAAAAATTTTAAAAAAAAAATGTTCCTTCCCTATTTTCTTTCTGCTATTCCTAACAGACCATGAATGTATATGGAGAAAAAATATACAAAAAGAGAAAATAATAAATATGATAGTAACGTAATAGGAAAATAAGAAAAATAAAAGAAAATGAGATAGAAATAAAACGAAATAGAATATATATATATATATATATATATATATATATATATATATTCCAAAAAAAAATTCTTTCAGATTTTGTCTTTTCATTTCCAAATTTTTGGTACAGCTAGTAGTCATCGGTGGAACAGACACTCATGAACATACATGTCATTGCATTTTTACACCACGACCGTTATGCTCAACGCAAGGGCTGGGACAGTCTCATATAAATAGAGGGTGCAGTTGCAAACAAGAACCAGAGAAGAGGAACCAACAATTAAAAACACTAGTACGAGAGAAGAGTAAGAATAATTTTGGTGTAAGGAAGGAGAGCTAAGTTGCATTTGAAGAACATAGGTGAGTTCTTTAATCTTGTTTTTAAATTTCATTACAGTTGCATCTGAATTATTATCAATAATACTTTGTCATTTGTATGTTATCGTTGCTTTTTTTTTTTTAATCTCTGGATCAACCCAAGGTTATATTTTTTTTTTTTGAAAAATAATATATACACTTCATTTTTTAGATATAAAAAATGGAAGAACCAACGAGATTAAAAAAAAAATGAGAAAGTTGAAGATGTGATGAGTGATGTAAGGTGATTTTAGGATAAAGAGAAAAAAATGAGATATGAGATAGGAGTATTTTTTGCACTTGTAATTAAGTAAATGTGTGATCTGATTATTTTCGCAATTATTATAATCACTAATACACGATAGTGATGAAGGATGTTACTAACATTTTCTTGGTATAGTCCTATCTTTATGACGGGAAATTTAGGTCCTGACCCTTTAGAAGTTAACAACGCCTATCATTGTCCATAAAAACTGGTTAGAACAAAGAACAATAATACACATGGTGGATTAATTTTTTGAACCTGTCTATTCATATTTCTTTTACACATAAGTTTTTTGGTTACGTGTAAGTTGTAACAAAGAAAAAAAACTCATTTTACATTGTTGTTTGATTTTATTGTCTACAAGCTTCCTCAGTAGTAATTTTAAATCATATAGAAAAAAAATATTATTTTGAAAATTGTTTTTTCAGTCTAAATTTTTAAAAAAATGTAAGTAATACATGCTTTAATTTATTTTTTAAAAAACATAGTTTATTGTTAATTAAATTTCATTGTAAATTGTAATTGTTTTTTGAATTTCACTTATTATTTAAAATAAATTTTAATTAATAATACATAATGTATTAGAAAATGAATTACTAACTATTCTCGTGTTTAACCTATATGCAGTGTGGCGGAAAGGATATAATTAGATAATTAATGTGATTCTATAAAAAAATTATAACAATAATACCTTTTCTAGTTAATGCATTTTTATTTTATTAAAATAATTTTCTAGTTACGAACATAAATATTACTACAAAATTTAACCTGTTTTCATTTTTCTCTCAAGAAGAGTGCTAAGAAAATGTGTTTTCTAACGTACTCTTTTTAATATATTTTATATTACTAGTATTTATTAAAATTTATTAGAAACTACAAAATAAAAAGTGTGACCAGGGACGGATCTAGAAAGCTATTAAAGAGGGGGTTGGATTTTTTTTTCTTCCTTTATAATTGTTTAAATTTCTAACTTTTAATAAACAATAATTTTTCAAAAATATTTACTATTTTTACACGTAAAATTGAAATTAATTTTTTTAAGCAAAAGAAGGTGAGCTAGGAAAAAGAAATAGGGGTTGACATCCCAACTATGTTGGCATCTCAACCCCTAAGACCAAAAAACCAGCGCACCATGGAATGTATTAGATGAAAAGGATGCACAAAACACTTGGGGGGACCAAGCCAAAACCCAAGGAAACAAACTTATCTGAACCTATATGAAGGGAGCCCTTGTCTGTACCTAAGGAGCTTGTTAGAGACAAAAAGAGGTGGAGCATTCCACCAAGTATAACCACTATTATGTGCACCATAAGAGGCCAGCTTGTCCCCACAAGCATTACCCTCCCGTTAAATATGGCTAAACCTAAAGTTAAAAGATTTGGTTAAAAATTGAAATTAATTTTTATTTTAAATGATAATAACTTTCTGTTATCATAATAACAACAAGCACACAACTAGTTTTACCTATTTACACTAGTTATCATCTTAACTATTGCAATAATAACAACAAACACAACTAGTTTTACACAATTAATTTTACACAATTTTACACTAACTAATTTTAAAATATATATGTATATACATGAAAAATTCCAAGGGAGGGGGGGCTGGGACCCATGCCCGCCCCCTTGCATTCGTCCCTGAGTGTGACCTACCAAAATTTATAATCTCCTTATATATAAAAATGAATAAGTCTATATGTGCTCTCATTGTTCCACTCTCCCCACTCTCTCTCACATTCACTCTCATTTGAATACTCTCTTTTCATGAAGTGGTGTAGTTCACTTTCCAATATGCATCTGTTTCTTCTACTTTTCCTAAAATTTCTCTTATCAATTTCTATAACTACCCATGTTCACAATATTTCTATAACTACCTCCATTCACTTCTATCTGATGCTATTTTTTTTTAATATTTCTTTTATCAGTTTTTTGTAACTATATTTTTTAATTCCGAAAATTTCTCTCTTTCATCAATAATTTCAAATCTTTAATTCAATTTACTTTTCAATTTTCAAAGTTAATATTTCCTTATCTTTTTAAAAAAAATTATAGTCTCTAATTTCTTAGAGATGAATTATCTCTATTTTCAAATGTCTTTCGATGTGCTATATAATCTTTTTTTTTTCTTTTCAAATTTCTTTCTATTAAGTGTATAAATAAAATAGTAAAAATTTGAATAAGTGTTGTGCATTGCACGAGCTAAAACACTAATTTTTAAATAAATTTTATGTTAGAGAGTATATTGTTAATATATTTCTCTTCTAAACAATTTAAGCTCATTTCTTGTATCAGTTTTCTCTCCTTTCATATTGCTTTTGAAACTAAAGAAAGTGTAGAAGGGCAAGTACTGAATTGTTCTCATAAATTGATATATTTTTTTTTCTGGTTTTTCCCACGTTTGTCAGTACTCAGCTTCAATGGCTAGCAGTTCAGAAGAATCAGACATAAGCGAGTCAGAGAAGGAAGAATACATAGAGAAGTCATATGAACAACTCAAAGCTGGTAAAAACAAAGTCAAGTATGCAAACGAAACATTCAGATGCCCTTTTTGTACAGCCAAGAAAAAGCAGGCATTTGGGTTCAAAGACCTTCTTCAACATGCCTCTGGAATAGGCACAGGCTCATCCAAAAGAAAAGTGAAAGTAAAGGCAAAGCACCTTGCCTTGGCACAGTACTTGAAAGAATTGGATAATAACTCACAACAAGCTAAGCCTCATGGGGTTGAAACAGCCATTGAAAAACCCAACCCAGATGAAAGGTTTGTTTGGCCTTGGACAGTGATTGTAGCCAACATATTTGGGAAGCCAAAGAGGCTCATGTTTTGCATAGTGCAGAAGATCCAAGAGGGTATGTTGTGCTGGAATTCGGCACAGAATGGACCGGGTTCAGACAAATGATGAAATTAGAAACAGATTTTCTAGTTCGTCATCATGGCAAAAACGATTACGAGCCAAGGAAAATGGGTCATGCTTCGGGCTTATATGCTTGGTGCGCACGTGCAGAGGATTACAACTCAGAAGGGCCTGTTGGGACTTGTCTTCATGAGATAGCTGTGCTGAAAACAACTTCTGAGGTTGCGCAATATGCATTGAAGGTAAAAATCGAAGCTCTGGACCATTTGGGTGATGAAATAGGCTATGCAAACAAAAAGATTGGTAAGATGGAAATGAAGTGCATTGTGGATAACATGTCATTGAATAAAATGATGGAAAAGAGAGACTTGCTTCACCAGACTCGTGTTCAAGATTTGTGACCCTATTAATTAATGAAGGAATACCTATTTTTATATCTTTTATTATCCTTTTCTTTTGACATTTTATATAGATGGTATAGAAGAGTGTAAAATATTAGTAGACATCTTCATTATCAGCTAAGGTTTAAGTGAATTAGTAGGATATATGAAAATGTGTTAAAACTCACTTAGAGCATCTTTAAAGTATATGTTCTTAACTGATCACTTTTATTAAGTCTCACTAGGTCAGATTTAATTCTAATAATTTTCTATTCTAACAGTAATAATCTAAAAACTTAAAAAATGAATCTCACGTATTATCTCATAAAAATATTTTTTTTAATCATGTCCAGTTCAAACTTGATTATTTAATTAATCTGGCATCTTAAATATGTTTAGATTCGGTGGATCAAATCTAAGTAACATTTTGCACTAATGAATGTAACACTACCAGTACCAACTTTTCCCTGTATTGAACATTGGAACTAGCTTTAACAGCAGTTGGATACAGATTTGCACGGTGTAGAATTCTCTTAAATCCCTAAGGATGCTTCTCGATTCTTAAATATATATTTAGCATATATTTTATATATTAATTGCTTGGCTTGGATGTTTGAATTTTAACTTGTTACACGGAATTAAGATTATGGCTTTAATTTGTTTCTCCAGTGTTGAAGTTGATGCAAAAGCATGCACGTGAAAATGCGCGTAAAGTCATGGAAGAGACTGAAAAATTGCTACACGAGATAGATACAAGGAATGCTGAACTCAATCGCTGGTGTCAATGAGTGATTGAACAAGAAACCTTAACTATTCAGGAAAGGAGAAAATTTGAGGAAGAAAAGAAAAGGGTAAATCTTTTTAACCAACTTATCTTGAATTTGTATGACATAAAATTTGTTAATGATAGTATCCAGACTAATATGAACTATTCAATTTATAATGTGAAGAAAATGGAATCATTAATTTTAGCATCAGAGGAGCAGATGAAGGCCAGAAGTGATTTTGTCAGTTTGCTTGAAAAACATCAGGTGTGTCATACGTTGTTTTTTTTTTTTTCCCATTTGGATGTGAGTTTTTATGGTTTCATTTTTCTCAATTTTATGCCTTATTAATCAATGATTAATCATGCGAAATAATTTTGCAGCTGGAGAAAAAGACTCAAATTGATGCACTATTGAAGCTTGAAAAAGAAATGGAGACTGAACATAAGTTGAAGTTAGAGATTGCTGAACTAGAGGGTCAACTCAAGGTTTTGAAGTGTATGAATGTGGAGGGAGCTGATCATGAGAAGAGAAGAAAGAAGGAAATAGAAAGAACAAGAAACTAAAACTGAGCTAGAAGATGCTCGACAAGAAATTATTAAGGTAATGTTTTATTTTGAAAAAACCCATATACTAATCCTTAAAATTCTGAGTCACTTTAGGTCATAATTTTATTAAATCTTTTACTTTAACTTTTTAACTTCACAAAAAAGTCGTTCACTTTTTACTGTTACTTTGTATCATAAAAGGTTTATAGAGATAGAGAATAACATTTTACAAAGTTAAAACAGATTAAAGATTTGGTGAAGTTAGGAGTTAAAAAGTGAATAATGCTTACAATTTGAAGGATTAAAATGGAGGGTTTACCCATTTCATTAATAATACTGCAGTAAATATTATCTTAATGATTTGTGAACATCTTTGACTATAGCTATGGTTGTTAGTACTGCAGTAAATATTATCTTAATGTTTTCCCTGCAAAAACTAATTAAATGAATTTGCTTCACAATTCAGGAGTTACCACGTCTCTTAAAAGGGGTTACTAATATTGGGATCAAGAAATTTGGGGAGATCATTGCTAGGCCATTTCAAAAAGTGTGCAAGAATAGGTATAAAGATATCAAAAAAGCATCATTGGAGTCTGTCAAACTACGCGCGAAGTGGCAAAAAGAAATTCTGGATTCAACATGGCACCCTTTTAGGATTGTTGAAGTTGAAGGAAAGGAAAAACATGTATATATTTCAATTTGGTTCCTTCCCCGTTTTCTGCCCATGTTTTGGTATAACATAGCTATGACTTTAGTAGACAGGGCTCGTTCAAATGTAATGTCCCTTTATTGTAGATCTCATAGACACATGATCATGTAATAATTTTCAGCATAGCTCCAATTTAAAGTTTGTTACAACAATACAGGCATAATATACTAGCAAATATATGGCATGTTATATGAAGGGTAGGTGATTTAATTGGGTGTCACAATGAAATAGATTTGATATAGACAATTGAATGATTGTATTTATGTTTGATATTGTACTAATACGTTGCATCTGTATATCGAGAACAATCCAAGTTTGACTAGTTGTTTGTTTTACATTTAAAGTTGTGTAATTTAATTCTAACAATGCTGACATCAACCTCAATTCAAGTGAGAAATCTGTGATATCAGAGATCTGGGACTTGAAAAATGGACGTAGAGCCACATTAAGTGAAGCTTTGAAATACATAAACAATAGGGTTATCAAGATGCGTGATGGTGAATAGCAAGCCCAAGTTTAATTTTATTCCCTTTTATGTAAGTCTACTTTTGGAACACAATAGTCGGCACTAGTAATGCTACAGTTTTATGGGTGCTAGTAATCTTTTGACCTTTGTTAAATTAAAGATGGTGATATTTGTTTAAATTTCCATTATTATCAATTATATGTGCGGATTACATGTATTAACAGGGTTAAATGTGGTGAATTTTGATTAAGAATGAAAAAAAAAAAAAACCTATACTCATGAATAAAATCTATTGTAAATAGAAAATGAATAATTGAATAAATATTCATAGACTAAATAAATAAATTTTTTCTCTACTAATTCATGGGTTAGTAAAGTATCTCATAATTTGAAATTATTTAAATACTTTAATTATATATAAAGTGAGTTGTTTTAGTTAAATTTTAGAAGAAATATATTTTAAAATAATTTACTTTTAGTGTAAAAATGTTTTGAATTAATTTGTTATTTATTTTTAATATAAATATATTTTTAGAATTGTTTATTTTTCTTTTTAAAAAAAATTAGTTTTAACAAATATTCACATGTACCCATAGATACATGAGGATATTCCTAAAATCTATGGATACCTTCTTAACAAAATATGAAGTAGATTTTCATCCTACAAGCCAACTGATAAGGTGGTCACTAACCACTTGTCAAACCCCATTTAATTCTTTAACTTTTTCCTGTTATTTTTACTTTTCATTAATTTAGTTTTTTTAAAAGATTTTTACACTAATTTGGTAATGATGTGATATGCATGAAATACTACATTAGTGACTATACTTTGAGATTACATTATCATATCATCAGTAAATAATTATAGAAATTATTGTTAAATTTTTAAAGTTTATACGAATTAAAATTGATAAAAAAATTTAATTTAATTCTAATATGTTGACAATGTATAAATTTTTTACACTATCATCCAATTAAAGTAAGCTTATTATTAAATTTCAATTGTATAAATCAACTGATATGAAATTGTTCCAATTTATGACCTGTTTATTTAAGCTTATTTAAAAATTACTTTTTAATAAAATAAGTAGTTTTTTTTTCTTTTTTGATGTGTTTGTCTAAATTGTTTTTTCTTAAAATGAAAAAAAAAACAGTTTTTTTTTTTTTACTTTTTTTTAAAAAACCAAATCCTATCTGCTTCTTAAAAAGTCACTTTTTTGAAAGCATTTTTTTAAAATCACTTTTTTTAAGTTTAAACAAATTGGCCCTTATCCGTTACCTTTATTCTTACATCGTTTAGTAACATATTATGGATAATTTTATTTGAAATCCGTAGTTGAGTTAAAAGTTCTTAACTCTTAAGATATAGTTTAATTTTATATAATTTTAAATTAATCTAAAATTATTTAATATTTAATTTTTATATTAAAACAAGTATAATACATACTTTTAAAATATATGAAGATAATAATCATTTAATAATTTCTTATATTTATTTTTTTAAAAACTTGACTCCAAAGTTAATTAAGTACAAATAAAATATCTATATCGGACAATGCACAAATAAAAATACTGGATACTAGTATTTTGAACTAATAAAATGGTCATACTTTTGTAGTATATGCATTTGACCTACAGGTAATTTTTTTTTTTTTGCGTAAATGGTTATTTTTGTTCTTGAAAGCGTAAGTCGCTGATAGTTTAGTCCCTGAAAGATGGAAAATTCTAATTTAGTCATCGAGTGTGAAAAAAGTGCGACACATTAAGTATGTTAACTTTAACGTGTCTGCATACATGGCACTTTATGTGATTACGTGGCAAATCGTGTGTGCTTTTGGGCTTCCATGTCATTGATGAATCAGATGGATGAAATTGACAGTACGTGACAGTATTGTAATCTCAGAAGTAATGGTTGTTTTTGAGAATAATATGTTAAATTTTTTTTGATCGGCCAAATGTTAGTTGTTAATATGTTAATTTTTTATAGCGGGAGATTCGAACCCACGACCTATCCCTCCCTCCCTTCTCCCTTCACCACCAATCCAACCTTATAACTCCTAGAATAGCATGTTAATAAACTTTATATTACAATGAAATATTACAATCTTGTTATATCTAACTTGTTTTTACGCAAATCTGAGCAGATTCACCATGCCGATGAGTAAAAGTGCAAATTTAAAATAAGGCCAAGCTAGGAGGCTTTATTTTCTTTTTTTTTTCTGCTAAAATTTCATCAGATTTACAGCTACCGAAGGTGCACAAAATTTTTTTTGCAAATACTTGAGAGGTCAAGTCAAACTATAATTGCACAAAAAATCGAGAATCTAATATTTGAATATCATTCTATTTTTATTAGATTTGTTGTTATGGCTTCCATGTGTATGGATTGTGGCCTGCAGGAGCTCAAGTTTGGAATTTGGATACACCTAATAGAGAATATTGCTACAACCCTTTCAGGAAAATGTCTTAATCAAATTTATAAGTGAGCAAATAATTTTTTGAATGTGTTTATATTTCATAATGGCTTTATACAACTCAAACAAAAGTGGGCGTTAGAAATTTCATAAACTTCTGCACATTAACTGTAGCCTTTCGAAATTCATGATGACATTGATCCCAACCAAAATATAATTCATTCAACCAAACAATCAAGAATACATTGTGTAATTTTGATAACATAGTAAGCAAACAAACGAACCATTATATTACAATACAATTATTATTGAACCAAACAAAAAATTCTATCATATAATATAAAGTGTTTAAGGGTTTTTTTTTTTCTTAATAACTACAATGATCAAGGTTTGAAACTAAAATTTCATGGAAACTAGCTATCCACACTCTTCATCACTGGACCAATCAATACATTGTTCATGAAAGGGATGATCATATGGCAAACCCAATTCCTCCCTGCACATCGGACAACACTCGCCTTGTGCCACTACGTGGACTCTTCGATTGCTGCAAGCAAGCCTGTGTCATGGAGGGTCATTTCCAATCATAGAGGGATCTCTTGATGTTGAGATCCCAAAGAAGTAGGAGGAGGAGGTGTAGAGGCAACATCATCAACTTGAAACAGTTCTTGAAAACAAGATATGACCCCTTATGTTATTTCATCCATAGAATCAATGAAGGAGTGTATGCGAGATAACAGTGTTCGCAAGAATTGACCCTCTTTCAAGAAGCTATGACAAGGTACGGTTTGAGAGGGAGAGTAGAATAAGAGTGTTGGAGTTGGAGTTGCATTGAGATGAACCCTAATGGAAAATTTGAACATATCACCAGGCAACAATGTGGTACGCTCATTCACCCCAAGCCTCGACACGCGGAAGGAGTAGCGCTATGGTGCACTTCGTTCTGCATATGGCATGCAAAAAGATAAATAAAATTATTTAACCTCAAGATAATACTCAACTTTGTCTTATAGTATTTTCTCATATATACTTGTAAAGTTACCTACATCTACAAAAGATGAAACCATGACTAATTCTTTGTTAGTGAAGAAAGAAAAAGAATGATCTCCTTTTTTTTTTTTTTTTTTTTTTGATGTTTTGATGTGTAGAATGATCTCCTTTGAATACTCTCGGTGCAAACATTGCATACAGATAAAACCTTTATATAGAAAAATAAATTTTATTTTTTCTGATTCCCAAGAGGTTTATATTGTTTTCGTGTAGTTTTTTGCTTCTGCTGCTTTTGTTTCCCTTTTCTTTTCTTATCTCGTTTGTAACAAAATATAAATCTACCATTGGATGATCCATTAAAGTATTTAAATAAATGGCGGAAGTTCTTTTTGGTTAAAAAATAATATTATTTTAATACTTGATCAATTAAGCGGGATTCTATTTATCTTTTTATCCTTTTTAAAAAGATTGATTTAATTATTTATCTTTTAAAGATTATAGAGAATGAATTAAAAGGAATAATAAACAGTTAAAAAGATACCAAAATTCACCAAGGAAAAAAATGATAATGATGGTGCAGAAGAAGCAAATTTGCAAAAACTTGAGAAGTCAAGTCAAACTATAACTGCCCAATAAATAGAGAATGTAATTTTTAGTTTCATTCTATTTATAATTTATAATATAAATTCTGACATTTTTGCATATTAATTATAGCTTGTAAAATATTTGGCTAAAATGCATTTTTGGTCCCCCTATAATCCGCAATTCTAGTCCCCTTATTTTAAAATCAAGATATTTAGTCTCCCAATTTTTAAAAATTGCTGATTTTGAAAAATTGGGGGACTAAATGTCTTTATTTTAAAATTGGAGGACTAAAAATGCTGATTTTGAAAAATTGGGGACTAAAAATGTCTTGATTTTAAAATAGAGGGACTGAAATTGCAGATTGAGAATTATAGGGAACTAAAAATGCATTTTAGCCTAAATATTTTTGCATCTAATCAAATGTTTTAATTATATATGTGATATAATTTATAACTTTCAAAGGTTTTATTAAATATTTTGTCTCCCCATAATTTTCTTGATATAATATTTTAAAAAAATTATTTGAAATTTAATTTATAGATTTTTTTTAAGCAAGAAGAAAGAGCTACTTAGGTGTCCATAGAACCTCTCATCCGAACTATGTTGGCACCAGAGGTCCTACTCATCACCTGAAGCAGACTCCAATTTTATTAAACGAAAGGAAAAAAGAGTACAAGAAGGAACATGGGGAAAACAACCCCATGAAAAACATCAAAAGAGAAACATCAACACTAGACTAAAAGCCTAGAAACGCATAACAAAAATACTAACAGAATCTGTAATTTGGAAGACTAAGATGATCTCTCCACAAAGATTCCCGGATAAAGCTTGGAGAAGAATCCCACCAAGTAAAGCCATGAGCTTGAAGAGCATAATTTGCCAAACTGTCAGCGCAACCATTTCCCTCTCTATAGATATGGGATATGCGGAAGGACATTAAATGGGAAAGAGTAATGCAATTCCTCCAACGGGCTCTAAATTTCCAGGGCACCATATCCACGTTCTCAAAGGCTTGCACTACGGCTAATGAATCGCATTCAATCCATAATTTCGACCAACCTTTTTCAGAAGCAATTTCAATTGCTGTCATAGCAGCATGTAACTCAGCATGAAAAGCAATGAAATTGGGTAGGGAAAGAGCAAAGCATCCCAATATATCACCAACATGATTCCTAAAAATACCACCACAGGCAGCGGGGCCAGGACATCCCTTTGCTGCCCCATCCACATTACATTTAGTCCATTCCGGCAGTGGAGGATACCAATTCACTTGGATAATTTTGGGAGCGCGTTTAGTATGACCAGTCACCCGCAGAGTTTTAAATAAAACAAACTCTTCCATAGAATTAGACATGGTTCCAGATGAGAAGTTACCAGATAAAGAAGCAGCAGCAATTGTCTTGTTCAAAATGAGAGTTTTCGCGAGAGGACCATTATGGAATCTGCTGTGATTTCTGCTAAACCAAATAAGATCAGCCAAATGTATCATTAAGGAGAGAAGAACATCAAGAGCCTGAGAACTCGTCGCTGTTTGCAATTTCCAGAAGCTGCAGTGGGGATGAAAGATCAAAGTTCCGCTGCATAAGGTGCCCCAAAGACGTCCAAAGATCACGAGCAAAAGAGCACTCCAAGAAAAGATGAGAAGCTGTTTCAGCAAAAGCACCACAGTGCGAGCAGATGGAGACAAGTGAGATACCACTTTTCTGGAGATTATCATCCGTAGGCAATCTATTAAAGATCCAGCGCCAAAAGAAAAAAGCTTTGGAGGGAGGAATTCCAGCATGCCAAATCAACTTACTCCATGCTACAGGCTGTGAAGGGGGTTGAAAAAACTTGATTGCATCTTTAAAAAGCAAAAGCCCCGATTCAGATGGGCACCACACCTGAACATCATCAACAGCCTCCAAAGGAATGGTAACACCTTTAATTTGCTGAACCAGTTGGGGGAAAAAATGCTCAAACAAAGGCGGAAAAACCCATTGCTTGTTAAAGATAAAATCAGCCACCGATGCTGTCAAAAGACTATGAGTATCCAGCGGAATATTCAATAGTTCAGCTATTGGACTAGAGAGCCAAGTATCCGTCCAGAACATAATGTGCTTTCCATTGCCAAGTTGCCAAGCAGAATTATTCAAAATGATTGGAATGAAAGGTTTTATTCCAATCCAAATGGAGGAGGGAACATGAGATGTTCTAGGAACGCCCTTCTTAAAGAACCTACTGCGTCCCAAACAGGCCCAGTGACAATTAGATGTGAGCAAAGACCAACCAAGCCTAAGCATGGCAGCTTTATTAACTAACTTTAGAGGACGAATACCAAGACCACCCAACTCCACCGGCAAACAGATTTTCTTCCAAGAAACAGTGACTAATTTGGATTTATCAGCATCCCCAGTCCAAATAAAATTCCGAATCCAAGAGTCAAGCGTATTAAGCATAGCCACAGGCCATGCATAGATATGAAAGGAGTATAAAAGCAAACTCTGTATGACAGATTTAATGAGCTGAACTCTTCCCATAAAAGAAAGAAGCTTACCTCTCCAAGAACCCAATTTAAATCGAACTTTATCCATAATTGGTTGCAGGTATATTTTCTTTGGACGTCCAACAAACAGGGGAACCCCAAGGTATGTAAAAGGGAGAGACCCCTTAGAGAATCCCAAAATCTCCTTAATTGTCTGCAATCTATTACCCTCATGCAGAGAATAAAATTTACACTTGGAGGGATTAAAAAATTGACCTGATGCTTCCCCATAGTCACTGAAAAGAGACATAAGATGTTGTAAGCTGCGTTTAGTGCCTTTGCCAAAAACAAGGATGTCATCAGCAAAAAAAGCATGGCTGGGAGTACAGATGCCATTTGGACCACTCATAGGCTGGAATAAACCCCTATCAACCAAGGAAGAAATACCACGACTAAGCACCTCCTCCGCAAGACAAAATAAGAGAGGAGACAAAGGATCTCCTTGACGAACACCCCTCTTGCAGGAAAAAAATCCAACTGGCTTACCATTGATGGAAAAGGAGAGCTTTGCAGACAAAAGAATGACATGAATCCAATTAACAAATTTTTCCTCAAAACCAAAAGCACGCAGAACATCAAGAAGAAAATTCCAGTCCAAAGTATCAAAAGCTTTGCGAATATCAAATTTCATAATTAAGTTTCCCCCAAGAGTACGATGCTTAAGCAGATTGACTGCTTCAGAAGCAACACAAATACAATCACTAATTTGCCTATCCTTGATAAAACATCTTTGGTGGGGAGAGATGATTTTGGGAGCTATCACTGCAAGTCTATCAGCTAGTACTTTGGAGATAATTTTGAATTGGAAATTTGCCAAAGCAATTGGGCGAAAATTATCCATTGTGTCCGCCTCAGGAAATTTGGGAATCAGAACAACAAGATTGGAATTCATATTAGGTAGAATCCAACCCTGAAGAAAAAATTGAAGAACAGCCTGGAAAACATCTTCTCCCACTATGTTCCAGAAATGTTGGAAAAAACAGCCCCCAAAACCATCCGGTCCAGGTGCACCATCACCATTCATATTGAAAACAGCCTGTCTCACTTCTTCCTTGGTTGGGATGTTAGTAAGGAAACAATTATCCTCACTGGAAACTAATGCAGGAATGGTGCGACTAATCAAATCATTGGACCTGCAGTTATTCTCACCAGCATAAATACTAGAGAAAAAGGTAAGGACCTCCCTCTCAATGTCCACCTTATTGACAAGTAATTGCTCACCACTCCGAAGAAGAGAAAGCTTGTTAGAAGCATTGCGGATACGAGCAATTCTGTGAAAATAGGCAGTGTTGCGATCACCCTGACAGTGCCACTTGATCCTCGCTTTCCCTTTCCAAAAGGATTCCTGCATGGATAGAGCTTTTTCAAGATTAATCTGAGCTTGCATCTCCTGATCTTTAAGAACATCAGAATAACCCTTAAAAGAAATATCATGCTGAATAGCTATAACAACATCTTGGCAAGATTTGACAGTGTCATGAATATTCCCAAAGCCACTTTTGTTCCAAGCACGCAGAACATACTTCAAGTGCCTCAATTTACTTCCCAGGATAAACATGGGACAGCCAACAAAGTTCTGCTTCCAAGAGGATTCGACTATGGAATAACAATCATTATGTTCAAGCCACATCTTCTGGAAACGAAAAGGGGAGGGACCAGATTTCTCCTCAAGCTGGAGGGATAGCAGTAATGGGGCATGATCTGAGTGCATCCGAGAAAGAACATCACAAGAAATCGAATTCCAAAAAGAGAGACTATCTTCATTGCAAAAGGCACGATCCAGTCTCATATCTATATGGTGGGAACCACGTCTACCATTAGACCAAGTAAAACTTGCTCCCTTTGATGGCAAGTCTGTGAGATTACAAGAGTCAGCCCAAGCACGAAATTCAGAGCACGATAAAGACAAAGGCAAACGCCCTCCACGTTTCTAATGTGATCCCATTACAGCATTGAAGTCTCCTATACAGCACCATGGTCCAGCACTACTTTGCTGAATCTGAGCCAATTCCTCCCATAAATTTCTGCGAAGAACATAAGATGTACTAGCATAGACCACAGAGAAAGAGACCGAGCCAGGAACTCCATTAGCAGCTATAGAGAAAGAAATTTGTTGCTGGGAAGAGGAGGTAGTCACAGGAAGGAGAGAATCTTCACAAAGAGCCCAAAGATTGGGCTTAAGATTTCCACGATCATTAACAGCAAAAAGTCTGAAATTAAGATGCTTCCAGAAAGATGAAGGAATATCTGAAGAAGAAATCCATGGCTCTGCAATAAACAAAAAATCTGGTTTATAAACTGAACATAAATGTTTTAAATATAGAAGAGTGGCTTGATTAGCAACACCCCTAGCATTCCAATAAATAGACTTCATCAAGCATGAAATTGAACGCCTTCCCTGTAACGGGATCGAGTAACTGCCGGAGAAGTTTTCTTGTTCTTTTTCTTCAGTCTTTTCTGTTGAGACTTGGAAAGAACAAGAGTAAAATCTTCCTCGCCTTGAGAAGGAATCGAATCAGGTACAAAAGGACTAGGATTCTGCACATTATCAAGGATAGGACTTGAACGCTCTTCCTCCTCCATAATATCTCCCCATCTACTCGTAATATTTTGAATATCAGTCAAAATCCGG
Organism: Pueraria montana var. lobata; assembly: GCA_026413185.1. Classification (NCBI taxonomy): domain Eukaryota; kingdom Viridiplantae; phylum Streptophyta; class Magnoliopsida; order Fabales; family Fabaceae; genus Pueraria; species Pueraria montana. The sequence goes on from CM048656.1 coordinate 37,875,358, forward strand.
TTTTGAGCATCACCAACTACTTCTCTATCCAAAGGAGATTCTGGATGCAAAGACTCATCACACGAGTCTGAGACTGCATCGTTGGCCATTACTGCCTCCGCAGGGCTGTGTCCGCTGTCCCTATGACTCAAGTCATTCTCGTCCGGATTCAACTGAGCGACTTGGACATGTTGATCAGTCTGCGGATCAAGGTGAGCATGTTGCTGTCCATCTACAATATCTGCCTTATCTTTGACATGACTAGGGCCAGCTCTAAGACCCTCATCTGGAACGACCAGTTCTTTGTTATTCTGCTTGGGAACGTAAACTTTCTTCATCTTGGGATCGTTCTTGGAATCAGTCTTTTGATCGGAAGAAATCTTCTTTTTACAGTCTGCTAAAGAATGTCCCACTATTTTGCAAAAAGAACAGAACTGTGGTAATCTTTCATATACAATGTCAACGAAGAAAGCGTATCTAGTCCTTTCCACTAAAATTTGATCTCGAAGATTACTGGTCAGATCTAAATCCACAAGAACCCGTGCATAATGGCCAAAGGTTTTGTTGCTAGTTGCATCATCTAGTGATAAGGGGATTCCAATGCCTCTAGCAATAGAGAACAAGATTTTGGGTCGCCAATATTCCTGTGGCAAACCAAAAATCCGAATCTAACACTGAGAGTTAGTTTGCTTTACTGAATTCGGATTAAAATCCGGCGTCCAGGAAAAAAGACGCAGGATTCCAGGCTCAAGGTTCCATGCTCCCACTGCCAAAACGCGACGTAGGTCTTCTATTGATGAGAAGGAAAATTCAAAGAATCCTTTTCCTATAGGAACCAAACGCCAATTACCCAACGGCTGCCAAAGCTTACCTAATTTGGATCGCATGTCCACAACCTTGGGGGGCACGTCTCCTTTGGAAAGAATCAGCCTGCCATGAAGATTGTTACGAGAGCCCTCCAATCCCGCTTGGTATTCTTCTTCTGGAATAGAGACTGCTAAAGCATCACCCTTTAAACAAGGGGTAGGCAATTGGCTTAATGGAATATTGCAAGCATGATTAAGCGCTTGAACAAAAGTCTTTCTGATCGGAGGCTGATTTGTCAAACTAACATCCTTCTTTCTGATGTTATCATCATCAACCAAGAAGTTCCAAGGCACAAACGTATTCATGACTGGTATGAAGCACCTGCAAAAGGAAGAAGATCACGCAAGGAACCCTAACCCTAGCAGAGCCTCCATCTTTTAGAATTCAAATTACAGATCTCATCGAAAAATTCGGTCTTCAATAGATAAAGATAAAAGAGAATGTATTAAAAGGATGTTAGGGAGCTAATAACTATGTACTGAAAAATAACCTAAAAGACTACCATTAAAGCTATAAAGAGAATAGAGATAAACATTCATATTTTTTCATTGATGTCAAAAAGATAAAGAGGATACAATTTTAGAACCTAATTGTCACTATTGATGATCCTACAAGTATCATCATCCTAGCTTAGGAAATTAGAAATAAATGCTAAATAACATAATAGATAAGATTCTAATATTTTAATATTTTAACTCCATCTTATAAAATCTTTCAATAATTTTAGTTTGGGTTTAAAGCCCATCCTATCAAAGGAATAAACCGTTAAAAAAAATACCAAAATTCAAAACAAAAAAAAAGAACGATAATGATGGTGCAGAAAAAGCAAATTTGCATATACTTGAGAAGTCAAGTCAAGTCAAACTATAACTGCACAAAAAATGGAGAATGCAAATGTTATGAGTTTCATTCTATTTATATTAGATTTGTTGTTATGGCTTCCATGTGTATCATGATCTCGTCCATAATTAGTAATTCTGAAATTTTTGCATATTAATGGTAGCCTTTCAATATTCATGACACAGATCTGAAACAAAATAACCCAATTTTAAGAAAGAAGACAACTATGCACTTTTTCTTTTTTTTTTTATCAATAGATACATATTTTTCATGAAAGAATATATACAAGTTTTCATTCATTTTGAAAATTTCTCACACAAACTAGACAGTTAGCAGCAAGTGATGCAACTCTGTCATTTTATTTGATTAATAACTAGATTACCCCTCTACCTAATTTAAATACTTCCACATGTGTCCCCTCATAAAATACCAGACAAGTTCTGATGTATTTTTTGAATTTACATTAAACCTCTATTTGCCGAGTTTCATTTTATATTTATTAGATTTGTTGTTATGGTTTTCATGTGTAATTAGTAATGGATTGTGGCCTACGGGGTCTCAGGTTTGGATACACCTACCAGGTAAAATATTTGCTACAACCTTATGTAAAATTGTCTTCAATCGTTAAATTAAGCGATCTAATTTATAAGTGAGCAGATTTTTTTGAGTGTGTTTATATTTCAGAATGGCCTTAAACAACCGAAACATTAAAAATTTTAGAAATTTCCATACATTAATTACAACCTTATGAAATTCATGACACTAATACAACCAAAATAATCCATTCAACCAAACAACCAAGAACATATTGTGTAATTTTGACAACATAGTTACTAAACAAATGAACCATCATATTACAATGCAAGTATATTGAAGCAACATTACATGAATATCACATAATTTACTCAATAATTTCTAGTAACTACTATGTTGAGAAAATATAAGACAAAGTTGAGTATTATCTTGAGGTTAAATAGTATTACACTAAATCTTGTTTCGTATAAAAAGGACTGGATGTAGTAATATTTAAGAGAGAGTGACATGTGTCATAGGAAGAGTTCTCTTTTCCAATAGATAAATAGATTTCTATCATGTAGTAATATTTTTGCTAGTGTTTGGGTTGTTGGCAAAGGGTAGAGACACAAGGACTAGTTTGCAGCCTAGCCACAATACATTGTTGATGAAACAAATTATCACATGGCATTGTGTAGCACTCGGCATTGACATCCAATTCTTCCAAACATATAAACAACACTCACTTCGTACCATTTCCATAGATTTCTTCAACAATGTTTCAATGGCTTCGTTGGATGCCGGAATATGCAAGCCATTATCAACAACCATAATTAAAAACCATAAAGGGATTTCTCGAGGTTGAGATTCAAAAAAGGAGAAGCAACAACATCAACTTGAAATTGATCTCGAACATCATAAACTATCCCCTCTACTATTTCCTCAAGAAATTTAATGCAGAAGAAGTGTGTGCGCGATAACAGTGTCCGCAAGAAATGTTGACCCTCTTGGAAGGAGCTATTAAAGGGGCAATATAGTAAGAATGAGGGAGTCAAGCTCAGTTGATTGAGTAGAGTGTGTGAATTATTATAAATTGCCTGATACCTATATTTGATTCTTAGGATAAAAATTATAGTAAGAGCATTGGCGGTATATGACTAAAACAAACTTTAATGTTGAATCTGAAAATACCACTAGGAATCAGCGTAGCATGCTGATTGATGCACCAGTAACACTGATTTAGTCGAAACATTGACGTGTTGTAGCAGTGGCATGGTTGTTTTATTCCATCAGGAAAATGTCTTTATCAAGTGTGCAAATTTTTTAAATGTGTTTATATTTCATAATGGCTTTATACAACTCAAACAAAAGTATGCGTTAAAAATTTTAGAAACTTCTACACATTAACTGCAGCCTTTCAAAATTATGACACAATTCCCGACCAAAATAATTCATTCAACCAAACAATCAAGAACACTTTGTGTAATTTTGATAACATAGTCACCAAACAAATGTACCATCGTATTACAATAAAATTATTATTGAAGCAAACCCCTTATGTTATTTCATCAATAGAATCAATGAAGGAGTGTTTGAGAGATAACAGTGTCCGCAAGAATTGACCCTCTTGCAAGAAGCTATGACAAGGTACGGTTTGAGAGGGAGAGTATAATAAGAGTGTTGGAGTTGGAGTAGTATTGAGATGAACCCTAATGGAAAATTTGAAAATATCACTAGGCAACAATGTGGTACGCTGATTCGACCCAAGCCTCGACATGCGGAAGGAGTAGCGCTGTGGTGCACTTCGTTCTCCATATGCCATGCAAAAAGATGAATAAAATTATTTAACCTCAAGATAATACTCAACTTTGTCTTATAGTATTTTCTCATATATACTTGTAAACCTTACCCGCATCTACAAAAGATGAAGCCATGACTAATTCTTTGTTTGTGAAGAAAGAAAAAGAATGATCTCTCTCTCTCTCTCTCTCTTTTTGATGTTTTGATGTGTAGAATGATCTCCTTTGAATACTCTCAGTGCAAACTTTGCATACAGATAAAACCTTTATATAGAAAAACAAATTTTATTTTTTTTCTAATTCCCAAGAGGTTTATACTATTTTCGTGTAGCTTTTTGCTTTTGTACGGGATTTGATTCAGGTGAAGATTTTGGAATTCTGTCTGCGGAGGGATTTTCCTTGACTTGGGCAATGCATTTGGAGTCAATTTCAGAACATTCTTTCACTCACCACAATGCTCTATGCAAAGAATAAGAGTTGCAAAACATTCTTACAAAATTACATATCAGAAACTACTTATGTTTATTCACCACAAAGAACAAGAGTTGCAGTTGTTAATCACCAAATAGAACAGGCATCGTGTTATTACCACCAAATAATTGTTCTGTAAAAAGACAACTAAAAGAAGAGGAACACTGCAATAGTGACAAGACAAGAAATTTAAGCAGCAAATTTCACATATTCACATAAAAAATCCATTTCTTGATTTCCAAAACAAACAAACTGAAAAGCATATGAAGAAGAAAGAAAGCCTTACTGAGGATTGGTTTGTTGCGCAGAAGGGGAATGGAGGCTAAAGTATCATACTTGTGGAAAAACTTCATGCATCATCAATTGCCCAACACTTTTTATAGTTTGGATTTATCTAATTGGGTAGCACACTATCTTATGGCATGCACGTCTTATTCTAGGAAATGGAATTTGCTTTTTGGTGTGACAGTAGATGTTTTATAGAGTATAAGAAACAATCATGTGATGAATTCCTTAGTTTAGTTTAATTTTTCTTCCTTATTGTTGATTCAGATTTTTGAGGTGCCGCGAGAATGTAATATGTTAACTCTGTTTTGTTTCCATTCTTTTTTTTTTTTTCGTTTTTGTTCACCAGTAGCTTGCTTGTTCACTAGTAGCCAATGGAAGTTCTGCACTTTCGTTGAAGGGGAAGAAGATTTAAAGAGGGGTTATTCGAGGTTCTGCACTTTCGTTGAAGGAGAAGAAGATTTAAAAAGGGAGGGGAAAAGCAATTGCAATATTAAAGTTGAAGAGGGAAGAAAGGTGATAACAAATTAGTCCAGTCTATTGATCAATGACGTGGCAACCTATTTGCACACATGGAGTGCCACGTAAAGACACCACACGCCATATGTACACTCACGTTAGGTTAACAGAGCTCACTTAACGGAATGACCAATTTGTTGCACCTTTTTCACTTTCAGAGACTAAATTGGAATTTTCCATCTTTCAAGTTTAATATCTATATCTGCACAATTATTATATTTTAGAAACTACTTGTTTTAGTCTCTCTATATATATGCACATATTTTAGCTCGTTTTAGTCCCTACAATTTTAAACATTAGGGACTAAAGCAGATTAAAAAATATATGTATAAAAACTAAAATGTACACTTTTTTTTTTTTTTGGGGTACACAGGTATTCTCAGAATCCTGCTCTAGCAGTTATGCTCAGCACCAGCAGTACTGCGTTCCTGAATTGCTTAACACACACACATACACTATGTCAGCCTTTTTAGCTTTGATGTGTGATTCAAGGGCAGGACAGTCCCATATAAAATATCAGACAGAGAAATCAGAGAAAAGAGAGAGTAATATATATGTTGTGTCTTGATAAGGACATATTTAGATAATTAATGTCGTTTTATAAAAAAATTCATAGAGTAATATATACTTATTATATAGTAAGAGTATTTTTTTTTTGTTTGAAAATATTGAGTATATAAATACAAAGCGTATATAATAGTAAGAGTATATAATACTCTAATTTTTTTTTCATTTATGACTCTCACTTATCCTCATGTATAAAGAAAGTATTAAATAAAAAAATAAATATATTTAATGTCTCCTAAATATAAAACGTTTTCAATACTAAAGAAAAAATATCCAATGCAGGTGTTTACATGAGTTGCTTAACTTTTTTTCATTGAAGCAAATAACATAAAGTCGCTTATAAAGGCACCGTTAGTTATATAAGCAACATTACTTAACCAAATTTATACCATAAATAATGAGAGAGAGTAATCTATATGTTGTGACCTTTGGTATTGAAAACGTTTTATAGATGTCATGAAGCAACTCACTACTTATGAGTATGTCTCAATTTATTTATGATTTATAGAAAATTTATATATTATTTTTTTTACAGAAAAAATTTATATATTATTTAAATACTATTTAGATACTATTATTTATTTTTGAGCAATTTATTACATGCTATTCATAAATAATAAATTGAGACATACTCATAAATGCTTGACCCAATTTATTTATGATTTATAGAAAATTTATATACTATTTATGAGCAAATGACATGAAGCAACTAATTTATGAGTAACTTTTTTTTTTAACCAAATTTATATCATAAGCAACGTTGCTTAACCAAATTTATACCACAAATAATATATTTTTCAAGCATTATAGGACCCACAAAATTAAGTTAAGCACTCACCTTAGCAACCTTAGTATTTGAGTGAATTTTTGTGTAAAATGCATAAATCTATGTGAAATTGTAAGGCCTACAAAATTAAATTAGATAACCCATTTAAGCAACTATGCATTGTAGATGCTCTAAAAGAATATAGAACATTATTAATTTTTATAGCATGGATACTTTTTTCGTAAATGTATTTTTCTTTCAATTTTCACTCTTTCCATTTTCTTTTTCAAACAAGTACATAATTGTTCTCATAAATTTCTAACGGACATGTCATCAATTAGCTGAGACATTCTAACAGCAAGGACTAAAAATAAATTTTTTATTTTATTAGAGACCAAGAAAAAATATTAATAAAGACCAAACACAAAATTCAGTAATTTATCAGAGGCTAAAAACATCTTTAAGTCATTAAAAAAACAAAAGGGTAATGAGACATATTAGAGTACGTATAATTACTGTACCAACAAAAAATATCTGTACCAAAAAAAAGTACCTATAATCTTACCTTAATTTGTACTATTAAAGTAAAATACATGGTCAATTATTACAGGTTTATTATAATGATTAATACATGATAAAGGAATGTGTGCGACAGTCAAACTAGGACATGGTACTTATAAGATATAGTGAAAAAATAATTTTTACTCTTAATATAGAAATAAATAAATAATTAAATTTTTTTTATTAAAAAACATAACGTATAATATTATCAATGTATTTTTACCTTAATTTTTAATTGAAATTTTATTATTTTCTTTATTTTGATATTACCTTAATGTATTTCAAATAACATTTAATTTAAGACATACTAGCAGAAACACGGGCGCTACCACGCTTCTGTGTGTCCGCATTTCTATTACGCTAAATTTGATATGTTGTAAATTTATTTTACTATGCATAATTTTATCTATTAATTTTATGAAAATGGACTAAAAGTTTCTTATTTACCAATTTGTTAATGTTTATATTAACTTTAATTTACTATTTTGTCTTAATACATGTATATCTATATGTATTTTTTTTTTTAACTTCTTATGTCTCAACTATTTAAGGTACTACGATAATTTAATTATGTTGAACCTTCAAATGGCTGAAACAAATTAATTGGCAGATACTATTAACAATACTATTAACAAAGGCATAGATAATAAGTTTATCATAATATTATTATGTGATGCGTTTCTAGACTTCACTTTAAACTAATTAACGGTCTATATTTCAGTTTTACTTATTATTTTCATTTACTAAAATTTAAAATTGACAATTTTTAGAATTTTAAAAATCTACTAATTTGCTAATTAAAATTAGCTTTTTTTAAATATTAAAAATCTACCTATTTGTTAATTAGATCTGTATCGTTTAAGCATATGACTCGACACGTTGAACTCGAGGAAGAAAAGCTAGCATAAAAGTATAAATAGTGCAGAAAGAGGGAATCGTACCGTGACCCTCCGCATTACATCATCCACAGTTTACCACTAAGCTATGATGTTGTTATAGTATATTAATGACAAATATATTATAATATCTATATTTTGTATTTATTTTACTTTATACTGATTCATGTGGTTCAATTAGTAATTCACCGATTCGACCATTAACCCATTGACCTAGTATCCTTACTAAGCCGAATACCGATCCAAGTTTTAAAACATTGATACTAGTCATTGCAATGCCGCAACCATATACATCTGTCCAAAATCTAATGATTTTCTCGATTCCTATTGATAATTGTTGTGCACTTACATTTGCACTTAATTTTCACAACAATTATCTTACTTTCTTCTCATTTATTGTTTTGTTTGGTCTCTTTTAGTTAGGAAACACCTTCTTTTAGGATTTAGTTTCATGTAGTTAGTTTTAGAAACTTATTAGCTTTTTAATTATGTTTTTGCAGAGTTCTAGTACACCAGAAGAAGAGTTGAAGATGGGGAATTCAAGACCATTCACTCAGCAAGTGTTGTTGTCGCTGAGCGAGAGAGCTCGCACTAAAGAGGACACATGGCAAGTTGTTGGCTAAGTGAGAAGTTATGTTTGTTTAGCGGGATTAGAAGCTGAAGAGGCAACTTGGGAAGTGTCAAAGCCGCTTAACGAGCTCATGCTCGCTAAGCGAGTTGATCTATTTGCCTGAAGAAGAATTGCAAATTAATGTAATTCGCTTAACGAGCTGTTGCTCGCTAATCAAGTTGTGTCTTTATGCAGAAGCGACAAAACATAGATTCTCACCCTATTTAAAGTGTCTTGTCATTGGGATCATCATTAGATCATTCTAGGGTTGTGTGCTTGGCGGCTGAGGCTCCCACTTACCACATTTCTTCCATTCTTCACCATATCTCTTCCATTTTCCTTTGTTCTTTGTAATTTTTGGTGGCTCCTCATGACAATTAGGAGCTAACTTCTTTGTAGTTGGGGGTTTGGTGTACTAGCAACTCTCATGTAATGACTCTTACTATCTATTTAATGAATATTCAGTGTTAATGCTATTTCTCTATTTTTAATGTTGGTTCTTGGCTTGATCACCCAAGTAGTTTATCTATTTGGTTTTATTGTCATTGGGAAATGCTTTGAAAACTGAGATTTGAGAATGGTATCTAATGAATGTGTCATCTAGGAATGGAGTGATGTTTGTTAGTCTCTTAATGATCCTTGCTCTTAAACAAATCATTTAACTTCACGTACTAAGGGATTAGGAGTAAAGTTAATTGATTTAGCTTCTTTCACTTGAGGAATCAAGGTTAGAAGACTCAAGTGGGTTGAGATAACACTAGGATTTTCATTAAATGGAGAAAAATCAATTATATTACTAAGATGTTTGCCAAGTACCACCAAATACCCCCACTAGCTTGTTTTATTGTTGTTTTTAGCCACTGCACATCAACTGTTTGATCTCTTGCCTCTTTGAAATATGTCTTGTTTTTAATAGTTTATTTTAGAACTTAGAATTTAATTTCTAAATCATTTCACTAAAACAACATATTCTTTTGCCTAGACTTGAATTTACACAGAAGCTTAGTACGAACAAGTCCCTGTGGATATGACTTTTAGACTTGAATTTACACAAAAGCTTAGTACGAACAAGTCCCTGTGGATATGACTTTGTACTCAAATATTGAAAATACTACGCCGATTGGTGCGCTTGCCAGCGATGTAACACCTATACGCCATTCCTTATTAGACATAACATTAGACCAACCCTTTCTAATGCCTCCAAAAAAATTGACATCCCATTAGCTTCTACCCTTTTAGGCAAAATATCACTACCACACTTATATTTTTGTCTGACAATTCTCATTCTCACCTCCTTAGATATATATTAAATTTTAAAAATTCAACTATTAAATTAAACTTTTTTTTAATAGATCAACTGTACAATTTTTTGTAAATTTTTCAAACTAATTGATAATTCATTAATTAAGTTTTATTTAAAGTATGATATTTTTTTATAAAAACATATAAGTAAATGTTGACTATAAAATTTTATAACTATAAGTGTTTGATTGATCTAAAATTTGGTAAACATGCATAATCGTTGAGTTAATATAAAAATATTTAATAACGGAATTAACAAAATTTAGAGAAAATGACCAATGCACGATAGTGTAAAATAATTTTATATTGTCATCTAATCATAAACTATTATGTATGGTAAGTTTGTTGATTTATACAATAATTACCTTAAAAGTTATACCAAATTTATCATTGTTGGATGGGTTGTGAATACCCCAAAGTATTTATCATTGTTTGAATTCCCTTAAACCCCATAAGAATTTCTTTATTTTATGTTTCGTTTAAATTTCTTGGATGTATAGTAAATATCTCTAAGTATTTGATTATATTTTGATTGATTGATTGCCAGGATGTTAGTTGTTCATATGATTTTACCCTTTTTTAATTACTAATTAAAATATTTCTTAAAATTATAATTATGGATTATTTTAATTTTTGAAATTATGGAAAAATATTACTCTTTAAATTTCAAGCTGATAATTAACAATTACTTCCTATTCATTTGATTTTTGACTTTGACAACTATAAATCATTTTAATCATTCACTTTATTGTACACTAATCAATTTGGTACACTATTAAATTCAAGAATTAAATTTATACTATCAAAATTAAAGACTAAATTCAAGAAAACTTCTTGATTTCAAGAAATTAACATATATTGTAGAATTCAAATTTATAGTTATATTAAAAAAAATAAATACATTCAATTATTTTCTATTTTTCTTATTAATAAATAAGTTCATATCTAATTTATATGTTATTTTTCTATATTAAAATAGTAAATATATCAATATAGTAAATTAAGTTTTTTTTATTAAAAACTAATTAATTTTAGATTTTTTTAGAAATATAGGAAATTAACAAAATTGCCTGTTTTTTTATATACAAAAAAATAACTCCTCCAAAAATTCACATTCTTCTGTTGTATAAAAATATAAATTAAAAGTATATCTTACTAATGAAAATTATAAAATGTTTAATAATTGTTTTACAAAAATTGACCAAATGTAGCTTGACTCTCATGTTCAGAATCTTTCTCTATTACTCTTCAAATGTCTTTTTAAAAATAGAAGCTACATCATTAAAATAAGCAAAATAAAAACATAAAAAAAAAAAGATAATACTACTGATGCTATCAAATGGGATGGAAGGAAAGAAAATATGGTGGAAAAAAATATGAATAACAAGTTTTTTTTTATTTGGTTGGAGAAAAAGTGGAAAGAAAAAAAGGAGGAAAATGTTGACTTTTAAAAATAAAAATTTAATTTTTTTCCTTTTACTTTTCTTCCAAGTCAAAATTTCAAAAAGAAATTTGCTTCCTTATTTTCTTTCTGTTATTCCAAACAAGCCGCGAATGTATATGGAGAGAAAATATACAAAGAGAGAAAATAATAAATATGATTGGTAACATAATAGGAAAATAAGAGAAATAAAAGAAAATTAAATGGAAATAAAATGAAATAGAAAATAAATATAAATTTATAATAATTCCAAAAAAAAAAAGGTTTTTGCAGATTTTGTCTTTTGGTTTCCAAATTTTTGCTAAAGCCGGTAGTCAACGGTCAAACAGACACTCACAAACATACATGGCATTGCATTTTTACACCACGACTGTTATGCTCAACACAAGGGCTGGGACAGTCTCATATAAATAGAGGGTGCAATTGCATACATGAACCAGAGAAGAGAACCAACAACTAAAAACACTAGTCTGAGAGAAGAGTAAGATAAATTTTGGTGTAAGGAAGGAGAGCTAAGGAGCATTTGAAGAACATAGGTGAGTTCTTTAATCTTGTTTTTAAATTTCATTATAGTTGCAGCTGAATTATTATCAATAATACTTTGTCATTTGTATGTTATCATTGCTTTTTTTTTTTTTTTTTTAATCTCTGGATCAACCCAAGGTTATATTTTTTTTCTGAAAAATAATATATACACTTCGTTTTTTAGATATAAAAAATGGAAGAACCAACGAGATTAAAAATAAAATGAGAAAGCTGAAGATGTGATGAGTGATGTAAGGTGATTGGAGGATAAAGAGAAAAAATGAGATATGAGATAGGAGTATTTTGTCACGTGTAATTAAGTAAATGCATGATCTGTTTATTTTTGCAATTTTTATAATCCCTAATATATGATAGAGATGAAGGATGTCTCTTCATTTCTTGGTATAGATCTATCATTGTTCATAAATACTGGTTAGTACAAAGATCAATGATACACATGGTGGATTAATATTTTGAACCATTCATATTTCTTTTACACATATAAGTTTTTTGGTTACTTGTAAGTTGTAACAAAGAAAAGAAGCTCATTTTTTACAGTGACGTTTGATTTTATTGTCTACAAGCTTCCACAGTAGTAATTTTAAAGAATATAGAAAAAAATATTATGTTGAAAATTGTTCTTTCAGTCAAATTTTAAAAAATGTTAGTAATACACGTTTTAATATATACTTTTTTTAAAAACATAGTTTATTGTTAATTAAAATTTATTAAAAATTATAAAAAAAATTGAATTTCACTTATTATTTAAAATAAATTATAATTAATAATAAATAGTGTATTAGAAAATGAATTACTCGACTTTTAACCTATATGCAGTGTGTCGGAAAGGATATAATTAGATAATTAATGTGATTCTATCAGAATTTTTATACAATGATACCTTTTTTAGTTTATGTAAAAAAATGACACCTTTTTTAGTTAATACATTTTTGTTTTGTTAAAATGTTTTTTCTAGTTACGAACATAAATTTTACAACAAAATATAATCTGTTTTCATTTTTCTCTTATCCTAAATAAAAAGATTAACACATTTTTTCTAACATACTTCCTTCAATCCTATTTATAAGAACCAAATTAAAATTGATACTTAATTCTTTTTATATGACCCAATCTATAATGTCTTGTATTAAATATTTTTAGACTAAAATACTCCTAATTAAAAGAGAGGTTGTAATGACAATTATAGTTTTAAAAAAAATATAAATCTAAGATAAATTTATTGTCATAAACTAAATTAACTATTTTTCTTAATCTTGATGAATTAAGTAATTGAGTTTTATAAATAGGAACGGCTGAAGTATTTTTTATTATTAATTAAAATTTATTAAAAACTACAAAATAAAAAGAGTGAGTCATCAAAGAGAGAGTGTATTGTTAGTATATTTCTCTTTCAAACAATTTAAGCCCATTTCCTCTTTCAGTTTTCTCTTCTTTTGCTTTTGAAACCAAAGAAAGTGTAGAAGGACAAGTACTGAATTATTCTCATAAACTGATATTTTTTCTGCTTTTTCCAAAGTTTGTGTGTACTCAGCCATTGTCATTGACTAAAATGATGAAAAAGAGAGACTTGCTTCACCAGAATCGTGTTCAAGGTTTGTGACCCTATTAATGAAGAAACTTTTAATTATTTTGATATCTTTTATTCTCCTTCTTCTTTTTATGACATTTTATATAGATGGTATAGAAGAGTGTAAAATAATTAGTAAACATTTTCATTATCAGCTAAGGTGTGAGTGAATTAGTAGGATCTATGCAAATGTGTTAAAAACTCACCTAGAGCATCTTTAAAGTATACGTTCTTAACTCACTTTTATTAAGTCTCACCAGGTCAGATTTAATTTTAAAAAAATTTCTATTCTAACAGAATAATCTAAAAACTTAAAAATGAATCTCATGTATTATCTCATAAATATGTTTTTTTAATCATGTCGAGTTCAAACTTAATTAGTCTGGCATCTTAAATGTGTCTAGATATGGTTGATCAAATCTAAGTGACAATTTGCATTAATGAATGTGACACCACCAACTTTTCCCTGTATTGAACAATGGAACTAGCTTTAACAGCAGTTAGATATAAATTTGCACGATGTAGAATACTCTTAAAACCCTAAAGATGCTTCTTGATTCTTAAATATATTTAGCATATATTTTATTGCTTGGCTTGGATGTTTGAATTTTAACTTGTTAACGGAAGATTATTGCTTTGTTTCTCCAGCGTTGAAGTTGATGCAAAAGCATGCACGGGAACATGTTCGTAAAGTCATGGAAGAGACTAAAATATTCCAACACGAGATAGATACAAGGAATGTTGAACTCAATCGCTGGTGTCAACAAGTGATTGAACAAGAAACCTTAACTATTCAGGTAAAGTCATATGGAAGTGAGTTTTTTTGGTTTCATTTTTCCCAATTTTATACCTTATTAATCAATGATGAATCATGCAAAAAAAATTTGCAGCTGGAGAAATAATGATTGTATTTAATCCTTAAGGCCAAAATATTGGCAATTTTTAAGCACAGTGACTCAGGAGGGAACATTTAACACACCTCAATTAGCCAATAAATCAGTATAGCCCTCATCCATTAACACCGTACCATCCTGCCAAAACAACACAGTAGCACATCATTATACCCAGAAATTGATCAACAAAAATTGGGAAAAAAAATTATCAACAAAATGATATATTTTATTTTCTATAAAAAATCTTAACTTGTCTAGCAGATTTTTCACAAAAAAAATTGCAAATAAGTTCTCTAGTTTTTTTTTTTTTGGTTCAGTGGTATATGAAGGTATAAAAGTCATTAAAAAAAATTTGTGTTATTGATAAAGTAGATACAAATATTTTAGTAGTATCTGGATAAAAACATATTTCAGTAGTATAAAATGTAATTAATTAAGAAAATAATTAATATTTGAATAGTATAGTTAAAAATGCTTTAAATTTCTCGTATGAGATAATATTATCAAAATTATTACATTTTATTTTGTATATTATAAATTTAATTATTTTGGCCCCTACAATTAATTTCTTCAAGCTCCGCCATTGGATATCCCCTATATATATTGTTATAGATAAAAACACTTTTTTTTTTTAATTTTTATGCTCTTACAATGAACAGGATGAGTTGAAAGATGTGAAGAAAAGCATAGAAGATGTTTGTGAATTGGTGCTTAAGATAACAAAATATGTTACTATTAGCACACCAAACAAGACTTCAAAACTAGGACGTCAACTTCTCTATGCAAGTCGTGATTGTAAGAGATTAGAGAAGAAAATAGTTGGCAAAAAATTATTTTCACCACTAAAAAAAAATATGAAACATGCAAAGGTTTTGCAAACCACAACTTCTTCAAAAGGGTATCGCATTAATGATAGGTCTGCTATAGACCTAGCACAAACGGTGAGGGCAATTGTTAAAAGGCAAAAATGCTTTTACTTATTGTGATTTTTTTATTAAAATATATATTTTACAATTTTTTTGTTTGTACTTGTAGTGGTTGTGTGAATTGTTTGAACTACCCATGCTCCAACTCATGAGCCTATCTGATCGAGAAGTTGCTGTGTTGTCATACATCTTTGGAAAATCAAGTATAGATCAAATGGATAGGTACATTTTAACAACTATCAAAATGTATTTTACATTAAATACAAAGTGAACAATGGTTTTGTCTCTTGTTTTTAATTTAACCAATGACTTCTTGTTGGTATTGGGTTCTAATTTATTATTTGTAATATTCCAGTCTCGAGATTTTAATAACTACACACGGAGATTATTGCAGTGGCAGTAGGAAAACATTAAAAGATTTGCTGCCCAAAAAAGAGATTTGCCAAGAAGTAATTAATCTTATCTATGCATTTTTTTGCTATATTTTTTTTTTGTATTTATTCACATTACTAATAGGTAATATTATACAGATACTTGATCTAGTTACATGTATGATGACATATGAAGTAAGATCAAAATCCAACAACCAGCCAAGTGTTTGGTTCATGCCTACGCATGTTTCAGTATGTTTTTTTTTTCATATGACACCATTCAATTCAGTTAATTTACTTGATTTTTTTATAAAAAAAAATATTAACGTATCTTTGAACTTGGTAGCAATGTGCTCTTGAGTGCAATAACGACCCAGACAAAATGAGAGAATATTATCAACACTCTTTTATGGGTAAAGTTGAATTTTTGACCAAGGTGAGTAACATCAATAAACTTTCATTGCTATATTATTTTGTCTTTACACTTTGATAGTCTAATTTTTTACTTTTACATGAATAGATATTTGTCCCTGTCAATGAGGGAAACTCTCACTGGTTTTTGGTGGTTATTGACGTGCTGAGGAAAGAGATTATTTTGCTTGATTCACTTCCAACAGCATCAAAAAGTCATTCACGAGAATGCAATGTTGATGTATTGGTAAATATTACCCAACACTGTCATGCATACAATGACATTAATTCAACCATCATTTGTTAATGTAATAAATAAATTTGGGTTGTGCAGGTATCATATATACAATTATTACTCCAGCATGAATCCTTCTACGCATATCCCTGGACAGAGAGGCTGCTAATCCACAAATATAACATTGTGCAGCTTGAAGGGATAGGCATACAAAAATATGGCTCGTAAGTTTGTTTATATTATGTTTAGTCCATTGCATATGTACACTAATTTTCAAGTTAAAAATGAGTGATTTTATAAATATAGGAATGATTGTGGTATTTGGGTAGCAAGTTGGATGATGCAAATGGGTGAAAATGAGTACAAAATTCAAGTAAGTTTAAAATTAATTTAAGTTAAATATTCTTCAATTTTTTTTGGATATTTTGCAGCTATATTCAATTATTAAATAATTGAAAAACAATTGTTTATAGGTGAACGATGGAACAAGGATGCGGCTCGCCTTGGATTTGGCTGCGAAGCCTTACAATCTAAGTCGTACAAATTTAATTGAAAGGTCACTTGAGCACTTGGGTTCCAAGTAGGCATAGCACTTATGCAGAAGTAGTCTTTTTACTTTTCTTGAATATTTTGGATTTCAATGTTTATTCGTTAATGTTTTAATGGCAAAATTTGTGGGTTTTTTTTATATACTGTTTAAATTTTTTTATATGATTTAATGGCACAATTTGTGAATATTTAAATTAAGGAAATTAAGTTCCATAAAACGTTGCCAAGTGAAATTCTACCGTAATAGCTATGAATGAAATTCTATTAAGATCATCAATTCATCATGCAACGGGATTGGATGATCAATGTTAACTGTTAAGCACGTATATTGACATGGCAATTATGTTGCGGGTGCACTTGCAGCTTAGGTGCTAGAGAGAACAATATGCAAGTCTTTGTTGCTCCACACAATGTAGTTTTGGATGTCTTTATACGTGAGCCAAAAAAAAAAAAAATCCCCTTCTCCCAATTTGGTTGTATTTTTCTTTATAAAGGATTGAATCATAAACTAGACTATGTTGCCTTTTTATTTCCTTAGATAAAACGAAATTAGACTATGTTTCCAGTTTTTAATATGAATATCCCTATTAGGTTCTTTTGCATTCATGTGAAATTCGAAATTCATTATTATAACTTATGATAACCTTTTTTTTCTTTATAATTAAATTGTTTAGCGACTACCAAAATATTTATGAGCATACAATTAGAGATGAACTGTAGTGGTGTAAAATGTACATATGATTAAAATGAGCTTTATTTTTTTTTATAAAAAAAATTGATGAAATTTTTTCTACATAATCGATTAAAGATAAAGCCAAAATAATGCAGTTAGAATATATAAAGGAATGTGTGACAGTCAAACTAGGACATGGTACTTATAAGATATAGTGAAAAAACAATTTTTACTCTCAATATAGAAATAATTAAATAATTAAAACTAATTTTGTTTATTAAAAAACATAACGTATAATATTATCAATGTATTTTTACCTTAATTTTAAATTGAAATTTTATTATTTTCTTTATTTTGACATTACCTTAATGTTTTTCAAATAACATTTAATTTAAGAAATACTAGCAAAAACACGGGCGCTACCATGGGCCTGTGTGTCCGCATTTCTATTACACTAAATTTGATATGTTGTAAATTTATTTTACTATGCATAATTTTATCTATTAATTTTATTAAAATGGACTAAAAGTTTCTTATTTACGAATTTGTTAATGTTTATATTAACTTTAATTTACTATTTTGTCTAAATACATGTATATCTATATGTATTTTTTTTTCCTTCTTATGTCTCAACTATTTAAGGTACTATGATAATTTAATTATGTTGAACTTCAAATGGCTGAAACAAATTAATTGGCAGATACTATTAACAATATTATTAACAAAGGCATTGATAATAAGTTTATCATAATATTATTATGTGATGCATTTCTAGACTTCACTTTAAACTAATTAACGGTATATATTTCAGTTTTACTTATTATTTTCATTTACTAAAATTTAAAATTGACAATTTTTAGAATTTTAAAAATCTACTAATTTGTTAATTAAAATTAGCTTTTTTAAATATTAAAAATCTCCCAATTTGTTAATTAGATCTGTTCATTTTTAAAATTTTAAAAACCAACAATTTGTTAATTAGAAATAGCCATTTTTAAATTTTAAAAATCTATAAATTTGTATACTACAACTACCTTTTTTTTTTTTTTTAAAATACGTGGATTCCCTCACAAGATCCTGGTATATTTAACAATATTTGGATGTCTCTAGGTATGTAGCACTTGATTTGTTTAATAATAGGGAAATTTAAAAAATAAATTGTATTTATCATTTGTGGCTTTTTAAAATTTGAATGTGAACAAAGAACAAAAAAAAGATAAGTATTGGAAAAGAAACTATCCAAATAATAATGCAGCATATGTTGGATAAAAAAGAGTAGAGGCCATAAAAAACAGAAAAAAGAGGAAAAGGTTGACTTTTAAAAATAAAAATTTAATTTATTTTCCTTTTACTTTTCTTCCAAGTAAAAATTTCAAATAAAAAATGTTCCTTCCCTATTTTCTTTCTGCTATTCCTAACAGACCATGAATGTATATGGAGAAAAAATATACAAAAAGAGAAAATAATAAATATGATAGTAACGTAATAGGAAAATAAGAGAAATAAAAGAAAATGAGATAGAAATAAAATGAAATAGAAAATAAATATATATATATATATAATAATTCCAAATTTTTTTTTTCAGATTTTGTCTTTTCATTTCCAAATTTTTGGTACAGCTAGTAGTCATCGGTGGAACAGACACTCACGAACATAAATGTCATTGCATTTTTACACCACGACCGTTATGCTCAACGCAAGGGCTGGGACAGTCTCATATAAATAGAGGGTGCAGTTGCAAACAAGAACCAGAGAAGAGGAACCAACAATTAAAAACCACTAGTATGAGAGAAGAGAAAGAATAATTTTGGTGTAAGGAAGGAGAGCTAAGGAGCATTTGAAGAACATAGGTGGGTTCTTTAATCTTGTTTTTAAATTTCATTACAGTTACAGCTGAATTATTATCAATAGTACTTTTTCATTTGTATGTTATCGTTGCTTTTTTTTTTTTTTTAATCTCTAGATCAACCCAAGGTTATATTTTTTTTTTCTGAAAAATAATATATACACTGTTAAATAAAATATAACTCGGAGCAAGAAAGTAGAGAGAAATGTAGAGAAGACCAGAGTTAGAGAGAATGAAAATTGTGTATATTCTTTCCAGGAGGAGTAGCCTATTTATAGATACAAGAGATATCTGGGAAGTTACAAAAGATAAATAGAAATAAGGAAAGATCATAAAAGATAATACAAAAAGATATGGACAGCCACAAATAGATAATTCATAACACTCCCCCTTGGATGTCCATTATTTAAGAATGTGCCTCATTAAAACCTTACTAGGAAAAACCCTGTGGGATAAAATCCTAGTGAAGGAAAAAGAGTATCTCATCCTTCAATACGTTATCCCCTGCCTCATTAAAAACCTTTCCAGGAAAACCCAATGGGACAAAACCATGGCGAAGGGAAAAAGAGTGCAGAACGTATTTACTTCTCTCCCTCATACAGACAATCATCTTTAAGACGACGAAATCCAATCTTGTGGGCCAGCTGCTCAAAAGTCTTCCTTGGTAATGACTTTGTAAAGAGATCCGCTAGATTCTCACATGAACGAACTTGTTGAACATTTATGCCACCATTCTTCTGGAGATCATGAGTGAAAAAGAATTTTGGTAGAATATGCTTTGTTCTATCTCCTTTAATGTATCCTTCTTTCAACTGAGCTATACATGCAGCATTGTCTTCACATACGATCGTTGATGCCATTTTTCCTAAGGATAAACCGCAAGTTTCTCGCACATGTTGAATTACAAATCTCAACCAAACACATTCACGACTTGCCTCGTGTAATGCTAAAATTTCTGCATGGTTAGATGATGTTGCTGTTATGGTTTGTTTCACAGACCGCCATGAAATAGCTGTACCACCACATGTAAACAAATATCCTGTCTGTGATCTACCATTATGAGGATCTGATAAATATCCTACATGTGCATAACCAATTAGATCTGACTTTGAAACATTTGAATAAAATAAGCCCATGTCCATAGTGCCCCTAAGGTAACGAAGTATGTGTTTCACTCCATTCCAATGTCTTCGGGTAGGTGAAGAACTATATCTTGCTAATAAATTAACTGCAAATGATATATCAGGTCGTGTATCATTAGCAAGATACATTAATGCTCCTATAGCACTGAGATATGGTACTTCAGGACCAAGTAGTTCTTCATCCTCTTCTTTAGGTCTGAAAGGGTCATTGTTCACATCTAAAGACCTTACAACCATTGGAGTACACAATGGATGTGATTTGTCCATATAGAACCTTTTAAGCGCCTTCGTTATATAAGTTTCTTGATGCACAAAAATTCCGCCCTTTGGATATTCAATTTGTAATCCCAAGCAGAATTTTGTTCTTCCTAGGTCCTTCATTTCAAACTCTTTCTTTAGGCAATCTATGGCTTTTGGAAGCTCTTCAGGAGTTCCAATGATATTTATGTCATCTACATAAACAGCAATTATGGCAAATCCATTTTCAGATTTTTTCATGAAAATACATGGACAAATAGGTTCATTTTTATATCCTTCCTTAAGCAAATACTCACTAAGACAATTGTACCACATGCGTCCTGATTGCTTTAGCCCATAGAGAGATTTGTTCAATTTAATTGAGTATTCTTCTCTAGAACATGCTTTATTGGGCAAATTGAATCCTTCAGGGAGTTTCATATAAATGTCATTATCAAGAGACCCATACAAGTAGGCTGTAACAACATCCAATAGATGTAGATTGAGTCCTTCATGTGCAACCAGACTAATTAAGTATCGAAAAGTACTTGCATCCACTACAGGTGAATATGTCTCTTCAAAATCAATGCCGGGTCTTTGTGAAAATCCTTGAGCAATAAGTCGTGCTTTGTATCTCACAATTTCACCATTCTCATTTCATTTTTGCACAAAAACCCATTTATATCCAACTGGTTTTACACCTTCAAGTGCACGGACTACAGGTCCGAAAACCTTTCGCTTAGAAAGCAAGTCTAATTCTGCCTCAATTGCATCTTTCCATTTTGGCCAATCATTTCTTTGTCGACAATCCTTAATGGACTTTGGTTCTTGATCCTCTGCATCATTTATTATATTTAGCGCTATATTATATGCAAACACATCATCAACATAGACTTCATTTCGGTTCCACCGTACTCCATTCATGACATAATTTATTGAGATCTCTTCATTTTCAATAATTTCAGGTACCTGAGTTTCTTCTGGAACTAAACAATTAACTATGTCTAAGGAATCTTTTGGAGTTTCCACATCCTCAATTTGACCATCTTGCTTTATAGCTCCCTTTTTTGTTCGAGGATTTTTATCTTTGGAACCAACAGGTCTACCATGCTAAATGTGTGTTTGGGACTCATTTGCAATGTTAAATTGTCCTGCTGGGACATCAATTTTTTATTGGAGCATTAGCAGCTGGAACATGTGACTTAGTCACTCTTTTTGGATCAGTGAATACATTAGGTAACTGGTTGGCTAAGTTTTGTAAATGAATTATCCTTTGAACTTCCAGTTCACATTCTTTTGTGCAAGGATCAAGATGAGATAATGATAATTCATTCCAACTGATATCCTTTTCCAACTGCTTAGTCTCCCCCCCTAATGTTGGAAAAACTGATTCATCAAAATGACAATCAGTAAATCGAGCCGTAAATAAATCTCCTGTTGATGGTTCAAGATATTTTATTATAGATGGAGATTCATACCCAATATATATTCCCAACCTTCTTTGAGGACCCATTTTGGTTCGTTGTGGTGGGGCAATTGGAACATATACAGCACACCCATAGATTCTTAAATGGGATATGTTGGGTTGTTGACCAAAAACCAACTGCAAAGGGGAGTACTTGTGATAATTTGTTGGCCTGATGCGAATCAATAAAGCTGCATGCAAGATTGCATGTCCCCAAGTAGTCATTGGAAGTTTTGATCTCATGAGCAATGGTCTTGCAATCAATTTTATACGTTTAATAAGTGATTCAGCAAGTCCATTTTGCGTATGAAGATGTGCTACAGGATGTTCAATATCAATGCCAATAGACATACAATATTCATTAAAAGCATGAGATGTAAACTCACCAGCATTATCAAGACGGATTTTCTTAATTGGGTAATCAGGAAAATGAGCTCTTAGTCGAATTAATTGAGCTAACAATCTCGCAAACGCCTGGTTGCGAGTTGATAACAAACAAACATGTGACCATCTAGTTGATGCATCAATTAAAACCATAAAATATCTAAATGGTCCACATGGTGGGTGTATTGGTCCTCAAATATCACCTTGTATCCGTTCTAAAAATATGATAGATTCGTTTCCAATTTTTTCTACTGATGGTCGAATTATTAACTTCCCTTTGGAACAAGCAGTACAAGAGAATTTATTTAATTGAAGAATCTCCTGGCTCTTCAATGGGTGTCCACATGAATTTTCAATCATCATAATAGATCCGAGATGGCCTAACCGGTCATGCCAAACAACAAATTTATTCTGATTTGTAAACTTCTGATTTACAACAGTATGTGTTTCTATTGTACTAATATACGTGTAGTACAAACCATGGGAAAAGGCTGGTAACCTTTCCAATACACACTTTTTATCCAAGTTAAGTCTCGTGATATAAAGATATTCCATATTTCCTTCATCATTTGTTTCAATATGGTATCCATTTAGACGAATATCCTTGAAACTTAACAAGTTTCTATGACACTTGGATGCATATAATGCATTATCAATGTGTAGCTTAGTTCCTCCAGGTAACAATATATTGGCTCTTCCGGAGCCTTCAATTGTATTTGTAGTACCAGATATAGTGCTAACATTGACTTCTTGCATTACTAAATGGGAGAAAAATTTATTATTCTTGAGAATCGTATGAGTCATTGCACTATCAGCAAGGCACATATCTTCATTATTGATGCTACTATCAATATTCATTCTTCACAAAAACAAGGAGTATAAAAAAAATCAATATAAGAAGAAAAAAAAGAAAGATAACAAAACTTATAAGTGAATTATTTATTGCCTTGAAAAGAAAAGTGCATATAAAGTCTAATAAAATCCAATAACATCAAAGTATAAAAAAAATCAAAAACATAGAAAATCCAAACCACTATGCTAAAACATAAAGTTCAACAAGATAAAATTATTTCTTAACACTTCCATCACCAATAAGGTGATCAATTTTCCCATCTGGATCAGTAAAGAAATCAACAACATCTAGGTGAGTAGCATCCATATGATCATAATCACCATCTTCATAAGCAAAATATGTTTCTATCTTTTTCTCCTTATTTTTCAGTGATTCTTGGTAAAGTTCAACCAGATGCTTTGGTGTACGATAGGTACATGCCCAATGGTCTTTGCCACCACAACGATAGCATATATTCTCCACATGTTTGCTACTTTGTCCAATTTTCCCTTTCTCATTCTTCACATTACTTTTCCACTTCTGGTGGGAGGAAGTTTTCTTGAAAGTTCCTTCATGACCATGTCCTCTACCCCAGCCACGACCACATCCACGGTCGCGACCACGACCACGACCATGAGTTTGCCCATAATTATGGTGATCATAAGTTGTCGCATTCACTTCTGGGAATGGAGTAGAACCAGTTAGGTGAGACTCGTGATTTTTCATCAAAAGCTCATTATTTTGCTCAGCCACAAGGAGGCAAGAAATTAATTCCGAATATTTCTTAAAGCCTTTTTCTCTATATTGCTACTGCAGGAGCATATTTGAGGCATGAAAAGTGGAGAATGTTTTTTCTAACATGTGCTCATCAGTAATTTTTTCTCCACATAAGGCCAATTTGGAAGTAATTCTAAATATTGCATAATTATATTCACTTACAGATTTAAAATCTTGTAAACGTAAATGCATCCATTCATAACGGGCTTTTGGGAGTATCACAGTTTTCTGGTGGTCGTATCTTTCTTTCAAATTGTTCCAAAGGACAAACGGGTCTTTCACAGTAAGATATTTAGCTTTTAACCCTTCATGAAGGTGGTGGCGAAGAAAAATCATGGCTTTAGCTTTGTTCTGATTAGATGCTTTATTTCCATCTTTAATAGAGTCTTCAAGACCCATTGCAGCTAAATGTATTTCCGCATCTAATACCCAAGATAAATAATTCTTTCCCGTAATGTCAAGGGCCACAAATTCAAGTTTTGCAAGGTTTGACATGTTCAAATACTATCATAAAAATAAAAATAATTAGAACAATGAATTAATAATTATGATGTAACATAATAATTAGAGAGATTAAAATGGCTCAAAATTATACTAAAAAATCAAATATAACGTAGCTTGCAATTTTTTTTTTCAGAATAAACATTTAATAAAGTGCATGTTGTATGAAACACAAAAAGCACTACATACCAGGGTGCACTGTTATTTAATATATAAAGTAATATTATATTTAAATTCTAAAAGCGATATTATATTTAAATCTATAAGCGAAAGTCACCGTAAGATTGGATCGATTTCACAATTCTTTCAATATAATAATATATCACGAATTGAAAACAGTTGTATACAAAAATATTATACACGACCCATATAATTTGGATTTGAGATAAATAAATTGCAGTATATGTATATGAATTTTCAAAAAAAGGCACTGGTATCAATAATATCTTGATCAAATGTCAAGTAGTACACCTAATCTTCAAGAGGTATACTACTTTCTCACTTCCGGTGAGAAATTCCTTTTTATTGATAAATATAATCAATTCAGTGTCTTCAAGACTCTTAAATAATTTCCTTTTTTGATAGTCTTCAGGACTCTCAAATATTTTTCCTTCTTTGACAGAGTCTTCACGACTCTCAAATAATTGATTTGTAAACAGATCACAAATAATGAAATTAAGAAAAAGAAAAGAAAATCTAACCTTGCCACTAAGAGCTGGTTAGAGCCTTGGTTAGAGCCTCGTGCTGATAATGTGTTAAATAAAATATAACTCGGAGCAAGAAAGTAGAGAGAAAGGTAGAGAAGAAGAGAAGACCAGAGTTAGAGAGAATGAGAATTATGTATATTCTTTCCAGGAGGAGTAGCCTATTTATAGATACAAGAGATATTTGGGAAGTTACAAAAGATAAATAGAAATAAGGAAATATCATAAAAGATAATACAAAAAGATATGGACAGCCACAAATAGATAATTCATAACATACACTTCATTTTTTAGATATAAAAAATGGAAGAACCAACGAGATTAAAAAAAATGAGAAAGTTGAAGATGTGATGAGAGATGTAAGGTGATTTTAGGATAAAGAGAAAAAAATGAGATATGAGATAGGAGTATTTTTTTCACTTGTAATTAAGTAAATGCGTGATCTGATTATTTTCGCAATTATTATAATCACTAATACATGATAGTGATGAAGGATGTTACTAACATTTTCTTGGTATAGACCTATCTTTATGACGGGAAATTTAGGTCCTGACCCTTTAGAAGTTAACAATGCCTATCATTGTCCATAAAAACTGGTTAGAACAAAGAACAATAATACACATGGTGGATTAATTTTTTGAACCTGTCCATTCATATTTCTTTTACACATAAGTTTTTTGGTTACATGTAAGTTGTAACAAAGAAAAAAAACTTATTTTTACATTGTTGTTTGATTTTATTGTCTACAAGCTTCTTCAGTAGTAATTTTAAAGCATATAGAAAAAAAATATTATTTTGAAAATTGTTTTTTCAGTCAAAATTTAAAAAAAAATGGTAAGTAATACATGCTTTAATATTTTTTTTAAAACATAGTTTATTGTTAATTAAATTTCATTGTAAATTGTAATTGTTTTTTGAATTTCACTTATTATTTAAAATAAATTTTCATTAATAATACATAATGTATTAGAAAATGAATTACTAACTATTCTTGTGTTTAACCTATATGCGGTGTGGCGGAAAGGATAGAATTAGATAATTAATGTGATTCTATAAAAAAATTATAACAATAATACCTTTTCTAGTTAATACATTTTTATTTTATTAAAATAAGTTACAAACATAAATATTACTACAAAATTTAACCTGTTTTCATTTTTCTCTCAAGAAGAGTGCTAAGAAAATGTGTTTTCTAACGTACTCTTTTTAATATATTTTATATTACTAGTATTTATTAAAATTTATTAGAAACTACAAGATAAAAAGTGTGACCAGGGACGGATCTAGAAACCTATTAAAGAGGGGGTTGGATTTTTTTTTCTTCCTTTAGAATTGTTTAAATTTCTAACTTTTAATAAACAATAATTTTTCAAAAATATTTACTATTTTTACACGTAAAATTGAAATTAATTTTTTTTAAGCAAAAGAAGGTGAGCTAGGAAAAAGAAACAGGGGTTGACATCCCAACTATGTTGGCACCCCAACCCCTAAGACCAAAAAACCAGCGTTCCATGGAATGTATTAGATGAAAAGGATGCACAACACACTTGGGGGGACCAAGCCAAAACCCAAGGAAACAAACTTATCTGAACCTATATGAAGGGAGCCCTTGTCTGTACCTAAGGAGCTTGTTAGAGACAAAAAGAGGTGGAGCATTCCACCAAGTATAACCACTATTATGTGCACCATAAGAGGCCAGCTTGTCCCCACAAGCATTACCCTCCCGGTAAATATGGCTAAACCTAAAGTTAAAAGATTTGGTTAAAAATTGAAATTAATTTTTATTTTAAATGATAATAACTTTCTGTTATCATAATAACAACAAGCACACAACTAGTTTTACCTATTTACACTAGTTATCATCTTAACTATTGCAATAATAACAACAAACACAACTAGTTTTACACAATTAATTTTACACAATTTTACACTAACTAATTTAAAAATATATATGTATATACACGAAAATTTCCAAGGGAGGGGGGGCTGGGACCCCTGCCCGCCCCCCTTGCATTCGTCCCTGAGTGTGACCTACCAAAATTTATAATATCCTTATATATAAAAATGAATAAGTCTATATGTGCTCTCATTGTTCCACTCTCCCCACTCTCTCTCACATTCACTCTCATTTGAATACTCTCTTTTCATGAAGTGGTGTAGTTTACTCTCCTAATATGCATATGTTTCTTCTACTTTTCCTAAAATTTCTCTTATCAATTTCTATAACTACCCACGTTCGCAATATTTCTATAACTACCTCCATTCACTTCTATCTGATGCTATATTTTTTAATATTTTTTTTATCAGTTTTTTGTAACTATATTTTTTAATTCCGAAAATTTCTCTCTTTCATCAATAATTTCAAATCTTTAATTCAATTTACTTTTCAATTTTCAAAGTTAATATTTCCTTATCTTTTTAAAAAAAAATATAGTCTCTAATTTCTTAGAGATGAATTATCTCTATTTTCAAATTTCTTTCGATGTGCTATATAATCTTTTTTTTTCTTTTCAAATTTCTTTCTATTAAGTGTATAAATAAAATAGTAAAAATTTGAATAAGTGTTGTGCATTGCACGAGCTAAAACACTAGTTTTTAAATAAATTTTATGTTAGAGAGTATATTGTTAATATATTTCTCTTCTAAACAATTTAAGCTCATTTCTTGTATCAGTTTTCTCTCCTTTCATTTTGCTTTTGAAACTAAAGAAAGTGTAGAAGGGCAAGTACTGAATTGTTTTCATAAATTGATTTTTTTTTCTGGTTTTTCCCACGATTGTCAGTACTCAGCTTCAATGGCTAGCAGTTCAGAAGAATCAGACATAAGCAAGTCAGAGAAGGAAGAATACATAGAGAAGTCATATGAACAACTCAAAGCTGGTAAATACAAAGTCAAGTATGCAAACAAAACATTCAGATGCCCTTTTTGTACAGCCAAGAAAAAGCAGGCATTTGGGTCAAAGACCTTCTTCAACATGCCTCTGGAATAGGCACTGGCTCATCCAAAAGAAGAGTGAAAGTAAAGGCAAAGCACCTTGCCTTGGCACAGTACTTGAAAGAATTGGATAATAACTCACAACAAGCTAAGCCTCATGGGGTTGAAACAGCCATTGAAAAACCCAACCCAGATGAAAGGTTTGTTTGGCCTTGGACAGTGATTGTAGCCAACATTTTTGGGAAGCCAAAGAGGCTCATGTTTTGCATAGTGCAGAAGATCCAAGAGGGTATGTTGTGCTGGAATTCGGCACAGAATGGACCGGGTTCAGACAAATGATGAAATTAGAAACAGATTTTCTAGTTTGTCATCATGGCAAAAACGATTATGAGCCAAGGAAAATGGGTCATGCTTCGGGCTTATATGCTTGGTGCGCACGTGCAGAGGATTACAACTCAGAAGGGCCTGTTGGGACTTGTCTTCATGAGATAGCTGTGCTGAAAACAACTTCTGAGGTTGCGCAATATGCATTGAAGGTAAAAATCGAAGCTCTGGACCATTTGGGTGATGAAATAGGCTATGCAAACAAAAAGATTGGTAAGATGGAAATGAAGTGCATTGTGGATAACATGTCATTGAATAAAATGATGGAAAAGAGAGACTTGCTTCACCAGACTCGTGTTCAAGATTTGTGACCCTATTAATTAATGAAGGAATACCTATTTGTATATCTTTTATTATCCTTTTCTTTTGACAGTTTATATAGATGGTATAGAAGAGTGTAAAATATTAGTAGACATCTTCATTATCAGCTAAGGTTTAAGTGAATTAGTAGGATATATGAAAATGTGTTAAAACTCACTTAGAGCATCTTTAAAGTATATGTTCTTAACTGATCACTTTTATTAAGTCTCACTAGGTCAGATTTAATTCTAATAATTTTCTATTCTAACAGTAATAATCTAAAAACTTAAAAAATGAATCTCACGTATTATCTCATAAAAATATTTTTTTTAATCATGTCCAGTTCAAACTTGATTATTTAATTAATCTGGCATCTTAAATGTGTTTAGATTCGGTGGATCAAATCTAAGTAACATTTTGCACTAGTGAATGTGACACTACCAGTACCAACTTTTCCCTGTATTGAACATTGGAACTAGCTTTAACAGCAGTTGGATACAGATTTGCACGGTGTAGAATTCTCTTAAATCCCTAAAGATGCTTCTCGATTCTTAACTATATATTTAGCATATATTTTATATATTAATTGCTTGGCTTGGATGTTTGAATTTTAACTTGTTACACGGAATTAAGATTATGGCTTTAATTTGTTTCTCCGGCGTTGAAGTTGATGCAAAAGCATGCACGTGAAAATGCGCATAAAGTCATGGAAGAGACTGAAAAATTGCTACATGAGATAGATACAAGGAATGCTGAACTCAATCGCTGGTGTCAACGAGTGATTGAACAAGAAACCTTAACTATTCAGGAAAGGAGAAAATTTGAGGAAGAAAAGAAAAGGGTAAATCTTTCTAACCAACTTATCTTGAATTTGTATGACATAAAATTTGTTGATGATAGTATCCAAACTAATATGAACTATTCAATTTATAATGTGAAGAAAATGGAATAATTAATTTTAGCATCAGAGGAGCAGATGAAGGCCAGAAGTGATTTTGTCAGTTTGCTTGAAAAACATCAGGTGTGTCATACGTTGTTTTTTTTTTTTCCCATATGGAAGTGTTTTTATGGTTTCATTTTTCTCAATTTTATACCTTATTAATCAATGATTAATCATGCGAAATAATTTTGCAGCTGGAGAAAAACACTCAAATTGATGCACTATTGAAGCTTTGAAAAGAAATGGAGACTGAACATAAGTTGAAGTTAGAGATTGTTGAACTAGAGGGTCAACTCAAGGTTTGAAGTGTATGAATGTGGAGGGAGCTGATCATGAGAAGAGAAGAAAGAAGGAAATAGAAGAGATGGAAGAAAAACTGGAGGACATGATTTTCGATATGTCTGTAAAAGATGATGAAAATCGAGCTCTGGAAAAGAAAGAACAAGAAGCTAAAACTGAGCTAGAAGATGCTTGACAAGAAATTATTAAGGTAATGTTTTATTTTGAAAAAACCCATATACTAATCCTTAAAATTCTGAGTCACTTTAGGTCATAATTTTATTAAATCTTTTACTTTAACTTTTTAACTTCACAAAAAAGTCGTTCACTTTTTACTGTTACTTTGTATCATAAAAGGTTTATAGAGAATAATATTTTACAAAGTTAAAACAGATTAAAGATTTGGTGAAGTTAGGAGTTAAAAAGTGAATAATGCTTACAATTTGAAGGATTAAAATGGAGGGTTTACCCATTTCATTAATAATACTGCAGTAAATATTATCTTAATGATTTGTGAACATCTTTGACAATAGCTATGGTTGTTGGTACTGCAGTAAATATTATCTTAATGTTTTCCCTGCAAAAACTAATTAAATGAATTTGCTTCACAATTCAGGAGTTACCACGTCTCTTGAAAGGGGTTACAAATATTGGGATCAAGAAATTTGGGGAGATCATTGCTAGGCCATTTCAAAAAGTGTGCAAGAATAGGTATAAAGATATCAAAAAAGCATCATTGGAGTCTGTCAAACTACGCGCGAAGTGGCAAAAAGAAATTCTGGATTCAACATGGCACCCTTTTAGGATTGTTGAAGTTGAAGGAAAGGAAAAACAGGTATATATTTCAATTTGGTTCCTTCCCCGTTTTCTGCCCATGTTTTGGTATAACATAGCTGTGACTTTAGTAGACAGGGCTCGTTCAAATGTAATGTCCCTTTATTGTAGATCTCATAGACACATGATCATGTAATAATTTTCAGCATAGCTCCAATTTAAAGTTTGTTACAACAATACAGGCATAATATACTAGCAAATATATGGCATGTTATATGAAGGGTAGGTGATTTAATTGGGTGTCACAATGAAATAGATTTGATATAGACAATTGAATGATTGTATTTATGTTTGATATTGTACTAATACGTTGCATCTGTATATCGAGAACAATCCAAGTTTGACTAGTTGTTTGTTTTACATTTAAAGTTGTGTAATTTAATTCTAACAATGCTGACATCAACCTCAATTCAAGTGAGAAATCTGTGATATCAGAGATCTGGGACTTGAAAAATGGACATAGAGCCACATTAAGTGAAGCTTTGAAATACATAAACAATAGGGTTATCAAGATGCGTGATGGTGAATAGCAAGGCCAAGTTTAATTTTAATCCCTTTTATGTAAGCCTACTTTTGGAACACAATAGTTGGCGCTAGTAATGCTACAGTTTTATGGGTGCTAGTAATCTTTTGATCTTTGTTAAATTAAAGATGGTGATATTTGTTTAAATTCCCATTATTATCAATTATATGTGCGGATTGCATGTATTAACAGGGTTAAATGTGGTGAATTTTGATTAAGAATGAACAAAAAAACAAAAACCTATACTCATGAATAAAATCTATTGTAAATAGAAAATGAATAATTGAATAAATATTCATAGACTAAATAAATAAATTTTTTCTCTACTAATTCATGGGTTAGTAAAGTATCTTTGTAGCACTCATAATTTGAAATTATTTAAATACTTTTAATTATATAAAGTGAGTTGTTTTAGTTAAATTTTAGAAGAAATATATATTTTAAAATAATTTACTTTTAGTGTAAAAATGTTTTGAATTAATTTGTTATTTATTTTTAATATAAATATATTTTTAGAATTGTTTATTTTTCTTTTTAAAAAAATTAGTTTTAACAAATATTCACATGTACCCATAGATACATGAGGATATTCCTAAAATCTATGGATACCTTCTTAACAAAATATGAAGTAGATTTTCATCCTACAAGCCAACTGATAAGGTGGTCACTAACCACTTGTCAAACCCCATTTAATTCTTTAATTTTTTTCCTGTTATTTTTACTTTTCATTAATTTAGTTTTTTAAAAGATTTTTACACTAATTTGGTAATGATGTGATATGCATGAAATACTACATTAGTGACTATACTTTGAGATTACATTATCATATCATCAGTAAATAATTATAGAAATTATTGTTAAATTTTTAAACTTTATACGAATTAAAATTGATAAAAAAAAATTAATTTAATTCTAATATGTTGACAATGTATAAATTTTTTACACTATCATCCAATTAAAGTAAGCTTATTTTTAAATTTCAATTGTATAAATCAACTGATATGAAATTGTTCCAATTTATGACCTGTTTATTTAAGCTTATTTAAAAATTAATTTTTAATAAAATAAGTAGTTTTTTTTCTTTTTTGATGTGTTTGTCTAAATTGTTTTTCTTAAAATGAAAAAAAAAACAGTTTTTTTTTACCTTTTTTTTAAAAACCAAATCCTATCTGCTTCTTAAAAAGTCACTTTTTTAGAAAGCATTTTTTTAAAATCACTTTTTTTAAGTTTAAACAAATTGGCCCTTATCCATTACCTTTATCCTTACATCATTTAGTAACATATTATGGATAATTTTATTTGAAATCTGTAGTTGAGTTAAAAGTTCTTAACTCTTAAGATATAGGTTAATTTTATATAATTTTCAATTAATCTAAAATTATTTAATATTTAATTTTTATATTAAAACAAGTATAATACATACTTTTAAAATATATGAAGATAATAATCATTTAATAATTTCTTATATTTTTTTTTAAAACTTGACTCCAAAGTTAATTAAGTACAAATAAAATATCTATATCAGACAATGCACAAATAAAAATACTGGATACTAGTATTTTGAACTAATAAAAAGGTCATATTTTTGTAGTATATGCATTTGACCTACAGGAAATTCTTTTTTTTGCATAAATGGTTATTTTGGTTCTTGAAAGCGTAAGTCGCTGATAGTTTAGTCCCTGAAAGATGGAAAATTCTAATTTAGTCATCGAGTGTGAAAAAAGTGCGACACATTAAGTCTGTTAACTTTAACGTGTCTGCATACATGGCACTTTATGTGATTACGTGGCAAATCGTGTGTGCTTTGGGGCTTCCATGTCATTGATGAATCAGATGGATGAAATTGACAGTACATGACAGTATTGTAATCTCATAAGTAATGGTTGTTTTTGAGAATAACATGTTAATTTTTTTTTATAGGCCAAATGTTAGTTGCTAATATGTTAATTTTTGTTAGCGGGGGATTCGAACCCACGACCTATCCCTCCCTCCCTTCTCCCTTCACCACCAATCCAACCTTATAACTCCTAGAATAGCATGTTAATAAACTTTAGATTACAATGAAATATTACAATCTTGTTATATCTAACTTGTTTTTGCACAAATCTGAGCAGATTCACCATGCCGATGAGTAAAAGTGCAAATTAAAAATAAGGCCAAGCTAGGAGGCTTTATTTTTTTTTTTCTGCTAAAATTTCATCAGATTTACAACTACCGAAGGTGCACAAATTTTTTTTTGCAAATACTTGAGAGGTCAAGTCAAACTATAACTGCACAAAAATCGAGAATCTAATATTTGAATATCATTCTATTTTTATTAGATTTGTTGTTATGGCTTCCATGTCTATGGATTGTGGCCTACGGGAGCTCAAGTTTGGAATTTGGATACACCTAACAGAGAATATTGCTACAACCTTTCAGGAAAATGTCTTAATCAAATTTATAAGTGAGCAAATAATTTTTTGAATGTGTTTATATTTCATAATGGCTTTATACAACTCAAACGAAAGTAGGCGTTAAAAATTTCATAAACTTCTGCACATTAACTGTAGCCTTTCAAAATTCATGATGACACTGATCCCAACCAAAATATAATTCATTCAACCAAACAATCAAGAATACATTGTGTAATTTTGATAACATAGTAAGCAAACAAACGAACCATTATATTACAATACAATTATTATTGAACCAAACAAAAAATTCTATCATATAATATAAAGTGTTTGAGGGTTTTTTTTCTTAATAACTACAATGATCGAGGTTTGAAACTAAAATTTCATGGAAACTAGCTATCCACACTCTTCATCACTAGACCAATCAATACATTGTTCATGAAAGGGATGATCACATGGCAAATCCAATTCCTCCCTGCACATCGGACAACACTCGCCTTGTGCACACTACAAGGACTCTTCGATTGATGCAAGCAAACCTGTGTCATGGAGGGTCATTTCCAACCATAGAGGGATCTCTTGATGTTGAGATCCCAAAGAAGTAGAAGGAGGAGGAGGCGTAGAAGCAACATCATCAACTTGAAACAGTTCTTGAAACCAAGATACGATCCCTTTTGTTATCTCTTCCATAGAATCAATGAAGGAGTGTATGCGAGATAACAATGTTCGCAAGAATTGACCCTCTTTCAAGAAGCTATGACAAGGTACGGTTTGAGAGGGAGAGTACAATAAGAGTGTTGGAGTTGGAGTTGCATTGAGATGAACCCTAATGGAAAATTTGAACATATCACCAGGCAACAATGTGGTACGCTCATTCACCCCAAGCCTCGACACGCGGAAGGAGTAGCGCTATTGTGCACTTTGTTCTGCATATGCCATGCAAAAAGATAAATAAAATTATTTAATCTCAAGATAATACTCAACTTTGTCTTATAGTATTTTCTCATATATACTTGTAAAGCTTACTTGCATCTACAAAAGATGAAGCCATGACTAATTCTTTGTTAGTGAAGAAAGAAAAAGAATGATCTCCTTCTTTTTTTTTTTTTTGATGTTTTGACGTGTAGAATGATCTCCTTTGAATACTCTCGGTGCAAACTTTGCATACAGATATAACCTTTATATAGAAAAATAAATTTCATTTTTTCTGATTCCCAAGAGGTTTATACTATTTTCGTGTAGTTTTTTGCTTCTGCTGCTTCTGTTTCCCTTTCCTTTTTCTTTTCTTATCTCGTTTGTAACAAAATATAAATCTGCCATTGGATGATCCATTAAAGTATTTAAATAAACGGCGGAAGTTCTTTTTGGTTAAAAAATAATATTATTTTAATATTTGATCAATTAAGCGGGATTCTATTTATCGTTTATCCTTTTTAAAAAGATTGATGTAATTATGCAGTAAAAAAAAAGATTGATTTAATTATTTATCTTTTAAAGATTATAGAGAATGAATTAAAAGGAATAATAAACTGTTAAAAAGATACCAAAATTCACCAAGGAAAAAAATGATAATGATGGTGCAGAAGAAGCAAATTTGCAAAAACTTGAGAAGTCAAGTCAAACTATAACTGCCCAAAAAATCGAGAATGTAATTTTTAGTTTCATTCTATTTATAATTTATAATATAAATTCTGACATTTTTGCATATTAATTATAGCTTGTAAAATATTTGGCTAAAATGCATTTTTGGTCCCCCTATAATCCGCAATTCTAGTCCCCTTATTTTAAAATCAAGATATTTAGTCTCCCAATTTTTAAAAATTGCTGATTTTGAAAAATTGGGGGACTAAATGTCTTTATTTTAAAATTGGAGGACTAAAATTGCTGATTTTGAAAAGTTGGGGACTAAAAATGTCTTGATTTTAAAATAGAGGGACTGAAATTGCAGATTGAGAATTATAGGGGAACTAAAAATGCATTTTAGCCAAAATATTTTTGCATCTAATCAAATGTTTTAATTATATATGTGATGTAATTTATAACTTTCAAAGGTTTTATTAAATATTTTGTCTCCCCATAATTTTCCTGATATAATATTTTTAAAAAATTATTTGAAATTTAATTTATAGATAAAGATAAAAGAGAATGTATTAAAAGGATGTTAGGGAGCTAATAACTATCTACTTAAAAATAACCTAAAAGACTACCATTAAAGCTATAAAGAGAATAGAGATAAACATTCATATTTTTTCATTGATGTTAAAAAGATAAAGAGGATACAATTTTAGAACCTAATTGTCACTATTGATGATCCTACAAGTATAATCATCCTAGCTTAGGAAATTAGAAATAAATGCTAAATAACATAATAGATAAGATTCTAATATTTTAATATTTTAACTCCATCTTATAAAATCTTTCAATCATTTTAGTTTGGGTTTAAAGCCCATCCTATCAAAGGAATAAACCGTTAAAAAAATACCAAAATTCAAAACAAAAAAAAGAACGATAATGATGGTGCAGAAAAAGCAAATTTGCATATACTTGAGAAGTCAAGTTAAGTCAAACTATAACTGCACAAAAAATGGAGAATGCAAATGTTATGAGTTTCATTCTATTTATATTATATTTGTTGTTATGGCTTCCATGTGTATCATGATCTCGTCCATAATCAGTAATTCTGAAATTTTTGCATATTAATGATAGCCTTTCAATATTCATGACACAGATCTGAAACAAAATAACCCAATTTTAAGAAAGAAGACAATTATGCACCTTTTTTTTTATCAACAGACACATATTTTTCATGAAAGAATATATACAAGTTTTCATTCATTTTGAAAATTTCTCACACAAACTAGACAGTTAGCAGCAAGTGATGCAACTCTGTCATTTTATTTGATTAACAACTAGATTACCCCTCTACCTAATTTAAATACTTCCACATGTGTCCCCTCATAAAATACCAGACAAGTTCTGATGTATTTTTTGAATTTACATTAAACCTCTATTTGCCGAGTTTCATTTTATATTTATTAGATTTGTTGTTATGGTTTTCATGTGTATCATTCCATCATAATTAGTAATG
Organism: Pueraria montana var. lobata; assembly: GCA_026413185.1. NCBI lineage: Eukaryota > Viridiplantae > Streptophyta > Magnoliopsida > Fabales > Fabaceae > Pueraria > Pueraria montana. The sequence continues at coordinate 37,912,511 of CM048656.1, forward strand.
GATTGTGGCCTACGGGGTCTCAGGTTTGGATACACCTACCAGGTAAAATATTTGCTACAACCTTATGTAAAAATGTCTTAAATAGTTAAATTAAGCGATCTAATTTATAAGTGAGCAGATTTTTTTGAGTGTGTTTATATTTCAAAATGGCCTTAAAGGGATTTCTCGAGGTTGAGATTCAAAAAAGGAGAAGCAACAAAATCAACTTGAAATAGGAGTGTGTGCACGATAACAGTGTCCGCAAGAAATCTTGACCCTCTTGGAAGGAGCTATTAGAGGGGAAATATAGTAAGAATGAGGGAGTCAAGCTCAGTTGATTGAGCAGAGTATGTGAATTATTATAAATTGCCTGATACCTATCTTTGATTCTTAGGCTAAAAATTACAGTAAGAGCATTGGGGGTATATGACTAAAACAAACTTTAATGTTGAATCTGAAAATACCACTAGGAATCAGCGTAGCATGCTGTTTGGTGCACCAGTAACACTGATTTAGTCGAAACATTGACGTGTTGTAGCAGTGGCGTGGTTGTTTTATTCCATCAGGAAAATGTCTTTATCAAGTGTGCAATTTTTTTAAATGTGTTTATATTTCATAATGGCTTTATACAACTCAAACAAAAGTATGCGTTAAAAATTTTAGAAATTTCTACACATTAGCTGCAGCTAGCCTTTCAAAATTATGACACGAATCCCGACCAAAATAATTCATTCAACCAAACAATCAAGAACACTTTGTGTAATTTTGATAACATAGTCACCAAACAAATCTACCATCGTATTACAATAAAATTATTATTGAAGCAAACCCCTTATGTTATTTCCTCAATAGAATCAATGAAGGAGTGTATGAGAGATAATAGTGTCCGCAAGAATTGACCCTCTTGCAAGAAGCTATGACAAGGTACGGTTTGAGAGGGAGAGTATAATAAGAGTGTTGGAGTTGGAGTAGTATTGAGATGAACCCTAATGGAAAATTTGAAAATATCACCAGGCAACAATGTGGTACGCTGATTCGACCCAAGCCTCGACATGCGGAAGGAGTAGCGCTGTGGTGCACTTCGTTCTGCATATGCCATGCAAAAAGATGAATAAAATTATTTAACCTCAAGATAATACTCAACTTTGTCTTATAGTATTTTCTCATATATACTTGTAAAGCTTACCTGCATCTACAAAAGATGAAGCCATGACTAATTCTTTGTTTGTGAAGAAAGAAAAAGAATGATCTCTCTCTTTTTTTTTTTTGATGTTTTGATGTGTAGAATGATCTCCTTTGAATACTCTCAGTGCAAACTTTGCATACAGATAAAACCTTTATATAGAAAAACAAATTTTATTTTTTTCTAATTCCCAAGAGGTTTATACTATTTTCGTGTAGCTTTTTGCTTTTGTACGGGATTTGATTCAGTTGAAGATTTCGGAATTCAGGGTGTGGAGGGATTTTCCTTGACTTGGGCAATGCATTTGGAGTCAATTTCAGAACATTCTTTCGCTCACCACAATGCTCTATGCAAAGAATAAGAGTTGCAAAACATTCTTACAAAATTACATATCAGAAACTACTTATGTTTGTTCACCACAAAGAACAAGAGTTGCAGTTGTTAATCACCAAATAGAACAGGCATCGTGTTATTACCACCAAATAATTGTTCTGTAAAAAGACAACTAAAAGAAGAGGAACACTGCAATAGTGACAAGACAAGAAATTTAAGCAGCAAATTTCACATATTCACATAAAAAATCCATTTCTTGATTTCCAAAACAATCAAACTGAAAAGCATATGAAGAAGAAAGAAAGCCTTACTGAGGTTTGGTTTGTTGTGCAGAAGGGGAATGGAAGCTAAAGTATCATACTTGTGGAAAAACTTCATGTATCATCAATTGCCCAACACTTTTTATAGTTTGGATTTATCTAATTGGGTAGCACACTATCTTATGGCATGCACGTCTTTTTCTAGGAAATGGAATTTGCTTTTTGGTGTGACAGTAGATGTTTTATAGAGTATAAGAAACAATCACGTGATGAATTCCTTAGCTTAGTCTAATTTTTCTTCCTTATTGTTGATTCAGATTTTTTAGGTGCCGCGAGAATGTAATATGTTAGCTCTGTTTTGTTTCCGTTCTTTTTTTTTCGTTTTTGTTCACCAGTAGCTTGCTTGTTCACTAGTAGCCAATGGAAGTTCTGCACCTTCGTTGAAGGGGAAGAAGATTTAAAGAGGGGTTACTGGAGGTTCTGCACTTTCGTTGAAGGAGAAGAAGATTTAAAAAGGGAGGGGAAAAGCAATTGCAATATTAAAGTTAAAGAGGGAAGAAAGGTGCTAACAAATTAGTCCAGTCTATTGATCAATGACGTGGCAACCTATTTGCACACATGGAGTGCCATGTAAAGACACCACACACCATATGTACACTCACGTTAGGTTAACAGAGCTCACTTAACGGAATGACCAATTTGTTGCACCTTTTTCACTTTCAGAGACTAAATTGGAATTTTCCATCTTTCAGGTTTAATATCTATATCTGCACAATTATTATATTTTAGAAACTACTCGTTTTAGTCTCTCTATATATATACACATTTTTTAGCTCGTTTTAGTCCCTACAATTTTAAACATTAGGGACTAAAGCAGATTAAAAAATATATGTATAAAAACTAAAATGAACAATTTTTAAATCTTTAAATTAAAACATAAAAATCATACAATTACAAAAATCAAATAAATAATTATAAAGATAAAAATCCAATACGTCTTTTATCTTTTTTCTTTCAAAATGTTAGGTAGGCAAGTAAGCCAACACACTCATACACTTTTTTTTTTTTTTGGTACACAGGTATTTTCAGAATCCTGCTCTAGCAGTTATGCTCAGCACCAGCAGTACTGCGTTCCTGAATTGCTTAACACACACACATACACTATGTCAGCCTTTTTAGCTTTGATGTGTGATTCAAGGGCAGGACAGTCCCATATAAAATATCAGACAGAGAAATCAGAGAAAAGAGAGAGTAATATATATGTTGTGTCTTGATGAGGACATATTTAGATAATTAATGTCGTTTTATAAAAAATTCATAGAGTAATATATACTCTTATTATATAGTAAGAGTATTTTTTTTTGTTTGAAAATATTGAGTATATAAATACAAAGCGTATATAATAGTAAGAGTATATAATACTCTAATTTTTTTTTTCATTTATGACTCTCACTTATCCTCATGTATAAAGAAAGTATTAAATAAAAAAAAATATTTAATGTCTTATAAATATAAAACGTTTTCAATACTAAAGAAAACATATCCAATGCAGGTGTTTACATGAGTTGCTTAACTTTAAGCAACATTGCTTAACTTTTTTTCATTGAAGCAAATAACATAAAGTCACTTATAGAGGCACCGTTAGTTATATAAGCAACATTACTTAACCAAATTTATACCATAAATAATGAGAGAGAGTAATCTATATGTTGTGACCTTTGGTATTGAAAACGTTTTATAGACGTCATGAAGCAACTCACTACTTATGAGTATGTCTCAATTTATTTATGATTTATAGAAAATTTATATATTATTTTTTTTACAGAAAAAAATTATATATTATTTCAATACTATTTAGATACTATTATTTATTTTTGAGCAATTTATTACATACTATTCATAAATAATAAATTGAGACATACTCATAAATGCTTGACCCAATTTATTTATGATTTATAGAAAATTTATATACTATTTATGAGCAAATGACATGAAGCAACTCATTTATGAGTAACTTTTTTTTAACCAAATTTATATCATAAGCAACGTTGCTTAACCAAATTTATACCACAAATAATATATTTTTCAAGCATTATAGGACCCACAAAATTAAGTTAAGCACTCACCTTAGCAACCTTAGTATTTGAGTGAATTTTTGTGTAAAATGCATAAATCTATGTGAAATTGTAAGGCCTACAAAATTAAATTAGACAACCCATTTAAGCAACTATGCATTGTAGATGCTCTAAAAGAATATAGAACATTATTCATTTTTATAGCATGGATACTTTTTTCGTAAATGTATTTTTCTTTCAATTTTCACTCTTTCCATTTTCTTTTTCAAACAAGTACATAATTGTTTTCATAAATTTCTAACGGACATGTCATCAATTAGCTGAGACATTCTAACAGCAAGGACTAAAAATAAAATTTTTATTTTATTAGAGACCAAGAAAAAATATTAATAAAGACCAAACACAAAATTCAGTAATTTATCAGAGGCTAAAAACATCTTTAAGTCATTAAAAAAACAAAAGGGTAATGAGACATATTAGAGTACGTATAATTACTGTACCAACAAAAAATATCTGTACCAAAAAAAAAAAGTACCTATAATCTTACCTTAATTTGTACTATTAAAGTAAAATACATGATCAATTATTACAGGTTTATTATAATGATTAATACATGATAAAGGAATGTGTGTGACAGTCAAACTAGGATATGGTACTTATAAGATATAGTGAAAAAACAATTTTTACTCTTAATATAAAAATAATTAAATAATTAAAATTTTGTTTATTAAAAAACATAACGTATAATATTATCAATGTATTTTTACCTTAATTTTTAATTTAAATTTTATTATTTTCTTTATTTTGATATTACCTTAATGTATTTCAAATAACATTTAATTTAAGACATACTAGCAGAAACACGGGCACTACCACGCGTGTGTGTGTCCGCATTCTATTACGCTCAATTTGATATGTTGTAAATTTATTTTACTATGCATAATTTTATCTATTAATTTTATGAAAATGGACTAAAAGTTTCTTATTTACCAATTTGTTAATGTTTATATTAACTTTAATTTACTATTTTGTCTTAATACATGTATATCTATATGTATTTTTTTTTAACTTCTTATGTCTCAACTATTTAAGATACTACGATAATTTAATTATGTTGAACCTTCAAATGGCTGAAACAAATTAATTGGCAGATACTATTAACAATACTATTAACAAAGGCATAGATAATAAGTTTATCATAATATTATTATGTGATGCATTTCTAGACTTCACTTTAAACTAATTAACGGTCTATATTTCAGTTTTACTTATTATTTTCATTTACTAAAATTTAAAACTGACAATTTTTAGAATTTTAAAAATCTACTAATTTGTTAATTAAAATTAGCTTTTTTAAATATTAAAAGTCTACCAATTTGTTAATTAGATCTGTATCGTTTAAGCATATGACTCGACACATTGAACTCAAGGAAGAAAAGCTAGCATAAAAGTATAAATAGTGCAGAAAGAGGGAATTGTACCGTGACCCTCCGCATTACATCATCCACACGTTACCACTAAGCTATGATGTTGTTATAGTATATTAATGACAAATATATTATAATATGTATATTTTGTATTTATTTTACTTTATACTGATTCATGTGGTTCAATTAGTAATTCACCGATTCAACCATTAACCCATTGACCTAGTATCCTTACTAAGCCGAATACCTATCCAAGTTTTAAAACATTGATACTAGTCATTGCAATGCCGCAACCATATACATCTGTCCAAAATCTAATGATTTTCTCGATTCCTATTGATAATTGTTGTGCATACTTACATTTGCACTTAATTTTCACAACAATTATCTTACTTTCTTCTCATTTATTGTTTTGTTTGGTCTCTTTTAGTTAGGAAACACCTTCTTTTAGGATTTAGTTTCATGTAGTTAGTTTTAGAAACTTATTAGCTTTTTAATTATGTTTTTGCAGAGTTCTAGTACACTAGAAGAAGAGTTGAAGATGGGGAATTCAAGACCATTCACTCAGCAAGTGTTGTTGTCGCTGAGCGAGAGAGCTCGCACTAAAGAGGACACGTGGCAAGTTGTTGGGTAAGTGAGAAGTTATCTTTGTTTAGCGGGATTAGAAGCTGAAGAGGCAACTTGGGAAGTGTCAAAGCCGCTTAACGAGCTCATGCTAGCTAAGCGAGTTGATCTATATGCCTGAAGAAGAATTGCAAATTAATGTAATTTGCTTAAGGAGCTGTTGCTCACTAATCAAGTTGTGTCTTTATGCAGAAGTGACAAAACATAGATTCTCACCCTATTTAAAGTGTCTTGTCATTGGGATCATCATCAGATCATTCTAGGGTTGTGTGCTTGGCTGCTGAGGCTCCCACTTACCACATTCCTTCCATTCTTCACCATTTCTCTTCCATTTTCCTTTGTTCTTTGTAATTTTTGGTGGCTCCTCATGTCAATTTGGAGCTAACTTCTTTGTAGTTGGGGGTTTGGTGTACTAGCAACTCTCATGTAATGACTCTTACTATCTATTTAACGAATATTCAGTGTTAATGCTATTTCTCTATTTTTAATGTTGGTTATTGGCTTTATCACCCAAGTAGTTTATCTATTTGGTTTTATTGTCATTGGGAAATGCTTTGAAAACTGAGATTTGAGAATGGTATCTAATGAATGTCTCATCTAGGAATGGAGTGATGTTTGTTAGTCTCTTAATGACCCTTGCTCTTAAACAAATCATTTAACTTCACTTACTAAGGGATTAGGAGTAGAGTTAATTGATTTAGCTTCTTTCACTTGAGGAATCAAGGTTAGAAGACTCAAGTGGGTTGAGATAACACTAGGATTTTCATTAAATGGAGAAAAATCAATTATATTACTAAGATGTTTGCCAAGTACCACCAAATACCCCAACTAGCTTGTTTTATTGTTGTTTTTAGCCACTGCACATCAACTGTTTGATCTCTTGCCTCTTTGAAATATGTCTTGTTTTTAATAGTTTATTTTAGAACTTATAATTTAATTTCTAAATCATTTCACTAAAACAACATATTCTTTTGCCTAGACTTGAATTTACACAGAAGCTTAGTACGAACAAGTCCCTGTGGATATGACTTTTAGACTTGAATTTACACAAAAGCTTAGTACGAACAAGTCCCTGTGGATATGACTTTGTACTCAAATATTGAAAATACTACACCGATTGGTGCGCTTGCCAATGATGTAACACCTATACACCATTCCTTATTAGGCATAACATTAGACCAACTCTTTTTAATGCCTCCAAAAAAATTGACATCCCATTAGCTTCTACCATTTTAGGCAAAATATCACTACCACACTTATATTTTTGTCTGACAATTCTCACTCTCACCTCCTTAGATATATATTAAATTTTAAAAATTCAACTGTTAAATTAAACTTTTTTTTAATCGATCAACTGTACAATTTTTTGTAAATTTTTCAAACTACTTGATAATTCATTAATTAAGTTTTATTTAAAGTATGATATTTAAAAAAAGTAAATGTTGACTATAAAATTTTATAACTATAAGTGTTTGATTGATCTAAAATTTGGTAAACATGCATAATCGTTGAGTTAATATAAAAATATTTAATAACTGAATTAACAAAATTTAGAGAAAATGACCAATGCACGATAGTGTAAAATAATTTTGTATTGTCATCTAATCATAAACTATCATGTATGGTAAGTTTGTTGATTTATATACCAAATTTATCATTGTTGGACGGGTTGTGAATACCCCAAAGTATTTATCATTGTTTGAATTCCCTTAAACCCCACAAGAATTTCTTTATTTTATGTTTCATTTAAATTTCTTGGATGTATAGTAAATATCTCTAAGTATTTGATTATATTTTGATTGATTGATTGCTAGGATGTTAGTTGTTCATATGATTTTACCCTTTTTAAATTTCTAATTAAAATATTTCTTAAAATTATAATTATGGATTATTTTAATTTTTGAAATTATGGAAAAATATTACTCTTTAAATTTCAAGCTGATAATTATCAATTACTTCCTATTCATTTGATTTTTGACTTTGACAACTATAAATCATTTTAATCATTGACTTTATTGTACACTAATCAATTTGGTCCACTATTAAATTCAAGAATTAAATTTATACTATAAAAATTAAAGACTAAATTCAAGAAAACTTCTTGATTTCAAGAAATTAACATATATTGTAGAATTCAAATTTATAGTTATATTAAAAAATAAATACATTCAATTATTTTCTATTTTTCTTATTAATAAATAAGTTCATATCTAATTGATATGTTATTTTTCTATATTAAAATAGTAAATATATCAATATAGTAAATTAAGTTTTTTATTAAAAAATAATTTATTTTAGATTTTTTTAGCAATATAAGAAATTAACAAAATTGCCTGTTTTTATATACACAAAAAAAAACTTCTCTAAAAATTCACATTCTTCTGTTGTATAAAAATATAAATTAAAATTATATCTTACTAATGAAAATTATAAAATATTTAATAATTGTTTTACAAAAATTGACAAAATGTAGCTTGACTCTCATGTTCAGAATCTTTCTCCATTACTCTCCAAATGTCATTTTAAAAATAGAATCTACATCATTAAAATAAGAAAACTAAAAACATAAAAAAAAAGATAATACTACTGATGCTATCAAATGGGATGGAAGGAAAGAAAATAGGGTGGAAAAAATATAAATAACAAGTTTTTTTTTTTATTTGGTTGGAGAAAAAGTGGAAAGAAAAAAAGGAGGAAAATGTTGACTTTTAAAAATAAAAATTTAATTTTTTTCCTTTTACTTTTCTTCCAAGTCAAAATTTCAAAAAGAAATTTACTTCCTTATTTTCTTTCTGTTATTCCAAACAAGCTACGAATGTATATGGAGAGAAAATATACAAAGAGAGAAAATAATAAATATGATTGGTAACATAATAGGAAAATAAGAGAAATAAAAGAAAATTAAATAGAAATAAAATGAAATAGAAAATAAATATAAATTTATAATAATTCCAAAAAAAAAAGATTTTGCAGATTTTGTCTTTTGGTTTCCAAATTTTTGCTAAAGCCGGTAGTCAACGGTCAAACAGACACTCACAAACATACACTTCATTGCATTTTTACACCACGACTGTTATGCTCAACACAAGGGCTGGGACTGTCTCATATAAATAGAGGGTGCAATTGCATACAAGAACCAGAGAAGAGAACCAACAACTAAAAACACTAGTCTGAGAGAAGAGTAAGATAAATTTTGGTGTAAGGAAGGAGAGCTAAGGAGCATTTGAAGAACATAGGTGAGTTCTTTAATCTTGTTTTTAAATTTCATTATAGTTGCAGCTGAATTATTATCAATAATACTTTGTCATTTGTATGTTATCGTTGCTTCTTTTTTTTTTTAATCTCTGGATCAACCTAAGGTTATATTTTTTTTCTGAAAAATAATATATACACTTCATTTTTTAGATATAAAAAATGGAAGAACCAACGAGATTAAAAATAAAATGAGAAAGCTGAAGATGTGATGAGTGATGTAAGGTGATTGGAGGATAAAGAGAAAAAATGAGATATGAGATAGGAGTATTTTTTTCACGTGTAATTAAGTAAATGCATGATCTGTTTATTTTCGCAATTTTTATAATCCCTAATATATGATAGAGATGAAGGATGTCTCTTCATTTCTTGGTATAGATCTATCATTGTTCATAAATACTGGTTAGTACAAAGATCAATGATACACATGGTGGATTAATATTTTGAACCATTCATATTTCTTTTACACATATAAGTTTTTTGGTTACTTGTAAGTTGTAACAAAGAAAAGAAGCTCATTTTTTACAGTGACGTTTGATTTTATTCTCTACAAGCTTCTGCAGTAGTAATTTTAAAGAATATAGAAAAAAATATTATGTTGAAATTTGTTCTTTCAGTCAAATTTTAAAAAATGTTAGTAATACACGTTTTAATATATAATTTTTTAAAAACATAGTTTATTGTTAATTAAAATTTATTATAAATTATAAAAAAAATTGAATTTCACTTATTATTTAAAATAAATTATAATTAATAATAAATAGTGTATTAGAAAATGAATTACTCGACTTTTAACCTATATGCAGTGTATCGGAAAGGATATAATTAGATAATTAATGTGATTCTATCAGAATTTTTATACAATGATACCTTTTTTAGTTTATGTAAAAAAAAATGACACCTTTTTTAGTTAATACATTTTTGTTTTGTTAAAATGTTTTTTCTAGTTACGAAGATAAATTTTACAACAAAATATAATCTGTTTTCATTTTTCTCTTATCCTAAATAAAAAGATTAACACATTTTTTCTAACATACTTCCTTCAATCCTATTTATAAGAACCAAATTAAAATTGATACTTAATTCTTTTTATATGACCCAATCTATAATGTCTTGTATTAAATATTTTTAGACTAAAATACTCCTAATTAAAAGAGAGGTTGTAATGACAATTATAGTTTTAAAAAAAAAAATCTAAGATAAATTTATTGTCATAAACTAAATTAACTATTTTTCTTAATCTTGATGAATTAAGTAATTGAGTTTTATAAATAGGAACGGCTGAAGTATTTTTTATTATTAATTAAAATTTATTAAAAACTACAAAATAAAAAGAGTGAGTCATCAAAGAGAGAGTGCATTGTTAGTATATTTCTCTTTCAAATAATTTAAGCCCATTTCCTCTTTCAGTTTTCTCTTCTTTTGCTTTTGAAACCAAAGAAAGTGTAGAAGGACAAGTACTGAATTATTCTCATAAACTGATATTTTTTCTGCTTTTTCCAAAGTTTGTGTGTACTCAGCCATTGTCATTGAATAAAATGATGAAAGAGAGAGACTTGCTTCACCAGAATCGTGTTCAAGGTTTGTGACACTATTAATGAAGAAACTTTTAATTATTTTGATATTTTTTATTCTCCTTCTTTTTATGACATTTTATATAGATGATATAGAAGAGTGTAAAATAATTAGTAAACATTTTCATTATCAGCTAAGGTGTGAGTGAATTAGTAGGATCTATGCAAATGTGTTAAAAACTCACCTAGAGCATCTTTAAAGTATACGTTCTTAACTCACTTTTATTAAGTCTCACCAGGTCAGATTTAATTTAAAAAAATTTCTATTCTAACAGAATAATCTAAAAACTTAAAAATGAATCTCATGTATTATCTCATAAATATGTTTTTTTAATCATGTCGAGTTCAAACTTAATTAGTCTGGCATCTTAAATGTGTCGAGATTCGGTTGATCAAATCTAAGTAACAATTTGCATTAATGAATGTGACACCACCAACTTTTCCCTGTATTGAACAATGGAACTAGCTTTAACAGCAGTTAGGTATAAATTTGCACGATGTAGAATACTCTTAAAACCCTAAAGATGCTTCTTGATTCTTAAATATATTTAGCATATATTTTATTGCTTGGCTTGGATGTTTGAATTTTAACTTGTTAACGGAAGATTATTGCTTTGTTTCTCCAGTGTTGAAGTTGATGCAAAAGCATGCATGTGAACATGTTCGTAAAGTCATGGAAGAGACTAAAATATTCCAACACGAGATAGATACAAGGAGTGCTGAACTCAATCGCTGGTGTCAACAAGTGATTGAACAAGAAACCTTAACTATTCAGGTAAAGTCATATGGAAGTGAGTTTTTTGGTGTCATTTTCCCCAATTTTATACCTTATTAATCAATGATGAATCATGCGAAAAAAATTTGCAGCTGGAGAAATAATTATTGTATTTAATCCTTAAGGCCAAAATATTGGCAATTTTTAAGCATAGTGACTCAGGAGGGAACATTTAACATACCTCAATTAGCCAATAAATCAGTATAGCCCTCATCCATTAACACCGTACCATCCTGCCAACACAACACAGTAGCACATCATTATACCCAGAAATTGATCAACAAAATTTGGGAAAAAAAATGATCAACAAAATGATATATTTTATTTTCTATAAAAAATCTTAACGTGTCTAGCAGATTTTTCACAAAAAAAATTGCAAATAAATTCTCTAGTTTTTTTTTTTTTGGTTCAGTGGCGTATGAAGGTATAAAAGTCATTAAAAAAAATTTGTGTTATTGATAAAGTAGATACAAATATTTTAGTAGTATCTGGATAAAAACATATTTCAGTAGTATAAAATGTAATTAATTAAGAAAATAATTAATATTTGAATAGTATATTTAAAAATGCTTAAAATTTCTTGTATGAGATAATATTATCAAAATTATTACATTTTATTTTGTATATTATAAATTTAATTATTTTGGCCCCTACAATTAATTTCTTCAAGCTCCGCCATTGGATATCCCCTTTATATATTGTTATAGATAAAAACACTTTTTTTTTTTTAATTTTTATGCTCTTACAATGAACAGGATGAGTTGAAAGATGTGAAGAAAAGCATAGAAGATGTTCGTGAATTGGTGCTTAAGATAACAAAATATGTTACTATTAGCACACCAAACAAGACTTCAAAACTAGGACGTCAACTTCTCTATGCAAGTCGTGATTGTAAGAGATTAGAGAAGAAAATAGTTAGCAAAAAATTATTTTCACCACTAAAAAAAAATATGAAACATGCAAAGGTTTTGCAAACCACAACTTCTTCAAAAGGGTATCGCATTAATGATAGGTCTGCTATAGACCTAGCACAAACGGTGAGGGCAATTGTTAAAAGGCAAAAATGCTTTACTTATTGTGATTTTTTATTAAAATATATATTTTACAATTTTTTTGTTCGTACATGTAGTGGTTGTGTGAATTGTTTGAACTACCCATGCTCCAACTCATGAGCCTATATGATCGAGAAGTTGCTGTGTTGTCATACATCTTTGGAAAATCAAGTATAGATCAAATGGATAGGTACATTTTAACAACTATCAAAATGTATTTTACATTAAATACAAAGTGAACAATGATTTTGTCTCTTGTTTTTAATTTAACCAGTGACTTCTTGTTGGTATTGGGTTCTAATTTATTATTTGTAATATTCCAGTCTCGAGATTTTAATAACTACACACGGAGATTATTGCAGTGGCAGTAGGAAAACATTAAAAGATTTGCTGCCCAAAAAAGAGATTTGCCAAGAAGTAATTAATCTTATCTATGCATTTTTTTGCTATATTTTTTTTTTGTATTTATTCACATTACTAATAGGTAATATTATACAGATACTTGATCTAGTTACATGTATGATGACATATGAAGTAAGATCAAAATCCAACAACCAGCCAAGTGTTTGGTTCATGCCTACGCATGTTTCAGTATGTTTTTTTTTTTCATCTGACGCCATTCAATTCAGTTAATTTACTTGATTTTTTTTATAAAAAAAATATATTAACGTATCTTTGAACTTGGTAGCAATGTGCTCTTGAGTGCAATAACGACCCAGACAAAATGAGAGAATATTATCAACACTCTTTTATGGGTAAAGTTGAATTTTTGACCAAGGTGAGTAACATCAATAAACTTTCATTGCTATATTATTTTATCTTTACACTTTGATAGTCTAATTTTTTATTTTTACATGAATAGATATTTGTCCCTGTCAATGAGGGAAACTCTCACTGGTTTTTGGTGGTTATTGATGTGCTGAGGAAAGAGATTATTTTGCTTGATTCACTTCCAACAGCATCAAAAAGTCATTCACGAGAATGCAATGTTGATGTATTGGTAAATATTACCTAACACTGTCATGCATACAATGACATTAATTCAACCATCATTTGTTAATGTAATAAATAAATTTGGGTTGTGCAGGTATCATATATACAATTATTACTCCAGCATGAATCCTTCTACGCATATCCCTGGACAGAGAGGCTGCTAATCCACAAATATAACATTGTGAAGCTTGAAGGGATAGGCATACAAAAATATGGATCGTAAGTTTGTTTATATTATGTTTAGTCCATTGCATATGTACACTAATTTTAAGTTAAAAATGAGTGATTTTATAAATATAGGAATGATTGTGGTATTTGGGTAGCAAGTTGGATGATGCAAATGGGTGAAAATGAATACAAAATACAAGTAAGTTTAAAATTAATTTAAGTTAAATATTCTTCATTTTTTTTGGATATTTTGCAGCTATATTCAATTATTAAATAATTGAAAAACAATTGTTTATAGGTGAATGATGGAACAAGGATGCGGCTCGCCTTGGATTTGGCTGTGAAGCCTTACAATCTAAGTCGTACAAATTTAATTGAAAGGTCACTTGAGCACTTGGGTTCCGAGTAGGCATAGCACTTATGCAGAAGTAGTCTTTTTACTTTTCTTGAATATTTTGGATTTCAATGTTTATTTGTTAATGTTTTAATGGCAAAATTTGTGTTTTTTTTTATATGATTTATTGGCACAATTTGTGAATATTTCAATTAAGGAAATTAAGTTCCATAAAACGTTGCCAAGTGAAATTCTACCGTAATAGCTATGAATGAAATTCTATTAAGATCATCAATTCATCATGCAACAGGATTGGATGATCAATGTTAACTGTTAAGCACGTATATTGACATGGCAATTATGTTGCGGGTGCACTTGCAGCTTAGGTGCTAGAGAGAACAATATGCAAGTCTTTGTTGCTCCACACAATGTAGTTTTGGATGTCTTTATACGTGAGCCAAAAAAAAAAAAAAAATCCCCTTCTCCCAATTTGGCTGTATTTTTCTTTATAAAGGATTGAATCATAAACTAGACTATGTTGCCTTTTTATTTCCTTAGATCAAAAGAAATTAGACTATGTTTCTAGTTTTTAATGTGAATATCCCTATTAGGTTCTTTTGCATTCATGTGAAATTCGAAATTCATTATTATAACTTATGATAACCTTTTTTTTTCTTTATAATTAAATTGTTTAGCGACTACCAAAATATTTATGAGCATACAATTAGAGATGAACTGTAGTGGTGTAAAATGTAGATATGATTAAAATGAGCTTTATTTTTTTAAAAAAAAAATTGATGAGATTTTTTCTACATAATCGATTAAAGATAAAACCAAAATAATGCAGTTAGAATATATAAAGGAATGTGTGACAATCAAACTAGGACATGGTACTTATAAGATATAGTGAAAAAATAATTTTTACTCTTAATATAGAAATAATTAAATAATTAAAACTAATTTTGTTTATTAAAAAACATAACGTATAATATTATCAATGTATTTTTACCTTAATTTTTAATTTAAATTTTATTATTTTCTTTATTTTGACATTACCTTAATGTTTTTCAAATAACATTTAATTTAAGAAATACTAGCAAAAACACGGGCGCTACCATGCGCCTGTGTGTCCGTATTTCTATTACGCTAAATTTGATATGTTGTAAATTTATTTTACTATGCATAATTTTATCTATTAATTTTATTAAAATGGACTAAAAGTTTCTTATTTACCAATTTGTTAATGTTTATATTAACTTTAATTTACTATTTTGTCTAAATACATGTATATCTATATGTATTTTTTTTTCCTTCTTATGTCTCAACTATTTAAGGTACTATGATAATTTAATTATGTTGAACCTTCAAATGGCTGAAACAAATTAATTGGCAGATACTATTAACAATATTATTAACAAAGGCATAGATAATAAGTTTATCATAATATTATTATGTGATGCGTTTCTAGACTTCACTTTAAACTAATTAACGGTATATATTTCAGTTTTACTTATTATTTTCATTTACTAAAATTTAAAATTGACAATTTTTAGAATTTTAAAAATCTACTAATTTGTTAATTAAAATTAGCTTTTTTAAATATTAGAAATCTACCAATTTGTTAATTAGATCTGTTCATTTTTAAAATTTTAAAAACCAACAATTTGTTAATTAGAAATAGCCATTTTTTAATTTTAAAAATCTATAAATTTGTATACTACAACTACCATTTTTTTCTTATTTTTTTAAAATATGTTGATTCCCTCACAAGATCCTGGTATATTTAACAATATTTTGATGTCTCCAGGTATGTAGCACTTGATTTGTTTAATAATAGGGAAATTTAAAAAATAAATTGTATTTATCATTTGTGGCTTTTTTAAATTTGAATGGGAACAAAGAACAAAAAAAAGATAAGTATTGGAAAAGAAACTATCCAAATAATAATGCAGCATAAGTTGGATAAAAAAGAGTAGAGGCCATAAAAAACAGAACAATCTTCACCAACATTAAAGCATTTGGGTTTCCTCAGATGATCCTTCTGTGTTTCAGGAGTTATGCTTCGAAGGAATGCAACATAATCATCAGCATGAAAAGATCCCTATCTCTGACAGGAAATAGCTTATGGAACTGCATGTGCTGAAGCAATCCATAATGAGCAAACTTGTTCCTAAAGACATCACTTTTGTAGACTTATCCTTCTCAAAGCATAATGTAAAGATCTTTAGTGTTAATGAAAGATAAACTTACATATGATATGAATATAACCCAGTAGCTAGAGAATGGTTTCAAATCTAGAATGGTGATAATGTATAAACAAAAATAAATACATTATATTTCCTATAGTGAACACTTGCAATTGCAAATTTGCAATGGTGATAATGACAGAGGAAAAGGAAACATGAAAATATATCATACGAATTGAAGAATATTGAGAACCTTCTCGAGAGGCTTGGTCTTCCCTGCCTCCATAGCAATTAATGAAAAAGTCTTGCATGCCAAGGCGCAGAGGGTATGAACCCTTCTTCACTGCATTCTGAAAAAAATTCATAAAAACAACCTCACCAACCAAATAAGAGAAACCTCAAAATGAAAAACCCACGTAACAGAACAAAACAAAACTGAATAGAGGCATTATGAGGAAGACAGCATTTTCTCATGGATTTACCTTTGGGCTGCATCTGATTATGGCATTTGAAAATGGGAGTGGTGTGGGAATAAAAAAAAGTGGGAAGCTGTTGCTAATGAGAAGTTACTGGAAAGAAATGAGACCAATAAGAAATTAATAACCAAAAAAGAGAAAGGATGACATTCCTTATCAGACATAACATTAGACTAACTCTTTCTAATGCCTCCAAAAATTTGACATCCCATTAGCTTCTACCATTTTAGGCAAAATATCACTACCACACTTATATTTTTGTCTGACAATTCTCACCCTCACCCAAGGGGCATCTCTGTTACTGGACAGATCCCACCCCGCCTTTGAGAAAAAAAAAATTCACCTCCTTAGATGTATATTAAATTTTAAAATTTCAATTGTTAAATTAAACTTTTTATTTAATATATCAACTGTACAATTTTTTGTAAAATTTTCAAACTAATTGATAATTCATCAATAAAATTTTATTTAAAGTTGACTATAAAATTTTATAACTATAAGTGTTTGATTGATCTAAAATTTGGTAAACAAGCATAATCGTTGAGTTAATATAAAAATATTTAATAATTGAATTAATAAAATTTAGAGAAAATGACCAATGCACGACAGTGTAAAATAGTTTTATATTGTCATCCAATCATAAACTATCATGTATGGTAAGTTTGTTGATTTATATAATAATTACCTTAAAAGTCATACCAATGTTATCATCGTTGGACCGACTGTGAATACCCCAAAGTATTTATCATTGTGTTGAATTCCCTTAAGCACCATAAGAATTTCTTTATGATATGTTTCTTTTAAATTTCTTGGATGGATAGTAAATATCTCAAAGTATTTAGTTATATTTTGATTGATTGATTACCAGGATGTTAG
Organism: Pueraria montana var. lobata; assembly: GCA_026413185.1. NCBI lineage: Eukaryota > Viridiplantae > Streptophyta > Magnoliopsida > Fabales > Fabaceae > Pueraria > Pueraria montana. The sequence continues at coordinate 37,930,078 of CM048656.1, forward strand.
TTGTTCATATGATTTTACCCTTTTAAATTACTAATTAAAATATGTCTCAAAATTATAATTATTGATTATTTTAATTTTTGAAATTATGGAAAAATATTACTCTTTAAATTTCAAGCTGATAATTATCAATTACTTCCTATTCATTTGATTTTTGACTTTGACAACTATAAATCATTTTAATCATCGACTCTATTGTACACTAATCAATTTGGTTCACTATTAAATTCAAGAATTAAATTTATACTATCAAAATTAAAGACTAAATTCAAGAAAACTTCTTGATTTCAAGAAAGTAACATATATTGTAGAATTCAAATTTATAGTTATATTAAAAAATAAATACATTCAATTATTTTCTCTGTTTTTCTTATTAATAAATAAGTTCATATCTAATTGATATGTTATTTTTCTATATTAAAATAAGTCAACGACCTATCCCTCCCTCCCTTCTCCCTTCACCACCAATCCAACCTTATAACTCCTAGAATAACATGTTAATAAACTTTAGATTACAATGAAATATTACAATCTTGTTATATCTAACTTGTTTTTACACAAATATGAGTAGATTCACCATGCCGATGAGTAAAAGTGCAAATTAAAAATAAGGCCAAGCTAGGAGGCTTTATTTTCTTCTTCTTTTTTTTTTTTTTTTTTTGCTAAAACTTCATCAGATTTACAGCTACCAAAGGTGCACAAAAATAAAATTTGCAAATACTTGAGAGGTCAAGTCAAACTATAACTGCACAAAAAATCGAGAATCTAATATTTGAATATCATTCTATTTTTATTAGATTTGTTGTTATGGCTTCCATGTGTATGGATTGTGGCCTGCGGGAGCTCAAGTTTGGAATTTGGATACACCTAACAGAGAATATTGCTACAACCCTTTCAGGAAAATGTCTTCATCTAATTTATAAGTGAGCAAATAATTTTTTGAATGTGTTATTATTTCATAATGGCTTTATACAACTCAAACAAAAGTAGGCGTTAAAAATTTCAGAAACTTCTGCACATTAATTGTAGCCTTTCAAAATTCATGATGACACTGATCCCCAACCAAAATATAATTCATTCAACCAAACAATCAAGAATACATTGTGTAATTTTGATAACATAGTAAGCAAACAAATGAACCATTATATTAAAATACAATTATTATTGAACCAAACAAAAAATTCTATCATATAATATAAAGTGTTTGAGGGTTTTTTTTTTCCCTTAATAACTGCAACGATCGAGGTTTGAAACTAAAATTTCATGGAAACTAGCTATCCACACTCTTCATCACTGGACCAATCAATACATTGTTCATGAAAGGGATGATCACATGGCAAATCCAATTCCTCCCTGCACATCGGACAACACTCGCCTTGTGCACACTGTGTGGACTCTTCGATTGCTGCAAGCAAGCCTGTGTCATGGAGGGTCATTTCCAACCATAGAGGGATCTCTTGATGTTGAGATCCCAAAGAAGTAGAAGGAGGAGGAGGTGTAGAAGCAACACCATCAACTTGAAACAGTTCTTGAAAACAAGATATGACCCCTTATGTTATTTCCTCCATAGAATCAATGAAGGAGTGTATGCGAGATAACAGTGTCCGCAAGAATTGACCCTCTTTCAAGAAGCTATGACAAGGTACGGTTTGAGAGGGAGAGTACAATAAGAGTATTGGAGTTGGAGTTGTATTGAGATGAACCCTAATGGAAAATTTGAAAATATCACCAGGCAACAATGTGGTACGCTCATTCACCCCAAGCCTCAACACGCGGAAGGAGTAGCACTATGGTGCACTTCGTTCTGCATATGCCATGCAAAAAGATAAATAAAATTATTTAGCCTCAAGATAATACTCAACTTTGTCTTATAGTATTTTCTCATATATACTTGTAAAGCTTACCTGCATCTACAAAAGATGCATGACTAATTCTTTGTTTGTGAAGAAAGAAAAAGAATGGTCTTCTTTTTTTTTTTTTTGATGTTTTGATGTGTAGAATGATCTCCTTTGAATACTCTCGGTGCAAACTTTGCATACAGATAAAACCTTTATATAGAAAAACAAATTTTATTTTTTCTGATTCCCAAGAGGTTTATACTGTTTTCGTGTAGGTTTTTGCTTCTGCTGCTTCTGTTTTCCTTTCCTTTTCCTTTCTTATCTCGTTTGTAACAAAATATAAATCTACCGTTGGATGATCCATTAAAAGTATTTAAATAAACAGCGGATGTTCTTTTTGGTTAAAAAATAATATTAATTTAATACTTGATCAATTAAGCGGGATTCTATATATCTTTTATCCTTTTTAAAAAGATTGATGTAATTATGCAATAAAAAAAAAGATTGATTTAATTATTTATCTTTTAAAGATTATAGAGAATGAATTAAAAGGAATAATAAACAGTTAAAACGATACCAAAATTCACCAAGGAAAAAAACGATAATGATGGTGCAGAAGAAGCAAATTTGCAAAAGCTTGAGAAGTCAAGTCAAACTATAATTGCCCAAAAAATTGAGAATTTAATTTTTAGTTTCATTCTATTTATAATTTATAATATAAATTCTGACATTTTTGCATATTAATTATAGCTTGTAAAATATTTGGCTAAAATGCATTTTTGGTCCCCCTATAATCTGCAATTTTAGTCCCCTTATTTTAAAATCAAGATATTTAGTCTCCCAATTTTTAAAATTGCTGATTTTGAAAAATTGGGGGACTAAATGTCTTTATTTTAAAATTGGAGGACTAAAATTGCTAATTTTGAAAAATTGGAGACTAAATGTCTTGATTTTAAAATAGAGGGATTGAAATTGCATATTGAGAATTATAGGGGGACTAAAAATGCCTTTTAGCCAAAATATTTTTGCATCTAATCAAATGTTTTAATTATATATGTCATGTAATTTATAATTTTAAAGGTTTTATTAAATATTTTGTCTCCCCATAATTTTCCTGATATAATATTTTAAAAAATTATTTGAAAATTAATTTGTAGATAAAGATAAAAGAGAATGTATTAAAAGGATGTTAGGGAGCTAATAACTATCTACAGAAAAATAACCTAAAAGACTACCATTAAAGCTATAAAGAGAATAGAGATAAACATTCATATCTAGCTTAGGAAATTAGAAATAAATACTAAATAACATAATAGATAAGATTCTAATATTTTATTATTTTAACTCCATCTTATAAAATCTTTCAATCATTTTAGTTTGGGTTTAAAGTCCATCCTATCAAAGGAATAAACTATTAAAAAATACCAAAATTCAAAAAAAAAAAAAGAATGATAATGATGGTGCAGAAAAAGCAAATTTGCGTATACTTGAGAAGTCAAGTCAAGTCAAGTCAAGTCAAACTATAACTACACAAAAAATGGAGAATGCAAATGTTATGAGTTTCATTCTATTTATATTAGATTTGTTGTTATGGCTTCCATGTGTATCATGATCTCGTCCATAATCAGTAATTCTGAAATTTTTGCATATTAATGATAGCCTTTCAATATTCATGACATAGATCCGAAACAAACTAACCCAATTTTATGAAAGAAGACAGTTATGCACCTTTTTTCTATTTTTTTTTATTTTTTTTATCAACAGACACATATTTTTCATGAAAGAATATATACAAGTTTTCATTCATTTTGAAAATTTCTCACTCAAACTAGACAGTTAGGAGCAAGTGATGCAACTCTGTCATTTTATTTGATTAACAACTAGATTACCCCTCTACCTAATTTAAATACTTCCACATGTGTTTCCTCATAAAATACCAGACAAGTTCTGGTGTATATTTTGAATTTACATTAAACCTCTATTTGCCGAGTTTCATTTTATATTTATTAGATTTGTTGTTATGGTTTTCTTGTGTATCATTCCATCATAAGTAGTAATGGATTGCAGCCTGCGGGGTCTCAAGTTTGGGTACACCTACCAGATAAAATATTTGCTACAACCTTATGTAAAAATGTCTTCAATCGTTAAATTAAGCAATCTAATTTATAAGTGAGCAGATTTTTTTGAGTGTGTTTATATTTCAGAATGGCCTTAAACAACCGAAACAAAAGTAGACATTAAAATTTTCAAAAATTTTCCATACATTAATTACAACCTTATGAAATTCATAACACTAATACAACCAAAATAATCCATTCAACCAAACAACCAAGAACATATTGTGTAATTTTGACAACATAGTTACTAAACAAATGAACCATCATATTACAATGCAAGTATTATTGAAGCAACATTACATGAATATCACATAATTTACTCAATAATTTCTAGTAACTACTATGTTGAGAAAATATAAGACAAAGTTGAGTATTATCTTGAGGTTAAATAGTATTACACTAAATCTTGTTTCTTATAAAAAGGACTGGATGTAGTAATATTTAAGAGAGAGTGACATGTGTCATAGGAAGAGTTCTCTTATCCAATAGATAAATAGATTTCTATCATGTTTTGGGTTGTTGGCAAAGGGTAGAGACACAAGGACTAGTTTGCAGCCTACCCACAATACATTGTTGATGAAACAAATTTATCACATGGCATTGTGTAGCACTCGGCATTGACATCCAATTCTTCCAAACATATAAACAACACTCACTTCGTACAATTTCCGTAGATTACTTCAACAACGTTTCAATGGCTTCGTTGGATGCTAGAATATGCAAGCCATTATCAACAACCATAATTAAAAACCATAAAGGGATTTCACGAGGTTGAGATTCAAAGAAGGAAAAGCAACAACATCAACTTGAAACAGATCTCGAACATCATAAACGATCCCCTCTACTATTTCCTCAAGAAATTTAATGCATCCTGCGCTAGATGCAACCATGGTAAAAAGTAGATTTATCAAAGTTGATATTCTGACCAGAAGCTTGACCATATAGATTAAAAAGTTGTTGAACATGCTCCAAGTTTTTTTGCAGACCCCGACAAAAAATGAGGATGTCGTCGGCATATAAAACGTGACTGGGCACCTGAAATTCTTTAGGACTCGCCATAGGGATCACTTTATCCTCATCAACCAAAAGAGAGAGACCTCTACTAAGAACTTCCTCGGCAAGACAAAACAATAATGGAGATAAGGGATCACCCTGCCTCACTCCACGATTACAAGAGAAAAACCCAATAGCTTCGCCATTAATGGAGATTGACAACCTAGTTGAGTGTAAAATAACATCAACCCAAGTGCAAAAAGTAGAGTTAAATCCGAATGCATGGAGGACCCGAAGGAGGAACTTCCAGTCAATGGTATCAAAAGCTTTTCTGATATCAATTTTAACTGCTAAATTACCTCCAAAAGCCTTTTTGTTGAGAAGATTAACCGCCTCTGAAGCTACATTGATGCACTCAAAAATTTGTCTGCCCTTTATGAACCCTCGTTGTTGTTCAGAGACAATGGAAGGAGCCACCTCTGCTAATCTGTCAGCCATAATCTTGGTTATAATTTTAAATTGGAAGTTAGCAATAGCAATTGGCCTATATTGCTCTATCTTTTCTGCCGCGTGTGATTTAGGCACAAGAACCACCATGTTTGAATTGATATTGGGCATAATCCATCCCTTATGAAAAAATTGGAGAGTAGCATTACAAACATCTTCATGGATGATATCCCAGAAGTGTTGGTAGAAAAACCCACCAAAACCATCAGGCCCAGGACAACCATTACTATTCATAGCAAACACAGCATCCCGAATCTCATCTAAAGATGGAAGGTTCGTTAGCATATTGTTTTGGTCTGGGCTAACTAATGAGGGAATAACCTTGTCAATCAAGTCATTATGGCAGCAACTATTCTCACCAGCAAACAACTCCTTAAAATAACTAAGAGCATGATTTTTAATGTCTAAGCTATTAGTAAGGACTGCGTCATCTTTCTTGAGCAAAGAGATCTGCTTTGTGGAGTGTCTCATCTTAGTAACACGGTGAAAAAAAGCAGTATTACGATCACCATTAGCATACCAATCTATCCTGGATTTCTCTTTCCAGAATATCTCTTGCAACCTGAGGGCCTGTTGAAGATCTGATTGGGCCAATTTTTCTTGGTCAAGCAAAATGTCAGTTGGGCCTTGCGTAAGGATCAACTGCTGGATTTTATCCAAATTAGATAGAGCACAATCCACCTTAGAGTTTACGTCACCAAAAACTTCCTTGTTCCAGACTTTTAGAGAAGCTTTAAGATTCCTAAGTTTCTGAGCAAGGATAAACATGGGGCAGCCCACCACCGGAATAGACCAAGAATCATATATGAGCTTTTTACAGGTGGGATGTTCTAACCACATCTTTAGAAACTTGAAAGGGGAAGCATGAGGAGAAAAACCATTTTTCAGCACTAGAAAAAGCGGATGATGATCAGAGTTTTGTCGAGGCAAGGTGCAACAAGCAATGGAAGACCAAGCATTCAACCAGCTCTGGTTGCAAACAGCTCTATCCAAACGAGATTCAACTTGAGCTCCACCCCTCCTCCCATTAGACCAAGTATAGAAAGCACCCGAGAATGTGAGTAAGGTCGCAACAATCAAACCATTGTTTAAACTGATCACACGATGCTTAAGAGGAGGGCGACCCCCCCGTTTTTCATGAGCACCTAAAACCGCATTGAAGTCACCCAAGAAGCACCACGAGCCATTGTGCTGAGATTGCAAAACTTCAAGTTGAGACCATAAATCCTTACGCAATAAGCAAGAAGTAGATGCGTAAATTGCTGCAACAAAAAATAATTTATTATCCCACATAACAGAGAAGGCCACATATTGAGAGGAAGAAGCTACAATCTGGGGGTCTAAGTGGGGAGCACAAAGACACCAGATACTGGGGAGACTAGAATCCCTAGAATTGAAAGCAAAAGGCTTTAGATTGATTGAATTCCAATAAGCAGGAGGCATGTCATGGATATTCATCTTCGGTTCAGAGATAAGCAAAAAATCAGGAAGATTTGAGTTACAAAATTTCTTGAGGGTTAGCTTGGAGTCATGGTTAGCTAACCCCCTAACATTCCAAAAAAGGATTTTCATAAATGAGGGTTAGCTGTACCAGCCCTGGAACGGGTGCTAATATGCTCAGAGGCCATAAGCTTTTTGGCTTTACTTTTGTTTTTCTTCAATTGAGATTTAGAAAAAACAGTGGTGAAACTTGCTTCACAAGCTTGAGGTTGAGCAGCGCTAGTAAAATCTTCTTCAACAACATCACCCCATAGGGTGGAAATAGCTGCCATATCCTTGGTAACCTGATCAGGAAACTGGTGGGGAAGAACAGGGTCAGGTCTGAAATGTTGGGTGGGAGAGATGTGATCGCAATCATCCGAGTCTGAAGAAGCCAAATTAGAAATACCCTGAATTGGGCTATTTCCCTGAATTTGGAGATCAACGTGGAGGTTGAGATCCTGATTAGAGATATGTTGTGGCAATAGATTGGAATCAACTACCTGATCCAAAACATGCGTCTCTATATTGTCATAGTTGACATCCCTGTTTGGGTCTTCTATTTCTGTTAAGACATTATTCAAACAGTTGGTGGGCTGAAGCTCCCCCTCAAAGTCACCTAGTTGCACTTCAGGCTGATTACCCCCATTTGGTGATGTCATTTTGCTAGAAGATGGTTTATCTAAATGGTTGACTTTATCCCTTGTAGCTACAAACACTTTCTCCTTTGGGGCCACAACTCTATCTTTGCGGGCATCTGAAACCAACTTCTTCTTACATTCTGCAACTAAGTGGCCAATAGAAGAACAATGTTTACAGAATGAAGGTAACTTCTCATATTCTATACCAACAAAGAACGCAAAGGAATCACATTCTACCAATATTTCATAAGGAAGTGTACCAGAAATATCCACGTCCACCAATACTCTCGCATAATGGCCATAGGCTTTGTTCTTGGTTGCCTCATCCAGATTTAATGGAGTGCCCACACCTCCGGCGATGGCAAAAAGGATGTTGGGTCTCCAGTATTCCAGAGGAAGGTTCCTTATTCTTACCCAACATTGGGCATTGGTCTGCCTGATGTTGCAAGGATTGAAATCTTGTGTCCATTGGGAGAGTCTCAAAATCCCTGGTTGTAAGTTCCAAGAACCTATTGCCCATACACTGCGCAGATCTTCTAAAGAAGAGAAGCTAAACTCAAAAAAACCCCTACCCAGTGGAGTCATTTTCCAATGTCCGATAGGTCTCCATAGACTTGCAAGTTTCTTCCTCAGATCCTCTGTTTTGATAGGGTTTGAGCCCTTTGCAAGTACTAATCTGCCATGTAGATTATTTTTGCAGCTTAATAGTCCTTGTTGATACTCTTCTTCTAGAGTTTTGATGGAAATTGAGTCCCCCTTCACACATGGTTTGGGCAGCTGACTAATTGGGATATTGGAAGAATTAACTAAAGCTTTGGCAAAGGATTTTGTTTGAGGAGGTGTTTGCAAATGGGATTTGGGAGCGGATACCGGTTCAGAGTTGGAAACCAGGAATGCCCAAGGGCATAAGACCGGCAGCGCCGCCATGATCTTGCTTACCGGCAGCGTAGTATATGCATTTGACCTACAGGTAATTTTTTTTTTTTTTGCGTAAATGGTTATTTTGGTTCTTGAAAGCGTAAGTCGCTGATAGTTTAGTCCCTGAAAGATGGAAAATTCTAATTTAGTCATCGAGTGTGAAAAAAGTGCGACACATTAAGTCTGTTAACTTTAACGTGTCTGCATACATGGCACTTTATGTGATTACGTGGCAAATCGTGTGTGCTTTTGGGCTTCCATGTCATTGATGAATCAGATGGATGAAATTGACAGTACGTGACAGTATTGTAATCTCAGAAGTAATGGTTGTTTTTGAGAATAATATGTTAAAAATTTTTTTGATCGGCCAAATGTTAGTTGTTAATATGTTAATTTTTTATAGCGGGGGATTCGAACCCATGACCTATCCCTCCCTCCCTTCACCACCAATCCAATCTTATAACTCCTAGAATAGCATGTTAATAAACTTTAGATTACAATGAAATATTACAATATTGTTATATCTAACTTGTTTTTACGCAAATCTAAGCAGATTCACCATGTCGATGAGTAAAAGTGCAAATTAAAAATAAGGCCAAGCTAGGAGGCTTTATTTTATTTTTTTCTGCTAAAATTTCATCAGATTTACAGCTACGAAGGTGCACAAAATTTTTTTTGCAAATACTTGAGAGGTCAAGTCAAACTATAACTGCACAAAAAATCGAGAATCTAATATTTGAATATCATTCTATTTTTATTAGATTTGTTGTTATGGCTTCCATGTGTATGGATTGTGGCCTGTGGGAGCTCAAGTTTGGAATTTGGATACACCTAACAGAGAACATTGCTACAACCCTTTCAGGAAAATGTCTTAATCAAATTTATAAGTGAGCAAATAATTTTTTGAATGTGTTTATATTTCATAATGGCTTTATACAACTCAAACAAAAGTAGACGTTAAAAATTTCATAAACTTCTGCACATTAACTGTAGCCTTTCGAAATTCATGATGACACTGATCCCAACCAAAATATAATTCATTCGACCAAACAATCAAGAATACATTGTGTAATTTTGATAACATAGTAAGCAAACAAACGAACCATTATATTACAATACAATTATTATTGAACCAAACAAAAAATTCTATCATATAATATAAAGTGTTTGAGGGTTTTTTTTTCTTAATAACTACAATGATCGAGGTTTGAAACTAAAATTTCATGGAAACTAGCTATCCACACTCTTCATCACTGGACCAATCAATACATTGTTCATGAAAGGGATGATCACATGGCAAACCCAATTCCTCCCTGGACATCGGACAACACTCGCCTTGTGCCACTACGTGGACTCTTCGATTGCTGCAAGCAAGCCTGTGTCAAGGAGGGTCATTTCCAACCATAGAGGGATCTCTTGATGTTGAGATCCCAAAGAAGTAGGAGGAAGAGGCGTAGAAGCAACATCATCAACTTGAAACAGTTCTTGAAAACAAGATATGACCCCTTATGTTATTTCATCCATAGAATCAATGAAGGAGTGTATGCGAGATAACAGTGTTCGCAAGAATTGACCCTCTTTCAAGAAGCTATGACAAGGTACAGTTTGAGAGGTAGAGTACAATAAGAGTGTTGGAGTTGGAGTTGTATTGAGATGAACCCTAATGGAAAATTTGAACATATCACCAGGCAACAATGTGGTACGCTCATTCACCCCAAGCCTTGACACGTGGAAGGAGTAGCGCTATGGTGCACTTCGTTCTACATATGGCATGCAAAAAGATAAATAAAATTATTTAACCTCAAGATAATACTCAACTTTGTCTTATAGTATTTTCTCATATATACTTGTAAAGCTTACCTGCATCTACAAAAGATGAAACCATGACTAATTCTTTGTTAGTGAAGAAAGAAAAAGAATGATCTCCTTCTTTTTTTTTTTTTTTGATGTTTTGATGTGTAGAATGATCTCCTTTGAATACTCTCGGTGCAAACTTTGCATACAGATAAAACCTTTATATAGAAAAATAAATTTTATTTTTTCTGATTCCCAATAGGTTTATAGTGTTTTCGTGTAGTTTTTTGCTTCTGCTGCTTCTGTTTCCCTTTCCTTTTTCTTTTCTTATCTCGTTTGTAACAAAATATAAATGTACCATTGGAAGATCCATTAAAGTATTTAAATAAACGGCGGAAGTTCTTTTTGGTTAAAAAATAATATTATTTTAATACTTGATCAATTAAGCGGGATTCTATTTATCTTTTATCCTTTTTAAAAAGATTGATGTAATTTGCAGTAAAAAAAAGATTGATTTAATTATTTTTCTTTTAAAGATTATAGAGAATGGATTAAAAGGAATAATAAACAGTTAAAAAGATACCAAAATTCACCAAGGAAAAAAACGATAATGATGGTGCAAAAGAAGCAAATTTGCAAAAACTTGAGAAGTCAAGTCAAACTATAACTGCCCAAAAAATCGAGAATGTAATTTTTAGTTTCATTCTATTTATAATTTATAATATAAATTCTGACATTTTTGCATATTAATTATAGCTTGTCAAATATTTGGCTAAAATGCATTTTTGGTCCCCCTATAATCCGCAATTCTAGTCCCCTTATTTTAAAATCAAGATATTTAGTCTCCCAATTTTTAAAAATTGGGGGACTAAATGTCTTTATTTTAAAATTGGAGGACTAAAAATGCTGATTTTGAAAAATTGGGGACTAAAAATGTCTTGATTTTAAAATAGAGGGACTGAAATTGCAGATTGAGAATTATAGGGGAACTAAAAATGCATTTTAGCCAAAATATTTTTGCATCTAATCAAATGTTTTAATTATATATGTGATGTAATTTATAATTTCAAAGGTTTTATTAAATATTTTGTCCTCCCATAATTTTCTTGATATAATATTTTAAAAAAATTATTTGAAATTTAATTTATAGATAAAGATAAAAGAGAATGTATTAAAAGGATGTTAGGGAGCTAATAACTATGTACTGAAAAATAACCTAAAAGACTACCATTAAAGCTATAAAGAGAATAGAGATAAACATTCATATTTTTTCATTGATGTCAAAAAGATAAAGAGGATACAATTTTAGAACCTAATTGTCAATATTGATGATCCTACAAGTATCATCATCCTAGCTTAGGAAATTAGAAATAAATGCTAAATAACATAATAGATAAGATTCTAATATTTTAATATTTTAACTCCATCTTATAAAATCTTTTAATCATTTTAGTTTGGGTTTAAAGCCCATCCTATCAAAGGAATAAACCGTTAAAAAAAATACCAAAATTCAAAACAAACAAAAAAGAACAATAATGATGGTGCAGAAAAAGCAAATTTGCATATACTTGAGAAGTCAAGTCAAGTCAAACTATAACTGCACAAAAAATGGAGAATGCAAATGTTATGAGTTTCATTCTATTTATATTAGATTTGTTGTTATGGCTTCCATGTGTATCATGATCTCGTCCATAATCAGTAATTCTGAAATTTTTGCATATTAATGATAGCCTTTCAATATTCATGACACAGATCTGAAACAAAATAACCCAATTTTAAGAAAGAAGACAACTATGCACCTTTTTTTTATCAACAGACACATATTTTTCATGAAAGAATATATACAAGTTTTCATTCATTTTGAAAATTTCTCACACAAACTAGACAGTTAGCAGCAAGTGATGCAACTCTGTCATTTTATTTGATTAACAACTAGATTACCCCTCTACCTAATTTAAATACTTCCACATGTGTCCCCTCATAAAATACCAGACAAGTTCTTATGTATTTTTTGAATTTACATTAAACATCTATTTGCCGAGTTTCATTTTATATTTATTAGATTTGTTGTTATGGTTTTCATGTGTATCATTCCATCATAATTAGTAATGGATTGTGGCCTACGGGGTCTCTGGTTTGGATACACCTACCAGGTAAAATATTTGCTACAACCTTATGTAAAAATGTCTTCAATCGTTAAATTAAGCGATCTAATTTATAAGTGAGCAGATTTTTTTGAGTGTGTTTATATTTCAGAATGGCCTTAAACAACCGAAACATTAAAAATTTTAGAAATTTCCATACATTAATTACAACCTTATGAAATTCATGACACTAATACAACCAAAATAATCCATTCAACCAAACAACCAAGAACATATTGTGTAATTTTGACAACATAGTTACTAAAAAAATGAACCATCATATTACAATGCAAGTATATTGAAGCAACATCACATGAATATCACATAATTTACTCAATAATTTCTAGTAACTACTATGTTGAGAAAATATAAGACAAAGTTGAGTATTATCTTGAGGTTAAATAGTATTACACTAAATCTTGTTTCGTATAAAAAGGACTGGATGTAGTAATATTTAAGAGAGAGTGACATGTGTCATAGGAAGAGTTCTCTTTTCCAATAGATAAATAGATTTCTTTCATGTAGTAATATTTTTGCTAGTGTTTGGGTTGTTGGCAAAGGGTAGAGACACAAGGACTAGTTTGCAGCCTAGCCACAATACATTGTTGATGAAACAAATTATCACATGGCATTGTGTAGCACTCGGCATTGACATCCAATTCTTCCAAACATATAAACAACACTCACTTCATACCATTTCCGTAGATTTCTTCAACAACGTTTCAATGGCTTCGTTGGATGCCGGAATATGCAAGCCATTATCAACAACCATAATTAAAAACCATAAAGGGATTTCTCAAGGTTGAGATTCAAAAAAGGAGAAGCAACAACATCAACTTGAAATTGATCTCGAACATCATAAACTATCCCCTCTACTATTTCCTCAAGAAATTTAATGCAGAAGAAGTGTGTGCGCGATAACAGTGTCCGCAAGAAATCTTGACCCTCTTGGAAGGAGCTATTGGACGGGCAATATAGTAAGAATGAGGGAGTCAAGCTCAGTTGATTGAGTAGAGTATGTGAATTATTATAAATTGCCTGATACCTATCTTTGATTCTTAGGATAAAAATTATAGTAAGAGCATTGGGGGTATATGACTAAAACAAACTTTAATGTTGAATATGAAAATATCACTAGGAATCAGCATAGCACTGATTGGTGCACCAGTAACACTGATTTAGTCGAAACATTGACGTGTTGTAGCAGTGGCGTGGTTGTTTTATTCCATCAGGAAAATGTCTTTATCAAGTGTGCAAATTTTTTAAATGTGTTTATATTTCATAATGGCTTTATACAACTCAAACAAAAGTATGCGATAAAAATTTTAGAAACTTCTACACATTAACTGCAGCCTTTCAAAATTATGACACGAATCCCGACCAAAATAATTCATTCAACCAAACAATCAAGAACACTTTGTGTAATTTTGATAACATAGTCACCAAACAAATGTACCATCGTATTACAATAAAATTATTATTGAAGCAAACCCCTTATGTTATTTCCTCAATAGAATCAATGAAGGAGTGTATGAGAGATAACAGTGTCCGCAAGAATTGACCCTCTTGCAAGAAGCTATGACAAGGTACGGTTTGAGAGGGAGAGTATAATAAGAGTGTTGGAGTTGGAGTAGTATTGAGATGAACCCTAATGGAAAATTTGAAAATATCACCAGGCAACAATGTGGTACGCTGATTCGACCCAAGCCTCGACATGCGGAAGGAGTAGCGCTGTGGTGCACTTCGTTCTACATATGCCATGCAAAAAGATGAATAAAATTATTTAACCTCAAGATAATACTCAACTTTGTCTTATAGTATTTTCTCATATATACTTGTAAAGCTTACCTGCATCTACAAAAGATGAAGCCATGACTAATTCTTTGTTTGTGAAGAAAGAAAAAGAATGATCTCTCTCTCTTTTTTTTTTTTTTTTTTGATGTTTTGATGTGTAGAATGATCTCCTTTGAATACTCTCAGTGCAAACTTTGCATACAGATAAAACCTTTATATAGAAAAACAAATTTTATTTTTTTCTAATTCCCAAGAGGTTTATACTATTTTCGTGTAGCTTTTTGCTTTTGTACGGGATTTGATTCATATGAAGATTTCGGAATTCTGGGTGTGGAGGGATTTTCCTTGACTTGGGCAATGCATTTGGAGTCAATTTCAGAACATTCTTTCACTCACTACAATGCTCTATGCAAACAATAAGAGTTGCAAAACATTCTTACAAAATTACATATCAGAAACTACTTATGTTTATTCACCACAAAGAACAAGAGTTGCAGTTGTTAATCACCAAATAGAACAGGCATCGTGTTATTACCACCAAATAATTGTTCTGTAAAAAGACAACTAAAAGAAGAGGAACACTGCAATAGTGACAAGACAAGAAATTTAAGCAGCAAATTTCACATATTCACATAAAAAATCCATTTCTTGATTTCCAAAACAATCAAACTGAAAAGCATATGAAGAAGAAAGAAAGCCTTACTGAGGATTGGTTTGTTGGGATTGGTTTGTTGTGCAGAAGGGGAATGGAGGCTAAAGTATCATACTTGTGGAAAAACTTCATGCATCATCAATTGCCCAACACTTTTTATAGTTTGGATTTATCTAATTGGGTAGCACACTATCTTATGGCATGCACGTCTTATTCTAGGAAATGGAATTTGCTTTTTGGTGTGACAGTAGATGTTTTATAGAGTATAAGAAACAATCATGTGATGAATTCCTTAGTTTAGTTTAATTTTTCTTCCTTATTGTTGATTCAGATTTTTGAGGTGCCGCGAGAATGTAATATGTTAACTCTGTTTTGTTTCCGTTCTTTTTTTTTTCGTTTTTGTTCACCAGTAGCTTGCTTGTTCACTAGTAGCCAATGAAAGTTCTGCACTTTCGTTGAAGGGGAAGAAGATTTAAAGAGGGGTTACTGGAGGTTCTGCACTTTCGTTGAAGGAGAAGAAGATTTAAAAAGGGAGGGGAAAAGCAATTACAATATTAAAGTTAAAGACGGAAGAAAGGTGCTAACAAATTAGTCCAGTCTATTGATCAATGACGTGGCAACCTATTTGCACACATGGAGTGCCACGTAAAGACACCACACGCCATATGTACACTCACGTTAGGTTAACAGAGCTCACTTAACGTAATGACCAATTTGTTGCACCTTTTTCACTTTCAATGACTAAATTGGAATTTTCCATCTTTCAGGTTTAATATCTATATCTGCACAATTATTATATTTTAGAAACTACTCATTTTAGTCTCTCTATATATATACACATTTTTTAGCTCGTTTTAGTCCCTACAATTTTAAACATTAGGGACTAAAGCAGATTAAAAAATATATGTATAAAAACTAAAATGAACAATTTTTAAATCTTTAAATTAAAACATAAAAATCATACAATTATAAAAATCAAATAAATAATTATAAAGATAAAAATCCAATACGTCTTTTATCTTTTTTCTTTCCAAATTTTAGGTAGGCAAGTAAGCCAACACACTCGTACACTTTTTTTTTGTTTGGGTACACAGGTATTCTCAGAATCCTGCTCTAGCAGTTATGCTCAGCACCAGCAGTACTGCGTTCCTGAATTGCTTAACACACACACATACACTATGTCAGCCTTTTTAGCTTTGATGTGTGATTCAAGGGCAGGACAGTCCCATATAAAATATCAGACAGAGAAATCAGAGAAAAGAGAGAGTAATATATATGTTGTGTCTTGATAAGGACATATTTAGATAATTAATGTCGTTTTATAAAAAAATTCATAGAGTAATATATACTCTTATTATATAGTAAGAGTATTTTTTTTGTTTGAAAATATTGAGTATATAAATACAAAGCGTATATAATAGTAAGAGTATATAATACTCTAATTTTTTTTTTCATTTATGACTCTCACTTATCCTCATGTATAAAGAAAGTATTAAATAAAAAAAATATTTAATGTCTTATAAATATAAAACATTTTCAATACTAAAGAAAACATATCCAATGCAGTTGTTTACATGAGTTGCTTAACTTTAAGCAACATTGCTTAACTTTTTTTCATTGAAGCAAATAACATAAAGTCGCTTATAAAGGCACCGTTAGTTATATAAGCAACATTACTTAATCAAATTTATACCATAAATAATGAGAGAGAGTAATCTATATGTTGTGACCTTTGGTATTGAAAATGTTTTATAGATGTCATGAAGCAACTCACTACTTATGAGTATGTCTCAATTTATTTATGATTTATAGAAAATTTATATATTATTTTTTTACAGAAAAAATTTATATGTTATTTAAATACTATTTAGATACTATTATTTATTTTTGAGCAATTTATTACATACTATTCATAAATAATAAATTGAGACATACTCATAAATGCTTGTACCCAATTTATTTATGATTTATAGAAAATTTATATACTATTTATGAGCAAATGACATGAAGCAACTCATTCATGAGTAACTTTTTTTTAACCAAATTTATATCATAAGCAACGTTGCTTAACCAAATTTATACCACAAATAATATATTTTTCAAGCATTATAGGACCCACAAAATTAAGTTAAGCACTCACTTTAGCAACCTTAGTATTTGAGTGAATTTTTGTGTAAAATGCATAAATCTATGTGAAATTGTAAGGCCTACAAAATTAAATTAGACAACCCATTTAAGCAACTATGCATTGTAGATGCTCTAAAAGAATATATAACATTATTCATTTTTATAGCATGGATACTTTTTTCGTAAATGTATTTTTCTTTCAATTTTCACTCTTTCCATTTTCTTTTTCAAACAAGTACATAATTGTTTTCATAAATTTCTAACGGACATGTCATCAATTAGCTGAGACATTCTAACAGCAAGGACTAAAAATAAAATTTTTATTTTATTAGAGACCAAGAAAAAATATTAATAAAGACCAAACACAAAATTCAGTAATTTATCAGAGGCTAAAAACATCTTTAAGTCATTAAAAAAACAAAAGGGTAATGAGACATATTAGATTACGTATAATTACTGTACCAACAAAAAATATCTGTACCAAAAAAAAAGTACCTATAATCTTACCTTAATTCGTACTATTAAAGTAAAATACATGATCAATTATTACAGGTTTATTATAATGATTAATACATGATAAAGGAATGTGTGTGACAGTCAAACTAGGATATGGTACTTATAAGATATAGTGAAAAAACAATTTTTACTCTTAATATAGAAATAATTAAATAATTAAAATTTTGTTTATTAAAAAACATAACGTATAATATTATCAATGTATTTTTACCTTAATTTTTAATTTAAATTTTATTATTTTCTTTATTTTGATATTACCTTAATGTATTTCAAATAACATTTAATTTAAGACATACTAGCAGAAACACGGACGCTACCACACGTCTGTGTGTCCGCATTCTATTACGCTAAATTTGATATGTTGTAAATTTATTTTACTATGCATAATTTTATCTATTAATTTTATGAAAATGGACTAAAAGTTTCTTATTTACCAATTTGTTAATGTTTATATTAACTTTAATTTACTATTTTGTCTTAATACATGTATATCTATATGTATTTTTTTTTTAACTTCTTATGTCTCAACTATTTAAGGTACTACGATAATTTAATTATGTTGAACCTTCAAATGGCTGAAACAAATTAATTGGCAGATACTATTAACAATACTATTAACAAAGGCATAGATAATAAGTTTATCATAATATTATTATGTGATGCATTTCTAGACTTCGCTTTAAACTAATTAACGGTCTATATTTCAGTTTTACTTATTATTTTCATTTACTAAAATTTAAAACTGACAATTTTTAGAATTTTAAAAATCTACTAATTTGTTAATTAAAATTAGCTTTTTTAAATATTAAAAGTCTACCAATTTGTTAATTAGATCTGTATCGTTTAAGCATATGACTCGACACGTTGAACTCAAGGAAGAAAAGCTAGCATAAAAGTATAAATAGTGCAGAAAGAGGGAATCGTACCATGACCCTCCGCATTACATCATCCATACGTTACCACTAAGCTATGATGTTGTTATAGTATATTAATGACAAATATATTATAATATCTATATTTTGTATTTATTTTACTTTATACTGATTCATGTGGTTCAATTAGTAATTCACCAATTCAACCATTAACCCATTGACCTAGTATCCTTACTAAGCCGAATACCGATCCAAGTTTTAAAACATTGATACTAGTCATTGCAATGCCGCAACCATATACATCTGTCCAAAATCTAATGATTTTCTCGATTCCTATTGATAATTGTTGTGCATACTTACATTTGCACTTAATTTTCACAACAATTATCTTACTTTCTTCTCATTTATTGTTTTGTTTGGTCTCTTTTAGTTAGGAAACACCTTCTTTTAGGATTTAGTTTCATGTAGTTAGTTTTAGAAACTTATTAGCTTTTTAATTATGTTTTTGCAGAGTTCTAGTACACCAGAAGAAGAGTTGAAGATAGGGAATTCAAGACCATTCACTCAGCAAGTGTTGTTGTCGCTGAGCGAGAGAGCTCGCACAAAAGAGGACACGTGGCAAGTTGTTGGGTAAGTGAGAAGTTATCTTTGTTTAGCGGGATTAGAAGCTGAAGAGGCAACTTGGGAAGTGTCAAAGCCGCTTAACGAGCTCATGCTAGCTAAGCGAGTTGATCTATCTGCTTGAAGAAGAATTGCAAATTAATGTAATTTGCTTAACGAGCTGTTGCTCACTAATCAAGTTGTGTCTTTATGCAGAAGTGACAAAACATAGATTCTCACCCTATTTAAAGTGTCTTGTCATTGGGATCATCATCTGATCATTCTAGGGTTGTGTGCTTGGCTGCTGAGGTTCCCACTTACCATATTCCTTCCATTCTTCACCATTTCCTTCCATTTTCCTTTGTTCTTTGTAATTTTTGGTGGCTCCTCATGTCAATTTGGAGCTAACTTCTTTGTAGTTGGGGGTTTGGTGTACTAGCAACTCTCATGTAATGACTCTCACTATCTATTTAATGAATATTCAGTGTTAATGCTATTTCTCTATTTTTAATGTTGGTTATTGGCTTTATCACCCAAGTAGTTTATCTATTTGGTTTTATTGTCATTGGGAAATGCTTTGAAAATTGAGATTTGAGAATGGTATCTAATGAATGTCTCATCTAGGAATGGAGTGGTGTTTGTTAGTCTCTTAATGATCCTTGCTCTTAAACAAATCATTTAACTTCACTTACTAAGGGATTAGGAGTAGAGTTAATTGATTTAGCTTCTTTCACTTGAGGAATCAAGGTTAGAAGACTCAAGTGGGGTGAGATAACACTAGGATTTTCATTAAATGGAGAAAAATCAATTGTTACTAAGATGTTTGCCAAGTACCACCAAATACCCCAACTAGCTTGTTTTATTGTTGTTTTTAGCCACTGCACATCAACTGTTTGATCTCTTGCCTCTTTGAAATATGTCTTGTTTTTAATAGTTTATTTTAGAACTTAGAATTTAATTTCTAAATCATTACACTAAAACAACATATTCTTTTGCCTAGACTTGAATTTACACAGAAGCTTAGTACGAACAAGTCCCTGTGGATATGACTTTTAGACTTGAATTTACACAAAAGCTTAGTACGAACAAGTCCCTGTGGATATGACTTTGTACTCAAATATTGAAAATACTACACCGATTGGTGCGCTTGCCAATGATGTAACACCTATACACCATTCCTTATTAGACATAACATTAGACCAACTCTTTCTAATGCCTCCAAAAAAATTGACATCCCATTAGCTTCTACCATTTTAGGCAAAATATCACTACCACACTTATATTTTTGTCTGACAATTCTCACTCTCACCTCCTTAGATATATATTAAATTTTAAAAATTCAACTGTTAAATTAAACTTTTTTTTAATAGATCAACTGTACAATTTTTTGTAAATTTTTCAAACTAATTGATAATTCATTAATTAAGTTTTATTTAAAGTATGATATTTAAAAAAAAAAAAGTAAATGTTGACTATAAAATTTTATAACTATAAGTGTTTGATTGATCTAAAATTTGGTAAACATGCATAATCGTTGAGTTAATATAAAAATATTTAATAACTGAATTAACAAAATTTAGAGAAAATGACCAATGCACGATAGTGTAAAATAATTTTGTATTGTCATCTAATCATAAATTATCATGTATGGTAAGTTTGCTGATTTATATACCAAATTTATCATTGTTGGACGGGTTGTGAATACCCCAAAGTATTTATCATTGTTTGAATTCCCTTAAACCCCATAAGAATTTCTTTATTTTATGTTTCATTTAAATTTCTTGGATGTATAGTAAATATCTCTAAGTATTTGATTATATTTTGATTGATTGATTGCTAGGATGTTAGTTGTTCATATGATTTTACCCTTTTTAAATTTCTAATTAAAATATTTCTTAAAATTATAATTATGGATTATTTTAATTTTTGAAATTATGGAAAAATATTACTCTTTAAATTTCAAGCTGATAATTATCAATTACTTCCTATTCATTTGATTTTTGACTTTGACAACTATAAATCATTTTAATCATTGACTTTATTGTACACTAATCAATTTGGTCCACTATTAAATTCAAGAATTAAATTTATACTATAAAAATTAAAGACTAAATTCAAGAAAACTTCTTGATTTCAAGAAATTAACATATATTGTAGAATTCAAATTTATAGTTATATTAAAAAATAAATACATTCAATTATTTTCTATTTTTCTTATTAATAAATAAGTTCATATCTAATTGATATGTTATTTTTCTATATTAAAATAGTAAATATATCAATATAGTAAATTAAGTTTTTTATTAAAAACTAATTAATTTTAGATTTTTTTTAGCAATATAAGAATTTAACAAAATTGCCTGTTTTTATATATACAAAAAAATAACTCCTCTAAAAATTCACATTCTTCTGTTGTATAAAAATATAAATTAAAATTATATCTTACTAATGAAAATTATAAAATATTTAATAATTGTTTTACAAAAATTGACAAAATGTAGCTTGACTCTCATGTTCAGAATCTTTCTCCATTACTCTCCAAATGTCTTTTTAAAAATAGAAGCTACATCATTAAAATAAGCAAACTAAAAACATAAAAAAAAAGATAATACTACTGATGCTATCAAATGGGATGGAAGGAAAGAAAATAGGGTGGAAAAAATATGAATAACAAGTTTTTTTTTTATTTGGTTGGAGAAAAAGTGGAAAGAAAAAAAGGAGGAAAATGTTGACTTTTAAAAATAAAAATTTAATTTTTTTCCTTTTACTTTTCTTCCAAGTCAAAATTTCAAAAAGAAATTTACTTCCTTATTTTCTTTCTGTTATTCCAAACAAGCTGCGAATGTATATGGAGAGAAAATATACAAAGAGAGAAAATAATAAATATGATTGGTAACATAATAGGAAAATAAGAGAAATAAAAGAAAATTAAATAGAAATAAAATGAAATAGAAAATAAATATAAATTTATAATAATTCCAAAAAAAAAAAAAAGGTTTTTGCAGATTTTGTCTTTTGGTTTCCAAATTTTTGCTAAAGCCGGTAGTCAACGGTCAAACAGACACTCACAAACATACACGGCATTGCATTTTTACACCATGACTGTTATGCTCAACACAAGGGCTGGGACTGTCTCATATAAATAGAGGGTGCAATTGCATACAAGAACCAGAGAAGAGAACCAACAACTAAAAACACTAGTCTGAGAGAAGAGTAAGATAAATTTTGGTGTAAGGAAGGAGAGCTAAGGAGCATTTGAAGAACATAGGTGAGTTCTTTAATCTTGTTTTTAAATTTCATTATAGTTGCAGCTGAATTATTATCAATAATACTTTGTCTTTTGTATGTTATCGTTGCTTCTTTTTTTTTTTTTTTAATCTCTGGATCAACCCAAGGTTATTTTTTTTTCTGAAAAATAATATATACACTTCAGTTTTTAGATATAAAAAATGGAAGAACCAACGAGATTAAAAATAAAATGAGAAAGCTGAAGATGTGATGAGTGATGTAAGGTGATTGGAGGATAAAGAGAAAAAATGAGATATGAGATAGGAGTATTTTTTTCACGTGTAATTAAGTAAATGCATGATCTGTTTATTTTCGCAATTTTTATAATCCCTAATATATGATAGAGATGAAGGATGTCTCTTCATTTCTTGGTATAGATCTATCATTGTTCATAAATACTGGTTAGTTCAAAGATCAATGGTACACATGGTGGATTAATATTTTGAACCATTCATATTTCTTTTACACATATAAGTTTTTTGGTTACTTGTAAGTTGTAACAAAGAAAATAAGCTCATTTTTTACAGTGACGTTTGATTTTATTCTCTACAAGCTTCTGCAGTAGTAATTTTAAAGAATATAGAAAAAAAAATATTATGTTGAAAATTGTTCTTTCACCAGAATTATTCTCATAAACTGATATTTTTTCTGCTTTTTCCAAAGTTTGTGTGTACTCAGCCATTGTCATTGAATAAAATGATGAAAGAGAGAGACTTGCTTCACCAGAATCGTGTTCAAGGTTTGTGACACTATTAATGAAGAAACTTTTAATTATTTTGATATTTTTTATTCTCCTTCTTTTTATGACATTTTATATAGATGATATAGAAGAGTGTAAAATAATTAGTAAACATTTTCATTATCAGCTAAGGTGTGAGTGAATTAGTAGGATCTATGCAAATGTGTTAAAAACTCACCTAGAGCATCTTTAAAGTATACGTTCTTAACTCACTTTTATTAAGTCTCACCAGGTCAGATTTAATTTAAAAAAATTTATATTCTAACAGAATAATCTAAAAACTTAAAAATGAATCTAATGTATTATCTCATAAATATGTTTTTTTAATCATGTTGAGTTCAAACTTAATTAGTCTGGCATCTTAAATGTGTCTAGATTCGGTTGATCAAATCTAAGTAACAATTTGCATTAATGAATGTGACACCACCAACTTTTCCCTGTATTGAACAATGGAACTAGCTTTAACAGCAGTTAGATATAAATTTGCACGATGTAGAATACTCTTAAAACCCTAAAGAGGCTTCTTGATTCTTAAATATATTTAGCATATATTTTATTGCTTGGCTTGGATGTTTGAATTTTAACTTGTTAACGGAAGATTATTGCTTTGTTTCTCCAGTGTTGAAGTTGATGCAAAAGCATGCACGTGAACATGTTCGTAAAGTCATGGAAGAGACTAAAATATTCCAACACGAGATAGATACAAGGAATGCTGAACTCAATCGCTGGTGTCAACAAGTGATTGAACAAGAAACCTTAACTATTCAGGTAAAGTCATATGGACGTGAGTTTTTTTGGTTTCATTTTTCCCAATTTTATACCTTATTAATCAATGATGAATCATGCGAAAAAAATTTGCAGCTGGAGAAATAATGATTGTATTTAATCCTTAAGGCCAAAATATTGGCAATTTTTAAGCATAGTGACTCAGGAGGGAACATTTAACATACCTCAATTAGCCAATAAATCAGTATATCCCTCATCCATTAACACCGTACCATCCTGCCAACACAACACAGTAGCACATCATTATACCCAGAAATTGATCAACAAAAATTGGGAAAAAAATGATCAACAAAATGATATATTTTATTTTCTATAAAAAATCTTAACGTGTCTAGCAGATTTTTCACAAAAAAAATTGCAAATAAATTCTCTAGTTTTTTTTTTTTTGGTTCAGTGGCGTATGAAGGTATAAAAGTCATTAAAAAAATTTTTTGTTATTGATAAAGTAGATACAAATATTTTAGTACTGGATAAAAACATATTTCAGCAGTATAAAATGTAATTAATTAAGAAAATAATTAATATTTGAATAGTATAGTTAAAAATGCTTAAAATTTCTCGTATGAGATAATATTATCAAAATTATTACATTTTATTTTGTATATTATAAATTTAATTATTTTGGCCCCTACAATTAATTTCTTCAAGCTCCGCCATTGGATATCCCCTTTATATATTGTTATAGATAAAAACACTTTTTTTTTTTTTAACTTTTATGCTCTTACAATGAACAGGATGAGTTGAAAGATGTGAAGAAAAGCATAGAAGATGTTCGTGAATTGGTGCTTAAGATAACAAAATATGTTACTATTAGCACACCAAACAAGACTTCAAAACTAGGACGTCAACTTCTCTATGCAAGTCGTGATTGTAAGAGATTAGAGAAGAAAATAGTTGGCAAAAAATTATTTTCACCACTAAAAAAAAATATGAAACATGCAAAGGTTTTGCAAACCACAACTTCTTCAAAAGGGTATCGCATTAATGATAGGTCTGCTATAGACCTAGCACAAAAGGTGAGGGCAATTGTTAAAAGGCAAAAATGCTTTTACTTATTGCGATTTTTTATTAAAATATATATTTTACAATATTTTTGTTCGTACATGTAGTGGTTATGTGAATTGTTTGAACTACCCATGCTCCAACTCATGAGCCTATATGATCGAGAAGTTGCTGTGTTGTCATACATCTTTGGAAAATCAAGTATAGATCAAATGGATAGGTACATTTTAACAACTATCAAAATGTATTTTACATTAAATACAAAGTGAACAATGATTTTGTCTCTTGTTTTTAATTTAACCAATGACATCTTGTTGGTATTGGGTTCTAATTTATTATTTGTAATATTCCAGTCTCGAGATTTTAATAACTACACACGGAGATTATTGCAGTGGCAGTAGGAAAACATTAAAAGATTTGCTGCCCAAAAAAGAGATTTGCCAAGAAGTAATTAATCTTATCTATGCATTTTTTTGCTATATTTTTTTTTTGTATTTATTCACATTACTAATAGGTAATATTATACAGATACTTGATCTAGTTACATGTATGATGACATATGAAGTAAGATCAAAATCCAACAACCAGCCAAGTGTTTGGTTCATGCCTACGCATGTTTCAGTATGTTTTTTTTTTTCATCTGACACCATTCAATTCAGTTAATTTACTTGATTTTTTTATAAAAAAAAATATTAACGTATCTTTGAACTTGGTAGCAATGTGCTCTTGAGTGCAATAACGACCCAGACAAAATGAGAGAATATTATCAACACTCTTTTATGGGTAAAGTTGAATTTTTGACCAAGGTGAGTAACATCAATAAACTTTCATTGCTATATTATTTTATCTTTACACTTTGATAGTCTAATTTTTTACTTTTACATGAATAGATATTTGTCCCTGTCAATGAGGGAAACTCTCACTGGTTTTTGGTGGTTATTGACGTGCTGAGGAAAGAGATTATTTTGCTTGATTCACTTCCAACAGCATCAAAAAGTCATTCACGAGAATGCAATGTTGATGTATTGGTAAATATTACCTAACACTGTCATGCATACAATGACATTAATTCAACCATCATTTGTTAATGTAATAAATAAATTTGGGTTGTGCAGGTATCATATATACAATTATTACTCCAGCATGAATCCTTCTACGCATATCCCTGGACAGAGAGGCTGCTAATCCACAAATATAACATTGTGCAGCTTGAAGGGATAGGCATACAAAAATATGGCTCGTAAGTTTGTTTATATTATGTTTAGTCCATTGCATATGTACACTAATTTTCAAGTTAAAAATGAGTGATTTTATAAATATAGGAATGATTGTGGTATTTGGGTAGCAAGTTGGATGATGCAAATGGGTGAAAATGAATACAAAATACAAGTAAGTTTAAAATTAATTTAAGTTAAATATTCTTCATTTTTTTTGGATATTTTGCAGCTATATTCAATTATTAAATAATTGAAAAACAATTGTTTATAGGTGAACGATGGAACAAGGATGCGGCTCGCCTTGGATTTGGCTGTGAAGCCTTACAATCTAAGTCGTACAAATTTAATTGAAAGGTCACTTGAGCACTTGGGTTCCAAGTAGGCATAGCACTTATGCAGAAGTAGTCTTTTTACTTTTCTTGAATATTTTGGATTGCAATGTTTATTCGTTAATGTTTTAATGGCAAAATTTGTGGTTTTTTTTATATACTGTTTAAATTTTTTTATATGATTTATTGGCACAATTTGTGAATATTTCAATTAAGGAAATTAAGTTCCATAAAACGTTGCCAAGTGAAATTCTACCGTAATAGCTATGAATGAAATTCTATTAAGATCATCAATTCATCATGCAACGGGATTGGATGATCAATGTTAACTGTTAAGCACGTATATTGACATGGCAATTATGTTGCGGGTGCACTTGCAGCTTAGGTGCTAGAGAGAACAATATGCAAGTCTTTGTTGCTCCACACAATGTAGTTTTGGATGTCTTTATACGTGAGCCAAAAAAAAAAATCCCCTTCTCCCAATTTGGCTGTATTTTTCTTTATAAAGGATTGAATCATAAACTAGACTATGTTGCCTTTTTATTTCCTTAGATCAAAAGAAATTAGACTATGTTTCCATTTTTTAATGTGAATATCCCTATTAGGTTCTTTTGCATTCGTGTGAAATTCGAAATTCATTATTATAACTTATGATAACCTTTTTTTTCTTTATAATTAAATTGTTTAGCGACTACCAAAATACTTATGAGCATACAATTAGAGATGAACTGTAGTGGTGTAAAATGTAGATATGATTAAAATGAGCTTTATTTTTTTAAAAAAAAATTGATGAAATTTTTTCTACATAATCGATTAAAGATAAAACCAAAATAATGCAGTTAGAATATATAAAGGAATGTGTGACAGTCAAACTAGGACATGGTACTTATAAGATATAGTGAAAAAACAATTTTTACTCTTAATATAGAAATAATTAAATAATTAAAAATAATTTTGTTTATTAAAAAACATAACGTATAATATTATCAATGTATTTTTACCTTAATTTTAAATTGAAATTTTATTATTTTCTTTATTTTGACATTACCTTAATGTTTTTCAAATAACATTTAATTTAAGAAATACTAGCAAAAACACGGGCGCTACCGTGCGCCTGTGTGTCCCCATTTCTATTACGCTAAATTTGATATGTTGTAAATTTATTTTACTATGCATAACTTTATCTATTAATTTTATTAAAATGGACTAAAAGTTTCTTATTTACGAATTTGTTAATGTTTATATTAACTTTAATTTACTATTTTGTCTAAATACATGTATATCTATATGTATTTTTTTTCCTTCTTATGTCTCAACTATTTAAGGTACTATGATAATTTAATTATGTTGAACCTTCAAATGGCTGAAACAAATTAATTGGCAGATACTATTAACAATATTATTAACAAAGGCATAGATAATAAGTTTATCATAATATTATTATGTGATGCGTTTCTAGACTTCACTTTAAACTAATTAACGGTATATATTTCAGTTTTACTTATTATTTTCATTTACTAAAATTGAAAATTGACAATTTTTAGAATTTTAAAAATCTACTAATTTGTTAATTAAAATTAGCTTTTTTAAATATTAAAAACCTACCAATTTGTTAATTAGATCTGTTCATTTTTAAAATTTTAAAAACCAAC
Source organism: Pueraria montana var. lobata (assembly GCA_026413185.1). Classification (NCBI taxonomy): domain Eukaryota; kingdom Viridiplantae; phylum Streptophyta; class Magnoliopsida; order Fabales; family Fabaceae; genus Pueraria; species Pueraria montana. Next base: position 37,958,080 of record CM048656.1, read on the forward strand.
AATTTGTTAATTAGAAATAGCCATTTTTTAATTTTAAAAATCTATAAATTTGTATACTACAACTACCCATTTTTTCTTATTTTTTTAAAATATGTGGATTCCCTCACAAGATCCTGGTATATTTAACAATATTTGGATGTCTCCAGGTATGTAGCACTTGATTTGTTTAATAATAGGGAAATTTAAAAAATAAATTGTATTTATCATTTGTGGCTTTTTTAAATTTGAATGGGAACAAAGAACAAAAAAAAGATAAGTATTGGAAAAGAAACTATCCAAATAATAATGCAGCATAAGTTGGATAAAAAAGAGTAGAGGCCATAAAAAACAGAACAATCTTCACCAACATTAAAGCATTTGGGTTTCCTCAGATGATCCTTCTGTGTGTTCAGGAGTTATGCTTCGAAGGAATGCAACATAATCATCAGCATGAAAAGATCCCTATCTCTGGCAGGAAATGGCTTATGGAACTGCATGTGCTGAAGCAATCCATAATGAGCAAACTTGTTCCTAAAGTAGTTTAGCTACTATTCAATCAAATAGTCTTGTAAGACATCACTTTTGTAGACTTATCCTTCTCAAAGCGTAATGTAAAGATCTTTAGTGTTAATGAAAGATAAACTTACATATGATATGAATATAACCCAGTAGCTAGAGAATGGTTTCAAATCTACAATGGTGATAATGTATAAACAAAAATAAATAAATTATATTTCCTATAGTGAACACTTGCAATTTCAAATTTGCAATGGTGATAATAACAGAGGAAAAGGAAACATGAAAATATATCATACGAATTGAAGAATATTGAGAGCCTTCTCAAGAGGCTTGGTCTTCCCTGCCTCCATAGCAATTAATGAAAAAGTCTTGCATGCCAAGGCGCAGAGGGTATGAACCCTTCTTCACTGCATTCTGAAAAAAATTCATAAAAACAACCTCACCAACCAAATAAGAGAACCCTCAAAATAAAAAACCCACGTAACAGAACAAAACAAAACAAAACTGAATAGAGGCATTATGAGGAAGACAGCATTTTCTCATGGATTTACCTTTGGGCTGCATCTGATTATGGCATTTGAAAATGGGAGTGGTGTGGGAATAAAAAAAAGTGGGAAGCTGTTGCTAATGAGAAGTTACTGGAAAGAAATGAGACCAATAAGAAATTAATAACCAAAAAAGAGAAAGGATGACATTCCTTATCAGACATAACATTAGACTGACTCTTTCTAATGCCTCCAAAAATTTGACATCCCATTAGCTTCTACCATTTTAGGCAAAATATCACTACCACACTTATATTTTTGTCTGACAATTCTCACCCTCACCCAAGGGGCATCTCTGTTACTGGACAGATCCCACCCCGCCTTTGAGAAAAAAAAATTCACCTCCTTAGATGTATATTAAATTTTAAAATTTCAATTGTTAAATTAAACTTTTTATTGAATATATCAACTGTACAATTTTTTGTAAAATTTTCAAACTAATTGATAATTCATCAATAAAATTTTATTTAAAGTTGACTATAAAATTTTATAACTATAAGTGTTTGATTAATCTAAAATTTGGTAAACATGCATAATTGTTGAGTTAATATAAAAATATTTAATAATTGAATTAATAAAATTTATAGAAAATGATCAATGCACGACAGTGTAAAATAGTTTTATATTGTCATCCAATCATAAACTATCATGTATGGTAAATTTGTTGATTTATATAATAACTACCTTAAAAGTCATACCAATGTTATCATTGTTGGACCGATTGTGAATACTCCAAAGTATTTATCATTGTGTTGAATTCCCTTAAGCACCATAAGAATTTCTTTATGTTATGTTTCTTTTAAATTTCTTGGATGGATAGTAAATATCTCGAAGTATTTAGTTATATTTTGATTGATTGACTGCCAGGATGTTAGTTGTTCATATGATTTTACCCTTTTTAAATTACTAATTAAATTATGTCTTAAAATTATAATTATTGATTATTTTAATTTTTGAAATTATGGAAAAATATTACTCTTTAATTTCAAGATGATAATTATCAATTACTTGCTATTCATTTGATTTTTGACTTTGACAACTATAAATCATTTTAATCATTGACTCTATTGTACACTAATCAATTTATAACTATAAGTGTTTGATTAATCTAAAATTTGGTAAACATGCATAATTGTTGAGTTAATATAAAAATATTTAATAATTGAATTAATAAAATTTATAGAAAATGATCAATGCACGACAGTGTAAAATAGTTTTATATTGTCATCCAATCATAAACTATCATGTATGGTAAATTTGTTGATTTATATAATAACTACCTTAAAAGTCATACCAATGTTATCATTGTTGGACCGATTGTGAATACTCCAAAGTATTTATCATTGTGTTGAATTCCCTTAAGCACCATAAGAATTTCTTTATGTTATGTTTCTTTTAAATTTCTTGGATGGATAGTAAATATCTCGAAGTATTTAGTTATATTTTGATTGATTGACTGCCAGGATGTTAGTTGTTCATATGATTTTACCCTTTTTAAATTACTAATTAAATTATGTCTTAAAATTATAATTATTGATTATTTTAATTTTTGAAATTATGGAAAAATATTACTCTTTAATTTCAAGATGATAATTATCAATTACTTGCTATTCATTTGATTTTTGACTTTGACAACTATAAATCATTTTAATCATTGACTCTATTGTACACTAATCAATTTGGTCCACTATTAAATTCAAGAATTAAATTTATACTATCAAAATTAAAGACTAAATTCAAGAAAACTTCTTGATTTCAAGAAAGTAACATCTATTGTAGAATTCAAATTTATAGTTATATTAAAAAATAAATACATTCAATTATTTTCTATTTTTTTCTAATTAATAAATAAGTTCATATCTAATTGATATGTTATTTTTTTTATATTAAAATAGTAAATATATCAATATAGTAAATTAAGTTTTTTATTAAAAAATAAATAATTTTAGATTTGTTTAGCAATATAATAAATTAACAAAATTGCCTGTTTTTATATATACAAAAAACTTCTCTAAAAATTCAGACTCTTCTGTTGTAAAAAAAAGAAGTAAAATAAGTAGCATTTCTCAAATCATAAATTACAAAATATTTTACTAAGGGAAAAATATTTTTAATTTGTCTAAATTTTAAATAATTTAGATAAATTAAAATTATATCTTACTAATGAAAATTATAATTTATTTAATATTTTTTTACAAAATGTAGCTTGACTCTCGTGTTTAGAATCTTTCTCCATTACTCTCCAAATGTTTTTTTAAAAATAGAAGCTACATCATTAAAATAAGCAAACTAAAAAACATAAAAAAAGAAAAGAAAAGATAATACTATTGAGGCTATCATATGGGATGGAAGGGAAGAAAATAGGGTGGAAAAAAATATGAATAACAAGTTTTTTTTTATTTGGTTGGAGAAAAATTGGAAAGAAAAAAGAGGAAAAGGTTGACTTTTAAAAATAAAATTTTAATTTCTTTTCCTTTTACTTTTCTTCCAAGTGAAAATTTCAAAAAAAAATGTTCCTTCCCTATTTTCTTTCTGCTATTCCTAACAGACCATGAATGTATATGGAGAAAAAATATACAAAAAGAGAAAATAATAAATATGATAGTAACGTAATAGGAAAATAAGAAAAATAAAAGAAAATGAGATAGAAATAAAATGAAATAGAAAATAAATAAATATATATATATATAATAATAATTCCAAAAAACATTCTTTCAGATTTTGTCTTTTCATTTCCAAATTTTTGGTACAGCTAGTAGTCATCGGTGGAACAGACACTCACGAACATACATGTCATTGCATTTTTACACCACGACCGTTATGCTCAACGCAAGGGCTGGGACAGTCTCATATAAATAGAGAGTGCAGTTGCAAACAAGAACCAGAGAAGAGGAACCAACAATTAAAAACACTAGTACAAGAGAAGAGTAAGAATAATTTTGGTGTAAGGAAGGAGAGCTAAGGTGCATTTGAAGAACATAGGTGAGTTCTTTAATCTTGTTTTTAAATTTCATTACAGTTGCAGCTGAATTATTATCAATAATACTTTGTCATTTGTATGTTATCGTTGCTTTTTTTTTTTTAATCTCTGGATCAACCCAAGGTTATATTTTTTTCTTCTGAAAAATATATACACTTCATTTTTTAGATATAAAAAATGGAAGAACCAATGAGATTAAAAAAAATGAGAAAGTTGAAGATGTGATGAGTGATGTAAGGTGATTTTAGGATAAAGAGAAAAAAATGAGATATGAGATAGGAGTATTTTTTTTCACTTGTAATTAAGTAAATGTGTGATCTGATTATTTTCGCAATTATTATAATCACTAATACATGATAGTGATGAAGGATGTTACTAACATTTTCTTGGTATAGTCCTATCTTTATGACGGGAAATTTAGGTCCTGACCCTTTAGAAGTTAACAACGCCTATCATTGTCCATAAAAACTGGTTAGAACAAAGAACAATAATACACATGGTGGATTAATTTTTTGAACCTGTCTATTCATATTTCTTTTACACATAAGTTTTTTGGTTACGTGTAAGTTGTAACAAAGAAAAAAAACTCATTTTTACATTGTTGTTTGATTTTATTGTCTACAAGCTTCCTCAGTAGTAATTTTAAATCATATAGAAAAAAAAATATTATTTTGAATATTGTTTTTTCAGTCAAAAATTTTAAAAAAATGTAATTAATACATGCTTTAATTTATTTTTTTTAAAACATAGTTTATTGTTAATTAAATTTCATTGTAAATTGTAATTGTTTTTTGAATTTCACTTATTATTTAAAATAAATTTTAATTAATAATACATAATGTATTAGAAAATGAATTACTAACTATTCTCGTGTTTAACCTATATGCGGTGTGGCGGAAAGGATATAATTAGATAATTAATGTGATTCTATAAAAAAAATTATAACAATAATACCTTTTCTAGTTAATGCATTTTTATTTTATTAAAATAAATTTCTAGTTACGAACATAAATATTACTACAAAATTTAACCTGTTTTCATTTTTCTCTCAAGAAGAGTACTAAGAAAATGTGTTTTCTAACGTACTCTTTTTAATATATTTTATATTACTAGTATTTATTAAAATTTATTAGAAACTACAAAATAAAAAGTGTGACCAGGGACGGATCTAGAAACCTATTAAAGAGGGGGTTGGATTTTTTTTTCTTCCTTTATAATTGTTTAAATTTCTAACTTTTAATAAACAATAATTTTTCAAAAATATTTACTATTTTTACACGTAAAATTGAAATTAATTCTTTTTAAGCAAAAGAAGGTGAGCTAGGAAAAAGAAATAGGGGTTGACATCCCAACTATGTTGGCACCCCAACCCCTAAGACCAAAAAACCAGCACACCATGGAATGTATTTAGATGAAAAGGATGCACAAAACACTTGGGGGGACCAAGCCAAAACCCAAGGAAACAAACTTATCTGAACCTATATGAAGGGAGCCCTTGTCTGTACCTAAGGAGCTTGTTAGAGACAAAAAGAGGTGGAGCATTCCACCAAGTATAACCACTATTATGTGCACCATAAGAGGCCATCTTGTCCCCACAAGCATTACCCTCCCGGTAAATATGGCTAAACATATAGTTAAAAGATTTGGTTAAAAATTGAAATTAATTTGTATTTTAAATGATAATAACTTTCTGTTATCATAATAACAACAAGCACACAACTAGTTTTACCTATTTACACTAGTTATCATCTTAACTATTGCAATAATAACAACAAACACAACTAGTTTTACACAATTAATTTTACACAATTTTACACTAACTAATTTAAAAATATATATGTATATACACGAAAAATTCCAAGGGAGGAGGGGGGGGGGGGGGGGGGGGCTGGGATCCATGCCCGCCCCCCTTGCATTCGTCCCTGAGTGTGACCTACCAAAATTTATAATCTCCTTACATATAAAAATGAATAAGTCTATATGTGCTCTCATTGTTCCACTCTCCCCACTCTCTCTCACATTCACTCTCATTTGAATACTTTCTTTTCATGTAGTGGTGTAGTTCACTCTCCAATATGCATCTGTTTCTTCTACTTTTCCTAAAATTTCTCTTATCCATTTCTATAACTACCCACGTTCACAATATTTCTATAACTACCTCCATTCACTTCTATCTGATGCTATTTTTTTGTAATATTTCTTTTATCAGTTTTTTGTAACTATATTTTTTAATTCCGAAAATTTCTCTCTTTCATCAATAATTTCAAATCTTTAATTCAATTTACTTTTCAATTTTCAAAGTTAATATTTCCTTATCTTTTTTTAAAAAAAAATTATAGTCTATAATTTTTTAGAGATGAATTATCTCTATTTTCAAATGTCTTTCGATGTGCTATATAATCTTTTTTTTTTCTTTTCAAATTTCTTTCTATTAAGTGTATAAATAAAATAGTAAAAATTTGAATAAGTGTTGTGCATTGCACGAGCTAAAACACTAGTTTTTAAATAAATTTTATGTTAGAGAGTATATTGTTAATATATTTCTCTTCTAAATATGAACAACTCAAAGCTGGTAAATACAAAGTCAAGTATGCAAACAAAACATTCAGATGCCCTTTTTGTACAGGCAAGAAAAAGCAGGCATTTGGGTTCAAAGACCTTCTTCAACATGCCTCTGGAATAGGCACAGGCTCATCCAAAAGAAGAGTGAAAGTAAAGGCAATGCACCTTGCCTTGGCACAGTACTTGAAAGAATTGGATAATAACTCACAACAAGCTAAGCCTCATGGGGTTGAAACAGCCATTGAAAAACCCAACCCAGATGAAAGGTTTTTTTGGCCTTGGACAGTGATTGTAGCCAACATATTTGAGAAGCCAAAGAGGCTCATGTTTTGCATAGTGCAGAAGATCCAAGAGGGTATGTTGTGCTGGAATTCCGCACAGAATGGACCGGGTTCAGACAAATGATGAAATTAGAAACAGATTTTCTAGTTCGTCATCATGGTAAAAACGATTACGAGCCAAGGAAAATGGGTCACGCTTCGGGCTTATATGCTTGGTGCGCACGTGCAGAGGATTACAACTCAGAAGGGCCTGTTGGGACTTGTCTTCATGAGATAGCTGTGCTGAAAACAACTTCTGAGGTTGCGCAATATGCATTGAAGGTAAAAATCGAAGCTCTGGACCATTTGGGTGATGAAATAGGCTATGCAAACAAAAAGATTGGTAAGATGGAAACGAAGTGCATTGTGGATAACATGTCATTGATAAAATGATGGAAGAGAGAGACTTGCTTCACCAGACTCGTGTTCAAGGTTTGTGACCCTATTAATTAATGAAGGAATACCTATTTGTATATCTTTTATTATCCTTTTCTTTTGACAGTTTATATAGATGGTATAGAAGAGTGTAAAATATTAGTAGACATCTTCATTATCAGCTAAGGTTTAAGTGAATTAGTAGGATATATGAAAATGTGTTAAAACTCACTTAGAGCATCTTTAAAGTATATGTTCTTAACTGATCACTTTTATTAAGTCTCACTAGGTCAGATTTAATTCTAATAATTTTCTATTCTAACAGTAATAATCTAAAAACTTAAAAAATGAATCTCACGTATTATCTCATAAAAATATTTTTTTTAATCATGTCCAGTTCAAACTTGATTATTTAATTAATCTGGCATCTTAAATGTGTTTAGATTCGGTGGATCAAATCTAAGTAACATTTTGCACTAGTGAATGTGACACTACCAGTACCAACTTTTCCCTGTATTGAACATTGGAACTAGCTTTAACAGCAGTTGGATACAGATTTGCACGGTGTAGAATTTTCTTAAATCCCTAAAGATGCTTCTCGATTCTTAAATATATATTTAGCATATATTTTATATATTAATTGCTTGGCTTGGATGTTTGAATTTTAACTTGTTACACGGAATTAAGATTATGGCTTTAATTTGTTTCTCCAGCGTTGAAGTTGATGCAAAAGCATGTACGTGAAAATGCGCATAAAGTCATGGAAGAGACTGAAAAATTGCTACATGAGATAGATACAAGGAATGCTGAACTCAATCGCTGGTGTCAACGAGTGATTGAACAAGAAACCTTAACTATTCAGGTTTGGAGAAAATTTGAGGAAGAAAAGAAAAGGGTAAATCTTTTTAGCTAACTTATATTGAATTTGTATGACATAAGATTTGTTAATGATAGTATCCAGACTAATATGAACTATTCAATTTTTAATGTGAAGAAAAAGGAATCACTAGCATCAGAGGAGCAGACGAAGGCCAGAAGTGATTTTGTCAGTTAGCTTGAAAAACATCAGGTGTGTCGTATGTTGTTTTTTTTTCATATGGAAGTGAGTTTTTGTGGTTTCTTTTTTCTCAATTTTATACCTTATTAATCAATGATTAATCATTCGAAATTATTTTGCAGCTGGAGAAAAAGACTCAAACAGATGCACCATTGAAGCTTGAAAAAGAAATGGAGACTGAACATAAGTTGAAGTCAGAGATTGCTGAACTAGAGGGTCAACTCAAGGTTTTGAAGTGTATGAATGTGGAGGGAGCTGATCATGAGAAGAGAAGAAAGAAGGAAATAGAAGAGATGGAAGAAAAACTGGAGGACATGATTTTCGATATGTCCGTAAAAGATGATGAAAATCGAGCTCTGGAAAAGAAAGAACAAGAAGCTAAAACTGAGCTAGAAGATGCTCGACAAGAAATTATTAAGGTAATGTTTTATTTTGAAACACCCATTACTAATCCTTAAAATTCTGAGTCACTTTAGGTCATAATTTTATTAAATCTTTTACTTTAACTTTTTAACTTCACAAAAAAGTCGTTCATTTTTTTTCTGTTACTTTGTATCATAAAAGGTTGATAGAGAATAATATTTTACAAAGTTAAACAGATTAAAGATTTGGTGAAGTTAGGAGTTAAAAAGTGAATAATGCTTACAATTTGAAGGATTATAATGGAGGGTTTACCAATTTCATTAATAGTACTGCATTAAATATTATCTTAATGATTTGTGAATATCTTTGACTATAGCTATGGTTGTTAGTACTGCAGTAAATATTATCTTAATGTTTTCCCTGCAAAAACTAATTGAATGAATTTGCTTCACAATTCAGGAGTCACCACGTCTCTTGAAAGGGGTCACTAATATTGGGATCAAGAAATTTGGGGAGATCATTGCTAGGCCATTTCAAAAAGTGTGCAAGAATAGGTATAAAGATATCAAAAAAGCATCATTGGAGTCTGTCAAACTACGCACGAAGTGGCAAAAAGAAATTCTGGATTCAACATGGCACCCTTTTAGGATTGTTGAAGTTGAAGGAAAGGAAAAACAGGTATATATTTCAATTTGGTTCCTTCCCCGTTTTCTGCCCATGTTTTAGTATAACATAGCTGTGACTTTAGTAGACAGGGCTCGTTCAAATGCAATGTCCCTTTATTGTAGATCTCATAGACACATGATCATGTAATAATTTTCAGCATAGCTCCAATTTAAAGTTTGTTACAACAATACAGGCATAATATACTAGCAAATATATGGCATGTTATATGAAGGGTAGGTGATTTAATTGGGTGTCACAATGAAATAGATTCGATATAGACAATTGAATGATTGTATTTATGTTTGATATTGTACTAATACGTTGCATCTGTATATCGAGAACAATCCAAGTTTGACTAGTTGTTTGTTTTACATTTAAAGTTGTGTAATTTAATTCTAACAATGCTGACATCAACCTCAATTCAAGTGAGAAATCTGTGATATCAGAGATCTGGGACTTGAAAAATGGACGTAGAGCCACATTAAGTGAAGCTTTGAAATACATAAACAATAGGGTTATCAAGATGCGTGATGGTGAATAGCAAGCCCAAGTTTAATTTTATTCCCTTTTATGTAAGCCTACTTTTGGAACACAATAGTCAGCGCTAGTAATGCTACAGTTTTATGGGTGCTAGTAATTTTTGACCTTTGTTAAATTAAAGATGGTGATATTTGTTTAAATTTCCATTATTATCAATTATATGTGCGGATTACATGTATTAACAGGGTTAAATGTGGTGAATTTTGATTAAGAATGAAAAAAAACCTATACTCATGAATAAAATCTATTGTAAATAGAAAATGAATAATTGAATAAATATTCATAGACTAAATAAATAAATTTTTTCTCAACTAATTCATGGGTTAGTAAAGTATCTCATAATTTGAAATTATTTAAATACTTTAATTATATATAAAGTGAGTTGTTTTAGTTAAATTTTAGAAGAAATATATATTTTAAAATAATTTACTTTTAGTGTAAAAATGTTTTGAATTAATTTGTTATTTATTTTTAATATAAATATATTTTTAGAATTGTTTATTTTTCTTTTTAAAAAAATTAGTTTTAACAAATATTCACATGTACCCATAGATACATGAGGAGATTCCTAAAATCTATGGATACCTCCTTAACAAAATATGAAGTAGATTTTCATCCTACAAGTCAACTGATAAGGTGGTCACTAACCACTTGTCAAACCCATTTAATTCTTTAATTTTTTCCTGTTATTTTTACTTTTCATTAATTTAGTTTTTTAAAAGATTTTTACACTAATTTGGTAATGATGTAATATGCATGAAATACTGCATTAGTGACTATACTTTGAGATTACATTATCATATCATCAGTAAATAATTATAGAAATTATTGTTAAATTTTTAAACTTTATACGAATTAAAATTGATAAAAAAATTTAATTTAATTCTAATATGTTGACAATGTATAAATTTTTTACACTATCATCCAATTAAAGTAAGCTTATCTTTAAATTTCAATTGTATAAATCAACTGATATGAAATTGTTCCAATTTATGACCTGTTTATTTAAGCTTATTTAAAAATTACTTTTTAATAAAATAAGTAGTTTTTTTATTTTTTGATGTGTTTGTCTAAATTGTTTTTTCTTAAAATGAAAAAAAAACAGTTTTTTTTACTTTTTTTTAAAAAACCAAATCCTATCTGCTTCTTAAAAAGTCACTTTTTTGAAAGCATTTTTTTAAAATCACTTTTTTTAAGTTTAAACAAATTGGCCCTTATCCATTACTTTTATTCTTACATCGTTTAGTAACATATTATGGATAATTTTATTTGAAATCCGTAGTTGAGTTAAAAGTTCTTAACTCTTAAGATATAGTTTAATTTTATATAATTTTAAATTAATCTAAAATTATTTAATATTTAATTTTTATATTAAAACAAGTATAATACATACTTTTAAAATATACGAAGATAATAATCATTTAATAATTTCTTATATTTATTTTTTTAAAAACTTGACTCCAAAGTTAATTAAGTACAAATAAAATATCTATATCGGACACTGCACAAATAAAAATACTGGATACTAGTATTTTGAACTAATAAAAAGGTCATATTTTTGTAGTATATGCATTTGACCTACAGGTAGTTTTTTTTTTGCGTAAATGGTTATTTTGGTTCTTGAAAGCGTAAGTCGCTGATAGTTTAGTCCCTGAAAGATGGAAAATTCTAATTTAGTCATCGAGTGTGAAAAAAGTGCGACACATTAAGTCTGTTAACTTTAACGTGTCTGCATACATGGCACTTTATGTGATTACGTGGCAAAACGTGTGTGCTTTTGGGCTTCCATGTCATTGATGAATCAGATGGATGAAATTGACAGTACGTGACAGTATTGTAATCTTAGAAGTAATGGTTGTTTTTGAGAATAATATGTTAAATTTTTTTTTGATCGGCCAAATGTTAGTTGTTAATATGTTAATTTTTTATAGCGGGGGATTCGAACCCACGACCTATCCCTCCCTCCCTTCTCCCTTCACCACCAATCCAACCTTATAACTCCTAGAATAGCATGTTAATAAACTTTAGATTACAATGAAATATTATAATCTTGTTATATCTAACTTGTTTTTACGCAAATCTGAGCAGATTCACCATGCCGATGAGTAAAAGTGCAAATTAAAAATAAGGCCAAGCTAGGAGGCTTTATTTTCTTTTTTTTCTGCTAAAATTTCATCAGATTTACAGCTACCGAAGGTGCACAAAAAAAAATTTGCAAATACTTGAGAGGTCAAGTCAAACTATAACTGCACAAAAAATCGAGAATCTAATATTTGAATATCATTCTATTTTTATTAGATTTGTTGTTATTGCTTCCATGTGTATGGATTGTGGCCTGCAGGAGCTCAAGTTTGGAATTTGGATACACCTAACAGAGAATATTGCTACAACCCTTTCAGGAAAATGTCTTAATCAAATTTATAAGTGAGCAAATAATTTTTTGAATGTGTTTATATTTCATAATGGCTTTATACAACTCAAACAAAAGTAGGCGTTAAAAATTTCATAAACTTCTGCACATTAACTGTAGCCTTTCGAAATTCATGATGACACTGATCCCAACCAAAATATAATTCATTCAACCAAACAATCAAGAATACATTGTGTAATTTTGATAACATAGTAAGCAAACAAACAAACCATTATATTACAATACAATTATTATTGAACCAAACAAAAAATTCTATCATATAATATAAAGTGTTTGAGGGTTTTTTTTCTTAATAACTACAATGATCGAGGTTTGAAACTAAAATTTCATGGAAACTAGCTATCCACACTCTTTATCACTGGACCAATCAATACATTGTTCATGAAAGGGATGATCACATGGCAAACCCAATTCCTCCCTGCACATCGGACAACACTCGCCTTGTGCCACTACGTGGACTCTTCGATTGCTGCAAGCAAGCCTGTGTCATGGAGGGTCATTTCCAACCATAGAGGGATCTCTTGATGTTGAGATCCCAAAGAAGTAGGAGGAGGAGGCGTAGAAGCAACATCATCAACTTGAAACAGTTCTTGAAAACAAGATATGACCCCTTATGTTATTTCATCCATAGAATAAATGAAGCAGTGTATGCGAGATAACAGTGTTCGCAAGAATTGACCCTCTTTCAAGAAGCTATGACAAGGTACAGTTTGAGAGGGAGAGTACAATAAGAGTGTTGGAGTTGGAGTTGTATTGAGATGAACCCTAATGGAAAATTTGAACATATCACCAGGCAACGAAGTGGTACGCTCATTCACCCCAAGCCTCGACACGTGGAAGGAGTAGCGCTATGGTGCACTTCGTTCTGCATATGCCATGCAAAAAGATAAATAAAATTATTTAACCTCAAGATAATACTCAACTTTGTCTTATAGTATTTTCTCATATATACTTGTAAAGCTTACCTGCATCTACAAAAGATGAAACCATGACTAATTCTTTGTTAGTGAAGAAAGAAAAAGAATGATCTCCTTCTTTTTTTTTTTTGATGTTTTGATGTGTAGAATGATCTCCTTTGAATACTCTCGGTGCAAACTTTGCATACAGATAAAACCTTTATATAGAAAAATAAATTTTATTTTTTCTGATTCCCAAGAGGTTTATACTGTTTTCGTGTAGTTTTTTGCTTCTGCTGCTTCTGTTTCCCTTTCCTTTTTCTTTTCTTATCTCGTTTGTAACAAAATATAAATCTACCATTGGATGATCCATTAAAGTATTTAAATAAACGGCGGAAGTTCTTTTTGGTTAAAAAATAATATTATTTTAATACTTGATCAATTAAGCGGGATTCTATTTATCTTTTATCCTTTTTAAAAAGATTGATGTAATTTGCAGTAAAAAAAAAAGATTGATTTAATTATTTATCTTTTAAAGATTATAGAGAATGAATTAAAAGGAATAATAAACAGTTAAAAAGATACCAAAATTCACCAAGGAAAAAAACGATAATGATGGTGCAGAAGAAGCAAATTTGCAAAAACTTGAGAAGTCAAGTCAAACTATAACTGCCCAAAAAATCAAGAATGTAATTTTTAGTTTCATTCTATTTATAATTTATAATATAAATTCTGACATTTTTGCATATTAATTATAGCTTGTAAAATATTTGGCTAAAATGCATTTTTGGTCCCCCTATAATCCGCAATTCTAGTCCCCTTATTTTAAAATCAAGATATTTAGTCTCCCAATTTTTAAAAATTGCTGATTTTGAAAAATTGGGGGACTAAATGTCTTTATTTTAAAATTGGAGGACTAAAAATGCTGATTTTGAAGAATTGGGGACTAAAAATGTCTTGATTTTAAAATAGAGGGACTGAAATTGCAAATTGAGAATTATAGGGGAACTAAAAATGCATTTTAGCCAAAATATTTTTGCATCTAATCAAATGTTTTAATTATATATGTGATGTAATTTATAACTTTCAAAGGTTTTATTAAATATTTTGTTTCCCCATAATTTTCTTGATATAATATTTTAAAAAAATTATTTGAAATTTAATTTATAGATAAAGATAAAAGAGAATGTATTAAAAGGATGTTAGGGAGCTAATAACTATGTACTGAAAAATAACCTAAAAGACTACCATTAAAGCTATAAAGAGAATACAGATAAACATTCATATTTTTTCATTGATGTCAAAAAGATAAAGAGGATACAATTTTAGAACCTAATTGTCACTATTGATGATCCTACAAGTATCATCATCCTAGCTTAGTAAATTAGAAATAAATGCTAAATAACATAATAGATAAGATTATAATATTTTAATATTTTAACTCCATCTTATAAAATCTTTCAATCATTTTAGTTTGGGTTTAAAGCCCATCCTATCAAAGGAATAAACCGTTAAAAAATACCAAAATTCAAAACCAAAAAAAAAAGAATGATAATGATGGTGCAGAAAAAGAAAATTTGCATATACTTGAGAAGTCAAGTCAAGTCAAGTCAAACTATAACTGCACAAAAAATGGAGAATGCAAATGTTATGAGTTTCATTCTATTTATATTAGATTTGTTGTTATGGCTTCCATGTGTATCATGATCTCGTCCATAATCAGTAATTCTGAAATTTTTGCATATTAATGATAGCCTTTCAATATTCATGACATAGATCTGAAACAAAATAACCCAATTTTAAGAAAGAAGACAACTATGCACCTTTTTTTTTTTTTTTATCAACAGACACATATTTTTCATGAAAGAATATATACAAGTTTTCATTCATTTTGAAAATTTCTCACACAAACTAGACAGTTAGCAGCAAGTGATGCAACTCTGTCATTTTATTTGATTAACAACTAGATTACCCCCTACCTAATTTAAATACTTCCACATGTGTCCCCTCATAAAATACCAGACAAGTTCTGATGTATTTTTTGAATTTACATTAAACCTCTATTTGCCAAGTTTCATTTTATATTTATTAGATTTGTTGTTATGGTTTTCATGTGTATCATTCCATCATAATTAGTAATGGATTGTGGCCTACGGGGTCTCAGGTTTGGATACACCTACCAGGTAAAATATTTGCTACAAGCTTATGTAAAAATGTCTTCAATCGTTAAATTAAGCGATCTAATTTATAAGTGAGTAGATTTTTTTGAGTGTGTTTATATTTTAGAATGGCCTTAAACAACCGAAACATTAAAATTTTTAGAAATTTCCATACATTAATTACAACCTTATGAAATTCATGACACTAATACAACCAAAAAAATCCATTCAACAAAACAACCAAGAACATATTGTGTAATTTTGACAACATAGTTACTAAACAAATGAACCATCATATTACAATGCAAGTATATTGAAGCAACATTACATGAATATCACATAATTTACTCAATAATTTCTAGTAACTACTATGTTGAGAAAATATAAGACAAAGTTGAGTATTATCTTGAGGTTAAATAGTATTACACTAAATCTTGTTTCGTATAAAAAGGACTGGATGTAGTAATATTTAAGAGAGAGTGACATGTGTCATAGGAAGAGTTCTCTTTTCCAATAGATAAATAGATTTCTATCATGTAGTAATATTTTTGCTAGTGTTTGGGTTGTTGGCAAAGGGTAGAGACACAAGGACTAGTTTGCAGCCTAGCCACAATACATTGTTGATGAAACAAATTATCACATGGCATTGTGTAGCACTCGGCATTGACATCCAATTCTTCCAAACATATAAACAACACTCACTTCGTACCATTTCCGTAGATTTCTTCAACAACGTTTCAATGGCTTCGTTGGATGCCGGAATATGCAAGCCATTATCAACAACCATAATTAAAAACCATAAAGGGATTTCTCGAGGTTGAGATTCAAAAAAGGAGAAGCAACAACATCAACTTGAAATTGATCTCGAACATCATAAACTATCCCCTCTACTATTTCCTCAAGAAATTTAATGCAGAAGAAGTGTGTGCGCGATAACAGTGTCCGCAAGAAATCTTGACCCTCTTGGAAGGAGCTATTAGAGGGGCAATATAGTAAGAATGAGGGAGTCAAGCTCAGTTGATTGAGTAGAGTATGTGAATTATTATAAATTGCCTGATACCTATCTTTGATTCTTAGGATAAAAATTATAGTAAGAGCATTGGGGGTATATGACTAAAACAAACATTAATGTTGAATCTGAAAATACCACTAGGAATCAGCGTAGCATGCTGATTGGTGCACCAGTAACACTGATTTAGTCGAAACATTGACGTGTTGTAGCAGTGGCGTGGTTGTTTTATTCCATCAGGAAAATGTCTTTATCAAGTGTGCAAATTTTTTAAATGTGTTTATATTTCATAATGGCTTTATACAACTCAAACAAAAGTATGCATTAAAAATTTTAGAAACTTCTACACATTAACTGCAGCCTTTCAAAATTATGACACGAATCCCGACCAAAATAATTCATTCAACCAAACAATCAAGAACACTTTGTGTAATTTTGATAACATAGTCACCAAACAAATGTACCATCGTATTACAATAAAATTATTATTGAAGCAAACCCCTTATGTTATTTCCTCAATAGAATCAATGAAGGAGTGTATGAGAGATAACAGTGTCCGCAAGAATTGACCCTCTTGCAAGAAGCTATGACAAGGTACGGTTTGAGAGGGAGAGTATAATAAGAGTGTTGGAGTTGGAGTAGTATTGAGATGAACCCTAATGGAAAATTTGAAAATATCACCAGGCAACAATGTGGTACGCTGATTCGACCCAAGCCTCGACATACGGAAGGAGTAGCGTTGTGGTGCACTTCGTTCTGCATATGCCATGCAAAAAGATGAATAAAATTATTTAACCTCAAGATAATACTCAACTTTGTCTTATAGTATTTTCTCATATATATTGTAAAGCTTACCTGCATCTACAAAAGATGAAGCCATGACTAATTCTTTGTTTGTGAAGAAAGAAAAAGAATGATCTCTCTCTCTCTTTTTTTTTTTTTTTGATGTTTTGATGTGTAGAATGATCTCCTTTGAATACTCTCAGTGCAAACTTTGCACACAGATAAAACCTTTATATAGAAAAACAAATTTTATTTTTTTCTAATTCCCAAGAGGTTTATACTATTTTCGTGTAGCTTTTTGCTTTTGTACGGGATTTGATTCAGATGAAGATTTCGGAATTCTGGGTGTGGAGGGATTTTCCTTGACTTGGGCAATGCATTTGGAGTCAATTTCAGAACATTCTTTCACTCACCACAATGCTCTATGCAAAGAATAAGAGTTGCAAAACATTCTTACAAAATTACATATCAGAAACTACTTATGTTTATTCACAACAAAGAACAAGAGTTGCAGTTGTTAATCACCAAATAGAACAGGCATCGTGTTATTACCACCAAATAATTGTTCTGTAAAAAGACAACTAAAAGAAGAGGAACACTGCAATAGTGACAAGACAAGAAATTTAAGCAGCAAATTTCACATATTCACATAAAAAATCCATTTCTTGATTTCCAAAACAATCAAACTGAAAAGCATATGAAGAAGAAAGAAAGCCTTACTGAGGATTGGTTTGTTGTGCAGAAGGGGAATGGAGGCTAAAGTATCATACTTGTGGAAAAACTTCATGCATCATCAATTGCCCAACACTTTTTATAGTTTGGATTTATCTAATTGGGTAGCACACTATCTTATGGCATGCACGTCTTATTCTAGGAAATGGAATTTGCTTTTTGGTGTGACAGTAGATGTTTTATAGAGTATAAGAAACAATCATGTGATGAATTCCTTAGTTTAGTTTAATTTTTCTTCCTTATTGTTGATTCAGATTTTTGAGGTGCCGCGAGAATGTAATATGTTAACTCTGTTTTGTTTCCGTTCTTTTTTTTTTGTTTTTGTTCACCAGTAGCTTGCTTGTTCACTAGTAGCCAATGGAAGTTCTGCACTTTCGCTGAAGGGGAAGAAGATTTAAAGAGGGGTTACTGGAGGTTCTGCACTTTCGTTGAAGGAGAAGAAGATTTAAAAAGGGAGGGGAAAAGCAATTGCAATATTAAAGGTGCTAACAAATTAGTCCAGTCTATTGATCAATGACGTGGCAACCTATTTGCACACATGGAGTGCCACGTAAAGACACCACACGCCATATGTACACTCACGTTAGGTTAACAGAGCTCACTTAACGGAATGACCAATTTGTTGCACCCTTTTCACTTTCAGAGACTAAATTAGAATTTTCCATCTTTCAAGTTTAATATCTATATCTGCACAATTATTATATTTTAGAAACTACTTGTTTTAGTCTCTCTATATATATACACATATTTTAGCTGGTTTTAGTCCCTACAATTTTAAACATTAGGGACTAAAGCAGATTAAAAAATATATGTATAAAAACTAAAATGAACAATTTTTAAATCTTTAAATTAAAACATAAAAATCATACAATTATAAAAATCAAATAAATAATTATAAAGATAAAAATCCAATACGTCTTTTATCTTTTTTCTTTCAAAATTTTAGGTAGGCAAGTAAGCCAACACACTCGTACACTTTTTTTTTTTGGGTACACAGGTATTCTCAGAATCCTGCTCTAGCAGTTATGCTCAGCACCAGCAGTACTGCGTTCCTGAATTGCTTAACACACACACATACACTATGTCAGCCTTTTTAGCTTTGATGTGTGATTCAAGGGCAGGACAGTCCCATATAAAATATCAGACAGAGAAATCAGAGAAAAGAGAGAGTAATATATATGTTGTGTCTTGATAAGGACATATTTAGATAATTAATGTCATTTTATAAAAAAATTCATAGAGTAATATATACTCTTATTATATAGTAAGAGTATTTTTTTTTTTGAAAATATTGAGTATATAAATACAAAGCGTATATAATAGTAAGAGTATATAATACTCTAATTTTTTTTTTTCATTTATGACTCTCACTTATCCTCACGTATAAAGAAAGTATTAAATAAAAAAATAAATATATTTAATGTCTCATAAATATAAAACGTTTTCAATACTAAAGAAAACATATCCAATGCAGGTGTTTACATGAGTTGCTTAACTTTAAGCAACATTGCTTAACTTTTTTTCATTGAAGCAAATAACATAAAGTCGCTTATAAAGGCACTGTTAGTTATATAAGCAACATTACTTAACCAAATTTATACCATAAATAATGAGAGAGAGTAATCTATATGTTGTGACCTTTGGTATTGAAAACATTTTATAGATGTCATGAAGCAACTCACTACTTATGAGTATGTCTCAATTTATTTATGATTTATAGAAAATTTATATATTATTTTTTTTTACAGAAAAAATTTATATATTATTTAAATACTATTTAGATGCTATTATTTATTTTTGAGCAATTTATTACATACTATTCATAAATAATAAATTGAGACATACTCATAAATGCTTGACCCAATTTATTTATGATTTATAGAAAATTTATATACTATTTATGAGCAAATGACATGAAGCAACTCATTTATGAGTAACTTTTTTTTAACCAAATTTATATCATAAGCAACGTTGCTTAACCAAATTTATACCACAAATAATATATTTTTCAAGCATTATAGGACCCACAAAATTAAGTTAAGCACTCACCTTAGCAACCTTAGTATTTGAGTGAATTTTTGTGTAAAATGCATAAATCTATGTGAAATTGTAAGGCCTACAAAATTAAATTAGACAACCCATTTAAGCAACTATGCATTGTAGATGCTCTAAAAGAATATAGAACATTATTCATTTTTATAGCATGGATACTTTTTTCGTAAATGTATTTTTCTTTCAATTTTCACTCTTTCCATTTTCTTTTTCAAACAAGTACATAATTGTTTTCATAAATTTCTAACGGACATGTCATCAATTAGCTGAGACATTCTAACAGCAAGGACTAAAAATAAAATTTTTATTTTATTAGAGACCAAGAAAAAATATTAATAAAGACCAAACACAAAATTCAGTAATTTATCAAAGGCTAAAAACATCTTTAAGTCATTAAAAAAACAAAAGGGTAATGAGACATATTAGAGTACGTATAATTACTGTACCAACAAAAAATATCTGTACCAAAAAAAAAAAGTACCTATAATCTTACCTTAATTTGTACTATTAAAGTAAAATACATGATCAATTATTACAGGTTTATTAAAATGATTAATACATGATAAAGGAATGTGTGTGACAGTCAAACTAGGATATGGTACTTATAAGATATAGTGAAAAAACAATTTTTACTCTTAATATAGAAATAATTAAATAATTCAAATTTTGTTTATTAAAAAACATAACGTATAATATTATCAATGTATTTTTACCTTAATTTTTAATTTAAATTTTATTATTTTCTTTATTTTGATATTACCTTAATGTATTTCAAATAACATTTAATTTAAGACATACTAGCAGAAACATGGGCGCTACCACGCGTCTGTGTGTCCGCATTCTATTACGCTAAATTTGATATGTTGTAAATTTATTTTACTATGCATAATTTTATCTATTAATTTTATGAAAATGGACTAAAAGTTTCTTATTTACCAATTTGTTAATGTTTATATTAACTTTAATTTACTATTTTGTCTTAATACATGTATATCTATATGTATTTTTTTTTAACTTCTTATGTCTCAACTATTTAAGGTACTACGATAATTTAATTATGTTGAACCTTCAAATGGCTGAAACAAATTAATTGGCAAATACTATTAACAATACTATTAACAAAGGCATAGATAATAAGTTTATCATAATATTATTATGTGATGCATTTCTAGACTTCACTTTAAATTAATTAACGGTCTATATTTCAGTTTTACTTATTATTTTCATTTACTAAAATTTAAAACTGACAATTTTTAGAATTTTAAAAATCTACTAATTTGTTAATTAAAATTAGCTTTTTTAAATATTAAAAGTCTACCAATTTGTTAATTAGATCTGTATCGTTTAAGCATACTTACATTTGCACTTAATTTTCACAACAATTATCTTACTTTCTTCTCATTTATTGTTTTGTTTGGTCTCTTTTAGTTAGGAAACACCTTCTTTTAGGATTTAGTTTCATGTAGTTAGTTTTAGAAACTTATTAGCTTTTTAATTATGTTTTTGCAGAGTTCTAGTACACCAGAAGAAGAGTTGAAGATGGGGAATTCAAGACCATTCACTTAGCAAGTGTTGTTGTCGTTGAGCGAGAGAGCTCGCACTAAAGAGGACACGTGGCAAGTTGTTGGGTAAGTGAGAAGTTATCTTTGTTTAGCGGGATTAGAAGCCGAAGAGGCAACTTGGGAAGTGTCAAAGCCGCTTAACGAGCTCATGCTAGCTAAGCGAGTTGATCTATCTGCCTGAAGAAGAATTGCAAATTAATGTAATTTGCTTAACGAGCTGTTGCTCACTAATCAAGTTGTGTCTTTATGCAGAAGTGACAAAACATAGATTCTCACCCTATTTAAAGTGTCTTGTCATTGGGATCATCATCAGATCATTCTAGGGTTGTGTGCTTGGCTGCTGAGGCTCCCACTTACCACATTCCTTCCATTCTTCACCATTTCTCTTCCATTTTCCTTTGTTCTTTGTAATTTTTGGTGGCTCCTCATGTCAATTTGGAGCTAACTTCTTTGTAGTTGGGGGTTTGGTGTACTAGCAACTCTCATGTAATGACTCTTACTATCTATTTAATGAATATTCAGTGTTAATGCTATTTCTCTATTTTTAATGTTGGTTATTGGCTTTATATCACCCAAGTAGTTTATCTATTTGGTTTTATTGTCATTGAGAAATGCTTTGAAAACTGAGATTTGAGAATGGTATCTAATGAATGTCTCATCTAGGAATGGAGTGATGTTTGTTAGTCTCTTAATGATCCTTTCTCTTAAACAAATCATTTAACTTCACTTACTAAGGGATTAGGAGTAGAGTTAATTGATTTAGCTTCTTTCACTTGAGGAATCAAGGTTAGAAGACTCAAGTGGGTTGAGATAACACTAGGATTTTCATTAAATGGAGAAAAATCAATTATATTACTAAGATGTTTGCCAAGTACCACCAAATACCCCAACTAGCTTGTTTTATTGTTGTTTTTAGCCACTGCACATCAACTGTTTGATCTCTTGCCTCTTTGAAATATGTCTTGTTTTTAATAGTTTATTTTAGAACTTAGAATTTACACAGAAGCTTAGTACGAACAAGTCCCTGTGGATATGACTTTTAGACTTGAATTTACACAAAAGCTTAGTACGAACAAGTTCCTGTGGATATGACTTTGTACTCAAATATTGAAAATACTACACCGATTGATGCGCTTGCCAATGATGTAACACCTATACACCATTCCTTATTAGACATCACATTAGACCAACTCTTTCTAATGCCTCCAAAAAATTTGACATCCCATTAGCTTCTACCATTTTAGGCAAAATATCACTACCACACTTTTATTTTTGTCTGACAATTCTCACTCTCACCTCCTTAGATATATATTAAATTTTAAAAATTCAACTGTTAAATTAAACTTTTTTTTTAATAGATCAACTGTACAATTTTTTGTAAATTTTTCAAACTAATTGATAATTCATTAATTAAGTTTTATTTAAAGTATGATATTTTAAAAAAAAAAGGTAAATGTTGACTATAAAATTTTATAACTATAAGTGTTTGATTGATCTAAAATTTGGTAAACATGCATAATCGTTGAGTTAATATAAAAATATTTAATAACTGAATTAACAAAATTTAGAGAAAATGACCAATGCACGATAGTGTAAAATAATTTTGTATTGTCATCTAATCATAAACTATCATGTATGGTAAGTTTGTTGATTTATATACCAAATTTATCATTGTTGGACGGGTTGTGAATACCCCAAAGTATTTATCATTGTTTGAATTCCCTTAAACCCCATAAGAATTTCTTTATTTTATGTTTCATTTAAATTTCTTGGATGTATAGTAAATATCTCTAAGTATTTGATTATATTTTGATTGATTGATTGCTAGGATGTTAGTTGTTCATATGATTTTACCCTTTTTAAATTTCTAATTAAAATATTTCTTAACATTTTAATTATGGATTATTTTAATTTTTGAAATTATGGAAAAATATTACTCTTTAAATTTCAAGCTGATAATTATCAATTACTTCCTATTCATTTGATTTTTGACTTTGACAACTATAAATCATTTTAATCATTGACTTTATTGTACACTAATCAATTTGGTCCACTATTAAATTCAAGAATTAAATTTATACTATAAAAATTAAAGACTAAATTCAAGAAAACTTCTTGATTTCAAGAAATTAACATATATTGTAGAATTCAAATTTATAGTTATATTAAAAAATAAATACATTCAATTATTTTCTATTTTTCTTATTAATAAATAAGTTCATATCTAATTGATATTTTATTTTTCTATATTAAAATAGTAAATATATCAATATAGTAAATTAAGTTTTTTATTAAAAAATAATTAATTTTAGATTTTTTTAGCAATATAAGAAATTAACAAAATTGCCTGTTTTTATATATACAAAAAAAAACTCCTCTAAAAATTCACATTCTTCTGTTGTATAAAAATATAAATTAAAATTATATCTTACTAATGAAAATTATAAAATATTTAATAATTGTTTTACAAAAATTGACAAAATGTAGCTTGACTCTCATGTTCAGAATCTTTCTCCATTACTCTCCAAATGTCTTTTTAAAAATAGAAGCTACATTATTAAAATAAGAAAACTAAAAACATAAAAAAAGATAATACTACTGATGCTATCAAATGGGATGGAAGGAAAGAAAATAGGGTGGAAAAAATATGAATAACAAGTTTTTTTTTATTTGGTTGGAGAAAAAGTGGAAAGAAAAAAAGGAGGAAAATGTTGACTTTTAAAAATAAAAATTTAATTTTTTTCCTTTTACTTTTCTTCCAAGTCAAAATTTCAAAAAGAAATTCACTTCCTTATTTTCTTTCTGTTATTCTAAACAAGCTGTGAATGTATATGGAGAGAAAATATACAAAGAGAGAAAATAATAAATATGATTGGTAACATAATAGGAAAATAAGAGAAATAAAAGATAATTAAATAGAAATAAAATGAAATAGAAAATAAATATAAATTTATAATAATTCCAAAAAAAAAAAAGATTTTGCAGATTTTGTCTTTTGGTTTCCAAATTTTTGCTAAAGCCGGTAGTCAACGGTCAAACAGACACTCACAAACATACACTTCATTGCATTTTTACACCACGACTGTTATGCTCAACACAAGGGCTGGGACTGTCTCATATAAATAGAGGGTGCAATTGCATACAAGAACCAGAGAAGAGAACCAACAACTAAAAACACTAGTCTGAGAGAAGAGTAAGATAAATTTTGGTGTAAGGAAGGAGAGCTAAGGAGCATTTGAAGAACATAGGTGAGTTCTTTAATCTTGTTTTTAAATTTCATTATAGTTGCAGCTGAATTATTATCAATAATACTTTGTCATTTGTATGTTATCGTTGCTTCTTTTTTTTTTTTAATCTCTGGATCAACCTAAGGTTATATTTTTTTTCTGAAAAATAATATATACACTTCATTTTTTAGATATAAAAAATGGAAGAACCAACGAGATTAAAAATAAAATGAGAAAGCTGAAGATGTGATGAGTGATGTAAGGTGATTGGAGGATAAAGAGAAAAAATGAGATATGAGATAGGAGTATTTTTTTCACGTGTAATTAAGTAAATGCATGATCTGTTTATTTTCGCAATTTTTATAATCCCTAATATATGATAGAGATGAAGGATGTCTCTTCATTTCTTGGTATAGATCTATCATTGTTCATAAATACTGGTTAGTACAAAGATCAATGATACACATGGTGGATTAATATTTTGAACCATTCATATTTCTTTTACACATATAAGTTTTTTGGTTATTTGTAAGTTGTAACAAAGAAAAGAAGCTCATTTTTTACAGTGACGTTTGATTTTATTCTCTACAAGCTTCTGCAGTAGTAATTTTAAAGAATATAGAAAAAAAATATTATGTTGAAAATTGTTCTTTCAGTCAAATTTTAAAAAATGTTAGTAATACACGTTTTAATATATAATTTTTTAAAAACATAGTTTATTGTTAATTAAAATTTATTATAAATTATAAAAAAAATTGAATTTCACTTATTATTTAAAATAAATTATAATTAATAATAAATAGTGTATTAGAAAATGAATTACTCGACTTTTAACCTATATGCAGTGTGTCGGAAAGGATATAATTAGATAATTAATGTGATTCTATCAGAATTTTTATACAATGATACCTTTTTTAGTTTATGTAAAAAAAAATGACACCTTTTTTAGTTAATACATTTTTGTTTTGTTAAAATGTTTTTTTCTAGTTACGAAGATAAATTTTACAACAAAATATAATCTGTTTTCATTTTTCTCTTATCCTAAATAAAAAGATTAACACATTTTTTCTAACATACTTCCTTCAATCCTATTTATAAGAACCAAATTAAAATTGATACTTAATTCTTTTTATATGACCCAATCTATAATGTCTTGTATTAAATATTTTTAGACTAAAATACTCCTAATTAAAAGAGAGGTTGTAATGACAATTATAGTTTAAAAAAAAAAATCTAAGATAAATTTATTGTCATAAACTAAATTAACTATTTTTCTTAATCTTGATGAATTAAGTAATTGAGTTTTATAAATAGGAACGGCTGAAGTATTTTTTTATCATTAATTAAAATTTATTAAAAACTACAAAATAAAAAGAGTGAGTCATCAAAGAGAGAGTGCATTGTTAGTATATTTCTCTTTCAAATAATTTAAGCCCATTTCCTCTTTCAGTTTTCTCTTCTTTTGCTTTTGAAACCAAAGAAAGTGTAGAAGGACAAGTACTGAATTATTCTCATAAACTGATATTTTTTCTGCTTTTTCCAAAGTTTGTGTGTACTCAGCCATTGTCATTGAATAAAATGATGAAAGAGAGAGACTTGCTTCACCAGAATCGTGTTCAAGGTTTGTGACACTATTAATGAAGAAACTTTTAATTATTTTGATATTTTTTATTCTCCTTCTTTTTATGACATTTTATATAGATGATATAGAAGAGTGTAAAATAATTAGTAAACATTTTCATTATCAGCTAAGGTGTGAGTGAATTAGTAGGATCTATGCAAATGTGTTAAAAACTCACCTAGAGCATCTTTAAAGTATACGTTCTTAACTCACTTTTATTAAGTCTCACCAGGTCAGATTTAATTTAAAAAAATTTCTATTCTAACAGAATAATCTAAAAACTTAAAAATGAATCTCATGTATTATCTCATAAATATGTTTTTTTAATCATGTCGAGTTCAAACTTAATTAGTCTGGCATCTTAAATGTGTCTAGATTCGGTTGATCAAATCTAAGTAACAATTTGCATTAATGAATGTGACACCACCAACTTTTCCCTGTATTGAACAATGGAACTAGCTTTAACAGCAGTTAGATATAAATTTGCACGATGTAGAATACTCTTAAAACCCTAAAGATGCTTCTTGATTCTTAAATATATTTAGCATATATTTTATTGCTTGGCTTGGATGTTTGAATTTTAACTTGTTAACAGAAGATTATTGCTTTGTTTCTCCAGCGTTGAAGTTGATGCAAAAGCATGCACGGGAACATGTTCGTAAAGTCATGGAAGAGACTAAAATATTCCAACACGAGATAGATACAAGGAATGCAGAACTCAATCGCTGGTGTCAACAAGTGATTGAACAAGAAACCTTAACTATTCAGGTAAAGTCATATGGACGTAAGTTTTTTTGGTTTCATTTTTCCCAATTTTATACCTTATTAATCAATGATGAATCATGCGAAAAAATTTTGCAGCTGGAGAAATAATGATTGTATTTAATCCTTAAGGCCAAAATATTGGCAATTTTTAAGCATAGTGACTCAGGAGGGAACATTTAACATACCTCAATTAGCCAATAAATCAGTATAGCCCTCATCCATTAACACCGTACCATCCTGCCAACACAACACAGTAGCACATCATTATACCCAGAAATTGATCAACAAAAATTGGGGAAAAAAATGATCAACAAAATGATATATCTTATTTTCTATAAAAAATCTTAACGTGTCTAGCAGATTTTTCACAAAAAAAATTGCAAATAAATTCTCTAGTTTTTTTTTTGGTTCAGTGGCGTATGAAGGTATAAAAGTCATTAAAAAAATTTGTGTTTTTGATAAAGTAGATACAAATATTTTAGTAGTATCTGGATAAAAACATATTTCAGTAGTATAAAATGTAATTAATTAAGAAAATAATTAATATTTGAATAGTATAGTTAAAAATGCTTAAAATTTCTCGTATGAGATAATATTATCAAAATTATTACATTTTATTTTGTATATTATAAATTTAATTATTTTGGCCCCTACAATTAATTTCTTCAAGCTCCACCATTGGATATCCCCTTTATATATTGTTATAGATAAAAACACTTTTTTTTTTTTTTTAATTTTTATGCTCTTACAATGAACAGGATGAGTTGAAAGATGTGAAGAAAAGCATAGAAGATGTTCGTGAATTGGTGCTTAAGATAACAAAATATGTTACTATTAGCACACCAAACAAGACTTCAAAACTAGGACGTCAACTTCTCTATACAAGTCGTGATTGTAAGAGATTAGAGAAGAAAATAGTTGGCAAAAAATTATTTTCACCACTAAAAAAAAATATGAAACATGCAAAGGTTTTGCAAACCACAACTTCTTCAAAAGGGTATCGCATTAATGATAGGTCTGCTATAGACCTAGCACAAACGGTGAGGGCAATTGTTAAAAGGCAAAAATGCTTTTACTTATTGTGATTTTTTATTAAAATATATATTTTACAATTTTTTTGTTTGTACATGTAGTGGTTGTGTGAATTGTTTGAACTACCCATGCTCCAACTCATGAGCCTATATGATCGAGAAGTTGCTGTGTTGTCATACATCTTTGGAAAATCAAGTATAGATCAAATGGATAGGTACATTTTAACAACTATCAAAATGTATTTTACATTAAATACAAAGTGAACAATGATTTTGTCTCTTGTTTTTAATTTAACCAATGACTTCTTGTTGGTATTGGGTTCTAATTTATTATTTGTAATATTCCAGTCTCGAGATTTTAATAACTACGCACGGAGATTATTGCAGTGGCAGTAGGAAAACATTAAAAGATTTGCTGCCCAAAAAAGAGATTTGCCAAGAAGTAATTAATCTTATCTATGCATTTTTTTGCTATATTTTTTTTTTGTATTTATTCACATTACTAATAGGTAATATTATACAGATACTTGATCTAGTTACATGTATGATGACATATGAAGTAAGATCAAAATCCAACAACCAGCCAAGTGTTTGGTTCATGCCTACGCATGTTTCAGTATGTTTTTTTTTTTCATCTAACACCATTCAATTCAGTTAATTTACTTGATTTTTTTATAAAAAAAATATTAACGTATCTTTGAACTTGGTAGCAATGTGCTCTTGAGTGCAATAACGACCCAGACAAAATGAGAGAATATTATCAACACTCTTTTATGGGTAAAGTTGAATTTTTGACCAAGGTGAGTAACATCAATAAACTTTCATTGCTATATTATTTTATCTTTACACTTTGATAGTCTAATTTTTTACTTTTACATGAATAGATATTTGTCCCTGTCAATGAGGGAAACTCTCACTGGTTTTTGGTGGTTATTGACGTGCTGAGGAAAGAGATTATTTTGCTTGATTCACTTCCAACAGCATCAAAAAGTCATTCACGAGAATGCAATGTTGATGTATTGGTAAATATTTGTGTTTTTTTTTATATACTGTTTAAATTTTTTTTATATGAATTAATGGCACAATTTGTGAATATTTCAATTAAGGAAATTAAGTTCCATAAATGTTGCCAAGTGAAATTCTACCGTAATAGCTATGAATGAAATTCTATTAAGATCATCAATTCATCATGCAACAGGATTGGATGATCAATGTTAACTGTTAAGCACGTATATTGACATGGCAATTATGTTGTGGGTGCACTTGCAGCTTAGGTGCTAGAGAGAACAATATGCAAGTCTTTGTTGCTCCACACAATGTAGTTTTGGATGTCTTTATACGTGAGCCAAAAAAAAAAAATCCCCTTCTCCCAATTTGGCTGTATTTTTCTTTATAAAGGATTGAATCATAAACTAGACTATGTTGCCTTTTTATTTCCTTAGATCAAAAGAAATTAGACTATGTTTCCAGTTTTTAATGTGAATATCCCTATTAGGTTCTTTTGCATTCATGTGAAATTCGAAATTCATTATTATAACTTATGATAACCTTTTTTTTTCTTTATAATTAAATTGTTTAGCGACTACCAAAATATTTATGAGCATACAATTAGAGATGAACTGTAGTGGTGTAAAATGTAGATATGATTAAAATGAGCTTTATTTTTTAAAAAAAAAAATTGATGAAATTTTTTCTACATAATCGATTAAAGATAAAACCAAAATAATGCAGTTAGAATATATAAAGGAATGTGTGACAGTCAAACTAGGGCATGGTACTTATAAGATATAGTGAAAAAACAATTTTTAGAATTTTAAAAATCTACTAATTTGTTAATTAAAATTAGCTTTTTTAAATATTAAAAACCTACCAATTTGTTAATTAGATCTGTTCATTTTTAAAATTTTAAAAACCAACAATTTGTTAATTAGAAATAGCCATTTTTTAATTTTAAAAATCTATAAATTTGTATACTACAACTACCCATTTTTTCTTATTTTTTTAAAATATGTGGATTCCCTCACAAGATCCTGGTATATTTAACAATATTTGGATGTCTCCAGGTATGTAGCACTTGATTTGTTTAATAATAGGGAAATTTAAAAAATAAATTGTATTTATCATTTGTGGCTTTTTTAAATTTGAATGGGAACAAAGAACAAAAAAAAGATAAGTATTGGAAAAGAAACTATCCAAATAATAATGCAGCATAAGTTGGATAAAAAAGAGTAGAGGCCATAAAAAACAGAACAATCTTCACCAACATTAAAGCATTTGGGTTTCCTCAGATGATCCTTCTGTGTTTCAGGAGTTATGCTTCGAAGGAATGCAACATAATCATCAACATGAAAAGATCCCTATCTCTGGCAGGAAATAGCTTATGGAACTGCATGTGCTGAAGCAATCCATAATGAGCAAACTTGTTCCTAAAGTAGTTTAGCTACTATTCGATCAAATAGTCTTGTAAGACATCACTTTTGTAGACTTATCCTTCTCAAAGTGTAATGTAAAGATCTTTAGTGTTAATGAAAGATAAACTTACATATGATATGAATATAACCCAGTAGCTAGAGAATGGTTTCAAATCTACAATGGGGATAATGTATAAACAAAAATAAATAAATTATATTTCCTATAGTGAACACTTGCAATTGCAAATTTGCAATGGTGATAATAACAGAGGAAAAGGAAACATGAAAATATATCATACGAATTGAAGAATATTGAGAGCCTTCTCAAGAAGCTTGGTCTTCCCTGCCTCCATAGCAATTAATGAAAAAGTCTTGCATGCCAAGGCGCAGAGGGTATGAACCCTTCTTCACTGCATTCTGAAAAAAATTCATAAAAACAACCTCACCAACCAAATAAGAGAAACCTCAAAATGAAAAACCCACGTAACAGAACAAAACAAAACTGAATAGAGGCATTATGAGGAAGACAGCATTTTCCCATGGATTTACCTTCGGGCTGCATCTGATTATGGCATTTGAAAATGGGAGTGGTGTGGGAATAAAAAAAAGTGGGAAGCTGTTGCTAATGAGAAGTTACTGGAAAGAAATGAGACCAATAAGAAATTAATAACCAAAAAAGAGAAAGGATGACATTCCTTATCAGACATAACATTAGACTAACTCTTTCTAATGCCTCCAAAAATTTGACATCCCATTAGCTTCTACCATTTTAGGCAAAATATCACTACCACACTTATATTTTTGTCTAACAATTCTCACCCTCACCCAAGGGGCATGTCTGTTACTGGATAGATCCCACCCCGCCTTTGAGAAAAAAAATTCACCTCCTTAGATATATATTAAATTTTAAAATTTCAACTGTTAAATTAAACTTTTTATTGAATATATCAACTGTACAACTTTTTGTAAAATTTTCAAACTAATTGATAATTCATTAATTAAATTTTATTTAAAGTATAATATTTTAAAAAAAATATAAGTAAATGTTGACTATAAAATTTTATAACTATAAGTGTTTGATTGATCTAAAATTTGGTAAACAAGCATAATTGTTGAGTTAATATAAAAATATTTAATAATTGAATTAATAAAATTTAGAGAAAATGACCAATGCACGACAGTGTAAAATAATTTTATATTGTCATCCAATCATAAACTATCATGTATGGTAAGTTTGTTGATTTATATAATAACTACCTTAAAAGTCATACCAATGTTATCATCGTTGGACTGACTGTGAATACCCGAAAGTATTTATCATTGTGTTGAATTCCCTTAAGCACCATAAGAATTTCTTTATGTTATGTTTCTTTTAAATTTCTTGGATGGATAGTAAATATCTCAAAGTATTTAGTTATATTTTGATTGATTGATTGCCAGGATGTTAGTTGTTCATATGATTTTACCCTTTTAAATTACTAATTAAAATATGTCTCAAAATTATAATTATTGATTATTTTAATTTTTGAAATTATGGAAAAATGTTACTCTTTAAATTTCAAGCTGATAATTATCAATTACTTCCTATTCATTTGATTTTTGACTTTGACAACTATAAATCATTTTAATCATCGACTCTATTGTACACTAATCAATTTGGTTCACTATTAAATTCAAGAATTAAATTTATACTATCAAAATTAAAGACTAAATTCAAGAAAACTTCTTGATTTCAAGAAAGTAACATATATTGTAGAATTCAAATTTATAGTTATATTAAAAAATAAATACATTCAATTATTTTCTCTTTTTTTCTTATTAATAAATAAGTTCATATCTAATTGATATGTTATTTTTCTATATTAAAATAAGTCAACGACCTATCCCTCCCTCCCTTCTCCCTTCACCACCAATCCAACCTTATAACTCCTAGAATAACATGTTAATAAACTTTAGATTACAATGAAATATTACAATCTTGTTATATCTAACTTGTTTTTACACAAATCTGAGTCGATTCACCATGCCGATGAGTAAAAGTGCAAATTAAAAATAAGGCCAAGCTAGGAGGCTTTATTTTCTTCTTTTTTTTTTTTTTTTTTTGCTAAAACTTCATCAGATTTACAGCTACCGAAGGTGCACAAAAATAAAATTTGCAAATACTTGAGAGGTCAAGTCAAACTAGAACTGCACAAAAAATCGAGAATCTAATATTTGAATATCATTCTATTTTTATTAGATTTGTTGTTATGGCTTCCATGTGTATGGATTGTGGTTTGCGGGAGCTCAAGTTTGGAATTTGGATACACCTAACAGAGAATATTGCTACAACCCTTTCAGGAAAATGTCTTCATCTAATTTATAAGTGAGCAAATAATTTTTTGAATGTGCTATTATTTCATAATGGCTTTATACAACTCAAACAAAAGTAGGCGTTAAAAATTTCAGAAACTTCTGCACATTAATTGTAGCCTTTCAAAATTCATGATGACACTGATCCCCAACCAAAATATAATTCATTCAACCAAACAATCAAGAATACATTGTGTAATTTTGATAACATAGTAAGCAAACAAATGAACCATTATATTAAAATACAATTATTATTGAACCAAACAAAAAATTCTATCATATAATATAAAGTGTTTGAGGGTTTTTTTTTCCCTTAATAACTGCAACGATCGAGGTTTGAAACTAAAATTTCATGGAAACTAGCTATCCACACTCTTCATCACTGGACCAATCAATACATTGTTCATGAAATGGATGATCACATGGCAAATCCAATTCCTCCCTGCACATCGGACAACACTCGCCTTGTGCACACTGTGTGGACTCTTCGATTGCTGCAAGCAAGCCTGTGTCATGGAGGGTCATTTCCAACCATAGAGGGATCTCTTGATGTTGAGATCCCAAAGAAGTAGAAGGAGGAGGAGGTGTAGAAGCAACACCATCAACTTGAAACAGTTCTTGAAAACAAGATATGACCCCTTCTGTTATTTCCTCCATAGAATCAATGAAGGAGTGTATGCGAGATAACAGTGTCCGCAAGAATTGACCCTCTTTCAAGAAGCTATGACAAGGTACGGTTTGAGAGGGAGAGTACAATAAGAGTATTGGAGTTGGAGTTGTATTGAGATGAACCCTAATGGAAAATTTGAAAATATCACCAGGCAACAATGTGGTACGCTCATTCACCCCAAGCCTCAACAAGCAGAAGGAGTAGCACTATGGTGCACTTCGTTCTGCATATGCCATGCAAAAAGATAAATAAAATTATTTAGCCTCAAGATAATACTCAACTTTGTCTTATAGTATTTTCTCATATACACTTGTAAAGCTTACCTGCATCTACAAAAGATGAAGCCATGACTAATTCTTTGTTTGTGAAGAAAGAAAAAGAATGGTCTCCTTTTTTTTTTTTTTTGATGTTTTGATGTGTAGAATGATCTCCTTTGAATACTCTCGGTGCAAACTTTGCATACAGATAAAACCTTTATATAGAAAAACAAATTTTATTTTTTCTGATTCCCAAGAGGTTTATACTGTTTTCGTGTAGGTTTTTGCTTCTGCTGCTTCTATTTTCCTTTCCTTTTCCTTTCTTATCTCGTTTGTAACAAAATATAAATCTACCGTTGGATGATCCATTAAAAGTATTTAAATAAACAGCGGATGTTCTTTTTGGTTAAAAAATAATATTAATTTAATACTTGATCAATTAAGCGGGATTCTATATATCTTTTATCCTTTTTAAAAAGATTGATGTAATTATGCAGTAAAAAAAAGATTGATTTAATTATTTCTCTTTTAAAGATTATAGAGAATGAATTAAAAGGAATAATAAACAGTTAAAACGATACCAAAATCCACCAAGGAAAAAAATGATAATGATGGTGCAGAAGAAGCAAATTTGCAAAAGCTTGAGAAGTCAAGTCAAACTATAACTGCCCAAAAAATTGAGAATTTAATTTTTAGTTTCATTCTATTTATAATTTATAATATAAATTCTGACATTTTTGCATATTAATTATAGCTTGTAAAGTATTTGGCTAAAATGCATTTTTGGTCCCCCTATAATCTGCAATTTTAGTCCCCTTATTTTAAAATCAAGATATTTAGTCTCCCAATTTTTAAAATTGCTGATTTTGAAAAATTGGGGGACTAAATGTCTTTATTTTAAAATTGGAGGACTAAAATTGCTGATTTTGAAAAATTGGAGACTAAATGTCTTGATTTTAAAATAGAGGGACTGAAATTGCATATTGAGAATTATAGGGGGACTAAAAATGCATTTTAGCCAAAATATTTTTGCATCTAATCAAATGTTTTAATTATATATGTCATGTAATTTATAATTTTAAAGGTTTTATTAAATATTTTGTCTCCCCATAATTTTCCTGATATAATATTTTAAAAAATTATTTGAAAATTAATTTGTAGATAAAGATAAAAGAGAATGTATTAAAAGGATGTTAGGGAGCTAATAACTATCTACTGAAAAATAACCTAAAAGACTACCATTAAAGCTATAAAGAGAATAGAGATAAACATTCATATCTAGCTTAGGAAATTAGAAATAAATGCTAAATAACATAATAGATAAGATTCTAATATTTTATTATTTTAACTCCATCTTATAAAATCTTTCAATCATTTTAGTTTGGGTTTAAAGTCCATCCTATCAAAGGAATAAACTGTTAAAAAATACCAAAATTCAAAAAAAAAAAAAAGAATAATAATGATGGTGCAGAAAAAGCAAATTTGCGTATACTTGAGAAGTCAAGTCAAGTCAAGTCAAACTATAACTGCACAAAAAATGGAGAATGCAAATGTTATGAGTTTCATTCTATTTATATTAGATTTGTTGTTATGGCTTCCATGTGTATCATGATCTCGTCCATAATCAGTAATTCTGAAATTTTTGCATATTAATGATAGCCTTTCAATATTCATGACATAGATCCGAAACAAAATAACCCAATTTTATGAAAGAAGACAGTTCTGCACCTTTTTTTTTTAATTTTTTTTATTTTTTTTATCAACAGACACATATTTTTCATGAAAGAATATATACAAGTTTTCATTCATTTTGAAAATTTCTCACTCAAACTAGACAATTAGGAGCAAGTGATGCAACTCTGTCATTTTATTTGATTAACAACTAGATTACCCCTCTACCTAATTTAAATACTTCCACATGTGTTTCCTCATAAAATACCAGACAAGTTCTGGTGTATATTTTGAATTTACATTAAACCTCTATTTGCCAAGTTTCATTTTATATTTATTAGATTTGTTGTTATGGTTTTCATGTGTATCATTCCATCATAAGTAGTAATGGATTGCAGCCTGCGGAGTCTCAAGTTTGGGTACACCTACCAGATAAAATATTTGCTACAACCTTATGTAAAAATGTCTTCAATCGTTAAATTAAGCAATCTAATTTATAAGTGAGCAGATTTTTTTGAGTGTGTTTATATTTCAGAATGGCCTTAAACAACCGAAACAAAAGTAGACATTAAAATTTTCAAAAATTTTCTATACATTAATTACAACCTTACGAAATTCATAACACTAATACAACCAAAATAATCCATTCAACCAAACAACCAAGAACATATTGTGTAATTTTGACAACATAGTTACTAAACAAATGAACCATCATATTACAATGCAAGTATTATTGAAGCAACATTACATGAATATCACATAATTTACTCAATAATTTCTAGTAACTACTATATTGAGAAAATATAAGACAAAGTTGAGTATTATCTTGAGGTTAAATAGTATTACACTAAATCTTGTTTCTTATAAAAAGGACTGGATGTAGTAATATTTAAGAGAGAGTGACATATGTCATAGGAAGAGTTCTCTTTTCCAATAGATAAATAGATTTCTATCATGTTTTGGGTTGTTGGCAAAGGGTAGAGACACAAGGACTAGTTTGCAGCCTACCCACAATACATTGTTGATGAAACAAATTATCACATGGCATTGTGTAGCACTCGGCATTGACAGCCAATTCTTCCAAACATATAAACAACACTCACTTCGTACAATTTCCGTAGATTACTTCAACAACATTTCAATGGCTTCGTTGGATGCTAGAATATGCAAGCCATTATCAACAACCATAATTAAAAACCATAAAGGGATTTCACGAGGTTGAGATTCAAAGAAGGAAAAGCAACAACATCAACTTGAAACAGATCTCGAACATCATAAACGATCCCCTCTACTATTTCCTCAAGAAATTTAATGCAGAAGTGTGTGCGATAACAGTGTCCGCAGGAAATCTTGACCCTCTTGGAAGGAGCTATTAGAGGGGCAATATAGTAAGAATGAGGGAGTCAAGCTCAGTTGATTGAGTAGAGTATGTGAATTACTATAAATTGCCTGATACCTATCTTTGATTCTTAGGATAAAAATTATAGTAAAAGCATTGGGGGTATATGACTAAGACAAACTTTAATGTTGAATATGAAAATACCACAAGGAATCAGCATAGCATGCTGATTGGTGCAACAGTAACACTGATTTAGTTGAAACATCGACGTGTTGTAGTAGTGGCGTGGTTGTTTTATTCCACCAGGAAAATGTCTTTATGAAGTGAGCAAAATTTTTAAATGTGTTTATATTTCATAATGGCTTTATACAACTCAAACAAAAGTATCTGTTAAAAATTTTAGAAACTTCTGCACATTAACTACAGCCTTTCAAAATTATGACGCGGATCCTGACCAAAATAATTCATTCAACCAAACAATCAAGAACACTTTGTGTAATTTTGAACCAAACAAATGAACCATCATATTACAATACAATTATTATTGAACCAAACATAAATTTCTATCATATAATATAATATTTTTACTAGTGTTTGAGGGTTTTTTTTCTTCTTAATAACTGGCAATTGCAACGAGGTTTAAAACTAAAATTTCATGCAAACTAGCTATCCACACTACTCTTCATCACTGAACCAATTAAAACATTGTTCATGAAAGGGATGATTACATGGCAATGAATAATAGCATTCACCATTGACATCCAATTCCTCCTTGCATATCGGGCAACACTCGCCTTGTGCTTACTGCGTGGACTCTTCCGTGGCTGCAAGAAAGCCTGTGTCGTAGAGGGTCATTTCCAACCATAGAGGGATCTCTTGATGTTGAGATCCCAAAGAAGTAGAAGGAGGAGGAGGCATAGAAGCAACACCATCAACTTGAAACAGTTCTTGAACACAAATATGACCCCTTCTGTTATTTCCCCAATAGAATCAATAAAGGAGTGTATGCAAGATAACAGTGTCCGCAAGAATTGACCCTCTTGCAAGAAGCTATGACAAGGTACGGTTTGAGAGGGAGAGTATAATAAGAGTGTTGGAGTTGGAGTAGTATTGAGATGAACCCTAATGGAAAATTTGAAAATATCACTAGACAACAATGTGGTACGCTGATTCGACCCAAGCCTCGACATGCGGAAGGAGTAGCGCTGTGGTGCACTTCGTTCTACATATGCCATACAAAAAGATAAATAAAATTATTTAACCTCAAGATAATACTCAACTTTGTCTTATATTTTCTCATATACACTTGTAAAGATTACCTACATGTACAAAAGCTGAAGCCAGTTCTTTGTTTGTGAAGAAAGTAAAAGAATGATCTTTTTTTTTTTTTTTTTTATGTGTGTAGAATGATCTCCTTTGAATACTTGGTGCAAACTTTGCATACAAATAAAACCTTTATATAGAAAAAACAAATTTTATTTTTTTGTAATTCCCAAGAGGTTTATACTATTTTCGTGTAGCTTTTTGCTTCTGTACGGGATTTGATTCAGATGAAGATTTGGGAATTCTGGGTGTGGAGGGATTTTCCTTGACTTGGGTAATGCATTTGGAGTCAATTTCAGAACATTCTTTCTCTCACCACAATGCTCTATGCAAAGAATAAGAGTTGCAAAACATTCTTACAACATTACATATCAGAAACTACTAATGTTTATTCACCACAAAGAACAAGAGTTGCAATTGTTAATCACCAAATAGAACACATCGTGTTATTACCACCAAATAATTGTTCTATAAAAAGACAACTAAAAGAAGAGGAACACTACAATAGTGACAAGACAAGAAATTTAAGCAGCAAATTTCACATATTCACATAAAAAATCCATTTCTTGATTTCCAAAACAATCAAACTGAAAAGCATATGAAGAAGAAAGAAAGCCTTACTAAGGATTGGTTTGTTGTGCGGAAGGGGAATGGAGGCTAAAGTATCATACTTGTGGAAAAACTTCATGCATCATCAATTGCCCAACACTTTTTATAGTTTAGATTTGTCTAATTAGGTAGCACACTATCTTATGGCATGCATGCACGTCATATTCTAGGAAATGGAATTTGCTTTTTGGTGTGACAGTAGATGTTTTACAGAGTATGAGAAACAATCACGTGATGAATTCCTTAGCCTAGTTTAATTTTTCTTCCTTATTGGTGTGACAGTAGAAATAATTAAATAATTCAAATTTTGTAATTAAAAAACATAACGTATAATATTATCAATGTATTTTTACCTTCATTTTTAATTGAAATTTTATTATTTTCTTTATTTTGATATCACCTTAATGTATTTCAAATAACATTTAATTTAATAAATACTAGCAGAAACATGGGCGCTACCGTGCGTCTGTGTGTCCGCATTTCTATTACGCTAAATTTGATATGTTGTAAATTTATTTTACTATGCATAATTTTATCTATTAATTTTATTAAAATGGACTAAGTTTCTTATTTACCAATTTGTTAATGTTTATATTAACTTTAATTTACTATTTTGTCTAAATACATGTATATCTATATGTATTTTTTTTTTACTTCTTATGTCTCAACTATTAAAGGTACTATGATAATTTAATTATGTTGAACCTTCAAATGGCTGAAACAAATTAATTGGCAGATACTATTAACAACACTATTAACAAAGGCATAGATAATAAGTTTATCATAATATTATTATGTGATGCATTTCTAGACTTCACTTTAAACTAATTAACAGTCTATATTTCAGTTTTACTTATTATTTTCATTTACTAAAATTTAAAATTGACAATTTTTAGAATTTTAAAAATCTACTAATTTGTAAATTAAAATTAGCTTTTTTAAATATAAAAATCTACCAATTTGTTAATTAGATCTATATCGTTTAAGAATATGACTCGACACGTTGAACTCAAGGAAGAAAAGCTAGCATAAAAGTATAAATAATGCAGAAAGAGGGAATCGTACCGTGACCCTCCGCATTAAGTCATCCAAACTTTACCACTAAGCTATGATGTTGTTATAGTATATTAATGACAAATATATTATAATATCTATATTTTGTATTTATTTTACTTTATACTGATTCATGTGGTTTAATTAGTATTTCACCGATTCGACCGTTAACCCATTGACCTAGTATCCTTATTGAGCCGAATACGATCCAAGTTTTAAAACACTGATACTAGTCATTGCAATGCCGCAACCATATACGTCTGTCCAAAATCTAATGATTTTCTCAATTCCTATTGATAATTGTTGTGCATACTTACATTTGCACTTAATTTTCACAACAATTATCTTACTTTCTTCTCATTAATTGTTTTGTTTGGTCTCTTTTAGTTAGGAAACACCTTCTTTTAGGATTTTGTTTCATGTAGTTAGTTTTAGCAACTTATTAGCTTTTTAATTATGTTTTTGCAGAGTTCTAGTATACCGGAAGAAGAGTTGAAGATGGGGAATTCAAGACCATTCACTCAGCGAGTGTTGTTGCCGCTGAGCGAGAGAGCTCGCACTGAAGAGGACACATGGCAAGTTGTTGGCTAAGTGAGAAGTTATGTTTGTTTAGCTGGATTGGAAGCTGAAGAGGCAACTTGGGAAGTGTCAAAGCCGCTTAGCGAGCTCATGCTCACTAAGTGAGTTGATCTATCTGCCTAAAGAAGAATTGCAAATTAATGTAACTTGCTTGACGAGTTGTTGCTCGCTAAGCAAGTTGTGCTTTTATGCAGAAGCGACAAAACATAGATTCTCACCCTATTTAAAGTGTCTTGTCATTGGGATCATCATCAGATCATTCTAGGTTTGTGTGCTTGGTAGCTGAGGCTCCCACCTACCACATTCCTTCCATTCTTCACCATTTCTCTTCCATTTTCCTTTGTTCTTTGTAATTTTTGGTGGCTTCTCATGACAATCAGGAGCTAACTTCTTTATAGCTGGGGATTTGGTGTACTAGCAACTCTCATGTAATCACTCTTACTATCTATTTAATGAATATTCAGTGTTAATGCTATTTCTCTGTTTTTAATGTTGGTTCTTGGCTTGATCACCCAAGCACTTTATCTATTTGGTTTTATTGTCATTGGGAAATGGTATCTAATGAATGTCTCATCTAGGAATGGAGTGATGTTTGTTAGTCTCTTAATGATCCTTGCTCTTAAACAAATCATTTAACTTCACTTACTAAGGGATTAGGTGTAGAGTTAATTGATTTAGCTTCTTTCACTTGAGGAATCAAGGTTAGAAGATTCAAGTGGGTTGAGATAACACTAGGGTTTTCATTAAAAGGAGAAAAATCAATTATATTACTGAGATGTTTGCCAAGTACCACCAAATACCCCAACTAGCTTGTTTTATTGTTGTTTTCGGCCACTGCACACCAACTATTTGATCTCTTGCCTCTTTGAAATATGTCCTGTTTTAAATAGTTTATTTTAGAACTTAGAATTTAATTTCTAAATCATTTCACTAAAACACTTATTCTTTTGCCTAGACTTAAATTTACACAAAAGCTTAGTACGA
This sequence comes from Pueraria montana var. lobata, assembly GCA_026413185.1. Classification (NCBI taxonomy): domain Eukaryota; kingdom Viridiplantae; phylum Streptophyta; class Magnoliopsida; order Fabales; family Fabaceae; genus Pueraria; species Pueraria montana. The sequence goes on from CM048656.1 coordinate 37,999,502, forward strand.
ACAAGTCCTTGTGGATATGACTTTGTACTCAAATATTGAAAATACTACACCGATTAGTGCGCTTGTCAACGATGTAACACCTATACGCCATTCCTTATTAGACATAACATTAGACCAACTCTTTCTAATGCCTCCAAAAAAATTGACATCCCATTAGCTTCTACCATTTTAGGTAAAATATCACTACCACACTTATATTTTTGTCTGACAATTCTCACTCTCACCTCCTTAGATATATATTAAATTTTAAAAATTCTACTGTTAAATTAAACTTTTTTTTAATAGATCAACTGTACAATTTTTTGTAAAATTTTCAAACTAATTGATAATTCATTAATTAAGTTTTATTTAAAGTATAATATTTTTTTAAAAAAAGTAAATGTTGACTATAAAATTTTATAACTATAAGTGTTTGATTGATCTAAAATTTGGTAAACATGCGTAATCGTTGAGTTAATATAAAAATATTTAATAACTGAATTAATAAAATTTAGAGAAAATGACCAATGCACGATACTGTAAAATAATTTTATATTGTTATCCAATCATAAAGTATCATGTATGGTAAGTTTGTTGATTTATACAATAATTACCTTAAAAGTCATACCAATTTTATCATTGTTGGACGGATTGTGAATACTCCAAAATATTTATCATTGTTTGAATTCCCTTAAACCCCATAAGAATTTCTTTATTTTATGTTTCTTTTAAATTTCTTGGATGTATAGTAAATATCTCGAAGTATTTGGTTATATTTTGATTGATTGATTGCTTGGATGTTAGTTGTTCATACGATTTTACCCTTTTAAAATTACTAATTAAAAGATTTCTTAAAATTATAATTATGGATTATTTTAATTTTTGAAATTATGGAAAAATATTTCTCTTTAAATTTCAAGCTGATAATTATCAATTACTTCATATTCATTTGATTTTTGACTTTGACAACTATAAATCATTTTAATCATTGACTTTATTGTACACTAATCAATTTGGTCCACTATTAAATTCAAGAATTAAATTTATACTATCAAAATTAAAGACTAAATTCAAGAAAACTTCTTGATTTCAAGAAAGTAACATATATTGTAGAATTCAAATTTATAGTTATATTAAAAAATAAATACATTCAATTATTTTCTATTTTTTTTCTTATTAATAAATAAGTTCATATCTATTTGAAATGTTATTTTTCTATATTAAAATAGTAAATATATCAATATAGTAAATTAAGTTTTTATTAAAAAAATTAATTTTATATTTTTTTAGCAATATAAGAAATTAACAAAATTGCCTGTTTTTATATATACAAAAAAAATTACTCCTCTAAAAATTCACACTCTTCTGTTGTTTAAAAATGTAGTAAAATAAGTAGCATTTCTCACAAAATATTTTACTAACGAAAAAATATTTTAAAATTTTCTAAATTATAAATAATTTAGATAAATTAAAAATTATATCTTACTAATGAAAATTATAAAATATTTAATAATTGTTTTACAAAAATAGACAAAATGTAGCTTGACTCTCGTGTTCAAAATCTTTCTCCATTACTCTCTAAATATTTTTTTTAAAAAAATAGAAGCTACATCATTAAAATAAGCAAACTAAAAACATAAAAAAAAAATAGATAATACTACTATGCTATCATATGGGACGGAAGGAAAGAAAATAGGGTGGAAAAAAATATGAATAACAAGTTTTTTTTTTTATTTGGTTGGAGAAAAAGTGGAAAGAAAAAAAGGAGGAAAATGTTGACTTTTAAAAATAAAAATTTAAGTTTTTTTTCCTTTTACTTTTCTTCCAAGTCAAAATTTCAAAAAAATAATTTACTTCCTTATTTTCTTTCTGCTATTCCAAACAAGCCGTGAATGTATATGGAGAGAAAATATACAAAGAAAGAAAATAATAAATATGATTGGTAACGTAATCAGAAAATAAGAGAAATAAAAGAAAATGAAATAGAAAATAAATATACATTTATATTCCAAAAAAAGGTTTTTGCAGATTTTGTCTTTTGGTTTCCAAATTTTTGGTACTTCCGGTAGTCAACGGTCAAACAGACACTCACAAACATACTCGGCATTGCATTTTTACACCACGACTGTTATGCTCAACACAAGGGCTGGGACAGTCTCATATAAATAGAGGGTGCAATTGCATACAAGAACCAGAGAAGATAACCAACAATTAAAAACACTAGTCTGAGAGAAGAGTAAGATAAATTTTGGTGTAAGGAAGGAGAGCTAAGGAGCATTTGAAGAATATAGGTGTGTTCTTTAATCTTGTTTTTAAATTTCATTACAGTTGCAGCTGAATTATTATCAATAATACTTTGTCATTTGTATGTTATCGTTGCTTTTTTTTTTTTTAATCTCTGGATCAACCCAAGGTTATATATTTTTTTTGAAAAAAAAAATACACTTCATTTTTTAGATATAAAAAATGGAAGAACCAACGAGATTAAAAAAAATGAGAAAGCTGAAGATGTGACGAGTGATGTAAGGTGATTGGAGGATAAAGAGAAAAAATGAGATATGAGATAGGAGTATTTTTTTTCACTTGTAATTAAGTAAATGCATGATCTGATTATTTTTGCAATTTTTATAATCCCTAATATATGATAGGGATGAAGGATGTCTCTTAATTTCTTGGTATAGACCTATCATTGTTCATAAATACTGGTTAGTACAAAGATCAATGATACACATGGTGGATTAATTTTTGAACCATTCATATTTCTTTTACACATATAAGTTTTTTGGTTACTTGTAAGTTGTAACAAAGAAAAGAAGCTCATTTTTTACAATGACGTTTGATTTTATTGTCTACAAGCTTCCACAATAGTAATTTTAACGAATATAGAAAAAAAAATATTATGTTGAAAATTGTTCTTTCAGTCAAATTTTAAAAAAATGTGAGTAATACACGTTTTAATATATACTTTTTTAAAAACACAGTTTATTGTTAATTAAAATTTATTTAAAATTATAAAAAAATTGAATTTCACTTATTATTTAAAATAAATTATAATTAATAATAAATAGAGTATTAGAAAATGAATTACTCGTCTTTTAACCTATATGCAGTGTGTCGGAAAGGATATAATTAGATAATTAATGTGATTCTATTAGAATTTTTATAACAATGATACCTTTTTTAGTTTATGTAAAAAAAAATGACACCTTTTTTAGTTAATACATTTTTGTTTTGTTAAATTGTTTTTTCTAGTTACGAACATAAATTTTACAACAAAATATTATCTGTTTTCATTTTTCTCTTATCCTAAATAAAAATATTAACACATTTTTTCTAACATACTTCCTCCGATCCTATTTATACTTAAATCTAAGATAAATTTATTGTCATAAACTAAATTAACTACTTTTCTTAATCTTGATGAATTAAGTAATTGAGTTTTATAAATAGGAACGGCTGAAGTATTTTTTTATTATTAATTAAAATTTATTAAAAACTACAAAATAAAAAGAGTGAGTCATCAAAGAGAGAGTGTATTGTTAGTATATTTCTCTTTCAAACAATTTAAGCCCATTTCCTCTTTCAGTTTTCTCTTCTTTTGCTTTTGAAACCAAAGAAAGTGTAGAAGGACAAGTACTGAATTATTCTCATAAACTGATATTTTTTCTGCTTTTTCCAACGTTTGTGTGTACTCAGCCATTGTCATTGAATAAAATGATGAAAGAGAGAGACTTGCTTCACCAGAATCGTGTTCAAGGTTTGTGACCCTATTAATGAAGAAACTTTTAATTATTTTGATATCTTTTATTCTCCTTCTTTTTATGACATTTTATATAGATGGTATAGAAGAGTGTAAAATAATTAGTAAACATTTTCATTATCAGCTAAGTTGTGAGTGAATTAGTAGGATCTATGCAAATGTGTTAAAAACTCACCTAGAGCATCTTTAAAGTATACATTCTTAACTCACTTTTATTAAGTCTCACCAGGTCAGATTTAATTTAAAAAAATTTCTATTCTAACAGAATAATCTAAAAACTTAAAAATGAATCTCATGTATTATCTCATAAATATGTTTTTTTAATCATGTCGAGTTCAAACTTAATTAGTCTGGCATCTTAAATGTGTCTAGATTCGGTTGATCAAATCTAAGTAACAATTTGCATTAATGAATGTGACACCACCAACTTTTCCCTGTATTGAACAATGGAACTAGCTTTAACAGCAGTTAGATATAAATTTGCACGATGTAGAATACTCTTAAAACCCTAAAGATGCTTCTTGATTCTTAAATATATTTAGCATATATTTTATTTCTTGGCTTGGATGTTTGAATTTTAACTTGTTAACGGAAGATTATTGCTTTGTTTCTCCAGCATTGAAGTTGATGCAAAAGCATGCACGTGAACATGTTCGTAAAGTCATGGAAGAGACTAAAATATTCCAACACGAGATAGATACAAGGAATGCTGAACTCAATCGCTGGTGTCAACAAGTGATTGAACAAGAAACCTTAACTATTCAGGTAAAGTCATATGGAAGTGAGTTTTTTTGGTTTCATTTTTCCCAATTTTATACCTTATTAATCAATGATGAATCATGCGAAAAAAATTTGCAGCTGGAGAAATAATGATTGTATTTAATCCTTAAGGCCAAAATATTGGCAATTTTTTAAGCACAGTGACTCAGGAGGGAACATTTAACATACCTCAATTAGCCAATAAATCAGTATAGCCCTCATCCATTAACACCGTACCATCCTGCCAACACAACACAGTAGCACATCATTATACCCAGAAATTGATCAACAAAAATTGGGAAAAAAAATTATCAACAAAATGATATATTTTATTTTCTATAAAAAATCTTAACGTGTCTAGCAGATTTTTCACACAAAAAAAATTGCAAATAAATTCTCTAGTTTTTTTTTTTTTTTGGTTCAGTGGCATATGAAGGTATAAAAGTCATTAAAAAAAATTTGTGTTATTGATAAAGTAGATACAAATATTTTAGTAGTATCTGGATAAAAACATATTTCAGTAGTATAAAATGTAATTAATTAAGAAAATAATTAATATTTGAATAGTATAGTTAAAAATGCTTAAAATTTCTCGTATGAGATAATATTATCAAAATTATTACATTTTATTTTGTATATTATAAATTTAATTATTTTGGCCCCTACAATTAATTTCTTCAAGCTCCGCCATTGGATATCCCCTTTATATATTGTTATAGATAAAAACACTTTTTTTTTTTAATTTTTATGCTCTTACAATGAACAGGATGAGTTGAAAGATGTGAAGAAAAGCATAGAAGATGTTCATGAATTGGTGCTTAAGATAACAAAATATGTTACTATTAGCACACCAAACAAGACTTCAAAACTAGGACGTCAACTTCTCTATGCAAGTCATGATTGTAAGAGATTAGAGAAGAAAATAGTTGGCAAAAAATTATTTTCACCACTAAAAAAAAAAAATGAAACATGCAAAGGTTTTGCAAACCACAACTTCTTCAAAAGGGTATCGCATTAATGATAGGTCTGCTATAGACCTAGCACAGACGGTGAGGGCAATTGTTAAAAGGCAAAAAAGCTTTTACTTATTGTGATTTTTTTATTAAAATATATATTTTACAATTTTTTTGTTCGTACATGTAGTGGTTGTGTGAATTGTTTGAACTACCCATGCTCCAACTCATGAGCCTATATGATCGAGAAGTTGCTGTGTTGTCATACATCTTTGGAAAATCAAGCATAGATCAAATGGATAGGTACATTTTAACAACTATCAAAATGTATTTTACATTAAATACAAAGTGAGCAATGATTTTGTCTCTTGTTTTTAATTTAACCAATGACTTCTTGTTGGTATTGGGTTCTAATTTATTATTTGTAATATTCCAGTCTCGAGATTTTAATAACTACACACGGAGATTATTGCAGTGGCAGTAGGAAAACATTAAAAGATTTGCTGCCCAAAAAAGAGATTTGCCAAGAAGTAATTAATCTTATCTATGCATTTTTTTGCTATATTTTTTTTTTGTATTTATTCACATTACTAATAGGTAATATTATACAGATACTTGATCTAGTTACATGTATGATGACATATGAAGTAAGATCAAAATCCAACAACCAGCCAAGTGTTTGGTTCATGCCTACGCATGTTTCAGTATGTTTTTTTTTTCATCTGACACCATTCAATTCAGTTAATTTACTTGATTTTTTTATAAAAAAAAAAAAATATTAACGTATCTTTGAACTTGGTAGCAATGTGCTCTTGAGTGCAATAACGACCCAGACAAAATGAGAGAATATTATCAACACTCTTTTATGGGTAAAGTTGAATTTTTGACCAAGGTGAGTAACATCAATAAACTTTCATTGCTATATTATTTTATCTTTACACTTTGATAGTCTAATTTTTTACTTTTACATGAATAGATATTTGTCCCTGTCAATGAGGGAAACTCTCACTGGTTTTTGGTGGTTATTGACGTGCTGAGGAAAGAGATTATTTTGCTTGATTCACTTCCAACAGCATCAAAAAGTCATTCACGAGAATGCAATGTTGATGTATTGGTAAATATTACCTAATCCTCAATTATTACTCCAGCATGAATCCTTCTACGCATATCCCTGGACAGAGAGGCTGCTAATCCTCAAATATAACATTGTGCAGCTTGAAGGGATAGGCATACAAAAATATGGCTCGTAAGTTTGTTTATATTATGTTTAGTCCATTGCATATGTACACTAATTTTCAAGTTAAAAATGAGTGATTTTATAAATATAGGAATGATTGTGGTATTTGGGTAGCAAGTTGGATGATGCAAATGGGTGAAAATGAATACAAAATACAAGTAAGTTTAAAATTAATTTAAGTTAAATATTCTTCATTTTTTTTGGATATTTTGCAGCTATATTCAATTATTAAATAATTGAAAAACAATTGTTTATAGGTGAACGATGGAACAAGGATGCGGCTCGCCTTGGATTTGGCTGTGAAGCCTTACAATCTAAGTCGTACAAATTTAATTGAAAGGTCACTTGAGTACTTGGGTTCCGAGTAGGCATAGCACTTATGCAGAAGTAGTCTTTTTACTTTTCTTGAATATTTTGGATTCAATGTTTATTCGTTAATGTTTTAATGGCAAAATTTGTGTTTTTTTTTATATACTGTTTAAATTTTTTTTATATGAATTAATGGCACAATTTGTGAATATTTCAATTAAGGAAATTAAGTTCCATAAATGTTGCCAAGTGAAATTCTACCGTAATAGCTATGAATGAAATTCTATTAAGATCATCAATTCATCATGCAACAGGATTGGATGATCAATGTTAACTGTTAAGCACGTATATTGACATGGCAATTATGTTGCGGGTGCACTTGCAGCTTAGGTGCTAGAGAGAACAATATGCAAGTCTTTGTTGCTCCACACAATGTAGTTTTGGATGTCTTTATACGTGAGCCAAAAAAAAAAATCCCCTTCTCCCCAATTTGTTTATTAAAAAAACATAACGTCTAATATTATCAATGTATTTTTACCTTAATTTTAAATTGAAATTTTATTATTTTCTTTATTTTGACATTACCTTAATGTTTTTCAAATAACATTTAATTTAAGAAATACTAGCAAAAACACGGGTGCTACCGTGCGCCTGTGTGTCCACATTTCTATTACGCTAAATTTGAAATGTTGTAAATTTATTTTACTATGCATAATTTTATCTATTAATTTTATTAAAATGGACTAAAAGTTTCTTATTTACGAATTTGTTAATGTTTATATTAACTTTAATTTACTATTTTGTCTAAATACATGTATATCTATATGTATTTTTTTTCCTTCTTATTTCTCAACTATTTAAGGTACTATGATAATTTAATTATGTTGAACCTTCAAATGGCTGAAACAAATTAATTGGCAGATACTATTAACATTATTATTAACAAAGGCATAGATAATACGTTTTTCATAATATTATTATGTGATGCATTTCTAGACTTCACTTTAAACTAATTAACGGTATATATTTCAGTTTTACTTATTATTTTCATTTACTAAAATTTAAAATTGACAATTTTTAGAATTTTAAAAATCTACTAATTTGTTAATGAAAATTAGCTTTTTTAAATATTAAAAATCTACCAATTTGTTAATTAGATCTGTTCATCTTTAAAATTTTAAAAACCAACAATTTGTTAATTAGAAATAGCCATTTTTTAATTTTAAAAATCTATAAATTTGTATACTACAACCACCCATTTTTTCTTATTTTTTTAAAATATGTGGATTCCCTCACAAGATCCTGGTATATTTAACAATATTTGGATGTCTCCAGATATGTAGCACTTGATTTGTTTAATAATAGGGAAATTTAAAAAATAAATTGTATTTATCATTTGTGGCTTTTTTAAATTTGAATGGGAACAAAGAACAAAAAAAAAAAGATAAGTATTGGAAAAGAAACTATCCAAATAATAATGCAGCATAAGTTGGATAAAAAAGAGTAGAGGCCATAAAAAACAGAACAATCTTCACCAACATTAAAGCATTTGGGTTTCCTCAGATGATCCTTCTGTGTTTCAGGAGTTATGCTTCGAAGGAATGCAACATAATCATCAGCATGAAAAGATCCCTATCTCTGGCAGGAAATAGCTTATGGAACTGCATGTGCTGAAGCAATCCATAATGAGCAAACTTGTTCCTAAAGTAGTTTAGCTACTATTCGATCAAATAGTCTTGTAAGACATCACTTTTGTAGACTTATCCTTCTCAAAGTGTAATGTAAAGATCTTTAGTGTTAATGAAAGATAAACTTACATATGATATGAATATAACCCAGTAGCTAGAGAATGGTTTCAAATCTACAATGGTGATAATGTATAAACAAAAATAAATAAATTATATTTCCTATAGTGAACACTTGCAATTGCAAATTTGCAATGGTGATAATAACAGAGGAAAAGGAAACATGAAAATATATCATACAAATTGAAGAATATTGAGAGCCTTCTCAAGAGGCTTGGTCTTCCCTGCCTCCATAGCAATTAATGAAAAAGTCTTGCATACCAAGGCGCAGAGAGTATGAACCCTTCTTCACTGCATTCTGAAAAAAGTTCATAAAAACAACCTCACCAACCAAATAAGAGAAACCTCAAAATGAAAAACCCACGTAACAGAACAAAACAAAACTGAATAGAGGCATTATGAGGAAGACAGCATTTTCTCATGGATTTACCTTTGGGCTGCATCTGATTATGGCATTTGAAAATGGGAGTGGTGTGGGAATAAAAAAAAGTGGGAAGCTGTTGCTAATGAGAAGTTACTGGAAAGAAATGAGACCAATAAGAAATTAATAACCAAAAAAGAGAAAGGATGACATTCCTTATCAGACATAACATTAGACTAACTCTTTCTAATGCCTCCAAAAATTTGACATCCCATTAGCTTCTACCATTTTAGGCAAAAATTCACCTCCTTAGATGTATATTAAATTTTAAAATTTCAATTGTTAAATTAACTTTTTATTGAATATATCAACTGTACAATTTTTTGTAAAATTTTCAAACTAATTGATAATTCATCAATAAAATTTTATTTAAAGTTGACTATAAAATTTTATAACTATAAGTGTTTGATTAATCTAAAATTTGGTAAACATGCATAATTGTTGAGTTAATATAAAAATATTTAATAATTGAATTAATAAAATTTATAGAAAATGATCGATGCACGACAGTGTAAAATAGTTTTATATTGTCATCCAATCATAAACTATCATGTATAGTAAATTTGTTGATTTATATAATAACTACCTTAAAAGTCATACCAATGTTATCATTGTTGGACCGATTGTCAATACCCCAAAGTATTTATCATTGTGTTGAATTCCCTTAAGCACCATAAGAATTTCTTTATGTTATGTTTCTTTTAAATTTCTTGGATGGATAGTAAATATCTCGAAGTATTTAGTTATATTTTGATTGATTGACTGCCAGGATGTTAGTTGTTCATATGATTTTACCCTTTTTAATTACTAATTAAATTATGTCTTAAAATTATAATTATTGATTATTTTAATTTTTGAAATTATGGAAAAATATTACTCTTTAATTTCAAGCTGATAATTATCAATTACTTCCTATTCATTTGATTTTTGACTTTGACAACTATAAATCATTTTAATCATTGACTCTATTGTACACTAATCAATTTGGTCCACTATTAAATTCAAGAATTAAATTTATACTATCAAAATTAAAGACTAAATTCAAGAAAACTTCTTGATTTCAAGAAAGTAACATCTATTGTAGAATTCAAATTTATAGTTATATTAAAAAATAAATACATTCAATTATTTTCTTTTTTTTCTTATTAATAAATAAGTTCATATCTAATTGATATGTTATTTTTCTATATTAAAATAGTAAATATATCAATATAGTAAATTAAGTTTTTTATTAAAAAATAATTAATTTTAGATTTGTTTAGCAATATAATAAATTAACAAAATTTCCTGTTTTTATATATACAAAAAACTTACTCCTCTAAAAATTCACACTCTTCTATTGTAAAAAAAAGAAGTAAAATAAGTAGCATTTCTCAAATCATAAATTACAAAATATTTTACTAAGGGAATTTTTTTTTTAAATTTGTCTAAATTATAAATAATTTAGATAAATTAAAATTATATCTTACTAATGAAAATTATAATATATTTAATAATTTTTTTACAGAAATAGACAAAATGTAGCTTGACTCTCGTGTTTAGAATCTTTCTTCATTACTCTCCAAATGTTTTTTAAAAATAGAAGCTACATCATTAAAATAAGCAAACTAAAAAACATAAAAAAAGAAAAGAAAAGATAATACTATTGAGGCTATCATATGGGATGGAAGGGAAGAAAATAGGGTGGAAAAAAAATATGAATAACAAGTTTTTTTTTATTTGGTTGGAGAGAAATTGGAAAGAAAAAAGAGGAAAAGGTTGACTTTTAAAAATAAAATTTTAATTTCTTTTCCTTTTACTTTTCTTCCAAGTAAAAATTAAAAAAAAAAAATGTTCCTTCCCTATTTTCTTTCTGCTATTCCTAACAGACCATGAATGTATATGGAGAAAAAATATACAAAAAGAGAAAATAATAAATATGATAGTAACGTAATAGGAAAATAAGAAAAATAAAAGAAAATGAGATAGAAATAAAACGAAATAGAATATATATATATATATATATATATATATATATATATATATATATATATATATATAATAATTCCAAAAAAAAATTCTTTCAGATTTTGTCTTTTCATTTCCAAATTTTTGGTACAGCTAGTAGTCATCGGTGGAACAGACACTCATGAACATACATGTCATTGCATCTTTACACCACGACCGTTATGCTCAACGCAAGGGCTGGGACAGTCTCATATAAATAGAGGGTGCAGTTGCAAACAAGAACCAGAGAAGAGGAACCAACAATTAAAAACACTAGTACGAGAGAAGAGTAAGAATAATTTTGGTGTAAGGAAGGAGAGCTAAGGTGCATTTGAGGAACATAGGTGAGTTCTTTAATCTTGTTTTTAAATTTCATTACAGTTGCAGCTGAATTATTATCAATAATACTTTGTCATTTGTATGTTATCGTTGCTTTTTTTTTTTTAATCTCTGGATCAACCCAAGGTTATATTTTTTTTTTCTGAAAAATAAGATATACACTTCATTTTTTAGATATAAAAAATGGAAGAACCAACGAGATTAAAAAAAAAATGAGAAAGTTGAAGATGTGATGAGTGATGTAAGGTGATTTTAGGATAAAGAGAAAAAAATGAGATATGAGATAGGAGTATTTTTTTCACTTGTAATTAAGTAAATGTGTGATCTGATTATTTTCGCAATTATTATAATCACTAATACATGATAGTGATGAAGGATGTTACTAACATTTTCTTGGTATAGTCCTATCTTTATGACGGGAAATTTAGGTCCTGACCCTTTAGAAGTTAACAACGCCTATCATTGTCCATAAAAACTGGTTAGAACAAAGAACAATAATACACATGGTGGATTAATTTTTTGAACCTGTCTATTCATATTTCTTTTACACATAAGTTTTTTGGTTACGTGTAAGTTGTAACAAAGAAAAAAAACTCATTTTTACATTGTTGTTTGATTTTATTGTCTACAAGCTTCCTCAGTAGTAATTTTAAATCATATAGAAAAAAAAAAAATTATTTTGACAATTGTTTTTCAGTCAAAATTTTTTAAAAAATGTAAGTAATACATGCTTTAATTTATTTTTTTAAAAACATAGTTTATTGTTAATTAAATTTCGTTGTAAATTGTAATTGTTTTTTGAATTTCACTTATTATTTAAAATAAATTTTAATTAATAATACATAATGTATTAGAAAATGAATTACTAACTATTCTCGTGTTTAACCTATATGCGGTGTGGCAGAAAGGATATAATTAGATAATTAATGTGATTCTATAAAAAAAAATTATAACAATAATACCTTTTCTAGTTAATGCATTTTTATTTTATTAAAATAATTTTCTAGTTACGAACATAAATATTACTACAAAATTTAACCTGTTTTCATTTTTCTCTCAAGAAGAGTGCTAAGAAAATGTGTTTTCTAACGTACTCTTTTTAATATATTTTATATTACTAGTATTTATTAAAATTTATTAGAAACTACAAAATAAAAAGTGTGACCAGGGACGGATCTAGAAACCTATTAAAGAGGGGGTTGGATTTTTTTTTTCTTCCTTTATAATTGTTTAAATTTCTAACTTTTAATAAACAATAATTTTTCAAAAATATTTACTATTTTTACACATAAAATTGAAATTAATTTTTTTTAAGCAAAAGAAGGTGAGCTAGGAAAAAGAAATAGGGGTTGACATCCCAACTATGTTGGCACCCCAATCCCTAAGACCAAAAAACCAGCGCACCATGGAATGTATTAGATGAAAAGGATGCACAAAACACTTGGGGGGACCAAGCCAAAACCCAAGGAAACAAACTTATCTGAACCTATATGAAGGGAGCCCTTGTCTGTACCTAAGGAGCTTGTTAGAGACAAAAAGAGGTGGAGCATTCCACCAAGTATAACCACTATTATGTGCACCATAAGAGGCCAGCTTGTCCCCACAAGCATTACCCTCCTGGTAAATATGGCTAAACCTAAAGTTAAAAGATTTGGTTAAAAATTGAAATTAATTTTTATTTTAAATGATAATAACTTTCTGCTATCATAATAACAACAAGCACACAACTAGTTTTACCTATTTACACTAGTTATCATCTTAACTATTGCAATAATAACAACAAACACAACTAGTTTTACACAATTAATTTTACACAATTTTACACTAACTAATTTAAAAATATATATGTATATACACGAAAAATTCCAAGGGAGGGAGGGCTGGGACCCATGCCCGGCCTTTGCATTCGTCCCTGAGTGTGACCTACCAAAATTTATAATCTCCTTATATATAAAAATGAATAAGTCTATACGTGCTCTCATTGTTCCACTCTCCCTACTCTCTCTCACATTCACTCTCATTTGAATACTCTCTTTTCATGAAGTGGTGTAGTTCACTCTCCAATATGCATCTGTTTCTTCTACTTTTCCTAAAATTTCTCTTATCAATTTCTATAACTACCCACGTTCGCAATATTTCTATAATTACCTCCACTCACTTCTATCTGATGCTATTTTTTTTTAATATTTTTTTATCAGTTTTTTGTAACTATATTTTTTAATTCCGAAAATTTCTCTCTTTCATCAATAATTTCAAATCTTTAATTCAATTTACTTTTCAATTTTCAAAGTTAATATTTCCTTATCTTTTTAAAAAAAAATTATAGTCTCTAATTTCTTAGAGATGAATTATCTCTATTTTCAAATTTCTTTCGATGTGCTATATAATCCTTTTTTTTTTCTTTTCAAATTTCTTTCTATTAAGTGTATAAATAAAATAGTAAAAATTTGAATAAGTGTTGTGCATTGCACGAGCTAAAACATTAATTTTTAAATAAATTTTATGTTAGAGAGTATATTGTTAATATATTTCTCTTCTAAACAATTTAAGCTCATTTCTTGTATCAGTTTTCTATCCTTTCATTTTGCTTTTGAAACTAAAGAAAGTGTAGAAGGGCAAGTACTGAATTGTTCTCATAAATTGATTGTTTTTTTTTTTCTGATTTTTCCCACGATTGTCAGTACTCAGCTTCAATGGCTAGCAGTTCAGAAGAATCAGACATAAGCGAGTCAGAGAAGGAAGAATACATAGAGAAGTCATATGAACAACTCAAAGCTGGTAAATACAAAGTCAAGTATGCAAACAAAACATTCAGATGCCCTTTTTGTACAGCCAAGAAAAAGCAGGCATTTGGGTTCAAAGACCTTCTTCAACATGCCTCTGGAATAGGCACAGGCTCATCCAAAAGAAGAGTGAAAGTAAAGGCAAAGCACCTTGCCTTGGCACAGTACTTGAAAGAATTGGATAATAACTCACAACAAGCTAAGCCTCATGGGGTTGAAACAGCCATTGAAAAACCCAACCCAGATGAAAGGTTTGTTTGGCCTTGGACAGTGATTGTAGCCAACATATTTGGGAAGCCAAAGAGGCTCATGTTTTGCATAGTGCAGAAGATCCAAGAGGGTATGTTGTGCTGGAATTCGGCACAGAATGGACCGGGTTCAGACAAATGATGAAATTAGAAACAGATTTTCTAGTTCGTCATCATGGCAAAAACGATTACGAGCCAAGGAAAATGGGTCACGCTTCGGGCTTATATGCTTGGTGCGCACGTGCAGAGGATTACAACTCAGAAGGGTCTGTTGGGACTTGTCTTCATGAGATAGCTGTGCTGAAAACAACTTCTGAGGTTGCGCAATATGCATTGAAGGTAAAAATCGAAGCTCTGGACCATTTGGGTGAAGAAATAGGCTATGCAAACAAAAAGATTGGTAAGATGGAAACGAAGTGCATTGTGGATAACATGTCATTGAATAAAATGATGGAAGAGAGAGACTTGCTTCACCAGACTCGTGTTCAAGGTTTGTGACCCTATTAATTAATGAAGAAATACCTATTTTTATATCTTTTATTATCCTTTTCTTTTGACATTTTATATAGATGCTATAGAAGAGTGTAAAATATTAGTAAACATCTTCATTATCAGCTAAGGTTTGAGTGAATTAGTAGGATCTATGAAAATGTGTTAAAACTCACTTAGAGCATCTTTAAAGTATATGTTCTTAACTGATCAGTTTTATTAAGTCTTACTAGGTCAGATTTAATTCTAATAATTTTCTATTCTAACAGTAATAATCTAAAACCTTAAAAATGAATCTCACGTATTATCTCATAAAAATATTTTTTTTAATCATGTCCAGTTCAAACTTGATTAATTAATTAATCTGGCATCTTAAATGTGTTTAGATTCGGTGGATCAAATCTAAGTAACATTTTGCACTAATGAATGTGACACTACCAGTACCAACATTTCCCTGTATTGAACATTGGAACTAGCTTTAACAGCAGTTGGATACATATTTGCACGGTGTAGAATTCTCTTAAATCCCTAAAGATGCTTCTCGATTCTTAACTATATATTTAGCATATATTTTATATATTAATTGCTTGGCTTGGATGTTTGAATTTTAACTTGTTACACGGAATTAAGATTATGGCTTTAATTTGTTTCTCCAGCGTTGAAGTTGATGCAAAAGCATGCACGTGAAAATGCGCGTAAAGTCATGAAAGAGACTGAAAAATTGCAACACGAGATAGATACAAGGAATGTTGAACTCAATTGCTGGTGTCAACGAGTGATTGAACAAGAAACCTTAACTATTCAGGAAAGGAGAAAATTTGAGGAAGAAAAGAAAAGGGTAAATCTTTTTAACCAACTCATCTTGAATTTGTATGACATAAAATTTGTTAATGATAGTATCCAGACTAATATGAGCTATTGAATTTATAATGTGAAGAAAATGGAATCATTAATTTTAGCATCAGAGGAGCAGATGAAGGCCAGAAGTGATTTTGTCAGTTTGCTTGAAAAACATCAGGTGTGTCATACGTTGTTGTTGTTGTTGTTTTTTTTTTTTTTTTCCATATGGAAGTGAGTTTTTGTGGTTTCATTTTTCTCAATTTTATACCTTATTAATCAATGATTAATCATGCGAAATAATTTTGCAGCTGGAGAAAAAGACTCAAACTGATGCACTATTGAAGCTTGAAAAAGAAATGGAGACTGAACATAAGTTGAAGTTAGAGATTGCTGAACTAGAGGGGCAACTCAAGGTTTTGAAATGTATGAATGTGGAGGGAGCTGATCATGAGAAGAGAAGAAAGAAGGAAATAGAAGAGATGGAAGAAAAACTGGAGGACATGATTTTCGATATGTCCGTAAAAGATTATGAAAATCGAGCTCTGGAAAAAAAAGAACAAGAAGCTAAAACTGAGCTAGAAGATGCTCGACAAGAAATTATTAAGGTAATGTTTTATTTTTGAAAAAACCCATATACTAATCCTTAAAATTCTGAGTCACTTTAGGTCATAATTTTATTAAATCTTTTACTTTAACTTTTTAACTTCACAAAAAGTCGTTCATTTTTTACTGTTACTTTGTATCATAGAAGGTTTATAGAGAATAATACTTTACAAAGTTAAACAGATTAATGATTTGGTGAAGTTAGGAGTTAAAAAGTGAATAATGCTTACAATTTGAAGGGTTAAAATGGAGGGTTTACCCATTTCATTAATACTACTGCAGTAAATATTATCTTAATGATTTGTGAACATCTTTGACTATAGCTATGGTTGTTACTTGTTAATTAGTACTGCTTTATGAAAAAAAATGTTTTCAATTGCAAAAACTAATTGAATGAATTTGCTTCACAATTCAGGAGTTACCACGGCTCTTGAAAGGGGTTACTAATATTGGAATCAAGAAATTTGGGGAGATCAGTGCTAGGCCATTTCAAAAAGTGTGCAAGAATAGGTATAAAGTTGACAAAAAAGCATCATTGGAGTCTGTCAAACTGCGCGCGAAGTGGCAAAAAGAAATTCTGGATTCAACATGGCACCCTTTTAGGATTGTTGAAGTTGAAGGGAAGGAAAAACAGGTATATATTACATCTTTGTTCATTCTTATTTTTGTTTTTGTTTTGGTATTTTTTTTTTATTCATATTTTTTGTTTTGGTATAACATAGCTGTGACTTACTAGACAGGGCTCGTTCAAATGTAATGTCCCTTTACTGTAGATCTCACACACACATGATCATGTAATAACTTTCAGTATAGCTCGAATTTAAAGTTTGTTACAACAAGACAGGCTTAATCTACTAGCAAATATGGCATGTAATTAGGGTAGGTGATTCAATTGGGTGTCACAAATGTACACTAGTGTACGTGCTAAAAATGAAATAGATTCGATATAGACAATTGAATGATTGTATTTATGTTTGATATTGTACTAATACGTTGCATCTATATATCGAGAACAATCCAAGTTTGACTAGTTGTTTGTTTTACATTTAAAGTTGTGTAATTTAATTTCTCTTTTATTAGCAGGAAGTAATTAATGAAGATGACCCAAAATTGTCATCTTTAAAGGATGATCTTGGAGATGAGGCTTACGTGGCTGTGGTGACAGCTTTGAAAGAGTTGAATGAGTATCATAATTCTAACAATGCTGACATCAACCTCAATTCAAGTGAGAAATCTGTGATATCAGAGATCTGGGACTTGAAAAATGGACGTAGAGCCACATTAAGTGAAGCTTTGAAATACATAAACAAATACATAAACAATAGGGTTATCAAGATGCGGTGATGGTGAATAGCAAGCCCAAGTTTAATTTTATTCCCTTTTATGTAATCCTACTTTTGGGACACAATAGTCGGCGCTAGTAATGCTACAGTTTTATAGGTGCTTGTAATCTTTTGACCTTTGTTAAATTAAATACTACATGTGCCATGACAAGTTAAAGACAGAATCACTATTTTTGTGATATTTCCATTATTATCAATTGTATGTGCGGATTACATGTATTCACAGGGTTAAATATGGTGAATTTTGATTAAGAATGAGAAAAAAAAAAACCTATACTTATAAATAAAATATGTTATAAACAGAAAATGAATAATTCAATAAATATTCATAGACAAAATAAATGATTTTTTTCTCTACTACTTATCTGTGGGCTTAGTAAAGTATTTGTGTAGCACTCATAATTTGAAATTATTTAAATACTTTTAATTATATATAAAGTGAGTTATTTTAGTTGTTTTTTTGTCGTAGGTCAGAAGTCACGGGTGTCTCCCAAAATCTCTAGGTTAGAAATTAATCCCGCTCGCGGTAAGTGACTATCGATGATCCAAGAAAATTTTGTACAAGAGAAAATCGAACACGCACCTGTAGTTTTTGTAGTTAAATTTTAGTATAAATTTATATTTTAAAAAAAATTACACTAAAATTTTACTTCCACATTAACCTGACATATGTAATTATAGATGTGCAATAATTTGATTAAATTTTACTTCCACACTAACATGTGATCTATATTGGAATTAGAAGGTGGAGATGTGACACGTATCATGTTTAGAATAGTACTTGGGAGAATATTCAGAACAAAATTAACTCAATTAAGCTTCCACTTTCCATTCCCATTTATAAATTCTTTCAGCTTCAAAATTGATTCGAACAAAATTAGGAGGGAGACATGTATACAATTTATTGCAATGCCGCAACCATACATGTCAATTCAAAATCTGATCATTTTCCCAATATTGGACCAACTCTCTAATGTCTCCAAAAATTTGATATCCTATAATGATCATAGGTTCGAACACAGAATTATTTCTAATAAAAGATACCTATAATTTAGATAAAAAATTTGACACCCCCATTAAGGCTTCTACTATTTTAGACAAAATATTACTGTCACACTTATATTTTGTCTAACAATTCTGACCCAAGGGGCATCTCTCTTATTGGATAGATCCCACCTCGTCTTTGTTATGGTTGTTTGTGGTTTATATAAACCTGCCAGATACTCTATATTGACAAGTTTATATGGTTGTTCTGACATGTATTTATGCGTTATGGTCCATATTTGATAACATTGGTAAATTTTATCAATTTAGTCATCCACATTTCTTTTTTATTTATATTTAATTAAGTTACTAATTAAAACATTTCTTAAAATTATAATTATGGAATATTTTAATTTTTTTAATTATGAAAAAATATTTAATCTTTCAAACTGCTAATTATCAATTACTCCTGTAACTAAAAAAAATTATCAATTACTTTGCTCTTTAATGTTATAGGTTAATAATCTCTTCCTCTTCAAAAAAAAAAAAAATTAATAATCTCTTCATTTGATTTTTAACTTTGACAAAATGCAGCCCGGCTCTTGTGTCTAAAATCTTTCTCCATTACTCTCCAAGCACTTTGTAAAAATAGCAGCTACAACATTAAAATATGTAAATATAGCTAATAAAAACAAAAACAAAAATAGTACTGAATGTATAACTTATTTTGGGGTGGATTTGAGTTATAGAAATTGAAAAATAGAATGAAAAAAAGAAAATAATAGAGTGAAAGTAATAAACATGATGAGTAATGTAATATGAAAAGAAAAGAGATAAAAAGAGAATGAAGTAGAAATAATACAAAAGAGAAAATAAATAGTATATATTTATAATAATTAAAAAAATTCAGCTTTTTTTGTCTTTTCATTTCCAACGGCCAAACAGACAATCGTACACTTTGCAGAGAACATAAACGGCATTGCATTTTTACACCACACCACTGCATTCACCAATTGCTCAACGCACACACATTATATCACTCTTTTTTTGTGTCGTTTGCAATTCACAAGGGCAGGGACAGTCTCATATAAATAGCATATTAAACAGAGAAGAGAACCAACAAAATAAAAAAAAAATACTAGTCTGAGAGAAAGAAAGGCAGAAGAGTAAGAGAAATTGTGGTGCAAGGAAGAAGAGCTAAGGAACGTTTGAAGAACAGAGGCGAGTTCTTTAATCGTGTTTTTAAATTTCATTATGCTTGCAGTTGAATTATCAATATTACTTTCTCATTTCTATGTCATTGTTGCTTTTTTTTTTTTTTAAACCTCTGGATCATCCCAAGGTTAAATTTTTTTTTCTTCTGAAAATAATGTATATACACTTCATTTTTTAGATATAAAAAATGGAAGAACCAAAGAGACTTCAAAAAATGAAATAGTTGAAGATTTGATGGATGATGTAAAATGATTGGAAGATAAAGAGAAAAGATGAGATAGAAGAAAAGGTGCACCGACTTAGAAAGGAGTAATTTTTTCACTTGTAATTATGTCAACGCATGATCGATTATTTTCGAAATTATTATAATTACTAATTACTAACACATGATAGAAACGAAGGATGTTAGTGTCTCTTTATTTTCTTCGTTTAGACCCTATCTTTATGAATGAAAATGTACTCCTATCATGTCCATAAATACTGGTTAGTACAGAGATCAATGACACACAGTAGTGTATTAATTCTTTTTTTGGGTACATAGTTACTTTTTTTGGGTACATAGTGTATTAATTCTTTTAACCTGTCAATTCATATATATATATATATATATATATATATTGTGAATACCTGTCCATTCATATTTCTTTTATATTTATAAGATTTTTTTTTATCAGCACATTCATAGTTACTTTATAAGCTTTTTGGTTACTTGTGATAAAGAAAAGAGTGTGACCCACAGTAATTGTCAATAAATTTGAAGTGTATTAAAAGAATGTTTTCGTAACATTTTTCTTCCAAAAAATATAGCTCATTTCTTCTTTCAGTTTTCTCTGGTTTAGTTTTCCTTATGAAACCTAAGAAAGTGTAAAAGGACAAGTACTGAATTGTTCTCATAAATTGATATTTTAATTTTTTTTTTTTTTTTTTTTGTGAGTACTCAGCTTCAATGCGTAGCAGTTCAGATGAAGAATCAGACATAAGCGAGTCAGAGAAGGAAGACTACAAAGAGAAGTCATATGAACAACTCAAAGCTGGTAAATACAATGTCAAATATGCAAATGACACCTTCAGATGCCCTTTTTGCACTGGCAAGAAAAAGCAGGCATTTGGGTTCAAAGACCTTCTTCAACATGCCTCTGGAATAGGCACAGGCTCATCCAAAAGAAGAGTGAAAGTAAAGGCAAAGCACCTTGCCTTGGCACAGTACTTGAAAGAATTGGATGATAATAACTCACAAGCTAAGCCTCAAGAGTTGGAAATAGTCATTGAGCAACCTAACACAGATGACAGGTTTGTTTGGCCTTGGACAGTGATTGTAGCCAACATATTCGGGAAGCCACAGTGCGAACCAGAAGACTATGATAGCAAGCATTGGCTGAGAAAGTTTGAGCTATACAAACCCAAAGAGGCTCATGTTTTGCATAGTGCAGAGGATCCTAGAGGGTATGTTGTGCTGGAATTTGGTACAGAATGGACTGGGTTCAGGCAAGTGATGAAATTATATACAGATTTTCTAGCTGATCATCATGGCAAAAACGATTACGAGTCAAGGAAAATGGGTCATGCTTCAGGCTTATATGCTTGGTGTGCACGTGCAGAGGACTACAACTCAGAAGGGCTTGTTGGGACTTATCTTCGTGAGAAAGCAGAGCTGAAAACAACCTCCAAGGTTACACAAGAGGCATGGAAGGTAAAAAGTGAAACTCTGGACCATTTGGTTGGGGAAATGGGCTATGCAAACGAAAAGCATTGTGAGATGGAAGAGAAGTGCACTGTGGATGACATGTCATTGAAGAAAATGATGAAAGAGACAGACTTGCTTAACCGGACTCGTGTTGAAGGTTTGTGACCCTTTCAATGAAGAAACTTTTAATTATTTTTATACATAATTTACATCCTAGATACATTATAATATATTGTCTTTATTCTCCTTTTCTTTTGACATTTTATATAGAGGGTATAGAAGAGTGTAAAATAATTAGTAAACATTTTCATTATCAGCTATGGTGTGAATGGATTGGTAGGATCAAATGCAAATGTGTTAAAACTCACTTAGAGCATCTTTCAAGTAAATGTTCCTAAACTCACTTTTATTGAGTCTCACTATGTCAGATTTAAGAATTTTAATAATTTTCTATTCTAACAGCGTAATAATCTATAAACTTAAAATGAATCTCATAAAATATTCTTTTTAATCATGTCCAGTTCAAGCTTTGATTAATCTGGCATCTTATATGTGTCTAGATTCGGTGGATCAAACCTAAGTAACAATTTACACTAATGAATGTGACACTACCAACTTTTCCCAGTATTGAACAATGCAACTAGCTTTAACAGTAGCTGAATCCAAATTTGCACAATGTAGAATTCTGTTAAATCCCTAAAGATGATTCTCGATTCTTAAATATATATTTAGCATATATATTATTTCTGGGGTGTTAGAATTTTAACTTGTTACAAGGAAGACTATGAGTCTATGACTTTGTTTTATTTATGAGTGCTTGCTCCAGATATAAAGTTGATGCAAGAGCTTGCACGTGAAAATGCGCGTAAAGTCATGGAAGAGACTGAAAAATTGCAACACGATATAGATACAAGGAATGCTGAACTCAATCGCTGGTGTCAACGACTGAATGAACAAGAAACCTCAACTATTGAAGAAAGGAGAAAATTTGAGGAAGAAAAGGAAAGGGTATATCTTTTTAATTAAATTAACTTGGATTCTATATATGACATAAAATTTGTTGATGACGGTATCCATACTAACATGAGCTATTTAATTTTTGATGTGAAGAGAATGGAATCACTAATTTTAGCATCAGAGGAGCAGATGAAGGCCAAAAGGGATTTTGTCAGTTTGCTTGAAAAACATCAGGTGTGTCATATGTTGTTTGTTTTTTCATATGGAAGTGAGTTTTTTTGGTTTCATTTTCCCCCATTTTATACCTTATTAATCAATGAGATAATTTTGCAGCTGGAGAAAAAGACTCAAACTGATGCACTATTGAAGCTTGAAAAAGACATGGAGATTGAACATAAGTTGAAGTTAGAGATTGCTGAATTAGAGGGACAACTCAAGGTTTTGAAGTGTATGGATGTGGAGGGAGCTGATCAAGAGAAGAGTATAAAGAAGAAAATAGAAGAGATGGAAGAAAAACTGGAGGACACGATTTTGGATTTGTCCGTAAAAGAGGATGAAAATCGAGCTCTGGAGAAGAAACAAGAAGAAGCTAAAACAGAGCTAGAAGATGCTCGACAAGAAGTTATTAAAGTAATGTTTTATTTTCAGAAAACTCATATTCTATTCCTTAAAATTCTAAGTGAGTCACTTTAGTTCCTAATTTTATTAAATCTTTTACTTTAATTCTTTTACTTCACAAAAAAGTCATTCATTTTTAACTGTTACTTTGTATCATAAAGGTGTTTAAAGTGAATAATATTTTACAAAGTTATTTGGTAAATTTAGGAGTTAAAAAGTGAATACTGCTTCCAATTTTAAGGATTAAAATGGAGGGTTTACTCGTTTCATCAATACTACTGCAGTAAATCTTAATGATTTCTGGACATCTTTGACTATAGTTATCGTCGTTAGAACTTGTTTATGACAATTAATTTCTTTCTTGCAAAAACTAATTGAAGGTCTTTGCTTCATAATTTAGGCTTTACCACGGCTCTTGAAAGGGGTTACTAATATTGGAATCAAGAAACTAGGGGAGATTAGTGCTAAGCCATTTCAAAAGGTGTGTAAGAATAGGTATAAAGATAACAAAAAAGCATCATTGGAGTCTGGCAAATTAAGTGCGAAGTGGCAAAAAGAAGTTCTGGATTCAACATGGCACCCTTTTAGGAATGTTGAAGCTGAAGGGAAGGAAAAGCAGGTATGTTTTACATCTTGGTTCCTTCCCTGTTTTCTGCATGTTTTGGTGCAAAATAGGTGTGATTATGTAATAATTTTCAGCATAGCTTCAATTTAAAGTATGTTACAATAATATAGGCATAATCTACTAGCAAATATGGCATGTTATTTGAAGGGTAGGTGATTCAATTGAGTTCACAAATTTACACTAGTATTCTAAAAATGAAATAGATTCAATATAGACAATTGATTGACGGTATTTATGTTTGATATGTGATATGTTGCTTCTACATAAAAATCCAAGTTTGACTAGTTGTTTGGTTTACATTTAAAGTTGTGTAATTTAATGTCTCTTTTTGCAGGAAGTAATTGATGAAGATGACCCGAAATTATCATCTTTAAAGGAAGACCAGGGAGAGGAGGCATACATGGCTGTGGTGACAGCTTTGAAGGAGTTGCATGAGTACCACCATAACTCTAATAATGCTGAGATCAACCTCAATTCAAGTGGGAAATCTGTGATACCAGAGATCTGGGACTTCAAAAATGGACGTAGAGCCACCTTAAGTGAAGCTTTGAATTACATAGTGAATAGGGTTATCAAGATGCGGTGATGGTGAATGGCAAGTCCAAGTTTAATTTTATCCCCTTTTAGTTAAGCTTGCTTTTGGGACACAATACTAAGCGCTAGTGATGCTATAGTTTTATAGGTGCTAGTAATCTTTTGACTTTTGTTAGTTTAAATACTACTTTTGCCATGACAAGTTAAAGACAGAATCACTACTTTCGTGATATTTGTTTAAATTTTCATTATTATCAATTTATTCTCAATGATATGTGCGGATTACATGTATTAACAGGGTTAAATATGGTGAATTTTGTTAGGAATGAAAAAAAAAAACCTATAATCATGAATAAAATCTATTATGAATTGAAAGTGAATAACTCAATGAATATAAATAGGCAAAATAAATGAATTTTTCTTTACTACTTATTGATGGGGGTAGTGTAGTATTTATGTAGCACTTGAAATTTGAAATTACTTGCAAAGTAATTTATTTTTAGTATTTGTTCGACCATTAACCCATTGATCTAGTATCCTTATCGAGTCAAATATCGATTCAAGTTTTAAAATACTAATACTAGTCATTGCAATGCCGCAACCATATACGAATAGTCAATCCAGAATCTAATGATATTCTCAATTCCTATATGCCATTCCTTATTAGATATAATATTAGTCTAACTCTTTCTAATGCATCCAAAAATTTGGCATCCCATTAGCATCTACCATTTTAGACAAAATATCACTGCTACAGTTATATTTTTGTATGACAATTCTCACCCTCACCCAAGAGGCATCTCTGTTATTGGACAGATCCCATCCCACCTTTGAGGAAAACAAAATTTTCACCACCTTAGATATATATTAAATTTTAAAAATTCAACTGTTAGATTAAATTTTTTATTGAATAGATCAATTGTACAAATTTTTGCAGCCTTCCACAGAGTTAAACGGACTCCAAAGCCATATGTAATTATAGATGTGCAATAATTGGCTTAAATTTTACTTCCACACTAACCTGTCATCTAATATATATTGGAATTAGAAGGTGGAGATGTGACACGTATCTTGTTTAGAATAGTACTTGAGAGAATATTCAGAACGTAAATTAATTAAGCTTCCACTTTCCATTCCCATTTATAAATTCTTTCAGCTTCAAAATTAATTCGAACAAAATTGGGAGGGAGACATGTATACAATTCATTGCAATGCTGCAACCATATATGTCAATCCAAAATCTGATAATTTTTCCAATATTAGACCAACTCTTTCTAATGTCTCAAAAAATTTGACACTCCATTATAGCTTCTACCATTTTAGGCAAAATATCAATGCAACAGTTATATTTTCATTTGATAATTTCTCATCCAAAGGACATTTCTCTTATTGGACAGATCCCATTCAGTATGAGGAAAAACAAAAAATAAAAACCACCTTGTTAGAAAGCTGTAGCTCCAAATCAATAAGATTTTTTAATTTTTAATATATTAAATTTTAACAATTTCAAATTTTTTTATTGAGTATGTCAACTCTACAATTTTTTTTTTTTTTTTTGTAAAATATTGAATCTAATTGATAACTCATTAAATTAAATTTTATTAAAGTACAATATAATTCCATTTCCAGGGGGCCCATCCGAAACGTTGACGCCCAGCGCGACGACCCCCAAACCAAACCAAATCTCAAAAATGTGGAAAGCCTAAACATTTCATCTCCCAAATCCAAAACGATGAAGCTCCTGGAATGGAAGAAACGAAAAGAGCCTTCTTCTTCAGACGACAGCGTTCCACCATTGCAGAAGAAAACTAGGGATTTGCCGATCTTGACCGAATGCCACGCGTGTGGCTTCAAGGTCGACGTCTGCACAGGTAAGAACACACTCCGAACCCTTTATAGCGAATGGCGTGTGGTTCTTCTCTGCAGCAAGTGTTTTTCTTCCGTCGAATCTTCCCAAATTTGCTCCTATTGCTTTTCCGAAGCGTCGTGTTCCGAATCATCATTTCGTTGCAATCAGTGTCTGCATTCTGTGCACAAAGCTTGTTTCTCAAAGTACAAAAACGCTGCTCCCTGGTCCTATGCTTGTTCGGGCTCTGAATTTGATGTCTGTGTGGATTGTTGGATTCCTAAGCATTTGGCAATTTCTAGAAGAAGAAGAAGAAATATAGGACTTAAGAATGGGAAAAATGGTAGGGTTATACCAGAGAAGGGTAGTTCTAGGGTTTTGGGGGGTGGAAATTTGGAGGATTTGGTTGAGGATGCAAAACGTGCCGTGGAGGAGAAGGTTGAGGCAGCGGCTAGGGCTAGAGAGGACGCGATGAAGAAGGCTTTGGTGGCTAGAAGTGCTGTTGAGCTTGCTAACAATGCTTTGAGTTGTTTAGTGGCAACTAGGGAGGAGAGTAGTCTGAATCTGCCTCCCAAGATTGATGCTGTTAATGTTCTTGATGGTTCTGAGTTGACTTTTGAGTTGCATCCACATTTGAATAGCTTGCCCGGGATTTCAAAGAGTTGCTGCTTATTGAATACAAGTTACTTAGATGCTCCAAAGAGGTGGACCTCTGGTGTTGATGATTTGTCGTGCAAGACATCAAAATCAAGGAATGCTAGTGATTGTGATAAGCGTGAAGTATCCAATGATTCTGTGGGAGCTTTGGATAGTGGTTCTTTAACTGATCTGAATCTTCTCTGCATGGGCACAAGTGGCATGGAGACTGGTTTATGCACAGCTGAATTTGATGGTGAAGGGATAGGGGAAGAGCTGCTGAAGGAAGGGGAGGGAAGCTGTTCTGATCGGCTGATAAACTTCAGTGAAGATAGTGGCGTGGAACTTGATCACAAGCAAGCAGATTCTGCAGTGCATATTGAAGAACAATGCAATGGGCAACCAGATCGCTGTTTCTTGAAGTATAGTAGGAGATGCAATGGGCAACCAGATTCTGCATTGCATAGGGAAGAACAATGCAATGGGCAACCAGATTGCTATTTCTTGAAGTACAGTAGGAGATGCAATGGGCAACCTGATCGCTATTTCTTGAAGTATAGTAGGAGAAATTGTAGTTCTAATCAAATTTAGATAGTAATTAGTAAGCCCAAAATCTGTTGGAATGAGTTAGAATTTAGGAATCAACTGTTGTTGTCCCATATCAATCATTTAATGCTTGTTTGTGAAAGTGGATATTTTAGAAGCCATCCTAGAAAAGAATGGGTATAGACAGTTTTTCTCTTCGTGTTTCAGTTAAAACTTAAAACTGAAGTTCTTTGTTATTTTGTATGTCCATTATCATTTTTGACATTGTATTTGCTCTTCTGCTTTCAGTTTGATCATTGGAAAAATGAATAAAGATTTTGTTTAAGAAAAAAAAAAAAAAACACAATGCATGATAGGGACAGATCATTTGGAACCTCACGATTTATGGGTTTTGCAAGAAGGGTGAATTTGGGATTTACTTGTTCGAAGAGATGACGTGAGAAATTGAGAAGAGTGGTCTGAGGTCTCTAATGATTTCAGTTTTGTGGAAATTTTGGCTTGTTGTGACTGTGTGGAAAGCTCTTGACATGATCAGAAGCATGCCCATGTTGTTCTGCTGTTGAAGTTTACACTTGGGATAGATTTTGCTGACCATGTTGGGTTTCAATCCATTAGGGCCACATTTTCTTTTGTTTGTTAAATTCTGTTTTTCATATTAGTTTGTATTAATAAAAATGAAAATTCTGGAAGTTGTTATTTCTTTTCTGTACTGTTTGTATGTCAAGGTGATTGTGGTAGTACCACTTATCACCTTGCGAGGGGGTGTTTGGAGTAATTAGTTTTAGGAATATTAGTGGGTTATTAGTTTGTTAGTAAGCTCTATAAATAGAGCTCATACACAGTATCAGTTGTATCTTTTTCATATTCAATCAATACAATGTCTTACTTCTATGGAAGTCTCCTTATATTCTTTGAGATCTATGATGTGTGGCCACTTCAACTTGGAGTAACTTGCATCTCCTCTTCATTTTCTGATACGAAGGATGTTAGTGTCTATGTTAGTGTCTCTTCATTTTCTTCATTTAGACCTATCTTTATGACGGAAAATTTATGCCTATCATGTCCATAAATACTGGTTAGTACAGAGATCAATGACACACAGTAGTGTATTAATTCTTTTTTTGGGCACATAGTTACTTCTTTTGGGTACATGGTGTATTAATTCTTTTAATCTGTCCATTCATATTTTTTATTTTTTGGTGAATACCTGCCCATTCATATTTATTTTACATTTATAAGCTATTTGGTTACTTGTGATAAAGAAAAGAGTATGACCCACAGTAATTGTCAATAAATTTGAAGTGTATTAACTATTAAAAGAATGTTATCCTAACATTTTTCTTCCAAAAAATATAGCTCATTCCTTCTCAGTTTTCTCTCGTTTAGTTTTCCTTTTGAAACCAAAGAAAGTGTAAAAGGACAAGTACTGAATTGTTCTCATAAATTGATATTTTTTTCAACGTTTGTGAATTATGAGTACTCAGCTTCAATGGGTAGCAGTTCAGATGAAGAATCAGACATAAGCGAGTCAGAGAAGGAAGACTACAAAGAGAAATCATATGAACAACTCAAAGCTGGTAAATACAATGTCAAGTGCCCTTCAGATACCCTTTTTGTACATTAAATACAAAGAGAATCAGACATAAACTGGTAAATACACCATTACACCTTCAGATGCCCTTGTTGTACAGGCAAGAAAAAGCAGGCATTTGGGTTCAAAGACCTTCTTCAACATGCCTCTGGAATAGGCACAGGCTCATCTAAAAGAAAGGTGATAGTAAAGGCAAAGCACCTTGCCTTGGCACAGTACTTGAAAGAATTGGATAATAACTCACAAGCTAAGCCTCAAGAGTTGGAAATAGTCATTGAGCAACCTAACATAGATGAAAGGTTTGTTTGGCCTTGGACAGTGATTGTAACCAACATATTTGGGAAGCCACATCGCTAACCAGAAGAGTGTGATAGCAAACATTGGCTGAGAAAGTTTGAGCTATACAAACCCAAAGAGGCTCATGTTTTGCATAGTGCAGAGGATCCAAGAGGGTATGTTGTGCTGGAATTTGGCACAGAATGGACTGGGTTATGGCAAAGAGGATTTTGAGTCAAGGAAAATGGGTCATGCTTCAGGCTTATATGCTTGGTGTGCACGTGCAGAGGACTACAACTCAGAAGGGCTTGTTTGGACTTATCTTTGTCAGAGCTGAAAACAACCTCTAAGGTTACACAAGAGGCATGGAAGGTAAAAAGTGAAACTCTGGAGCATTTGGTTGGGGAAATGGGCTATGCAAACGAAAAGCGTTATGAGATGGAAGAAAAGTGCACTGTGGATGACATGTCATTGAAGAAAATGATGAAAGAGACAGACTTGCTTAACCAGACTCGTGTTGAAGGTTTGTGACCCTTTTAATGAAGAAACTTTTAATTATTTTTATACATAATTTACACCCCAGATACATTACAATATATCGTCTTTATTTTCCTTTTCTTTTGACATTTTATATAGAGGGCATAGAAGAGTGTAAAATAACTAGTAAACATTTTCATTATCAGCTATGGTGTTAATGAAATGGTAGGATCACATGCAAATGTGTTAAAACTCAGCATCTTTAAAGTAAATGTTCTTAACACACTTTTATTGAGTCTAACTATGTCAGATTTAAGAATTTTAATAATTTTCCATTCTAAGAGTGTAATAAATTAATAATCTATAAACTTAAAATCAATCCCATAAAATATTCTTTTTAATCATGTCCACTTCAAGCTTTGATTAATTTGGCATCTTATATGTGTCTAGATTCGGTGGATCAAACCTAGGTAACAATTTACACTAATAAATGTGACACTGCCAACTTCTTCCAGTATTGAACAATGCAACTTGCTTTAACAGTAGTTGGATCCAAATTTGCACAATGTAGAATTCTGTTAAATCCCTAAAGATGATTCTCGATTCTTAAATATATATTGAGCATATATTTTATTGCTGGGATGTTTGAATTTTTACTTGTTACAAGGAAGACTATGAGTCTATGACTTTGTTTTATTTATGAGTGCTTGCTCCAGAGTCCAGATACAAAGTTGATGCAAGAGCTTGCACGTGAAAATGTGTCTAAAGTCATGGAAGAGACTGAAAATTTGCAACATGATATAGATACAAGGAATGCTGAACTCGATCGCTGCTGTCAACGACTGAATGAACAAGAAACCTCTATTCAAGAAAAGAGAAAATTTGAGGAAGAAAAGATAAGGGTATATCTTTTTAATTAAATTAACTTGGATTCTATATATGACATAAAATTTGTTGATGACAGTATCCAGACTAATATGAATTATTCAATTTTTAATGTGAAGAAAATGGAATCACTGCTGTCAACGACTGAATGAACAAGAAACCTCTATTCAAGAAAAGAGAAAATTTGAGGAAGAAAAGATAAGGGTATATCTTTTTAATTAAATTCACTTGGATTCTATATATGACATAAAATTTGTTGATGACAGTATCCAGACTAATATGAACTATTCAATTTTTAATGTGAAGAAAATGGAATCACTAATTTTAGCATCAGAGGAGCAGATGAAGGCCAGAAGTGATTTTGTCAGTTTGCTTGAAAAACATCAGGTCTGTCATACATTGCTTTTTCATATGAAAGTGAGTTTTTTTTTTTTTTGGTTTCATTTTCCCCCATTTTATACCTTATTAATCAATGAATCATGCGAAATAATTTTGTAGCTGGAGAAAAAGACTCAAACTGATGCACTATTGAAGCTTGAAAAAGACATGGAGATTGAACATAAGTTGAAGTTAGAGATTGCTGAATTAGAGGGACAACTCAAGGTTTTGAAGTGTATGGATGTGGAGGGAGCTGATCAAGAGAAGAGTATAAAGAAGAAAATAGAAGAGATGGAAGAAAAACTGGAGGACACGATTTTGGATTTGTCCGTAAAAGAGGATGAAAATCGAGCTCTGGAGAAGAAACAAGAAGAAGCTAAAACAGAGCTAGAAGATGCTCGACAAGAAGTTATTAAAGTAATGTTTTATTTTGAGAAAACCCTTGTCCTATTCCTTAAAATTCTTAGTGAGTCACTTTAGTTCATAATTTTATTAAATCTTTTACTTTAATTCTTTTACTTCACAAAAAAGTCATTCCTCTTTAGCTGTTACTTTGTATCATAAAGGTGTTTAAAGTGAATAATATTTTACAAATTAGGAGTTAAAAAGTGAATAGGAATAGTGCTTCCAATTTTAAGGATTAAAATGGAGGGTTTACTCGTTTCATCAATACTACTGCAGTAAATATTATATTAATGATTTCTGGACATCTTTGACTATTGTTATGGTTGTTAGTATTTGTTTATGACAATTAATTTCTTTCTTGCAAAAACTAATTGAAGGTCTTTGCTTTATAATTTAGGAGTTACCACGGCTCTTGAAAGGGGTTACTAATATTGGAATCAAGAAACTAGGGGAGATTAGTGCTCAGCCATTTCAAAAGGTGTGTAAGAATAGGTATAAAGATAACAAAAAAGCGTCATTGGAGTCTGTCAAACTAAGTGCGAAGTGGCAAAAAGAAGTTCTGGATTCAACATGGCACCCTTTTAGGATTCTTGAGGTTGAAGGGAAGGAAAAGCAGGTATGTTTTACATCTTGGTTCCTTCCCTGTTTTCTGCATGTTTTGGTGCAAAATATAGGGTTAATATAGGCATAATCTACTAGCAAATATGGCATGTTACAATAATAATTTAAATGTAATGTTCCTTTATTGTAGATCTCAGACACATGATTATGTAATAATTTTCAGCATAGCTTCAATTTAAAGTATGTTACAATAATATAGGCATAATCTACTAGCAAATATGCCATGTTATCTGAAGGGTAGGTGACTCAATTAGGTTCACAAATGTACACTAGTATGCTAAAAATGAAATAATTTCAATATACACAATTGAATGACTGTATTTATGTTTGAGAACAATCCAAGTTTGACTAGTTGTTTGTTTTACATTTAAAGTTGTGTAATTTAATGTCTCTTTTTGCAGGAAGTAATTGATGAAGATGACCCGAAATTATCATCTTTAAAGGAAGATCTGGGAGAGGAGGCATATATGGCTGTGGTGACAGCTTTGAAGGAGTTGCATGAGTACCACCATAATTCTAATAATGCTGAGATCAACCTCAATTCAAGTGGGAAATCTGTGATACCAGAGATCTGGGACTTCAAAAATGGACGTAGAGCCCCCTTAAGTGAAGCTTTGAATTACATAGTGAATAGGGTTATCAAGATGCGGTGATGGTGAATGGCAAGCCCAAGTTTGATTTTATTCCCTTTTATTTAAGCTTGCTTTTGGGACACATTACTAAGCACTAGTAATGCTATAGTTTTGTAGGTGCTAGTAATCTTTTGACCTTTGTTAGATTAAATACTACTTTTGCCACGACAGGATAAAGACAGAATCACTACTTTCGTGATATTTGTTTAAATTAGCATTATTATCAATTTATTCTCAATTATATGTGCGGATTACATGTATTAACAGGGTTAAATATGGTGAATTTGATTAGGAATGAAAAAAAAACACCTATAATCATGAATAAAATCTGTTATGAGTTGAAAGTGAATAACTCAATGAATATAAATAGGCAAAAAAAGCAGTAAAAAAAATAGGCAAAATAAATTAATTTTTCTTTACTACTTATTGATGGGGTAGTGTAGTATTTGTGTAGCACTTGAAATTTGAAATTACTTATAAAGTAATTTATTTTTAGTGAAAAATGTTTTAAAATTATTTATTATTTACTATTAATATAAATACTCCCTTCGGTCCTTTATATAAGAAACAAATAACTAAATTGTCAAGACCAATAAAAGTAGTTAAATTAGTTATAATTAATAATGTCATAAATTTTAATTTTATTCCAAAAGTACTCCTTAAATTGATTGATTTAAGTAGTGATTATATTAATGACATTGTACCTCCACCAATAAGTTTAACTTGTATGGTTAATAGACCAATAAATGCATGAGAAATGAATAGGTGTCTCATTAATGGATTTCACAAGATGAAGTGTAAAAAAGAAAACTTGCAATTAATACAGCTTAAAGTGGGTCTATGTTTCTTATAATTAGGCCCAAAAAAGAACACTCTTTTGTTTCTTATAAAAAAAACCGGAGGAAGTATTTTTTTAGAATTTTTTATTTTTTACTTTTTTAAAAATTAATTTTAACAAGTATTCATGAGTACTCAAGATACTTGTGGATATTCTTAAAATCTATGGATACCTTCTTAACAGATATTTGTGTAGGTATGAAGTAGATTTTCATCCTACAGGTAGGGGTCACTACCCACTTGTCTAACCTCGTTATCATTGATCCCTAATTTTGTCTTATTATTTTTTTCTGTTATTTTTTGTTTTCATTGTTTTTTTTAAAATATTTTAACACTAATTTAGTAATGATGTAATATGCATGAAATACTATGTTAGTGACTACTTTCATATTACATTTCACATGACATGTCTAAATATATATCATATCATCAATAATCATAGAAATTATATTAAATTTTTTTAAGTTTATAAGAATTTAAAAAAATTAAATTTAATTATAATGTATTGATACTGTAAAGGTTTTTATATTATCATTCAATCATAATAAATTTGTCAATTTTTATAATAAATTATTTAAAAGTTATTCAAAATAATTTCATATTGATTAACATTATAAAAATTTTATATTAACAATGTGTAAAAGTTAAAATCATTTTTTTTGAAAAATTAAAATTGACCATATTTACATAAAATAAAAACATGTTAAATTCTAACAGAAAGGACAATTAAACTAATTATGTAATGATGCTTTGTAAAATAACACCTTTAATTACTTAACACTAAAAGTAAAATGATTTAATTCAACTGTTAAGTCACATGATACTGTTATAATGATCAAATACATGTAATTTTAGATATTTTATACATTCGTAAATATATAATTTAATATTAGATACTACTTATTTGTGTTACAATAGCATATTTTTAAATCCCTAAGTGCGCAAATCAATTCGTACAAGAGCTTAATTCAGACATCATTTAGTAGCATTTAATAGATACTTTTATTTTGAAATCCTTCATTGAGTTAAAAGTTCTCAAGTCTTAGCTTGTGTCTGGTTGTGAAGAATGAAAATGAATGAAAATGTGAGGAATAAAAAGGAATGAAAAAAAGTGAAATAAAGTAGAAAGATGATGAAAAACCAACATTGGTTGGCACAAGTGATAGCAGCTTGTGTCCCTTAACCAAGTGGTTCAGGATTCGAATCCTGGTTATACTATTTTGGATATGAAATAAACCATGTTAGGAGGGGAATACCCACCTTAGTGTGCGCTTACGGTCCCCGACAGAATTTAATCATTGCTTTCGACGATGAATAATTCGTACCAATACCATAGTCAATAAAAAAAAAGATGATGAAAAGTAATATTGTTTGGTTGAAGTGAAAAATAGATGAAATATTTGAACTAAAGTAGTTTAGTAGATAAAAAAAAAAAGAGAATAAGAGAATTTAATATCAAATAAAAATACATTTTTATTATTATAATTATTTATTATAATTATTTATTATTAATATTATTTTTTTACAACAATATTATTCTTATTTATTATTATCTGGTCCTAATTATAAGTAATATAGGACAAATCAGCAAGACCAAGAAAAGTAGTTAAATTAGTTATTTTTAATCAATTCTACCATAAATTCAAATTTTATTTCAAAAATACCATTTGCTTTAAGTGATTGTCGAAGAGAATAAGTGAATGCATAGGAAATAGAGTTGGCAATAAATTAAGGGTATAAAAGAAATTTAGTCCTAAGTTACTTTTTTTTTTTTGAAGAAAATCCTAAGTTACTTTAAAAACTAGTGATTGTTGCTTAAAATTAGGACCAAAGAAAAATTCAATTTGTTGTTTATAATTAATACCAGATGTATTATTATTATTATTATTATTATTATTATTATTATTATTATTATTATTATTATTATTATTATTGTTAGTGTTATTGTTGTTGTTGTTATTATTATTATTATTATTATTATTATTATTATTATTATTATTATTATTTATTATTATTGTTATTGTTATTGTTATTCTTATTATTGTTGTTCTTGTTCTTGTTGTTCTTGTTGTAGTTGTTGTTGTTCTTGTTGTTCTTGTTCTTGTTCTTGTTGTTTTTGTTCTTGTTGTTCTTGTTCTTGTTGTTCTTGTTCTTGTTCTTGTTGTTTTTGTTCTTGTTGTTCTTGTTCTTGTTGTTCTTGTTGTTCTTGTTCTTGTTGTTCTTCTTGTTCTTGTTCTTGTTCTTGTTCATGTTGTTGTTCTTGTTGTTCTTGTTGTTCTTGTTCTTGTTCTTGTTCTTGTTGTTCTTGTTTTTGTTGTTCTTGTTCTTGTTGTTCTTGTTGTTGTTGTTCTTGTTGTTGTTCTTGTTCTTGTTGTTGTTGTTCCTGTTCTTGTTGTTATTGTTCTTGTTGTTGTTGTTGTTTTTCTTGTTGTTATTGTTCTTGTTGGTGTTGTTGTTATTCTTGTTCTTGTTCTTGTTCATGTTGTTCTTGTTCTCCTTCTTCTTCTTGTTCTTGTTGTTGTTCTTGTTCTTGTTCTTGTTGTTCTTATTGTTCTTGTTGTTATTGTTCTTGTTCTTGTTCTTATTCTTGTTGTTGTTCTTGCTCTTGTTGTTCTTGTTGTTGTTATTCTTGTTCTTGTTCTTGTTGTTCTTGTTCCTGTTCTTGTTCTTGTTCTTGTTCTTGTTTTTGTTCTTGTTCTTGTTGTTCTTGTTTTCGTTATTGTTGTTGTTGTTGTTCTTGTTCTTGTTCTTCTTGTTCTTATTCTTGTTGTTGTTCTTCTTCTTATTGTTGTTGTTATTCTTCTTGTTGTTGTTCTTGTTGTTCTTGTTCTTGTTGTTGTTGTTGTTCTTGTTGTTCTTGTTCTTGTTATTCTTATTATTCATATTATTATATAAGAAAACATGAGGCAAAAAAAAAGAAAAAAAAAAGCATTGAGAGGCTGGCAGTGGCAGGTGTTGATTGAAAGGTAGTGACATGGTTATTGTAGCTTTCACACCACTTTCATCTCATTTTTGCAATGAAATACTTTTTTATGGTCTCATCTTATTTTGACGGATTCTAAGGTGAAGTTAAATGAAAATGGGCACATTAGTGAGGTAGTGAAATTTACCGTCATATATAATAATTAATTGGATGGTTGAGATTAATGACCGGTTACCTTCAAGTGAAATTGAGTTAGTTTTGCAATTTGGTCCTCATATAAAAAAGGCTAGGTTGGATGTATTTGCAAAATATCTCTAATTCATTTGGGTGATTTGAAACCCTAGGAGAATGGCGACGATGACAACACCCTTGATCGCCGCATCGACACCTTTTGTATTCAGGCCCATGTCCAAAGTTGAGACCTTGAAACCCCTCGAAAGAGAATGCCGCAGCCACACTCCTCACCCCCGCGTTGTTCACCACAACGACAACGGACCTTTTCGAAGATATTGTGAAACTGGTAACAATTGATGGATGAGGTGTTGGCTTTAATGGCGTAGACGATAAAGAACTTTGTGGTGATATACTTGGTGGACATAATGGAGGTGCCATATTTGAACATGTATGAGCTCTATGATCCCTGAACGATGATGTTCTTCAAGAACAAGCACATCATGATCGACCCTGCCATGGGATAGAGGTAAAGAAGAACGACGTTGGAGGTATGCTAAATATTTGTGAATATTTGGTTTTTAAGAAGACCCAATGACTATAATTAGAGGTAGAAGGATGAAGTTTTTGTTGTTGTTGTAAATTTAAGCATGATTTATTATGCATGTGTATGAACTTTTGATATTTTGGTGTGTTTGGTAATATGAATGTTACTACTGGACATGGATTACAGAAGCAACTACAATGTTATTTATGTGAATATGAATTTCTCGTAAATGTGGATCCTGGATGCTGAAGCAAACATACTTATCAAATTTTTACTTTCACTCTTGTAGTAGAATCAAGTCGAATTTGCCTACCTTATATGATTTCATCTGAGCCATTTTCGTCTTTGAAAATAAATAAATTATCCTTACATTAATCATGTTTTGTATTCAGACAGCAATGAGGAACTCCTTAGCTGTGAAGATTAAATTCCACATAGATTATTTTAGGTACTCCTTATTATGTATTTGACAATAAACTATATAAATTTGTATGTTGGTTTTGCTTTCGATTATGGATGATTTATTTACGGAGATGTCAGGGATCCTACTTTGACCATGGTTGAAAGTTGAAAAAATGATGCCACTTATGTGTTTTGTTTGTTATATATAGCACATGATTGTAGTGAATTTGAGCTTTTGGTGTTTGTCAATTATTGCAATGGTGGCTGTTGCAGAATGTGTTGTTACTGCTATTGATCTATTTAGTGATAAAAACACAGCTTATTTGCTAAGGCTAAATGTTTTTGGTTTTAGGTTTTTAACTTGTATCTAGAAGATGGGAAAAGCTTAATTAATTTATTTATATCTAATGGTCGAATTGGGTTATGATAAATTGTATGGATGTTGTGATTGTGAAAATGCATACTACCTGATGTCATTTTACCCTCTTCATGCCTTATTTTACTGATTTTCGCTTCATATGTTCTGAGAATTATATATTTTGAAACTTGTCTTCACAAAATGATGATTTCTTCCTTTGCCCTTTCCCTAAATCCTTATTCCAGAAATGTATGAAGGATTAAAGCTTTGCCAATGAATATTATAAGGCATTATGTTTATGGTATAAAGTGTATGGTTCTTTTGGTTGATGAGGTCCAAGTGAATTGGGATTGGATGTGTTTTGGATGTATATTGCAGGTTTATGCTTCCAGTAAGGATTGTGATATTTGGACAAAGAGACTGTTGCTACATTGATGTAAAGCAAAAGAGTTACAATACTACGGTTGGTGATGAAATATTGGTTGATGGAAGTGAATTTCGTTTTTTGGTGTTAGTGAATTGTTTGTTGGTTCACGCAGAAAGGAGGGTGTTGGTTGATGTATATGGTCTTAGACAAGTGTACAGCAGTTGAGTGGGTGTTGGACATCATACATTTAAATAGTTATGCGTGTGTGTTGATTATGTATGTGAGGAGATGGGGGCTGGAATCTTCCTCGCAAAACCTAACGATCATGTCAATATTAAAGACAGGCAAGTGTTAAGGCTTTGAATATGGATGCGTCTGTTTGATGACAAAAAAAAGGTTAAAGCAGCACATTTTTTTATTAGAATGAAATTGACTATGTAAATTGTTGCCAAATAA
The DNA here is from genome assembly GCA_026413185.1 of Pueraria montana var. lobata. NCBI lineage: Eukaryota > Viridiplantae > Streptophyta > Magnoliopsida > Fabales > Fabaceae > Pueraria > Pueraria montana. Next base: position 38,038,327 of record CM048656.1, read on the forward strand.
ACTTATATGATATAAGGAAATTAAGTTAAATTTGGATTCCTATTTGTTATTGCCTCAAGAACATTTTAACAGATTACATGACTCATGTAATAGATTAAATCTATTATATCTTTAAAACTTTATAAATAGAAGCACCGCTCTCTCATTTTTTAATGCTTTTCAAAAACAAAAGATTTTCATATTCATTGAGAGAAGAGCATTATAAAGGTTCTAAGGCTATTTGATCTTTATCCTTTTGAAAATGAATATTCTCAAAGAAGATCAATGGCTTAAAGACTTGGTTAGCACTTATAGAGTTGAATTGTTTAGATCTTCACTACAAGTGAAATCGTTCTATAACCTTGATTAATTTCAAAGATAGTGATTGCTGAAATAGGATTTTTTTAGTTGTCTTTCTTGTAGTAGGGTTCTACAAGGGTTTATCTTTCTTTTCTTGTAGGGTTCAAGTTAAGGGAGTTATTAGAATTTCTTGTGTGTGTTGTGTGATTGTAACCTTAAAATTCATAGAGGAAGGTCTAACTAGGGTTGTTAGATTAATTGGATGTAGATCCAATTTGCACTGAACAATATAAATTTATGTGTTCATCTTTCTCTCTTTCTTTATCTTATAAGTTCTTATCTTGTTCAAGAAAGTGTTTGAATTTTCGGTTTTCAACATTCATTACCTTTTGGAATTAACTCTAATATATCTTTTGAAATATTTGGATTTCAAGAAGGAAAGTGAATAGATATTTTCAATCAAGAAAATTATCTTTTAAAAATCCTAAAAATCTATCACCCCCTTTAGATTTGCTACATCGTTCCTACAAAGGAGTAACTGGTATGTAATTTCATAGGTCATCATCAAAGTTACTTATCATTGGAAAAATGTGGTACGACAATGGAAAAGGTTTGATAGACATGCCACATATATGGTCCTGTGTTCTCACATGTCTTAGGCCAGTGCAAACTATACACGCAACCGCTGAATAGTGCAGCATTTTAATCCTTTTGCAAACAATGTACTAGAAATGATCTCCAAAAAAGTCACTTTAAAAAGATAATGAGTTAACTATTTCTATAGCAATCATAATAATTTTTTTAAACAAAATAATAACATGAAGAATGACCATTCACAATGCTTGAGTACTAAAGTTGTTATACATTAAAAATTAACTTAATTCACCCGTAGCTATTAATGCATTATAAATAAAGATGTATAAATAATAATAAAAATTTCCTTAACTGAATGCAACTAATTCCAACTTGTTTGGCCAACTATGTGTATATCAAAAGTTATTTTTTGAAAAAAGAAGTCCAAAAAAAGTTAACTTATCAAATGACTAATTTGCTTTAGAATGATAGCCATCATAAGCAATGGGTTTCGGCTTCTACAACCCTAATACTACAACACAGAACGTAGCAGTAACAATTAAGTGCCTATTGGCCAAAGGCTAAAGCAACCTAATAGCCATTTATTGCCTATAAACTATAGCACAAGAAATTATACCGAGCTATTTGAATTAATAATATTTCTTAATATTAATTCTTAATTTTTTTTACAATGACGTCATCTACAATGAGGGTATATTTTCATTGAAAGAGAAACTTCCTAAATCACCTTGTTTCCATAAGTGGATAATCGTTAAATACCACAAAAGAACGCATGCACCAACACACTAAAAGACAAATACTCCTTCCTTTGTTTCATAGCTCAGTCGACAAAATGGAAAGTTTTTATAGTGGCCTAAAGTATTTTGTCAAGTATAAAGGAACAAGCCCTGGCATTTACGTAGGATTTCCGGAACAAATTCCAGAAATAGTAAGCTTGGGTCTGACCAATTACGTAGCATACAATACATACGACGATGCTACGATTGCATACTTCAGGTGTTTCACCCACAATATGTTACCAACCGGAGTTGCCTAACCCTTCCTGCATGCAGCAAAAATGAAAGACGCACATGCATCTAGTAGTTCAAGTACAAAAGGTTCAAGCTTGCATGCAACAGAAATGAAACACGCATATGCAACTAATAGTACTTCAACTACAAAAGGTTCAAGCACTTAAAATCATTTTTGTTTGCACTTATATCATTACAAATATTTATTGATACGTCATTTATTGGTATGTGACATGCAAATTTACATGACAGGGACCAACAACATTTCCATGGCCGAAAATTGCAAATCGGAAGCATTTGTTTTGAATCATTGCATGACAGAGATGCTGTCAAAGCTTTGCATATTGCTAAAATACCATTAGCCAACGTACAACTTTAATGATCTTAACGACCATGATGGAGTAAAATATTTTAGGTATGTGGGAACTCTAGAAACCACTAACTTTGAAACTCATGTTTCGTTAAGCAATTTTGCTATCAATGTGTTTGATGCAAAAGAAGAAATTGCTGCTAATTTGATATCAAGACTGCTGAAAAAAATGGGCAAAATAAGGGACTTAAACTATTACAACATTACGGCTATAGAAGAGGAGTATAAGGTTAAGTTGAAGGCGGTGGAAGATGAGGTCCAAAAGACAAACAATGACAAATTTGTTCTCAAGATGCATCTTGCGTTGTTGACAGGCTAATTGGAACTACTTGGCTGCACTACAAAAGGGATTTAGTGACTTTGAAGAGATTACTTATGAAGATGAAGTAGAAGGTGTATCATGTTTTTTTGCTGGTCACGTTTGGTAGTAGTTGTTCACTTATTGTGTTTCTATTTTTTTTATCAACCATGGCGATGACTGTGTCACTATTACCAATGATACTTCTTTTTTTTTTGCTAAAACTTTTAAAACGATACTTCTAATAATATACCAAAATGACAAATAGATTCTAGCTTATACCACAGATTTAAATTTGGTACCAATTTTCAAAAGCAACATGTTGGTTAAAATAATAGAAATATGACAAAATTAGAAAAAAAAAAAAAAAAAAGCAAAACAAGCAAACCTAATGAAGTCATTGGTATTTATGAGAACAAATTCAAATTAAATAGACATGTGTCCTTGCCTATAACAACAGTACTACCATTTCTTTCAGGTTTTATAATGAACGTAAATGAGAAATTGACAATAATTCCATTAATTTGTGCCTGGCCTCGTTGTATAACCGGACCATATGATACAAGACATTAACATTAATACTGGTTATTATTTCCTCTAAATGGAATACAATGCTTGGTAGCTGACAATGCTATGAGTTCATGGGTTAACAGGTATGTATTGGGCCTTAAATAAATAATTCCTTTACATATGGGGTGTGAATTGTCTGCCTATTTTAAAAGAGTATGGGTTGATGGCCCAAAAAGGTAGACCAATATGTAGTACACCAATATAAAATGTATTGGGTCGTTACATATTACCTAAATTGGTTATATGATCACCATAAAGCCTTGTAGCTGTAATTTGACCAAATTTTGTAGCTACTAATAATATAGAATATCATATGTTATGAGATTGATGACACTGATGAAATTCATCATTAAACCGCACATCCAGTCTAATGAAATTGCACACAACAGACATGAAATGACCGACATAATTTTCAAACCCCAACAAAACCTACTAATGCAATTTTTACATAGCATAACACCTGTACATATATGGGCAAAAAGGCATTCAATGGTCCATATTAAATAGGAAAATTTAAAATGCATAAAACTGGCCATATTCAACGGACTGGGACCAAGACGATATGTTTCCACGAAATAAAAATCACCCAACCAATATAATAGTCTATAAATGTAGCTCAACTGTGTCTACGTAACAATAACAAGGGTACTATTAAGTTTAGATAGCAAACACCCATTAACTACCAATGTCTCTAAGTTAAAAGCAACAGTAAATATAACATGGCTTTTATCACCACTAGTTAATAACATATGACATCTTCGCACTCTGCTTGTCATATGAAATAAGTAGCTTCAACTGTATATAAACCCTGAAAGGTATATAAAATTTACGTCATCAAATATATGTCAAATACCACTGCAAACATGAAAGATAAAAAATAATTAAAGTAATTAGAGTAAATATTTTAAATTAATTTTTAATGGAAAAAATAATACACAATTACCATCAAATATAGTTGAAGTCATTGGAGTAAATGCACTAACTACTCATTCATCTCTAGTAGAGAGCTCTTCATCTTCAGATGTTGTATTAGTGTCATGACCATTATCCACTGCTTGAATAGGATCTTTGAGCAATGGGCAAGTCAACTTATTATGGCCAGGCACCCTACATACATGGCACTGTGTTGTACGCTTCGAACGTATCTTGAAGAGCTACCAATCGTAGGCCCGGGTTGTTGGATTGTTCAAATTACCATTGCCTTGCTGAGCTAGCTGATTTTCCTCCACATGTGCCTTCTTATCCTTCAACATTTTAATCTCATTAGTGACTTTTTGTCTAGCATCATTAAAGTCCTCAACACTTTGAGAAGCCAAGCTACACCACTTCTTACAAGACTCAACCAACCATACATATCTTCCAACTATATTTGAGTCCCAAAAAGTTGAACCAATCGTATTTACTCTTTTGCATCTATCCTTAGCAGTCTGACTCAATCTATATAACACAAGCGATGTAGGCAATTGGTCTATGTTGCGACAAACCAACACCACAACAATATGCCTACAAGGAATACCAACTGACTGCATCCTTTGACAAGAGCAACTAAATTCATTGCTAGCAGGATAATCAGACACATGTCACTCCTTTGTTGTTAGTTTATACTTAACCACTTTATAAATTAATTGACCACATGTATCCTTACAATCAACCACCTTGAAAATGTAAGCATCAGAAAACACTTGGGCAAATAACCTATGTATCTCCTTAGTTAGAACTTTTGCTACTGAGGTCTCAAGTCCAGAAAATTTGCTTTGCACTACTGGATCCCCAAACCCAGAGTTGAAATCAACCTCTAATTCCTTGAAGCACGTGTAATTCAGACAATGCTGAAAATGCTGACAAAATTCAATGAGGTTGTACCGTGATCGAACATATTTAGACATTAATGAATGCATTGCCTCACATCGAGATGTTGTCTGAAACCCAACAAAAAAACTACCACGAATATATACATTTGCCCACATTTCCCTCTTCTCATACATCTCCATCACCCAATGATTGTCCTCCAACCCAAACTATGACAACATTGCAAACCACTTGCGTTTGAAATGTCCTCTATCATAGTCACCCAACATACACTTGTAGAACTCCTTCACAAAATCAGGATTAGCAATGTGACTCTTGGCATTGCGACTCAAATGCCATGCACACAAACGATGATGAGCATTAGGAAATACTTTTCTAATGGCATTCCTCATCGCCATGCCACCATTAGTAATACCAGAAACATGCAACTTTCCTTTCATAGCTTCAACAAGTTGCTCAAGCAGTCACACATATGTCTCTTCAATTTCATTTGAAATTATCGCACAAATAAATACAATTGTATGATTGTGATTACTAACACCTGAAAAAATAACTATAGGGCATTGATACCTGTTCTTCCCATATGTTGAATCAAATGCAAGTACTTCTCCAAACACTTGATAATCCAATTTGCTGTCATCACACTAGAACAAATGTTGTAATCTTCTCGACTCATCCTCTGTATGACGAACAAACATTAATGGATCATTCAATAACATCCACCGCAAATATTTCAATACGGCCTCAGCATCAAAACCTTCTAATCTCTTTTGTTTATCAATTTGGTTGTACATGTTTTTCTTTCCAAAATGTACATTCTCATAACCTCCTGACAGCGTTGCATATGATGCATAGATGTCAGGTGCACCAATACCAGCCTTTCTTAAATTATTCATTTGTGAAATATCACCATCAAACATTTTTCTATGTGCAACTAAAATCCTACAGTACATTCCTTCTATGGGTTAATTATTGTGGACATCCTAAAACACTTGATGGTCCAACGTAGGGCATTTCAAGATGCACCAGCAATCTAGCCTTGCACCTACATCTGGTTTTAGGCTTCAGGAATCGCTTACGTTTATCCATAATTAGCCCCATGTCCTCACAAAAACTTTCACGATGACATGTTTGCTACACACCTTCCCCTATACGATTTGGTTAAATTAGTTTTTTGGTCCTCTAGTTTATTTTTTATGTTTGATTTGGTCCTCTAATTTTTTTTGGTTCAATTTAGTCCTCTAATTATTAAAATTTGTTCAATTTGGTCCTGCCGTCTAAATTGGGTTAACGGTGTTAAAGAAATGTGCATTTAGTGGCGGTTTTAAACTGCCACAAAGTGCAATGATGTTAGCATATCCCTAACACCGTTAGTTTAATTAGACGACAGGACTAAATTGAATCAATTTTAAAAATTAGAGGACCAAAGTGAACCCGAAAAAAACTAGAGGACCAAATCGAACCTAACAAATAAATTAGAGACCAAAAAACTAATTTAACCCTACAATTTCTTACTATCTTCCCTTTACATGCTAAAAAAATCGTTCATTCTTGCATACCAATTATACTCAAATGCAACATCTATGTTTGGAAAATTGCATTTCTTTAGTTTCTTTACATCTGTATACGCCATATGAACATCAACAACATCTTGAAAAGTATCTACTGCAACTCCTTCACTTTCATTGGAGTCATCATTTCAATCATCCTCATCAAGAAATTCATCCTCTGAAACAACATCATCAATTAAACCACCATCTTCATTGCTCTCACAGTTAGTGCTCTCGCCCATGTAATCTAACTGAAATGACATCTCTTCAAGTCCCTAAAAAAATGAAGAAAAATTAATAACAACCAAAATTAAATTAACACACAATCAACCTTTACTTAAGCTTAAATAACTTTCGTAGTATCTGATAAATTTTATCTCAACATACTTGATTATTGTCCTCTACTACATTGCTCAAACTTTCCTTCGATTCGTGATCCATGTTTTCAGCACTGAACTAACTTACTTTGCATTTGTAAAAATAACAAAATAAACGAAACAAAATTAAACACAAACACTTTTACATTTAAGATGCAATTACAATAACCAATTCAATTTGCAAGTTCTTACACACAAACACCAACCACTTTCACTTGAATCCAACCAATTCAGCAACCCAAACAACTACAACATTGTCCCACCAAAGAATGCAACATGAAAACAACTCTTCTCCAATGTTTGGGCTAACCGACAGTTCACTTACAACTTATGATGAACTCCCTTACCACATACGAACATAAACCTCTGAAAATTAGTTTAACCGTCTCATATCCATATAGAAATTAATAACTAACAAAAAAAAAATGTGTAGGTTCAGATATGAAACACAAGGCATGCATAACTGGTTATTCAACCAAAAAATGTCCAAAAATAGTTAACAATACTGATAAAATATGAAAATAACTTCCAACACCCACCAACATTTACCTCAACAAAAGTTGCACTGATACACCGGTCCAACTCAACAAATCTACTATGACTCTTTGAGTAAGAAGCTGCACAACATCAGCTTCATTGTGCGTTAAATGCACCACCTCAATCAGGTATCACAATCAACCAATGAATGTAGGTCCAAGAGCAAACATTGTCGGCAGAAGGCGTCCACAATTTCACAATAAGAACAAGTCGCAAACACAAAGCACACAAAATTAGAGTATTCTTATTTTCATCCCGAGGTAAAAAAAGAGTCAACAAGGGCACATTTGCAAAATAATCATATTTCCTTTCCTTTAGTGTAAAAAACCTATTAGGACCATTTTGCAATTTCGTATACTTGTTAAACCTATTATAGCCGATCACATTTTGGGTACACCGGTGTACCCATTTTTTCAAAACTTCACCCTAGAACCTGTCTCTTATTTTTAAAACTTTCATACCACTTTCACCTCAACCAAACAACTTCACTTTCATCTTTTCACCCTTTTCCACACCTTTCACTTTCATTCCTCACATTTTCATCCCAACCAAACACTTTGTTATGATATAGATTAATTTTATATAATTTTAAATTAATTCAAAATTATTTAATATCTTATTATTATATATTAAAACAAGTATAATACATATTTCTAAAATATATGAAGATAATAATCATTTAATAATTTCTTGTGTTTAATTTTTTCAAAACTTGACTCCAAAGTTAATTAAGTACAAATAAAATATCCATCTCGAACAATGCACAATAAAAATATTGGGTACTAATATTTTGAAGGCTTAATTGTATTTTTAGTCTCTTAAGTATCTCAATTGTACAATTTTGGTCTCTTAGATTTTAATTGTGCCAATTGGATCCCTTAAGTATTGCAATTGTGCATTTTAGTCATTTAGTTCCAATTGCGCCAATTAAGTCCTACAGTATCACAATTGTACGATTTTAGTCCCTTCGTTTAATAGACCAACATCATTCTATTTAATATATATACTTGGGCAATTAAAATTGCACAATTGTGATATTTGGGAGACCTAACTTGGGGGACTAAAATTGCACATTTGCAATACCTGGGGACCCAACTGGCACAACTGAAACTTGGAAAGTAAAATCGTATAATTATAATACCTGAGCGGTGTAAGCGGGTTACGCCCAACCCACAAACCTGCCCAATCCAACCCGATTACATTTTTGAAGGTTGGGTTGGGTTTTTTTAGTGCACCCAATTAGAATTGTCTAACCTAACTCAAGCTAACTACATAGTAAATATATAATAAAAAAAATTGTCTAATTCTTTCTATGTGTCGTATGTGAAAGATTGAGTAATAAAAAAGTAAAAAAATCTAAACTTTCACTCTGATTCACTCGCAAGCCGAAACAATTTATTTTGGTTTTGGAGATTAACTCAGTCTAATAATTGTAAGTTGTAAAAGAATTTTAATGATTTTATTGAATGCTAACTGTGAGTTATAAAACAATGAAACAATTAATACTAACTGCTGGCATATAAGAATTATGAAGCAATACTGGATTATTGAACTTTGAGTTATTTTTCTTGTTAAAAGTTAAAGAGGTAGCAATATTTTTAATTTTTAATTACTCAAATCGATGATCCAACCCAACCCAATCCAATTAAGGTCGAGTTGGGTTAGGTTGCTAAAAAAAAGGTAAATCCAATCCAACCCAACCCAACCTAATTAAATTTTTAAGTATAAGGACTAAAATGTATAGATTAAGCCATTATAGAATAAATAAATAGTTTCTTCCTGATATGATCTTGGGTAATGTATATCTTCCCCTATGATTCTAGATCACATGACATTTTTAATGAATTAACCAGAGCCTTTAGATTAGATTAGGATAAAAGGATGAGATTTGGTGTCAAACATTAATTTTTTTTAAATCCTTTATATTTTGTATAGTTTATTCATCTTCTCTTCTCTTCTCTTTTTTTTTTGTAAAAAAAATTTATTGTCTCTAATTTCTTAGGGATAGATTATCTTTTTTCAAATTTCTTTCGATGTGCTATATAATCTTTTGTTTTTTTTTCAAATTTCTTTTTATTGACTATATAAATAAGGTAGTGAAATTTTGAATAAACCTATGCATTGCACGGGCTAAAACACTAGTAATTAACTAAAGGCAAATACTAACCAGCACTGGTTAAGGAAGTAAAAGAGTAAAGATTTTTATTGGAACGTGCAAAAATGCGCACTCCTATGATTTTTAAATGCGCTTCCATATGATTTTCAATAAAACCTTTCTTCTTTTAATTCCTTAAGAATAGTGATTAACAATACCTTAACTAAATTAAAGTAATTCAATCTATTGAAATCATTTGATTACTTAATTAAGTCTCACTAATTAATAGGCCATTAATCAGAATATCCACGTAATCTTAGAAACTGCTCAACCATTGGTCAAATATCAATTAAGTCTTAGTAAATTTGTAATGAATTAAGTTCAAAATTAATTAATCTCAAGGAATGGTTTTTTTTTTATACAATAATTGCATTGAGGTTTGAACCTATAACCTCGTATATTCTACTCCAACCCTCCATCACTAGATCGACCTAGTGGATTAATCTCAAGAAGTGTGTTACCCAATAGATAACAATATTGTGTGTTAAAAAGTATTTTAAAAAATACTATTAACACTTCTCTTTTCTCTGATAGATAAGTAAAAAAAAAGTTGCGCTGAGACATTTAAAAGGATAGTGGAAACAAAAGAATTGTTACAATCATATTGCTACTTAGTTATTTTGCATGAATAAAGACACAGTTTCAGCTATAAAAGATATTATCTATATTACTTTGTTCATCAAAAGATTTTATTTATAAAAATTAGCTTTCGAATTTATTAATATTTTATTGATTTTTTTTTTTTAAAATTAACAACTTCGTAATTTTTTTTTCGTTTTTGTTTTTGAGAATTAATTTATATAAATATTTTTTTTTCAAAAAGTAAAACAACAATTATGATATTATTTCATAATCAAATTGTATACAAGAATTTGGTGATTGGCATATACGTAGTAAGTTAGTAACAAATGGTCCTTTATGTTTTAGTGTTTTTTCGTTTTGGTATATAACATTTTAAAAATTTCGTTCTAGTTCTTTATGTTTTTGAAATGTATTGTTTTAGTCATTTTTTCAATTTTCTATTTAAAACATTAGTGTTCCGTTAACATTTGAATTATGAAATAATTAATGTTAACATTGTGGCAGTCAAAAACCGCCACAATCTTTTTTATTAAAATTTTGACATTGTGGCGGTTTAAACGTAATAAATTTTAACATTGTGGCGGTTTCTTTTTATTAAAATTTTGAAAATGAAGAATAAACCCTAGTGTTGAGCCCGCAACAAGAACAGAGCCACCGCAATCTTAGTCCTCTCACTTTTTCAATCTGTTCCCCGTTGAGAAAGAAAAACATTTGAATCAAAAGAAAAAACGCAGCAACAACAATGAAACTTCCGAAGTTGAGCCATCGCACTCGTCGACCCCCGCCTAGGCCCAAGCCCATCACCGACGACCAAAAAGAGATCCTCTATCGAGGTGGGGGGTGGGACGCGTGGGTGTGGGAAGAGTGGCGGCGGCGGATGTAGTTTGAAGAAGATGATGGAACCAAAACTTTAAGTGAAGGAGATGAAATTTGTGTATGTGACTTATAATTTTCGAAATAAAAAAGATAGTGGCAGTTTTTAACCGTCGTTAAATTAATTATTTTAAAATATAAAAATTAATCGAACACTAACATCGTTAACAAAAAATAGAAAAAATAATTAAAATAAAACTTTCAAAAACATGAAAGATTAAAAATAAAACTTTTAAAATTTTATGTACCAAAATAAAAAAATACTAAAACATAAAAGATGAAAAGTAACATTTAACCTATAAAATAAAACAAAAACAAAAAAAGATTTCTGTTTATATTCGTGTGATCCTCTCATTTACAATTCGTACTTTGAATAATTGTCATACCAAAAAATGTTGCAGTGGCATAATAACACCTTTTGTGACTTTGTCAGCTTTTGTAGGCGTCTGAGAGGCGTGATATGCAAGTGTCACATTTTTTAAATTAGATATTAAAATAATTACTAAAAGCTTTCATAGCTCATTTGGTTAGAGCACCCGTTTAGTAAGCGGGAGGTCTTGAGTTCGACTCTCAATGAAAGCAATCTAAGATGTATAATTTTTTATTTTTTTATATATATTTTTCCCTTTTTGGGTTGGGCTGATGCACCAGTATCCTATTATTTTTTCTTTGTAATCCATTAACCTTAACCAGGTTCCGTAATTTCCCATTTTTGTCACGCAAGTGAAATTGCCTGAATTAGAAAAAAAGAAGTACATATCTATGTCAATATAGGAATATAATAAACCGATTCTTGTTTTTAGGAATTAATAAATCGATTCTATTCGTCAATTTTAATGGAAGAAAGAATTGCCTCGAAATGACGGCGCATGCAGGTATGATTTCATATTGTTACGGATGTTGAATGTAAATATTTTTATTTGAATTCGTTTAACATTATATGAATAAAAGAATTTAAGCACAACACAAAAATAAGAAATAAAACTCATTAAATAAGGCTTGTTTGAAATTGAAAATAAAAGTAAAAAAAAAATACAAAGCCTAAGTATATAAGATTGAGATAAGATTGAGATAAGATTGTAAAAAAAAGAACTTCTTAAAATATTTTATAATTGTAGATTATAGAAAACATGAAACAGTAATGATATATAACCTTCAGTAAGAATGTCATAATGCTCCCCTTCAAAAAAAAAAAATGACATAATGCTCTTAAAAATAAATAAAAAATAAAATAAAAAACAAGAGTAAAAATGGTAAAAGATTAAGAAAAATATTTTTTGAAAGATTTATTTGTAAATTTTAATTTATATTTTAAAAATTTACAAATAAAATTATTTTATATTTATATATCAATTTTATATAATATAAAATATAATATTATAATATTATAAGTTTTATTGTGATGTATATTATTTGAATACGAGATTTTTATATTTAAAATTTAATTTTTTTTATTCATATATGTCAAACATTGAAATATAATGAAGTTACATGATCATTTTGTAAGCAGTGTCATGTTAAAATAAATAAAAAATTAATTTATTAAGAATTTAATAGGGTTAATTAAGTTTTTAGTCCCGAAGCTTCTTCAAAATTCGATTTTTAGTCCCTAAACTTTAGTTTGACTGGTCAATGTCCCTAAAGTTTTTAAAAATTCAGTTTTTAGTCCTTGAAAAAAAATTTGATTGGTTAAAGTTCCTAAACTTTTTAAAAATTTGGTTTTTAGTCCCTAAACTTTTTAAAAATTCAGTTTTTAGTCCCTAAATTAATGATATTTCAGGGACTAAAAACCAAATTTTTAAAAAGTTTATGGACTAAAAGTCGAATTTTTTAAAAGTTTAGGGACCTTGGCCGGTCAAACTAAAGTTTAGTGACCAAAAACTGAATTTTTAAAAAGTTAAAGGACCTTGACCAGTCAAACTGAAGTTTAAGAACTAAAAACATATTTTTGAAAAAGTTTAGAGACTAAAAACTTAGTTAACCCAATTTAATATTTCAAAACTAAACTACTCTAAATATATTTAAATTAATAATAAATCAATTGGGCACATGACGTAGTTGTCTTAAATTTGTGATAGATAGATTGGCTTCTTAATAAAGTCTTTTCTCAAATAATAAAACCTAATTTTAACTATTGTTAAATAACATTTTTTATCTACATCTTAAAGTCAAAGTCTAAATGACACAATCAAAATAGTTATCAATTTTTAACTTTAATATTTTGAATTTATCGTTTAAGGGCCTTGATCTGTTATTTTCTATAAAGAAGTCTACCAGAATGTATAGAAGTTGGTTTATTGACTTATTTAATTTTTTTTATTATAAAATAAGTTTTTAAGTAAGATTCTAAGATTAAATAATTTTTCAAAAAGGTGAAGTAAGACCGTAAATAAAATTCCATATCTAATATAATAAATAGACAAAGTTTAATCAAGGTAAAACCCATTTCTTCTCTGATCCAATGATAAGAGAATAGTGTTCATGCATGAGGCGAGTTTAATACTGTGTTTATCCATTTTCTATAATCAATTTTGACTTCAAAATTATGATAGAAAATTGAAAAATTTTAAGTAACTATTTAGTATTTATTGCTTTAGCTTCAACTTGATTTTAAAATGGGTCTTGCCAACCAGCACTGATTAAGAAATTAAAAGGAAAAAGTATCTATTATAGAAATTATAGGAAAGTGCAAAAATAATCATGGGTGGTGCAATTTTCCATCTTCCAATAAAAAAAAATTTCTTTTAATTTCTTAACCAATACTCTAAGGTTAGCATTTGCCTTTTAAAATTGATTTGAGTAGAATTGAAAGCTACTCTAAACACACTAATTTTGATGTCAGCAGCCAAAGATGGGCCACCAATACTAGGATGAGTTCGAGACCAAAATATGGGATGGGCTTAAGGACTCTGAATGGTAGGCCATGCTGTTTGATTTCAACACAAAGCAATGTCTATTATGTGGTCCATTTACGAGGTCATCTAAATGGATAGAATATGTAATTATTAATTTGATCAAAGTGGTCCACAGGACCACAGCCACATCCACAACAATGGAATTGGTTACTGATTATGGTGTATCAACTATCAACCACTGGTCTGGTCCTTCACTAAAACTAGTGACTTAGCTACAACGGGTTCCAGTTTGCTTTGCATGGTGGCATTTTCAAACTTTGGTTTGGGTATCTATATCATCAACAACCCCATTTCCCAATGAGGCAATGACTCATCGTTCTTTTCTTGTCTGGTTGTGTATGGCCTAAATCAAATCACATATGGAGATGCATTTTTCTTTTTACATAAAGAGGATATGATTAAAACAAATTCAAATATGTACATTACTATGTTTGAATTGAAGCATGGTCAAAGACATTGAAAGAGTTGATTGAACAGTGTGTATAAGTTGTAAGCTTCCTGATATCGAAATTGACTCTTCACTTTAAATAGAAAAAGGAAAGACACGCAAAGCCATATATATCTGCATCAAAATTAAAGGAGGCATAGTTTAGCCGTGAATAAGAACAAACTAGAAAGAGGAAAGAGGTAAATTAAGCACAAGATTTGGTTGGCAACTTGGCATTCCCTTTTAGACTTTTAGTCTTTTACCTCCCACTACGATATATGAACTGCATGGAATTAATGCATATTAATTGGACATGCTGAAGTATATGCTCAGGTGTCTAGGGTTCGGAACATTGAATTACTATTCCCTTTGTCCCCAAAATGATTGATGTTTAAGGTTTTTTCACATATATTAAGAAAAATAAGTATTCTAAGAAAATAATATTTATTAGGAGATAATTTTACTAAAATATCCTTACTCTCTTTCTTAATTTCAATAAATGTAAGTTTTTTAAGATAACAATATTTATTTGAAGACAAAATTGGAATAAATGTTTAAATATATCATTGAAACTGAGAACATCAATTAATTTAGATTTTTTTAAAGGTTAAAACTACAGTCATTTAGGTACTATTCACTACTAGTATTCAAAAAATAATAAATGATGTTTTCCATCCACATGAAGTAGTATTAATTAATTATAAAAGTGATCATGAAGAAAAAGTTTAGGGACTTTGTTCGATTATCAAAATTTAGATTAAAGACTAAAAATTGAAATATGAAAAAAATTTAGAAACCAAAAAAGATAATAAACCCTAAAAGGATTCATTCTCAAACACCTCAAAGTTAGAAACGAACTTTGTTATAATGAGATTTTAAAGTTTTTATTTGAATAATATATAATATAAATTTAATATTTGTATATAAATAATTTCATGCTTTATTTAAGGTTTATTTAGGTAAATGAATTAATTAAAGACTTCTTGAATAAATACTTATTATATAAGAATTTATTTACAAGTTGTTTTTACAATGAAAGAGAAAATAAGACTAAACTATTTTTTATATAAGTTATTTTTATAAGTTATTCTAGATAATTTATTAACTTATGAGCATACATAAATTATTTTCATACACTCTCATAATCACTTACACAAATATAGTTTACTTTTTAGAATAATATCTAATAATCCACTTTTAACCCATTATTCCTTACCTTCCACTCAATTATCTTGCTCATCACACTTATACATAGATTTTTATTGAAAAATATATAACCTTATAATTTATTAGTTTAATTAGTTTTGAATTTTTATAATCTTATAATTTATTAAAAATAACAATGTTTTACTATCTCTTAATTTTTGTCCTTCAAAATATTTTAAAATTTGGTTTTAATCGCTACAAAAATTTAATACGTTTTAATCGCTATAAAAATTTTGTCCTTCAAAATACTCTTAATTACTTTACAATAAATGCTATAAATTAATGGGTCTTGCTAACCAGTGCTCATAGGACACTGGTTAAGGAATCATAAGAAGAAAATATTTATTATGGAAATCATAGAAGAAAGCAAAAAAAATATGGATAACACAATTTTATGTATCCCAATAAAAAAACTTTCTATTTTGAGTTCATTAACCAGTGTCCGTAGGGCACTGGTTAGCATTTGCCCCTAAATTAATAAGATAAATTCACTCTCTCATTATAAGGATTAGAAAAGAAGCTTAGCACATATTAATTAATTAGATAGAAAGTAATTAAGTAGAAAGAGTGAGATGAAAAGTCTTAATAATTTTAGGAATAGTTTTGAAAAAATAATACAAATTGCTAACAAATTTAATGCTACTAAATAAATTAACCAACTTTCTTAAAGGATGTGAATTAGTTAAAAGAGACTTATATTTTAGGACAAAGGTAGTATTAAGTTTTTATAAGAACTAAAACTAAATTTTGAGAACCAAAAACATATTTTCTGTTTAAGTTTCTCGCGAATTTTAACCACTACAAATTTTCTGGTGGTCTAAGAATGTTTATTTTTGTAACATTTTTTGTGATTTTAGAAAATCTAGTGTTCGGGGTTTTGATTTTTTTTTTGTAACATTTCTAGTGGTTTTAGTCTACCAGAAAATTTGTAACGTTAAAAATCGCCATAAACTTAGATAGAAAATTTTCAAGTGTAAATTATGCTCGAAATGTCATCACTTAACGGTTAAAATTAATGTTAGGGACTAAAAACAAAACAGAACAATTTATGACAAACTAAAAACACTAAAAAAATTATGAGGGACTAAAAAGAGGAATCAAGATAAAACGAGGGATAAAAACATATTTTACCCTTAAAAAATTAAGCTTGAAGTAAATTTCTGAAATTTGAGAAGCACAAACCCAAAAAAAATTAACAGACTTATGACCTTGAGGTGACTTGAATATAAGTCTAGAATGTAGATATCAACAATTAAAGAGCATATAAACGGGGGTGTTTGAGTCTAAAATAATCTAGACTCTTTACATAATATGACAGTCACTCTTCCTATTGGACTCGAGAAATTCCAACACATGTACAAATTAGAAATATCACCCTTTTCTAAATATTAATTATGGATCAAAAAACTGATAGCTTAATGGTAAGCACCATCAGAAGGGAGATGCACGGGGAGGTGACGAAGAGAAACTTAGAGGACTCTTGAAAGATATACGTGTTTGCATGCAACTAATCTTGTTACCTTCAAGTAACTACTTGTGAAGAAATAAATTGATCAATATTTTCGTGGATCATTAAATACAAGGTATGATTGTGATTCTCGTTGGAGATAGGATAAGGAAAAGGTGAATAGGTGATAGGTGATATATATATATATATATATATATATATATATATAATTAAAGCTCAATTGTCATCCTTTGAACCCCCTACCCATACCTCGCTAGTCCTGAGTCATTGTACAAAAAAATAAAAAAAATAAAAAGAGTAAATGACCATTTTAGTCCTGAATGTATAAGTTTGTGACAATTTAGTCCTTGAAAGAACGAAAATGTTGATTTATTTCATGAATGTGTAAAAAGTGCAACAATTATGTTCTACCGATAGGTTTCATGAAACCATTTTGTCGTTAAGCTGTAATGTTCAAGGATCAATTTGACAAATTGAGAGACCAATTTGTCATTAAGTTGTATGGCAGGACGTAATTATCGTACTTTTTATACATTCAAGAACTAAATCAAAATTTTCGTTCTTTCAAGACTAAATTGTCATTTACCAAAAAAAAAAAAAAAATAGATGGACAAGGTTCACCTTCTCTGTATATATATAAAGATGCACCTTATTATGATCACTCACCAAGCCATACCTCACCAGGTTTACATTAGGGTCTCTGTAACATGGCTGGAACTGGATTATTTGCTGAAACTTTGGATGGAGATGTGTACAAGTACTACTCTGATGGAGAATGGAAAAAATCTTCTTCAGTGAAAAGTGTTTCTATCATCAACCCCACTACCAGAAAGACTCAATACAAAGTTCAAGGTAATCATCAACTATTTAAAATGTTTTTATTATCATCACATCCTTACTTCCTTTCACTTGCATTTGAGGTCCTTCATTTTTCTCTCTTATGTAAATGTTGATGGTTTTGCACATTCCAACATTTGCTTGAAACACTGAATACTAGCAGGTTCTTATTCTTGTCTGAAATTTTTTGATGCCATATTCCAATGTCTGTTAAGTGTTAATTATAAGTGGAAAAATGGAAATTTCGGAACTTGGTTCCTCAGACCCGAAAGTTGCTGCAATAATTGGCATACAAAGTTTTTAAACATGCAATTTTCTAGTTTTATATGTAACCAAATTGGAAAGAATGTTATTTGTACAGCAAATTGTACAACAGTGAGAGAAAAAGAGAGAAGAATGGGGATTTGACGAGTGATGTGATGGAGAGAGATAGAGAGAAAAAGATGTTATTATATAAACTGTTATATGAGTTGTTTTAGGAATAATACAAGTCAATAGAACTATGAATTATGAAGTCATAATAAGCTCCGAAATGATATTGATGCAGCTTGTTCACAAGAAGAAGTTAACAAGGTAATGGATTCAGCAAAATCTGCACAAAAGTCATGGGCAAAGACCCCACTCTGGAAGAGGGCTGAACTTCTTCACAAGGCAGCTGCTATTCTCAAAGAACACAAAGATCAAATTGCAGAGTGCCTGGTGAAAGAAATAGCAAAGCCTGCCAAAGATGCAATTGCAGAGGTGCATAATATTGTGTTACTATGGGTTAGGCCAAATTTAGCACTAAAATTTTGAAACATGAAACAAGTTTTCAATTTTTTTTATTTTTTATTTTTTCATGAAGGTTGTAAGGTCTGGGGATCTGGTTTCTTACTGTGCTGAAGAAGGGGTAAGGATTCTGGGAGAGGGAAAGCTCTTGTTATCAGATAGCTTTCCTGGAAATGAAAGGACAAAATATTGCCTCACATCCAAGGTCAGTTTTCAGAACTTTTTTTTTTAATTAATGTATAGACTTTATAATTCATATATACTGAGGAGGTCTAGTTCAGTTGGTTGAGCAGAATGCGTAAGTTGTTGTAAACTCGTCGGTACCTGTCTTCGATTCCTACGGATGAAAAAAAGACTTTATAATTCATATATTAGTAGCTAACTTGCTTGTCACTCGTTTAAATGCGAATGGTACCATTGGTATGGAAGCATTGTGCAACATAAATACCAAATATGGGTTTCTACTCTCTCAGTACCATTTTTCTACTTTGTCACGTGCAATACTTTTAAAAATTACACAGATTTTGTGTCTGACAGTAACTAGATGCACACAGCGTTTTGCTTTTATGGACAGTTTTAAATTTTCAATTTTGGTTTTGACTCCAACTTTGAAAGCATGTATATATATGATGTGGGACGTTAGTTGCAGCTGCAGGATTTGTTTGGCTACTGTGTAGGAGGGGAAAAAATTAAAATAGCAAGCGATGCTTTTGACTGAAGAACTTTTCAGTGTTAAAATAATTTAAAAACTTGACAATGTAACAATAATGATGCCATTATTTTAAAACAATATCAAATTCGATTAATTTAAAATGTTCTTTTGAAAGTGTTAAATGCACCAAAGGGGTCTAGCTCAGTTGGTTGAGCAGGATGTGTGAGTTATTGTAGACCCTTTGTCTTCGATTTGTATGGATAAAAAAAAAAAAAGTGTTAAATGCAAATCTCTGTTAACTAATGTACAATTTAAATTAATTGAATTTAATTGTATGATTAATGATATAAAGATAACTTCAATGAAAATACTGACAATTTCTGCAAAACATTTCCAGAAATTTAATGGGTTTTACAAAAATCTGTTACATTAAATCTAAGATTCAAAACATCAAGATATTTTATAAAAGCACCAATTAACAGCCGCAGTATCAAAAGCTAGAGTACATATAATCTCTGCGTAACATTTTATTATCTTAGTTACTTCAATGACAAGCAAATAAAACAACCAATTAACCATGGTGAGTTGCTATCAAAGTTTATCTTGCTAGTTTTCTTGGTTTATGTTTTGGTATGAAATGGGTTCAATTCATTTTCAGATTCCATTAGGAGTGATTTTAGCCATTCCACCTTTCAACTATCCTGTCAACCTTGCTGTCTCAAAAATTGCTCCTGCACTGATTGCTGGAAACTCGATTGTGCTTAAGCCTCCAACCCAGGTAATATTTACACTCTCATATTACTCAGGTCACAAAATTTGCTTGCATGTGTGTGCAGCATTTAAAAGAGATTGCAATAATTATTTTATTGAAACTCAAAATCTTAGGTCCTCGAAATTATTTGTATCAGAATATTCACTACTGTGATGGTAGAAACTATAAATTAGAGACTTCTGGTCCACTTTAATAGAAGCACCAATAAAGTGGTCACATTTTTACTAGGATTGTTAATTTCTTCCCTATTTTTTCTGCTTTGTTCAATGCCTTCTAAATGGCTATCTGATGATGCATTTTCAGGGTGCTGTTTCTGCTCTTCACATGGTTCATTGCTTTCACTTGGCTGGTTTCCCCAAAGGCCTAATAAGTTGTGTTACTGGCAGAGGCTCAGAAATTGGTGATTTCCTGACTATGCATCCAGGAGTGAACTGTATAAGGTGACATTTTTTATATGATGATGCGATGGTATGGGATCTCATATCCCCTATTTCTATGTGGTCAATAATATTTGTTTGTGTTTATGTTATTCATGTGTTGGTCAGCTTCACTGGTGGAGATACTGGTATTGCAATTTCAAAGAAAGCAGGTATGATTCCTCTGCAAATGGAGTTGGGAGGAAAGGATGCCTGCATTGTACTTGAGGATGCTGACCTGGATTTGGTGGCTGCAAACATTATAAAAGGAGGCTTTTCATACAGGTGAGTGGCATATCTGAAGTTGTAGTTCTTGGGAAAGGGGTTGTGCCTTGTTTATCCACTTGTTTTACTTTTATACATTGATTTGATATAAATTCCAATATTAAGGACCAATTCTAGTACATCCAATAAATAACTTGGGAAATATTAAAATAACAATTTAAAAGAAATGTCAAAATCTTTGCTGAAGTTATGTTAATGTCATCTTGAGCTTCTGATCGGTTATGCCTAATAAACATGTGCTCATGTAAACATTGCTCAATATGAAGTTTGTGTTGCTTTCAATTCTCTGTTCCCCTCAATCAATGACACTAGAAACTTATCTGTTGTTCTCATCTCAATACTTAGCATGTAGTGTTGTTTTGCATAATGGTATGACATAGCCAAGGTGCACTAAATTCTTCTATATACCTGAGTTTTGTACGATACATTACAATTTGAGTATGCCTTTTAATTTAAATAACATTCCAAAGGAATTTCCTTTATGTAATTACCATTTGATTAATTGTTCATTTTATGAATAAAAGTGGTCAGAGGTGCACTGCTGTTAAGGTTGTCCTAGTGATGGAATCGGTTGCTGATGTATTGGTTGAGAAAGTGAAGGCTAAGGTGGCAAAGCTAAGTGTTGGACCACCAGAAGAGAACTGTGATATCACCCCAGTTGTTTCAGAATCATCAGCCAATTTCATTGAAGGCTTGGTCATGGATGCCAACCAGAATGGAGCAACATTCTGCCAGGAGTATAGAAGAGAAGGGAATCTCATTTGGCCTTTGCTGCTTGATAATGTTAGGCCTGATATGAGAATTGCATGGGAGGAGCCATTTGGACCAGTTTTGCCTGTTATTAGGATAAGCACTATTGAAGAAGGGATCCACCATTGTAATGCTAGCAATTTTGGACTTCAGGTAGAATTTTAGTACTCCCACTTGAAACATTTTCATTTATAACCTTTAAAAGAATAGTGACATATAAAATAATTTCATTTCATTTATTAGAAATGCAAACTGAGAAAGTTGAGTGGGGCAAAAATGAATTTGACTTATTCATTGATCAAGCTGAGTTTGCCTTGTACACATGAAGATAACAACTATACAAAGAATATCTGCTACAATAAAACTAACCAATCTGCTCTACCTGACTTAACTAACTACAGTTGCTAATTAACTAAAAGCTAGCTATCCACGTATATATATTATCATTTGCAAGCATGTGTATTATTTGGGCCTGTTTTGATAGACTTCTCTGTAAGCACTTCGAAGAGAAAAAATAAGAACGAAAAATGAAATAGGCTTTTCCATAAGCTAAAATTAACTTATAAATAAGGTAATTTGTAAAAATTCTCTCGTATTAATTTCTCTAAAATTTTCATTGTGCAGGGTTGTGTGTTCACAAAGGATATCAACAAAGCAATGATGATCAGTGATGCAATGGAGACAGGCACAGTTCAGATAAATTCTGCCCCAGCTCGAGGACCAGACCATTTTCCCTTTCAGGTGATCGAGATAACCAAACAGAACAATTTGTATTTCCAAAATTTGAAAAACCAAAACAATATAACACTAAGCAAATTCTTTATTGACAGGGTATAAAGGACAGTGGAATTGGATCTCAAGGGATTACCAACAGCATAAACATGATGACCAAGGTCAAAACCACAGTGATCAACTTACCAACCCCTTCTTATACCATGGGCTAATAATAATATATTGTAATATGCATGGGGAAAAGCTATTTATATTATGGTCCATGATTTGTAGATGGCTTATAATCAGCATAACATGATTAAAAATAAATAATGACTGTGCTAGATCAGTCACATGGCTACTTCATGTGCCTACTCTTGTACCAACATTTAGCAATAGTAGGATATAAACATGAACGGATCCAAAAACCTATTAAAGAGGGGTTGGATTTTTTTTTCTTCTTTTATAATTGTTTAAATTTTTAACTTTTAATAAATAATAATTTTTAAAAAATATTTACTATTTTTACACTAAAATTGAAATTAATTTTTATTTTAAATAATAATGACCTTAACCATTACTATAATAACAACAAACACATAACTAGTTTTACATAATTTTACACTAGTTATCATCTTAACTATTACAATAATAATAACAAACACAACTAGTTTTATACAAATTTTTTTTATCAATATTAGTTTTGCACAATTTACACTAGTTAACCTTAACTAGTATTATAATGATAATATATATAATTAATTTTACATAATTTTATACTCATTAATTTAAAAATATATATGTATAAACATGAAAACCCTGGATATAAATCCAAGGTTTATCTTATACCTTGTTAATAAAATGGTTCTGTTCCAGTACATATATGATCAAATTAAAGAAATGAAGGAACACTATTATCCCTCTCTCTGTTGAGCATAACAATTACTGTGCAACTGGTCAGAAATCCTCGTTTGGCCTGATCTAGTAGACAGTAATCTCGGGAGTGCATGTTCTAAGTGACATTTGTCTTTTTTCTTCTTGTTTTTTTTTCTTGAAAGGAGTGACATTTGTCTTCTAAAACATCAATATCTTCACTGATAAAAAAAATCAATATCTTCTTATTAATCATTCTATTTTTTTAACCTATATTTATAAGATATTAAATATATTTATTTTTATTTAATACTTTGTTTATAAATAAAAAAAAATGGTAGAAGAATTTGAACGAAGATATAACACGTTACTCTTATCAGAATATGACAAGGAGAAGATGAAGCATGACAAAAGTCAAAAAGGACAAAACATAACTCCATTTAATTAAATAAATTTGTTTCTAGTCTTTAATATTATATTATGATTTTTTTATCAGTAAGTTATATTATGAATTTGAAGTATAGAGAAAACTTATAAGAGGAAGTTAAATAAAATTTATTACTAATTAAATAGGACAAGAAAGATGACATGAAATTTAAAAAAAAACAAAAAGTTGGAGAGAGTTAGTAAATAAAAATTAAGTTGAATTTTAATAATATATTTCCCCTTTTTTTTGCAGAAAACAAATAGAATTTATAAAAAAAAGATTAATTAAAAATATTAAGGGTAAAAATACAATTTTACCATGGAAATAAATAAATAACAATTATAAGAGAAATAAAAAAAATAAAGGCTGAGAAAAAAATATAAGGCTTAATTACACTTTTTGTCTGAGGTGGCACTGACATGTTAACATGAATAAGAGTCATAAGATTGACTTGATGGTTGATAAAAGAAGTTTAAAGGTTGAAGGGAGGAGGGAGGAGGTCATGGGTTCGAATTCATCCACTAACATTCTAACATAAAACTAACAACTAACATTGGTCGATATAAAAAATGTTAACATGAATCTAAAAATTGAAAAAGTAACCCACAACCCCATACTCAAACACCAACACAAGAACAACTAGGACAATTCACTTGTTTAATATGTCAGTGCCACATCAGACAAAAAGTGTAATTAAGCCTTAAATATGTTTTTAGTCCCTCAAAATTGGAGCACTTTTGGTTTTAGTCCCTCAATTAAAAATTTGCTCTTTTTAATCATTCAAATTTGTGAAATGTTGTTTCTAGTCCCTCAACATAATTTTTTAAGACTACAAATTTACTCTTCATATTTAAGCCTAAATTATATTATATATAACTTAAATGCATGAGGACAAAAAATACGCATATATTTAATATACTACTAACTAAACAATACTTCCTTCAATCTTTTATAATTAAGTTTTTAGTCCTTAAACTTTTTTAAAATTCGGTTTTTAGTTCCTAAACTTTAGTTTGACTAGTCAAGGTCCCTACACTTTTTAAAAATTCGGTTTTTAGTCCCTGAACAAAATTTTGACCGGTCAAAGTCCCTAAACTTTTAAAAATTCAGTTTTTAGTCTTTAAACTTTTTCAAAATTCAATTTTTAGTCCCTGAATTAATGGGATTTCAGGGACTAAAAACCAAATTTTTAAAAAGTTTAGGGACTAAAAACTGAATTTTTAAAAAGTTTAGGGACCTTAACTGGTCAAACTAAAGTTTAGGGACTAAAAACCGAATTTTGAAAAAATTTAGGGACTAAAAACTTAGTTAACCCTTTATATTATAAGAAACAAATAGGTACATTTTTCTTTTTGTTTTAATTATAAGAAATATAGACTCACTTTTAAATGTATTAATTACTAATTTTTTTATACCCATAAATAATTTGTTTGAAATCTATTAATGAGACACTCACTCATTCTTCATGAAAGTGAACTATTCATTGGTAAATCAACAATATAAGTCATTTAGAAAAAAGTTATATAACAACTAATTAAATCATTTAATTCTTTATGAGTATTTTTGAAAAAAAAATTATGACATTATTAATTAAAAATAATTAATTTAATTAGTCCTTGGCTCTCAACTGTGAAATATCTCGAGTTCACCCTAAAATTAATCAACTTAATAACTTTCATTGTTGTTGATAAATTAATGATTTATTTCTTATATAAAAGATCGGAAGAAGTATATAATATTATAATATATACCAAACAAGCAGTAACTTATATTTTTTAATTTTATATATCTTAATTAGAATTTATCACTCCATTTTAAATAATTTTTCATTTATAAAATTGTAATGTTTTAAAAGAATTATTTAAATATTTCTTTTATAAATATCAAATTGGTTAAGTTTTTCTATATTAAAACATGAATATGAAAAATTGAAAGAAAATGGATTGTTAAGCACATATGTAGGCACAGGGCTGGCCCAAGGGTAAAGTAACCGAAGCTCAAGCATTAGGTACACAAAAAAAAATATTATTCTTAGTTTTTATAAAGTAAAAAAGGTATTATATATTAACAAAAAGACCACATATATTAGTAAAAAAGGTTCAATATATGTTTTTCTTAAAATTTACTTTAGGCACATATACCGGATTGGTATTTGGCAAAGCGCATAGCCGAATACCCTTTGACATTTCAGCACACTATAGAGACAATCGTCTCGGCTCATAGGAATCTGTCAAAGGATATGACAACATTCCACTAGTTGAAAGTATTCGGCTATTAGGCCAACCTAGTAGCTGAATACCGTAAGAAGTATCGAGCTGTATAGCTGAGTATTATGAAAAGCGTTCAGATATTAGGCCAACCTCAACTACTAAGATAATTAAGGCATAAAGAGGTAATCAGTAATCTTAATTAGTAGACAATTATGGATCATTAAGGAAATAATCAGATGGGAAAAGCCCATGGATCTAGGGCCCAATAAGGTAAGTATAAAAAGGGTATAATCATCGAGGTACTGTAACTTGATTCCTCATTTATTACTTTCATTAAATGCTCTGAGCTGAAAGCTAACTTGGGCGTTGGAGTGCCTTTTGCAGGTACCCGCCCCCTCTTCTCATCTTGGAGGATTCGGACATTTGGAGGAGATCTCGGACCAGAGACATCACAAGGAAAAAATTACCCTGTTATTCTCAGGCAGGAACAACACACTATTGGACCGATCCTGGGTAGATATAGAAATCCCATTTTCTATAATAGCTGTGCTCTTGAGATTTTACATCACTACTAGAAACCGAATTGATTGGTTCAACTTGAGTTTTACATCATTGCTGCTGATAAAAGATTTTCATTTTTATTTTAATATACACTGTTAACAAATCTTTTATACTAGTAGTTAATTTTAGAATTGCTATTAAAAGTCAGCTTTTCAATAACTCTAACCGCTCTATTAAAAGATTCAACAAAGTTTAATATCACAAATTAGATTGAAAAGAAAAGGAATTTTAGTAATAAGTTATATATGAGAATTCTTATAGTTTGATTTTAGAGACAATTATTTTGGAGAAAGTAGATAACATGAATCACACTTTCTGAATTAGATTAGTTTGGTTTGGTTGAATCATACCAAACTGTGCACATCATTACAAGTAGGGATGAGAATAGGTCAGGTCAGGCCAAGCTTTATGTAAATAGGCTGGCCTATTTCATAAAATTAAGGCCTAAGTCTGACCTATTATCTATCATAGGTTTTTTTTTTAGTCCTGATCTGGCCTTTTTAAAAGCATGGCCTAGCATGTTAGCCTATTTAAAGGGCTATTTTATATTAAAATTTGTAAATAGACAAATAGGCCAAATTTTAAACAAGCCAACATACCAAATTTTAAATAGGCTAACAAGTTAAAAAACCATCATACCTAGTTTTAAATATATCAAACAGAAATCCCAAAGTATTTTTATTTTATAAGCAAATGATAATTTCTTAATGTTTTCCAATAAACATGAATTATGAACCCACGTCTTACATAACTCTCAAAAGTGTCTGTCAATAATAACAATCACTTAAAAAAAGCTTGTATCGATGAATAGCATTTTTTTTTAGTGCATTACGTGAATACCATTAAAAATGAAATATATGTATAAAAAAAATTAAATAATCAACTATTTGATTTCTGTTGGGACAAATTTGAAAATGTGGGATAAATCATGGAACAACATACTCTGATTACTTGGTTACCTTCACGTCACATAATTATAAATTTATAAGTCATGGACTCAAGCAAGGTCGGCCCAAGGGTAAAACAACTAAAGCTTTAGCTTTAAGCCAATCAATAAAAAAACTATTTGTTGTTAGTTTTTATAAAGCAAAAAGGCCTCATATGTTAACAAAAAAACCACATATGTTAGTAAAAATGCCCAATTTATAGCTCTCACATTTAAAATAAAAAATTTTCTCTTAAAATTTACTTTAGGTCTCACTCACTGTTGGGCCGGCCTTGGACTCAAGAAACATGAATTTAAGAAGTTACCATATTAAAATTTATTTTAATAATAATTTATTTTTTATCTCAAAAACTTATTTTATTTATGATATGAGATTATTAAATATTAAATATGTAAGTGTAATTTGTATATTAATTTTTATTATATTTAAATGAATAAACAGGTTGGCCTATTAGGCTTAATAGGCTTTTTCATAAGCTCAAGCCTAGCCTATTTAATTAAATATGCTTTTTTAAAAGTGCAAGCCTAGCCTTTTTATTAAAAGAGTCAGGTCAGGCCAGATTTTAAACAGATCAGGCCATAGACTCCTGTCGGACGACCTGACCTATTCTTACCCCTACTTGGCTACAAGGCTACAACTAATGGGGCAATCATAAAAATAGTTTCTTAAGAATAGATCGTTCATTCCCAACTGTTAACAAGGGCCTCCTAGATAATATTTTTCAACCCAAAAGGGAAGTTGAAGTGATAAGCAAATTTGAATTTATCAGTTAGAGAAAGTTATTTTGAACAATAACTTTAGCACCTAAAATGAGAATTAATCTTAAACTTTGCTTATTAAAAAATAATAGAGAAAAATCACCATTTTAGTTTTTATAGTGTTACCTTAAGAAATTCTAAATAAATTCTTGAAAATCTAATCCGTCAATCATATTAGTTTAAAATTCAAATAAATATATGACTTAAGCAATAATTTTAACTTATATTTAGGACAAAAATGACTGTAGATGAATAAATTTAAAAATTCAGATGAAACAGTAAAAAAATTCAAAGACATAATATTTGAAATTTCTTTAATTTTAAAGACTATATATAATAATACTGTGGTTTACTTAAAAATAATAATATTGTTCGAACATGATAACCTCTCTAACTTCTTTAGCTAATTTTTCACGTAACTAATTAAGTTTAGCAAAGTTTATTAGCAAAGCAGAAAAGTACCATTTCCAACAATGTAATTAAAAATTTCGGTGACCGACCGAGATACTCCTTTACAATCATATGCATAAAAATAAAAAAAAAATACTATGAGCAACCTAGAATAAGATAAACATCGTCCACTATATATGTTGTGTTGGCTGCCTTACCGTGCATGTTCGGCTCTGAACAAGAAAGTTGAGTCAATAATTGTCGTTTTTTAAAAAGACTTTATTCATGTTTTGGAGTTAGTAAAAAGGGAAGCCTACCTAGCTAGTCTAAACTTGGGTTTGACAAAATTATAGCAACTTCACGAGCAAGAAGTGACGTAACGAAAATGAAATATATATACTTTTTGGCTTTGCTATGTTATAACCAAGACAGGAACATGCGTCTCGGTAACATTTTGTTGCTAATGCTAGCTGCTTACTTTTCTCCTATTTAACAACATACTTACATGGTACCATTCGGTATTGAACCAATCATAGATGGAGGGGGAAAGTAGATATATACGAGCAGAAGCGTTAACCTAAAGTTGAGTTTTGTACTTAGAGCATGTTTGGGATACCATTGAATACCCCTCAAATGCAGTTTGCTCACAGCACCTCCCTTGTAACTTATCCGTTTAGACACATAGGAATTTGTGCAACCAAGGTTTTAAGTGATAAGCAAACATGCACTTATTCTAAAGGAAAATGATTCTTGGATACTCAAAGATTGTTTACATCTTGAGAAAAATAAAAAAATAAGAGAGATGAGTGTTTGATAAAATTGGTGATATGATGTGACAAGAAAAAAAAAATAGAGAGAAATGAAAAGTGTTGATAGAGTGTTTATAAATTATGGATATCTAAATCTCACCACTATATTATAAATACTTGCCAAAAGTAAGACATAGTTAAGGATATAGTAGGCGATGGATGTAGTGGAGGCTACGGAGTGGATCTTGAATAGGATAATAGATATGAATTGAAGCTCGTTTAAGAAAGGAGTTTCTACGAAGAATAATAAGTTGAAAATAAAATAAAAAATTATTGTTTGACTAGATTTTAACATGTTTAATGGATGATGTATTATGATGATTTTTAATGTAATATTTGAGCATAATTTTAGAATAGTAAAAAACCTCATATCATTCACGGAAAAAATTCATATTACTTTTATAAAAAAGAATAAGGAGAAAAGATTCAAGCACTCCACGTCCGTTATCAATTAATGTCACGAAATATTTAAAGATAACTTAGAAACTAAGAATCACTTGTAGCTGGTGGCGGATCCAAAATTTTTTTTAGTGGGAGCAAGAAAATAGTTTAGGCTTAATTGTACTTTTGCTCTCTCAAGTATCACAATTATGCGATTTTAGTATCTAAGGTTCTAATTGTGCCAATTGGGTCCCTCAGATATTGTAAATGTGTGATTTTAATCCCCAGATTTCAATTGTGTTAATTGGATCTCCAGAGTATCACAATTGTGTGATTTTAGTCTCTCAAATTTCATAATTGTGCGATTGAAACTAATTTAATTGGGGGCAAAAATCGCACTATTGCGTTACCTGAGGGACTAGAATTGCATAATTACGATACTTAAGGGACCCAATTGACGCAATTGAAATCTAAGGGACTAAAATCACACATTTGCGATATTTGAGGGACTCAATCGACACATTTCAAACTAGGGGGACTAAAATCACACAATTGCAATACCTAAAGGATCAAAAGTGCAATTAAGTCAACAGTCTATAATAATTTCATAAAAGAAAAATATAAGCTTTTACAAAATACATATTCTCATGATAAAAATTTCAAAATACGTAAGCTTTAATAAATTACAATTGCCCTCTACACATTTTCATATTTTAAAATGTTGTATGATTTTTTTTATTGTCAATACTATTAATTAAAAATATTTGAGGCCCTAGTCTCTAGAGAAAAGGAAATATGCAAATAAGGATGTGGTAAATCTATCAAAAAGAAAAAAAAAGGATGTGGTGGTAAAAACTTTTCGAACAATAAAATTTTCTCCAAGGAATAGCAACAAGTAGCGACGATTTTCCTTTTGTTTTTTCTCTATTTAGGATTGTGTCAAGGTGTGTTTTTGTGTCACTGACTTACTGTGTGTTTAGCATTAGAGGTGTGAGAATGATAAAAATTAGAAGGACAAAGTGACAAATTTAATATCAATTTATTCTCTCTTTTATTTCTTATAATTTTCTATATTCACTTTAAAAAAAAATTATCTTATGGGAGCAACACTTAATTTTTTATGGAGGCAAAAAAAAATATTAAATATGTTTAAGTAAGGGAAAAAAAATCTTGTGGGGGCAATTACCCCCACAGCCCCCAATGTGCATCCACCATTGTAACACCCTAAGGGTATTACCGTAACTACGCTTATTTTTCTAAGGACGTGACAATTTAAAAACATTTATATAACGATATCATGCGAAAGCTAATAAATAAAAATACATAATTACAACTCATTCTCAAATGTTATTAAAATACAACTTATTTCTTGTAATGTTTACATCATACAACACATAAGGAAAATACATAGAAATAAGGAATAACTAAACTACATCCTCCATGACAAGACTCCGTGCTCAACAACACGTGCCATCACCTGTTTCCTAAAAAGATGGAACTTAAAAGGGTGAGACATAATGTCTCAGTGAGTGTTCTAAGGACTCTACGGTTGGGTTAGACTCTTCTATCCGAACAATCCATTCATTAGTCTCTCATGGCTTTACCCTCACCGGGTCTCTATCAAACTCTATTATTTTTGTGGTTGGGACTACACCCATCGATCATGAACATTTTCTCTTGACTCATTTCTTATGCTTACTCTACTACACTGGTTTACCCTCTTTGATATCTTAGGATTCTTCCTCTGACTAGCATGTTACTTCCACAACTCTCTCTCTCGCGTTAATTCCACTTTCCTTTCTCGGGCTTTACTACCTAACACTCACCTTGTATCAGTCAATTCTCTTTAGCAGTATACATTCTAACATCTATACTAACATAGTGTCATTCAAGGTATATCTCTATCCATGCCCTTAAAGAGTCACATCTCATTCCATTGCAAGTCAACACGATAGTTTAATATATAGATACATATATGTTCACGGTATATAGATACATATAGATACATATACGTTCACACATCACACAAGTACAACACTAGGCATACATGGCATCCACATCATAACCCATAAGCCAGACAAAATCACAATAATGCACGTCTACAATGCAATGTTCCTTTCTCTTTTCTCATATGCATGTTGTACCAGTAAAACACGTTGTGAAAGAAGCTTGGGAGGACATGTGGTAATGAATCCACATGATCCTATTACTATACTCTCATCGAGACGAGACTACGGCGGTGTGTCAGGGTTACTATTACATCGTTGGCAAGCTCACCAATCGGTGTAGTATTTTCGATATTTGAGTACAAAGTCGTCTCCACAAGGACTTGTTCGTACTAAGCTTTTGTGTAAATTCAAAGTCTAGGCAAAAAAATATATTGTTTTAGTGAAAATGGTTCAGAAAATAATTTCTAAGTTCTAAAATATACTATTAAAAATATGACAGATTTCAAAGGGACAAGAGATTAAATAGTTGGTGTGCAGTGGCTGAAAACAATAATAAAACAAGCTAGTTGGGGTATTTGGTGGTACTTGGCAAACATCTCAGTAATATAAATTATTTTTCTCCATTTAATGAAAATCCTAGTGCTATCTCAACCCACTTGAGTCTTCTAACCTTGATTCCTCAAGTGGAAGAAGTTAAATCACTTAACTCTACTCCTAATCCCTTAGCAAGTGAAGTTAAATGATTTGTTTAAGAGCAAGGATCATTAAGAGACTAACAAACATCACTCCATTCCTAGATAAGACATTCATTAGATACCATTCTCAAATCTCAGTTTTCAAAGCATTTCCCAATGACAATAAAAACAAAATATAAAAAGTGCTTGGGTGATCAAGCCAAGAACCAACATTAAACACAGACAAATAGCATTAACACTAAATATTCATTAAATAGATAGTAAGAGTGATTACATGAGAGTTGCTAGTACACCAAACCCCCAACTACAAAAGAAGTTAGCTTTTCATTGTCATGAGAAGCCACCAAAAATTACAAAGAACAAAGGAAAATGGAAGATAAATGATGAAGAATGGAAGGAATGTGGTAGGTGAGGGCCTCAGCCGCCAAGCACACCGCCCTAGAATGATCTGATGTTGATCCTAATGACAAGACACTTTAAATAGGGTGAGAATATCTATTTTATCGCTTATGCATAAAAGCACAACTCGCTTAGCAAGCAACAACTCTCTTAGCGAGCAACAACTCGCTAAACGAATTTCAATAAATTCCAGTTCTTCTTCAGGCAAAGAGATTAACTCATTTAGTGAGCATGAGCTCGCTAAGCGGCTTTGACACTTCCCAAGTTGCCTCTTCAGCTTCCAATTCCATTAAGCGAACAAAACTTCTCGCTTAGCCAACAACTTGCCACGTGTCCTCTTTAGTGCGAGCTCTCTCACTAAGCGGCAACAACATTCGCTGAGCAAGTAGTATTGAATTCCCCATCTTCAACTCTTCTTCCAGTGTACTAGAACTATGCAAAAACTCAATAAAAAAACTAGTAAGTTCCTAAAGCTAACTACATGAAAACTAAATCCTAAAGGAAGGTAATTCCTAACTAAAAGGACCAAACAAAACAATAAATGAGAAAAAAGTGAGATAATTGCTGTGAAAATTAAGTGCAAATGTAAGTATGCACAACAATTATCAGTTACCCAGTCTTGCAAGGATACTCCAACCCATGGTTTCCTTGGTGAGTGTTGTAACACTGTGATTTTCTTAATTACATGATTAAGTGATTTTAATTAAATTACAAGAATAATTAAATTTATTTTATGTTGTTAAAAAATATAAATCAAGCGAATGATGTTTTATGTTGTTGTGAGAGATGAGTTTAGTTGTGTGAGGGGGTTTGGTTGGGTCGGGCTTCAGTGAGAAGGACCCATTTTCTTTTCCTTCTATCTTAAGAGCAACCCTTGTGCCAAGAGCTCATTTTCCTCTCATGAACCCTAAGAGCTCTCCTCTTCCTTTCTCTCAAGAGCTCTCTCAATTCGCTCATTTCTCCTCCACCTACTCTCAAGAATGAGGCTTAATCCCCTTTCAAGACAAGATGCTTCTTCTCTTCCTTGGAGCTTGTGACCCATTATTGGATGGTGAGCCCTTTTTCTCTCATCTTTCTCCTTTCCTTGAGTTGACCCATAATTGGTATTAGAGCAATTTCTCATCTTGTGTTGTTTTGGATGGTGTTTCATGGGTTTTGGTGAGGTGTTGTTGTTGTTGAAGGAAACCCCTTTGTTGAGCTCAAAGCTTCTTTCTTTTCTCTTCTCTTATCAAGACCTTGGCTTGGAGACTTATAGGTAAGAGAAACTCTACTAAACTTCTTTATTTTTTTGCACTATTGAGATGATGATTGATGTTTGGGAATGATGGATAGATACAAAAATGTGTTCTTGGTTAGTTTGGGTTTTTGAGCTCTTGAAAGTTTGAAATTTTGAATGACTATGTGATGATTGTGTTGGAGTGAGCCCTAGTGGCGAATCCATTTTAGGCTACATTTGTATTATGACTTTGGTTTATATATTTTATATTTGAGGCATTTCATTTATTGTGTTATCTGTTGTATGATATAATAACATCCTTAGAATAGGCGGGCTATTCGATGATGTGAGATTCATTGAATAATAGAACGTGATTCTTAAAGTGTCTTTATTGTTCACTAGGACGACAATAATGCATTAAGACTATTGTGTGAGCAGCATGATGACCGTATGTCACAGGTCATGAATATGGGATATCAAGCTGGCACACAAGTATAAATATTAGATGTAATATTTATACTGGATAGACCCACTATGAGAAGGCTTCATAATAGTTATGTAAGTATCATAAGCGCTTCTCATGACGACCATAAGGTGATAGTAGTCCTTCGACTTGAAGTCACTACGATTCCTACATGTAGGAGGTACGCTTTAATGCTATCAAACACCATCTATAATAGGGTGATTATAAAGGTAGTACTTGGGCCGGCAATGAACCATGTTAAGCAATGTGAGTGATGTAGATAGGATTCGTACCTCCTACATAACAGGAGTTATGTTTATAGGTCTCTCGATAGAGTGAGACATGCAATATGTGTGGCCACCCGCAAATGGACTGATATGAGATATTGGGTCCATTTGTATTTAGACGTCTACTTGGGTATCAAGAAATAAATAATTGGACTTAACGAGGATGACACTTTTATGCCTCGTGTTCAATCAAGACATTTGGACAAAGGGACAAAGGCTACATAGTGAAAATGGTTGTCGTAAAGGTTGGAATCGGATCACCGATTATCTCATAGGCTGGGTGGCAGCGATATATTGCTAGATGCCAATCACTATCTATAATATTATAAAGATAATGTTATTGTCAGTCTAGTGGGAGCCTATAGGGTCACGAGCATAGAGTAATCAATTGGAGCAGATGAATAAATTAAATGAGATTAAATTTAGTTCATAGTTAATCAATAAAATATGATTTAATTAATTAACAACATTTTTAACTAAATGAGATTTAATTAAATGAGACACAATATGATAAGATAATTAATTATATATGATTTAATTAATTATCTAATCAAATAAGATTTGATAAGTTAATTATTTAATCAAATGAGATTTGATAAGACAATTATCTATATATCTAATCAAATAAGATTTGATAAGATAAGATATGATTGAGATTTGGGTTAGATCAATCTCCTATATATATGAGAGAGGTTGACCTGACATGACATATGAAAAATTCACTATTGAGAGAGAGTAGTGTGTCACACCAAATCCTTACGCGTCTACCGTTGGCTAGCACTAAGGCCCCGCTCTGATTGTTGCTCATGTGGACTGAGTAGAGGTGTTGTAATTTTGACGCTTGGTGATCAGAAAGCAACCTCGTGGTTTGAAAGCGTGCTACAAAGGTAACCTCTAAGCCCTTAGTGATTCTTGTGCAATGCGTGGTCCATGGGATGGGGTTTTTCCGCTCATGGTTTTTAGAAAAATTTAAAATTATAGACCGTAAAACCCTAACAAATTGATGGGTTGTTTTGTTGTTGATTGCCTTCTTTGTGTTGAAAGATCATTGTTGATGAAGTGTATTTGTTGAGAAATGTTGAAAGTCTTGGTCTTGTTCTTGAAAAATCTTTAAAATAGGGAATTTTGGGGAAAAATAGACATTTTCATAGCTTATGGTCTGCATAACTAGCTAAGCTAGCCACCTGGCTGGCTAAACGAGTTATGCAGATGGAAAAGGGGACTCTTTGTTGTAGTTCTAGCTAAGCCATAAGGATAACTCACTAAACCAGAGTCCCTGGAGCTCTCTGTCATGTTTGTGCCTAAGCCAAAGGGACAACTCGCTAAGCCAGAATGTCCCTGGAGTTCTCTGTCGCTTTTGTGGCTAAGCCAGAGGGAGTGTTGGCTAAGCTAGCCCGTCACTGGAACAAAAGGACCTTTTGTCAAGTATAGGTGCTAGCTAAGCCAAAATGACAAATGATATTTTCCTATATTATTGTTGAAAAGATCTTCAACAGTTGCAAGTGACTAGCCTTGTTCTTTTCTTAATGTTGTACAAATTTACTCGTGAAATTGATTTAACAATTATGAAAATGATATAATGAGTTCCAAATGAATACACCTTTGTTTTATGAACTTAAAATGAGTTTTCCAAAGTAAGTTAAAAAATGAATTTTGATCCTAATGTGGTGTTTTCAATAAGAGCTTGAAATGACTTCTTTGTTGTCGAATTGCTTATATTTTGTTAAGGTGCTTATATTGTTGCTAAGATGATTATATTCTTGATGAGGTGATTATGTTGTTAAAATGGCCATGCTCTTGATGAGGTAATTATGTGTTGTTGAGATGTTTATGATTGATGAGATGAATGTATTAATGTTGAGTTGATGGTGTACACTATTGTGAATGAATCCTTGATGTTGGAACATATCTAAAAGCATTTAAATGAGTTAATTATGAATTTTGAAAGAATTGAGAAATGGCTATTTGGTGAAGGTGAGCTCCACTGAATGTCGAAGCTCCAATTCACTAAGAGACCTGGGGGTCTCGCTTAGTGGATATCTTCCCAAGTACCCACCCCATGTTTTTAAACTTCGATGGCTTTCTGAAGTGGTGAAAATATTTCATGAACATTAAGTTTACTCATTTAAATTTAAAAGAAATGGTTGTTGATCGTTGATACTTGGATCCTTGAGACAAACCATAGATGAGATGGTGGGTACGGAGGTGTCGTATCTCAAACCTCAAGAGAATCCAAGTATCATATGATGTATATTTGTTATTGGTGAAACTTGGTTCCTTGAGACAAACCATAGGTGAGATGGTAGGTAC
This sequence comes from Pueraria montana var. lobata, assembly GCA_026413185.1. Taxonomy (NCBI): domain Eukaryota; kingdom Viridiplantae; phylum Streptophyta; class Magnoliopsida; order Fabales; family Fabaceae; genus Pueraria; species Pueraria montana. The sequence continues at coordinate 38,075,213 of CM048656.1, forward strand.
GGAGATGTCGTATCTCAAACCTCAAGGAAATCCAAGTTTAGTTGTTGTCGTTTGTGAGTAGACACGTAAGTTGAGGGTGCTTGGTGGGCCCTTAGCCTAGTGCTGGGTGAAATCATGGTGGCTAACATTGAATGGGCCTATAGAATAGATGGGTGGGCGAACTCCTATAAAGGTTAAGGCAGATGAACTCCTATTAAGGTTAAGGTCCCTACAGGCCTTACTGGGGTAAACCAATACGCACACTCATCTATATTCGATAAAACCACACTTCATCTGCTGGATTAGTTAGGGGATTCCCCAAATGGTCGAAGATGAGTACCATGTTAAGGGATGAAGCCTATGATGATCACTTGTGTAGTGTAAATCTCCATGGAATAGAGTCTGTCTTTGGTGTTTATGATTGGTGTGCATGGAAATGCTTTACTGATAGACTCTAGATGATGATACTTGAGTGCTTGGCTTATGATGTTGATATTTGTTTGTGGTTCATGATATTGTACATGAGATGTTCTTTATGTGTGAGTTTAATATGTCATTAGTTAATCGTCAAATGCTATGTTCTAAGAATGATAAAGTTTAAATATGTATTATTTTATTAAGTTATAAATTGCTTTAAGTATGTTTGTTTTTGGTACGCTTACCCTTGCGTTGTGGCACATGTGGTTGTGAATGTGATGATCTCGAATTTTGTGTTTGTGGGAGCAGATGGTTAGGCGGTGGACCTTTCTTTTTTAGGCTTCGTGGATGGGCATGCATGGACATGAAGATGAAATTCCTTCTTTTTGTTTCCTTGTTTAGCTTTATATATAGAGTTGATCGGCTTAGGTGTTTAGGAAGTTATCTTTCTAAGTGTTGTATATATGTATGTATATAGATGTGTGTAGAGTTACCCTGATGATGTGTCTTGTGATATATGTTGTGCCATAAGGCACGTAGTTTTATTTTTAGTTGATCGTTTATATATATGAACATACGTTTGATCCTGAAGTTGTTGGTTTTAGCTTTTGGTTTTTGAAATGCGAAAAGTTCACAGGTATTTTCATAAATAAATTAATTAAAGAGTTTGAAATGAATTAAAGTAAAGTCTTACGCTTTATTAGTTATCGGGTTATCATGTAGTGACGGTGGATCGTTACAAGTGTTTTCACGTACCATTTTCCAAGTTATTGCCTCCTTTAATTATTAGTGTGTTTCTACTATTCATATTTATATTTTAATTTGATTGGATAGGTTGTGAATACCCCAAAGTAATTGTTGTGTTTGATTGATTGATTGAGTGTTAGGGCTTTGATTGTTCATGTGATTTTACCCCTTTTCATGTTCGTAAAGAGTTAGGGATTTAGGGACTTCTGTATGATTGTAAATTTAATTTAGGAAATTGTATGCATTCAAATTCGTTTGTGCTTGCAATTTTGTCTATGCGTGAGTGTGTATGTATATGCGCACGATTCTAAGCGTGAATGTATGTGCACGAGAGACAATGCATATGTGTTTGTGCATGGGAGTCATTTTGTGCATGCATTTTGGTCTCTGTGTGTGATTTAGTTTGTGTGTGTAATTTTGTGTATGCGACTCCATTTGTGTGTGCGCATTTTGGTCTGTGTGTGTGATTCAGTTTGTGCATGCGATTCTATGTGTATGACTCTGTTTGTGTATGCACTGTTGTGCATGCGTGCTTTCCTATGCATACATGTAATTATGTGTGTGCATTTTGTTCTATGCATGTGTTTCTATTTGTGCAGCGTGCTTGTGAATCTATGTGTGCAACTCTATTTATGCGTGCACTGTTGTGCATGCATGCAATTCCGTGCATGTGTTTGTGAGTTCATTTTTGTGCGTTTGTGCGAGTTTGTGTGTGTGTTCTTGTGCGTTTCTGTGTGTGCATAACTGTGTGTGACTATATGTGCATTTATGCTAGTGCATGTCTATGCATGCGTGTGTAACTATGTTGCATGCTTGCATCATGTGATTGTTTATTTATCTTGAAAATGTTATGGCCTTAACTTATGTATGCAAGATGCTTAGATGCATGAATTGTGAATAAGGTGATGTCATGGTACATGATAATGATTTGAAATATTAAGAGAATCTAGTCCATGTGGGATAAGATTTTCCAAGTGATATGTTAAGTAAAGCCATGTACACCCTATGTGACCACGCATCATGAATATGTAAAATTTTTGGAAAATTGTTATTGAGCTTAACGGATAGGCCATGAATGAGTTCATATGGAGCTCTGGCTTTGGGGGTGTTATCTGGTTTGGAATCTTCGTGTGGCTCATGCTAATCCCATAGGTTGGAGCATCCTTGCAAGGCTAGGTATCCCTGACTTGTTGGCGACAATCTCATCTTAATCGAGAGTGTTAGTGTCGGATCATGTGGGTTCGTCGACTGCATGTCCTCTCGAGCCTTTTTCACAAATGTTTTGAATGGTACCACATGCATACAAGAATAAAAGTTAGACAAGCATTGCATTATTGTGAGTGTTTGACCCATGTGGTTGTGACGTGGGTGTTATGTGCATATATGTGTTCTAATGACGGTTGATATTATGATATATCTATGCGAGAGATGCTATTGTGACTTGTAATGCATATTGTTGTGATATCAAGGTTAAGGGTATGAGAAGGGTTATGTAATAGAATGGTGTTATAGTCCTAGTATGGACAAGTATAGATGTGAGGAGATATGGTATTAATTAAGGAATGTGAGTTAGCATGATGAAGTTGTGATAGAAGGGTATTAAAATGAGAACAAGATCCTAAGATAATAATGAGAGTACATTAGAATAATGGTTGTAGAACAAGAAAGAAGTCTATGGAAAGTATTAATGATTGAAAGGTGTAGACCCAGTCATAGGTATGAAAGATTTATTATTATAAGCTTTGTAAAGATAAGCCATGAGAGAGAAGTGAAAGGGATTGATGTTTGGGTAGAAGAGTTTGACTCATCCGTAGAATCCTTAGAGCACTTATTGAGACATTATGTCTCACCTTGTTAAGTTTCCTCTTTTTCAGGAAATAGGTGAAGATGCTTGATGACTGAGCTTGGAGTCATGTGCGAGAAGTAGCAACTTAGCTTAATTATGTCTTGTATTTATTTTATGTTTTGTATGACAATTAATGAACCTTTTGTATGTTAAATATGTATGGCATTCTAAGTTGTATCTTTTGTGTAATTATTTAGCTTTTGCATGGAATTGTTGTTTTAGCGTTTTAATTTAGCACAGTAACAGTAATACCCTCTAAGGTGTTACAAACTAAAACAAGCAAGATGTAGGTGGTTGTATGGCCTCTTTTGAAACTTTCATTTACTTAACTTCAATTAACCATTAGAAAATCAACACATAAGTGTTAAAAAAATAATGTAGAGAGCATTATAAGGTCTTAACATGAAGAAGAAGAAAAAGTAGGGAACAAAAGAGAATGAGAAGGATTTAAGAAGATGCAAGGTAGAAGCTAAGAGGAAGAACTCACCACCCACTCTTTTCTTTTCTCCTCCTCTCTTCAATACTTAGAAAATTTTGCAAATGAGCCAAAGTGAGAGTGTGTTGCTCGGGCAAGAAAGTATATAGGAGAGGAATAATGAATCTTTTAGGACACAAATAGCCCTAGGTTTAAGTCTTAACTGAAGGCAAAGAAGTAAATGGCAAAATGAGTTAAGAACTTAATAAGGAAGTAGTAAAAAACATTGAAATATTGCCCTTTCTCTTGATGAGAATCTCGGCCAAGATAAGTGAAAAGGGGGAACATGATTTGATTATGGTGCGCTTAAGTACAAAGGTGTTGGAAAATGCAAGATGGTGTACTTTAGGAAGTACATCTAGTTAGGTTTAGTTGGTTTAGGATGAATTCAGTTTGAATATATAAAACAAATAGTTGGGTGGAGAGAGAGAGAAACTCGTGGGTCCGTTCATGTCTAGGAAAAATAAAAAGTTGTTTTGTGTACAGACAAAGAATACACATAAATCTTAGCAGGTTTTGTCAGAAATCTCAGGTTTAGCTATTTCTTGGCCAAATGGAATTACGTGACCATGAAATGAATTTTAGAATGAGCATATGACCTCTTATATATCTCTCTGGATGATGGAAAAGTCTCTGCTATGTGTCAAACAATTTGTTCCAACTTATACTGTAGTTTGGGTCTTAGACTCAGTCAGATAGCTCATGATACTTCATTTTGATACATAAGGTAAGAAACTTTCTAACATCACTTGAATTCAACTATAATTAAATTTAATTAATTATGATCAAATTCTTGGATCTAAACTTTATCTGTCAATTATCATGTAATATATCTCTGCTGGTAGCCAAACAGGCTGAATTTATGTATAAATCTTTACAAAAATACACACAAAATTACATAACCACTAATTCTTAATTATTTATTTAATGTTGAAATTAAATTTAGTTTTATCTTGTTAATTATTCAATCACTTATTCATAGATTAATGAAACACGCTTCTTACACTACCAACTATTATTTATTTTTTAAAAAAATAAGCAATCAATCACAAAACTGTTGCTATTAGCGACTAGTTATTTTCTATCGCTAGTTTTCTTGTTTGTAGTGATTCTAAACAAACTCAAATAAACCCAGTTTCATAGAATATGACCGATTTGTTTTGTTAATGATAAGAAAGCCTTAAAAGGTTAAGAAGGAAGGAAATTAAAAATATTAAAATTAAGACTTAAATATGTTTTGGGTATCTAATAATGACCGAAATTTTGTTTTGGTCCCCAATAATTTTTTTAACTTTTTGATTTCTAATAATTTTTTTATTTTGTTTTTAGTCTCTCAAGCGCTATTTAAATAACTTTTTAAAACGTTATCTAAACAAATTTAGGGACAAAAAGAAAATAAAAAAATATTAGAGACCAAAAAAGTAAAAAAAAAATAATTGAAGACCAAAATAAAAATTTAATCATATATCAAGACCAAAAATATATTTAAGCTTATAATATTAATTAATCTAAAAGCAGAAAAGGAAAAGAAATTAATGGGGGTGCTGATCGTTTGAGTTATATGGCATTAATTACTCATTGATAATAAAGAAACTTGCAAATTCGAGGCCACATATAAACATAATTCAATGCATACAGCCTGTTGATTATTGAATATTTTATGCATATATTCAGAATTTAATAAAGATTGAAGTGAATGCTAGATATAACACTAGTGTGCTCCATGTTTCCTCTCTATAGTATGACCTTGTCATGTGCATAAATATGGAGAAAATGTATATAAAATTGAAATGTTACTGAATGCAGAATGTTATATTTATTAAAAATTGTGATAGTCTTGAAGAGCTTTGCACTCATACTTTGTGGCTTCATACGAATCGACTCCGTCAAACTCCAAAGCGAATTAGCAATAATGTCAATAAATTAGTCTCTGATCTAGTGGGTTGGGGACAGGGACGGATCTAGAACTCTATTAAAGGGGGAATTGGATTTTTTTTCTTCTTTTATAATTGTTTAAATTTCAAACTTTTAATAAATAATAATTTTTAAAATACATTTATTATTTTTACATATAAAATAGAAATTAATTTTTATTTTAAATGATAATAACATTAATTGTTACCACAATAACAACAAACACATAACGTTTTACATAATTTTACACTAGTTATCATCTTAACTATTGCAATAATAATAACACAACTAGTTTTACATAATTTTATACTAATTAATCTTAACTAGTATTATAATAATAATATATACAATTAATTTTACATAATTTTATACTAACTAATTTTAAAATATATATGTATATACATGAAAAATCCCGAGTGAGGGGGGGTTGGCGCCCCTGCCCGCCCCCCTCTCCATCCGTCCCTGGTTGGGGGATACTTGTGGTCTCTGATCTAGGATCAAAAAATTAGAAACTGCATTAGATATGATTTTTAAAATAATTATTATAAGTTAAAGGACCAAAACAAAAATATCTTGAATCATTTTAAAAAGATAAAGGACCAAAATAAATTTTTTACAAGATGAAGGATCAAAGTGAACAAAAAAAATAAGTTAAAGGACCAAAAAGGTCATTTAGCCGAGCTTTCTTGATAGTTTCTCACGGACAAGAATAATAATGAGATACAGTGAGGGAGAGAATATATTAGCATGCATTCCTTTATATCCCATTGAATTGGTTAATCCTAGTTTCTTATATATATTTTTTTCCTGGGTGAGAGACCACGGTATCCCCTAACAAACTGGGTCAGAGACTAATTCTGCTCGTGATGCATGGCTGTCGCTGGCCCAAGAAAATTTTGCATATGGAGGAAATCAAATACATATTTTTTCACTAAATAGATCGTTCTCTCACATGTGAACACAGTGGGATCTTATACCACTATGACAATCCTATGGGTTATCCTAGTTTCTTGTATAGGATAGCAAACGAAATTCTTTTAAAATTTTAATACGACTTTTGTAGGATTCCGTTTGTTATATGAAATGTGATCTAAATATTTTGATACAAAGAACTTGGCGTGGTGAACAACTAAGATCCACTTTGCAAATGAGATACGATAGCGACAACAATGGGTAAATCAATTCCAGCAAACTACTAATTAACTCTTAGATCTCGAAGGTGATATGAGTGAAAGGCACTCGTATCGCATGTACTCTATTTTGGTCCCGGTTTCAAAGAACACAATATCAAAGACATATTTATAAAATACACTAGACTAATAAAATGTAATCGTGTCAAGTTACCATTTGGGACATTGTAGTATATAATTATGGTATGAAAACCGACTCAAATCTTGGATATGTTTTTTATTGTCCTTTCATTTTATTCATTTTTATATGGTGGTCTGTTTTGGACTGAAACTTGTGTAGTTAAGAGAGAGAGTAAAGAAGAGGAGTATGATCAGTTAGATTGATGAGAATTAAATTTTAAATTCAAGCTGTACTATCGATGGAAAGCTAATTTTCCTAATTATTTAAACTAAGATAATGAAAATAAAATAATCGCATTATTGTCTTGAATGAAATTGTCGGGGTTCGGTAAACTTTGAAATTTGCTCGCACTGCATTTCTATTGACAATAATAGGAGAAATTCCTGGAAGGTGTACTCTACCAATTACTCGTTTCATTCCAAGGTCCCACAGCAATCTGTGTAAGGATTCATACTAACAGGAGATTCATAAACTCAGATCTTAGTAAATCATCTATCATAAGCGGAAAGTCAACCAATTAAATCCACGTCATTTATGTCTTTTCTTGAGTGGAAATAGTTTAGAGTAAGGGAATGCTCTCCTCGTTTTTTACAATTAAGGGAAACAACCTACTCCTGACATGTAAATTCGGGTCATCCAAATTCATGGCCAACACATTTTTAGATAAATTAGATTGAGATAAATTAGGTTCAAACAACTTAGCAGTGGGATTGTTATTCTCACCCCCAATTTTTCTATTATCACCGCTTAAACTTTTTTAAAATTGTAAAATTATTTTCTTACCCTTAATCCTATTTTAAACTATTTCCTTTTCCACCCCTTCTTCCTTCCCTCACCTTCTCCCTACCTTGCACCCCCTCCCACTCCCTCCCTCGCATCCTCTCCATCGCAGCTCGCCCTACATTGCCTCGTTAAAGACACACAAAACTTGTCAAAGACCATATGCCTGTAAGGTCTTATGTCGAAGACTCATCAGTGAATTGTTTTTTTTTGTTTTTGTTTCGTAGATGTAACAAAAACTTGTTTTTGTCATGTAAGTATGCACAACGGAAATAAGTTTTCGTTGTGCATTTAGTCCAAATGCACAACAAAAGCACAATTTCGTTGTATATCCAGTCCAAATACACAATGAAAACACAATTTTGTTGTGTATTCAAACAATTTTTCTATTTTAATTTGTTATAATTATGTTATTTAAAATTTTATTAATTATTCAAGATAAAACATTTTATTAATGCCTTATTCACACCTCACCTTCTTTCAAGTACAAAATGTCACAACATATGATATTAGGTGATCATAGATGGTATGGGGCTTCTTAAGAAGACTCTCGTACGAGAGACACAAATATAGGTACATTATCTAAAGCTACGTAAGCAACTCTTATCGCTTTAACCTGTAGACAAAGAGTAGAAAGAGAAAGAGTGGTTAAGGCAACAGAGACAACAATCGTTGTTAACATAGTGCAAGAGCAAGTTGTTGCTTCTAAGCCTGTAGAGGTTGCTTAGGCTACTCAAGAAATTGTTGATCCATGAGCTATTGGGCCACGCTATCCAACAAGTCATGTGGATGATTTAGTGTTGAGGTCCAATGTAACATCCCCAATAATAATAATAATAATAATAATAATAATAATAATAATAAGATGATGAATAAGTGAGTATGCCTTTTATGCTTGTTTTATAAGTACTTTATAGATTATTGGATGTTGGTTCTATTATGAAAGTTTGATGGACCATAGTTAGAATGAGAAATAACCCAAGAGGCCCAATGGAAGCCCACATCCCTCATGTGTCATGAAAAACCACCTCACCCCACTTACTACACAAAAACACACACTTAGAAAGTGAGAAGGGAGAAAGAAGAAAAGAAGAAAAGGAAGGAAAAGGAAGGAAAAGGAAGAAAGAAGAAGAAGAAGAGCAAGATCAAGGGATACCCACACACATCCACACTCTTGGCATCATCTAGTGAGTGCTCCCCCTTCATTTCCTTTCCCTTGTCCCTCTTGATCATGTAGTTTTGTGGGTGGATTGTTGGGTTTTGAGTTTGAACTCTAACAAAGGGGGTTTAGGGATTTCCTATATGTTTGCATGATTAATGGGTTGTTTGGTGTTGGGATGATATTTAAAAGCTTAAGAATTCATTTATGAGTCATTATTGATGTTTTGAACTAGTTGATTGAACCATTAATGGCCTTGGATGAGTATAAATGCAAAGGGAGTGATATGCAAAATCGCAAGTCCGTGGCTAAGCTAGCAAAAGCCCCGGCTAAGCCATGTGATCTACATAGAGTTATCGAACGGGCTAGCTAAGCTAGTGAAAGCCCTGGCTAAGCCATCCGACTTCCAGAGAGTTATCAAACGGGCTAGCTAAGATAGCGAAAGCCTTGGCTAAGCCATCCGACCTACAGAGAGTTATCAAACGGGCTAGCTAAGCTAGCGAAAGCCCTGGCTAAGCTAGCGAAAGCCCTGACTAAGCCATCCGACCTTCAGAGAGTTCTCAAATAGGCTATGGCTAAGCTAGCAGAACCCATGGCTAAGCCGTCTGTTTTCTAGAGATTTCTCAAATAGGTTATGCCTAAGCTAGCAGTACCCCTAGCTAAGCCATCTGGGACCCTTGGAACTACTTTTCCATTCTTACTTTTTATGACATTCAATTGATGTTTATGCATTATGACATACTACTCGTGGGTACTTTATGTTTGTGTTTACATGTTAATAAAAGAAAATCCCCATTGGAATAAAGAGGTATTGACCATTCTGGACACCAATGGAAAACCAAAAGTTTTAAGTAAAGAGAAAAGACATGCAAAGATTAAAGGTACCCTCTTTTGATGATAGGTGGGGTTCCATCACTTCCCATCCCCAAAGATGTAGTAAAGGCCCCTTGGACCAAAGGGGGATATAAATACGAGGTCATGGCATAAGATCAAGGGGGACGCTCCTTGAATGTTTGAGCTTAATAATTGCCATAGGACGGAAAAGACAAAGAAAGAAATAATGTAAAGCATGCAAAAGTGATGTCTAAATTTATGTTTATGCTTAGGCCAATGTTGAAGTAAAGTTATATATGTTTATGATACATCTATGGTCACATAAGTATATTGTTGCTTGTTTAGCACTCACTGAGACTTTATCTCATTAGTTTAGTTTCCATGTTCCAGATTGAGCAAGTTATGGAGAATGAAGACTCTTGGACATGACGATGTTATATTTTGTGTTTTAATGTCTTTTAGATTACTTTTGATATAATTGGTTATGTAGTTATTTCTTTTGTATAGGGTCTCATATGTTGGGAAATGCCTTTTGATATGTATATGATGAGGTTACTTGAGAATGATGTATGACTTTTAATATTAAAACTCCCGAGTAATGATATCAAAAATGTCTTATTATCCACTTTTGATGATTAAAATGTAATTTATAGAGTGATACCCCTTAGGATGTTACATCCAATGTGAACCATATTGCCTCACGCTTGTGGGAAAGATTGACCCACAAGGAGCTAAAAGTTGTAAGTCATGGGGGTAAGATCTTACCCCTACCTAAGGAACCACATGTGAGGGCATATATGGAGGGGTTAGGGTTAACCTCTCTATTACAAGCACACTACTCTACGGTAAACATACGCATGATTAGTGATTTTGTTAAGCAGTAGCATAAGGACAAGAGCTATTTTCACTTACTAGTAAGGGAGATGACCATCACCCTAGATGATGTGTCATGTCCCCTACACTTACTTATTACAGGTGTTCAATGTCACAACTAGTAGTTGTATCATGACGAGGTGATTGGTTACTTATGACATGAGCTCAAATTGATTTATGAGGCAAACAAGGGAGCACACGTGAAATAAACATGGCTGAAAAATAGTTATATTTAAGTTGTGGACCAGGAGAAGTTTTGATTGCAGTAAGACCTTATTTCCTACATTTAGTGGGTTGCACAATCTTTGTAAATAAAATTTTGATGCATGTTCTCATCTGTTACTCAGATCTATTCCATGGTATACATCTTTGCAACCAATATTCATTGGGTACTTCTGCTTTAACATTCTTGTATGATCAACAGAGCATATCCAGCCTACACAAGATGAGCTAGATAAGGGGATAGATGACTCTACTATAGGTACCAATTTATTTTTCCTTATTGGGGCATATTTTATTTTACGAAAGTTAATTTTGTTGATGGTTTTATAGGCATGGACATATGAGCACTTTCCTACTATTACCCCTCAGGAGCCTACATATATTTATGTTAAGCAGAGCCCTTGTGCCTGTATAAGCCTTTAAGGGGGTCTAGTTGTGCGCCCTTGACGAGGAAAGGCTTAGATTTGTTGTAGTTAGAGGATGTCATTTGGATGTTGTGTGAGGAGCATAGAGAAAAGTGATTGTGCCTTGACATCTCTTTCTTCTTTGGCTTCCTTCGTTAGGCTCCTAGTTATGCCTTCATTGTTGAATATAATGGCTTATCTCCAAGAGAGGGGGGGTGAATTGGAGAGTTAAAAATTTTCTTGAAAACCCTTCAGTTTGAAAACCTTTTTAAAAAAAATCTCTTTAATAGATCCAAATCAGAATATTACTTAAATTGATTTCGTTACTATGTGATGCTTTGTGATTTAGCTACTTAATTCCTAGGTTCAATTTTATTTAAGATTGTGAACACCCAATTTTGTATGGATAAATACAAAAGTTGAAAAATAAAAATAACAAAATTAGCAAAAAAAAATCAATTTGCTTTTTAAAAAAATGAAGAAAAAGAAATATAATGCCAAAATTAGTGAAAATAGAAAAATCTAAAAGAAAAACAAATATTTAAAAAAAAAAAAGAAAAACTAAAAAATAGCAGGCTGATGTTTTTGCTATCCGTTCAAATCTCCTTTCTAGGTGTGATTGCAACTTTTCATTTTTGTTTTAAGCAAGAGTTTTGCCTCTTTTTGCAAGCTTGGGAAACACAACCTTGTAGGCTTAGAAAGCAAGCCTTGCTACTTGCCCTTTTCTGGTAAATCACCATAAGCCTATATTGCACCTACACTACAATTGCCGTTACAATAAGTCAAATATGCAGTAGAGCTTTTCAGCCTAAAAATGGGATCTGGTCTCCACGGTGAAGGACCCAAGCACCATTTTTGTTCCACTCATAAAATCACATTGACACCCTTCCAAGGGGGGAACCGGAACTTACAAAGAGGAGCATACACACACGCTCAGGGGCTCTTCGTCACTCACTCACTTTTGGACCCTCACTCAGAACATACAAACACACACCAATAACAGTACCTAAACCACTCTTTCACCCTTATAAATCACTAAAATAACACACATTATCTCCTTCTCCATAAAAGAAAAGAACCATGTTATTAACATTTGACCCTCCATGAGTACCACTGGCAACATCACCAGGCCATCATGAAAAGAATCTAGACTTTTCCTTTTGTTTTCGTTGTTGAGATTTGTTGAATGTACGTCTCTTCTAGCCCTATTTCAAGCTAATGTGGTATGCTCTTAAGTCTGCATGGTTTCTCCTTTTATATGTCCTTTACTGGATCAGACGATCAGACCAAGAAATGGAGGTACAACTGGTTCAGGTGCCTTATTGGATCGATTATGCTACCAAATCAAAAAGACCCGGTGCGACCTGGCCGATTTTGTGGTCCAACCGGTGAACCAACGGGTTGTTGCAACCCAGACCAGTTCGTGCATTTAACATATTTTTTGAAAAAAAAAATTGAAATGCACCTAGCTGGATTCAAACCCAACACCTAAAGGAGGACACAAGCAAACTTAACCACTAAACCAAGTCAGCTAGTTGTTATAATTATTAACAAATTTAATATATATACTATGTACACTATAAATTTTTGAAAAAAAACACTTGAAATGCACCAAGTTGTACTCAAACCCAATACCTCAAGGAGGAGACAAGCAAACTCAACCATAAATCAAGTAGGCCAATTGTTATAATTATTAACAAATGTAATATATATACTATGTACACAATATATAATTATTTAAAATATATGTATATTTATATTTATATATATACTATATCTATGATAGGGTATGAAATTTTCAAAATTTTCAATAGAGATCGGGTTATGTGGTTCAATTAATGACCCACTGGTTCGACCATTGACCTAATACCTTGACCGGATCGAACACCGATTCCATTTTTAAAACTATGTGTATATCTTGTCTTTTCCTTTATATATATTGTATACATGAAAGATTGAATATGCGATTGAATATGCCTCAGGTGCTTTTTTGTTACCGTACCTTTCTTTTTTGTTTTCGTTAATTTCATAATTGTTGAATTGCATATCTTTCCTGTAATAATCTTTGTCCACGTGAATGTGAAAGCCATTTTTTTTATTATTTAGTTTATTACTCTTTTAATTACTATTGTGTTATATATATATATATATATATATATATATATATATATATATATATATATATATATATATATATATATATATTTTTACGGGATTGTGTTATGTTGTTACGTGAAAAAGTTAGTAGAAAAAAATAGAAATGTAACTAATGAAAATAAAGAAAGTTCTCAAAATGCTTTAATTCCTTTTTTTTTTTTTACATATTTTTATTTATGCTTTACTTTGATAATGATTTAAAATAATAATAAAATTACCGCAAAGAATGTCTCATGATTATATAAATGAATTGTTATTATTATTATTATTATTATTATTATTATTATTATTTACTTAACTCAAAATTAAACATGAAAATAAGAAACTTGGTAAAAAGGGTTGATTGGATGTGATATCCTTTTGATCTTTAAGTTTTCTCAAGACTTCAAGTTGAAGTTGTGACAACTTGAAGTCTTGAAACTCTTTTCCAAAATAAACCGTTAAATCCAAATTAAATTGCTTCAAGAATAAAAATATATTGGCTTGGGTGTATACACTTCTATCAATTTTATATTTTAGGATTATGAGCCATCACAGTTCTAAATCCTAAAATATAATGAAGTAAAAATAAAAATTAATAAAAAAACCAACACAAACATTTTCTACAAAGAACTACGTAACTCCGATTCTCCATTGTACCTGGAGATACGTAGGAGCAAGGAATCACCTTTGTCGAGCTAAAAAGATAAAAAAAATATAAATTGAAAAGATAAAAAAAATGCAATAATAATTCTCTTTTTTCATAATGATAAATTTCTTTTTAGTAATAAAAATTCTCTTGTTTTAAAAAAGGTGTATACTAATGACAATAGATAAAATATCCAAAAATATTCTTGTTTTATTTTGAGGGGTAAAATATATAATTTTAAAGTTATTAAATTTTTGCACATTTAATTAGAGGTAACCGTCTTCATGACGGACGTAGTAGGGTGCTAACACCTTCCCTGCACAATCAATCATAAGAGGTTGTAAGCTACGGGCCATAAAATCTCCAACGAAGCTTAAAGCAAGCACTCCCAAACTCAAATTTGGTTTCAAAGGCCATTTTCTTTTAAAAAAGTTTTTCCGATGTTTTCCTTTAATAAACATTGGCGGTGACTCCTCTACTTTTTAATATTATTTTTGCATTGTCCCACCGCAATTCTGGTTGCAAGAGATGGTGACTCCATTGGGGAAATCTTAGAGAGTCAAGCCTAAATAATTGAATGTGCAAAATTGGTGTAACTTTTTATTTATTTATGCTACTCCTTATTTTCTTTTTATATGTCGTATATTTATTTGTCTCTTATTTGATTGTCTATTGGTTTTCTTGATTGTTGTGGTTGAAAATAGGGTAAACTATGATTTTGGTCCCTCAATTTTTTGTTATTTATGGTTTTAGTTCCTAAACTTTTTAACGATCAGTCAACATCCTCAAACTTTTTTTCCGTCCAATATTTTAGTCCTTTCTGTCTGTTTCACCATTAAACGATGACATGTCATTTATTTTTATTATAATTCATTTTTTGACAGCTAAAAATCGCCAAAATTTGAAGAACCTATATGAAAAATCAACCAAAACCAAGAACAATTCAAATTCAAGAACGCACGACGAAGTGAAAGAAAATGAGCCCATAGAGAACCTGGAGAGAAAGTCTCATGAGAAGCTTCAGGTTCTCGCCGAAACCCTAAAGCCCATTTCCTTTACACCCGCAAAAACCCTCAATTTCGAGAAACACCAAAGCCTCTTGTGTTCCGCGACGATCTCCTCACGTAGCTCATCGCGAGCTACGTCCCCAACAGTCAGTGCAGCTATATGAATGGGGTTAGGATCATGGTGAACCACGTCGATCTTAGCCGCGCCCTGAAGCTACAGGTTCCCCTTTAATGCATTGGGGTAGAGTAGCGACACATGAAGGTATTGAAGTACACGAAGAAGAGGAAGCTGTAATGGAAATGTTTATTTTGAATATTGATTGAGGTTTAGTCATGTTGGAAGAAGGAAATAGAAGGGCCTCATTCTGGACATATCTCAAGCACGTGGTGGGCAGGAGGAAAAGAGGTTCAGTAGTAAGTATGGAGAGTTTTAAGTAAGTAACCCAAAAATTTCAAAACAGAGCACAAGATTTTCAATTATTTTGTTGAGTCTGTATGAGGCAACACATTTGAATCCATGATGGGTTGGTGGATGTTTGGTGGCAACAAAACAAATCATAATGCAATTGTCAGTTGTGTACACAATTTGGAACATTTTTCTCTGCTGACTCATGTCAATAACATCTTAGGCTTTTGAATAAGGCATATGTTTTGTTCTTTCACGTTTTAACAATTTGGGTTGGTGCTGCAATGTAAATTTCTATGTTTTAGGGGGTTGGGAGATTGGTTTATGTATCTTTGTAACTTCTCATCATCTAAATTATTTTTGTTTGTGAGATTGGATTTGGGGAATAATTACTTTTGTGTTTGAATCTGGATTTAAAATTGTGTATAGAGTGAATTTGGATTTGGGTTAATCATTTTTGTGCCTGAGTTTGGATTTGGGATATAGCAATTTCTGGCAGCTTTTTAGCCGCTAGAATATGTTTAGGAAATTTCAAACAAGTTACCCAAACAATTTCTGGCAGTTTTTAGCTGCTAGAAAATGAATCATAATAAAATAATAATAAAAAGAAATGACACATCATCATTTAACGGTGAAATAGACTGAAAAGACTAAAACATTGGATGGAAAAAAATTTCAAGGACGTTGACCGATAGTCGAAAAGTTTAGGGACCAAAACCATAAATAACGAAAGTTCAGGGACGAAAAACATAATTTACCCATGAAAATATTATTTGTTCATCGAACCTTAGGGTAGAAGACCATTTTATATCCTGCGTGGTACTTTTTTGGTTGTTTTGCAGGTGTGGGTTTAGGTAGTTCTAGGTTGTGCTCCCTTCACACACCGCACTTGCTTACACTTCTTCACACACTTTGAGAGTTGGGTCCTATACTTGGGCTGGAGTGTTGCTTAAGCTGAGTACAAGGCTGGGTAGTGGTAACCTTTTGGATGTACATCTTGCTTGGTTATCATGAATGCCTCACCTAGAGTTTGATCCTTTTAAGGGTATTATCACTTCTAATAGTTTACCTATTGTTGTGATCAATATCCCAAGAGAGGAACCTTGGCTCTAGGGGACCTTTTTGGTGAGGTAGTAAAGCCACCCTCTGTGAGTGTGCATGGATAGATGACCTTAGATCCTTAGGATAACACTTTAGGTGGTCCAAATTAAGATACAATGGAGGCATTAATCTTTATCCTTTCCAGGTTCATGTTCATAAAAAAAAAAAATAAACACACCTTTTTCTTTGAAAAATAAAATGAGTTGATCACCCAATAATTCATCTTTTTCTTATCTCTCTTTTGCATTCTCTCTTAAATTTTAAAAAAGCAAAAATAAAAATAGTCGTATAATTTGCATTCATGCATTTTACTATGCATAATTTTTCATTTTGCATTATCATTGAATAAGTAAATCAGATTTTAGTATTTAATTCTTGCATTTAGGAAAATTTGTTTGTAAAAAAAATCAAAAAATATATTCATTCTTTTTTCTTTTTCATGCATTGCATTTAGTCCAACCAAAATAAACAGGTTAAGTTGTCTTTTTTTAAATGCATAATTCATTTCATGTCTTTTTGCATTAAAACAAGAAAAAAGAAAAAAAGAGAGCCTTACATAGCATCCTTAAAAATAAAGGTGTTCATCATGTCTTGCATCCATAGATTGAACTACCATTCTCTCATAGATATCTCATTTCATGCATCAGTATTTATCTCTGGTGAAAATAAATGAAAAATGATGAAAGCAAATAATGGCAATGCTAGTATATAGTCTTTTGCTACACCTTTTGTAACACCCCGTTATTTATTTTAAATAAGTGTTGTGAAAATGGTTTTAATTAATTAATTAAATAAATTGTAATTTGGGAATATGAATATGGATATTAAAATTTGGGTTTTTTATAATTAAATATGTGAGAAAGAATGACTATTTTGTTTAAAGTCTTGTAGTGCGCCTTGTTGTGTAGTGCACAAGCTTTTCTTTTGAAACTCTCTTTTATTGGGCCTTTAGGCTCACGGCCCAATAGTGCCTAAAAGTTGTCATTTTGTTTCCAAAACCTAAAAACCATTTTCTTTCTTCTTCTCTCTTGTTGGAACGTATGTTGTGGTTGTAGAGCCATCACAAGAGACTCCGCAAGAATCATCGCTGCATTCATGAGGGAGGGATTGGAGAAGCATCGTTGTAGCATCTTCTTCCCTTTGCTACATTTTTCTTCTCTTGAGGTAAGGGGGAATGGGTTTCTTCTCTTTGTTGGAATGGCATTGGCCATGGGTAGAGGGGATTACCCAAGACACTAAAACTATTAGGCTTTTTTACATTTCTTGTGATTTGGACGGGTTGTGAATACCCCGAAGCACTTGGGTTCTATGATTGAATTGATTATTATATTGCATTGAGTTTTGCCCCTTTTGTGTTCTTGGTGATTTGGGAATTTATGACCCATGATGAAATTGTATGAATATGTGGTTATTCTATGTTGTTTTTGCCTTGGAATAGCCTTTTAAGTGTTAGGAATTGTTTCTAAACCTTTGAGGCATGTTTTTGGGTGTTTGGGATCCATTGGGAGGCCCTGGGTTCTGTAGAAAACCTTGTTACGATGTTCTGTTCATCGTAAATTTTGCAAACATCCAATGATAGCATCCAATGACCAGCGTCGGGCAACTCTGGTCAACTCTACTGCTTTTGTTCAGTATTGAGTCCAGGACCCAGTTTTGTTATGAATGTGATTTATATTCGTTTTCTTAGGTAATTATTCATTTTAAATGTGTAATTAACATGCTATGAGATGTATAATATGACTATGAGAGTAGATCAGAATTGTGAATGCATAATGTATGAGTATGAGATATGATGTGTTGTTGGATGCCATTGAGACGGGTGTCCTAGCCTACGAGATGGCGAGAATGGGCCTGGGTGGTATTCTAACCATGAGTGACCTAGCCTATGAGAGGCAATGATGGACTCACTTGTGTGTAATGTAAGGTTCAGTGGAACCATTGTATGCATAAAGAGTTTGTCGTATAGCAAAACATTTAGAGTTAGGTTGGGGTGAAATAGACATGGACTGCAAGATGGAGGTCGCGACAGGTTTAGCCTGGACCTTGGGGCTTTTGAGAGTCTTAGTGTGGAAGCTCCGATGGCTCATGCTGATCCCATGAGTTGGAGCCTACTTGCAACACTAGGTGACCCCAACGAGCCACTGGAGGACACCATTCTAGGTAGTGCGGTCTATACGAAAGGCATCGGCGTCAATGAGCTTCTTATGGGTAGACATGTGCTCCTGGACTATTTCAAGAATTAGTGTTGGTACCACATGGTATACGAAGTAGAGTCTAGGGGATGCTGCATCGCATGTGCATTAAATGACTTCAATGATAAATGATGTGATCTATATTTGAGTTCCATGTGTGAACCTATGTTTATGTATCTCCTGTTTATTACTTACGTTATGTTTATTCTTGATGCGAGAATGATTCTCACTCCTTTTCTTTGTTTCTATTTTTTGTTGTATATGTTTGGGTTGATCACCATTTGCAGGTGAGGATCATCCAGGCATTAAGCATGATGTTGGAGAAGAGGCTTAGCCTCCCGTGCTTAGTTTATATTTCAGTTTGGGACTTGTGCTCTAATAGCTGTGACATCGGGGTAGGGTTATATGTTTATGTTTCCTTTTTCATATTGTTAGATATCTTACATGATGTATGGCCTTTGGAGTACCAACCCTTTTGACTTATCCTTTTATACTTTATATGCGTGGAACGATTATGAGATTTGAGAATGTGAACCTTTTACTCGTGAGAAGTTTTTGAAAAGTCGATATTTCCTTATTAAAGTCATATTATTTCCAAATCTTCCTTTTAAATAAAGTTTTTGGGGGTAAAGGGTGTCATATTTAGTATGTGTTTGGGCTGATCGCCATTTGCAGGTGAGGATCATCTAGGCATTGAGCATGATGTTGGAGAAGAGACTTAGCCTCTCGTGCTTAGTTTACATTTCAGTTTGGGACTTGTGCTCTAATAGCTGTGACATCGGGGCAGGGTTATATGTTTATGTTTCCTTCTACATATTGTTAGATATCTTACATGATGTGTGACCTTACATGCGTGGAACGATTATGAGATTTGAGAATGTGAACCTTTTACTCGTGAGAAGTTTTTGAAAAGTCGATATTTCCTTATAAAAGTCATATTATTTTCACATCTTCCTTTTAAATAAAGTTTTTGGGGGTAATAAAGGGTGTCACACCTTTCATTTCATAATTCATGCAAAAATATGCGTGCTATACGTCAAACAAATAAAAAGAGAGAAAAATAAGATTACATTTGCATTTGCATCATGCATAGTATTTACTTGTATTTTTCTCTTTCATGCATCACATCTCATCTAATGTGTAGCATATACTCTTTAGTCACATCTCTACATCCCATAATCCATGCATACATAACATGCAAAAGATGTTCATGCTACATCCTATGAAAAAAAAGGAGCAAAAAAAGGATCATACTATCAGCACTCACTTAATTTTCATCTTTCATTGTATCTCATTACATCATCATTAGCATGTGCATACTCATTTCAACAAAGTGAAATATCTTTTTTGCATGGTTTGTTCATCTAACGCATTTGTGATTCTTTATTTTCTTATTTTACTCTTGATTTTCATTGAAATAGATAAAAAAAAAAAAATAATCATGCATTCTTGCTCATCCATTCTCATACTTCTTGCATTTGGGGAAATTCATTAAATTCTTTTTTCCTTTCTAGATTAAGTTTGCACGCATTCCATGCATAAAAATGTTGTCATATTTGCATTGCATTTCAGGTGATTAAAAAAAATGAAAAGCACTTGTATCTCACGATTACATTGTTGGTTGTGTTTCATGCAAACATGCTCATTCTATCCACAGTTCTTGTCCACATTGCTAATTGCATTTCACACTGGCATTGTTAACTGCATTTTACGCATAAGAAACACTGTTATATTTGCATTTCATATATATATTTTGTGACTGTATGTCATGCGTAAAAAGATTGTATTACGCATCTGTCATAGTGATTACATTCCATCAATGCATAAAATTAAATGAAATGTCTCATTGGTTGCATTCACATCATTCTGGCTTTTAGTTAGTTAGTGTTTTTCATTGACAACATGATTTTTTTAGCATTCTTGCATACAAAAAAAAAAAAAAAGAAAATAAATCAACCATTTGTCACGTAGAAAGATCATCATAGCATTGTACAAAACATATAGATCTCATTCTGCATACATCATACATCACCAAAAAAAAAACATTTAGAGCATAAACTCCTCTTGTTCAACATGTTAGTTTGCATCATTTACGCAACCTTTTAGCATTTGCTCATGCATGTTAGTCATTATTTCATTTGACGCATTGCATTTCATTCATACATTTCAACATAAAAAAAACCTCATTGAATAAAAAAAAAGAAAATAGTAATTAACAAAGAAAAATTCTTGAATTGATTTTTTTTCTTGAAAAAAATCAAATTTGTCAAGCCATAAATTCATTGCAAACTCAATTGAAGCCAAGAGGGGAGCGAATAAAATGAGGCAAAAGAAAAAGTAAAGGAAGAAAATGAGAGAGAAGGGGTAAGGAAAATAATCAGAGTATTGCCCATAACTCATCCAAATTTGAGGAAGAGGTAATGGTTCCCAACCGTTTTGCAACATAAAGCCTTAGGAGACCCAGTGGTCTAATCTCTTGTGATTGTCAAGTTTAACTAATGTTAACTTTGTTTGAAGTATTCATTTAACAAACTTGCATGATATGTTGCCTTCCATTACCCTCATAACTTTTACTTTCAAAAGTTGAGGTTCTGAAATGAAAAGCCCAAATGGAGATTCAAGTTGAGACAAAGGATTTGAGTTGGGTGGGTGGTTTGAGTTGTCAAACTTGCAAGATGTGACAATGGACATGAGGATGACAAAGAGATAAGAAGCTTTGAGGCACAAGAGAAGAAGCTCTAAATGTTGCCTCGTTGCCTAGGGTGGTGCGTGGTGACAACTGGGAAAGACAACTTGAGGCCATCCAAAGCACCAATGTATAGGACCATTGATTAATTACAAACCTTGTAACACTCCAATATTTCCCTATGTTATATATTTGTGTGTGAAAATGTTTTCATAAATTAAATTAAGTAAATAATATTTTGGGAGATATGAGTATGGGTATTAAAGTAGGTTTTTATAATTAAATAAGCTAAGGATGAGTATGTTTTATTCAAAATCTTGTTAGCCTAACCATACTATAGTGGAAGCTAATTCAAAATGTTAGGTACATTAATTACAATTTAACGATATCTCAATCGACATTACATAAATAGTTAAATACACATCTTTCTATTGACTGTAACTAACACTAAGCTAGAAGGTAATTCAAACGCAAGGTACATTAATACATTGGCATTCGTGTAAAATAATAAAAAAAATGAAATTTAAAACTTTTCCTTCATTTTGCATTAGCTTGGCCAACACAACATGGATGACATTATTTCAGCCATTTCTTATAGTGTAATTATATTAACCAAATTCTTTAATTCTTGTGAATTAGTTAAAAGAGTTTTATATATAGGAACAAAAGTAGTAATAATTTAATCAATATTTTTTAAGATATTTTCAAGTAGAACCCTTAATCGAATTTATCATAAAACTTTGTAATGCATGTATTACATGTAGCATAAAGTATTTATGGAATGTTATAAGGAATGTAATAACACTCTTTAAAACCCTAATTAAGAGGTTTTAAGAATGTTAAGGCCTTCAGAAGTGCCATATAGATGTGGTGGTGATACTTTGACCTGCAATGGTTTGTATGTTATACCTTGAAGTTGTAAGGCTCGAGTGATTTGATGGTTGAGTTAACCACCACAAAAGGTAGAAGAATAAATAAAGTGGTGGGATCAACAAAAGCTACAATTAATGTCAGGGGACAAAATGTTGTTCATAGAATAACAAATTCACCTTATGGATTACCTCCTATATTTGTTCCTCAACTAATTAGTGTGCAAAACACTTACATGTCATGCAATATGATTACTGAGGGGGGAAATTCTACTAGTTTTTTTTTTTTTTTTAAATGAACAAGTTCTATGCTCTTGAGCTTTTTAATATCCATTTTTCAGTTGTTACAACTTTTGTCAAGGGATTCATTACCTTCTATAATGTTGATGAGTTTTGCCTTAAGCACTGTTCTATAATAATTGGGATAAAAGTAATCATAAAAGGGTAAACATATTGACACAATAGATGACAATTGTGATTACTCCAATAATTAAATTGACAAATATAAATTATAATAATTTATTCAAATAAATGGGTTGAAAAATAAATATATTTGGTGGACCACTCTAGCCACTTAACAATCAAATAATAGACCTATTAAATAGAACTTCAAAATCCACTTATTATACAACCTATTCAACAACATGGAAATCTTATTTTTAATGGTGTTCAACTAGTAAATATAAACCAAAATGTTGGTCGAGTATTATAATAAAAGAGACAATTACAGATCCTACAATATGAATTGAATCACTTGGATTCAAGTTTAGTTAATTAATTTCTCTTTTATAATCTATAGTTATATTAAAACTGGTGCACTATGAACTGTAGTGTTTGGTCTCATTAAGCTATAGTGCAAGTGCATCATTTATTTATATGATAAAATATTTTAACAATATTATACAAAAGGTTGATAATAGATTAGAATGCCCTATATGTTTGGTTTTAATACTTTCAATAAATGTTTGCAATAAAAAAATAAAAATACTTTCAATAAATGTTATTACGAACATTACAAATTATATTTGAAAACAATTTTTTATATTGCTACTAATAAATATTTTGTAGTATATTCTTACTATTTATTACAAACATATTTTAAATTATATATTTTGGTCTTAATACTATCAATAAATATTATTATAATCATTAGTTAAATAGTCAACAAATATTATAATTTTAAGTTCAATAAAAAATATTACTATAGTAATAATATAATAGTTTACCTATAATAGAAAATTAATTATCTCTTAATAATAGTAAAATCATATTATAATAAATGTTTAAACTATCATAAAGATATTTTTTTTGGTATATCCACTAGAAGCAATCTCTCCGAGTATTTAACGCGGTTGTATATCCAAAATTCAAACTTGAGACCAAGGATTAAGTAAGAACAATATTATGTCAGTTGATCCACACATTCGATGATAAATATCATAAAGATATAATAGTAAATTTGTATTAATATTACTATGTAAAAATATATATTTATATTAATATTTCGTCAAACAAATGTAAATTAAATAAAAACTGCATTAATAATTAATATAAACAATAAAATAAAATATAAAAAATAACAATAATAAACTAATATTATAATCTTAAGATAATAATATAGTAGTCTAAAATCTAAAAATAGAAAAAATATGATAAGAGAAAATAAATATAATAAAAAATTATAACTACTAAATTATTTTGTTATTATAATAATAAACAACAATAAAACAATTTTATAAAAATAAAAATGTTTATACCCTACACGGGTACCAAGTCTAGTTACTTTTAATTCTTAATTGTATTATAAACACAACTCCTTTGTCTATTCTTCCTAATCAAATTAGAAACATTGAAATAGTATCCTTGGAAGAACAACCTAGGTTATGTCATATTTTACATTTAAATTAGAGAACCCACTTATATTTTGACACAAGAGTGACACTCACATCACTTATAAGTATGACCTCAATGTACTTCAAAATAAAAACATGGAAGATTAATAAAATTTGAATTTTTCACTTTTGTGAGAGGTTTTTTTTTATTATTATTATTGTTTCTTTGGTTAAGAACTTTATAGTATTGATTCTATTGATAGATTGTAGTTAGAGTCAAGTTCATCTTTTTTTTTCTCTCACTTGTTTTTGACTTGATCTTAATTATTCTTATATGACATAGCATTGGCCTATTGTTCACAATAATGGCAAGATGACCAATCGCTTGAAGTAAAACGATGAGTATATGAGTGTCGTGTCCCAAGAGACTTGTGTAACATTCAAGAACTATGCTAAATCACTAACTAAGGCTATAGAAATAGTAACTTGATGGAATCTTAGCAATTGAAAGTAAGAAAATCAATGAAACTTGTTTATGTAACTTTATCGAACAGTTGGAGTGCATAGAGAAATAGAGGTAATTCAATGGAAGAAAACGATGTTGGATTCAAACTTCATAGAAGACTCATCGTATGTAATTGAAATCTCAAATCATATTCTCAATTTTAACACAAATTAGATCCATAGAAAATACTCAATCCTTAATTCCTTAAAGATTTGAGACTTAATTTCCATGTTAGATTCCTAATTCCTTAGGTAATCTAACCTAGAAATCAGAAGAAAGGAAGAAGATATTAAACAATGAAGAACCCTAAATTTATCCCTAAAATTTAGATTCAACGCATTCCTACTCCAGATCTACAATCAAATTATGTTTTCCAACACAAATTAATTCATAAAAGCAAGGTTGATCAAGCCCAGACAAAGATTAAAGCATAGGAGTAGAAATTAAATGCATTAAAGATGAGAATAGATATGAAATTTACACAGAGATCACATGTTCTGAGCTTCTACTACATTTAAATTCAACAACTATGGAGATCTAGCTATTACAAGCCATGAAGGAGATGAAAATCAAAGGAGAAGTGATGAAAGGTGGAAGATCCAGCCATAGAAGCTCTGCAGAGAGTTCTTCGTTCCCAAATCGTCTCTAACAAATTTCTCAACCGAATGCTCTTCATTTCACACATTCTCTACTTTAAAACTAAAATTGCCACGTTGGATTTTTGCTTCACGTGGCTTAAGAGCCACATTTTTTAGCTTAAGCACTACCTAAATCTGGTCTCTAGAACTCACGTGGCTCAAGCGCCACTTTATTTGACTTAAGCGCCATCTTTATCTGGTCTTTAGAAGCTTTATGGCTTAAGCGTGGATTGCTTCTTTTCCATTTTCATTCCTTCATAAAAGAATCATCCAAAAATCAATTAATTGGCTCCATTATTCCATGTAATATAACTCTTTTATGCCATATTGTTTTTCTTCTATTTTTATCAACTAACTAAGAAAACTAAAGATTTATTCTAAAGAAAAGGTAAGATATAATTGCCCATAACATAAGATGTAAAAAGCAATTATCACCTATTTGATCTTGAATAACATAGGTCAAGTCGACGTTATGTATCATCTCAACACCATGTAGTGTTAACATAACCAACATTATATTTAGCGTGGCTTAGCTAAGTCTGGGCAACACTTGGCTAGCTGGCTAGCCAACAAGTGCTTTTTAAATTATCTTTTGTATAAAAAGTGTTTATAAATTTGATTTTACTTGATATATCCCAAAAAAAATATTATAACAAAGAGATATAAAATGTATTAAATATATACAAAATGATATAAAAATAACATAATCATAATACATATTGAATTATCTAAATGTACAAAATATACTCATGTTATAAAAACCTAAACTAAGTATACTAAAGAAATTCATGGTTGACGATCAGGTGACGATGCTTGCTATGGAAAATTGGCCTTACCCTTATAATAATGTTGTTGAAAATGAGGTTAACTAGTACTATAGGAGGCATGGCTAGATTGGCATTCTAGAGCTACAATTCATTACTGCATAGCTTTAACAATGCTTCACAATTGGCCATAAAGTTCTTCGACTCTACTATCTTGATCCTCAACTTTAAAGACTTACTCATGTAAAATGATGATCTATTAATTCATTCTAAGAGGTGTCATTGTGACATAAAGAAGCTTGGGACTTCTAGGTCTGTGAGGAAACACCATGTTTGAGGTTAGAGGACAAGTATGTAGTCTTGTAATACTGACCTCCGATCTTGCCTCTTACTACATCCAATCACATAGTTAAAGCTTACTCACGGTTATCCACCTTATAGGAGCCTTGATCACCCTGCAATTGTAGTGCCTAACTCAAACATTAGTAGCAATCACCCTAGTCAAAAGAATATAACCTAATAGGAAACATATTTTGTTTGAAAACTAAGTTATAAAAATAATGTATACAAAATCTAGTATAAGTTCTCCAAGACCTGTTCACCCAATCACCAAACTTCTTATAGGTGGCCAATAATAGGTCATTAGGCTCTACTAATAACCCAAACTAGGTACATAATAGAGAATAATGGAAATTATAATTGATTGCATTCTTTGATGATTAAGAATTAAGACATATAATTATATAGTACGTAATATTAATTTATAATCTTAGATTTTCTACTTTTGGACAAATTGAAAACAACTTCTATATTGTGCAAAACAAAATATACAAGTTGTTTTTGAATAGGAAACTAAGGTAAGTGCATGATACTAAGAAATTTTACACAATATACAAGCCAAAACCAATTAAATTACAATTACTTAACAATTATAATTTAGCTTAGTTAGAGGCCTAAAAGGGGTTAGTGAGGCACATAGAGAGGGAATGACTCTATGTTAATGTTCTTAGACTTATTTTAACACAAGGAACCTAGGGAGAATAATTAAATACTAAAAAATTATCTGTGTCACATTTTTTCCTTAGAATAATGCTTAATTTGTGTCTTCAACCTACCATTTTTTTAATTATACCTCGAACTAGGCAATTGAGCTTGAAACCACTCCATACTTGATATCTAGACTCCTTAGGGGATTTATGACTTGGCGTAGTTAGTCTAATTTAAAAATTCTATCAAGTTTGTATTTGGAGTGTGCTAGTATCCTATTGTTTCCATTAGACCTCTAATTAGATCTAATAGGTATAAATGGAGCTAAAGTTATCACATTACTCTAAAATGCGATAGTTAAGCTTACTTTAGGGTAGGAAAACTACGTGTAAAGTGACTGGTCATGTTAGAGATCAAGAAACTAGCTAGAACTTGCATGTGAAATGAGGCAAGAAACTTTCAACAAGGTTTCTTACTGGTGTGCTTTGAAATGTAATGTGAGTCCAACTAGTAGGGAATATGTGGCCTTGAAATCTAGAACAACACTATTGAGGGACTGAAGGATGCTAATGTTGGCATTGTTGGGGTGTACGAGATGGGTCAAGAAACATTCTTGTGATATTGGATGGTATTTGAGGAAAACTTAACTTGGTTGATGTTCCTTTTGGTGAGGACAATGAAGGTTACAAATTATTGGTGACATCCAAAATCTTAACATGATGAAAGCTAACTTGGGTGCACACAAGGTTGATAAACTTGATCTTTTGTTTGAGAAGAGAATTGGAGCATGTTTGAAAAGAGGTTTAGGGATCCAGTTAAAGATCCTACCATCAAAATTTCTGCATATATATATAGAAATAAGTTTTTCAATTTTCATGCATATGCATTATATCAGTGCAAATTCCACTTTTGCCATTAAAATATATGGGCAACAAATGGAGGGATTGAGGAAGAGTTACAAAGAGAGAAAGATATATCATGAGAGAGAGGAAGTTACATAGTTATAGAGAAAAGAATGAAGGAAAAGGGAAAGTAAGGAAGGTGTTGGACTTAGCGTTGGCAAGTTGATGTCAAGGTTAACATTTATAATGTTGTTGTACTTTATATTGACTTGGTTGATGCTAAGTATAACACAATTTGCTTTATTTAGAGTCAACTTGACACAAAAATGCATTTAAAATAAAAAAAATTGAAAATAAAAAGATTACATTTATTTAGTATTGACTTGATCAATTAATATTAGTACGTTGATAATGTGACCAATACTAAGATCACAACTCTAATTCACACATTCCTTACAATGATGGTTTGCCATGTCCCAACTAGCATTTGGTTAAATTGAAGTCAATTTTAACAACATGAATAACTCAATTTAAAGAATTTATTTATTTTGTTTAACTCAATTTAAAGAATGAAATACGTAACTTGACCCAATTTCTTTGTCGAGGTGAAACTAATATTGGCAATTCACATGAGATATAAAATACAAGCAAACATTTTCACTAAAAGTTGAGTGCAATTTCTGACGCAAGCTTGACTCATTTTTAACCTCACACCCCAGGGGAAAAAAAAAGAAAAAAAAAAAAAAAAACATGTTTGGTTGCCATCTCCAAAAGGAAGATGACTCTAGCACAATTGGATAAACGAAAGTAAAGACAAGAACAGAGAAAAGGAGAGGAAAATTGCAGTAATCCGAATCCAAACTGCCCCCGCATTAAAAAAAAAGAAATAAAATAAAACCATTCTTCTTTTACTTTTATTTATTAGCATTTATTATTATTTATTTATTTTATTTTCTTTGGGGACGGCTCATCTTCTCCTATTTAAAAATATCCACTCCAAACATTATAGTTCGATACACACTGCACAGAAACAAAACTGGCTTCCGAATTCCGATCCTGAAGGCCGAAACCCGAAAACCCCTCAAAACACAATACTACAATGCTCTTTCCTCTCTCACTCTGAGTCAGTTCCCATTTAAACAACCCTCACTCACATCAGAGCCTCTCTAACCCTTGTCCTTATCATTATACTAATTTGGATAAAATTATGCAGCCCTGTAGCAGAGAAATGCAAGGACTCAACTCCCTCTTAAACTCCTCCCAAA
Source organism: Pueraria montana var. lobata (assembly GCA_026413185.1). Taxonomy (NCBI): domain Eukaryota; kingdom Viridiplantae; phylum Streptophyta; class Magnoliopsida; order Fabales; family Fabaceae; genus Pueraria; species Pueraria montana. The sequence goes on from CM048656.1 coordinate 38,104,053, forward strand.
TCTCCCTCCAAGACCTTCACACCGCAAACCAGATCCAAAATTCACACATGAACAACCAACATCAACAGCATCAGCAACAACTTTCTCACTTTGACCCAACCTCCCACGACGACTTCCTTGAACAAATGCTCTCTTCCTGCGCCTGGCCTGACCTAACTCCAAACAAGCCCTTATGGGACCCTAACCCTCCCAATTCCCTCTCCGACGAAACGACGCCGTCCAACAACGACACCACTAATGTCGCTTTCCCCTTCGACGACCACTCCACCTTAGCCTCCAAGTTCCGCAGCCACCAGATCAGCGCCAACAACACCACACCCAAAAACGCCGCCGCCGCCGCCGCAGCAGCTCTCATGCTCCAACACCAACTCCTCATGTCCCGAGACTCTCCCCTCCTCAACCTGCCGCTTTCCCTACCCGGAAACGACGTCGTTGATGCTTCTTCCTTCAAATCCCCCAATCCCGTACCACACAATTCCACTATAACCGTAAATAAATTTATCTTTTTTTTTTTTTCCTAATTTTATACCTAATTTATTTTTATTTTTTAGGGAGGTGGTGAGGCCTCAGTCCAAGCTCTCTACAACGGGTTCGCCGGATCTCTGCATGGCGCAGGTCAATCCTCCAACCAGACTCAGCATTTTCAACACCCTCAGGTATGAAGGGATTATTTTAAGAATTAATTTTAAAAGAGTTACTCTTCGTTCTTATTATTCAGTTTCGGTGTGAAGTGAATTATTGACGATTATTAATTTTTGATTTGGATGGCAGGGAAGTTCGAATCCGATGCAAGGGCAAAATTTTGGTGCGCCAGCTGGTGGTGGTGGCGTGGCGAACCAAGCTGCGGCGAGTGGCGGAGCCGGTGGCGCGCCGGCTCAGCCGAGGCAGAGGGTTCGAGCCAGGAGAGGTCAAGCCACGGACCCACACAGCATCGCTGAAAGGGTACTTACTACTGTGTTTGTTTCTGACTTTAATTCTTGGCTTCATTTAATAGGCATGTTTAGGTGTTCTGAAAATGGAGCCCAGTAATTTCAGGTTGTCGCTTTTGGTAAACAATATCCTAGTCCATTAATATTCAATGAAACTACTAGTAGCAGCGAGTGACAGATTGAATATTAATGAGATTAATTGCTAGGGTTTGTAAATTATGAGTTTTTTTTAAAGAAAAATAAATTAAGAAATGGAAAAAGGCCACAATAATAGGACAGACTACAGAGTCGATTTGTTTTCAATTCGTTTCCCGGGAAGTTAAGCAGAAACAATAGTGTTTTGTTTTGTTTTGTTTTGTTTTGCGTTTGTTATTCTTGAATTTGGTTGGATATGTTGTTTTTGGCAGTTACGAAGGGAGAGAATCGCAGAGAGAATGAAGGCCCTACAGGAACTGGTTCCCAATGCCAACAAGGTAATTGCCCGTTTACCGCGACAATCAATCCTCACATTTAGTTATTTATTTTGTTAGTTTTATTTAAAAGAAATTGAAACGGAAGTCACAATAATCGGCCACAAGATGAGCACTTTGCAACACAGTAACTGTAATTTTGCTGTGTAATGTAGGGGTAAATGGGTCATTCCAACTTGTTACTGCTTACTACTACTCGTTAATGTCATTTTCTTATTTATTTATACAAGCTTGTTAGTTGTTACTGTCGTGTATTTCCAAGTAACGTCGCGGTCGAGAGGCGCTGCGAGCGTTTGTCTTGCCCTCTCATAATACGATTCCGTGCGTACTTGAAATACTAAGCTGGACAGCAGAGGTTTCAGGTCCCACATCGAACAATGATCACTGGTCACGGTAGGGACCAAGAAGAAGGGTTGCTATTCTGACTTTCTAAGTTGAAGGGTAGTCTAGTCAGAACATATGAACAATGTTACTATTATTATGTTTATTTATGTAAATATTTTTATATACTAACAATTAAAATTAATGGGTCAATCCCTTATTGAGATATTCGTTTGGTTTGTGGAATGACAGACAGACAAGGCATCCATGCTGGATGAGATCATCGATTACGTGAAGTTCCTGCAGCTCCAAGTCAAGGTGCGCTTCCCGCGTTTTACTCTTGTACTAGCATTTCTTAATTTGATTTTATTCCTCATCGGCATCAAGTAATAGCATATTTTAATTAACCAGTTGATTATTTAATTAGAGGCTCTAAGTATGGGCTTGTGCTTATTAAATTCCACTGACCCCTGCCTTCAATAATCAATAATAAATAATTAAATTGTGTTATTGCTTGGGTTTACAGGTTCTGAGCATGAGCAGATTGGGCGGTGCAGCTGCTGTCGCTCCCCTTGTTGCTGATATGTCCTCTGAGGTTATTACTATAAACAAGTGTTTTTTTTCCATTTTCATTCACTATCTAAATTACCCACCAAAAACTATCACAACAGAGATTCAGAGAACATCTTTTGTAGCATTTTTATTCCTCTGGACCATAATAATGCTAATAATACAAATTATGCACTTAAAATTTTGTCCATTTTACGTTCCTTTACACTTGCAAAAAGAAGATAAAGGTTTCCTCATTTTAGAATTACTATTTGCTAGCCATACACTACTATTATGAACCAAACTTTGAGAGGAAAAAATTGAGGGAAAAACATGAGAGGGTTTCTATAAGAAGAAAAAAAGAAAAAAGTACTAATGAAGAAAATGTGGAACACACTGCGCACCATGCATCAAGATGTCGGAGAGACGAGTCTTTCCCACATCCCCACCAACCCACCCAAAAAAACATTTTCACTTGGCTTTGGCTTATTTCAATTCTCAAATTCTCAATCACCACAAAACGACAATCCAAAAGCAGCACGCGTGCCCACTTTCTCAGATTCCCCTCTGTCTCTCTCTCTTTCTCTCTTACACGCACACACGCGTCTTTTCTTTTTTCTTTTGTTTTTTTCTTTTCGTTCACTTTCCGTCAAAAACCGACGGTCACGTGACGGTTTTTTTGTATTTGCAGGGAGGCGGTGACTGCATCCAAGCCAACGGCAACAGTAACGGCGGTGGGGCCCACAACAACAACAACAACCAAACGACAGCGACAACCTCAAACGACAACAGCCTCACGATGACGGAGCACCAGGTCGCGAAACTCATGGAGGAAGACATGGGTTCCGCCATGCAGTACCTTCAAGGGAAGGGCCTTTGCCTCATGCCAATTTCCCTCGCCACTGCCATCTCAACTGCCACGTGTCACCCCAGGAACCCCTTGATCAACGCCGCCGTCGCCGCCACCCAGATTCCGACCACCGCCGCGGCCAACCCTACCGGCGAAGGGCCCTCGTCTCCGAGCTTGTCCGTGCTCACGGTGCAGTCCGCCGTCGCGGGCAGCGACGGCGCCGCCGCCGTCAAGGACGCTGCCTCCGTTTCGAAACCGTGATGACGGCGTTTGGGTGTGAAATGAAAATAGACAAAGCAGACAAAAAAAAAAAAAAAAGAAAAAAAAGAGAGAACATAAAGTGTCGAAGGACAGAAAATGACGTGTGTTTTTCAAAAAAGAGCCGTTAAAGTCTACGAAAATAAGGCGTCAGGGATACGGAGGGGGTCGACTCGACTCGACGACGCCGTATTTACCTAGACTTTGTTTGGCTGATGCTAACTTTCAACCAACCAATCACAAACTCCACCATGCCAATTACCTACTTCCTTTTTTTTCTCTATTATTATTATTATCTGTCACTTTGGGTTTCTTTTCTTCTGTTCATTGTTTTTAAGTTTTTAGTGGATTTCCTTCTCTTTTTCCCTTTTTCAATTCCGTCTAAATAACAAGTTGGTCTGTCTTTGTACTCGTGTTTCCATTTTTTAATGCTATTTCATTAAGAGTATGTTTTGGCGTTGTTTGTGGGTTTGAGATGAAATTTGTCTAATGACGTAATATAAAAAGTGTACAATAATTTATTCTTTATATAATGAAATTAATGCTCATTCTCATGAAAAATTACAGATAAATGCATAGAAATTTTTGCTTATTCGAAGGATTCGTAATTATAAACTATATCAACTATCTATTACTATGTCAAAATTTTGGATTTATCTTTCACTTTAAGAATATTATATAAATTTTAATATTTTTAATGTTTATCAAGAGAGAGAAAATGACAGTTTTATTTAATCTTGTGGGCATAGTTACAAAAATCGGATCGGCCAGTCGGACCGGTTCGACCGGGAATCGGAGTCCTGTCCAGTTCGATTTGGCTATCAGACCGAAAATGTCATCGATCCGGTTTGACCTGACCGATTTTGGTCAAAACCGGTGACCCGAACCAGTTGGTCGACCCGGTTTTTTTTTCTTTCAGGTTTTTTATTTATTTTTTATTTTTTATTTTTTTTTATACATTTCTTGTAACAAATGTTGTTATTTGGAATTCTTTTTATAGTACCATTTAAAATTTGAAACCATAACAAAAACTAATTTCTAAATAATATATAATATAATAATATACTCCTATAACATTTTAATTAAATTGTTAATAGTTAATTACTGAATATTATATAATAATATGCTTCTATAATATTATTTTGATGTTGACAATAATATATAATAACTAATTATTATTATTTTAATCTTGATATGTTATGGTCCTCCGACAACTTTTATATTTAGCCGTGAAAAATAACAAGAATTTCCTTAATAATTTAATGATAACATCCAACAAAATAATTTATAGTAATAAATGATTATGTAAAATTTATAGTTTGATCATGATTGATTTTAATTTTAGAGTATGAATTATGGATTGGTCACATTTTGTTAGATATATTATATTTTTTAAATTTTTTTTAATATACACCGGATCAAACCGGGTCAATTAGTGACCCACCGGTTCGACCACTGACCCATCAACCCAGTGCCTCGACCGGGTCGATGATCGGTCCGGTTTTCACAACACTGCTTGTGGGTTTTACAATTAAATCATTTGATTATTTACTAATTTGAGCTTTTGATGACCTCTAAATATGATTAATTTAAGTGTTTGTTTTATCATTTTGGAATTTTTAAGTTATAAATTAAATAAACAGATGTTTTTTTTTTAATTTCCACTCAAATTATAGTTTTAGAGTTTAAATTTAAAACTAAGTGTATAATGAATCTACTTACTTTATGAGTTAAGTTTTGTTTCACCCTTCTCAATAAATTTAAACAAATACTGTTTTTTTATTTATTCTTATTAAATAAATTAAGTCTCTAAAATTTCATATCATTTATAAATTAGTTAATATTTTAAAAATTAATTTAATTTTAATGTATAATATACTTTTCAAAATAATAACAATAATAAATGATGGCCGTAATATTAAAAAAAAAAGAAAATATTTAATTTATCTAAATCAAAATAATATTACAGGATTCAACAATTAGCTAGATTTATAAAAGGTTATTAAACAAAAAATGTGAAGGCTATTCGGAGTGTCCTGGGCTTTCTCCAAAAGCCTGGCTAATAATTCCTCGGATTTGATTAAGACCAACATATAGCAGTCAATGATTCTTGGTTCTTACTTCTTAGACCGTAATAAACATTGCATTGAGGGCACTTGACGGATGCATGTTAACTCAATCAGGTCCTCCATTAATTCTTCAGTCTCTGGTTTATTTTAGACTTCATCAAATATTGAGGTGACCATATCCTACCATTCCCTCCAATAGGATTTGTTGTTGGGGTTTATGATCTTACGTGACTTAAGAGGGTTCTTCGATGTGTGAATTTGCTGGCCATGCATGTGTAGCTGATAACATATATAGAATGCATGGACATGCAGTGGACACCACTTGTTATGGGACATCTTAAGAGAGAGTGAGGTCATATAAAAAGAAGTGTAAATAAAATAAAATAGATAATATAATAATGAGATAAAGTAAGAGAGATATAAAAATATGTAAAATGTATTTTTGGTTTCTCTAAAATTTTCCAAATCTGATTTTAGTCTCCCAAAAATTATTTTATTTTCGTCTTTTTAATTTAGAAATACTCTATTTTTGGTCCTCAAAGTATATTTTGTGATAATTTATAACCATCACTAAATAATTATAATTATTTGGAAGATCAAAAGTGAAGCATTTCTAAATTAGAGTGATGAAAATTAGACAAAAAAGTTTTGGAGACTAAAACTAGATTTAAAAATATTTAGAGTAACTAAAAACATATTTTATCTTATAAAAAATAAAGAGTATAAAATGAGTGTTTGTACGTAATTAAAATCTAGGTGCACATAGTATACAGTGACTGCTTGGGATCAAGGTGTCCATAGTATAAAATGGCACTGTACGATGGGTCGTCTTCAAATTAAGTTTCATAGATACAGTTTCCTCATCCATTAATGTTCATGGATATATTGTTTTTGAGGGACTGGTTGGTTAGCTTTAGTGGGTGTTTGACATAGTTTATAATGAATTGGTTAAAGTTTACGAAAATAATTTATGATTTATGTAATTTTTAACTTATTTTTATAAGCTTTTTCAGAGTAATTTAAAATAAAATTTTAATTTATTTCAATAGATTGATTTTACGTTAAATTTATGAGATAAATTCTAATGTGATACTAAGAATTTATTAAATAAAGGCTTAATTAAATTCAATGCATCCTTAATCATTTGATTCATTTCTCAAGTTAATTTTTGTGCGGACTTTCATCAAAAGCTTACATCATAGGCTTCAAGTTGTTTTGCTGGTATTTATAATTGTATATCATACTTTTGAAGTTTGCTCGTCTTTTCTTTCCTCGAGCAACAGATAAAAAAGAAATTCCTTCTCGCTTTTCTCTCCCACTTTTCATTAATGCAATTAAAAAGTATTTTTTTAATATTATTTTAATTTTATGGTTAAAATTAATTCTTTTCATATTTTATCCTTTACTTAATAATTATGAAATAATTAGAGATGGATGAGATAGGCTTTATCCGAAAAGGATGGACAACTTTAGTTAGTAGTTTGTTCTTGTAGTATTATTTATATGTGCTTTTTCTTTAAAGATTTTTTTATACGATCAAAAGCTATTTGCTTCGGGTTGCGGGCAAGGGAGTTTGGACTTTACGGGGGAAAAGAGAATCAAAATGCACCTTTCCTTTGGGTTAGGTTTATGTCAACGGGGGTTATTAAAGCATTAGGTTATTTAATTGAAAAAGGTTCTTGTAAGATAAACATACATTTATTTAATTATTTCAATGTGGAAAGTAGAAAAATAAATATACATTTATTTAATTGGTTGGGTTTGTTTTAAAAATAGTTCAACAAATGTATATTTGTTTTTCAATTTTCACAAATACAATTATGATATGTTTAAATTAAATTAATAATATTTATTTTTGGTTACTCATTTTAAGAAAAGTATATTTTAAAAATTATGGCTCAGGGATTTTTTTATTTATTTTAGAAGGTCTTTTTGTGCTTTATGGCAAGATACTTTAGTGGTGAAATTATTGGGAAATTAGAGCCTTTGTTTTCATACTACTAGCTTAATAATTCATGTCCTGCACGGGTGTTAAGTTTATAATTTGTAATTTTTTAATTATTTTTAAATTTTATATAAGTATAAGTATATATTAGTAGATATGTAAATTTATATATTTACTAATATATATATATATATATATATATATATATATATATATATAAATAAGGATGAATCAAATTACACCAGTGTAACTTTAAAAGAGTTGCACCATTTTAATAACTTGATATATAATGAAATTTTTATCGATCCAACTGTTGAATTATATCTACATATTACTAAGATTGTTTGTGTCAAATTTTGTCAAAATTGAACAACAATAAGAAGGTAATCAAATGATCCATATTTAAATAATTTTTATATTCACATCTTGTATAATTTTAGTTTATATAAATGTTTTAAAAATATTATCCTTATAAATATATTTTCAGTTGTATATAATATATAAATATAATTTTAATAAGAAATATTAATAATGAATATTTTATAGTACACTTTGTAATTATTAGTTTTTTAAAATATGTTTTTATACCGTAAAAGAATGAAATGACTAATATTAATTATAAAAAAGAGATTTGTGGATATTTGAACTTAAAAATTATAATAAAAAAAATAAGTTATGAATACGGAGATAAGATAATGCATACATAATAATATTATTTATCTTATGGAAAATAATTAAGTCCTCTAAGCATGTTAGTTAAGATTTAATTTCTAATCATATACATTAAAAACAAAACTTTGTAGACACATACTCAATATACGGTTATTGGATACCGTCAATAATGAAATAACACATCATTAATAATATAAATATGGAGAAAAAAAGTACAAAATTTTCAATATGTGTTAATTTGGGTTGCTACCCGTACCTCGACGAATATATTTTAAACATGTGTCTAAATAAAATTCACTTAATCATATTGACTTAAAAATACTATTTTTTATGATTAAGATATATATTTTTTAATTGTTGATTGATTATTCAAAGATAAAATTTAAAGAAAAGAAATCTTAAAATTATCTTTGTAAGGGATAGAATAGAGATTTTGAAGAATCAACAATGAAAAAATGTCTTTTTTATATCGAGAGTGGAACTAGGTCACCTTAGATTTTGACACGATTTATAAAAAAACAAATAAAAAATAAATAAATAACCACACCAAAAACATATAATTTTTATTTGGTCCCTCTAAAATTGAAACCTATTTTCACTTAAATTCACGTTTACTTATTTTTATTTGATATTTCTTTATGATACTTGTATTCTTTAATATGCATTTTAAATTTTATTTCTAATAAAGTCAAAGCCTCTCATGTAGAGCGAGTTATTTATAAAATAGTTGTTGACTTTCAAGATGACTTCCACTCTGTTGGAAGAAAAATAGAAAGAAATACCACTGATGAAAAAAAGAAAAAAAAATAAAGGTATATAAGTGAAAATTATAAAAAGAGAAATATAAGAAAGACTAAATATTGTTTTAATAATATAGTAGAACTTATCATACCTTTTGTGTTATTTCAATAGTTGAGAGTGAAGAAACTCTAAAATAATATTAGTGAACAAACTTTTTAACACCAAATATTAGCAAAAAAAAATGTAAAAATATTCAAATAGAATTGAGAAGAATAGAACAATATTACCTTGGAGAAACAACAAAAAGATCTATGAATTTATCTTTCTTGTTTGTATTTATCCCTACATTAATGCTGAATGAAAGAAATAAAAAAAAAATATCAGCAATACTACTTAGAAAGAAACGATGATAAAAGAAATAAAAAAAAATATGTCAGCAATAATATTTAGAAAGAAACGGTGAAATAAAAAATAACAAAGTATAAGTAGATATTTATAGTTTATTTGATCAAATAGTTTTTTTTTAATGAAATTCAAATGATGCAAGATTTTTTTAGTTTTAATTTGATTATTATGCTTTAAATTTAAATTTAACTATATATATTTGTATTATCAATTTATTTAAATCAATATATATATATATATATATATATATATATATATATATGTGTGTGTGTGTGTGTGTGTGTGTGTGTGTGTGTGTGTGTGTTATAGCATATTATATTAAATCAAAATCTATATAATTGAATAATTAAATAATTGATTGATAATGATAATTGATTTTAAATTTTTGATAATTAACAAACGGTTATCATAATTATATAAGCTATTTCATAAAATTTAATAATTGATTACTGTATTATATAAAATTAAAATCTATTTAAGATTTAATGATTTAATTGATTAATTCAATCAGAATACGTTCCCATTATGATGATCTTAATTACTATATTTAATATGATTATGTGCATATATGAATTAAAAAATAAAATAAAAAACCAATAAATTATCAATTATATATTTGCATTATAAAATTATGAGATAAAAAAAAATTAATTGCATAATTTCTTTATTTTAATTTGTTATAATTTTGAATTTGAATATAAATTTGAATTTAAATTAGTGTTATCAATTAATGAGTTAAACAATTTAAAATTTCAAATCATAAATATCTTAAAATATTGAGCACGTTCAAATTTGAATATGAATATGAATTTAAATTAGTGTTATCAATTAATATGAATTAAAAAATTTAAAATCATAAATATCTTAAAATATTGATAATGTTCAAATTTTATTATCATCCACACATGTATATATAGATATTGCTTAAATTATCAATTATATGTTTGCATTATAAAATTATGAGATAAAAAAATCTAATTGCACGATTTCATTATTTTAATTTGTTTTAATTTTGAATTTGAATTTAAATTAGTGTTATTAATTAATATGAATTAAACAATTTAAAATTTCAAATCATAAATATCTTAAAATATTGATCATGTTCAAATTTGAATATGAATATGAATTTAAATTAATGTTATCAATTAATATGAATTAAACAATTTAAAATTTAAAATTACCATAAAAATAAAATCCTCTTTATTTCGGCGGAAAAAAAATCAATTTGGTGTTGCCACGTGGCATCAATCTACGGAACAAAATCTTCTTTTATATAATATACTAGATAGATAGTCCCCGTGCGATGCACGGGAAAATTTTAGGGAGAATTTTTTGGATTATATAAAAATTATATTGATAATTTTATTAATTTTTTATATTATTGAAAAAATCTAAATCAATTCAAATGTCCGCAATATAAAACTTATTTATTAATAAGAAATAATAAAAGATAATTGAATGTGATTATTTTTAATACAACTATAAATTTAATTTTGACAATATTGCTCTCCTGAAGTCAAAGAAGTATGTATAAACAAATGAAACTATATAACAAAACTCAAATGAAAATAATAATAAAATTATTTTATTGAAAATAACTCATAAATTATTCTATTATAATCACTTTAATGAAGATTATCTTGTAAAAAAAATATGGAAAACAAAATTAAGTGAATGAATGAAAAAATGTAAATTTAATAACACATAAATCATTAAAAGTTAGTACAATATCATATTTATATTAATTTAATTGTTATTTTTAATTTATTGTCTTATTACTGTTTATGTAAGCTTTATAATTTCATTTAGATATTTTTAATATTAACCATTTTAATGTGATTTAAGTTTTTGTTTTTTTCATTACTTGAGAAAGAAAATTGAAAATAAATTTATATTAAATCAACACTATTAATTTATCAAAATTTTCATCAATGCACTGTAACACTTAATTTTCATAATCTTCATACAAAGTTTGTTTTAGATTTTCTCCTTTTTCTGCAAATAAATAAAATGTTACTTGTTAGAAAACGAATTGAAATGACTAAGGTATAAAAAATACTCACCGAATATTATCTATTTTCATAACAACATAAGAGGTTTTTTCATCATATCTGTGTTCAATCTCCTTAAAGGCAACACAATCTTTTAAATTTAGATAGTACCTGTGTTGATTATGTATTTAATCTCCTTAAAGGCAATACAATCTTTTAAATTATAATAGTACTCGTGTTGATTATGTATTCAATCTCCCTAAAATACATATAAAAACTTGTGTTTTACACTAAAATAAATAATGAAAAACCTTTTGTAGTTTTTTTTTTACCATATTACATATGTTTCATACCACCATTACTATATAATTTTGTTCCTTCAATTATGCAGTAACTCCTTTCGAACATATTTTTTTTGAATATTTTGTATCCTTTCTTGGCAACTATTAGCGTGCCTATACTTCTACTTCTCCAAAACCTCTAGCAGCTACTATCAATTACTCCCAATTTATGCCATCTATAATATACCAAATTGAGTTATGTAGAAATAAACAAATAATATCAGCATGTAAATGTTAAATGACAAATATTTAAAAAAAAAATTCAAGAGAATGAAGAAAAAGGTAGAAACTTACCTCCAAGAAAGAAGACAAAAAGAAGATTAAGCTATAAAACAAAAAAAATCAATAATAATAAAATTATGAAGCAAGTAAAATCAATAAAAATAAAAACTCTAAAATTTTGATGCGAGCATTGAGTAATTTTGAACACTGATGTTGACTCTATAAAATATTTATAATAATAATTAGAAATTTAAAAAAAAATGGGTTATGTAGAAATAAACAAATAATATCAGCATGTAAGTGTTAAATGACAAATATTTAAAAAAAAAATCAAGAGAATGAAGAAAAAGGGTATAAACTTACCTTCACGAAAGAAGACAAAAAGAAGATTTAGCTATAAAACAAAAAAATAATCAATAATAATAAGTAAAATCAATAAAAATAAAGGTCTAAAGTTTTGATGTGAGCACTGAGTAATCTTGAATACTGATTGGAAGACACATTAGCATAGAGGAAGAAGTTTGTACAAAGTCTGATGTTGACTCTGTAAAATATTTATAATAATAATTAGAAATTTAGAAAAGGAAATTACTGAAATTTAAAATCATAAATATTTCTTATTACCTTAATTTAAATGTCTTGTAATTAGCTTTGCATCATAATATATAATTTATCAAAATCAACTTAATTCAGTATTTCAATAATCAATAATTAAATAATATAACGAATTTGTTTATTTTTATTTATTAACATGTAATCATAAACTTAAATAAATTTTATCTCAAATACAAATATAATCGTTAAAAGAATATACATATTTTTTTTATTATAAATCTAAATGAAAAATAGAATGATTATTTTTTATTTATTAACATGTAACCAATTAATTAGTATTTTTTTGGTGAATCAATTAGTATTTAAGATAATATCAATTATTATTCTTTACAATAATATTAATATTTACATTAAGTTATTTTAAAATTATGGTAATAAAAAAAAGTTACTATAATTATAAATAATATTTTATAAAATTTAATAAATTATTATTTAGTTAGATAAAATAAAATATTATTTAAGAATTTAATGATTTAACAATTTAATTGAGTAGTTTAATCAAAATATATAATTATTATTTTTTGATCCATTTTTTTATCCGAAAAATATATAATTATTATGAACCTTCTTTTATAATATTTGAAACCTATTCTATAATATCTAATTGATTGTTGATATTACTATAATTATGTATTTTTATGAATTAAAAAAATTATATTTCATCTAGAAATTTTTTTTAGATGTATTTGCCTGAAATAAATCTTGAGAGATTTTTAAATTTAAATTTGAATTATTAAAAAAAGTATATATTATTGTTATTAATTAACTTGGATTAGAATACATAATTAAAATGTCACCAGAACGTGACACGTGGACAACCAGTTCTAGTCAGCAACTGTGTTTTATATAATATATAGATTTAAATTAGTGTTATCAATTAATATGAATTAAACAATTTAAAATTTAAAATCATAATATCTTAAAATATTGATCACGTTCAAATTTGAATATGAATATAAATTTAAATTAGTGTTATCAATTAATATGAATTAAACAATTTAAAATTTAAAATTACCATAAAAATAAAATCCTCTTTATTTCGGTGGGGAAAAAATCAATTTGGTATTGTCACGTGGCATCAACCTACGGAACAAAACCTTCTTTTATATAATATAATTGATAATTGATGTGTGAACATCTTGGCAAAATCTTACCATTACTTATGGGATTTGAGATAATGGATATAGGCAACAATTATGGCATGGTCAAATTTGACCGACAAAATGATCGAAGAATGGTTATGAAAGACGACCCATGGATGATCTTTGATCCTTATTTAACAATCCAAACATGAATGTCGAACTTCATCTTACCAGTTACAAAAATTGAGAAAAGGTTAATTAGTATGGATTAGGTTTCAGGGTTGAATATTTACTATTATGATGAAAGTATCTTACTAGCTCCAGAAATAATGATTGGTAGTTCTTTCAAGGTCGATAACCATACCTTGGAAGTCAGGTGATGACACTTTGTCAAAGTTTATGTAGATATCAATCTCAATACCCCTGTGGTAGGCAAAGTATGGCTTAATGGATTTTGGTATCGTGTGGAGTATAAGGGTTTGCACTGTAGTACATACAACTGTTATCAGAGACGGATGCATGTATAGGGTAGTGGGGACAATTGCCTCCACAAAGATTATTTTTTTTTAACCTAGACATATTTAACAAAAAAAAATTGCCCCCATAAAAAAATAAGTGTTGCCCCCATAAAATATTTTTTTAAAAATGAATGTAAAAAGTTATAAGAGATAAAAGAGAGAAAAAATTTGTACTAATTTTATCACTTTATCCTTTCGATTTTTACTGTTTTTGCTTCTCTAATACTAAACACATAGTGAAATGTTGATTTGTTTGGCTAAGTTTTATCCATTGGAATTTTCTTGTCAAGCTTTTGGGACTTGATAGTTAACTTGAAATTTTCGAAGTTAAATAGGATCATTGATAGGAGTTATAAGGTTAACTTGATGGTTGGAAAGAGGAGATTAAGGGAGGAGGGGAGGGGGGGGGGGGGGGGGAGAGGGGGAGAGGTTGTGAGTTCGAATCCTCCCACTAACATTCTAATAAATACTAACAACTAATATTGAGTGATAAAAAAATTAGGATCCTTGATCTTTTTAAAGTGTTAGTGAAAACTAAAAAGCATAGTGTGTATCCGATGATATTTTACTTTTGATTTTTGAAGTTAGCTTTGAGTTTGCTCGTGGCAACTACAATGATTGAAACATTTTTCTCTGCAATGAATTTTCTAAAGAATGGAATGCACAATCATACAAGAGATGAATGGTTGAATGATTATTTGGTTACATTATAGAATGATATATTTTATAGTATTGACAATAAAAAAATCATACATTTTCAAAATATGAAAATGCATAGAGGGCTATTGTAATTTGTAAAATATTAAGTATTTTGAATTTTTTGCTATAAGATTATGTATTTTATAAAAGCTTATAATACATCTTTGAAAAGGGATAAAGAGGCTAAACTTCATACCAAGAATTAGTCTTATAGCCGATCCAAAGAACCAAAATTCATGAGGATATTTCAGGGTTCCATTGAAGAGCCAAAGACTATAATTACGATAATATAAAAAATAATATTCTTCTTCCGTAAAAAAAATATTATACGCCATTTTTTTGCCCTCACTAAAGAAATTTTCTGGATCCACCAGTGACTGTTATGGCCATTTGATAAGGGAATTCAAGAAGACTACTCCTTCCATGGATATTGGTACGTAGAATAATGGCTTGATAAGAAGTTTCCAACATCCAAAAGGTGGAAGAACAACCACAACCAAATGTGGTAACGGAAACCCCAATCTTTGGGCAATAAACAACCTACTTTTTCGGCCATTAATGAAACTACATTAATTTCCCCCAAATTCTTCAAAAACAATTGCATTGGGAATGGCTTATAGTGTGACGTAGAAATAAAGATAATTAAGGTTAAAAACAAGGCAAAGATAAAAAAGAAATCTACATGAGAATAAAAAAACCGTAATGATAAGAGAGAGAAAAATAATCTCTCTTAAGCTACACCCCACATTCATGTAAAATCTCTCTCAAAGGAATAAAGAAAAGTTTGGCCAATAGGTCAATAATCATGGTAAGTTACCATTTACCTCCTAAAAAAAGATATTAAGGACTTACACAAAAACAAAACGTCCCAAAAAAGACCATGGTTGGCTAGGCATACAACTTTTACACGATGCTTCCAAGAATACTCCTTTTTCTTCAAGGAAGGTGGACCCTCTGAACGTGGAACAATAAACACTTCCAATAAACCTATTATCACATGGAGTATTTGACTTAGGGATTGGTTCAAAGTCAACAATAAGCATAATTCTTATTCCTAACTCTAGATAAAACTTCTCGATGAATAGGGGGAGAATAAGGAAATTGTCATAGAATTGACAAATATACACGAGGTGCCACGACGCATTAGGATATGAAACCCTCATATGAACCAATGGCAACATAATGGCCTTCGAGCCTATAACAAAATATGAAAATCACTTACGGGTACATTTCAAATTTTTTAGTCCTCTTTTGGAACAATTATGGTGCCTTAAGTAGTTGTACTAAGCATGATGTCCATCGATTGGTGTCTACCTATTACCCTACACTCTATGATATATAAGTGATAAACTGGATTTTGATTGTATTTTGATGTGAGTTTAAATGCTATTTTCATACATTTTGAATATGCTTTATTGGCAAAACTCACTGTTTGGTGTTAGTTGATGCAATACAGGTACTCAAGAGGCTTCATGAGGAAAAGAGTTGAAAATTGCACTTTTTGGAGCAAAAATTTGGAGGACCAAGAAAAAAAGACTAGAATTGAATTAACGCAAAGACCATGGCCATGGTAAATTGACCATGGTCATGCTAGTTGCATAGCAGAATTGGACCTTGAGTATCATGCAAGGACCACGACCGTGGTCATTTTACCATGACCGTGGTAAGTTGCGTTGTCAGCCCATTTGATTTTTGAATTATAATAAATAGGGGCTGAGAAACCTTTTTATGGTTTATCTTTTGTTCTATTTTGAAAACTGAGGGTTTTGAGTGAGAAAGAGGTCCTGTGAGAGACTATGAGCTGCGGGAGGACGTAGAGAGCACCATTGGGGATCATCATTGTAAAGTTTCTTCCCTTTTGTAATATTTATGTCTTCTTTTGAGTTTTCTGGCTTAATCATGAACATGAGTGGTTAGTTTCTCTTAACCCCGGATTGTGATGTAATTGTACCTTTGCACCCCGATTCTGATTTTAATAAATCCTTGCTGTTATTCAATTATTTGTATCTCTTCACTACTTTTATTGCTTTTTAGGACTGATCAGTCTAAACATAAGTTAATCTCTTGTCTATGATCAATTGCTTGCGATTAATTGAACTGTGAAGTGATTGAATTCGTACAATTTGCATGATCAAACCTATTGTATGAATTTCCAATAGATTAACCCTGTTAATCAACCTCTCCGAGATTCATCGTTTGCCCTAAATTGATTCACCTATGATCAATTGGGAATTAAATTAGGGGAAATAATGTTATTAACTCTGATCAATTGTTAATTAACGAATTTAAGAGGTCGCTGGCAAGTAACGTATTTAGGGATTTTATTGAGATTAGAATTGAGGAAAAAGGGGTACATGTGAAATCACAATCCTAGACTTCTTTACTATAATTGTTCTCACATTAATCTTTCTGTTCTGATTCTCTTTCTTTTGAAAAGAATAATTGAACACCATTCCTCTCAATTTGGTTTTAAATTCTGGATTGTTTTATTATTTGCGAAATTAATTATTTCGGAACGCGACTGATCCTTTGGGTTCGATATCCAGACTCTTGGAGTCCACTGTTACTATTGCGTAGGGTACGCTTGCCCTTTGCGAACGCATTTTACGCATCAATAAGACATATGGGCCTTTTGTTAAAGTTGAAGAGTTCAAGTCTTCCCTAGGTTACAAGCTCCTCTTTCCATAAGATGCTTAGGGTTTTCAGGTGGTATTTGTGTCTTGACTTCTACCTAAGATATTATCTTTCTACTTATGGACAACACATTCCAATCCATAACATTCTTCATTCATGGCCAAAATGTATCTTGGCTATGCTCCTCTATCTATATATGCATCGACTCTTTTTGTCTATAATCATTTATGGACCAATTGTCCTCTTTACATTGAACCTTTAGAGGCCCTTGGATGGTAATAGGTTATTTCAATGAGATTCTTTACTCCACTGAAGTATCAAGTGGCTCTTTTTGTCCTTTGAGGGTGAACTAACTAGCAAACATGATCTCTAGCTATGGTTTTTTTGGATTTGGATCTTATTAGTGGCTTGTTTATAAGGAGAAAAAAATCCAGTAGGATGGAGATTTTTGTAAAAAAAAAGATTGTTGTCTTACCATTGTTGAATGACATTTACTTTTTCTTCATGCACTTGTAAAAGTCCTTCTACCTTACAATTCATATTATAATAATCCCTTATTACTCAATTGTTGTAAATATAAGAGCAAGGAGGTCTCATCTTTCTTGGTCACATAATCTCTTATCCGACCTATTGTCCTTTGGTTGACAGAACTTGGAAGGGAATTGAGGGAAATGAATTAATCATATAGGAGAAAATCAAATAGGAATTTCTCTTACTCAATCGTAAGGTAGTTGGGAATATCTTTAAATGTAAACGCCTTCTTAAAGCCAAAATTAAAGATGTCCACATCTAATTAGAATATGTGAATTCTTCTAACCTTATTCAAATAGAAAAGAATCTCCAATTTCAATATAACTAGGTGATTGGGAAAGAGGGAATGTTTTGATTTAAAAAATCCAAGGAGAGTTAGGTAACATTTGGCAACAAGAACACAAGATTTTTCCACACTCAAACTGTCATTTGCAGTCGAAGGAATAAGATCACAGGTCTCAACATTGACAAGGTTTGGTGCATAGAAGAAGAAACATTGAAAAGGGAAACCTTCTCCTTTATTAGAAATTTCTAACAAGCTAGCTAGGGCAACCCCCAAAGCTTATATTTAAAGAATATTCCATATAAGCACAAACCTTAAAACCTATATATTCTTAATCTAGTAACTGAAGATAAGACTATGTGGGTAGTTAAAGAACCTGTATAAAGCGTCCATTTTCTTTCATACTTATTAACATTATATATCAGAGGAAGTCTTAAAGCTAGTTGTAGACGCCTTCGTAAAAGGTGTTATTGATGACCAATTTGTGAAGACCATCATTGTTCCCATTCCTAAAATTGATGTTTCATCATATCATAAGGACTTTTATCCAATAAGTGTATGTAATGTCTTGTTCAAGCGCATCTTGAAGATTCTAGTGAACAAAACTAATACCTTAATTAGATAAATTGATTGGCCCTTTTGATAAAGGCCCATCTAATAAAGCCCTTATTGTTCAAGACATATTCATCATATGCATAAGCAAAAAGATAAAATATGTATCATACTCTTCAAGATTGATTTTGTAAAGACATCTGATAGAGTTAGTTGGGCTTTCCTTCACCTAACACTTGAGGAATTTGAATTCCTTTATCAAATTGTTAACCTCATAATGAATTACACAATGGACACCAACCTAACCTTAAAATGGAATAGGGGGAAATTGTAAGCTTTTCTCCAAAGAAAAGGTTGCATTAGGGAAACCTTATGTAACCCTAGCTCTTCATTTTTACATGGAAAAGTTGACCTTACTTATTCGAGGACATATCCAAGATAGAAAATGGCTACTAGTGAAAGTCTCTCCTAATTGGCTTGAGGTATCCTAGTTATTCTTTGCTAATGATTGTCTCCTTTTTGTTGAGGCAAAAAGTTGGTCAATATTAACTAATCCAACAAGTGATCCAATCCTTTTGCTATGCATCAAGGCTCAAAATAAGCATTAAAAAAAAATCAAGATTCTATGCTTCTAAGAATGTTCCCTATAGTAAAATCTCGAAGTTCTCATTTGTTATTGATCATCAACGCATGCTTAATCTAGGGAAATACTTAGGGTTTCCATTACTTAGAGGTAGAGTGAAGCAACAAAACCTTATATATTTTTTTTTAATAAAATACATAATAGGCTAGTCGGGTTGAAGAACAAGCTCTTAAGCAGAGTTGGCTAGCTAACTTCGGCCAAATTAGTGTCATCCTCAATATCCATTTATACTATGCATAATTTGTTGATATTTGATGGGATTTGCAATAAGATTGATGCTAAGATAAGAAGCTTCATTCAAAACAATTAACACTATTATTAGGTGGGTTGGCAAAAATTAACTTAACCTAAGAGGTTGAGTGGCCTTGACATTTATCAAGCTAGAGACACAAACATGGCATTATCACGAAAGCACATTTGGGAGATTTTGCAAGATAGTAATAAACTTTGGGTGTAGATCATTCATCTAGATATATTTAAGAAAGATCCCTCATACAAGCATCCCAACATCCAGAATCCTCTTACACTTGAATGTCCATTTTGTAGGCCTTTTTAATAATCAAACCTTGGTTAAGATTAAACTTGAACATGGTAATGTGTCTCTCTGGTATGGTAAATGGTTAGATGACGCCCCCCCTATGTGATGAAGTCAATTTTGTTCATATCCAATATAACCACCTAATGGTGCACGACATCTTTGAAGGGAGGTGACATTGGTATAAGCTTGATACACTAATACCGCAACTTGTACGTATGAAGATGTTGAGCCACTTCCTTGATACTATTGATGTAGCTATTTAGGGCTATGCATAGTTTGGTCTATAATATGCTAATGTAGCCTATAGATGGCTAACTAGTCACTCGCCTACACATCCTACCTGCTTAGAAAATTGGTCTTAGGTATGGACCATCAATATTCTATAAAACACCAAACACTTCTTATGACTTTCAATTCATGGGAGTCTCCCCATTAATTCTCTTTTGCTTTACCTATCACCTTTCTTTTGATTGTTCCTGTGACAGGTATGGTGTTGTTGAGGAGTTCTTGTTTGATTCCCTTAGAGATTATTACAAGGTAAAAAAGGATATGGGAACTTTGGCGATAGACTATACACAATAATTTTTTTGCCAACCAGGACTTTTCTAATTAGCTTTAATTCAACACCACAAACAACTCTAGGCAACTATTCATAGTTGCATGTTCATTCATTTGGAAATCAAGGAATGCCAAGATATTTAATGATGAAAATTGGACAATATGGTTCACACTAAACCAAGTTAATAATACATTGGTTCACACCATCAACACACCTACAATGTGCAAACTAGAGAACCCAAAAAGAAGTTTGTTGGGTAGCACCTGATGATCAATCCTACAAACTTAATATGGATATAAGTTCTCTAGGGAATGCAAGAAGTCAAGATTTGGTGGTTTGATCCGCAACATACATGGTCAAAGGGTATTTGGCTTTAGCGATATTTGTGGCATTGTGACTAGTCTTAATGTTGACTTGCTAGCCATCAAGCATGGTTTGGATAACATGGAACGTAGGTTTATCACCACTTATTTGGTAATCAAATCCAATTCTCGCATGGAGGATGATATCAAACGGAGTGAACCAACTCTACCCTTATGCACCTCTAATAAACTATATATATCAACATCGATAGTCCTTAGCATGTCAAGTTTCAACATACCTTCAAGGAGGAAAATAGTTGTGTTGATTAGTTGGCCAAAGTTAGTGCTCATTCTAACTAAGATTTGTCACCTTTTTTTAATGTTTGTCCCAGCTCACTTTGCATGTCTTTATTGTCATATGGCTTAGGCATTATGTCTATTAGATCTTAATGGTTGTTTTGTACTTTTTGACTAATAAAGAAAAAAGAATAAGTGTTTTTTTATAAAGAAAAAAAAATCTACTATTTAATTAATAAAATAACTTTTAACTAATATGTCATCGGCCCAAGTGAAATTAAGTTCGGTCTCCTTAAGTAAGGCCTTAGGTTCAAGCCTTATGAATAGAAAAAAATATGGTTGGGAAGGGAGACCCACTAAGGTTCTGTTTGGTAAAGAGTAGAGAAATGAGTGAGAAATAAAGTGAAAAGTAAATATGTTTGGTTGAAGAGAAATAGAGAAGAAATGAGAAGAAAGATAGAGAGAAGAGTGAAAATAAGTGAGACATAGTACCGTGGGTCTCACTAATTTCAAAATTATTTCTTCTTTAATTTTCACCTACCAAATACTATCACTTATTTCCATCTCCCCAAAATTATTTCTCTCTTCTAAACCAAACAAATCGTAAAGGTGGCCAACCAAGTTTTCTGGCATAGATTAGTTATCAATAAAACTAGTTAATACACCGTACAATGTCATGGTGACAAAGAAAAAATCAAATAACTTTTAGTTATTAACTTGGTGACAAGGGTAAAAATGGATTGTTTCAAGCCAAATTTTATCTTAAACGAACCTAACTTATATATTTTTAAAACTTAAATTTTGGATCTTGCGCATTTATTTAACATAATTTTTTATTCTAAAACACTTAATCTTACCTTTTTAAAAGCCAATCATTGCTTAAAAAGCTTATTTAAAATAATATTTTATAATAAAAACTTTTAGGGGACGTTTGTTTCATGGATACTTTTTTTAGTCCTGTAAATACAGGGGTAGAAAATTCTATCCTACGTTTGTTACGAAGTAATAAAATAATTAATTCCGGGTATATTTTATTCCTGGCAAAGCCATAATCCCATGTTCAACCAATATTTAATCCCGATGGAGGGGACAGGGAAAATTTATACCCATGGGACAGGAATCCCTCTTCATGAGTAAAAATCCAGATATACCCTCGGACACATTTGTAAACTTTTTTTTAACAAACTTTAACAATAAGGATATTTTAGTAATTATAAAATATGTTCCCAAGAAAAATAATGTCAACCAAACACATGTTTTAATTATTCTTGGGCATATAAAAAATACAAACCATTTTTAATAATTAACAAACACATTTTTTTATAAAATACTCGAGAATAACATTCCCATATTATATTTTCAGGAATAATATTTCCATGACTAAAAATATTATCCATGAAACAAACGCCCCTTACATATGCTAACAAATGTATTTTTAAATAGGCTAATTAGCCTAAACTTCGAATAAATAAATTTATATAAATTCAAAATATTATAAATAGGCTAATTAGTGTGAAGAACAAATCCATAGATTTTATATTTACTTAAATTGGTTGATTGTTAGGTTTACAATGTTTATTTTTTTTTTAAAAAGACTTAAATAAAATGACTATGCTTTTTTAAAAAATAATATTATTTATTTAATAAATAAGCTTATTTCAAATAAAACTTAATGAACATAGATCCTATGATGATGGCGTTTAAGATAATGCAAGTATTTTAATAAAATGATTGATTATAGCAATTTTATAGAAGTAAAAAAGAAAAGAAAAGATTATAGCAATTTTATAATATTTCTTGCTGCAATTGTTAAGTAGATAGCAAAAAGAACCAATTCTTATATTATGAGTTAAAAAATCAATAAATAAGGATATTACTAGAAAAAAAAGTAATTAATACTTTTATGATATTTTGAAGTAATAAATAAATTGAGATAAATATTTTAAAAATGATAAATAAAACAAGTAGAACTATGTAGTGATATTAATACGGGTTAGCTGCAGCATTGCTCGCATAACACATCATCCTTAGTGTAACATTAGTAACACCATTTTTTTATCAGACACTTTTTCATTAGTTAAAATTTATTAAAAATTATAAAATTAAGAGAGATTTATTAAATAAGAAATAAAATCTAATAAAATTTATAATTTATAATAAATTTCAACTAATAAAAAGGTGTTTTAAAAAAAAATGTATTAAAGAGTGTGTTATTAACATTTACGAACATAGCTGTTATTCTGTTTCGTATATATTTCTAATTCAAATTCTTCCTTTCAACTTTCCATAATTAATGTTCTTAACAAAACAAACTTTTTCCATAATGGAATAAGGCATTAAAAGGTTACAGGAATCTGTGTATTAATTACGTACAATCTACAAAATAAAGAATTGATCTTGAAAACAAAGTTCGGTGTATTTAATTCCACGTGAATGTGTTGATCTGATTTAATTTTTATGATGATGATAATATAAACAAATTAAACTAGGAATTATGAAATGAACTCCTGAAACTTATTGGTTGGTGACAACCTCAAGATATCAAATTCTTTGGAGACAATAATCGTGCGACGACCTCTTGCTACGTGGATTTGTCCACTAACCACCGACTAGGGGGTAAATAAGATATAGCATTCACACTTCCACTCTACATAGAAGCAGCTGGTGGAGTATATATCTATTTCAGTTTGGTTAAACGAGAAAAAAAATTTAAAAAAACTCATTTGCACCAATTTTCTCACCTTATTTGCTAGCATAATCACATAACTACTTGAATTCTTGGGCCCTCTATTTTTTTAGTCCTAAATTTTTTAATATGTCTATAATATTTTAATTTTAATATTTGATTAATTATTTTTATTTGGAAATTTTGGTTATAAAAATAATATCATAAATATTAGATTTTTTCTATTTTTTGACAATATTTTTTTATAGTCTTCATTGTAAAAATAATTACAATTCTCCTCTTTTTAGATAAAATATCTGGGTATTATTTATTTCTCTTTTGAATAGTATTTTCCTTTTATAATGTGTTATTGTTATTTTAAAGGTTGTTTGCATTCGCAATCAAATGATTTTATTAACCTTCGTTTCTTTTAATTTGAGTATGCTTGATTTGAAAATTATATTAAAGACTATTTATGATTAACCTTTGTTAATGGGATAAGTTTACCAACACTATTGGTAAAAAAAAAAAAAAAGATTTACCAATACTACATGAGATATTGACAATTTAAACTTTGAGACACCAAAAAAATTGTTCTTTCTATCATTGTTCTTCTATTTTTTTGTTTATCTCTTCTTGTCTGTTTTTCTTGTAATTGTTTTTAAGGTTCTAATATGTGTTTCTAGCTTCAAGGGCATGGGTTTAGACTCCTCTATGTAAACTTTGGAAAAGTAAACCAAATATCATGTTATTATATCATATGCTCATTGGAATTTGCTTTTGAGAGAAACAATCATTGCTACGATACGTAAAATTAATATTCTTCTCATACTTTCCAACTATTTAAAAGCAAATATTTTTTTAATGCTTGTTGGCTACTGTTTTTGTGAAAGATAACAATTGAAGTGATTTATTGTTTTTTTGTTAAAAAATATTACTAATGTACAATTTTACCCTTGTTAATAATTATTAACTTGTTATTGGTGATGTGAAAACATTAAAGTCTGAAAAGATTATGAAGCATTGTAAATAATACTTATTAATAATATTATAATATACATGTAAATATATAACGGTTATTCAATTGAGTAATATATATATATATATATATATATATATATATATATATATATATATATATATATATAAACAATTGGATATGTGTTACTAATATAAGAATTAAAATTTTTCAAGAAATTTAAAATTATAGGAATTTTCAAAATCCATCCTATATTTTTTATGAATATTTATTTTAAATTCAGAACTCTTTTCAAGCAATTGTTTCTTTCATGTTAAAAAAAACAAAACAATTGTTTCTTTCATAATAAGTTAAATTGTTCCAGGATTTAGATTCAGGCTTCAGCTATGCAATGTAATAATACATATATAAAGAAGAAGAAAAATAAAGAAACCAAAACATAATAAGCTATTCTATTTTTTAAAAAAAAATGCCTTTTCCTGTGATCAATATTTGCCTTTTGCAATTTTTTTTATATATATTTTTTATCATATATTCATATCAAATAGGTTAATACTTGAATTGCAATTTAACATCTTGCACTTTTTTCCTTCTAAGCATGTTGAATAATCAATAAATTGAATAGAATAATAAGAAATAGTTTTAAATACCTTTGATTATTTGCCTATATCATGTGTAATTGATTTTCAAAATTGTTTATGTCACTGTGCTTGTGTTTTCAAAATTGCCGATCAGCTTATGTCAAAAGTGTTGTTAACGCTAATAGCCTAATTTGTAATGCAGTGATGGTAAAATAAGAGCAGAGCGAATGATTTTGATTGAAAGCAAATTAGGTATATTTTGATACAATTAACTCACAAAAAAAACCTACAACAAAGACCCACTACTCACATCCAGTATTTAAACTTTAAAGTGTAAAAGAAGATAAAATCTTTTTTTTTTCAACATAGGATAAAATCTTATCAATTAAATAAAATTTGATAAAATACACATCTAATATTTAAAGTGTAAAAGGATAAAATTATATCTTTTTTTAATGTAGGGTAAATTCTATCTATTAAATAAATTTTATAAAAGAAATTACTTAATAACTAAAAAAATTATATTAATTATATAAGTTATATAAATTTCAAAAAATTTAGGGGGGGGGGGGGGGGGGGGGGGGGGGGCTATAACATAGATCCGTCCCTGCATATACTTAAAGTATTTAATAAGGACAAATAAAAAAAAATATTAAATTTTTCATAAAAATTGTAAAATGCCTTATAAAATGGACCATCAATTCTTTCTAGATGGTATCTTATATTAAAGACAAGATGTAGTATTATCTCGCAATAATATTTGTTTTTCTAGAGAGAGAGAGAGAGAGATTCATGCAAGCAATAAAGATGAGGCAAATGCAAAACAGTCGAACACTCACTTATTATTTCATAAACTTTCTAGAAAGCTTTGGGGTGAATGCATTGTGGAAAATGTTTGAAAATGGGGGTAAAGTGGTTGACCTGTTCATTTTGGAGACTTTTTGGTTTCATTAAGAGTCAGGACAGTAGAAGAAATATTGGACAATATATGGATAGGACATATTGCGAGTCAGTTTGTTAAGGTTTGTACGTCAGAAATAATAAGATTCAATAGCACAATAATTAAGCAACCACGTATAAAATAAGTAATTAGTAATCATTTAACTAGGTGTTTGGTTATATGTTTGATAACATTAGATTCACGTGAAGTTAGAAATTACAAACTGTAGCATCACCATTAAATTGTATAAAATTAGCAATTAGTAATAGTTTATAATTGAATGATTTTACAATGTCAGTGCATCACTATTAAACTAATCAATTAATTTGAAATAATCAATGATGTGACTTTTAAGATAATTATTGTAAAAATTAACAAACTCATCGAACATAATAATTTGTGATTAGATAACTGTACAAATTTTTTTTACATAGTTAGTGCATAACTTATTTTCTCTTAGGGGGCGTTTGGTAGGGGAGAAATTTTTTTATATCTGGGAATGATGATTCCTGGGAAAGTCAATTCCTGGGAATCATGGTTCCTGGAAATGGTTAAAATATGTTTGGTTAGTCGTAGTATGTTTATTGGGAATTAAAGTTTCCTATGTTTGGTTACACAAGAACTTTCCTGGGTATTGATAGCTCCTTGGCAAGTGAACCAAATCGTACAAGTAATATCTTGGTAAGTCCAAGTATCGTATCCACAGGGACTTGTTCAATATTTGGCAAAATAGCAACATTCACTAACTATGGCTATCAAAAACAATTATTTTAATTGGAATGCAATAATGTAAATAGCAAGAACTTAAATAAACATAAAACTAAAGAGTAAAGTAACAGGAAATCTTTTTGGGAAATTTTTACGAACACTTGGAATGCGATAAAAAAGGATAAAACAACAATGCATAAAAGTGTTGGGATTGACTTCACCAAACCATCTCCTCATGCCTACAAAGGTCACTCATCTAGTTTAAGGTTCATTTATTATCATCAACTCACAAAATACTCAAACCCCAATTCCTTGGATGGAAAGAGCCTAAGTCCCTTAACCAAACTATCAATCCCTTGCATAGCTTAGCCAAGTAACTTGCTTTAAGAACAAGAGTTAAAAGATGACTAACAAGCTTTGATCTATTCCTAGCAACAAAACCCATTAGGTGTTCTTCTCCATTTCAAGGTTTAAAAACATTTTCCAATCGGATTCAAACCACAAAAATCAAGCAAAGGGTGATCAAGCCAAGGCAAGCATTAAGCACAGAAGAGAACACTTAATAATGAACAATAAACATAGATTAATAACTACAATGCATACATGAAGATGGGTTCAGTTACATCAACCCCAACAAGGGTGAACCTAACTACCTAGCTACAAGAAGAAGAAGAAGAAGAAGAAGAAGAAGAAGAAGAAGAGAAAAGGATGCACAAAATGATGAGACTTGGTAGGGGAACCATGGAGAACAAGTGAGAGCTTCCCAGCCCCTCACTATGCCCTAGATAGCTCCCCCACACAAATCTCCCGAAATCCCCTTCAATTGGGCCTTTTATCCTTTTGTTTCAGGCTCATTAACGCCACCTCAGCAGTCCTCACGCCCAGCCTAAAGTTTTCCCACGCTCAGCTTCAGAAAAGGCATTAGGGGTGCAACTCGAAGGTCCTCACGCCCAGCCTCAGTATCCTCACGCCCAGCCTCAGGTTGACAGCAAGCAAAGGGAGATTTCTTCATTCTCAGGCCCAGCCTCAAGTTTCTCAAGCCCGGCCTCAGCAAGATAAAAGGAATATGTTGGCTTTTGGCTTTCAAAATATGCTTCCAAAGATGTTGGCTTGAAATTCAAATGACTCATGCTCCAAATTCTTTAATTCTTCTTCTATTCCTACAACAAAATATCAAAAGCTAGTAAAACTCCTAAAGGATAAGCAATATTAACACTACTTCTAAATAATAGTTAGATTAGCCTAAAATTGATTAAAACAAAGTTCTAAGTCATGAAAAATGTAAGATAAATGCTAAGATATGTAAGCATATAAAGCATCTATCAAAACACCCCAAACTTAGAGCTTTGCTTGTCCTCAAGCAAAATAAAACTAAGCTACACAACTAAACATAAACAACCTACTTATAACATCAACTTAAAATAAAATTATGCAAAGAGAACTGAACATGGTTTGAAATTCAAGCACTACCTCACATCCATCCACACATGCTTTCAACTCAAGTCTTTGAGCAATAATTTCCAAAATGAATAACCATACCCTATGATGCCCACACAAAATTTCACAACAAGATACAAATGCAAATAATTCCTTAAGAGACTAACAAGTATGGCAATGACTGAAATTGAAAAACCAAAGAGCACTTGTTCCCTCACAGAAAAGGTGTTTCTCTCAAGCATACAAGTGTAACCGGGCAAGTGTATCTCTCAATCACACACATTGAAACCACACAATTCAGAGTTGCTTTTCATCTCAAAAGAAACCATAAAACCACACATGCATGCAAAGATCACAAATGTCTTTTATTAGGTTGAATTTTGGCTGGGCTACAAAGAATATTGATTTTTTCGGATAAGCAAAATTACACCACAAGAGAATAGGAGAGCATCTTCTATGATCACAATTCATCCAACAATTCCAACTTCTCGAATTCAATGAGAACCTCCATTCCATGCATCCCAATGCTAAAAACAACCTTGACCAACATCAAAACAATAATTTTTGAGCCACCTTGTTTACTTTTTTTTTTTTTATATTTTTTTTTTTTTCATTTTCAATTTTTTTTTTCATTTTTCTAAATTTTTTTTTTTTTTGAATAATGACACAAGGGTGGCTTGAAAACAAGAAACCACATAAAGATTCCCAACTTTGCTATCCTTTCTTGATAATCACGCAGAAAACCCCAAACTTAAACTCTTGCAATCCACTATAAAAAATGACTTGCTCTCCTATCCCTAAGGTGTGGGAAGCAATTGTCTTTCTTTTAGGCTCAAGGATTCAAGAATAACAAAATGTGCTTAGCTCAAAGGGGTTCATGCAAAGGATAACAAATTGTTAGGTTAGCTATTTGGTCCAGTGGCTAAAATTTACACAAGAACATGCCTTGATCACTTCTCAACAAGCATATGCAATTCAAGGTAACAGAGATTCAAGCAAAACCAATTGTACGCATTCCAATGGTGGCACTCAATCAAATAAATCAATGGAAGCTCAAATACTCACACGGTTAAAACAAGTACTCAATGATTTTCAACAACATCATGCCAAACTTATTAATCGCACGGAATACTACAAAGCATCCAATTATGAATATCGGAGTACAACCACGAGCATATAATCATATCACAATGGAATTTAACATCATCAAGAACTCATGCAATGGATGAACTGAAATTGTGCCAAAATCTCAAACCCCACACTTAACACATGTTCAATCTAAAAACACATTAACTGGAATTTAAAATCTAGCACATCACATAAGTTAAACAATAACAACTAAATACAACATAGACAGAAGACAAAACACATAAAACATAAAACATAATATGACTCCCTCAACATCAGGCTAAGAGCTTAGCCTTCCTCCACTCATTCCTCTTCCAAGTGTGCATCAACATCCCCATCAGCAGCAACAGCAGACCCTCCTCCTCCCTGGGGATTATCCTGGTCCCCAGGATATTGTGACCAATCCACATGGGAAGAGAATTCAGCAACCGCCAGGATGGATATCTTCATGAGATTTAGAAACAAAAGTTTCATCATCAAAATCCAGAGGTAGTGCTTGCCTAGAAGGGTGGAAGCATTGGGTCTCAGTGGATTTTCTGCTCTTGTAAACCTTGGTTTGAGGAGTAGCCACCCTTAAGCAAACACACAAAAAAAACACAACAATAAGAAAACTCAACAACTGAAAAATAAGAAACCCCAAACTTAATTTAAACAACAAGAAACAAGTTTTAACATCAACACAAGCTAACATTAAAGAAGAAAAAGTAACTACAGAAAAAGGAAACAACTAAGAACACAAATGAAATAAAGAAAGAAAAACATAACTAAGAAAGAAAGTAGCAAAACACAACAAGATTCAACACCATAAAACTAGCCTTAAACAAGCCAAGAGAAAGTGGAGTTAAGCCTAAGGATCACAAAACAAGTGAGAAATCACAGAAAATTTCACTTAGGCAAATCACCAAACACTTAAAAGGCACACTTAAAATTAGAAGGAAAAAGAAAAACTTGAACATGTGTAAAATCACAAATTTGAAAAACAAAGAAAGAGAACAACCCAATAGCAGAGATCAACCAGAGACACTAAGAAAAGCAACTAATAACACATTCAAACTATGGAAAACAAGTAGCAACATTTAAATAAATAAGGAAAGAACAACATGTTACAACCTAAGAACAAAGTGGAAACAAGAGAAATAGAGTGAGAGAAATGCATGAGAATGAAACAATTTAGAGAAAGAAATATAAACTCACAAGGAAGGAAGCTTGGAATGAGATTAAAAAGAAATGAAGAAAATGACGTGAGGGATATGTGTTGTGCGTGTGGGTCTAAAAAGAAAGAAGAAAGTTGGATAAAGAGTGAGTTTGGAAAGGGAGAAGTGAAGTGTAAAAACGTGGGTCATGTTCTTAAATAAGCAAAGCTCACGCCCAGCTTGGAAATTTTGAGGCCCGGCTTCAAATTGGCAGAGAATAATTACAAAATTTGCACTTCAATTCCAATTGCTCAAGCTGGGCGTGGGACTATTGATGCTGGGCGTGAGAGTGGCAGAGAGAATTGTGCAAAAATTGCACAATTTGCAACTAAAATCAAGAGGCCACGCCTGGCCTAGGAAAGTTGACGCCTGGCTTCATTTTGGCCGAGAGGAATTGGTCCCTGGGGCAATTTTATGCAGAAAAAAATTCATGCCATCTAATGGCATCACTTTGTCAACAAGCTTGCACAAATTAATGGCTCTAGGGACTTGAACTTGCCATATTAGGCATGAGAATGTACAAAGCTAAGTATCTAAATGGCAACAATTATGAAATAATTCCACACTTAGCTTGAAATTGACAGAATTTTTTTTTTCTCAATTAACAACAAAAAGATGCAGCTTTTTAAATTGAATTTCACATGAGTCAAGCCTTGAACACCTCAAACTTAAATTAATCAACTCCCTTAACTCTTTCTCAGCAGAAACAAATAAAACAAGCACAAAGCAACTTACTAAATCAACACTCAAACACTTTGCATCAATGATTTCACTTATTGAGACAAATCAAGCTTTTCCAAATTAGTTCAAGCTATAAAAACCAGCTGCATAAATTTTTTTTTTTTTTTCTGCAGAATTTTCTTCAACAAAATGAGCAAGAACTACCAAGGAAAAACTTGTTTAGCACTCATTCAACATGTGCACCAAATATGCTAAGTGATCATGAGCAATTAACACTCCAAATAAAAAACATAACAGAAAATTCAAACAACACAAAGCAATTAATAGTTGAACTAACTCAAATGACAGAAAATTAAAAAGAGAAGTTTAAAAATGCTTGGTTTCCTCCCAATACACTAGCTTGATAGGTTGAAGATTAGTTGTTCGACTGGGATGGCACCTTGCATACAAAGAAAACACAAAAACACTAGAGCAACTAAGTTAGCCAAAGATTGAAAATAACAAATGCAGAAAATTAAAAACAAAGGGATGGAAGGAAAAAAGCCTAAGATAGCAAACAATGCAAAATTGCCTAGTATTGAGACACAAGTCCCCGGCAACGGCGCCAAAAACTTGATAACTCCTTGGCAAGTGAACCAAATCGTACAAGTAATATCTTGGTAAGTCCAAGTATCGTATCCACAGGGACTTGTTCAATATTTGGCAAAATAGCAACATTCACTAACTATGGCTATCAAAAACAATTATTTTAATTGGAATGCAATAATGTAAATAGCAAGAACTTAAATAAACATAAAACTAAAGAGTAAAGTAACAGGAAATCTTTTTGGGAAATTTTTACGAACACTTGGAATGCGATAAAAAAGGATAAAACAACAATGCATAAAAGTGTTGGGATTGACTTCACCAAACCATCTCCTCATGCCTACAAAGGTCACTCATCTAGTTTAAGGTTCATTTATTATCATCAACTCACAAAATACTCAAACCCCAATTCCTTGGATGGAAAGAGCCTAAGTCCCTTAACCAAACTATCAATCCCTTGCATAGCTTAGCCAAGTAACTTGCTTTAAGAACAAGAGTTAAAAGATGACTAACAAGCTTTGATCTATTCCTAGCAACAAAACCCATTAGGTGTTCTTCTCCATTTCAAGGTTTAAAAACATTTTCCAATCGGATTCAAACCACAAAAATCAAGCAAAGGGTGATCAAGCCAAGGCAAGCATTAAGCACAGAAGAGAACACTTAATAATGAACAATAAACATAGATTAATAACTACAATGCATACATGAAGATGGGTTCAGTTACATCAACCCCAACAAGGGTGAACCTAACTACCTAGCTACAAGAAGAAGAAGAAGAAGAAGAAGAAGAAGAAGAAGAAGAGAAAAGGATGCACAAAATGATGAGACTTGGTAGGGGAACCATGGAGAACAAGTGAGAGCTTCCCAGCCCCTCACTATGCCCTAGATAGCTCCCCCACACAAATCTCCCGAAATCCCCTTCAATTGGGCCTTTTATCCTTTTGTTTCAGGCTCATTAACGCCACCTCAGCAGTCCTCACGCCCAGCCTAAAGTTTTCCCACGCTCAGCTTCAGAAAAGGCATTAGGGGTGCAACTCGAAGGTCCTCACGCCCAGCCTCAGTATCCTCACGCCCAGCCTCAGGTTGACAGCAAGCAAAGGGAGATTTCTTCATTCTCAGGCCCAGCCTCAAGTTTCTCAAGCCCGGCCTCAGCAAGATAAAAGGAATATGTTGGCTTTTGGCTTTCAAAATATGCTTCCAAAGATGTTGGCTTGAAATTCAAATGACTCATGCTCCAAATTCTTTAATTCTTCTTCTATTCCTACAACAAAATATCAAAAGCTAGTAAAACTCCTAAAGGATAAGCAATATTAACACTACTTCTAAATAATAGTTAGATTAGCCTAAAATTGATTAAAACAAAGTTCTAAGTCATGAAAAATGTAAGATAAATGCTAAGATATGTAAGCATATAAAGCATCTATCAGGTATATAAGAATTTTTTACAAATATACCCTTTATTAAAATAACTTTATTAATATAATAATATTATTATGAATTACTATCATATTAGAGGTTGAATTATAATATTATAATATAATAATGCAAAAGATGAAATAATAAATAATGAGATAAACTTAGATAATAAAGTAGTTGTGATCTATGTTTAAAAAAAAGATAAAGATAAAAAATTACAAATTTTAAAATTAATATTTTTTTAAAAATTAAAGGAAGATAAAATCATGTCGATAAGTGCAACGTTCAATAATGAAGATAAATTTATAGATAAAGATGAACACTATGTGATGATATTTTGTACTTAATAAAATGGGTAATGTAGTCTTTTCATATTATTAAAAAAAATTGCCCTAGTCGGGAAAGTTAGATTCCCACTTCTCCCTGTGAAAAAGTTTTCGGGGGAAACTGATTAAAAAACATTCCCATGAAACATCATTTCCCAGAAATCTTATTTTTTTTTAAATAGAAACCAAACATAAGAAACTAACATTCCCAACCTAACATTCTTGGGAATCTAAAAATTTTCCCTCTACCAAACGCCCTCTTATATTAATCTCATAACATTATTTTCAAAAAAAAGAAAGAAGAAGAAGATAAAAATTATTGAAAAATTGGCAATTTCATGACATTATCGGTTAGAAAATATGTTTACTATTGACGCTTAATAACTACTTGTAACTAGTGACAAGTCATCATGATAATACTTGTAACTCATTACTCTTTTTAGTTAAACCTTCATCATCACCTGTGGTAAATGATCCTGAATTTCAGACTCCTAGAATGGAATATTGAAGTAAATGAGGAGGATGGAATTAATATTTGGAGAGGATATCATGCAAACTTGATCCTCGTAAGATTCGGATGGGTTCAGGGAAGGAAGAGCATGGACCATTATATGGACTATTGCTTCCTGCACCTCCTAGATTTTCTTCCTGCACCCCATACAAAAGTAAAAACACCAAGATAGACATTATTACCCTTAGTGTCTTTTTAATTCAGCACACACCCCCATAAGTGGCAACCCTATCACCTCTCTGCCCCATTGTGCGCCGTGAGAAGAGGAGGGTTTAAACTTTGAAGGAATTGAAAGCAAGACAGTGTAAGTTAAGGTGAGGAGTTAATTAATACCAAAAAAAGGGTGAGGAGTTAATAATGTTGCGTTCATGAGAATTGAGTTCTGTGGTATACTTATAGAAATTTGTTTTGGAAAAAAGTGTGTGGACATTGGTTGAGGAGGCAACGAGGGAGTAGCAAGTGAGAAACGCAGAAACACTCTCGTGACTTCTTCGGTGCTAAGTGAGGCTAGGCTAGTTTTTATGTCAATACCATTCAATTCCGAAAACCATAATCCGGAGGAGATTTTTAAAGCTTCCGGAATCATGAATGTGCAATTTTCGAAAACTAAATCCGGATCACAATACATAAAAAAACTGATGTTATGGATTCATGATTCCAGAATGGTAGTCACGTAATTGCGGACCGATTATTCCGGAATAATTTTATATTTGCGGATTGCATGTTCAGGAATTATATATGTATGTATAATTCCGGATTATACATTCCGGAATAATGCAAAAAAAAAAAAAAAAAAAAGTTACCTACAACAGTGCAGTGGGATTGGAGATATTTAAGGGTGCAGGATTTTGATTTTGAATTGGGGAAGTTGGATAAGGTGATTCGGTGTTGGTGGTTATATTGGTTTGTGCGTGAATTTGAGTTTGAATTGTGAGGAGGATGGGAGCGCCGATTCTATGGGATTTGATAAGGGGTTTGGTGGCGCCATATTTGTGGGCAACGAAAATTGTTTGTGAGGTGAGGTGGAGTAGGGGGATATGGTTTCAACATGACAAACTTTAAAGAAGGAAGGACAACTTTGGAATGTTTTAAAATAAAAGCAAAAGCCCATTATATGTTCGTAAAGGCCCAAGTATAAAACTGGGAGTTGTTATTCTCATCCCAAATTTTGCTATTTTCACCACCCACGTGGGTGCATTTTTTTTAATTCCAAAATTATCCTTCCCACGGAATCATGATTTTGCTATGCAACATGTACAACAGAATCACAATTCTGTTTTTTAAGATTTTTTTTCACCTCCACATAACACAACGGAATCACGATAGCGATGTGTTACGTGGAGGTGAAAAAAAAATCTTAAAAAACAGAATTGTGATTCCGTTGTACAATATACAAAGGAATTGTGTTTCCATTGTAGTTAATGGGACGAAAAAAAAAAATTAAGCAACGGAATTATTTTTGTTACAATAAAGGGGTGTAAAAAAATTGTAACGGAAACACAATTCCGTTTTATTGAATTTCTGAATATTCAACGAAATCGCATTTCCTTTTCACTATTTTTTTGCAGTGGTTTCACAACGGAATTACATTTCCATTATATTCAATATATTTAATGAAACGGAAATGTAATTCCATTGAAGTGAAGATGCATATTTGATAAATTTTGCTATTTGAAGATCTTTTTTTCTTCTTTGTCATCTTTATTTTTAGGTTTATGAAATTTATTTTTAATAAATATGAATATTAAAAAACTTAAATTTAAATTTCAATTTTAAAACTTAGAAATTCATATATATAAAATATTAAAAATTTAAATTAAAAAAATAAATGGCTTAAATGCAATTTCGGTCCTTTTATTTTTTAAAATCCGTAATTTTGGTCATTCTATTTTAATTTAAAATAAAGACATTTAGTCCTCATATTTTTCAAAATCTACAATTTTAGTCCCTTATTTTAATATAAAGACATTTAGTCCTTCAAATTTGTAAAATTCACGATTTTGGGTCCTTCCATCAAATTCAAAACATTGACCGGTAAGAAATTAACTTGATGTGACCCAAATTTATTGACATGGCACGAGATTATTTGTTTAATATCCACGCCATAATCAACGTTAAATTCTTAACAGTTAACACTTTCAATTTGACAAAAGGATCAAAATCGCATATTTTATAAAATTAGGGACTAAATGTCTCTATTTTAAAAGAGAGGACCAAAATTGTGGATTTAAAAAAAATATGGGGATTAAATGTCTTTATTTTAAAATAGAAAGACCAAAATTACGGATTTTTAAAAATAAGGAGACCAAAATTGCATTTATTAATTTTATAACATAAAAATCTAAACAACTTACATAATGAATACATATAATATATACATATATCACACACTTTTAAAACAATTTAAGTTGAAATATATCTATTCAAAATTTTGATAAAATTTAAAGTGAAAAAAAAAAAGAAAAACATAAAATATTATGTGGGGTGTGAAGAAAAAAAGAAAAGGAGAGAGAAAAAGAAAGAAAGCAGCAGAGGGAGAGGAGGAAGGGAGGGGAAGGGGGTGTGAAGAAATGGTAATAAGGACAAGAATGTCTTTTTATGAAATTTTAAAAAAGTAGGGAGGTGAAAATAGCAATTCTGGGGTTGAGAATAGCAACATCCAATAGAAACTTGAAAAGTAGGCCTGTTGTAGAGGGCCTTTTGATAATAGGCCTTTTACACATGATGCAATCTTTATCTTTATCTTTATCTTTATATATATAAAGTAGACGTGTTTGGACATTTTTGACATTTTAACTTTCCCCGCTTAAAATGAGGTTAAAAATGTAATTATACTAATGACTTATCAAAATAATGACTAGCATCTATTACTTATTTACTTTGGTCAATGAAGGGGCATTTCATGTTTTTAACAAGAATTCAAATTTAATTTAAAAAATATTTTTAATGAAAACATTTTTTATGACATAATTAAACATGTTTTCAATGAGAAATATCAATTAAACCTAATTGTCATCAATATTTATAAAATCATTTTTAATAAGTAAGATTTTTAAATACTAAATAATTTTGGGTTTAGGTATGCATAATTTTACTCATAAAATTTTGTTAATTTGGATACTATAATATCCCTCACTCACACTATATATATTTAATAAATATAATTATATGCATACATAATTGTTTATATTTTATAATTTGCAATTAAAATAATTTTTAGATAAATCTTATATATATAAGTAGATAAGTGGCTGAAGGAATTTGTTGTCACTAATAAGAAGGTTATTTTTTTATTTTGTCACTCATGAGAAGGTTATTTTTGGTATTATAAATATTACAAATATTTATGCATATTAATGAGTAAATAATACTACATGTCATTTCATATTCTTCCTTAATAGTTTACTTATACTTAATGAACAATAAAAACCACTTAAGTGTCTTGCCCACAAATATTAAATATATTTATTTTTTATTTAATGAAATTATTATAAAGAATTATAAAAACATATTTGTTAATGGTATTACAAATAATTATGCACATTAATGAGTAAATAATACTACATGCCATATCATATTCTTCCTAAATGGTTTACTTATACTTAATAAACAATAAAAACTACTCAAGTTTCTTACCCCTAAATATTAAATATATTTATTTTTATCTAATAAAATTATTATTAAAAATTTAAATTATAAAGAATAATAAAAACATATATGTTAATGAGTATTGTTTTTTACATATCTTCTTTTTCTTTTAAAAAAATATTAAATAAAAAATAAGTATATGTAATATTTTTCAAATATAAAATATATTTAATTTTTACTCAAAAATAATATGTAGATAAGTTTCTTTATTAGCTTAGAGATGAATGATGTAGAAAGAGGACAATTTGATGAATAGGAGTTAGGAAAGAAAAGGTCCGTGTTGAGTCATAAGACGAATCAGGACCCTCAATTATTTTGATTTTATGCAAAACAAATATTAAGTAAAAAGATTGCGTCTTACAAATGCCAATAGACGAAAACGTTGTATCTGCGTCTGTAAGATACAGATGATATGTAGACAGACACTTAAGGCTGAAGAAGCATTTAAAGGCATAATAAATGCACTATCGTTTTGTAATTTGTTTTGCAAGGAATGTTCATAAAATATCCTTCTAGGATCTGTCGAAGTGCATAAAGGAAAACGAAAAGAAGAGTCAAAGTATCAGAAGTTCCCCTCATCTCAAAAGACGCACTACAGCTAGCAATGAGTATTTGTCTGAGTAAGCGATGTGACCACTGCAACAGAAGGATATGGAGTATATCTCAAGAAAGATAAGCAGAATGCTTTATCAGCTCAGAATGACTAGTTGGTGACAAGCATGGTGACAAGCATTTAATGCTTGCATTAAATGTTCCTCAACCACTTTCCTTCAGACGTTGGTCAGACGCAAGAAAGAAGACTGTTTAGAGACAACGGTTACTTCCTCAGCAAGTCTATATATAGAAGAAGAATTGAAGTGCTGCATACAAAACACATGAACTAAATTCAAAATTCAAGCATTCTTTCAAGCCTTCATTCTTTGTCTTGTAAAAATTCTTTTTGTAAAAGGTCTCAAATCACCTTGTGTATCCTGAGAGAAAAAGACTTCGTTCTTAACCTTGTATATCCGTCTATAAGACGATAGTTAAAAAGTCTGTGAGCCTCTCTTTCAAAAACAAATCTTGTGATTTGTTTTAGAGCCAGAAGTGGCTTGGTAGTAAAGAATATTTGGATTTTTAGCTTGGAGAGACTAAGTGTGAAAAACTACTTGGGTGAGCCAGAAGTGGCAGTGAATAATACTTGTAACTTGTTAAAGTTAGTAAAACTTGGTGGTTTGCCAAGAACTGGACGTAGTCTTAGGGTGAGATGAACCAGTATAATTTCTTGCGTTATCTTTCTAGATCCTTTATCTCTTTTAACTGCTTGAACTGACTTTGTCTTGTGATTTAAACTTATTTTCTTAAAAAGGCTTTCATCTGTGAGCTATCATTTGTTAAATGCTTTTCTTACAAAAAGGTTTCTTTTGTTCACAGACGATACACGCTGTTTATAAAAAGTTTGCAACAATTTTTATAAATCACAATTCAACCCCCCTTCTTGTGATTTTTGGCTTTACAGTTTGGTATCAGAGCTCAGTCTCTGAAGGTTGAGCACCTGACCGTGTCTAGAGGAAAAGATCCATATGGCCAGTCACGACAATCAGTTCATTCCCAAAGGAGCTTCTCTAACAAGGTCTCCAGCCTTTCTTGGAGACGACTATCCCTACTAGAAAGACTGCATGGAAATGTACATCAAGTCCAATCAGTATCAACTATGGAACATCATCATAAATGGAGATATTCCCATCACAAGGCCCGAAGACCAATGGACTCAAGATGACTACAACATCCTTTAACTCAACAATAAGGCCAGATACACTCTGACCTGTGCTTTAACCAGAAATAAGTACAAGAAGGTGCGTAGACTAAAGTCGAAGAAGGAAATTTGGGATCCTCTCTGCACTAACTATGAGGGAATAGAAGATGTTTAACTGAGAAAAGCTGCCACTATGACCAAACACTATGAGAGTTTCTCCATGAAGGAAGGAGAAAGTGTCGATGATATGTTTGGGAGACTTTAGGTTCTTCTCTCAGACCTGGAATCTCTTGGGCACATGTATACTAAAGCTCAAATTAATATGAAGATTCTCGATAGTATGCCCAAAGTATGGGAACCCAAGACCACAACTATCCAAGAGGCAAGAAACATGAGAACCTTGTCTTGGGATGAGTTGCTGGGAATTCTACGAGTGCATGAAGTGCATTTGTAGAACAGGGACCAACTACCTGCAAACAATGTAAACAATTCTACTGCTCTTAAAGTTGGTGAAACTAGCACCAAAAATGAAGAGAAGAAAAGAATCCCCAAGGCCCTGAAGGTTCAAACTATTCAGCCAAATGAATCAGGCGAAAGCTCTGCCGGATCTACAGACGATGAGGTTGTCCTCATGGCAAGAAAGTTCAAGCAGATGCTGAAGAAGAAAAACAAGTTTAGACAATCCTCCAGGAAAAAGGATTCCAGATTCAAGAAGAAAGATAAGGAGGATAGTCAGGAGATCATCTGCTTCGAGTGTAGAAAGCCTGGACACATGAAATCTGAATGTCCAAGGCTAAAGAAAAAGAAATCCTACGGTGGCAAGAAAAAGAAGAAAAGTCTGATGGCCACATGGGACGAATTAGATAGTGAGCAAAGCAGCAGCTTAGATGATGAACAAGCAAATATCTATCTGATGGCAGAGATAGAAGAAAAAGTTTAGGTAAACACTTGTTCTGAATTTGAAAGCTCATATGGTTCTTCATCAGACGATAAAGAAGAGATGCCTTATGACGTTTTACTTCAGAACTCTCATATGATCTCTTAGCAATGTAAAAAATTTAAACAAAAACTCAAACAATCTGTTTGTGAAATAGAATTGCTAAAGAAATCAAATGCAGAACTGGAAGAAAAAGTCAAGACTCTGGAAAAGAACCTAAGTCAAACCAGTACCCCAAGTCAAACAGACAATTCATCCATAGTTGAAAAACTAAGGGAAGAAGTAGCCTGTTTAACTAAGGACTTTGGGAAGTTTCTGGGGAGTTCTAACACTCTCACTATGCTTTTAAAATATCACCAACATCCCCATGATAAATCTGGTTTCAGGCTTAGAAAAAGATGCATCTGCCTCTACTCAGTCTGATCCAGACAAATATGACTTATGTGGAAAGTCTGGACACTCCAAGTTCAGATGCATACACAAGAAGAAGCAAATATCGAAGGGTACTAATGCTGCTGGAACCAAAAAGATTTGGGTACCAAAGTCTCAGATTATTCCTATTTCGGATATCCTTGGTAGGAAAAGGCAAGGGTTTGAGCTGGTACCTGGACAGTAGTTGCTCACGACACATGACGGGAGAAAGATCTATGTTCCTAGACCTAAAGCCAGTTGAAGGTGGAGCAGTTGCCTTTGAAGGCATGGGAAAAGGACGCATCACAAGTGTAGGTAAAGTTGGTATGTCCTCCCTAACCTCCATAGACAATGTCCTATATGTTGAAGGTCTAAGGTATAACCTACTGAGCATAAGTCAATTGTGTGACAATGGTTATATAGTCTCCTTCAACAAGGACAGATGTATAGTTAAAACAGATGATGACAAGTCTGTCTTTTCTGCCAGGCGACATAACAATTTGTATGAAATTGATCTTATAGATCTTAGCAAGCAGAAGGTAACATGTCTGCTATCCAGAGAAGATGAAAGATGGATTTGGCATAAAAAGCTTGGGCATGTGAATCTAAAACACATTTCAAAAATTTCGAAAAAGGATTTAGTAAGAGGATTGCCTGAGATTTCTTGGAAAACTCATCTTCTCTGTGAAGCATGTCAAAAGGGGAAACATATGAAAACATCTTTCAAATCCAAAAATACTGTTTCCACCTCTAGACCATTGCAACTCTTGCATATGGATTTATTTGGTCCTACTAGAACGTTGAGTCTGGGAGGAAAGAAATATGGCTTAGTTATTGTAGATGACTGTTCAAGATATATATGGGTATACTTCCTAGGCATAAACATGAGTCTTTCAAGGTCTTTGAAATATTCTATAAATGAGTTCAAAATGAAAAAGACTTTTGCATCTCTAGCATCATAAGTGATCATGGAACTGAGTTTGAAAATGCTGAGTTCAAATCTTTTTGCGAAAAGAATGGGATTTTCCACAACTTCTGTTCACTAAGAACACCTCAGCAAAATGGGGTAATTGAAAGGAAAAATCAAACTCTGCAAGAGATGGCTAGGACCATGCTTTGTGAGAACTCTCTACCTAAACACTTCTAGGCAGAGGCTATGAACACTGCTTGTTATGTTCAAAACAGAGTATTGATCAGACCTATGATTGAAAAGACTCCTTACGAACTATGGAGAGGAAGAAGACCCAACATTGCTT
Source organism: Pueraria montana var. lobata (assembly GCA_026413185.1). Lineage (NCBI taxonomy): Eukaryota > Viridiplantae > Streptophyta > Magnoliopsida > Fabales > Fabaceae > Pueraria > Pueraria montana. The sequence goes on from CM048656.1 coordinate 38,146,206, forward strand.
ACTTTCATCCTTTCGGATGTGAGTGTTACGTCTTAAACACCAAAGATCAATTGGAAAAATTTGACTCTAAGGTGGATAAGGGTATCTTTTTAGGATATTCTGATACATCTAAGGCTTACAAAGTTTTCAATATTGAAACCTTAGTTGTAGAAGAATCTATCCATGTTAAGTTCAATGATGGACTAACGTCTGATAAGAGACTATCAAATCTTGAGGATGATTTTGCATATATGCAGATAGGTCCGTCTGTAGCACCAAAGTCAGACGAAGTTCAACCCTCTTAGGAAATTCTTCCTTAGATTGAAGAAGCGTCTGACTCTCAACCATAGACAAAAGACTGAAAATTTGTAACCTATCATCCACAAGATCAGATCATAGGAGATCAGAAAGAAGACGTAAAGACCAGATCATCATTCAGAGATCAAGCATCCTATGCTTTCGTCTCAGAAATAGAGCCAAAAATGATAGACGAAGCTTTGACAGACGATGACTAGATCTTAGCCATGGAAGAAGAATTGAACCAGTTTACCAGAAATGACGTCTGAACCCTAGTTCCTAAGCCAAAGAATAAAAGCATCATTGGAACAAGATGGGTTTTCAGAAACAAACTGGATGAGCAAGGAAAGGTGGTAAGAAACAAAGCGAGGTTAGTAGCTCAAGGTTATAATCAGCAGGAAGGTATAGACTTCACTGAAACCTTTGCTCCTGTAGCTAGATTAGAAGCTATAAGAATCATGCTTGCATTTGCTGCTCATAAAAATATTAAGCTTTTTCAAATGGATGTTAAGAGTTTATTTTTAAACGGTTTTATTGAAGAAGAAGTTTATGTTAAACAACCTCTTGGTTTTGAAGATACCACTCTTATAGATCATGTTTTTAAACTAAAAAAGGCTTTGTATGGTTTGAACCAAGCACCTTGTGCTTGGTATGACAGACTGAGCTCTTTTCTTTTAGAAAATGGTTTTATGAGAGGCAAAGTAGACACTGCTCTTTTCATAAGAGAAGTTGGCAAAAATTTCATTATAGTTCAAATTTATGTTGACGTATTATCTTTGGAGCTATTGATAAATCTCTTTGCAAGGATTTTTCTGATATGATGTAAAACGAGTTTGAAATGAGTATGATGGGAGAACTTAAGTTCTTCTTAGGACTTCAGATCAAACAAGATAGCAAGGGAATCTACATTCATCAGCAGAAGTATACAAGGGAGCTTCTTAAGAGGTTCAAAATGGAAGATGCTAAACCTATGAAAACACCTATGCATGCTTCCAGTCCCTTGAGCAAAGACGAATCAGGTAAACCAGTAGATCAGATGATCTACAGAGGTATGATTAGTTCACTTCTTTATCTAACAACCAGTAGATTTGATATTATGCATAGTGTCTGTCTGTGCGCTAGATTTCAGTCAGATCCTAGAGAGTCTCATCTTAAAGCTGTTAAAATGATCTTACGTTATCTAGTGGGAACCACTAACCTTAGTCTGTTCTATAAGAAAAATCAAGATCTCAGGTTAGTAGGATATTGCGATGCAGACTATGTAGGAGACAAAGTTGAACGAAATAGTACAAGTGGAGGATGCCACTTTATAGGACCCTGTCTCATTTCATGGGCAAGCAAGAAGCAGAACTCAATTTCCTTATCTACTGTAGAAGCTGAATATGTGTCTGCTGCAAGTTGTTGCTCACAGCTACTATGGGTAAAATATTAATTAGAAGATTTCTTTAGTTTTGAAAGCAATATACTTGTATATTATGACAATACTAGTGCAATCAATCTATAAAAAAATCCCATACAACATTCTAAGGCAAAGCATATTGAAATTAGATATCATTTCATTCGTGATTATGTTCAAAAAGGTGTTTTCGATATTAAGTTTGTAGATACAGATCACCAATGGGCGGATATCTTTACAAAATCTTTGTCTGAAGAACGTTTCATTTGTATTAGGGATCATCTGCATATGCATATGCTTTCATATTAATGTTTGCATTCATCAGATGATACTCTTCGTGTTATCCTTTTCATTAATCTGTTGGAACTAATGTATGTTCAAGTGTATAGACGATAAAATGCCTCACGTTCATAACGGTTATAAGTCTTTTCGTTTTCACTTAAAACGTGCGCCACCCTTTCGCCATGATGAGACAGTTTTTGAAAAGTTTTTAATGTTTTTAAACCGCTCTTTTTATGACTTTCTCTCTCCTCTCTCATCTCCTCTGGTATAAAAGGACGAAGTGCCTAAAGAAGAAGGTTCCTTTGATCTTTCTAATCTCTCTGAAATTCTCTGAGTTTCTCAAAGACTTCAAAGATCAAAACTTTCTCATTTTCTCTTTTCTAAAACCTAACCTTCTATGAACACTGGCACCAAGGAAGCAAGTTCCATCTTTTGCTACTCCTTTCATATGCAACATGGATGAAGCTACTACAACCTTTCCAGAAGAGCTTTTCATCCCTGGAAAGTGGGCGAGTCTGAAGGAGCTAGCAAAGGAGGGTTTCGATGTTCTGGACATGTTCCCCAGAGTTGGGTGGACCAACTTTGTTGGAAAGCACAGCGTCTAGTACCATGGTCCCTATGCCCTCTTTTGGGGGACTACAAAGATGGAGGATGACCAATGCATCAGGGGCATGATTGGCCAGATGATAGTGGAAATCAGCCCTACAACCATAGCTAAGGCTATTGGATGTGCTGAAAAGGGATTGATCTTTGACAAGGATTGGGAGAAGACCATCACTCAGGAGACAGTGGATAAACTTCTCTACGATGGGGTGAGACCAGTAGACGAAGACCCCAAGAAGAGAGTTGTAGCCATAAAGAACTTTCTCAGGTTTGCCAACATGACCCACATCTACAAACTTCTTCACAAAATTCTCTTCAACATTGTGCTCCCAAGGACGGAGTCAAGGGACCACGTAAGCGAAAGGGACAGATTCTGCATCTACAACATTGTCACAGGAGAGAAGATCAATCTTCCGGATTTGATCTTCTATCATCTGGAGCAAGCCTTCAAAGACAGATTCTCAATGAAGAAGCAGAAGAACCTCATCCCCTACTGTATGTTGTTCACTCAACTAATGAGGGATGCTGGTGTTGATCTGACAGAGTTTACAGCCACTGGAAGACCCAAGTGATAGGAACCACCTTTGTGAGAATGGGAATAGCTCACAAGTTTCCTGAGTGGGTAAAGAAGCAAGGAATCAAAGTAAAAAAGGAGCCCAAGGAGGAATCATCTGAAGCACCTGCGTCTATAGCAGAGTCGCAGACTCAATCCCAGCCTAAGCCTGCACAGACACAAACCAAACCAACCACCAAACGCACCCAACCTCCTTCATCAGACCAACCCAAAAAGCCTAAATAGCAACCATCTTCAGATCCTCCCTCATCTCTTAAGAGAACGATTATAGAAACTCCATCTGACCCAATCTCTGAACCTCCCCACAAAAAGCCATTCACCAAAACCACCAAAATTCGCATCATCATCAAAGCCAAAGTCATCACCTCACTTGAATCCCAACTTAAACCTCAACCTCAACCTGCACCTCAACCTTCACCTTTCCAAACCCAAGAATTTGATGTTGAGATTCTTGATGCACCCCCTCCTAAACCTCAAACCTCTTCCAAGCCCAAGCCTGCACCCAAGCCCAAACCTTCATCTTTTCCTCCACAGGCCGACAAGAAGGAAGGCTCAAGAGCTATCCCGAAAGGAAGCTGCCAAAAAGGCTAAGATAAACAAGAGCCTCGAGAAGAAGGAACAGTTTGATTTGGAACAAACTGTGGTAGAGTCTGTCAAGACTCTATCAACTGATGAGTTTAAGAGAAAGGCTGTTGAAGAAGCCTTGGCCCCTGTAGATGACACTGCAGAGGAAGAAGCCATAGAAAAAGCTGTTCTTGAGTCTATCAAGACTCTGTCTGAAGAAGAATAGAGGCAAGAAACCTTGGAAGATCTAACAAGAATTGAATCTGCCCTGATTTAAACAGCTGAGATAGCATCTTAAGAGATTGTTGCCAAGCAATAAGAGTTTTAGATGCTCACAGTAGACGAAGACGCATACGAAGCTGAGATAGAAGAACTAAATGAAGCACTTCTTCAGTCTGCTTTGGAGGTAGGAGCTTAAGGTTTGGACATTGGAGAAGACCTAGTTGAAGCTGATGACTCAGGACCTCGTGCTATCTATAGACCAATCACTGAAGAGGATGAAAGAAAAGTATATGAGCACCTGGCACAGTCTCAAGCAGATCACGCTGCCAAACAGATGGCCATTTATGGTGGATCATTGTCTGCATTTACCAACGAACTTTAGACTCAGATCGATAAAGACATTCAGACTCTGACTGAAGATAAACTTTTCAGATGCATAAGGTATGCTGCCAAGGCCACTTTGTCTCTCGGATATATCTATGGAAGTCTAGCTTTGGACTTAGCTCCAAAGTACAGAGGCTATGACTAGATCATCCGACGAAGCCTCAACATCCCACTCCCTCCAGTGCAACAACCAACAGATCTTGATGTCAACATCAGATACTACCGTGGGTGGAAGCGACCTAGGGTCAATGAATGGGAATGCTACAATAGGGAATGGAGGAGGAAGGGTATCTACATTGATGAGGATCAAGCTTACTTGCTTGATTCCATTAACTTCATCGAGTTGTGGAAGAAAGGTGTTCCCGGGATCGATCCCTTCAATCTTTCCAACTATGAAGTCTTTCCAGAAGAAGAACTGCCTGCACTCTCATGCTATAAGGAGGAACCTCAGTTCAGGATCTTCCCTCCTTGACAGACGTCACCACCTACTCTCAACACACTCATCTTTGAGCATAACCCGCATGGCAGACGAAACTATCCTCCTGTAGCCTCAGTCTGGCGACGACTCTAAGTGCTAACTGATGAAGTACCTTTTTATGAGCCTGTCAACCTTCAACAGATGATGGGTCTGCTTGCCTATATCAACATGATTCTTCCCTGGAATCACGCTGAACCTGGACAAGTCTATTATGAAGATCTCAACTTGGACGACCCAGAAGCAAGTCCAACTTTTGCTTTATGGGAATCTTCAGACTACTCTACAGAGTTGTGCATGAAGCTATAGACGTATAAGAAAGAGATAAAGAAGAGGCAAAACTCTTTCAGGAAGAACCAAAGAAGGGCACATACGATGCGTCACTTCCTAGGCACATAATTTCACTGTGTGGCCTCAAATCAAACCCAATTCAAGCTTGCTTTGGACAAGGTTATTCCTATCCTTCCAATCTTGAATTATAAGGGTAAGGAAAAAGTTGAAGAAGACGAAACTCCCTAAAGGAACATTTGCGTACGAAGAGGCAGACCCTTCAGACGAGAGATTGAAGCCATCTTTCAGAAGTCAGATGTTGAAAGAATGTCTGAAGACATAAAGACCATCAGACGAGTAAGAAAGTTTGATTACTTCTGCTCTGGTCTAGAGCCTGAAGACAAGCCCCCTGCAGAAAGGTATCATCTGAAGATTAGCAGATGCTATCAATGCAAAGGGCATCAGCCCTTTCTCCCTGCAACCAGCACCTCGGAACTCATGCCATGGAAGTCCAACTTCTACTATCAGTCTGATAGGGACTTCTCTTTTGTTGTGGAACTGCCATATTCAACCTTCTTCTTCGACAAGCCTATTGTGGGCATTGTGCAAGAACCAAATGATGTTATTGTTCCATACAGACCTCCCATCTCTGATGAAGAAGTCTATGATCTGTATGCCAAACTTTGGGCAACCAGAAAAGCTCTGCGTCAAGCTCCTGGAGGATAGGAAAGCACTCGAGGCTGAGCTCAAAAAGTGGATCAACATTGATACCTTCTTTAGAGGACGCCGACGCAGACGCACTCCCACTCCACTAGGATCCCCTATGGTACTCTCATCAGACTCAGACTCTGACACCTTTGATTCTGACAGTTCGATTCTTGGGGAACCAGGTTTTGCTGATCGCCATGCAAATAGGGGATAAGGGAAGAGTAAAAAGAAAGCATGAAGATAGGGGTGCATCTAAGGGGGAGCTACATCTAAGTGGGAGACTAAGAAAAAGGGGGAGTATTTTTTGTTTGTTTTATTTATCATCTGTAAAAATACATCATCTTGATGTGAAAATCTTTCAATAAGATTAGTTGTTTGATTGCTCATCAAACCTGAGTCTTCTTTTCTCTCTGTTTTAAATTCTATGTTTACAGTTAATGTTATTAATAGCTCTAATACATCTTTTTACAATATTTGCTTGGCATCATAAAAAAGGGGGAGATTGTTGAGTCATAAGACGAATCAGGACCCTCAATTATTTTGATTTTATGCAAAATAAATATTAAGTAAAAAGATTGCGTCTTATAAATGCCAACAGACGAAAACGTTGTATATCCGTCTGTAAGATACAGATGATATGCAGACAGACACTTAAGTCTGAAGAAGCATTTAAAGGCATAGTAAATGCACTATCATTTTGTAGGGAATGTTCATAAAACATCCTTCTAGGATCTGTCGAAGTGCATAAAGGGAAACAGAAAGAAGCATCAAAGTATCAGAAGTTTCCCTCGCCTCAAAAGACGCACTACAGCTAGCAATGAGTACTTGTCTGAGCAAGCGATGTGACCACTGCAACAGAAGAATGTGGAGTATATCTCAAGAAAGATAAGCAGAATGCTTTATCAGCTCAGAATGACTAGTTGGTAACAAGCATTTAATGCTTGCATTAAATGCTCCTCAACCACTTTCCTTCAGACGTTGGTCAGATGCAAGAAAGAAGACCGTTTAGAGACAACGGTTACTTCCTCAGCAAGTCTATATATAGAAGAAGAATTGAAGTACTGCATACAGAACACATGAACTAAATTCAAAATTCAAGCCTTCATTCCTTGTCTTGTAAAAATTCTTTTTTGTAAAAGGTCTCAAATCACCTTGTGTATCCTGAGAGAAAAAGACTTCGTTTTTAACCTTGTATATTCGTCTATAAGACGATAGTTAAAAAGTCTGTGCGCCCCTTTCAAAAACAAATCTTGTGATTTGTTTTAGAGCCAGAAGTGGCTTGGTAGTAAAGAATACTTGGATTTTTAGCTTGGAGAGGTTAAGTGTGAAAAACTACTTGGGTGAGCCAGAAGTGGCAGTGAACAATACTTGTAACTTGTTAAAGTTAGTAGAATTTAGTGGTTTGCCAAGAACTGGACGTAGTCTCGGGGTGAGACGAACCAATATAATTTGTTGCGTTATCTTTCTAGATCCTTTATCTCTTTTAACTGCTTGAACTGACTTTGTCTTGTGATTTAAACTTGTTTTCTTAAAAAGGCTTTCATCTATGAGCTATCATCTGTTAAATGCTTTTCTTACAAAAAGTTTGTGAAAATATTTGTGAATTAATAGATTATATCAACCTTGATTGGGCAATTTTTGTAACATCTTATTCAAATGCTAAATGTGTAACATGTTGCGAAAATATAATAGATTATTGATAGATAGATAGATATAGATGGTAAAGTTCATTAAAAATGAAGAAGGACACAGAAAGGAATGTAATTTTCAATCAATTTTAGCTAATAGTAAAGAATGTGTTCAAAAAATATATTAAAGAATGTGTTCTTAACCTATCTCCCAAATGCAATTGATTCATCTACCCAATAATTTCATTTAGCATATTTGCTTTCTTCTTCTTCTTCTCCCTCTGTATATATTTCAAGTAATTATTAATATCATTGACTGATGGAAAAATTAAATTAAAAGTTTATTAGAACCGGACAAGGTTATTTAATATATATATTGATTAAATTCTTTTAATAAGTGTTAGAATTTAATTTTAGGTTAATGTTAGGATGAAGTATCGTAGTATGGTAATGGGTAATGAACTGGTGAAGTATCATCATTGGTCGTTGATCTCTTCATTAGTTACCTATTGTTTCGTATTTTCTAGTAATTGCAACATACTCCTAAATAATAATAATAATAATAATAATAATAATAATAATAATAACTAGAATCAGTACCGTGCAATGCACGGATATAAATGTATCTTATTTTTATAAAAATATTTTATTATTTTTATTATTATAATAATGATATATTACTAACTGTGATATTTTTATTATGTCCATTTTTCTTATAATATTATTTTTTTACTATTTTAAATTTTAGACTTTTATTTTAACGAAATTTTAGACTATTATTAGAAAATAGTGTAAAGTAATTTTACACTTTTATTCAATAACAAATCATTATGTATGGTATGTTTATTGATTTTTACAATAATTACCTTAAAAATCATAAAAATGATGATTCTTGATTATTGATAGTGTAAAAGTTTTTATATTGGCTATGCAATGTGCATAGTCATTAAACTCTTATTATAATATTATTGTAGTAAAAAAAATGATTTTTCTTAAGAGTAAAGTATAAATCATGCTTGTGTAAATATACAAATTCTAGAATAATAATTCAAATAATTAAATAAGCTTGTGTTGTATTCAAAAATAGGAATGAAGAGTTTAAAAAACAAAAGAAAAGAAGTGAAAACACTGTAAGTTTGTTATATATCAAGTGTTTCAAAAATAAAAATAAAATATTTTTTTGTTTAAAAAACTTCTTTAATGTTACTAAACTTTAAAATATTATTTTATATTTTGCTATTGTTTTTATTTTATAATAATATTGTTTTATTTATGCTTTCTGATTATTAACTTTTATTTGTCTGATTTTGATAAATTCTTTTATAATTTTTTAATGATTACATTGATATTTAACTATTTTTAAAAAAAAAAAAAATTAGTACCTTTATAGTTTATATTTATGTCAATATTGATTATTTACTTTAAAACTTTTAGCAATTACAACATGAGTTTTGTAATAATTTTATAATATTATTTTATTTATTCTTTCCGATTATTAACATTAATTTATTTATCTGATTTTTCCTAACTTATTTTATAATTTTTAATAATTACAATGATATTTAACTCTCTTTTTTTTTTTTTTCATTTTTAGTATCTTTATAATTTATATTTATGTGAATATTGTTAATTTATTTTAAAATTTTAACAATTATTATATGACTTTTGTATAATATATTACTGTATTATTTAGTATTACCATTTAAGTGTGTACATTTTATATATAATATTACTAAATTTTTTTTATAATATTAGTTTATTACTTTTATTTAATAAAATCTTTATAATTTTCCTATATCTGATGGTGATGATTTACTTTACAAGTTTTTAAAGATTATATAACATTACGTTACTAATATGATTTTTTCATTATTGTATTTTATTATTCTACAATTATATTATAATAATATTGTTATTCTAATATCAATCCCTGCATAGTGGTAAAACAAACTTTCGTGTATACATGTTGAGAGTCTTATTAATTTTAGCCATTATAATAATTATTTATTATATTAATTAAAGTTTGATAATAGTTTTTTTTAAATGATATTACTGTTTATTGATTTGACAGAATGCTACATGAAAAAGTGGAACCAATTTTATATATACTATAGATAATATTGGACAAAAGTTCAAAATTTTCATTGTTTAGGACCTCATTTCTTGAAGTACAAAATTGCAACATTGTTGTTCAGGAAGATAACAAAGAGGTTGATAATAACTAAAAAAGTGGTTGATGATGACGAACAAGCATCATATCTTGGAAAGAGGATATCGTGACACTGCCTTGAGGTTGATGAGACAAGCAAAACAAATGAAATGGAAAGTCAATTTAAGGCAATCGAAGAAGCATATAATTATATGGACTCAATAGTGGCCCTGTGGTCTAGTGTTTCCATATGGGATGTTCCGATATGCTAAGCTATTTAGAGAATCAACAGGAAGCATATGAGAAAGAGATGTTGGAGAACATTCAGCAGACAGTGATAGAGAGTACATATAAACTAATCAAACTGATAGGGGTACAATTATTGATATTGAAGTAACCAGGGACTAAACAATAAATATGCAAACTTCATCTAACCGGTTAAAATTACCTCCTACAACAGGTCAATTTTGGTGTTTCACCATGCATCACCCATTTCAAAACATTTCTAAAAAAAACGTGCCATTGTAAAAGGTGGAGGGGTTACACTGTTTGTAATGGTCACTCTAGGTTGAAGTCATGAACCCGTTACATGCAGTGCTCTTGCTCTGCTTAAATCACTTATTGTTTTGACTTTCTTTTCTATTTCTTGTCCATTTCCATAATAATTAGAGTTTTATTTCAAATATTAAAATTAATGTTCGTATGATATTTTTATTCTTTCCAGATCAGTTATCTATTTTTGTGATTAATGGGTGTCAGCTCTTAAATAGATGACATATACCTTTCCCTTTCCTTTAGTGTGAGAATTTGTATAAGTAAAATTTTCTCTATTTTGCAGGCTTCCGAAATTGATTCATAAAGGGAATTGGTAAGAGAGTTTTTGTTATCTGGAAGCATTCAAAATCTTGATTGATTTGATTTTTTTCCCTTCATTTTTTGTTTCTATGCAAGTAGTTTGCTAATCTTGGTTGTGTTTTTGCTATGCATGCATTGTATTAGATAATTTATTAGAAGGCAGCAATGGATGTGGTTTTGATTGCGGCAAGTGAAGACGTTAATTCTGTTGATGAGACAAAAATGACTGAAAACACCATCGCGAGTGGAAACACCATCATGACTAAAGAAGCCCTGGAGAAACATGGAGGCTGTAAGATATTGGTGTTGAACTTATAATCTCATTTATGCACTTTGTTATGTTATGTTATGTGAGGTGATTGTGAATTTTTCCAATAATAGTTGTATTCTGAATGGAAATCTGGTTTTCTACTTTTGTATAAGGCCCCGTTTGGTTTACATTCAGAATCACTTTCCCACACCACGCATACCTTCCGATGTAAAATTTGTGACTGAGATTATTTTGTGCACACATCCCAATCACGTTTAACAATTCTAAATCGATTCTACCAAAATTTAAGTGCAAGTTTGGTCACACATAAGAGATATGATTATTCACATCTTCATGGAAGTTATAACTTCTGCATCATTTCAGCATTTGATGTGATTTATTCCATTTGCAACATGTTTCCAAACACAGGGTAAAACGGGCACTAAGTCTCATGTATAAATCATAGTTTCACCAATTTGATTGCAAAAAGTTCACATTTAATTTATAGAGCTTACATAGCTTTTTAAGATTTCATGATTCTAATATATGACACTTATCAATATGTATAATATCAGCATGTTTCAAATTGAATGTTTGGTATTATTTTTATTCTTATTTGGCATACACATGTCAGAATTTTAATAGATGTTAGATTAATCCATGCAGTTAATTCCCCATAGGTGTTTGATTCATGTGTAGAATAGTAGAAGTGTAAGAGGGCTTATGTTTATGTATCATTGAAGTTGCTTCATAGTATGTTGGTATCCTGAGTGACTTCTTCATTTGTCTTATAACATGCTGAATGTTTGTGAATTGATTGGGTAACATGTAACATGTTGTAATACACTAACATGGCCTTCTGGTTTTAATTAGTTAGCCTCAAATTACTGATTGGGCAATTTTTTTTTCCTTCGCAAGCTTTGGTTCTAGGCAAAGAAAAGAAAGTAAGTATCTATGTGATCCCTACACAAACATTGGGGACGTGAGGAAACATAGATCTTATTCAAATGCTAAATGGGGTAGCAAGAGATTTCAGAAGACCCCTGCTCAACCAACTGGGTCTATGGCAATGCCAAGTGTAACCCCTACCAAACCAACAAGGTCTATGGCAACGCTTGGTGTGACCCCAACCCAACCAACTAAGTTTATGGCAATGTCTAATGTGAGCCCTACCCAACCAACAGAGTCTATAGCAATGCCCGATGTGACCTTTATCCAACCAATCGAGTCTATGGAAATGCCCGATGTGACCCCTATCCAGCCAACTAGATCTACAACCATGCCTAGTGTGACCCCTACCCAACCAACTGAGTCTATGGCAACACTTGGTGTAACCCTAACCCAACCAACTAGCTTTATAGCAATGTCTGATGTGACCCCTACCTAACTAATTGAGTCTATGGCAATGCTTGATGTGACCCCAACCCAACCAACTGGCTCTATAGCAATGTTTGGCGTGACCTCTACCCAACCAACCAAGTCTATGGCAATGCCCTATGTGACCCCTATCCAACCAACTAGGTCCACGCCCATGCCTATTATGACCCCTACCCAACCAATTGAGTCTATGTCAATGTGTGGTGTGACCCCAACCCTACTAACTAGGTCTATAACAATGTTTGGTGTGCCCCATACCCAACCAACCGAGTCTACGACAATGCCTGATGAAACCCCTACCCAACCAACAGGGTTTATAGCAATGCCTCGTGTGACCCTTACCCAACCAACAAGGTCTATATGCCTGGTGTAACCCCTACCCAACCAACTTGGTCTATCGCAATGCCTAGTAAGACACCTTCTTCCCTTGAGTTTATGAAGCAGAACTTGGAGATGATGGCATCAGTCCTAGAGAATTCAAGGAATCATCTTGCCCCCAGATGAAAGCTAAACTGGATGCTGAAATTAAAAACCTTCTCAGAAAGGTGAATTCTAGGATTAAGGTCTGAACAATGTTATTGGAAGCTTTTATTTTCAAATTAATCATGACAATAGTTAAGCAGATTAGAGTAGTCAGGGTTTATGTTCTTGTCCTCATTCAATGGTTGTACTGGTGGACTTTCCTGTCCATTCTTTAACTTTTGAAGAATTCATTTGAATGGCTCAAGCATATTTATGGATGAATGTCATTTGGTTTAATACCAATTCAAGTTCTTTCCATGTTTTCATTTGTATTTGTTGAATCCACATCCCAAGGTTTTAATTATGATAAACCATTAGCAATGCAAATTATAAGGATGATGGAGGAAAAATTATGATTGTTAGAGTCTGAGACTTTGGATGATGTCCAACCTCTCAAACTTTGGTTTTGATGATAACAAATGAGTTTAAATTTTGAAGTATCTAATTATTGATGTTTTAGTATTACAGGTCTTACACCGTCTAATGCTAGTATGATATTGTATCTCTTAAGCTCAGACTATATATTTTTATGTGAAAATAGCGTCCAAGCATAAACTGGAAATTGATTTTCAAAGTATAAAACCAGCATCCAACGCACTGTTATAAACAAGTGTCCAATGCTATGTGAAAACCAGTGTGACAACATTGTGTTATTTTTGGAAGCATTCAACTACTTATATAACTTACACAACTTATTTCTATCGTTAGTTATATAAGGCGTCCACTTTGTCAGAAAGTACACTTATGCTTTTCGAAGATGATTTCATTTGATTATCACTCTTTGTTATTCCCTCTCTTTTCATACATGACATTTCATTTTAATATTCAAAAAGTGTACCATAGGAAACAGGAAAGCTTCTCTCTATAAAAAGGAACTTTCGTACAAGTAGTGGAGGCGCTGCTTGTCCTGTTGTCCCCTTTCTCTCTCCACCCCAAGTTGACACGTGGTAACGGTAAATTGATTGTGAGAGAACGGATTTCGACAAAGGCTCAGATCCCATAACAGATACTTTCACTCAGAGGCCTATAAATAGAGGACGAAACTATTGAAGAAAATGCGAAGCTTGAACGAACTTTTAAAAGAGCTGCAATGCTACCAAAATACTTGGATGACCAACAATTGTGCAAAAAGAGCTTACTTCTTAGCCTTGCTAAGTCATTTGGTGTATTCTGATTCATATTGTAATATCCTCTCTGTGAGAGTTGAGTTGATACTTTGTAATCAAGCTGTTGTTTGGAAAGTTAGGAGTGGCTTAGTGACAAAGAATACTTGGGTGTTCATTAATCTCAGGGGGAGATTAAAGGTGTGTCAGAAGTGGCCTTGAGAATACTTGTAGCCAAAAGTGGCAGGATAGAGAAAACTTGTTTGTAATCAAAGTTTTGATTAGTGAAACCCTTCAAAAGGTTATTTTTGAAGGAGAATTGGACGTAGCTCAGGTTGAGTGAACCAATATAAACCAAGTGTTGTCACTCTATTATTTTCTGCATACTTGTTATCTTTTGTGTTATTTCTTACACATTTGTCACACAAGTCTTTATTTATAAACTTGGTTGCGAAAAGCATTTTATATTATTGGACGATACTCTGAAAACACAATTTCATCAAACTGTTATTTTAAACAATTGGACGATCTCTGTGATTATGCATTTTACAAGTTCGTTGTAAAATCTGAGTTAAGAAATCTCCATCTTTGTGAAAAAGCTTTTAAGTTTTTATCTAACACACTATTCAACCCCCTTCTAATGTGTTCCCTGTATTCCAGTTGGCATTAGAGCTCGGCCTCTTGGGTTGAGTACTTCGTAGTACAGAGGAAAACTAGATCCTATGAAAGATGGAAAATGAGGGACAAGCTATGAACAGACCACCTCTCTTCAAGAGAGTAAAATATGATTATTGGAAAAGAATGATAGCATTGTTTGAATCCTGCCACATTGATATGTGGGATGTTGTGGAGATGGGTGACTACATTCCTTATGATGAGAACCTCAACGAAATTCCTAAGGCTAAATGGACGGAGGAACAAAAACAAAGATATCATCTAAACTCCAGAGCTAGAAACTCCATAATGTGTGCATTGTTTGAACAAGAATACAACAAGGTGCATAGCTTTAAAATCGCCAAATAGATGTGGGACACTCTTGCGTTAACGTATGAGGGTTCCATCAAGGTAAAAAGAAACAAACTTAGTCTTCTTACTCGTCAATATGAATTATTTAGTATAGAAGGAAATGAAGACATACAGAGTATGTTTGGACGATTTCAAACCATACTAAATGAGCTTAGATCACATGGTAATGATTACAATAATTATAAGCATATTGACAAAATTTTGAGAAGTTTGCCTAGACTATGGAGACCACAAGTTACAGCTTTAAGAGCATCCAAGAACCTGGATGATATGTCTTTAGAAGAGCTTGTGGGAATCCTCAAAGTTCATGAGTTGGAACTCCAACAAGACGGTGACACAAGAAAAAGAAAGTCTTTAGCACTGAGCGTCCAGAAGCCAAAGAAAGCTTCATCATCATTGCCCAAAGCCATGCAAGCAGAAGAATCATTAGAAGAGCAATATGAAGATGAAGACTCTGATGAAGATGATGAGTTGTCCTTTATATCTAAGAAGATTCATGCCATGTGGAGAAGGAAAGGTGGATCCAGATGGAGAAACCTGAACAAGAAAGGCATCAAGGAGAAGATGGACAAAGAGAATAGTCCAATCGTATACTACGAGTGCAAAAAGCCTGGACACTTCAAGTTAGAATGCCCAGATCTTGAGAAGAGCAAGGACAAGAAGAAGAAGTTCTTCAACAAAAAGAAGGGCAAGAAAAGTCTGATGTCTACATGGGAGGACCTGGACAATGAATCGTTTGAGGAAGATGATGATAAGGAAGAAGCCAACATATGTTTAATGGCAGACACCACATCAGACGCTTCTGAACTAGAAGAGGAAGATGGGGTAGACTTCAATGATCTTAAATCCATTCAAGAAGCTTATCATGAATTACTTTCTAACTCTTCAATTCAAAAGCTTATAAAGTTTTAAAGAAATCCTCCAAAGCTCTTTCAAAAGAAAAAGAAGGTTTAGAAAAAAGTTTCAATGATTTAAAAATCGAAAAGAAGGATTTACAAAAAAAAGTTTATAGAGCTTTCTAAAGAACATAAAGCCTTAGAAGTAGATAGAAGCAATCTATGGAAAGATTGTTCCCAAGCTCAAAAATCATTTAATGATTCAAAAGCTAGAGAACAGAGCTTTCAATAGAAATTATATCTCTAAAAGGAGAAAACAAAATATTAGTTGAAAGGCCTTTGAAATCCAAAGAAGATACTTCCTTAAGAGGTCAACCACATGATGTTGTAAAACTTCATGAAGAGATTGACACCTTAAAGAAGGATCTATCTAACATGTCAGGTTGGATGATGGAAAGAAAACATCAGACAATGATGTGTCCAATGATCACTCAACAACTGAAGCGTCTAACACTCCCCTCGACGATCCAGTAGAAGAACAAAGATAACCAACTGAAAGAAACTAGAAAACGAAGATGCATCATCCTGAAAACCAGATCATTGGTGATCCAAGTGATAGAGTCAGAACCAGATCTTCACATCAACAACAAGGTCACACATCTCTCAAATCAGAAGTGGAGCCTAAGACTGTGGACGATGCCTTGGAAGATGAAAGATGGGTTAAAGCAATGCAAGAAGAACTTGATCAGTTTCAAAAGAACGATGTCTGGAAGCTTGTTAAACTACCCAAAGACAAAGTAGTTGTAAGAGCCAAATGGGTATTCATAAATAAGCTGGACAAAACAGGTAAGGTTGTGAGAAACAAAGCCAGGCTTGTAGCCAAAGGTTACCCACAACAGGAAGGTATAGATTATACTGAAACTTATGCTCCTGTTGCATGCATTGAGGCTATTCTCATTTTACTATCCTTTGTTGCTTATAGCAATATGAAGCTATATCAAATGGAAGTAAAAAAAAGTGCATTCCTCAATGGTTTGATAAAAGAGGAAGTTTATGTGGAACAACCCCCTGGTTTTAAAATTGATGTTTTTCCTAATCATGTTTTTAAACTAAACAAAGCTTTGTATGGACTGAAACAAGCACCAAGAGCTTGGTATGAAAAACTCAATTCATTCCTTACAAAAAATGGTTTTTCAAGAGGAAAAGTAGACACTACTTTGTTTTGCAAAAACTATGATTCTCATTTTATCATTGTTCAGATTTATGTTGATGATATCATATTCAGTGCTACTAATGAAACTTTATGTGAGGATTTTTCCAAGTTAATGTGTAACCCCCTTTTTTTTCTAATACATAATTTAACTATTTAATTCATTTTATATATTTATTTCAAAGTTCTGATACGATCTCTTACAATCCAAAATATGTTCTGTAATTTACATCATTAAAATTTATATAAACACTGCTACAAAATAATTCTAACTACTACAAATTATTGTCTACCCAAAATAGTCCCATCCTATATGCTCTGGAATTTCTGCATCTTCATCATTTAACTATATCTTCAAGCACCTGCAATTCACACTCCCCTAGAATCTGGGGACAGCATTACCGGATCAGGCATTTAATTTCTCATACAATAAAACAATACATATCATAACAAATTACTTAATTACACACATAATTAAATGCAGTATGATTTATGCAAATGCAGTTTTTTGACTCAAATTCATTTTTGACCCTGCTCCATGGAGACTTCCCCTTTGAGTATTTAGTAAGTAACTGGCCTACCATTACGCACTGCAATTCAGCTATCAGCCCCTACTAAACGCGAATAAACTAAACAGAATTAGGAGATCAGGATATCCAGGAAGGCCACCACGACAGCAATCCCGTTCCGGATTACGGTCACATGTGGAATTGCCAATATCCCTCACCCCACAGACTATATAATCACAGACTATACAGCCCTGTCTAACTTATTCTGCTCACCCCAAAGATTCAATTCTCAAATCATATTCATTTCACATGACTACCGCAGTCTCGGTTAGTCAACAAAATCATTTCTCATATATCAACTCGTTTCTCATGACTACCGCAGTCCTGGTTAGTCAACAAAATCATTTCTCATATATCAACTTGTTTCTCATGACTACCGCAGTCTCGGTTAGTCAACATTTATTCTTTCTTTTCTTTCTTTTCTTTTCTTTTCTTTTCATGGCTACCGCAATCATGGTTAGCCAACATCAATTATTTTTCACTTGAATCTTTATAAATCCCCCAAAAAGACTCATGCAATGAATTATGTTCATGATCACAATCAAATAAATAATTTGTACACATTAACATACAAGAATATAAAAATTAAGCAATTTACCTTATAACATTAGTATTTTAGTAAATTATCAATTAAATCACTATTAGGTAAAGTTACTAAAATACCCTTAATCTTTTTATAAATTTCCAATTGTGTCCTCTAAATGTGAAATTACCTAATTACCCTCAATCTTTTTATAAAATTCCAATTTTGCCCTCAAAGGGTGAAATTACCAAATTACCCTTACTCTTTTTCAAAAATTCCCATTTTGTCCCTACATGTAAAATGACCATTTTGCCCTTAATTTTACAAAAATTTCCACATAATATCCCTTGCATTTAGGGCTGGCCGAATGGTATACACACCATTTCCAACATGTTTTCCAAAGCAACAACTTCCAATTCCAACCAAAAATCAACCAAATCACAAATTCAATCAAAATTCAACAAACCAAATTTCAACCATCACAACACATCAAAAATTCAATCAAACATCATTCCAATCCATGAATTACAATCACAAGCATCAAAAACACAAAACCCCTAAATCAATTTCAAGTTTTCATGATTCTAGGTCAAAATTTTAATCTAACCCTACAACATGTTTTCTTCTAATTCCAAGGGTTCTAATTGAAATTAAATGCCTAGATCCTTACCTTAGACTCTTTAATTGAAGAAAAAGCCTTGAATTCCTTTCTCCCTCACTCCTTGGTCTTGTAGGAATTTTTGAGATTTCCTCCAATTTCTTTTCCTTTTTGCCGATTAACTTAGGGTTTAGGAAGTTTGGATGGTTTGGTTTCTTAATTTGAGATGAGATGATGAAGTTAAGATGAAATTGAAATGAAAACTGCAGCTGCTGGGTTTGGAGACTCATGGTTCTGTTTTTGAGTTTTTGGTGACTTTTTTGCCTTTTACTTAAGTTATTTGCTTCATTAAATCAAGAATTAACCAAATTGGACTTTGCCTTCAAGTCCAGCTGCTGCCCTGCACGTCCAACAGCTCTATTGGACCAAGGGCAGTCCACTTGCCAAGCCTTTCCAGCCCACTTGGACAGCCAAGGAGTTCCAAGTCACTTGCCTACCCCAAAAGTCAACATTTCAAGCACTTTGTAGAAAATTCTAGAAGGTAATTAGGGCTGCTAATTATTTTACAATGTGATTAGAATTTGAAGAAAATAACATCACCATTGGATTCCTCACTATCAAAAACCTTGGGGTAGTGTCTTACTTATCTCTTAATCCAAGCCTAATTAGCTTAATTTAGTGATCTTAGAAAAGCCTAAGTTGTCACTTTTTGATTGGTCAAGGTTCTAAATTAAAATTTTCTTGGTTAAACATTTTTAATAATTATTCTAAGTATATTACAATTATTAGATAATTCTATAGATATCCTATGAATTTTCTCTAAATTTTCTGTCTTAGAATTTTACCGTAATAATTCCTCAAAGTTCTAACTTTCAGAAAATCCTAACAATTCTGAATAAGCATTTTAATTCTTTATCTGTATATATTTTTAATCTATATTCTATTACCTTTCTTTTAAGTTATAAATGAGTTCAAAATTCTATACTTGAAAATTTATCCTGGACAGCTGTCTGACATAGCAGTCCAGTCAACTATCAATTTCGACAAAAATAAAGACATTTGGAAATTCAGAAAATTCTTCTGAGTAAAACTGTATTAATTTCATTAAGAGAATATGTACATAAGGTTTCTATAAAATACAGTGCATAAATGTTAATAATATACATATATAAATGCGTACAATTAATAAAATAGGATGTTACATAATGCAGACAGAATTTGAGATGAGTATGATTGGAGAACTGAAATTTTTCCTTGGAGTGCAAATCAAGCAAACTGACAAAGGCATATACATACATCAAACCAAGTATGTTAAGGAGCTCTTGAAGAAATTCAAGATGGACGATGCTAAACCAATGAAAACACCTATGCATCCAAGAACAGTACTTAGACTGGACGAAGGATCAAATAAGGTGGACAATACCTTATATAGAGGAATGATAGGATCACTCTTATATCTCACAACGTCCAGACCTGACATAATGTTCAGTGTATGTCTATGTGCCAGATTCCAATCTGATCCAAGGGAAGTACACTTAACTACTATAAAAGGCAAAAAGATTTCAGATTAGTTAGATACTGTGATGTTGACTATGCTGGAGATAGAATTGAAAGAAAAAACACTAGTGGAGGATGCCACTTCATTGGTGGAAACTTAGTCTTCTGGATATGCAAGAAGCAAGGCACTATTGCACTATCCACTGCAGAAGCAAAGTACATATCAACTGCAAGTTGTTGCTCCCAAATTCTATGGATCAAACATCAACTTGAAGATTACAGTGTATATGAGAGTAACATTCCTATCTTTTGTGATAACACTACTGCTATTGATCTTTCTAAAAATCCCATATTGCATTCAAGGGCAAAACATATAGAAATTAAACATCACTTTATAAGAGACCATGTTTAGAAAGGGACTATGGAATTACAGTTTGTATCCACAGATGCTCAGCTTACTGACATATATACAAAACCCCTTACTAAAGACAAGCTAGTCCTTTTAAGGAGTATACTTGGAATGGACTTTGTAAAAGAATGATTAACATCTATATGCAGCGTCCAAGTTGACTATAGCGTCCAAAGGCCAATTAGTCACAACATGTGCACTGCATGTGATACATTGAGTCCAATGTCTGGACGATATCATCAGTTATGTGCATTTATTTAAAATGTTTTCTGTTATGGCTAAAACGGCTTCAGTTTGAGTAAGTGAAAGTTAATGCTATATGCTGAGTCACTTAACTGTTAATAACCGTACACACTTACCCAAACATCTCTGCACGCCTCATCATGGCGGGATTAGTGGGTGTAACCTCTTTCTTCAAAATTCAAAAGCCTAAAACCGTTTTGTTTGCCTCAAGAAAGCCCATATAAAAATTGTCACTCACATCAGAAAAACACTTTACTCTTTTTCATCTCTAAACATTCTTCTCTCTGCTCTCACTCTCTCTCACCCCTACCCAAACACTATCTAAAAACCCTAAAGCTCTCACCTTTACCAACGATGTCCAGCTATAGTGAGTCTACTGCAATGGTACTTGATGTTCCATCGTATCCTAACACAGTCGCTGAGACTGATGGAGAAGCTACTGTCAACATTGAGCATTTCTTCGACATCAAGTTTCTGGAAGGTCTTGGTTTGGACTTGGAGGAAAACCTCATGATGTGTGGCATTAGAGGTTACTTTAACGACACTCAGAAGATTTATCCAAAGCTCATCAGGATGTTCTGGAAGAATGCTAGGTTCAAGACACAACGACAAATAGTGTCTACAGTGATTGGAAGAGAAGTCATCCTTTTTACTAAAACAGTAGCCAAGGTCACTGGTTGCATAAGAGAACACAATCAGTATCGCATCAACTGAGCTGATGAGCTGAGAAGTATGGTAACCATGTTTCAAAGGTGCTGTGTGGAAACAAGTTCACAAATTTGAAAAACATAGAATAAAAGAATATGTGCAAGAAGGCAACAATTTGACAGCAGATATGCAATAAGTGCATCTTGCACAAGGCAAGGTCCAAGGACTCAGTTACAGACTTACATCAGTTCGTATTATTTCACTTGATGTAACGCATCCCGTTCAACTTACCTCACACCATCTATGTCAACATCCTCCGCATTTTGAAGGGTCTTGGAGGAGACGAAGACATCTTCTATGCTACTCTGTTGAATAAGATATTCTGGGATTATAAGGTCTACCAGAGAATTTTTATGAGCTGGACGACGATGAAAAGGAGGAGATCACCAAAAAGGGGGAGTTGATTGCTGAGCAACACAAATTCGGGGTAAGCAACATCAAACCCATAAAGATTAATCTGACTGCAAAAGAAATCAAACACCTGGACGAGCAAAGCATCAAGAAGAAAAGGAAAGAACAGAGAAAATTAGTTCAAAATGATGATGAAGAAGAAATGGACTTATTCGACATTGCAAAGAAGATTAAGAGGATTATGAATGACCAAGAAACAAGAAAAACAGCAAGGCAGATACACAACAACAACAACAACAAGAGGCAGTAGAAAAGGAGAAGAGGACCAAGAAAAGACAAGAAGTATATGCACCGTCCAACTCTCCTACTCCTCAAGACAAGTGTCCAAAGACAACTTCTAATAGAAGGAGTCCAAGGAAGCAAGTCCAGGAGAAGTCAATAAACCAAAGGCTCGGGGACTTGAGTGAAACTGATGATGATGATGATGTCCATATTGGTCAGATCAAGAGGAAAGTTGAAGAAAAAGAGCCTGAGGTCGAGAAGAAGCAAATGGTGACTGTAGAGTCCAATGCTGGAAACTCTGTTTTACCCACTGCAGTACCCAAGAAGGTCAAGACCAGAGCGTCCAGACCGAGGAAAGTAAATGATCGTCCTTCTTCCTCTCATAAGACTGAACGTGCATCTAGTTCGGTTCCATCTGCTGCTGCCCCAACTCAACAACAACAACAACAACGTCCACCCTCATCACCAATAAACTTATCCAAGTTTATTCGTCTAAGAGATACATGGAAAGATGCTTGGACTGCATGGACCATTCCACCAAGGGTCCAAGAAAAGACTGAAGAAGAAAATATTAAAGAAAGATTTCTTGCAATTCTTTTCAAGAGAAATGAACAAAACCACTGCAAGAAGAGTGATGTCATTTGAATACCTCTTCAAGAACTGCTACAGAGGAGTTATACATCTTCCTCAGCTCCTCAATGGACGAGGTATAATCATGTTCATACTTCTTCTGCTGAGTATAATGCCTTGCCAGAAGATGCAATAATCTGCAATGATCCACCAACCTGGATGAGACAGACATATCCAAACCTAATTAGGATGGATCGTCCTTACTCTTGTCCTGTTAGCACTTAACGACGAGTACGACTAGCACAAGAAGAAGAAGAAGAAGAAGGCTGCAACAACTAAGAAAACAGCACAGTCCAATGAAGACAAGCAAATACATGCAGACTTACAAGCTGCTATGAAGGAGAGTTTGGAGAAGAAGAAGAAGAAGAAGGCTGCAACAACTAAGAAAAAAGCACAGTCGAATGAAGATAAGGAAATACATGCAGAGTTACAAGCTGCTATGAAGGAGAGTTTGGACCCGTCCAAGTCCACTCAACGACCTTCTATTACATGGGAAAAGGACATTCAGTTCTGGACCCCTATCACAAAGTTCATGCCCCTTCATCCTGGAACTCTAGTGCTTAACTTCTCTACAAAAGATTATTATGGTTTAGGAAAGCTTTTAGCCCAATAATTTCTATAAGATCAAGCTTTTGCATATCCCCCCAACCTCCACATCAGTCGATCTATAAACATAAAGTTCGTTCTTGATAAGGTATGTCCTAGACTACTTGTTTATGATGCTGGAAAGAAGAAAGGCTTCAAGTTCTATGGCACTGAGATGCCTTGCAGAGAAGAAAAGGTGCAGCTTCTGAACTCACTTCATAAATGGGACCATCTATTTGGTACGGCTAGAAGGCTGACAAGGACTCTAGATAATTATGATGCAAGAACTTTTTGGCGCCAAATTGTTTAGACTGATATAGAAAAGCCAAGTCTTCTTGATGAACACGCACTAACTTCGTGTTTCCCCCCTGATATTATTCAAGTCCTGCGTCCAGTGAAGACTTTCCATTTCGATGATACCTATGCTTGCTTCCTAGCTGATGATGATGGGTTCTTCAACGTATTGAAGAATTTGCCAACCATTAGGAGCAACATTGTTTTTGACATCTGCAAGGTTGATCATGCATTTTTTGAACAGCAAGTGCGGATGATTCATGACCATCAGCAAGCAGAGAGGGAAAATGAAAAACAAGTTGAGTTGGATGCTGCCTCTACAAAGATTGCTGAAGTTCTCATTGAACTTGATATTGAGAATGAAGTACAAGTGGATGCTGAACACTTTGTCACTTCATTTGATGATCAGATTGCCAAGCCTGCTGAAGAGTCCAAGGTTGATGAAGTTCAACCAGAAGTACCTAAAGAGATGCCTGTTGCATAAGAATCCAACATAGTCAAACATGTTCCTGAAGTCTCTGCTCCAATGACTTCAACTGAAGCTCACTCAGGAACTCAACAGCATTTGGTGACCAACAGCTCTCCTAGTCCAAGGGCCATTATCCCTTTGAGTTTTGCTGAACCCCAAGCAGTTACTGAAGCAGCGACGGATCTAGAAATTTTAGGTAGTGGAGGCAATACTTATACATAAATTTATACCATTAAAAATATAACATAACATTTTTGAAAGTATAAACATGCATTACAATAGAGAACTCTACGAGTTTTCATATTTTGAAAACATTGGATGATTTTCTCATTTTCAACAATATCAAAAACCTCTCTCTATGTAAGTAACTAAACAATCATTCAACCATTCATCTCCTATACGATTTCTCATCCGATTCTTGATGATATTCATAGCAGAGAAAGCTCTTTCAACTTATGCAGTTGCCACAGGTAGTATCAAAGCTAACTCTAAAAGCAGATACACCAATGGATAGATAACATGTTTTTTAGTCTCCACAAGCTTTATTGAAAGATCGCTAATCCCTCTTAATTCTGAAAATGCATTTTCAGAACATACATCTATGAAATAATTTTCAAGCTGACTATCTAGTGCCAAAAGTTCAACAGAAGAAAATTCTGAAGGATAAAATTGAGCAAAACGAATCAACTTCTTAATTATCAAACGTAGAAAATGAGTCTCTTAGATTTAAGTATGCTACACAAAGAAGCAACCCAATATTCACTTCTGTAAAACGATTATTCAACTCTTGAAGTTGTCGATCAATCACTTGATAGAATAATTCAACTTGAAAATGATGCAAATTAAAAACTTTTTCCATTTTGTGCCTTGACCTTCCTTGTGTTTGAAAAGTTTCATTCATATTTGGAACATCAATATTATGTTTTTCACAAAATAATGAAACAACATTGAGCAAAGAATGCCAACCATCATCCCTCATGGCTTGTAACCTTTGTTTGGACACAATAACTAACTTCATAGCATTTACAATATCTTGATCACTTCTTTGTAATGCTTGAGATAACACATGAGTAATCCCTAGAATATTTTTCATCAAGTGCAAGATGAAAACAAATTCAAAAGATTGCATAGAATTCAACAAAGCATATGCTTCAACCTTTTTCTCTAAACTTATGCCATCTTCTTCAATTATTTCAAGCACATCAATCATGGAAGAGAATAGAGAAACTAGACTAAGTAATGTACCATAATGTGAGCTCCATCTAGTGTCTCCTGCTTTCTTGATTGTTCTTTCTTGATTCAAGCCACGCCCACTAGAGATTTCTCTTTTTTGCAATGCTTCTTTCACCTTTGTAATTTGACTTTCTCGAAGAATATCTCAACGCTTACATGATGCTCCAACAACATTAGAAAAATTAGCAACTGAATTAAAAAATAATGCAACTTCAACATGTTTTTTTGCTAATGTAACAAGAGCTAATTGAAGTTGATGGGCAAAACAATGAATATAGAATGCAGGATAATTCTCTTTCAATATCAAGCTTTTGAGACCATTAGATTCGCCTTGAATATTACTTGCTCCATCATATCCTTGTTCACGCAACCTTGACAAGCTTAACCCATATTTTGCAAATAATGATTCCAAAGCCAATTTTAATGATAGAGCATTAGTATAAGGAACATGAACAAGACCAAGAAAATGCTCTATAACTTGTCCTTTCTTATTCACATAACGTAAAACCACAATCATTTGCTCCTTAACTAAAATATCTCGAGATTCATCAATCAAAATAGCAAACAACTTATGTCCTAGATCATCAAGTATGACTTTAGTGGTTTCACTAGTAGCACTAACAACATCTTTTTGAATTGTAGGAGTTGTTAACTTAAGATTTCCACGAGCATTCTTCAAAACTTCATGAATAGCTTCATTGTGGTTAGCAAGAAAATCTAGAAGTTCAAGAAAATTCCCCTTATTACTTGATGCAATTGATTCATCATTACCACGAAAAGCCAACCCTTGGCACAATAAAAATAAAATACAATCAACTATAGTAGTCAAATGAATTATGTATTCCTTTTTAAGATTGATCAAACTGCTTACATAGCAGTTTCAATATGTTGCTTTTGTTTCATTAGAGCTTGACAACTTTCCCATGCTTGATTACGGAAACTATCCGTAGCTCCAACATGAACTTGAAACATGTCACTTTTTTTCCAATTTGTAAAACCTACTGTTATAAATGCATCACCACCACCCTTATGTTCTCCAACATGTGATCTCATAAGATAAAAACATAAGCAATATGTCACATCCTCCTTTTGACTATATTCTAACCATTTGCCATATTTTACATACCAATCCAGATTAAATTTACAAAAGGTATCCCCAAATTTTCTTTGTGGAAAATTAATCTCTTTTGGTTGACAAGGACCCTTTTGCAAATAATATCTCCTAATTTCACCTCTATCACTTGGATGATAATTTGGAATTTTTGGCCTTAAACTAGGATCATCAGGATCCTTTTCCAAATCAAATTCCAAAAATCTTTTTTTTCATGGAAGGACCCAATGTGCAACTTTTACATTCATCAAGTGCTTTAGAAGAAGATGATTGCTCTAAAGAAGATTTTCTTTTGAAATATCTTTCTATTTCTACAATACAAAAAAAACTTTTAACTAATCTAACTAATACAAAAATACAAAAAACACAAATAATTTTTTATATTACCAAAATCAGAAAATATTATCATAACAAAATCTAAATATTAGGAGAAAATAAGCAATAAAATATTTTAAAAAGTACATTAATATTCTTTGAAGAGAAGAAGTTCAAATAACTAACCATCAAAAGACCAAAACAAGCTCTTTTTCGTAATTTCCTTCTCTTTCACAGATTCAACATGCTTTCACACTTTAGATTTTCTGGACAAAGAAAAGAAAGCAGTGAGCTCAATAAATATGAAAAAATATGTAATATTATCAATAAAAAAAAAGCCTACTTTCTATCGAAAATCTCATCCCACAACTCTGTTCATTACAACTTGCTTCAATGTGGCAACGGTAAGGCAATGCCTTGCTCTCGTCAAGTGCTCACTCAACTCAAGTGCCAATTGAATAAATATTGAACAAATACCAAAAGACACAATAGCTAATGAGAAATAAAGAAGTAGAAGGCGAAGGGTCGAAAGTTGAAAGCGAAACAAAGCTTAGAAAACCTGAAAGCGTATTCAAGAAGTTACTTATTAAAGTTTTTGATTTTTATTAATATTTTCCTTTGAAAATAATATATTAATGTATTATAGGAACCGTCAAACTGCACACTTTTTTTTGGCTATTGGGAACTAGACACTTTACTTATTTCGGTATAATATATATATATATTAAACATACAAAAGTTACTTATTATTGACTTTCGTTAAAACATAAAATAAGGAATATTTTAATATTATATACATTTGGACTTAATTGACTTTCATTTCAAATAATATTGCAGGGGGCTGCGGGGGCACTTAATATATTAATATATACTATATACTATATATATTAAGGGACTTAAAAAGTTAGTGGGGGGTATTTGCCCCAACAGTCTTCAATGTGCATCCGTCCTTGGAAGAAAGGGTTCAACAGGTTGTTTCACAAGATCCCAGGCAACAATAAGAAGAAAATCAAGCCATTTTTAGGGCTTTTGCAGAGCAACAATAGGCTGAAGCTAAACAACAAAGGAGAATCAAGCAAAATGTTATTGCTGATCAGTTCATGAACTTATCTCAGATTCTTGCAACTCAGATTCAAACTACTACAGCCAACATTCTTGGCACTGTTTCAAATCAGATACCTCCTATGCCACCTCTTGTGCCACTTGTTCAACCTGTGCCTCATGTTGATGAACAACCTGTTATTGAGCCACCACCACCAATTCAACCACCACCACAACAACCACCTCCACCACAAGAACCACCTCAACAGCCTTAGGTGACCATGATGGTCAATCACTCTTCCATCTTTCAAACCCACATTTTGTTGATGACAAAAGGGGGAGAAAATGGAATTTTGATCATAAAGCCTAGCTTGCACTCTATGTATATATCTTTTTGTTTTATGGCTGTCTATCTAATACATGAGGTGTTTGATCATATTTTCTGCATTTTTAATCTCTGATATTTTCTTTATGTTTGATCATCATGCTCTTATCCTACCTTCCACTTTGATACCTTATGTTTAACATGCTTTGATTTATCTTTTTTATATCTTTTGAAGCAAGAGAAATGTTGAACTCAGGGGGAGTACTTCATTTCTTATTTCCTTATACCCTGTCAACATTTTCTGGCATTGCATAATCATCATATACACATATCACTCTAATACCTTTATATGATTATGTGTTTGCTCTTATCAAAATTTAACTTTGTTTGCCATCATAAAAAAGGGGGAGATTGTTAGAGTCTAAGACTTTGGACGATGTATAACCCCTCAAACTTTGGTTTTGATGATAACAAATAAGTTTAAATTTTGAAGTATCTAATGATTCATGTTTGAGTATTACAGGTCCTACACCGTCCAATGCCAGTGTGGTATTGTATCTCTTAAGCTCAGACTATATATTGTTATGTGAAAATAGCGTCCAAGCATAAACTGGAAACTGTTTTTCTAAGTATAAAACCAGCATCCAACGCGCTGTTATAAATAAGCATCCAATACTTTGTGAAAACCAGTGTGACAACACTATGTTATTTTTGGAAGTGTCCAACTGCTTATATAACTTACACAACTTATTTCTATCATCAGTTATATAAGGCGTCCACTATGTCAAAAAGTACACTTATGTTTTTCGAGGATGATTTCATTTGATTATCACTCTCTATTTTTCCCTCTCTTTTCATACATGACATTTCATTTTAATATTCAAAAAGTGTACCACAGGAGATAGGAAAACTTCTCTATGCAAAAAGGAACTTTTCGTTCAAGTAGTGGAAGCGCTACTCGTCCTTTTGTCCTCTTTCTCTCTCCACCCCAAGTTGACACGTAGTAACGGTCAAATGATTGTGAGATAACGGATTTCCACCAAGGCTTAGATTCCATAATGGATACTTTCGCTCAAAGGCCTGTATATAGAGGATGAGGCTCTTGAAGAAGATAACGAAGCTTGAACAAAATTTTCAAAGAGCTGAAACTCTTGACACTTGCGCAAAAGAAAAGAGCTTATTTCGTAGCTTTGCTAAGTTATTCTGTGTAATTGGTTTCATATTGTAATATGCTATCTGTGAGAGTTGTTTTGATATTTTGTAATCAAACTATTGTTTGGAAAGCCAGGAGTGGCTTAGTGAAAAATAATACTTGGGTGTTCTTTAATCTCAGGGGGAGATTAAAGGTGTGCTAGAAGTGGCCTAGAGAATACTTGTAGCCAGAAGTGGCAGGATAGAGAATACTTGTTTGTAATCAATGTTTTGATTAGTGAAACCCTTCAAAAGGTTATTTTTGAAGGCGAACTAGACGTAGCTTAGTTTGAGTGAACCAGTATAAACCAAGTGTTTTTACTCTATTGCTTTTTGCATACTTGTTATCTCTTATGTTATTTCTTAAGCATTGGACACACAAGTCTTTATTTACAAATTGGTTTGTGAAAAGCTTTATACATCGCTTAGACGATACTCTGAAAACACAGTTTCATCAAATTGTCTTTTTGAACTATTGGACGATCTCTGTGATTCTGTATTTGCAAGTCCCTTGTAAAATCTAAATTAAGAAATCTCCATCTTTATGAAAAAGATTTTAAGTTTTATCTAACATACTATTCAACCCCCCTTCTAGTGTGCTTCCTGTAT
Organism: Pueraria montana var. lobata; assembly: GCA_026413185.1. Classification (NCBI taxonomy): domain Eukaryota; kingdom Viridiplantae; phylum Streptophyta; class Magnoliopsida; order Fabales; family Fabaceae; genus Pueraria; species Pueraria montana. Next base: position 38,175,899 of record CM048656.1, read on the forward strand.
TTCACAACCTATTGTGAACTCGAATATTCTATCTTTTGAAGATAGCATTTTAGTCTTTTGCACTTATTCCTTGAGTCTTTTCTTAAGAAGTCTTCTGGACCTTATCTTATTTCCAAGGGTGATTCTTGGTCTACTTCTTCATGAGATTCTAATAGCAGTTGTCCAGAACTCACAACACTTGTCTTCAGTAACAAGTGTTCATCCATGATTCTAGTTGCATGAATGTTTAGCAAATCATTTGACCCCTCAATAGGTAGAATCTTTGTTGTCTGAACATGTCCAGAGTTCCTTCTAATGGGAATAGGTGTGTTCTTCCCATCAATGATTGGTGTCTTGCTTGTGTTTACTTCATCTCTTGTAGTAGTCATCACTTCTTTATGATCTTTTCCTCTTACACTATTAAGTGCACTTAACCCTCGGAGGCTAAGCTTTGATACCAACTAAAGTGGAATAAAAGACCACTAGAAGGGAGGTTGAATAGTGACACTTGACTGACCATGGATTTTTCTGAAAAAGAACATGCAGCTTCTGAAGTTTCAAAAGTTGTTCAGAGTCTAGATTTCAGAAGCCTTGTTAGGATCACAACTTATCCCTTTACAGTACTTTGTATGAAAATAGTTTTCTAATACGATCTTTAAAAAGATACTAACATATACTGTTTTAGAAGCTACTTAAAATATCATATTCTAGCTAGTGTAGACTCTAGTTTTATCTTTTATATAGAAGAGTAGATGTTGCTTCTAAACCTTGAAAATTGTTTGAGAAAACTTCTTAAGGTTTATATCAAATATGTAACATTGTAAAATATGTTTTCCAAACTAGTGAATGTAAAAGCAACAAATCTGAAGCTGTAGAAAAGGATAAAGTACACACAGAATTTATACTGGTTCACCCACAACCTAGGACTACATCCAATCCCTATACCTGTAGGATTTCCACTAACATAAGCACCAACTATGGTATTCTTTCTTTCTTGAAACCTCCATAGGCTCTTACACCACTATTCTCCAAGCCTCTGCAGGCTCCTCCTAAGTATTCTTTCGAAAAGTCTCTCTAGGCTTCACCTAAGTATTCATTCTAAAATCCTCTCTAAGCTTTCTAACTAGTATTCTCTAAGCCTCTGCAAGCTCTACCCAAGTATTATTTCAAAAAGCCTCTCCAAGCTTCGAACCCAAAATAGCAACTGCTACTTGACTCACATAGCACTTTGGTGTGCTCACTCTAAACCTTCAGAAGCAGTAGTCCCCTAACTACTCTTCTGAGGTTCCATATCCTAAATTGGTTTTGTTTAGGGATAGGTACCTAATACACCTTTCAGGGAAAAACTGATTAGTAAGCTCCCCCTGAGAAGATGTTTACAAACACTTAATGGATAAGGATTTGGCTCTAAATTCCTAGAGAGTATAGGCTAAGGAAGAAAATTGTATCAGAAGAAAATGATATATGTACAATGCAGCTTTTGATCTATACCCTCTTTATCCTTTTTTCCTTCCTATCAAGGAACTTCAATTACACTTCATCATACTTAAATAGAGCTTTGAAGATGATCGTTGCTCCTATTCTTGAGAGTCTGCGAGGCTAAGGAGGTCCATTGTGAGTTGTCTCCATCATCACAAATGGTTCCTCCTTCTTCCTTACCTGGAATAGCTTGCACACAATTTAAATATGAAATTATGGTCGTTGGTGCTTGTTGTTGTTAATGGCTCATGACTTCTCATTTCTCCAACATAATCATGAATTTTGCTACTCCAAAAAAAGTGAGTCTTCTACAGATTGGTCTTCTTTCTTCTTCGAGTGTGTAGTTTTCTTGATACTCATTTTCTCTTTTTTGGTTGCCTTGTTGATATTGGACTTGCTGTTTGGTGACTCACTCTATCTTCTTCGATTTGACTCATGTCTTCAGAAAAGCTTATCACTTCATATGACAGTGCCTCGATACATTGTTGCATGGTGTCTTCTCCATAACTTCTAGTGCGAGCTTCTGAACTATGTAGACACGTCTATCTTCACTGTTCTTCCTTGAAGTGCATCTTCTGATGATCCTTGAGTCATGTGTAGCTTCTGATATCTACCCCTTGACTCAAGTTACCTCCAGAACCATGCTTCTAGTCATATGCAACTGCATTTTGACATAAAAATCATGATTGCCCTTCTGTTTCTGGTTTCGTGCTTCTAAAGTTGAACAATCTTCAGATTTGAGATACCTTCATTATAGGCCAATTGATGTGAACCCAAGAAGGTTTAGGACCTTTGAACCCATAAGTCACTTGAATTACACCCACCCCAAGAAAACTAAGAATCAGATTGGATGATCCACTTGAACCCTTGAGTACAAGACACAAGAACCCAAAGTGTTTGAGACGCCACAAGGATGATCAAGCCTTGATAAGTCAGAAAAGTTCTAAAAAGAACCAAAGAGAAAAACTCTCTCACTAATCTGAATTTTCATAATTGCTTTCATTCAACTTGGTTCTGGATACAATAAGTTTTGCCTATTTATAGAGTAAGTGCTGACCTAGGTAATTATTAAACATTAAATCCCTATGTAACAGCACATTAACTAGGCAAATGAAAAGTCCCAATTAAACCCACATCAATCAGCTTATTTAATATGTAACAGTTGAATACATTTATTATCCCCAAGTTAAAAAGACTCTTATTAAACCAAAGTACATGAAAAGAAACTTCAAACTCATCCAAATACATCAGCTGGCCATAAAAACACTCTTTCAGCCCAAAAAAAACATAATTGAGCATAAATACAACCAGCCCATGTATAGTTGATGGCCCAAGCTCCTTAATTTCAATGGTTTTGGCCCAAATCTCCTTCTACAGCTCCATCTTTTGCCCAAATTAATATTAAAACGTGATTATGCTCAAATTTAGATTGGACATAATTTTGTTTGGGCCAAATGTCTTAAACAAGTCCATTTAGTGCTTCCTTGAATCTCCCAGCCATTGCTCTTGTAATAGGCCCACTTGGAATTTGCAAAGGATCCCTCAAAGTGCTTGAATGTTCTTGTTCCAGCCCATGATTCTCATCATCCCCTCTCTCCTCCAAAGGATTCATCATCGAATCTTCACCTGCATTATAAGGAGATAAATTAGCAACATTGAATGTAGAACTAATATTGTACTCACCAGGAAGATCTATCTTGTATGCATTATCATTTATCCCTTCAAGGACTTGAAATGGTCCTTCTCCCCTTGGAGCCAATTTAGATTTTCGTTGAGCTGGAAACCTCTATTTCCTCATGTGCTCCCACACCCAATCACCTGGTTCAAAGATAACACGCCTTCTTCCTTTGTTGGCATGGGATGCATATTGGTCATTTTTCTTTTGAATTTACTGCCTAACATTTTCATGAAGCTTCTTTACCATTTCAGCCTTCTTTTTTCCATCAAGGCTAGCTCTTTCATCTACAGGCAATGGTATTAAATCCAAAGGAGTTAGTGGATTAAAACCATAAACTACTTCAAAATGAGAGTAACTAGTAGATGAATGAACACTCCTATTATATGCAAACTCAACAAATGGCAAACATTCTTCCCAATTCTTCAAATTCTTTTGAACAACTACTCTAAGCAACTGAGTTAAAGTTCTATTGACTACTTCTGTTTGCTCATCTGTTTGTGGGTGATGAGATGTAGAAAATAACAATTTAGTACCAACCTTTCCCCACAAAACCTTCCAAAAATGGCTGAGAAATTTTGTATCCCTATCAGACACAATACTTCTTGGCACACCATGAAGCCTCACAATTTCTTTGAAATCTGCAATATGAACAGCATCATCAGTTTTATGACAAGGAATGAAATGTGTCATTTTAGAAAATCTATCAACCACCACAAAGATTAAATCTCGTCCCCCCCCCCCCCTTGACCTAGGAAGTCCCAAAATAAAGTCCATAGATATTTCTAACGAAGGTTCACTAGGTACTGGTAGAGGAGTATACAAACCATGTGGTAAAACTCTAGATTTTGCCTTTTTACAAGTAATGCACTTACCACAGATTCTTTCAACATCACGCTTCTTTCAACATCACGCTTCATTTTAGGCCAAAAGAAATGCTCATGCAAAACATCTAAAGTCTTTCTCACACCAAAATGTCCTATTAATCCTCTCCCATGAGCTTCCCTTATAAGCAATTCATGCATAGAACATTGAGGCACACATAATTTATTCTTTCTAAACAAGTATCCCTCAACTTTATGAAATTTCCCAAATGCTCCCTTTTCACATGCAGCAAAAATTTTAGTAAAGTCACCATCATTTTTATACAAGTCTTTCACATATTCAAAACCAATTAATCTTGCTTCAAGAGAAGTAAGTAGAACATACCTTCTAGATAAGGCATCTGCAACTATGTTCTCCTTACCTTGCTTGTATTTTATGACATAAGGAAAAGGTTCAATGAACTCCAACCACTTTGCACGCCTTTTATTCAACTTACCTTGACCTTTCAGATGCTTCAAAGATTGATGATCTGTATGAATGACAAACTACTTTGGCCAAAGGTAGTGTTGCCAAGTCTCTAATGCTCTCACAAATGCATAAAGCTCCTTGTCATATGTTGGATAGTTCAAAGCTGATCCACTTAATTTTTCACTGAAATAAGCAACAAGCTTTCCTTCTTGCATCAAAACAGCTCTTATACCAATTCCTAATGCATCACACTCAATCTCAAAAGTTTTATTAAAGTTAGGAAGTGCTAAAATAGGTACAGAACATAACCTATCTTTAAGAACTTGAAAAGCATTATCTTGAGCTTTCTCCCATTTAAATCCTACAGATTTCTTAATGATCTTAGTGAGTGGTGTAGCAATTGTACTAAAATCTTTCACAAAACACCTATAAAAACTAGCTAAACCATGAAAGCTTCTCACCTCAGTAATGCTTGTAGGCGTTGGCCATTCTTTTATTACCTTTACCTTTTCCTCATCAACTTCTATCCCTTGTGAACTAAGAACAAAACCAAGGAAAATAATCTTTTCCATGCAAAAACAACACTTTTCCAAGTTAGCATACAATTTTTCCTTTTTCAGAACATCTAGGACACAATGCAAATGACTCACATGTTCATCATAAAGCCCATGTTTTGTTTTAAAAGCAGTTGTCCACTCATCCCCTTCCCTCATCCTAATTTGATAGAACCCATATTTCAAATCAATTTTAGAAAAGATGCAAGAACCATGCAATTCATCCAGCATGTCATCTAATCTAGGAATGGGATGACAATACTTTGCCGTGATATTGTTCACAGCTCTACAATCACTGCATATTCTCCATGATCCATCTTTCTTAGGAACAAGAAGAACTAGAACTGCACAATGACTCAAACTTTCTCTTACATATCCTTTTTCCATGAGCTTTTCAACTTACCTTTGAATTTCTTTGGTCTCTTTTGGATTGCATCTATAAGCTGGACGATTTGGAATAGTTGCTCCAAGAATGAAGTCAATTTGGTGCTCTGTTCCCCTAATAGATGGCAACCCACTAGGAATTTCTTCTGGAAATATATCTCCAAATTCCTGCAATAGCGAACAAATACTTGGAAGAGAAGGATCAAGAAAGTTAGTGTTTAAACATGCCTCCTTGTAAATAAATACAAGCATAGGTTGTTTGTTGAGATAAGCATCTCTCACTTCACTTTCTTTTGCACAAAAATTCTCTTTTCTTTTCAGTTTTTCTTCTTTTTTCTGAATTTCTTTTTTTGATCCCTCATTTTTTTCACACTTCTTTTTTTTATTTTCTCTCTCTCTCTTTTTTCATCTCACTCTTTTTCTTTTGACCCTCATTTTTCAATTCACTCTCTTTTTTCTCTCTATCTTTCTTCATTTTGAGTTGATCCTCATACACTTGCTTAGGAGAAAGTGGTGCAAGAGTAATGGACCTATTATTCATCATAAATGAATATCTGTTGGTGTGCCAATCTTTAGTTACCCTACGGTCAAACTCCCATGGTCTTCCCAAAAGTATATGCCCAGCATGAATAGGAACAATATCACAAAGTACTTCATCATTGTATCTACCAATTGAGAATGAAACCAGAACTTGGTCTTTAACCTTAACCTCCCCACAATCATTCAACCATTGCAATTTATAAGGTTTGGGGTGTTTAATGGTAGACAAGTTCAACTTCTCAACTAATGTAGTACTTGCAACATTTGCATAACTCCCTCCATCTATAATCATACTACATACCTTATTATTTATAAGGCAGTGAGTATGGAATATATTTTCCCTTTGTTGCTCCACATCATCCTCCTTAACTTGAGAATTTAGAACACGTCTAGAAACAAGTGCTTCCCCTTCAGCTGCATACTCAATCTCATCATCACTTGCATCTTCAAGTGAGGGCATGGATTCACCATCACTTTCTCCTTTAGTCATCACCTCATTGTTATGCATAATCATGACTTTCTTGTTAGGGCATTGTGATGCAATGTGACCTGTTCCCAAACACTTGAAACATTTAATATCTCTATTTCTAAATGGTTGGGAATTAGGTTTACCTTTGTAATTGGAAGAGTCTTCTTTGCCTTTTGAGCCTTCTTTTGGAACAACCTTTTCTTCCTGCTTCCAATTCTGTTTGAAAGAAGAACTAGAGCCTACATTGAACTTTGATGCTCTTTTTTACTTCAATTCTCTCTCTACCTTCATTGCCATGTGCACCATATCTTCTAACTCCACATAATGCTGCAACTCCACTATGTGAGCAATTTCTCTATTTAGCCCATTCAAGAACCTTGCCATTGTAGCCTCCTTATCTTCATTCACATCAGCCCTTATCATAACTACCTCCATTTCTTGATAATACTCCTCTATACTCCTAGACCCTTGTCTCAAACTTTGCAATTTTTGATAAAGGTCTCTGTAGTAATGACTAGGAACAAACCTCTTCCTCATTAGGGCCTTCATTTCCCTTCATGTTTCTATAGGTCTTTCACCATCTCTCCTCCTACTCAGAACCAATTTATCCCACCAAACAATGGCATAATCAGTAAACTCAACCATGGCTAATTTCACCTTTTTTTTTCTTCAGAATAGTTATGGAAATCAAAAATCAACTCCACTTTTTTCTCCCATTCTAAATATGCTTCAGGATCATTTCTACCTTGGAAAGAAGGTATTTTCATTTTAATTTTACCAAGGTTTCCATCTCTCCTATTTCTATCTCCAGAAGGACCTCTTCTATCATCCCTTCTATGCTTTTCTCTTCTACGCCTATTTCTTCCTACTTCAGTTTCAGCAGATGCATATTCATAGTCATCCTTATCCTCAGTTTCTTCTCTAACTTCCTTTTCAGCCTTAGACTCATCCCTACCTCCTTGATTTCTCCTACCATGCCTCCCAAAGTTAGGATCTCTATTTGATTGCTCCTTTTGCATATTGGAAATCATATCTTCTTGTTTATTCATCTTATCCTTTATTTCATCAAAATCCATATTGAAACGTTCAAGCTGTTGTTGCATGGCTTTTAAGGTGAACTCTATTTTATGTGGAGTTCCACCACTGGATGTGTTATCCTTACTTGCCATTGGAAAGTTGCAAGAAAAACTTGTTAGGAAAAAAAATCCTCGCAATTCCTCACGTGTTTACCCTTAAGAAAGATGACACTCTTCCCTCGTGTTTCACTCTTTCTTTGGCTTTTTCTTTAGATGAACACTCTAGCCTTTTTCCACTCTTAGTCTTCTCTATAAGTTCTTTAGAGGACTTAATCAACTCAATTAAAGGCTATCACAATTCTTGCAGAATGCAACACTTTAGGAACAAAAGACAATACAAATTGGAAACTGGATGAGTAGAAAAGAACTCAAGAAATAATAACCAAAACTTGAGACACTAACTTGTAAATATTATAAAACCAGCAGAATTTCTTTCTTTTTTTTTTTTATAATTTTCATACTTTTTTTTTCTTCTATTTTTTTTCACTTTTTTTTTGCTATTTTTTTTTTACTTTTTCTTTGCTATTTACCACGTTTTTTTTCAGTATTTTGTTTTGTTTTGCTATTTTCTTTTTAAAGAAGAAGATGAACAACAAAATCTAGAAATGAAGATGAACAAGCAAAAGGAAAGGACAAAGGAAACAAAATTGTAAAAAGAAAACTAAAAAGGGATATAACCTGATTTTAGAACCGAAGCTTTGATAACCAAATGATGTGAACCCAAGAAGGTTTAGGACCTTTGAACCCACAAGTCACTTGAATTACACCCACCCTAAGAAAACTAAGAATCAGATTTGATGATCCACTTGAACCCTTGAGTACAAGACACAACCCAAAGTGTTTGAGACACCACAAGGATGATCAAGCCTTGATAAGTCAGAAAAGTTCTAAAAAGAACCAAAGAGAAAAACTCTCTCACTAATCTGAATTTTCAGAATTGCTTTCATTCAACTTGGTTCTGGATACAATAAGTTTTGCCTATTTATAGAGTAAGTGCTGACCTAGGTAATTATTAAACATCAAATCCCTATGTAACAGCACATTAACTAGGCAAATGAAGAGTCCCAATTAAACCCACATCAATCAGTTTATTTAATATGTAACAGCTAAATACATTTATTATCTCTAAGTTGAAAAGACTCTTATTAAACCAAAGTACATGAAAAGAAACTTCAAACTCGTCCAAATACATCAGCTGGCCATAAAAACACTCTTTCAGTCCAAAAAAAATAATTGAGCATAAATACAACCAGCCCATGTATGGTTGATGGCCCAAGCTCCTTAATTTCAATGGTTTTGGCCCAAATCTCCTTCTACAGCTCCATCTTTAGCCCAAATTAATGTTAAAACGTGATTATGCTCAGATTTAGATTGGACATAATTTTGTTTGGGCCAAATGTCTTAAACAAGTCCATTTAGTGCTTCCTTGAATCTCTCAGCCATTGCTCTTGTAATAGGCCCACTTGGAATTTGCAAAGGATCCCTCAAAGTGCTTGAATTTCTTGTTCTAGCCCATGATTCTCATCACCAATGCTTCACACCTTTCTCCATGCTTCTTAATCAAGTCATGTCTTTTAAAAGCACTCAAGGCAAACCATTAGTAGCACAAGTCTAAAAGGCTTATAATTTGTTTCTTAAAGGATTGTTGTCATTAAAACATTTAAATTAGAAAGGGTTCTTCTTCAACAATATTATTAGGGAAAGGATTCTTAAATTAATAATGTGAGTAAATTAGTATAATGGTCACGAGGATGACAAAGAAGCCTATGGAAATTATTAAAGATTGAGAGGTATAGATTTGACCATAGGCATGAAGGATTTATTACAGACCTAAAGAGAGTTGATAAACCATATTTTGTACGTAATAGGACATGAGTTTTGACCTTGAAATGCTTTATTTTATGTAAATTATTTTGGCAAAACTCATGTTTTTATGCTAAGTGTGTAACAGGAAGGCCCCCAAGAGAATAAACATGAAAAAAACCTAAAAAGGGATGACTTGAAGAATATTTGGGCATCTCCCGAAGAGCATAGCCATGCTCAATGAGCACGGTCGTGCTCAAGACTGTGCTCAAGTGAGCACAGCCATGCTCAAGACCATGCTCTGATTTGCACAAGAGGAGTTATCAGCGTCACCATTTTTCAAGAACAGTCGTGCTCCTTAGAGCATGACCATGCTTTAATTTGCACAAAAAAAGCCTTCAATGTCAAACTTTTTCGAGAACGGTCATGCTGAAGCAAAAATTTGAATTTTGATTTTTTGCTCGCTCACATAGCACGACTGTGCTCCCCAGAGTATGGTCGTGCTGACTTCCGCATGACAATTACACTTTTTGTATTATAAATAAAAAAATTGGAAGTGAGGGTTTGGGTATCTTTTACTCTGTTACAAAAATAGTGTTCACTGATAGAGTCAATGACAAACAGAGAGACTTGGGCTTGGGAAGTACGTGAGGAACATAACAGGGTTCTTACTTGTAAAGTTTCTATCTCTTTTTGTTCTTTATGTTATCAATTGTAATTTTCTACCTTCCTGTTCCTATGGCTGACTGATTACCTTTGTTAGGGTTCTGATGTAAATTGAGTATGTAATCCCCTTTTGCTATTTTAATTGAATTTCTTAAGTTCCCTTTATCAATTGAATTATTTCATTGCTTTGCATGTTATAGGATCTGATCAATCCTAAGTTTAGCCAATTGTATGTTAGTGACCATTTACTTCCAATTGGCAGAGAACTATGAAATAATTGGGTTTATGCAAACATGCATGATCAAACTTATTTGGTAAATTTCTAATCGGATTAATATATTTAATTGCCCTCTCTGTTATTTATCTTTTTCAGTAGTTTGATTCTTATTTGATCAACTAGGAAATAAATTAGGGAAAAGAGTGTTAATAGTACATGGCCATTATCTGTTAATTAATTTAAGAAGGTTGGTTAGCAATTGATCGTTGACTCTTGAATTTCAATTAAAATAAGTTTTTGGGGGATTTTCTTGCAAAGTTGAAATCACAACCCTAGTCTTCCTTATCTGAAAATCTTTTGAACTATTATTGCTTGTTCTTTGAACTCTGTTTTTCTACAAGTAATTGAACATCCTTTCTCAAACTGTCAATTAAATTAAATTGTTTAGTTTAATACAAATTTGAATTATTTGGGAACTCCTCTAGTCCTTTGGCTACGATATCTGGACTTAGATCCACTGTTACTACACATAGGGTACGCTTGCCCTTAAGCGAATATATTTTACGCATCAAGTTTCTGGCGCCATTGCCAGGACTAGTTGCGTAGTTCCTGGATAATTTATTTTGTGAAAACTGAACAATTTTTGTTTATAGTGTTCATAGTTTTTATTTCATTGTTTATCTATTTTATTTATTTTAATTTTAATTTTTGTTTTTAATTTTTTAAAATTGTTAAATTTGAATTTTTTTTCTTGGATAGTTGTGTTTTAATTTTTTTTCTTGTGTTGACAGTTTATGCTCTCTCAATCTCAGAGGCCAACACTTCAGAACGTACCTGCGATTGAGAAACTTGCTCGCAGGAACAGAGCCAAACAAAGAAGAAGGAAGATGGCTGAAGGAAATGGTGGTAATGGTGGTGGAATTGTCCATGAAGACCGACCCACCAGAACAGACACTGTTGGATTTTCTCACTCCTCAAGTGGGGATAGCAAACAATATATTGCTACCTGATTTGGGGAATGTGAATGTTGAACTAAAGTCAAGATTTTTGCACATGGTAGAGAGCAACCAATTTCATGGATTGCCTGCTGAAGACCCTGTCATGCATCTACAAAGGTTCCTAATGGTTACCAACACCATTTGGTATCCTAATGTACTAACAGAATAGATCAAATTGGCAGCTTTCTAGTTTTCATTAAATGGGAAAGCAATGGGTTGGCTCTGTTCACTACCTGAGCATAGTATCACTACCTTGGAGATGTGCACAAATAAGTTCCTGAGAAAATACTTTTTTGTGGTGAAGACAGACCTTATACAAAAAGAAATTGGGAATTTTGCTCAGAAGGAGCAAGAGAGTCTGTCAGAGGCATGGGAAAGATTCCAGGAACTACTTAGAAGTAGTCCTCATCATGGCTATCCTCCTCAGAGGCTTATTCAAATTTTCTATGGAGGTGTGTCCACACATAATAGGATAAGCCTCGATGCTGCTTGTGGGGGATCGTTGATGAATAAGCCGCCTTCAAAAGCTAATAGGATTATTGAGGACATGGCCTCAAATGCCTACAACAACACTAGAGATAGGCGAATTTTAAAGAGGCCTGTGAATCAGGTGGAGGCTAGTTCATCTATTTTAGGCATTGATCAGAAGTTGGATATGTTGTCTAAGCAGATGGAGACCTTGATGAAGGCACAAGTGCAGCTCTTCCACCCCCTATTTGTAATAAGTGTGGGGAAGTTTATGAAGGGAGAGAGTGTCCTATGAGTAGTGCCTTTGCCAAGGCAATGGAGGAGGTGAACTATGCCGGAGGTAAGAGCATAGGATATGATCCTTACTCCGACACATACAATGAAGGGTGGAGGGATCATCCCTACCTTTCTTGGGGAGAGCAAAAGGACCAAGGTCCCAGGCTAGAGTAGAATCAGAATTTGTATAGGCCTCCACATATGCAAAACCAGAGAGGCCAAGGCAGGAAGAGAGAAGGCCATCACTGTAGGATGCTATGATGCAGTACATAGCCAAAACTGATGACCGCATGAAGTTTCTTGAGACTCAAATCTCTAATCTGACAGCTTTGATGTCTTAGAGAACTCCTGGTACCCTTCCTTCTCAAACTGAAGCTAATCCTAAGAAGGAGGAGGTGAATATGGTGATGACCAGGAGCAAGAAGGCTAAGGAGGAGCTGAAGAAGAAGGAAGAGCCAACTCTAGTTCTAGAAGAGGAGGTTCTTAGTGAATAGGGCCTAGAAAAAAGACAAGGGGGATGAAAAGGAGGTACTGACATCTCCTCAGGTAAGTGTTCCTTTTCCTCAGAGAGTGAGAGATGAACAGAAGGATAGGCAGTTCTCTAAGTTTGTTGAAATGTTTAATAAATTGCATGTTAACATTCCTTTTGCTGAGATAATTGCTGAAATGCCAAAGTATGCCAATTTTTTAAAGGAAATTATTTCAAATAAAAAGAAATTGGAAGACTTTGCATCAATTGGTCTCAACGAGGAATGTTCTACTGTGGTTTTAAAGAAACTGTCTCCAAAGCTTAAGGATCCAAGGAGTTTTTCAATTCCCTGCACTATAGGAAACTCATTCTTTGATAAGGCATTGTGTGATTTAGGTGCTAGTATTAATTTGATGCCTTATTCTGTGTTTAGTAAGCTGGGGTTATAAGAACCCCAGCCTACTAACATTTCTATTCAGCTTGCAGACAGGACCCTAACCTACCCGCGTGGAGTAGTGGAGAACTTACTAGTCAAGGTTGGCAAATTCATTTTCCCTGCTGACTTTGTAATTTTGGATTTAGAGGAGGGTGAAGAAATCCCAATTATTTTGGGGCGACCTTCCTCAACACAGGAGGGACACTGATTGATGTTAGGCAGGGAAAATTAACTTGGAGGCTAGGTGATGAGGAGGAAGAGTTCAATGTGTTTGGTTCTTCAAAGAACTCTTCCTCTCCCTCTTCATGTAATTCGGTGCAAGCTACTGAAAAGATGGAGATGATTGAGGCTAAGTCTGACCCAAGTGTGGGGATGGAGGATCCCATAGGAAAAGGACATCTCCCTGTTCAAGGGTTGATCTAGCCCTTGAGGTTTCGTCAGACTTGTGACGTTAAACAAGTGCTTTCTAGGAGGCAACCTGTGAACTTACTAGCCTTTGAGCTAGGCGTATCCTTTTTATATTTTCTACTTTTCAATTTTGCATTCAGTATGTTTTAGTTTTATGTTCTTTGCATTGGGGACCATGCACTTTCTTAAGTGTGGGGAGGTGCATCAACCAGGTATGACATGCTTTCATCCCAACTTCTGAGCATTCTGGTACATAATATGTTTGATACCCATTGCAATTGTATGTCTCTGTGTACATTTGTATTTTCTTAAAATTTGAGAAATTTATTTTTAGGCGCCCCTAAAAAATGAAGAAAAAAATATAAAAAGAAAAAATGAAAATAAATAGGATTTGCATATGAGACCATGGGATTCACTCTAAGGAGGTGAAACATTAGTAGAAAATTCCTTAATGAATAGTTTCCCTTGAGATTAACCACATAAATGTGAGTTTTGAGCCATAATTTCTTTTAGTGTGTGATTTTTTGTCCACTTGAGTTAGCATATTCTAGGACCTATTTTGAAATGCATATCCTCGAACGATTTTCTGGTTTATGGAATTGTTGAGCCAATTTTTAGGCTATCTTCTTGAATTCATAATTTTTGCTTCAATTAATCACCTAGTTGCCTCTTTGAGTTGTAAGTTGAAAATTTCTTTGGCACCCTACTCTATTAAATCTTATAAATTTGTATGCTTGGTGACCTGAAGGATAGGGGAGCAATTAGTGAAAAATTGAGGTGAAAGGAAGAGATCATTCCATATGTGCTTCTTCTTTTTTGTTTTGCAATTAAAATAAGGCAATCAAAAAGCCTTTAAAAAAAAGAAGCAAAGAAAAAGTAGATAAAAAGAAGAAGAAGCTTGGACTTAAAAAAAATCTTTGGGAAACTTTTAGACAATAAAATGGTACTTGCTCTTCTGTTGTTGTAAGTCACCAATTGTGAATCCTTGTTTTGAGCCTTTTGCATATCTTGTTCTTTCTTTTTCCCACCTTACACTACAGCCTAGCCCCATTACACCTTGTGATGCCTGACTTTTCTATTTGCTGGAAAATTGCTTGAGTATGAGTTGATTGATCAATAGGTTTGTGGTTGTGCTTTCTTAAGTGTGACTTAAGTGAATTTCCTATGTCCCTGAAACATTGAGAGATGGACAGATGAGTGAACTGATGCTCATTGGAAACTGAACATTTAGGCATAGTTAAAAGCCTAATGGATTTCTTTGAGGAACTGCCTTCGGTTTTGGATTGCATTGTCCACTTATGCATTTTTAGCTTTTGTGTACTTTAATAATTTTGGGGCCCTGATAATGATTTCTTGATTTTTGGAAAAATAAGTTTAATTTGGGAGTCAGATTAATTGCTTAAGGGCAAGCAATGCTCAAGTGTGGGGAGGTTGATAACCATATTTTGTACGTAATGGGACATGAGTTTTGGCCTTGAAATGCTTTATTTTATGTAAATTATTTGACAAAACTCATGTTTTTATGCTAAGTGTGTAACAGGAAGACCCCCAAGAGAATAAACATGAAAAGAGCCTAAAAAGATATGGTTTGAAGAATATTTGGACATCTCTCGAAGAGCATAGCCATGATCAATGAACACGGTCATGCCGAGGCCGTGCTCACTTGAGCACGGCCATGCTCAAGACTGTGCTCTGATTTGCACAAGAGGAGTTATCGGCATCACCATTTTCCGAGAACGGTCGTGCTCCTCAGAGCATAACCGTGCTCTAATTTGCACAAAAAAAACCTTTAACGTCAAACTTTTTCGAGAACGACCATGGTCGTGCTGACTTCCACATGATAGTTACACTTTTTGTATTATAAATAGAAAATTGGAAGTGAGGGTTTGGGTACCTTTTACTCTGTTTCCAAAATAGTGATATCTAATTGATAGAGTTAGTGACAAACAGAGAGACTTGGGCTTAAGAAGAACGTGAGGAACACAACAGGGGTTCTTACTTGTAAAGTTTCTATCCCTTTTTGTTCTTTATGTTATCAATTGTAATTTTCTGCCTTCCTGTGCCTATGGTTGGCTGATTACCTTTGTTAGGGTTGTGACGTAAACTAAGTATGTAATCTCCTTTTGCTATTTTAATTGAATTTCTAGTGTTCCTTTTATCAATTGAATTATTTCATTGCTTTGCCTGTTATAGTAACTGATCAATCCTAATTTTAGCCAATTGTATGTTAGTGACCATCTACTTCCAATTGGCAAAATTATGAAATAATTGGGTTTATGCAAACATGCATGATCAAACTTGTTTGGTAAATTTCTAATCAGATTAATATATTTAATCGCCCTCTCTGTTAGTTATCCTTTTAATTAATTTGATTCCTACATGATCAAATTAGGGAAAAGAGCGTTAACAGTACATGGCCATTGTCTGTTAATTAATTTAAGGGGTTAATTAGCAATTGATCGTTGACTCTTGAATTTCAATTAAAATAAGTTGCTGGGGGATTTTATTGCAAAGTTGAAATCACAACCCTAGTCTTCCTTATCTGGAAATCTTTTGAATTGTTATTGCTCATTATTTGAACTCTATTTTTCTACAAGTAATTGAACATCATTTCTCAAACTGTCAATTAAATTAAATTGTTTAGTTTAATGCAATTTTGAATTATTTGAGAACTCCTCTAGTCCTTTGGGTATGATATTCGAACTTAGGTCCACTGTTACTACACATAGGGTACGCTTGCCCTTAAGCAAACATATTTTACGCATCAAGAGTAAAGCCAATAAGTGGTAAGCAAAAGTGATGTTGGGTATAAGAGTTTACCCTTAGAGTACTCACTGAGACATTATGTCCCGCTCCTTTAAGTTCTCATTTTTCAAAAAATAGATGAAGATGCTTGCAAATGGAGCTTGGAGTCAGTTGCAAAAAGAATATGGCTAGTCTTAGCCTATATTTTTTTGTATTTTCTTTCCCTTATGTTTCATATAACACCTTCGGGTGGTAGATAAATAGTATTAAACATGTAAAGTATTTCAAATTTTATTCATGTGTAATAATTTGTTTACGTTAAGAGTAACTTCCACATGATGTTTTTATGTTTTAACATAAAAAATTACGTTTGAAGAAATCTAGATGTGAGCTACAGTAATGCTCTCTGGGGTGTTACATTCAAACTATACTAATGTATGTACTTGCATGATGCATGTGAGAATTTTTTTTAGGAGGGGTAAAATAATTATTTTAATATGTAAATAATTATATATTAAAAAACTATGCATGGTTAAAAAATATTTTCAAAATTGTTAAAAATAATTTCACCATAAAATCTTATATTTTGTAATATGCTTTACAAAATTTATTTGATTTTTTCTATTTAATTTCTTAAAAAAAAAGTCCTCTATTTACAATCGACCTTACAAAAAAATCAAGATATTATATATAAGTTAATATGTTATTTTACCTAAAAGTGTATGTTATGAATTGGAAGAAAAAAAAATTTAATGCTTCTATGCAACATTTGAACTACTACAGTATGCAGGAATTTTATATGTCAAGAATAATATTTTTGTAAAACTAATTTATATTTAAAGTTAAAAATAATTACATTGTTTAAAAAGTAAAATTATTATTTTCACTATTATTGAAGCATGAAATATAAAAAAATAAAATAAAGCATTTCATATCTTTAATAATGTCAATATAATTATTAAATGAATGAATATCTTTTTTTTTTATATATAGTATATATAATAATTGAAAAAGTTGACAATACCTGTCATACGATTTAGTTTGCTTAAAAAAAAGTTATTACAAAAAAATTCAATCAATGGATATATATAAAAAAAACAGTACAAAAATATTTCCACAATAAAATAAATATATATTAAAGTATTTGATAATTATAATGTATGTAATATTTTATATATAAATACTTAAAAATACTCAAAATAATCTAAATAAAAAATTCACAAAGTCTTAAAAGTAAAATAAGACCAACATAAAAATCACCAGAATACAAATATTTATATTTCTTAATTATTTCTTCCTACTAAATTGTTTTCACTTTTATCTAATATCAAATCCCAAAATAATCCTTTACAAAATAATTCTAAACAAATAAATTGTGTCTTTTAAAATAAAAGAAAACTCTTTAAAACTCTTATAAATACTACTACCTCTGGTTCTATGTATAAGAAATAAATATTTAATTAATCAAAACCAATAAAAGTGGTTTGATTGGTTAATTTGTCATAAATTTTAATTTTATTACAAAACTACCCATGAATTAAATGGTTTAAAAGGTGGTTATTTTTCAAAAGATAGTTTTTCTAACCGATGAGTATACCTTGTTTTATCGATAGCTCAATAAATGCACCCACTTTCATGGGGAAATGAGTGTATATCATTAATAGACCTCAATTAATTAGGGGTAAAAAGGAAATTTAGCAATAAATACACTTGAAAGTAGTCTTATGTTTCTTATAATTAGGACCAAGAAAATGTTGTCTTTTGTTTCTTATATATAGGATCGGAGATAGTAATTTTTAAAGGAAAACTTAATTGTCTCAAAGTAAAAGAAAATATCACAAATAATAAAACATCAATTTCCAAAAAAAATAATGTAAGTGATTAGCTTCTACTTTCTTAGTGATAATAGAAATATATAATGATAGAATTAATATAAAAAGCTTGTTGACTATTTAAAATGCAAAATTTATACTTTCCAAGAATTATATTTTAAAATTACAAATGATGTATAAAGTAAATAGGCTTAATAAAATTACATATTAGTTAAAACAATTTAATATATATATATATATATATATATATATATATTAAATTTATTAAGAATTTAGTGTAAAATAATTTTACATCATCATCAAATCACAAATCTCCGTTGATATGGCTTTTAATTTTGTAAAAGTCAACAAACTTACTATATATGATGGAATGTGATCAGATGACAATGTAATAGCATTTTTTTCTCATTTACTAAATTTTAAAATTAACTAAGGGTTGAGATTTTATGCAATATTGAAAAAGCTACAAAACATCTTTTTACAATTATGAAGAAAATGTCCTATAAAATTTTAAATTAATAAACTAATGTACAATAAATGCAACACAATTATCCATGTTTTAAAGAAAATATAAAAACCCAAATTATAAACTCACATTAAAAGAAGAGCTATTTTTAATTTTTTAAGAAATCATTGTGCTATTCATTAATGGTGCAATAAATGCAGCTCAATAGTTTATTCCACTAACATGTAAGTTAAGTAACCAAACTACCCCTATTTTGAGCGGGAAAAATCTATGCCAATCTACATTACTTTTATAATATAAAGATAAAGATAAAGATATACATTTAGTGCTCATTTGGTGGTCATGATAGGATAAAAGCAGGATAAGCCTTAATCCTATCCAATGTTTGGTGCACACCATGATACGAACCAGATAACGATAAGAGGTAATGGTGGCAATCACAACAACAAGAGTGGTAGTGACGACGATGGCAGTGACAGTGATGGTGGCGACAATGGTAGTGGTGGTAGTGGTTGTGGTGACGACAATGGTGGTGATAATGGCAGTGGTGGTGGTTGCGGTGGCGGCAATGGTTGTGATGGTGGTGGTGGCAACAATAGTGGTGGCAACGGTGGTGGCGACAATGGTAGTTATGGTGGCGATGATGGTGGTGGCAGTAATGGTGGTGACAATGGTGGTAGTGGCGATGACGACAAAAACAGTGATGGAATGGTGGCGACAATGGTGGAGTGGTGGTAATGACGGTGGTAGTGGTGGTTGTTATGGTGGCGATGGTGGTGGTGGTGGTGGTGGTGGCGACAATGACAATAGTGGTGGTGGTGGCGGTGACGATGATAGTGGTGGCGACAACGACGATGGTGATAGGGTTGGTGGCATTGGCAATGGTGGCGACAACAGTGATGGCAGTGTTGATGGTGGCGGTGGGGTGGTGAGGGAGAGGGAGGGAAGGAGGGAGAGCGACTATCCTATCCAGGGACAGATCCAAGAAACCATCAATGGGGCTGGAATTTTTTTTTTACTTTAATTATTTAAATATCTAACTTTTAACGAATAAATTTTTAATAAATAATGACTTTAATAAAATTATTTATTAGTTTTACACGTAAAATTAAAATTGATTTTTATATCAAATGATTCAAGAAGGAAGTACATATATTTATAAGTCATACTAATTTTTTTAAGTTTTGAAAGACTTTTTGGTCTCATAAGCACAATAACAATCAAACAGAATTGACAAAATAATCCCACAATAAAAAAGAAGAACAAACTCATAAAATATAATAATAACTAAAAATCATCAAATTTTATAACAATTATATATAATATATTTAAATATGTTTATATTATAATGTTAATAATAATTAATGCTAATAATTAGATATACATATAGATAAATGAGACTTATAATAATACACAAAGCATAGTTAGCCAAGGTAATAACAATTGATGGAAAGTCATCATTCTTATCATATCTTTTTTTTTTTTGAAGAAAATCTTATTAGATCTATTAATTAGTATATATATCTCTTTAGATTAGATTATAATTAGTGACAACATATATTATTAAAAAGATTAATATATAATCAATAATAACATATATTATCATATTTACTAATTAGTATATATTAATTTTTTTTTACAGAAAGTAATATATATATATATATATATATATAGTAAATCCGTCCCTGATCCTATTATTATATATATATATCCCTCAAGATATACACTACACCAAGAGGATAACATAAGCAATAAGATAAACAAATTATATCATGTTAGTGCATCAAACAATTGATTACAACATGATATCTATCATATTCTATCCAATCCTGACCACCAAAAGGACCCTTAGACTATTTTCAATTTTTTTTAGAGAAATGCTAGCGATACTCTCTGACACTCTTTATCTAAGATTCTTTATTGATTGAAATTTATTGGAAATCACCCATTTTGGTAGGTTTCGATTCTCATTAATTTAGTGATTATCTCTCCTGATTTAGAAGTGAGACCCATTAAAAGGGTTGATTTTCAATAAATTTCAACCAATCATAGAGAGTGTCAAAGAGAGTGTCCCTAACATTCCTATTTTTTTCCTCTTTATGGGGAGGGATCAAATTATACCAGTGTAATTTGATCAACTATTGGTGTAATTTGATCAACTATTACACCATTCTATAACTTTCAATTGGATAATATTTTCTCAAAACCCACCATTAGATTGAAAATTCTTTTCACATAGATCATATATATAAAATTTCATATTAATCTAAAATTATTTACTACCTCATTCATATAGATTAAAATCGACGTAATATAAACTTTTCAAAATATGCTAAAATATGAATAATTTGATTACCTTTTTATTGTTCAATAATTATTTCATTTAGTTAATGTACAATTATTCCATTTAGATTATTCAATAATTTATTATTCAATAATTATTCCATTTAGTTAATGTACAACAAAACCAATCTTAAATTACAATTATGGCATAAGAGCATACATTACTGTTCAATGATTTTGATTTTTTTTTTTATCTATAAAGATCAAATTCAAATATCAGAAAATTTAGAATAAGTCAGATCTCAACTAACTAAATTAAACCCTTTGCTATTCAACGATTCTGACTGTATAGAGTTATTAAAATCGAATACTGAATGATTAAGAGAAAGATAAGAGAATTTATTAAAGGATAGAACATTTGTGGCTGTTTAGGAGTGTGGGTGGTCCCTATCACTATCAGTGCCTCTCTCCGTGAATTTGTCTGTCCTATCTTGTCCTGTTTGCTGTGCCAGTCTTTTCGAGTACAGGCAGAGGGAAACCTCACAAAGTCGCGGACATTAAAGCAGCCAATTTGCACCGTAGACCCTCGTTCATCATGAGCTAACACCCCCACACTACTATTCTCACCCCTTTTTCCAGTGCCTTCCTCCTCCTTCATATTTATTAACGCAGCTTTTGGAAGTTGGAAGTCATTATCAAAAACCAACACCCGGTTGCTGTAGCAAGCGCAAAGGAAGTCAAAAAGAAAACAAAAGGAAGATATAAAGTAGAAAAACCAAAACTCAAAGGGATTTGATTGGAGCTTGTTGAGCCACAGTCAAAGAATGCATAAAGCAAGAAAACAGTAAAAATTATAACAATAATAATAACAAAGAAAATAACCCTAATTCGTCTCTTCAGTGAATAGATGAAAATGGACATTAATAAAGGGGTCTTGTTTAAATGATTGAATAAAGTGTGTGAATTATTATAAATTTTTTGGTATATATTTTTTATTCTTATAGATTAAATAATAAAAATAAAAAAGTACCTGAATTCCGGTGTGTTGGGTTAGAGTTAAGAGTGGTGCATGTATATATATCTCTATTATGATAGATAGCTGAGTGCAAATTAAACACAATGTTTTGGCCACAACTGGGTAGCTAGCACATGAGGTTTCAGATCTGACTCAAAGAAAGATGCATGCATGTGTGTGTGTTGTGTATTAATGTGAGATCAGCTAGCTACTTAGCTCAACAAGTGCAAGAGATTCCAATGATTGAACAAAAGAGGGACACACAGAGAGATTGACAGAAGAGAGTGAGCACACGCTGCTAGTAATCGTATGAACGCATACATTTGCGGGTGCGTGCTCACTTTTCTTTCTGTCAGCTTCTCGTCATTATTGTGTGTTACCCTCTCCTTTCTTCTTCACTTCCCATAACTTCTCTTATATCAAATAGTACAATTTCTGATTCTTTGTGTTGTTTTTTCCATTCATGCTTTCTAATGGTTTTTTTTCCCCCTTTTTGTGCCGTTGGTGATGACAAGGTTATTGTTGTTGTAATCTCTTGGAGTCGTCGAAGAGTTTCATGATAAAGCAGACAGCTATACCTAGCTAGCTAGCAGCAGTAGCCCTGGGGTAAATGGTAATGGTCCCTTGAAATGACACATCGATTAATTAGGATTTGACTTCTCTTCGTTATGTGTGTAATTTTATGCTCTAGCGCTTGAAAAAATGAATGGACACGAAGATACAATACAAGTGGTTGTTTCAACTTCCGAGTTGGAAATTTGGTGGAAATCGTGCACAAACAACTCTATTAGCCAATTTTCTTTCTGCAATTTCTCATGCCAGCATTGATTATTACCATCTGTGTGTCTCGTCTTTTTTTTTTTTTTGGTGGAATGTGTGTCTCGTTTTGTATAACGTTTTTGTGCAAAATTCTGACGGTACTTTTCTTCCTCGAGAAAACCCAGATGGAAATCCTCGATCAAGGTACGCATTGCTACTATTCATATTTCAACGGAAATTATTAGTTGAATTTTCAATAACTTTTATCTCTTCTACTTCTTCTTCTTCCCTTTCTCTCCTTATTACTTGAGTTATGATCTCATCTACCACGCAAAGCCAAAGAGGAATCTTTGGCCCTGATGTTCCCACACTTTTTGCTTCTCCTCAATCTCCCATTTTGGGTTTGACCCATTTTGATGTTTAGTTTCTGATATATCCCAATTAATAAACGGTTACTCCGAAACTGGCAACAACATAATAATGAACAATTATGAATTTGAATTTAATTTTAAGTTGAATTTTAAGGTCAGAATCATATGATACAGATTTAAGTCACATCTTCTGTCTCCCTTATTGGGATTTCTGTAGGTTAATTTAGAGGGAAAGGATATTCTATTAGGAAAATGCATCAATATTCAAGAAGCTTTAAAAGCAAAAGTTTTGTTCTTTCCCTTGTTGGGCTGATATGTATTCATGCGCTCCCAAGATTAAAGTAATTCAAGTTTTAGTAACCTTCTACAGTTAGAGATTGTATAAATTTTCTCCACTTAATTTTTTTTTACTTGAGAAGATATTTCTTTTTCTCAAAAGTTTTACACAAATTAGTATGCTTTAGGGAGTGTGCGATATATTTTTGAGGGATAACAAGAGTTGATAGTTTAATTTTGAAATGGAAGGATTGATAATTGTTAAAAACTTAAAATAGTTTGATTGTTCTATTGATGGTTAAAATGGTGTGAAGTAGTTAGGAAGAGAGAGCCTCTTATAATCATGGAAGCAGTGATTCATGAAAACGTCTCCATAACTATTTTTGGATACTCTTCATAAAGTGCAGCAACTCTAGTAAAAGAAGCACGGAGCTGTGTATAGAAGGAATTTCAGCACTTTATAATCATCCCGGTAAAGATTTTTGACAGGTACAATTTAATTTTAGTTCAATCAGTTGATGTATTTCATGAATGTTGGGGCTGGCTGATTTTATGAGCTTGATTGATGGTGTTTAATAACTAAATTGAATTTACTAAAGAGATTTGGTTTATATTAAGTTTATTGTATACTTTAAACAATTACTGTCTGCTATATGCCATATATATTACTAAATGAGCTAATGTTTGATTAGTGTTTTGAGTTCTATCACAAGTGTTTGCTCTAAATTTTCAAAAAGTTGGGAATAGCAAAATTCTACAGAATCTAATGAACCATTTCATGAGGTATGTAGTTGTCAAGATGCCTTCTGCCGTTTGATTAGTATTTCCATTGAGGTATGCATTAATGTCTTAGATGAATATAGAATTCAAGAAGTTATCTAATTAAATGTTTTTGCTGTATTTTGAAGGTATTAATCTGATATGATAATCCACTAAGAGCATTTCAGTAAAAGTTGCTTGTAGGGTTCTTAAACTTAAGAACTAGTTTTTATGCAGTTTTACAATTGGAGCAATTGACATGAGTTCTTATATAAGAATCATTGTTTATGAGCAACTATTCTTAACAGTTCTTCAGAATTGTGAGACAATCATAGGACTCATTTTAAGTTCTCAAGGATTGTAGGATTGGAGAGAAAACTTGTTTAAGTTCTCAAGGATTGCAAGATTCGGGTGAAAACTTGTTATAGTTCCCAAAATAGTATTAATGTCATTAATGATTTACTTAAGAGCTATATACTAGCTGAGACTTGTGCCTAACATTGTACATATTTTAGGGTCTATATCATGCAAGAAATTGAATTATAAACAAATTGATGAAACTACAACAAGTACATATTTATCAAAAAAAAAAAAAAAAAAAAAAAAAAAAAACCAAGTACATATATATAAAGTTCTTAGTAACTCAGTATCATTAATGGTGCTTCAAAATGATTTAATTTGTCCTGTAGAGCACATCCTTGGATAGAAGTGAAGAGTTTAAGTATATATGAGTCCTGGATTGAGAATTAATCCAATAACCAATTCAAAGAATCAAAACTTGTGAAAATACCTTGGAATCCACTAGGGAGCCCAAAGGCTCTAGTTCCGGTGGTTATTAAAAATTATTTAATTTGTAAGTAAATTTTAGTTGTTGCAGATAATTGGGTTGGTGTGAATGATTTGATACTTCCTTAAGTCCTGAAATTTTGTTTCTTTTGTTTATTTTATAATTTGAGTTTATTGTTTGTGATGACCTGTTCAGAAATTACATCAAGAAGCTATACATGAAAAATTTGTTCTTTCTCTTCCTAGGGGCTGATATATATTCATGCACTGCCTTAATTCAAGTAGTAACTGTACATGGTTAGAGATTTTTTCAATAAGCAGACTCTCAGAGATTGTTTAATTTTTCTGCTGCATTTAATTTTTTAACTTGAGAAAATATTTCTTTTTCTTAATTATTTTTATATGCTTTTTGGAGTGTGGGATATCTGTGAGGAAATACAAGTGTTGATGGTTTGTTTTGGAAATGGAAGGGTTGATAATTGTTAAAATAGTATGATTGTTCTATTGATGGTTGAGATGGTTTGAATGTGATTCATGGAACATCTCCAGAAATGATCAGATAAAGCATTCATAAAGTGCAACAATTATAACAAAGAAGCCAGCAGCTGTGTATAGAAGAAATTCCATCTCTTTATAATCATTAAGGTACCTAATTTTGAATTGTAAGATTTTATTTCAATCAGTTGATCTGTTTCATGATTACTGCAGCCTGCTGATTTTGAGTGTGATTAATGGTGTATATTAACTATATTACATATAGGCTTAAATTATTTTTTTCATTTATAAAATATACTAGCTTTTTTCATTTTTAGTCCTTGCAATTTTTTATATTTATGATCTCAGTAATGTTGATATATATATATATATATATATGAAGAGGGATCAAATAACACTGGCGTAACTTACACCAATTGTTACACCATTCAATTGATCTCACATGAATCATACTAAAATAACTTGATCTCACGATCCAACTGTGAAATTGTATCTGCATATTAGGAGGGATTATTGATCCAACTGTAATAACTCGATATAGAATATGATTTTTATACCTCGTATATATATTACATTTTGTGACTTGAATTAATCAATAATTCAAATTCAATAATCGAATAACTTGTGCAAACTTTATGTGCCTTCACTATAATCAATTAGAACAAATTACAGCAACACCCCCTGAACTTTTATTAAATTACACATAACCCCACCCTCTTTTATTTTCCTATACTAATCCCCCTTTAAGTTTGAAAACATTATACTAACATTCCCTTATATGTTTGAAAACATTACACTAATACTCCCTCAAACATTATATTAACATCCCTACAGGGGAGGCGAAAGTAATGATTAAAAAAGCAGGGATGCTTATGTAATTACACTAAACCTCAAGGGGTGTTGCTGTAATGTGCTAATCAATTATTTGTATTCTATAATAGAGTAAATGCTTCAATTTAATCAATTATGTATTAATTTTAAATCGATTAAGTTCGGTCAAATGACATGCATATGTTAAGGGTATAAGAGTATTTTTACAAGTTTATTCAATTCTCTTCTCTCATTTCATTCAAACCAAACAATTTTTATTTTCACTTTATTTCTCTCTTTTTTTTAACCAAACAACCCAACAATGTACTTTGTTTTCATTATATTTTTCTTTGCTTTGATTATCTTTCTTCTATTTTCATCCACTTTATTTTTATTTTTTTTGGGATAATAATCTTTGTTCATTATGTTTTTCAATATCTAGTGTTCACTAGGTCGAAAGTTTCATTCAAAAAAAAAAAAAAAGCTAGAACGTAACAACTGGTTAATTAAAGTGGGCTTAAAGCCCAAAAGACAAAACGAAAAAAAAAATCTGAATTGAAATCCAGAAGCCGCTAGGGTTTGTTTGACTACTTCATGTAATGAAAATGCTTTAAAAACCACCATTGACACATTCCTCACTCTCATCGCAACTTCGATTCAGGTAAGTATCTAATTAACCCTCTATCATGTATTCCTCTCTGGTGTGGTTGGGAAAGTGAACATGATGAAATCCATAACAAAGAGAAAAAATGGTGATCATCAAGCATTGCGTGTTTGATATGATCCAACTTCTCTGTAATTTACTTATTTAATTAAATAAATAATTTTACGACACGAACTAACATGTTGATGTTTTAATTCGCAGAACGGAATTGGGAATGGGCCGCGGCGGAGGATTTGGGCCGCAACAGGGCCCGCGTGCTGTCGCTGTATAGGCAAATACTGCGTGGCCTGAACTCGCCGCAGTTGCCGCTAAGCTTGGCGGCGAGGCTGGCGAAGAAGGCGGAGGCGCATGCAATGTTCTGGGTGGGTTCCGATAAACGCTCTTTACACAATATTGATGATAAAAACCCTTTTCCATATCTCAAATTCAGTATTAATGAAAATTACGAAAAAAAATATAAAATAGAAAGACAAGAAATGGAAGATGATTCCATAATCAAATCTTGTGTTTCTTTGACATTGATAAGTCTAAGAGAATTCATCACAGAAAGTGTTTCTTTGATAAGAATCTAAAAATTCATCTTAAGACAATTTGTCACAGAAAGTGTTTCTTTGATAAGAATCTAAAAATTCATCTCAAGAACCAAGGAAGAACTCTCTCACTTAGCACAATGCTAATAATTTCTAAAAATGATTAAAGCTCCTTACAAATGTGTTACAATGGCCTATTTATACTAACACTAATAAAAATGATCAAATAACTAAAGGTTCAACACAAGTCATAATGAACCCAAACTAAAAAAAAATATCACTAAAAAAATATAAAAAGTCTAACAAATACCTAAATTACATAAAATCTTATTTTAAAATTTGACTCTACTTTAAACTATTTTTAGAGCATCTTAATCCTCTATCATGTAATAAAAAGGCTTAAATAACTAAAAAGGTCCAACACAAGTCATAATGGACCCAAACTAAAAAGAAAATATCACTAAAAAATATAAAAGGTTCAGACCAAAATTACATAAAATCCTATTTTAAAATTTGGTTGTATTTTAAGTTATTTTTATAGCATTCTAGTACTCTATCAATTGCTGACCTCATCGACGCTGCAGAGCACTCTCTTTCCTTTCTCAGAAAAGCCCAACTCCCTCCTCGTCCATCACCTGAACAATCTTCTTATTCTTTTTCAATGTAGATACATTTTTTTTCTCTAAAAAAAAAATGAAGTTTACTTACTTCTAAAGGACTGTTGGCACTCAATTTTGGGGCAATGATGACGCTGTCTAGTGTGCGTAAGCGCTTCAAGTTACGCACGGTGCGAAACTTTTCTACACCGTTGGATATTCCAATAGAATCGAGACTATGTGGGTGTAGGCTAGGCACAAAGCACCAAATAATAAGTTTTTTTTTTTAATTGATAGGCCACGTGTGCTGCTACTAAATAACAAGTGTTGGAGCCTGACCCGATCTGTTGTTGGGTTGTGTTTACTCCGGTTAGAGCCCGACTTGAGGTGATGTCCAAAGTGAGTTTGCGTTCCCTTCGTCGAAACCTAATCGCCGCAGTGTGCGCTGAATCCAGAACCGTGAGGCCATTCTCAATCTCCATTTGAGTTGCCCGTTATGGTTTGACTTATGTGTTGTTGCGTCATACTACTGTTTTTGATCTGGGTATTGGAAGTTGCAGGGTTGATGTTGAAGGTGGCGAAGATATATGATTTTTTCGGAAGTATTTAATTGTACAATGGAACACTGAAACCACTGCTTGTCTTCATTGATTTAGGTTTGGGCTCGACAAAGAAGTACATTATATGTTCGCAATTGCCTGCATGGGTTTTTGATTTCTGTCATTTTGGCATATCTTTCTTCTAATCAACATATTAGCAATTCAATGAAAGTAATTGACATAATTCACATCACGTTGAACTTCATTGGTATGTATGTAGACTTTCCTTTCCAGTTCAATTGATTTTGGGGTGCGGAGTGGGTGGGTGACGGAGGCTGGAGTTGGGGAGAGAAGGAACGAAGGAAGAAGAAGGGAAAATTAAAAAAGAAAAAAAAAATCATAAAACATGTTACTTCGTGATAGTGCACGTGACTTATTATTAATTAAAAAAAACTTGTTATTGGGTGCTTTGTGCCCAGCCTACACCCACATAATTTGGATCGTTACTTATTACTATTAAAATATCCAACGGTTTATAAAAGTTTCGCACCGTACGAAACTTGAAGCACTTACGCACGCTAGACAGCGTCGGCAATGATCCCTATCTTTCTCATGCTGTGTGCATTACTTGAACTAATAGACATTACATATTCCTACTTAAAGGTGATAAATATATACCATGAATGAGTCTATCAAACAATACACTCCAGGCAGAATGCCAAGGAATTATGTGAAATTTGTTGGTGAGAAATGAAACACCAGTGGATAAGTTGTTTGCCATAGTCACTCAAGAGGAGCCAAATTACACTATTCAATTTGTTCTTCTATTTCAAATTGACACTTCTCTTTATTATTCAACCTTTTCACATCAATTGTGCTTGAGTTGAAAGCAACAAAAGTTCTTAGAATTTGGGTCTCGACTTAACCTCAAAAGCTATCTAGTAAGATATGTTTAGGACTTAACCTCAAAAGCTATCTAGTAAGATATGTTTATGACAGCTATGAAAACTATATTATTTCAATAATCAATTATATTTGAGTATAATCAGAATCAGTTTTATCTAGTAAGATATGTTTATGACAGCTGTGAAAACTATATTATTTCAATAATCAATTATATTTGAGTATAATCAGAATCAGTTTTTATTTGAGTAAATTTGTTGAAAAATGATTTAAAAATAATTAATTATGTTTGGATTCAACAAAACATTACCTTTTACATAATAAAAGAATATGAAAAAAATTAAAAGAAAAAATAAACTGTTGAAAAATAATTATAAATTATAAATTTTTAGCTTCATAAAAATAACTTATTTTATCAGAATTTTTTTTTCTCTAAATTTAAGCTATGTTTCCAAACATTTAGTTTTTTTTTTAAACAATTTTTTTTTTTTGTAAGAAAACAGCTGAAATCCAAAGATTTCAATTGTCCCAAACACACACTAAGAGTTTGTCCATCACTCTTGCTTTCAGCAAAAAAACAAAAAAATAGGCCATATTAATTATCAATATAGAATTTTTAACACACCCCTTACATCGGAATCTAGACATAAACTCTTGATATTATTTTAAAATTTAGGTTCTAGCCTAACTTAATTCTAAAAGGTAGCTAGTTTCATGAGACGAAGATAACTTCTAACTTATATGCAGTATTTAGGATCACTAATGAAAATATGGGATGTCCATAAAAAGTAGAAGCAACAAACTGAGTGTATTCCTCCCATGGAGTGACAATGGCAATCAATTCATCCGCTGACCATTCATTCTTTTGGGTATTATACGAGGTCTTCATGACATAAAATTGTGGAGAAAGAGGCTCAAGAATGTGGCAGATCAAGGAATCTATGTGACAAAAGCTTCTCTGCTCTCCGCGCCAGAAGTGGAAATTCACTTCAAAATAGCCACGGACAGATCATCAAAGAGGATCAATTCACGCAATATTTGTTATAACATACGTAAGGGCAAAGTGAGAGCACATTGGAAATATATCCTTCTGTTTGAATCTGTCTAGTTTTATATTCTTTAGTTTTTTAATCTTTCTAGGTTTTAAATAGGTTTCAGATGAGGATAATTCTTGGCTTTTAACATATCATTGATGTTGTATATCACGTGTTAATGAATTTGTAGAGGAAAAAAAAAACTTGGGGAATTTTGTTCCTGCTGAAGTTGGGAATAGATTTCTAAGCATGTTGCCTTCCTGGCATGCAAATGAAAGAGCTTGTGAGTATTTCATTTCTCATGTCATGTGTTGAACAAGTATATAGACAACTATGAGAAACTTGAAGGTATTATTACTTTGATGTAGTAATATGTTTCATATATGGTTTGTGATATAAGAACACATTGCCTCGTGTATTAATATCCTGTATTTTCTTTCATTATAGGATGATTTCAGATGTTATCAGCCACGTTACTTGATTTCTGTTCCTTTAGTTTATGAAACTTTATATACAGGTAAATCTTTTTCCAAGAATTGCATGAAGATTTGTATTTAATGTCAATTGTGAATTGCATTTACTATTCTTGATTCATATGTAGTGGGATCCAGAAGCCGATGTCTACAAGCTCCCTTGTTAGAAAGCTTGTCGCACTCACATTCATAAGGGTCAGCTTAAATTCTGAAGTGTTAGAAACATTCCCAACATCATCATTCCTCTGTTTTCCTTAAATTTTGTTTTCTATGCTTTAGGATAGCTTATTTCATCCAATTTATTTAATAAAAGAATAAGAGACAAATTGACAAAATATTGTTGTTGAACCTTCTTTCAAACAATAATTTATAATCTGGTTCCTTCCCAAAATAAAATAAAATAAAATATGTTGGAACAATCTTTATTGGCTGGTATTTGAACCTAAAGATTGTTGGAACAATCTTCATAAGCTGGTACTCCAACCTAAAGATTATTGGTGCAAATTGGTGGTAATGGCTCCACAACAATGAAGAAATACCAAAGAAGAAACCATTGATGGTAATAATCCTGCAAGAAAGAAGAAACAACCAAGAAAGGCGTAATTTTCCAAGGCGTGTGTAAAACACTAACCTTTAGGTTCGATTCGCTCCCACCAATCTCTATAGAATTGGATGCAATAGGGTGTCTTGGATCCCCTTCAGGATACAATGGAGTCCGTTGACATGGTTTGCACACCCACATCAACCGTATCGTCAATGGCAATTTACAAAATAATAATTTCCTTAATTCTCTCTGCGTATAAGGGAAGAAAGGAAATGATTTGGACACAAAGAATCTGGTGATTTCTCTGTTTCTATTGTTCTATTTTTTGTCATCTAGTATTCTCTTTTTTCTGTATGTAGATTGGTTCTATTTATAGACCATCTCATGTCTTTTAGTGAAGAGATTTAACCTTTCAAAGAGACACATCTCATGACCTTTGGTGAAGAGTCGCATCTCATGACCCTTAGTGAAGAGTCATATCTCGTAACTCTTGACGAAGAGTCTCATCTCATGTCTCTTGAAGAAGAGTCGTATCTATTCATACTTTCACCTTTATATGAATAGACACATAACTTCATGAAAGGATACAACCTTTCATTAATTTTGAAAATCTCTCACAATCCCCCACCATTTTCAAAATATATCAAAATCCCATTATTCCGAAAATCACATGGTTTCAGATAAAGGTATCTTGCAATTTGAACATTTACTTAGTAAGTCATGGATTTCACTCATCCCGAATATTATGGTAGACAAGCTTTGAACCAAATAATCATTAAAACAAGCGTGCATAACTTACACATGCAATCTCGGTACCATTGAACGAATTGTTAAAGTGACACATTTGATAAGGCCTTGTGTCATGTATCCTTTTCATGAGAGCTTTAAGAGTCAAGCCCTTAACTCCAAGAAGTGGCCACACTTCACTCCCATATAGGTAGACTTTATCATAAGTGCCCCATAAATAAACACTCCAGCACATACATGCTATAAGTCCATTAAGAACAAATGTTCAACCTTTCTCTTTTATTTACTTTATGGTCCAAGTACTTTTAAAACCTTTGGGATGTATCTATTATTGTTAAGTACTTACAATCACTCTAATAATGTACTTTCACCATTGAACTCAAGACTTATACTACTCAAGTGTGAGTCGGGTTTCCATCATTGGTGATCAATTAGATATGAGCTTGCATATCATCCCTAATGGTGTTTTACACACCATATCCCTTGTCAATCCTTTCGTCAAAGGATTTGCAAGATTTCTTTATGCTTTCATAAAGACTATGGATATCATTCCATTTGCAATTAGATCCTTCACATAGCTATGGTTAAGTCCAATGTCTTTGGACTTTTCATTATTATCAAAATAGAAGTACAAAAGAGTCTCAAGTAAGTACACAAATCATGTTCGTCGATTAACCAAGCAACTAAAACAACAAACATACAAATAGATAATCAAGAAGATGAAACTATCAAAAATTTCGTACACAGTACGTACTGAATATCTCTTACCACGGGCAACCAATTAACGATCTAACCGTTCAGATTTAAGAATCATGTATCCTGAACCGGGGATCACAAAATTCCGGCCCAATCCAACGGTTAACAAAGTTGTAAATGCAATTTTACTGTGATTGCCCTGTGAAACTACAAGAATAACAAAATCTCACTTCCTTTTCTTAGAGAAATTACCCCCCATGTACTTTCCTCGATTACATACACCTTTTCTTGAACATATAAATCCTTAGTACCATTTTATTATGATACTCTTCTTCAAAACGAAGGTGATTGCCTTAATTGTTCAAGAAAAGAATCATCTTTTAGATGTTTTAGACTTTTTAAAGTCTTTCCATGAGGAAGGAACTTTGTCAATGGTTGAAGATACAATCATATACTTTCATCTATACGCATATTATGTTTGTTTGTAGATATTAATAGTACATTCAATATCATGCATTTGTTTCAAGATAGGCCTACTATCAATCATCTTATAATTATAAAAACAATTAATAAGAAACTTCTTACTTGTTATGTCTGTCATCATGTACCTTAATCTTTAAAGTAGTACGAAGGAACTCTATCTTCGTTTGCCAAAGAACAAGCTTTTCACCATCAAATCTCTCAAGTTTGAAAATATTAGAAGTCATCTTCTTCAAAGTTGCAGCCATTGTTGTCATAAGCAAAATCGAACCTAAAGATTGTTGGAACAATCTTTATTGGCTGTTATTCGAACCTAAAGATTGTTGGTGCAAATTGGTGGTAATGGCTCCACAACAATGAAGAAATATCAAAGAAGAAACCATTGATGGTAATAATCCTGCAAGAAAGAAGAAACAACCAAGAAAGGCGCAATTCTCCAAGACGTGTGTAAAACACTAACCTTTAGATTCGATTCGCCCCCACCAATCTCTATAGAATTGGATGCAATAGGGTGTCTTGGCGAATCCCCTTCAGGATACAATGGAGTCCGTTGACATGGTTTGCACACCCACATCAACCGTATCGTCAATGACAGTTTACAGAATAATAGTTTCTTTAATTCTCTCTGCGCATAAGGGAAGAAAGGAAATGATTTGGACACAAAGAATCTGGTGATTTCTCTGTTTCTGTTGTTCTATTTTTTGTCATCTAGTATTCTCTTTTTTCTGCATGTAAATTGGTTCTATTTATAGACATCTCATGTTTTTTAGTGAAGAGATTTAACCTTTCAAAGAGACACATCTCATGACCCTTGGTGAAGAGTCGCATCTCATGACCCTTAGTGAAGAGTCACATCTCGTGACTCTTGACGAAGAGTCTCATCTCATGTCTCTTGAAGAAGAGTCGTATCTATTCATACTTTCACCTTTATATGAATAGACACATAACTTCATGAAAGGATACAACCTTTCATTAATTTTGAAAATCTCTCACAAAAATAAAGAATAAATCTGATTGCTTTTCTGTCAGATTTTCATTTTATAAATAATCACCTGCTGATTTGATCACGATGTACTTACAATAGTCTAATTGACATAGGAGAAAAGAATAACATTACTGTAAAATGGGAGAATTTGGAGGCTACTGTTACAAATGTAAAAAACAGAAAACTAATTCTGCATGGGCATACAAGTTATGCCAGGGAAGCTTTTGGCTATAAGCCTATAATGAATCTTCATGCTGTGGCAAATCCACACTTCTTGATGGTATAGTAGGTCACAAACTAGCTTATTATTATTCTGAGTCATATTCTTCATGTATTATAACCACTAACTTTTCAATGAAGCTGAAGCTTGACAAGCATGCTATCATATAACAATTATTATATGATTAATTAAAATAATGTTGCAGGAAGATTGAGATCAAACATAATGCAAATCAATGGTCACAAACAAGAACTGGCTTACTTCCATGAAAGAACTTATTTATTATCATGCTCATGATGCATCTTTACATTATTTTGATGTTATTTGTTTATGTATCTAGATAAGCAATCACCCTGAGCTGATCAAGCCAAACCCCAAAGACGACCCTGACAAACAAAGTAAAGATGCAGAGTTTCCTGCTGCTGTCTTTGGCCCTGATATTGATTTAGTAGTGGGTGGGAACACACAAAATGAAAGTTTCATGGGTCTCAGTGATGTGAAACATTGTAGCAAAATGCGAGCACTTGAAAAACTATTGTTCTCATGGTTGTCACAGGGTGACAAAGTTCTTTTGTTTAGCTATTCTGTAAGGTGAATGAGTAATATACCCTTCAGATCATGTTTGATTATTTTCTGGTTGCCTTTTAAGTTAGGATGGATTTTGCAGAATAGTGATTGAAATTCAAGATATTTTACTCAAATTTATGTCATTTTAGATTCCTGCCTTCCTCTTATTTATTGCCTTTATGCCCTAGTGGTGGCTTTCAGTCTTAAGATGACTGAAGCACTGAACTTTGTTGGCATTAGTAAACTGCTCTCTGCATGCCTTGTTTTTTCTGCTGTTTAACTTTGTGTTACTCTTTCCAGAATGTTGGACATACTGGAGAAACTTCTCATACGAAAAGGCTACTGCTTCTCAAGACTCCGACTAATTTACGTCAATCTCTGGTTGATGATTTCAACTCAAGTCCAAGCAAACAAGTATATCTCAAACCTAATAGTTGATTAAGCATTTTTCCAATCCAATTCAACCCGTGCTGGTGGCCTTGGACTGAACCTTGTCAGTGCAAACCGTGTTGTAATATTTGATCCCAACTGGAACCCTGCACAAGACTTACAGGCTCCGGACAGGTCCTTTCGTTTTGGACAGAAGCGGCATGTCATGGTGTTCCGTCTTTCTTCTTGCAGCTGGTTCACTCGAAGAACTTGTTTACTCTCGTCAGGTGTACAAGCAGCAGCTCTCAAACATTGCTGTCTCTGGAAAAACGATATTTTGAAGGTGTCCAGGTACCAAATTCTACGTATTTTGGTTTTGCATTTCTTCATTTGTTAATTTTTTTTTTAAATTAATTCTAAATAATAACTACTTCCCTTGCAGAACTGCAAGGAATTTCAAGGAGAGCTTTTTGGGATTTCCAATTTATTTCGAGATTTATCTGATAAGCTATTTACCAGTGAGATCATTGAATTGCATAAAGAACATGGACATGAAACAGAACAACCGGAAAAAGTAAATCTGTCAGAAGAAACAGGTTCCTCAGTGTCGGAGTCAGAAACCGGATTATGTAATAAATCTGCAAGGGCTGCAGCAAGTAAACCAGACCTTGAAAACTTTGGTATGTTTCATATATCTTAGAAATTCCTTGTTTTCTTTTTATCATAAAGATATTGTCAAAAGAAAAAGAGCAAATTACAGCAACACTCCCTGAGCTTTTATCATATTACACATAGTTCCACTCTTTTTTATTTTTCTACACTAACCTCCTTTTAAGTTTGAAAACATTACACTAACGCCCCCTTATATGTTTGAAAACATTACACTGACACCCCCTCAAACCTTACACTAACATCTCCTATAGGAGAGGCGAAAGTAATGGTTAAAAAAGCAGGGTGTGCTTGTGTAATTACACGAAATCTTGAGGTGTTGCTGTAATTTGCTCAAAGAGAAAACAGTTTGGAAGTTAGTGAAATGACAACTTTATATCATAGCAGCAGACTTTTACTGGCAGTCATTTTTGTTGGGTGATCATGCACATGTCTATATATACATAAACATAAAAGTAAAATGAAGTGTTTTCTTGGCATTTTATGGAACTTTATATTTTCATTTACCATGTCATGACAAAAGAATACTAGAATTTAGATTCATCGGCTTCAGTCCATTTAATCCTTGCTTTATGGTGGCACTTGAAATGAGAGTAAAGCTTCTGAATTTATCTTTGTTTTTAATTTGGGAAATGACATAATGTTTTGTATCTTTAGGCATTGTCTATACTCATCGCAATGAAGACATTGTCAACTTCGGACCTGGGATTCAAGGGAAAATAAATACCAGCATGCCCTCATATGATAGCCTAGTCAAGCCAAGCATCTCTTTGGACCACCAAAGAAAAAAACCAGATTGTGTGCCTAAAAAACAGAAAGTTCCTTTGACTGATGAAAGGAAGAGAACTCAATATAGGCTCCTTGCTCAGTCTGTGGGCATGGGAGAGCTTGCATTTAGCAAATGGTTACTATCAGCGACTCCACTGGAGAGAGAAAAAGTGCTTCTTGACTACAAGAAGAAAAAAAAAGATGCCTAATGGTTGAAGGGTGGTTCTTATGGATGGCAAAAGGTCTTCCATGTATCATTACTTAGAGTAGCAAAACATTTATTGTGTAAAATTTTGTACATACGGATGTATAGTCAGATATTTCCTTTTCACAAATTGAATATGTTAAATATAGCTTGTGTAGTTGAGTTCCAAACTTTGTAACGTTTACATTTGATGAATCTTGATGTTACTTCGAGCCTTTTGGCATGATGAAATAATTATTTAATAAAAAAATGGCATTTGAAATGTTACTTCAAGGTATATGATTTAAATTTGAGTTATACTATTCATACAATACTTTTCCACAGTATATTTTATAATGCTATTTTTTCTCTATATTTATCATATTAACCATCTTGTCCTATATTTTTCTCTTTTTACTTCCTATTTTTTATTATACAAAGAAATTGTATGAATATAACTTCTTTTTTAATTTTAGTGAGTTATAAATCTAAAGCAGGGGTTTGCCGTTTGTCATTCTTCTAAAATAAGGCAAATAAGGCGTGAACCATGGCATATGCTTAAAGGGTCAGAATATGTTATTGTAAATAATATAGCTCCTCTCCCCGTAAGCTTCAACTGCAAACTAAGTAGCCACTAGCCACTAGCCACCATAAACAGAAAACTTTAGTATTAAATTATGAATATCTAGGGCATGTTTAACTAAACTTATCTAAAAATACTTCTATGAGAAGAAAATAAAAAGAAAAACATGAAATGAGCTTCTCCGTAAGCTAAAATTAGAAGATATGAGATTTTTTATAAGCTAACTTATAGAAGTTCTCTCATATAGTTTTTCTAAAAGATGTGGAACTTTTTACAAATTAGCTTATGTATAAGCTAATTTTAACTTATTGGAAAAACTCGTTTCTTTTTTTTCTTCTTCTTATTTTCTTCTTCTAGAAATATTTTTGGATAAGCTAACCCAAACAAGCCCCTATTCATGGTCCTTTGCACCACCAGAAGGAGAAAAAGGAGTAACGGAAATGTTACAATTTTCACCGCCTTTATATAAATGTTGCTAAGGAAAAAGAAAATTCAATAACTTCTTGCATCTCTTTTAAGGTCATATATATAATTATCAGCTAGACATTTTTTTACAGCAATTATCAACTAGAAATTGAACCATGCAATGTGCGAATATCTTAAAATTCATCTTAATTTTTTTTTTCAAGGAAACAAGTTTAACGATAATTTGAGATATTGAAAGTAGAAATAATAAATAAATATAAAAGATGTCACCTCTAAAATTAAAAAAAAAAAAAAACATTTAAGATGATATAGTCATTAATTACAAAATCTACAATTAAGATTTTAATAATATCATAATGTTATACATGTATACATTTTTTTATT
The DNA here is from genome assembly GCA_026413185.1 of Pueraria montana var. lobata. Classification (NCBI taxonomy): domain Eukaryota; kingdom Viridiplantae; phylum Streptophyta; class Magnoliopsida; order Fabales; family Fabaceae; genus Pueraria; species Pueraria montana. The sequence continues at coordinate 38,214,047 of CM048656.1, forward strand.
ACAATCTCAATCATTAATTTTCTAATCTATAATGCACTACCTCACTTAAAAAGAAAATTAATCCTTATTCCTTAACATAATTACCTTCCATTTGAAATATTGTTATTAGAGGAGTGCTAGCGACACTTTTAAAAGAAAGTGTTATATAGAATGTCGCTAGCATTTCTCTTGTTATTATATATCAACTTCAATTTTGATATGGTATTTAAATGTGCTAAAAGTAAAAGTAATGCAAAAAATAGCTACAAAATAACTTAACTAGATGATTATCATTACAAAAAAATCAGTTAAGGTAGTTATAAAATAAGATTAATAAAAAAAAGTAAAATATCTTTTTATATTTTTAGTAAAATAAATTTCTAATCTTTGCTACTCATAAAAGATAAATTTTAAAGAAAAGGTAAATTTTAAAAAAGGACAAGTTGAAGAAAACAAAAAGATATTAATAAATAATAATGAAAAGGTAGGAAAATGAAATTGTTTTCATTATTAAAGCTAGATTAAGAACACTTGTGATTCTATTGGCTGCTTACTTGCAAAAGGTTTCTAAGGAATAATATACCATATTTAAAAAGGGAGAGGTTTAAAAATAATTAAATGATAAATAATTGCAATAATAAATACATAAAAAAAAAAAAAAAGAAGAGAAGATAACATGATTTGAGAGATAAGTGAAAGAAAGGGACATCAGTGAATACAATTACGCGACAAGGTTGGTGCCAACTTATGTTTTAAAATAACATCTATACGGCTCACGCTTCAGAAATTATTATAAATATACTATTTCAATTACAATTCCATAAAAATAGCTAAGTCCATTTGAACAACCACAATCTTTGTTTAAAGAATCTTAAATTCTATCTTCATTTCTTCCACTTTTATCTTCTGCCAAGAAAGGACATTAAGGTCTTGTTTGTTTACTGTTTCCAAAAACAGGTTTCTATTTTCTAAAATTTGTTTATCCCTTAAGCACATTCTAAAGTATTTGTCCCCTTAGCACATTTCTGTTTAAAAAAAAAATGCCCCTCGAGCACTTGAACAAAACACTTGAAGAAAACAGAAAATAAAAAAAATGAAAAAACATCTCACAACTGTTTCTATTTTGTGGTTCTTAAAACACTTTTGGAAATAGTTTTCAAACTTCATATTAGATCAAAATTTGATTTGTTGAATAGTGTGAAAATGTTTTAAAAACAATTTTTAAAACAAAAAAAAGTGAGAAGAGAATCAAACAGGTCCTAAATTTTTCATTACTCAAAAGTCAAAACGGTTTATCCCACTTTTACTCTTTCCCCTTTTGATCTCAAGCAGCACATCCTAGAACCATGGATGCTACACCATTTGATCGCCAAATACAAAAAGTTCCAACCTTCTCATCTTGTAGCTATCTTCTCTGCATTTTGAATCTGGAGACTGGTTTTGAAGATTTAGAACCAGAATCCTGTGAAGGTCAAACTCATGATTAGCATAGATTTAAGTCAATGATGAAACTGCAAAGCATCATGTATAAAAACCAAGTTTATAAAATCTTTTTATTTATGGGAAATACTACCACATATAAATCAGTAAATTAAATCTACCTGTGATGAAGCTGAACTTTGTTCACTCGAAGTTGTTTGTATATTCTCAGCATGCTCTATAATAGAGCCTGTAAAAGCCTGCAGAAAATATTTATTCGACAAAATTATCTGCTGCTGCTTGTTGCAGGGCATCAAGACTTACGAGGGTAAAATTTAAGAAGTGTGAACACACCTTGCGACTGTCAAATGATGGTTGTGAAGTTTGATGTCGAACCTGAAAAGGAAATAATTGTACATGTCAAGGACCAATTCTTCTGAAATCAACATACTGAAAGGTGAAAGCACCCGAATAGATTTCCCTGTCAAGTTCTTTGAAACATTTTAAATCACTGTTCAAGAGTAATGATCAAAGCACTAATTCCTCCTTTTTGTTTCCGTACAACCTTGCTCTACGTCTAACATATGTTTACTAAATTTCTAATATCAAAATTTCAGTCTTCATTAATTCCTAACTCTAGCTTTCCCATCTAAAGCTTTTAACTTGACACCCAAGTATCCTCCAATTAGATTACAGTCTTGAGTCCTTCAGAGCTGTGTTATGCTATAGTTACAAACAAAAGTTAAGACAACTGAATTGTTGCCGATTTGTAACCTTGACAAATGGTGATACTATTGTCTATTGATAACCTTGTGGAGCAGGCTCATAAGGGAAGCAGGGAATTTAGGGATACCAAGAGCCACTAGTATATTTAAGAGAAAAGAGAACAATGAAACCTCAATACAGTTAAAGACATGCTGAAAAATAATAAAGCTGCATGTTGCTTCCAACTAGAAAATAGACATTAGTATGTTATCACAAAGCAAAGCAAGGCAGTATTTCCATTTGGTTCTAAAGCAGTATAAACCACTACGCAACAAGTAGAGAATTATGAGGGAAATTCCATCACAAGAATTGCATACCTCAGTTTTTGGTGCCATAGTTGCTTGAACTGACTTTTCTTTAGAACGAACAGGAATCTTTTCACTAGGATCAATGGATTCTACAAAATTTTCCCTCTCTTATATTTCAGACCCAATGGAAAAATTAATTTCAGAATGGATGCAAAACAACAGACACAACTACAAAACATGCAGACACAAAGAAAAGGAGATGTAAGTTACTGAGGACTAACCTCTGACCCTAGATTCCACTGCCAGGCCAGCAAACTGCATTTTGAAAATTAGAATGCAAAAGAACAATTCTTCAGCTAATGAGTTACATAGCATACTGAACAACTTTAATGCTGAACATAGTATCTTACATTCAACTGATCAGTTATATCTTCTTTATGATCATGCTTTTTTGGAAGCTCAGCTGTTATAATTTTATTATTAGTCTTGTCCAGTAGTTTACTTTGATGAACATCCTGTTTGAGCAGTCAAAGAAAATGAGTTATGAGATATTACAGTCCATTGTGCTCATAGCCTCTAAACAAAGATTTCTAAACCAGAATTCAACAAAATAAACCAAGATATTACTTTTGAATTTTGGAGATTGTTATCAATATGTCCCTGATATGATATCTCATCAAAATCCCCAGTACTTTCATCATTTTGATCACTCTGATTGCCACTTTCTGCAGCAAGCTCTTCTTTCTCAAGTTCATCCATTATAGCAACCATACGAGCATATTCCCCATCATTAGCTGTAGCATTTCCCAAATTGGGAGCATCTTGCTGTGGTGGACCTGAAAAAGGATATTAACATATCATCATTCAATATTTCAAAATTGCTAACATATTTACAAGTATGGTCATTGGTTGGTGCATAGTTCCACACTAATATATCAAATAAAGTTTGAACAAAAGAGACGTGAACTAATAAACATAAAATTATTCCGACACTACTACACTAAAAATGGTTATAAACGGTTGTCTATTCACATACAAAACATAGTTATAAACAGTTGTCTATCCACATGTATTACTGCATGAGTATCCATTTGAAAGTTCATGTTTTGTTACATAGCTGATTTGAAATATAAAAAATTACTTGAATAAACATATTGTTTGAAACTATAAGTAGTATCTGAAAGCTGATAAAAAATAAATAAATAAGTAGTATCTGAAAGCTGACAGCTTGGAGAAAAGTGTAAAAGATGAAAAAAAAAAGTTGTAAGTAGCATTGCAATTTGTGTATCATAAAATAGAAAACAAAAATTTAGTGTTTAAAATGAAAGATAAAAAATTTCAAATCTTCCATGCAAATCCAAACAAAATAACTGCAGACCCATCAAAATAATTAAATCATACATGCCAATGCCAACAAACCATAGTAGAATGTAAAAATCAAAGTAAAGCTGAAATTTTATTTGATTTGCTTGCCAGAATATGACAATTATGTTATTTGAATAATCTTAATAAATTCAAAATCTTAGACAAAAGACTTTAAATTATTTAGACTTTCCAGCCTTCTCTCTACCAGCTTCCATTTATAATGAACGTCAACTATCATGTTCTATCAACCTTAAATATTGGAAGGAAAACAATATAAGGCTAGAACATGCCTGATTTAAATTCCCTTTCGTTAGAGTCTTTCTCCACATAATCTTCCCTTATCTCCACGAGACCCTCCTGTGCCAAATTAAGCCACCACAGCAATTAATAATTTTTACAAACTTCAAAAATGTTAATCTCAAGTGCTACCAAAAGCATACAAAGACAAAAACAGAAGATCATAAAGAAACGTAGCATAGTGTGTGAATCAAAGGAAGCAGTTAACATTAAGCTAAATCTTTGGTGACAAACTTTGGAAACAAAGGGTTTTCGCTTATGTTGATTTTAACCTATGAGGGAAGCTCAATTCATTTTAACTTCTTATTTTCTTCTCCTACAAGTGTTTATGAAAAAGTTTATCCAAACAAGGTTTAACTGATTAAACCAATCAAACTGTGACCGAGGATCCTCTCTAGCTCAATTTCTAAAACATTGATCCACAAATTCATAACATGTCATTTTCAAAACAGAACAAAGATGTCAATGTCAAAACTGCCTCATCACAAATCAAATTCAAACTTACATTAAAGTCATAAGATCAAAACAAACAAGAAGTGAACCCTCACCGCTACTTGAGAAGCCGTGGTGTTGAAAAACGAAGCCTCTGCTTCAAGGTCTTTGATGTTGGCCTCAAGAGAATCAACCTGTGAATCCAAGGACTTCCCTCTTCGTTGCAAAATCTCAACGGTTTGCTTCGACGTTCTCTCTGCATAATACCCTTCTCCCAAAAGAACCTAACAACAGAAAACAAAACAAAACCTCTCGCCACTAAAAAAAAAAACGCACATTCAATTGAAGAATCAAAGGGGAGAAAAAGAGTACCAGGAACTCGTTGGTGTGAATCAATCGTCCGGGGAAGAACGCTGCTTTCCCAAACGGAACCTAAGAACCCATTACCGAGTTTGGAACATTTTAACAAAAGAGAAATGTAAAAGTTGAAAAGTGAAAAAGAGAGAAATTATTACATGATCCAAGACCACCATAGTCTCAATCAATATCCATCTAACACATAATCGAGTTTTATTAATTAACTCTTCCTCCTAAACCATGTAATAATTTCTCATGAAAATGGGTTTATTAGTTAGTTACCATGATGTCATGGGAGAGTTGTTCGGGGAGCTTGTGGACGAGGCTGATGAGGTTGTTGTTGTCGGAGACGAAACCTTGGAGGCAGTTGAGCTCGCTCTGGTTGTCGGCAATGGCATCTTGGACACGCTTGGCCGCCTTTTGCGCCTCCTCTACTGGGAACAGGGAGGCTAGTGAGGTCACAGTCCCTTTCTTCGTTGATTCTTCCATTTTCCCTCCCACTCTCGCTCTATTAAAACTAAAAAGTGACAATCCTAATAACAAGCTTAAAGGATTGAACCTCAATTACTAAAGTGTTGAAGACCTCCTCATTTCACTTTCATTCCCAATACCAGAAACTTAAAAACAGTAATAAAAAGTCACCAAATACAATACGTCCACTAGCGCCCCGCATCACGTATTGCGGTTGCCGACCGCTCCGCAACGGCACCAGTGTCTACTAGATCAGGCCAAACGAGGATTTCAGACCAGTTGCACAGTAATTGTTATGCTCAACAGAGAGAGGGATAATAGTGTTCCTTCATTTCATTAATTTGATCATATATGTACTGGAACAGAACCATTTTACTAATTATTAACGAGGTATAAGATAAACCTTGGATTTATATCCAGGGACGGATGGAGAGGGGGTGAGCAAGGGCCCAGTCCTTCTTTTGGAATTTTTCGTGTATATAAATATATATTTTTAAATTAATTAGTGTAAAATTAATTATATATATTATTATTATAATACTAATTAAGATTAATTAGTGTAAATTATGTAAAACTACTATTGATAAAAAAAAATTGTATAAAACTAGTTGTGTTTGTTGTTATTATTGTAATAGTTAAGATGATAACTAGTGTAAAATTATGTAAAACTAGTTATGTGTTTGTTGTTATTATAGTAATGGTTAAGGTTATTATTATTTAAAATAAAAATTAATTTTAATTTTAGTGTAAAAATAGTAAATATTTTTTAAAAATTATTATTTATTAAAAGTTAGAAATTTAAATAATTATAAAGGAAGAAAAAAAAATTCAACCCCTCTTTAATAGGTTTTTGGATCCGTTCATGTTTATATCCTACTATTGCTAAATGTTGGTACAAGAGTAGGCACATGAAGTAGCCATGTGACTGATCTAGCACAGTCATTATTTATTTTTAATCATGTTATGCTGATTATAAGCCATCTACAAAGCAACACAAACTTCATATTGAGCAATGTTTACATGAGCACATGTTTATTAGGCATAACCGATCAGAAGCTCAAGATGACATTAACATAACTTCAGCAAAGGTTTTGTTTTTAAATTGCTTATTTTAATATTTTCTAAGTTATTTATTGGATGTACTAGAATAGGTCCTTAATATTGGAATTTATATCAAATCAATGTATAAAAGTAAAACAAGTGGATAAACAAGGCACAACCCCTTTCCCAAGAACTACAACTTCAGATATACCACTCACCTGTATGAAAATCCTCCTTTTATAATGTTTGCAGCCACCAAATCCAGGTCAGCATCCTCAAGTACAATGCAGGCATCCTTTCCTCCCAACTCCATTTGCAGAGGAATAATGCCCGCCTTCTTTGAAATTGCAATACCAGTATCTCCACCAGTGAAGCTGACCAACACATGAATAAAACACCAGCAGAAGAAAAATTACTGACCACATAGAAATAGGGGATATGAGGTACCATACCATCACAGAATCATATAAAAATTGTCACCTTATACAGTTCACTCCTGGATGCATAGTGAGGAAGTCACCAATTTCTGAGCCTTTGCCAGTAACACAACTTATTAGGCCTTTGGGGAAACCAGCCAAGTGAAAGCAATGAACCATGTGAAGAGCAGAAACAGCCCCCTGAAAACGCATCAGATAGCCATTTAGAAGGCATTGAACAAAGCAGAAAAAATAGGGAAGAAATTAACAATCCTAGGGCTTGTTTGGGTAAGTTTATCCAGAAGCACTTTTAAAAGAAGAAAATAAGAAGAAAAAATGAAATGTGTCTCTCCATAAACTCAAATTAACTTATGCACAGACTAATTTGTAGAAGCTCTCTCATGTTTTGGAAAAGCTATAACAAAGAGCTTCTACAAATTAATTTATGCATAAGCTAATTTTAGTTTATGGATAAACTCATTTCATTTTTTCTTCTTATTTTCTTCTTCTATAAGTGCTTCTGGATAAGCTAACCCAAACATACCATTGCTAAAAATATGAACACTTATTGGTGCTTCTGTTAAGGTGAACCAGAAGTCTTTAATTTCTAGTTTCTACCATCACAGTAGCGAATATTCTGATACAAATATTTCCGAGGACCTAGAACCTAGGATTTTGAGTTTCAATAAAATAATTGTTGCAACTTGCAATCTCTTTTAAATGCTGCACACCTATGTAAGCACATTTTGTGACCTGAGCTAATATATGAGAGTATAAATATTACCTGGGTTGGAGGCATGAGCACAATTGAGTTTCCAGCAATCAGTGCAGGAGCAATTTTTGAGACAGCAAGGTTGACAGGATAGTTGAAAGGTGGAATGGCCAAAATCACTCCTAATGGAATCTGAAAATAAATTGAACCCATTTCATACCACATCATAAACCAAGAAAACTAGTAAGATAAACTTTGATAGCAACTCACCATGGTTAATTGGTTGTTTTATTTGCTTGTCATTGAAGTAACTAAGATAATAAAATGTTACGCAGAGATTATATGTACTCTAGCTTTTGATACTGCAGCTGTTTGTGCTTTCATAAAATGTGTTGATGTTTTGAATCTTAGATGTAATGTAACAGATTTTTGTAAAACCCATTAAATTCCTGGAAATGTTTTGCAGAAATTGTCGGTATTTTCATTGAAGTCATCTTTATATTTTTAATCATACAATTAAATTCGATTAATTTAAATTGTACATTAGTTAACAGAGATTTGCATTTAACACTTTCAAAAGAACATTTTAAATTAATCGAATTTGATATTATTTTAAAATAATGGCATCATTATTGTTACATTGTCAAGTTTTTAAATATTTTAACACTGAAAAGTTCTTCAGTCAAAAGCATCGCTTACTATTTTAATTTTTTCCCCTCCTACACAGTAGCCAAACAAATCCTGCAGCTGCAACTAACGTCCCACATCATATATATACATGCTTTCAAAGTTGGAGTCAAAACCAAAATTGAAAATTTAAAACTGTCCATAAAAGCAAAACGCTGTGTGCATCTAGTTACTGTCAGACACAAAATCTGTGTAATTTTTAAAAGTATTGCACGTGACAAAGTAGAAAAATGGTACTGAGAGAGTAGAAACCCATATTTGGTATTTATGTTGCACAATGCTTCCATACCAATGGTACCATTCATATTTAAATGAGTGACAAGCAAGTTAGCTACTAATATATGAATTATAAAGTCTTTTTTTCATCTGTAAGAATCGAAGACAGGTACCGAGGAGTTTACAACAACTTACGCATCCTACTTAACCAACTGAACTAGACCTCCTCAGTATATATGAATTATAAAGTCTATACATTAATTAAAAAAAAAAAAAAAAAAAAGTTCTGAAAACTGACCTTGGATGTGAGGCAATATTTTGTCCTTTCATTTCCAGGAAAGCTATCTGATAACAAGAACTTTCCCTCTCCCAGAATCCTTACCCCTTCTTCAGCACAGTAAGAAACCAAATCCCCAGACCTTACAACCTTCATGAAAAAAAAAATTGAAAATATTATTTCATGTTTCAAAATTTTAGTCCTATTTGGCCTAGTTAACCCATAGTTACACAATATTATGCACCTCGGTAACTGCATCTTTGGCAGGCTTTGCTATTTCTTTCACCAGGCACTCTGCAATTTGATCTTTGTGTTCTTTGAGAATAGCAGCTGCCTTGTGAAGAAGTTCAGCCCTCTTCCAGAGTGGGGTCTTTGCCCATGACTTTTGTGCAGATTTTGCTGAATCCATTACCTTGTTAACTTCTTGTGAACAAGCTGCATCAATATCATTTCGGAGCTTATTATGACTTCATAATTCATAGTTCTATTGACTTGTATTATTCCTAAAACAACTCATATAACAGTTTATATAATAACATCTTTTTCTCTCTATCTCTCTCCATCACATCACTCGTCAAATCCCCATTCTTCTCTCTTTTTCTCTCATTGTTGTACAATTTGCTGTACAAATAACATTCTTTCCAATTTGGTTACATATAAAACTAGGAAATTGCATGTTTAAAAACTTTGTATGCCAATTATTGCAGCAACTTTCGGGTCTGAGGAACCAAGTTCCGAAATTTCCATTTTTCCACTTATAATTAACACTTAACAGACATTTGAATATGGCATCAAAAAATTTCAGACAAGAAAGTAAGAACCTGCTAGTATTCTGTGTTTCAAGCAAATGTTGGAATGTGCAAAACCATCAACATTTACATAAGAGAGAAAAATGAAGGACCTCAAATGCAAGTGAAAGGAAGTAAGGATGTGATGATAATAAAAACATTTTAAATAGTTGATGATTACCTTGAACTTTGTATTGAGTCTTTCTGGTAGTGGGGTTGATGATAGAAACACTTTTCACTGAAGAAGATTTTTTCCATTCTCCATCAGAGTAGTACTTGTACACATCTCCATCCAAAGTTTCAGCAAATAATCCAGTTCCAGCCACGTTACAGAGACCCTAATGTAAACCTGGTGAGGTATGGCTTGGTGAGTGATCATAATAAGGTGCATCGTTTATATATATACAGAGAAGGTGAACTTTGTCCATCTATTCTTTATTTTTTTATTGGGTAAATGACAATTTAGTCTTAAAAGAACGAAAATTTTGATTTAGTTCTTGAATGTATAAAAAGTACGAAAATTACGTCCTGTCATACAACTTAATGACAAATTGGTCTCTTAATTTGTCAAATTGATCCTTGAACATTACAGCTTAACGACAAAATGGTTCCACGAAACCTACCAGTAGGACATAATTATTGCACTTTTTACACATTCATGAAATTAACATTTTCGTTCTTTCAAGGACTAAATTGCCACCAACTTACACATTCATACTAAAACAGTCATTTACTCTTTTTATTTATTTATTTATTTATTTGTACAATGACTCAGGACTAGCGAGGTATGGGTAGGGGGTTCAAAGCATGACAATTGAGCTTTATATATATATATATATATATATATATATATATATATATATATATATATATATATATATATATAAGGTATGATTGTGATTCTCGTTGGAGATAGGATAAGGAAAAGGTGAATAGGTGATAGGTGATATATATATATATATATATATATAAGGTATGATTGTGATCCTCGTTGGAGATAGGATAAGGAAAAGGTGAATAGGTGATAGGTGATATATATATATATATATATATATATATATATATATATATATATATATATATATCACCTATCACCTATTCACCTTTTCCTTATCCTATCTCAATCATACCTTGTATTTAATGATCCACGAAAATATTGATCAATTTATTTCTTCACAAGTAGTTACTTGAAGGTAACAAGATTAGTTGCATGCAAACACGTATATATTAATGTGTTATATAGATCAAGAGTCCTCTAAGTTTCTCTTCGTCACCTCCCCGTGCATCTCCCTTCTGATGGTGCTTACCATTAAGCTATCAGTTTTTTGATCCATAATTAATATTTAGAAAAGGGTGATATTTCTAATTTGTACATGTGTTGGAATTTCTCGAGTCCAATAGGGAGAGTGATTGTCATATTATGTAAAGAGTCTAGATTATTTTAGACTCAAACACCCCGTTTATATGCTCTTTAATTGTTGATATCTACATTCTAGACTTATATTCAAGTCACCTCAAGGTCATAAGTCTGTTAATTTTTTTTGGGTTTGTGCTTCTCAAATTTCAGAAATTTACTTCAAGCTTAATTTTTTAAGGGTAAAATATGTTTTTATCCCTCGTTTTATCTTGATTCCTCTTTTTAGTCCCTCATAATTTTTTTAGTGTTTTTAGTTTGTCATAAATTGTTCTGTTTTGTTTTTAGTCCCTAACATTAATTTTAACCTTTAAGTGATGACATTTCGAGCATAATTTACACTTGAAAATTTTCTATCTAAGTTTCTGGCAATTTTTAACGTTACAAATTTTCTGACAGACTAAAACCACTAGAAATGTTACAAAAAAAAAATCAAAACCCCGAACACTAGATTTTCTAAAATCACAAAAAATGTTACAAAAATAAACATTCTTAGACCACCAGAAAATTTGTAGTGGTTAAAATTCGCGAGAAACTTAAACAGAAAATATGTTTTTGGTTCTCAAAATTTAGTTTTAGTTCTTATAAAAACTTAATACTACCTTTGTCCTAAAATATAAGTCTCTTTTAACTAATTCACATCCTCTAAGAAAGTTGGTTAATTTATTTAGTAGCATTAAATTTGTTAGCAATTTGTATTATTTTTCCAAAATTATTCCTAAAATTATTAGGACTTGTCATCTCACTCTTTCTACTTAATTACTTTATACCTAATTAATTAATGTGTGCTAAGCTTCTTTTCTAAGCCTTATAAGTGAGAGAGTGAATTTATCTTATTAATTTAGGGGCAAATGCTAACCAATGTCCGTTAATGAACTCAAAATAGAAAGTTTTTTATTGGGATACGTAAAATTGTGTTGTCCATATTTTTTTTTTGCTCTCTTCTATGATTTTCATAATAAATATTTTCTCCTTATGATTCATTAACCAGTGTCCTATGAGCACTGGTTAGCAAAACCCATTAATTTATAGCATTTATTGTAAAGTAATTAAGAGTATTTTGAAGGACAAAATTTTTATAGCGATTAAAATGTATTAAATTTTTATAGCGATTAAAACCAAATTTTATAATATTTTGATGGACAAAAATTAAGAGATAGTAAAACATTGTTATTTTTAATAAATTATAAGATTATAAAAATTCAAAACTAATTAAACTAATAAATTATAAGGTTATATATTTTTCAATAAAAATCTGTGTATAAGTGTGATGAGCAAGATAATTGAGTGGAAGGTAAGGAATAATGCGTTAAAAGTGGATTATTAGATATTATTCTAAAAAGTAAACTATATTTGTGTAAGTGATTATGAGAGTGTAAGAAAATAATTTTTGTATGCTCATAAGTTAATAAATTATCTAGAATAACTTATAAAAATAACTTATATAAAAAATAGTTTAGTCTTATTTTCTCTTTCATTGTAAAAACAACTTGTAAATAAATTCTTATATAATAAGTATTTATTCAAGAAGTCTTTAATTAATTCATTTACCTAAATAAACCTTAAATAAAGCATGAAATTATTTATATACAAATATTAAATTTATATTATATATTATTCAAATAAAAACTTTAAAATACTCATTATAACAAAGTTCGTTCCTAACTTTGAGGTGTTTGAGAATGAATCCTTTTAGGGTTTATTATCTTTTTTGGTTTCTAAATTTTTTCATATTTCAATTTTTAGTCTTTAATCTAAATTTTGATAATCGAACAAAGTCCCTAAACTTTTTCTTCATTATCACTTTTATAATTAATGCTACTTCATGTGGATGGAAAACATCATTTATTATTTTTTGAATACTAGTAGTGAATAGTACCCCATCCGTCCCAAAATGACTGTAGTTTTAACCTTTAAAAAAATTCTAAATTAATTGATGTTCTCAGTTTCAATGATATATTTAAACATTTATTCCAATTTTTTCTTCAAATAAATATTGTTATCTTAAAAAACTTACATTTATTGAAATTAAGAAAGAGAGTAAGGATATTTTAGTAAAATTGTCTCCTAAAAAATATTATTCTCTTAGAATACTTATTTTTCTTAATATATGTGAAAAAACCTTAAACATCAGTCATTTTGGAGACGAAGGGAATAGTAATTCAATGTTGCGAACCCTAGACACCTGAGCATATACTTCAGCATGTCTAATTAATATGCATTAATTCCATGTAGTTCATATATGGTAGTGGGAGGTGTGGGTCATCATTTTCAGAGTTTGACGGTGAAATAGGCTTACTGGAGGCAAATGATGAGGAGGAAAATGGAGGTACAAGGTGGTGCTATGGCTGTCGGAGGAACATGCCGAAAGACATAACGGTCCAAGGTGCATTAGCCCAACTTGAAGTTTGTCCAGTGGATAATTCAGAGGCTAGTGCCCATAGGATCGTGGGTACAAAAGAGCTGTTAAGTGTTCAAAATGTGACGGAGTGAAGGGACTATTGTTGGGGAGCACGATTTGATGGGTATAAGGTAAAAGCGTCAGAATAGTAAAGAAAAAGTAGATACAGTTGGGATGGAGTGTATCGGAAGTAAAAAGGAGGAGGATAAAAATGGGAAAAAGCTAAATGAAGTGTACGAAGTGCAAAATCAATTGCTGGGAAAAGAAGGGCTTCAGAACAGTACTGTAAGGGCAGACATAGATAGTGGTGACAACTATATAGGACCCTACGGGAGTAAGAGGTTACAAACGGGCCTTGACTCAAGCAAAAGGCATGATGGGTCGTACAAAGATATACACAACAGTGGAATACAAAAAGTAGACGCTGAAGGGACCCACTGGGAAGACAGTGTGGCAAGAGAAAATGAGTGTGTTGACTTGCAAGTGAAAAGCAAATGTGAAGGGTCAATATGGGCTAAAAAAGGCACGGATTCAAGTAATGGGCTATGTAATGAGAAGCAAGGAGTGAGACTCGTGGGGGTCACGTTACAAGTGGGAAATGAAGATGTGGATCAGACACTTGAACTCGAGAAGGAGAAGAAGGTGGGCCAAACTATAGAAGGAGTTACCAGAGCTAGTAAACAATGTGAAGGTGTTTCCAGGGGACCTTTGTGTGGGTCGAGTATCTTACAGGATTCAGTGGAAGAAATAACTGTAAAGGAAACGAAGTCAGAACAGAAAGTTAGGAAGTTGAAGGAGAAACGCAAGGAAGTGAGGATAGAGAAATTTGATATGTGTAACGACCTCTCTGATACTAATGTCAAGAACTGTAATAGAATTTTTTGGCTTAAGGACGACACAATGGATGCAAAAAAATTGTGGGAATTTGCAAAAAGAACGGGAGTCACATGGGTAGGGAACGATGAAGAAATGGTCCACAAAATAGCACTCTTGGAAAAAAGGGATAAAGAGGGGAAGGAAAGGAGAACAAGTGACTATGAGGAGGGGAGCAAAGTGGTAAAATCATGATTATCTTGTCATACAATGTGAGGGGTTTGGGTGGAAAAATTAAATGGAGGGCTATTAGAAGCTTGATACAAAAGGAAGAGATTCAAGTAGCATGTCTACAAGAGACAAAGAAGGAAGAGGTCAGCCAATCTTTATGCCAAGCGTTATGGGGGGACTCAAATTTCGGGTGGAAAATGCAACCATCTATAAATTCAGCAGGAGGTCTTGTATGCATATGGAATGAAGAGATGTTGGAAGTTACAAATATTTTTGAAGGCCAAGGTTTTGTAGGTTTGGAGGGAGTGTGGAAAAAGTTAGGAAGGAATGTCACTATTGTTAATATCTATTCTCCATGTGACATTGGGGGTAAAAGGAGACAATGGGAGGAGTTGAAGAATTGGAAAAGGCAAAGCAATAATAATACTTGGTGCTTGCTAGGAGATTTTAATTGTATTAGGTGGCGGAATGAAAGAAAGGGTGAGGGGGGGAATCTTATGGCGAGATAGATAGAAGAGAATTTAATTGTTTTATCAAGGAGACGGAGTTGTTGGAGATACCATTAGTTGGACGAAATTTCACTTGGTATAGGCCAAATGGGAGGGCTAGAAGTAGAATAGATAGGATGTTGGTTTCGGAAGAATAGGTAAATACTTGGCAAGGAAGCACTCAATATGTGTTGGAAAGGAATTTTTCGGACCATTGTCCGATAGTCCTTAAGGATGTGGTTCTTGATTGGGGCCCTAAACCTTTTAGGGTATTAGATTGTTAGTTGGAGGATGGTAGATATGAAAACTTTGTAAATGAGGCTTGGGAGAGTTTGGAGGTTAGTGGATGGGGTGGGTTTGTTCTAAAAGAGAAACTTAAAGGTCTAAAAGGTAAATTGAAGATGTGGAACAAAGAAATTTTTGGGGATATAAATAGGAGGTTGCAAGAAATTTAAGGCCAAATGAATGAGTTGGATAAAAAAGGGGATGAGGAAGTACTAAGTGGGGAGGAGATATCTTTGAATAGGAAGTTACCAGAACAATGGTGGACAACAAGTATGCACAATGAGTCTTTGTTGAGGCAAAAATCAAGAGTAAAGTGGGTAAAAGAAGGTGATGCAAATTCCAAGTACTTTCATGCAGTGATAAATTGGAAGAGGAGAAGTGGTTTGCTAAGAGGAGTGGAAAAGGATGGTAGGTGGGTGGAGGAGCCTAGTGAAATCAAAAAAGAAGTAAAAGATTTTTTTGAGAAAAAATTTAAGGAGGAGGAGTGGGATAGGCCAACTTTGGAGGGGGTTGAGTTCCTTAAAATTAAGGAGGAGGACAATTGCTTTTTGGTATCACAATTTGATGAATTGGAGATTAAGGAGGCGATTTGGGATTGTGGAAACTTCAAAAGCCCGGGCCGGATGGGTTTAATTTCAACTTTATCAAAAAGTTTTGGAGTATCTTAAAAGGGGACGTGATGAGATTTTTGGGAGAATTCCATGCTAATGGGAAGCTACCTAGAGGATCAAATTCCTCCTTTATTACACTTGCTCCAAAGGTTGAAAACCCTATTAGTCTTGGAGATTTTAGGCCTATTTCGTTGGTTGGATGTATGTATAAAATTGTGGCAAAAATTCTTGCAAAAAGGTTGAAGAAAGTTCTACCGGATGTTATTGAAACAGAGTGCTTTCTTGAGGGGTAGAAATTTATTACATAGTGTGTTGGTAGCAAATGAGGTGGTCGATGAAGCAAGAAAGGAAAAAAAACAATGCTTGATTTTCAAGGTGGACTATGAGAAGGCATATGATTCGGTGTGTTGGATTCTTGTCATATATGGTTCATAAATTGGGTTTCCACAACAAATGGATCACGTGGATTGAGGAATGCTTGAAGACTAGCATGGTGTCAGTGTTAGTAAATGGGAGTCCTACGAGCGAGTTTTACCTTCAAAAAGGACTTAGACAAGGTGATCCCCTTGCACCTTTTCTTTTCACAATTGTGGCGGAAGGCCTTAGCGGGTTGATGAGGATGGCTATATCAAGAAAGGTGTTTGTGGGCTTTAAAGTGGGAACAAGTGATGTGGAAGTAAATCTCTTGCAATATACGGATGATACCATTTTTATTGGTGAGGCCTCATTGAGCAATGTGTTGACTATCAAAAGTATGATGAGAAGCTTTGAGTTGGTCTCGGGTTTAAAGGTGAATTTCTCTAAAAGTAGGTTTGGAGCGATAGATGTGGATGGGAATGTGGTGGAGAGGTGGGCGGATTTACTTAATTGCAAAATTTTATTATTGCCTTTTACTTACCTAGGAATCCCCATTGGAGCAAATCCTAGAAGAGAAGTGACTTGGGAGCCCATTGTTGGTAAATATGCAAAGAAGTTATCTTCATGGAAGAGAAAGAATATGTTTACGGCAAGAAGAGTATGTCTTATAAATTCGGTCTTGAGTTCCTTGCCTCTCTTTTTCTTGTCTTTTTTCAAGATGCCTAAAGGTGTTATTAAAAAGATAGTGAGCATACAATCGAAATTCTTATGGGGGAGCCTTGAAGGAGAAAAAAAAAATTCATGGATTAGTTGGAAGAACATGTGTGCTCCAAAGAGTCATGGAGGATTGGGGATCAAAGACCTTGAAATTTTTAATGATGCGCTTCTTGGCAAGTGGAGGTGGGATATGTTTCACTCTAAAGGATCCTTATGGATGGATATAGTGGATGCTAAATATGGGGGTTGGAGGAAATTAATCTCTGAGGAAAACATTTCTTTGGGGTCTTTTTGGTGGAGGGACCTTGTGAGAGTTTGTGGTGGCCAAAATAATGAAAAGTGGTTCGATAAATCAATGAGGTGGAAAATTGGTGGGGGAGAAGAGGTGATGTTTTGGTTTGACAAATGGGTGGGGGAAGAGTGCCTTGCAAATACACATGCAAGGGTCTTCCTAAATTCTGAGCAAAAACATGACTTGGTTGGCAATGTGGGGAGTTGGGTGGAAGGTGCCTGGGAGTGGGACCTCGAGTGGAGGTGGGAATGGTTCCAATGGGAATTACCTTTGGTGGAAAATTTTCTCCATGAGGTGTCATCTGCTGTTATGAACTCACAAGTCTCTGATTCTTGGTATTGGCTGGAGGATGTTAGTGGTTACTACACAGTGAAGTCGGCATATAAGGCTATGTTCTCTTTGAAGAGGGTCTCAGAGTGGAGCAACCTCTTTGCTAAGGTATGGTCCTTAAATATCCCTCCTAAGGCAGCACTCTTTATTTGGAGAGTTTTTTGGAACAGACTTCCCACTAGACAAAAGCTGCGTGAGAGGAATGTGCAGCTGACAGATAATTGTTATTCATGCCCTTTCTGTAATTTGAAAGTGGAAACGTGTGCTCATATTCTGTTCACTTGCCAAAAGATGGTCTCTGTATGGTCAGAATGTTATAATTGGCTGAACGTGGTGGGGCTGTTGCCACACTCCCCAGAAGCACACTTCTGGCAACATGACTTCTATGTCAGGTCTAAAGAGAGCAAACATAAGTGGATGATAGTGTGGTGTGCTATGACTTGGTGTTCTTGGAATATGCGCAACAACTGTATTTTCAGGGGAGATACCTTTGATGCGGAAAAACTGCTGCAAGATGTGGTGTTTGTGGCTTGGTCGTGGCACAAACACAAACATGTTGGTTTCTCTTACTCTTTTCTTCGGTGGTCCCTTAACCCGGGACTATGCTTGTGAATGAGTTTATGCATCTGCGGCTGGTCTTGTGGTTTTCTGATCATCTCTGTTGGAATGGTGTAGAAATAACTCTGTGTTCTTAGTTGTGTAGGGTGGGAAAGTGTGGCAAGCAGAAAGGTTACGAACTTGCTCTCTCATTGGTCAAGGTTATGCGGATGGATTTTATGATGCTGGTCGGTGTGTTGGCAGATTTGATAGCACGAATTTTGGTTCAATGGTGTCGTTTAATGTTTGTCTGTGAATGGTGGCAAAGCTTAAATTAATTGGTGGGTAGTAGAATAGAATGTTTTGATTGGCTATTTGATGTATCGTGGAATTGTTGTCATTTTTTTTTGTGGGTGGGGTGGTTATTTTCTATTCATTCTTTAGGTGACATAAATAGCTTTTAACCATCCCATTGTGAATTTCATTCTCTCTTTGTATTTGGGTTATTGGTACCCTTGTACCTGAATTAATATACTTTTGCCGATTAAAAAAAAAATCGTAGTGGGAGGTAAAAGACTAAAAGGGAATGCCAAGTTGCCAATCAAATCTTGTGCTTAATTTACCTCTTTCCTCTTGCTAGTTTGTTCTACTATGGTTTGTTGGCATTGGCATGTATGATTTAATTATTTTGATGGGTCTGCAGTTATTTTGTTTGGATTTGCATGGAAGATTTGAAATTTTTTATCTTTCATTTTAAACAATAAATTTTTGTTTTCTATTTTATGATACACAAATTGCAATGCTACTTACAACTTTTTTTTTTCATCTTTTACACTTTTCTCCAAGCTGTCAGCTTTCAGATAGTACTTATCTATTTATTTATTTTTTTATCAGCTTTCAGATACTACTTATAGTTTCAAACAATATGTTTATTCATGTAATTTTTTCTATTTCAAATCAGCTATGTAACAAAACATGAACTTTCAAATGGATACTCGTGCAGTAATACATGTGGATAGAGAACTGTTTATAACTATGTTTTGTATGTGAATAGACAACCGTTTATAACCATTTTTAGTGTAGTAGTGTCGGAATAATTTTATGTTTATTAGATCACGTCTCTTTTGTTCAAACTTTATTTCATATATTAGTGTGGAACTATGCACCAACCAATGACCATACTTGTAAATATGTTAGAATTTTGAAATATTGAATGATGATATGTTAATATCCTTGTTCAGGTCCACCACAGCAAGATGCTCCCAATTTGGGAAATGCTACAGCTAATGATGGGGAATATGCTCGTATGCTTGCTAGAATGGATGAACTTGAGAAAGAAGAGCTTGCTGCAGAAAGTGGCAATCAGAGTGATCAAAATGATGAAAGTCGCAAGGTGTGTTCACACTTCTTAAATTTTACCCTCGTTAGTCTTGATGCCCTGCAACAAGCAGTAGCAGATAATTTTGTCGAATACATATTTTCTGCAGGCTTTTACAGGCTCTATTATAGAGCATGCAGAGAATATACAAACAACTTCGAGAGAACAAAGTTCAGCTTCATCACAGGTAGATTTAATTTACTGATTTATATGTGGTAGTACTTCCCATAAATAAAAAGATTTTATAAACTTGGTTTTTATACATGATGCTTTGCAGTTTCATCATTGACTTAAATCTATGCTAATCATGAGTTTGACCTTCACAGGATTTTGGTTCTAAATCTTCAAAACCAGTCTCCAGATTCAAAATGCAGAGAAGATAGCTACAAGATGAGACGGTTGGAACTTTTTGTATTTGGCGATCTAATGGTGTAGCATCCATGGTTCTAGGATGTGCTGCTTAAGATCAAAAGGGGAAAGAGTAAAAGTGGGATAAACCGTTTTGACTTTTGAGTAATGAAAAATTTAGGACCTGTTTGATTCTCTTCTCACTTTTTTTTTGTTTTAAAAATTGTTTTTAAAACATTTTCACACTATTCAACAAATCAAATTTTGATCTAATATGAAGTTTGAAAACTATTTCCAAAAGTGTTTTAAGAACCAAAAAATAGAAACAATTGTGAGATGTTTTTTCATTTTTTTTATTTCCTGTTTTCTTCAAGTGTTTTGTTCAAGTGCTCAAGGGGCATTTTTTTTAAACAGAAATGTGCTAAGGGGACAAATACTTTAGAATGTGCTTAAGGGATAAACAAATTTTAGAAAATAGAAACCTGTTTTTGAAAACAGTAAACAAACAAGGCCTTAATGTCCTTTCTTGGCAGAAGATAAAAGTGGAAGAAATGAAGATAGAATTTAAGATTCTTTAAACAAAGATTGTGATTGTTCAAATGGACTTAGCTATTTTTATGGAATTGTAATTGAAATAGTATATTTATAATAATTTCTGAAGCGTGAGCCGTATAGATGTTATTTTAAAACATAAGTTGACACCAACCTTGTCGCGTAACTGTATTCACTGATGTCCCTTTCTTTCACTTATCTCTCAAATCATGTTATCTTCTCTTTTTTTTTTTATGTATTTATTATTGCAATTATTTATCATTTAATTATTTTTAAATCTCTCCCTTTTAAAATATGGTATATTATTCCTTAGAAACCTTTTGCAATTAAGCAGCCAATAGAATCACAAGTGTTCTTATTATGAACTCCTCTGTGCGGTGTGCACTTTTGCTCCTGTGACTCATCTTTTTGCTTCTCCAGAGTCCAGATTCAAAAACTTGCAACCAGCAACAACACCCATCCTCCATTCCTGGTAGATCGACTCCAATCCTGGAAGCCATTTCTGATTTCGTAAGCTCCTCCCTCTGTCTTTCTCTCCTTAGTTGATGAACTTGATGTCTTGTTGTGCGAACGCGATTGTGTAATTTTCTTGCTTGTTTGGTTTGGTCATGGTGATTCACGATTTTTTTTCTTCTATTGATGGGGAAGGGATGGTCACGATGGTGGGAAAGGGGAAAGGGGAAAAAACATTTTGGAATGGTGGGGACTATGGGGCAAGGTTATCAGAATCGCGATCCCAATAGGCGTGATCGCAGTAGAATCGCGAGCTTGCGCATAGGATCGTGGGATCTTCGATCCCATCCGAGCTCTGTGGGTGAGGTCGCGTTTGGGTCGCACCGTTGTCACCGCAGTGCCGTCGCGTTTGGGTTTCTCCCTCAGTGACTCTCGTGTTTCTCTGTTTTCTTTATTTTTACTTTACCTTCTCTAATTGAACTGCTTAAGGTGAGAGAGAGATTAGGAAAAAAATTTGAAAAGATGCGCTGAGTGTGTGTTGCGGTAATGAAAGGTTTCATCTTTTTTATTTAAAAAAAACAAATGTATTAATGGTTATTAAGGCATTTTTTTCTTGTGAATAATTATTATTTCTTTTTACAAATTTAGTGAATAATTATTAAGGCATTTTAGCCTCTAGCCTTCTACGATTAATAGAGTCACGCGCTCTTTAAACATGTAAATACTAAATAAATTCTTTTATAATAAGTATATATAGTTTTTTTAATAAAAAATATCCATTTATTTTGACTTTTTAATAAAAAAGATTTTTTTATTTTTAATTTTTCTAAAATTATCCTCTGTTATTTATTTAACAATTTGGATTTATATTATGATTATGAATTTTTAATTTAAGTTTATTTGTCATAATTTAGAGATTATTTTTTTATCTATATTATTTTTTAGGCTTA
This sequence comes from Pueraria montana var. lobata, assembly GCA_026413185.1. Classification (NCBI taxonomy): domain Eukaryota; kingdom Viridiplantae; phylum Streptophyta; class Magnoliopsida; order Fabales; family Fabaceae; genus Pueraria; species Pueraria montana. The sequence goes on from CM048656.1 coordinate 38,235,674, forward strand.
AATATCTCTTTCGTCCTTGTAATTTACCAATTTTTTGCTTTTCGTCCCTATAATTTTTTTTTTGTCTTTGGTCCTTGTAATTTAGCACCGTTTCATTTTACATCCTTACCGTCAATCTCTGTTAAAAAAAAAAGTGATGTGGCATAAACTTGACGTGTCACGCTGTTATTGGATGTGGTGTAGGCAAATGTGGCCCATGCCAATTTACAATTTTAATATATAAATTAATTTATTTGTTGGTTTGAATAATATAGAATTTGAAAATTAAAAAGAGATTTTAATTAGGCTGGAATCGTGTCTCCTTGTTTTATCTAACAACCCACCCACAACAACTTCCTTTCATTAATATTAAAAAAAACACTTAAACCAAAAACCCATTTCGTACATCTATAGATAAAACATCATGAGAAGCTACAGTAAATAGACACTTCAAACCCACGTTCAATTTGCGCACTTCCAGAATCTTCGATTTCGATTTCCAGATGTGTTTGCACTATAGAGGTGCATCGGGTCTCCACAACCACAAACTGGGATAGAAGATGTCCTTGAATTCGCACTCCAGGAAGCTCCGCTTGCTGCCATTTCAGATTGAAAAACCAACACTTACTCTCGCACTGCAAACTGGTGCTCTACACTCTCCACCTTCACAAATGAAGATAACCCGAAAACTTTCCTCATGCGACCCTCCCTCTTAAAATAGATGTTTGTTTTAATTTATTAATTAATTTATTAATTAATATAATATTCCAAAATCATATATTTTAAAACAATTAAATATAATCCACGTCAGATTCATTAAAACCCAATAATCCAATGCCACGTACACCTCCATTAGCCACGTCACATTTTTTTAATGGAGATTGACGGCAAGGATGTAAAACGAAATGGCGCTAAATTACAAGGACCAAAGGCAAAAAAAAAAATTTACAGGGACGAAAAGCAAAAAAATGATAAATTACAAGGACGAAAAAGATATTTAAGCCTATTTTTTATGTACATGCATTATAATATATAAATAAATATTTAGGCAGGAAGATAGAATTGTAGACAGAATTAATTATAATTAATTGATAAATTAAGAATCGTAGTTTTATTTATATTTTGTATTAATATTAATAATTTTCTTGTTTATATTTAGTTTTATTTCATATCTATAAATAATTGTTTTTAAGTTTGAAATTGAATTTAATTACTTATTGATATTTCATAAATTCTAAATAAGTATATATACAATGCCATTAAGTGAAGAAAATTTTCCTGAAGGGAGACTAGAAGGTGCTCCAAGCAATGATATTGGATGGCATTTTGGAGTACCTGTAGTAGGAAGTAGAAATCATGTCAAGTGTAAACTTTGTCGCAAAATAGTAAAGGGGGGCATTACTAGATTGAAGGAACATATAGCACATAAAAAAGGTCAAGTAACAAGTTGTCCCAGAGTCAAGACATTTGTTAGGGAGAGTATGATGAAACTCCTCAAAGATAACAAAGAAAAGAAAAATGACTCTAGAAAAAGAAAAGAAGAATTTGAAGCAAGATTGAGAGGGGATGATGAAGAGGATAGTGATGACCAGATAAGGGTAGCGACACAAGAAAGCATTAGATCACGGCATGAATGGGAAGATAGGCAACGATTTAGACAACAAACTGGGGGATTTAATAATACCTACGAATCAAGTGGAAGCTCTCGTCAGAGTGTTAATGAAGCCACAAGAGCTGCAAGGGCAGAAGATGCTGCTTTTGGTTTGAGATCTACAAATGTGGATCTTATAAGGAGTAAAAGCATGAAACAACCAAAAATCGGTGGAGGTTTTATGAAAACATTAAGGAAGAAGCTCGGAGAAGTAGTAGGCAAGTTTATAATTTTTGAGAGCTTACCTATTAATTTAGCTAATTCTCCTTGGTTACATAATTTGATTGTTGTAGCTGCTGAGGTTGGTCATCAGTTAAGGGCCCCACACCTTATGAAATTTCTTATGTGTATTTGGAGGCTGAATATAAAAGCATGCATGAATGGATACAAAAGTTGAAAAAGGAATGGAAGTAAAAAGGAGTAACAATAATGTGTGATGGTTGGACATATAGTATAAATCATACACATATTATGAATTTTTTGGTGTATTGCAGTAAAGGGACAATTTTCTTGAAATTTGTTGATGCTTCTAATATTGCTACTAGAAATACTGATTATTACTATCAGTTATTGGATAAGGTTGTGGATGAAGTAGGGGAAGAATATGTTGTTCAAATTGTTACATATAATGAAAAGGCACTTAAAGCAGCTGGTCAAAAGCTAATGGAAAAGAGGAAACATTTGTATTGGACTGCATGTTCAGCACATTGTTTAGATCTTTGTTTGGAGGATATAGGAAAAAAGAAAAATGTGCAGAAGTTGTTAAGTGATGCAAAAGTAGTAACAAATTTTATCTACAACCACACATGGGTTGTAAATCCCATGAAAAAATACACAGGAGGTAGAGAAATTGTCCGACCAGGTGTTACTTGATTTGCAACACAATTCTTACAACTTCAAGCACTTATGCAGCAAAAGCAAGCTTTGAGAAACATGTTAAATTCTGAAGAATTTAGGCGATCTAAATTTGGGAGAGACAAAAATGGATTAGCATTTGAAGCAAGACAAATTGTTATTGCCAATGATTTTTGGAGTAAGGCTAATGACATACTAAAGGTATTTGAGCCTTTAGTAAAAGTTCTGAGGCAAGTTGATGGTGATGAGAAGCCAACAATGGGTTTTTTATATGAAGCAATTGATCGAGCAAAACAATCAATTCAAAAAAATTCTCATTATTATTCTCAATATAAGAAAATAATAAACAAGCGTTAGAGATTCATGCATTCTGATCTTCATTCTGCTGGTATGTCATCCTAACTTTACTTTTGTTATAAAATCTTTCATTCATAAATATTGATTAACTATCTTTTTTGGTTATTTTCTTAATCCACTATTTCAATATGGAGTTGAACATGGAACTAATGTGTACCAAGAGACATTTGAAGGAACCAATTAGGTCATTATGAAATTACAGAGAGATATTGATGTTCAAATTATAGCCTTGAGGCAGGTTAGTAATGAATAACTATATTTTTATCTTATAATTTATTTTGATCAGAATTTTGATCTTATATGTTAATCTTAATGAATATCTATGTATTGACATATTATATAATGTTTATAGTTGATATTGTTTAAAGATAAGAGTGAGACATTTGGTACACCTCAAGCTCAAAAAGGTTGGTCTAAAATGAATCCTAGTAAATACATATTTCTTTTTTTTTTTTTATGAATGCATCTACTTTATTTTTGTATAATTAATAATTTATTTATTTTGCTTGTTCATTTAAAAAGATGAATGGTGGTTGGTGTTTGGTGGATGCACTCCTGAGCTTCAACGTTTAGCTATTAAAGTTTTAAGTCAAATAACTTCAGCCACAATTTGTGAGAGAAACTGGAGCACATTTAGCTACATTTATTCAATGACAAGGAACAAACTTAAGTATAGAAAGTTGCAAAAACTTGTCTTCACATATTATTATATGAAGTTGAAAATGAGACATCAAATGAGAAAAAGTCAAGAAGAAATTGAAGCAAGTTTCAATCCAATTAATCTTGACTACATATTTCAAGAAGATGATCCATTGTCTCCATGAATTGAAGAAAGAGAAAATCCACTTCTAGATGGAGTACAAAATTCAGAATGGTTGCCTCGAATTAATAGTGATGATGAAGATGTGGAAGTTGGGAATAATGGTAATGATGGTGATGATTTAAGTCCAGCAAGTAACAATAGTGGTGATGATGGCGGTGGTATAGAAGTTGAAGAAAATGATGGTGAAGATGATGAGGATGAACAAAGACAAAATGATCCATATCAGGAGATTCCATATACTATGCATGACACAAATCTAGTAATTGATTTTACTTCTAGACCAAATATTGGTTCTTTTGATCATTCATTTCTAGGTGATGCAAGAGGCAATTCATAATTTGGGAGAGGAAAAAGGAAAAATGCACCATTTGAAGGTTCTTCTTCTTCTTCTCATATTGAACAAAGTTTTAGTAACTTCAGTATTGATGAATCTTCTCAAAGTAGTCAAAGGTACTATCCATCATTAATTTATCAATATCCTTATTTCAATCAATACAATCAATATACAAGTGACCAACCTCCCCAATACCACCAACCATCAATGAATTATCATGATCCTTACTATCAACAGCAAGGTGGTGGAATTTTTTATTATGTCTTTGGACAAGGAGCTACACAAGGTGATAGCCAAAGTGAAAGTGGAGGTTATGATCTTCCTCGCCACTCTACCATGTGGTAACAAGTATCATGTGAGTTATACTTCTATTATCTTTGTCTGATTGATTTTACTGAACTATTTTAAAACATTTAAATTACATATAGTGCTTTATTTGTGGAAAATAAACTGTGATGCTCATATAATTTCATGATATTAATTATGGGTTTTTATCATATTTTTCCTTTGTAGGGATAATGTATCTTTGAAGGATGGCATTGCTTTTTAGATGATTAATGACAATCAAACTTGAAGGCAATTATGTTCCTTTAACAGACCATTTCCCTTTTATTATATCTATTTGAGATTTGATTAGATTTATGTACCTTTAAATTTCTTACTTTTCTATTTGAGACAATTTGTCCTAAATTAAATATTTGTCAGACCAATTAGTTTTGTGTTCCTATTGCTTTCTAGATTTGTTTAGATTTATATACCTCTATTTTCGTTATAGATGTATTCTAAATTATTCATTAAAATGATACCAAAATTAAAAAAATGAATGAAAATCTATATAACCTTATAAATAAAACATATATAATTAATTATAGAATTTTTTTCTATGTTTGGTGCAAACATATTTTAATTTCATGCAGCAATGACCGCAATCCGCAACACAGTAGTCGCAATGGCTGCAACTGCAATTTAAAACCATGCGTCCACACTAACTAATTAATTCAAATTCTAATACTTGAAAAATTCAAAACGTAAAACGCATGTCAATTTCCCAACCACAAAGAATGCATATAAATCTGGCAAATCCCACAAGCCAAAAAACTCAATTCATAGAATCGACTTTCGAAGAATAAATTGTCAGCCATTGTAAAGTTAAGTGCAAGTTGCACTAGAGAATAATCAATACAGTTGATGCCTATTTGGAAACAAGTCGGAAGACACTTACTTGGGACGTCCCGACGCAATGGCCTGCTGGGCCTTCGTGGCTTCGACGCTCTCTGTTGGGAAATTTATAATAAATCATTTATATTACGGTAAAATATTTTTTAATTATTAATAACTTTAAAATAAATATTGAAATTCAATTTAAAAATAAAGGTGAAAGGAATAAATTGAAAGAGACAAAAGGCTAAGAAAAACTCTTAGAAATACTCTCCTTAAAGAAAATCTCTTAAAAATATTTCCATTGAGCAATAACTTTTAAAATCACTCTTGTTTAAGATAATTATTCTAATTTATATATGGAGGAGATATTAGATAATGTTTGACAACTTTTTTTTTCTTTTGATTATCTCTTTGTTAGAGGAGAATAAAAAAATCCTAAAAAAAGAGAAGAGCAAAATTGATTGAATTTAATATAAATATAATTTTGTTTCTTCGTTTCTCATCAATGTTCATTTCTTTTTTTACACTTAGTCGTATATTTTGAAATATTATTATATTTGTTAAATTCCTCATTTTCAACACCACATATTCAAATAAAGTTTTGTAACACTGTTATTGCGACTATTATTTTATTGATTAATCAATGGATATGATCACATATCACATAAGGTATGTCATCTTTTCTTCTGAATTGTAATTGTTCTTTCAATCATTTTTTATAAACCTTTCAATGACATTTTATGAGTGAAAAATCAATAAATAGCATGTCAAAGTTGCATATTAACATCACATTTTGTGTTGGGTATTCATTTCTACCAATATAATGAACTTAATCTTTAGTAGAAACAATGACATAAATATGTATTCCATCTATAACACTAATGCATCCTTCAAAATAAGGCCAATATCTACGAGCATCCTTAACTTTGGATAGAACCTCAACAGAGTTAAAATCTGGACACCTCACAATTCTCTGAGCCAACAAACATAAACTATTTAAAACTTCAACTAGGGATGACAAAAAACTCATAATTGTCAGTAAAACTCGTTAAGAATTAGAAATAAATAGCTTAATGATACCCATACCCAATTCTTATTGTGGAGGAGGTGAGTAGTAAGGTACTTGCACCTGCGGGGTATTTGCATTTAAAATTTCCTAAATGTCTTTAATTATTTCAAAATTACTTACTTTTAGTATAAATATATGTTTTATAATTATTTATTAGACTTAATTGCATTTTTGGCCCCTCGTGTAATTGTGCAATTTTGGTCCTTTGGGTTCCATTTGCACAAATTAAGTCATCTAAGTATCACAATTGTGTGATTTTGGTCCCTCTGCCAGTGTCATATTAAATATTTCATAGATTTTGCTAACGTGACATTGGATGATGACGTGGCAATTGATGTCTTGCCTAACACATGTTGATGAGACTTAATTACACTTTAGGTTCCTTTAGTATTGCAAATGTGTGGAACGAAAAGTGCAATTAAGCCATATTAACATATGTGTCAGGCAGCACATCAATTATCATGTCATCATCTAATGTCATATCAGTGCACATGAAAAGAAATATTAGGATACCCGTAAAATTATGAGAAATTTAATATTTTAATAAATATCTATGGATACCCATAAATATTCACATATATTTATAAAATTTATAAATACTCGCTTAATAGATACTCATACGACCGTCACTCACTCCGCCCCATAGTCATTCTTAACTTCAACAAAATTTTTACTTATAGTCTCTCTTGATTTTTCACATTTATTGTCAATATTTCATTTTGTTTAAATATGTGCTTAACTCCAAATAAATATGGCAAGTGTGTCTAATATTGTCATTTTCTTAGATGAATGTATGATGCCTTGCATTTCATACAATTTTTAGGTGACATTTTAGTTAAGAAGAATTTCATTATTTGACATTTAGGACTTAATTATAGCATATTTTCATAGAACTTCCAACCCTAAGAGGAACAAACGAATTAACATAGAACTTAAAGTGTCTAATTAAACATAGTCACTATGAGAGTGGGGGTAAATTTGATTAGATTCACCTTCATGTCTTGAAAGAGGACGGGAGTTACCTTAGGTTGATTCACCTTCAATGGGAACTCATAAGAGCATGAGCGAATTTAAATTATTTTATTAATTGTCATAACATGAAACCTGATCCTGAAAGGTTTTAGTAATTGAATTTTAATCCTTATAAATTGTTTTCCTATTTCCATAATTGATTTCTAAATTTCGCAATTTTCCACAATCATTTCTCTATTTTAAACCTTAATTCATCCATTTCTATAATTAATTGTTAAGAGTTAATCAAACCCAATTTAATCATTGAGAATGAAAAAATATATTACCTTATTTCATTAAATACTTGATGTGATATTCACATCCAATTCTCACTACACTATAGCATATTTTATAGAACAATTTGAAAAATGAGAAATTGATACTCTAGGTGAAATTGTCCTATAGATGACTTCATGTGATATTCACATGTCCATTGGCTTGATTACAAGTCATCTATAGGACAATTTGAAAACAAGGAATCAATAACATTACAAAATACTAATACACATTTATATCAATAATAATTCAAATTCATAAACATAAAACGTCAATAAAAAGTTGATAAACACAAATTTTAATACATAGTCACAATGTTCAACATATCAATAACAAACATAAAACCAAATCTTAATCATTAAATTCTTTCATTTAACTCGTACTTGTATAGAATCCAAAATGCTAAATCATCCATTGAATCTTGTAAGGAAATAACTATGATTCTATTTTGAGGGTCTTTAATCAATTCTAAAGCAAAGCTAAATTCTTGACGATTCAAAAGTTTGTACTCCTTTAGATTTCTCAAGACTGCAATGCAATTTGGCATGCAGTATTCTCCATGGACATTAGATTTAACTTCAATTTCATCTTTCTCAATTTCATTGTAACTTTTTTGGCTAGATTCAGAATTACACTTAAGGCTTTTCTTGTAACACCCTCATTTTTATTTTACTATTTGTAAATATTTTTATATAAATATTATGAGAAATTATGTACTGTATTTATAGAAAAATCTTCTGTACATATTTTCATAATAACATTAATACAGTTCTATTAAGTAAAATTTTCTAAGTCTTTTAGTGCTTTTGTTTAGGCCTGAATTTATCGTTGACCGGACAGTTGTGTCAGACAGCTGTCCAGGATAAAATTTTCCAGTGTAGCATTTTGGATAAATCTATAACCTAATAAATAGACAATTGAATGTAGATTTAAAATATATACAGTTGAGAAATGAATTACTTGTTGACTGGACAGTTATGTCAGACAGCTGTCCAGGATAAATTTTTCGGTGTAACATTTTGGAATAGACTGTAATCTAATAAATAGATAATTGAATGTAGATTAAAAATATATACAGTTGACAAATTAAAAAGCTAATTTCGAATTGTTAAGATTTTCTTAAAGTTAGAACTCTGAGAAATTATTACGATAAAATTTTAAGGTAGAAAATTAAGATAAAATTTGTATGACATCTATGGAATTATCTATTAATTATAACATGCTTAGAATAATTAGTAAAATTGTTTAACTAAGAAAATTAAAAATAAAAGTATTAGCCAATCAAAAGTTGACAACACACTATCTAATTAAATTAAGCTAATTAGACATTGATTAAGAGATAATTAAGACACTACCCCAAGGTTTTTGATAGTGAGGAATCTAATGGTGGTGTTAGTTTCTTAAAATTCTAATTAGTTTGTAAGATAATTAAAAGCCCCAAAACCTTCTAGATTAATCTATAAAAGTCTACAAGTTTTTACTTTTGACCAAGGCAATTAGCAATTCACGTAAGGAACTTGCCTTGGTTGTCCAAGTGGGCTGAAAGCTGGCCAAATTGATCTCCCTTGGACCAAGACAGCAGCTGGACGTGTAAGGCAGCAGCTGGACTTGTAGGAAAAATTAAATTGGGTGGAGAAATTTTTAATTTAAAGCATAAGAAACCAACATAAAAGAAAAAGCATAAAAACCTACTTCTAAAAACCCCAAACCCGTGGGTTCCCAACAGCTGCAGCCCCTCCATTTTCACTTCATCTTAACTTCTAAAATTAAGAGAGAAATCAACCAAAACCTTCCAAATTTCAATATATCTTTGGCCAAAAGAGAAGAAATTGGGAGAAGAACCCAAAATTTTCAAGAAGACAAAAGAGAAAGGGAGAAAAAGAAATTCAAGGGTTCTTCATCAAATTAAGGATTCAAGGTAAGGATCATGGCATTTAATTTCAATTTAGACAACTTGGAATGTAGAAATCATGTCTTGAGGTTTAGATTTAAAGTTGGTTAAGAATCATGAAAATAGGAAATTGATTTAGGGATTTTGTTTAATTGATGATAGAATTTTAAAATAGGTGTATGATGGAATGTTTGGTTGATGTTATGATGTTTTGTGATGGATTGAATCTTTGATTGGTTGTTCTTGATTGAAATTATATTGTTGATTGAACTTGTGTGGCTTGTTATTGATTGAAATGTCTTGGTAGTTTGTGAATGTTGTTGGAAATGGTTGTGGAACCATTCGGCCATGGCTAGGGAGGAAAGGTACTATGTGAAAATTTTTCCAAGACCAAGGGCAAAATAGTCATTTCACATGTAGGGACAAAATGGGAATTATATAAAAAGTTCAAGGGCAATTTAGTAATTTATAAAATATTCAAGGGTAAAATAGTAATTACATATGTTCTAGAAAGTTTAGGGATAATTTTGGAATTTTATCAAAAGATCAAGGGCAAAATTGGAAATTATAGAAAATAGTAAGGGTAATTTGGTAATTTTACATTTTGAGGGCAAAATTGGAATTTTTAAAAAGAGCAAGGGTACTTTAGTAAATTTTTATAGTAATGACCTAATTGGTATTTTAGTAAAATACTAATGTTAATTGTTGAATGTTTATATTTCTTTATGTGATTGTTTAATGTTAATTTATACTTACGATCATTATCACATGACATAAGCATGCATGAGTCTTTTTGGGGGTTTTATAAAGATTCAAGTGAAAAACAAATTGATGTTGGCTAACCGAGACTGCGGCAGCCATGAAAAGAAAAGAAAAGAAATGAAAAGAAATGAAAAGAAAGAAAAGAAATGAAAAGAAAGAATAAATGTTGACTAACCGGGACTGCGATAGTCATGAGAATTGAATCTTTGGGGTGAGCAGAGTAAGTTAGACAGGACTATATAGTTTGTGATTATATAGTCTGTGGGGTGAAGGATATTGGCAATTCCACATGTGGCTGGAAACTGGACTGAGTTGCGGTCGTGGTGGCCTTCCTGGGTATCCTGATCTCCTAATTCTGTCTAGTTTATTCGCGTTTAGTAGGGGCTGATAGCTGAATTGCAGTGCCTAATGGTAGCCCAGATTCTTACTAAACACTCAAAAGGGAAGTCTCCATGGAGCAGGGTCAAAATGATTTTAAGTCAAAACTGCATTTGCATAAATCATACTGCACTTGATTTATTTATGTGATTTATTAATTGTTTTATGAAATGAACATGGTTGATATTGTTTTAATTGTATGAGAAATTAAATGCCTAATCCGGTAAATTTTGTCCCTAGATTCTAGGGGAAGTTTAAATTACAGGTGACTGAAGATCAGTTAGAAGATAAAGATCCAGAGATCACCAGAGTTGTAGGATGAGAATATTTTGGGTAGATAATACTTGTAGTACTTAGAAATATTTTGTAGTAGCATTTCTGTAAATTTTTAATATTGTAAATCTGAATCTATTTTGGATTTAAAATAGAATATATTAGAATTTTTATGTATAATATAAATTAAATAGTTAAATAATGTTTTATTGGAAAGGAGGTTACCATTCTTACTAGCCATAACCTGCCATAGATTACCAAATTATAAATAAATCGTATCAATATAATTAAGCATGTACAAATAAAATTATTTTAAGAGCTACAATGAAAGCATACAAATCTTTCTCATAATAGTGCAAATGACAACATATTATTCAAATTAAAATTTTAAACATCCGACCTATCAACAATTTTTTTTACACATATGGTCTATCAATCAAAAAAGATATAAATAAGGCAAAATAAGTTGGTCAATTCTCAATAGGTACTTCACAAATATTTAACTACTTGTGAAGTAAATTAATTACCATTAGACATTTCAATAACCTTATAAAACAATTAACTACATATTGATAATTGTATATAATCACATTCATTTTTTATTAACCACTTGTGAGACAAAATTAATCATATTTATCCATGTAATTAACCACATGACAATCAATAACCTGATGATACTATTAATCACTTGTGAGGTAAAATTAACCATTACTAGATATTTTAATAAGCTCGTGACCTATTAACCACATATTAATAATTGCGATAATTTTGTACAATAATTCCGAGTGTACGTTAAATAATAATTGCTTCGATGTTCTCTCTGCATAATACCCTTCTCCCAAAAGAACCTAACAACCAAAAACAAAACAAAACCTCTAGCCACTAAAAAAAATGCACATTCAATTGTAGAATCAAAGGGGAGAAAAAGCATACCAGGAACTCATTGGTGTGAATCAAACGTCTGGGGAAGAACGCTGCTTTCCTAAACGGCACCTAAGAACCCATTATCGAGTTTGGAATGTTTTAACAAAAGGGAAATGTAACAGTTAAAAAGTGAAAAGAGAGAAATTATTACATGATCTGAGACCACCATAGTCTTAATCAATATCCATCTGACACATAATCGAGTTTTATTAACTCGCTCTTTCTCCTAAACCATGTAATATTTTCTTGTGAAAAGAGGTTTATTAGTTAGTTAGTTAGTTACCATGATGTCGTGGGAGAGTTGTTCGAGGAGCTTGTGGACGAGGCTGATGAGGTTGTTGTTGTCGGAGACGAAACCTTGGACTCGATCGAGCTCGCTCTGCTTGTCGGCAACGGCGTCTTGGACGTGCCTGGCCGCCTTTTACGCCTCCTCTACTGGGAACAGGGAGGCGAGTGAGGTCACAGTCCCTTTCTTCATTGATTCTTCCATTTTCCCTCCCACTCTCGGTCTATGAAAAACTAAAAAGTGAGAATCGGTAACAAGCTTAAAGGATTGAACATCAATCAGTATCACTAATAACACCTTCTCATTTCACTTTCATTCTCAATACCAAAATACTTAAAGTAATAAAAAGTCACAAAATACTACAATTCGTCCACACTAACTAATTAATTCAAAAATTCAAAAGGAAAAACGCATGTCAATTTTCCAGCCATAAAGAATGCATATAATTGGGTAAAAATCCCACAACCCAAAAAACTCAATTCATAGAAGAATAAATAAACTATCTCACATTGTAAAGTGCAGGTTGCACTCGAGAATAATGAAAAGAGTTGGTGCCTATTTGGAAACAAGTTGTAAAATTGAAAAAGAAGGAAGACACTTACTTTACTTGGGACCTTCTAACGCGATGGCCTGCTGTGGTGGTGGCATGATGCGACCTTCCGACGACACTGGGACTGCTGGGCCTTCGTGGCTTTGACGCTCACTGCTGGAAAATTTATAATAAATCATTATATTGTGGTCAAATAGTTTTTAATTATTAATAATTTTAAATAAATATTGAAATTCAATTTAAAAATAAAGATGAAAGGAATAAATTGAAACAGACAGGAGACTAAGAAAAACTCTTAGAAATACTCTCCTTAAATAAAATCTCTTAAAAATATTCTCGTTGTATAATAGCTTTTAAAAAGGCTCTCGTTCAAGATAATTATTCTAATTTATATAGGGAGAAGAGAAGATTTTAGATAATGTTGGACAACTTTATTTTTCATTTGATTATCTCTTTGTTAGAGGAGAGTAAAAAAAATCCTAAAAAAACGAGAAGAGCAAAATTGATTGAATTTAATATAAATGTAGGTTAAAATAAAATTTTGTTTCTTTGTTTTTCATTAATGTTCATTTCTTTTTTTGCACTTAGTCGTATATTTTTGAAATATTATTATATTTGTTAAATTCCTCATTTTTAACACCACATATTCAAATAAAGTTTCATAACATTGCTATTGTGACTATTATTTTGTTGATTAATCAAATGGATATGGACAGATATCACACAAGATATGTCATCTTTTCTTCTGAATCCGAATTGTTCTTTCAATCATTTTTTATAAACCTTTGAATGACATTTATGAGTGAAAAATTAATAAATAGCATGTCAAAGTTGCATACTAACATCACATTTTGTGTTGCGTATCCATTTCTACCAATATAATGAACTTGATCTTTAGTAGAAACAATGACAGAAATATGTATTCCATTTATAACACTAACGCATCCTTCAAAATAAGGACAATATCTACGAGCATCCTTAACTTTGGATAGAACCTCAATAGAGTTAAAATCTGGTCGCCTCACAATTTCCTGAACCAACAAACATAAACTATTTAAAACTTCAACTATGGATGACAAAAAACTCATAATTGTTGGTAAAACCCATTAAGAATTAGAAAAGAATAGCTTAATGGATACCCAGACCCAGTTATTATTGTGGAGGAGGTGGGTAGTAAGGTACTCGTACCTACGAGGTATTGGCATTTTGAAATTTCCTAAATGTCTTTAATTATATATAAGGTAAGTTTCTCTAATTTACTTATACTATATATATATATATATATATATATATATATATATATATATATATATATATTTCAGAATTACTTACTTTTAGTATAAATATATGTTTTATAATTATTTATTAGACTTAATTGTACTTTTGGTCCCTCGTGTATCGTAATTGTGCAATTTTGATCCTTTGGGTTCCAATTGCACAAATTAAGTCTTCAAAGTATCGCAATTGTGTGATTTTGGTCCCTCCATCAGTGTCCTATTAAATATTTCATAGATTTTGCTAACGTGACATTGGATGATGATGTGGCAATTGATGTCTTGCCTAACACATGTTGATGCGACTTAATTACACTTTAAGTTCCTTTAGTATTGGAATTGTGTGGAACTAAAAGTGCAATTAAGCCATATTAACATATGTGTCAGGCAACACATCAATTATCATGTCATCATCTAATGTCATATCAGCAAAATTTGTTAAGTATTTAATAAGAGACCAATGAAGGAACCAAATCGCACAATTGAGATACCTGAGAGAACAAAAGTGTAATTAAGCCTATTTATTTTATAGGGTTAACTAAGTTTTTAGTCCCTAAACTTTTTCAAAATTTGGTTTTTAGTCCTTAAACTTTAGTTTGACCGGTCAAGGTCCCTAAACTTTTTAAAAATTCAGTTTTTAGTCCCTAAACTTTTTAAAAATTTAGTTTTTAGTCCCTGAAATCTCATTAATTCAGGGACTAAAAATTGAAACTTTAAAAAGTTTAGGGACTAAAAATCGAATTTTAAAAAAGTTTAAGGACTTTGACCGGTCAAAATTTTGTTCAGGGACTAAAAACTGAATTTTTAAAAAGTTTAGGGACCTTGACTAGTCAAACTAAAGTTTAGGGACTAAAAACCGAATTTTGAAAAAGTTTAGGGACTAAAAACTTAATTAACCCTATTTTATAAATATGTGTTTCAAAATTGTTTATTTTTTATTTTATTTTTAATTTTTTTTCAAAATTCAAATTCAATATTTTAATAAATATCTATGGATACCCGTAAATATTCACATATATTCATAAAATTCGTGAATACTTACTTAACAGATACTCGTACGACTGTCACTCCCTTCGCCCTATTGTCATCCTTAACTTCAACAAACTTTCTACTTACAGTCTCTCCTGATTTTTCACATTTATTTTCAATATTTCATTTTGTTTGAATATGTGCATAACTCCAAATAAATATGGTAAGTGTGTCTAATATTGTCATTTTCTTAGATGGATGCATGATGCCTTGCATTTCATACCTTTTTAGGTGACATTTTACTTAAGAAAAATTTCATTATTTGACATTTAGGACTTAATTATAGCATATTTTCGTAGAACTTCCCAACCCTAAGAGAAACAAACGAATTAACATAAAACTTAAAGTGTCTAATTAAACATAGTTATTATGAGAGTAAGGGTAAATTTGATTAGATACACCTCCATGTCTTGAAAGAGGATGGGAGCCTTAGGTTGAATTGCCTTCAATGAGAACTCATAAGAGCACGAGGAAAGTTAAATTATTTTATTAATTGTCATAACATCAAACCCAATCTTGAAAGGTTTTAGTAATTGAAATTTAATCCTTAGAAATTGTTTTCCTATTTCTATAATTGATTTCTAAATTTCCCAATTTCCCACAATCATTTCTCTATTTTAAACATAATTCATCCATTTTTATTCCTCTTAAATTGCGATTTCACATAACCAAATACACAGTCCCTGTAAAAAGAATGATTTTATTACTTGACGATACAATGCACCTTTTGTGTATCAATGTAACCATCCTTTATTGATCAATAACTTTTCTAATTTCAATATAGCATGGGCTTTCATTCTAAACATGTGACTTCACCTAGAATGTTAAGAGTTAATCAAACCCAATTTAATCATTGAGAATGAAGAAATATATAACCATGTTTCATCAAATACTCGATGTGCTATTCACATCCAATTCTCACTACACCATAGCATATTTTATAGAACAATTTGAAAAATAAGAAATTGATAAATTGTTTTCCTATTTCTATAATTGATTTCTAAATTTCCTAATTTCCCACAATCATTTCTCTATTTTAAACATAATTCATCCATTTTTATTCCACTTAAATTGCAATTTCACATAACCAAATACACAATCCATGTAAAAAGAATGATTTTATTACTTGACGATACAAAGCACCTTTTGTGTATCAATGTAACTATCCTTTATTGATCAATAACTTTTCTAATTTCAATATAGCATGGGCTTTCATTCTAAACATGTGACTTTCACCTAGAATGTTAAGAGTTAATCAAACCCAATTTAATCATTGAGAATGAAGAAATATATTACCATGTTTTATCAAATACTCGATGTGATATTCACATCCAATTTTCACTACACCATAGCATATTTTATAGAACAATTTGAAAAATAAGAAATTGATACTTTGTGTGAAATTGTCCTATAGATGACTTCATGTGATATTCACATGTCCATTGACTTGATTACAAGTCATCTATAGGACAATTTGAAAACAAGGAATCAATAACATTACAAAATACTAATACACATTTATATCAATAATAGTTCAAATTCATAAACATAAAATGTCAATACAAAGTTGATAAACACAAATTTTAGTACATAGTCACAATGTTCAACATATCAATAACAAACATAAAACCAAATCTTAATCACTAAATTCTTTCATTTAACTCGTACTTGTATAGAATCCAAAATGCTAAATCATCCATTGAATCTTGTAAGGAAATAACTATGATTCTATTTTGAGGGTCTTTAATCAATTCTAAAGCAAAGCTAAATTCTTGATGATTCAAAAGTTTGTACTCCTTTAGACTTCTCAAGACTGCAATGCAATTTGGCATGCAATATTCTCCATGGACATTAGATTTGACTTCAATTTCATCTTTCTCGACCTCATTGTAACTTTTTTGGCTAGATTCAGAATTACACAAAAGACTTTTCTTACTAGCCATAAACTGCCATAGATTACCAAATTATAAATAAATTGTATCAATATAAGCATGTACAAATGAAATCATTTTAAGAGTTACAATGAGAGCATGCAAATCTTGCTCATAGTAGTGCAAATGACAACATATTATTGAAATTAAAATTTTAAACATCCGGCCTATCAACAATTTTTTTTTACACATATGGTCTATCAATCAAAAAAAGATATGCATAAGGCAAAATGAGTTGGCCGATTCTCAATAGGTACTTCAAAAATATTTAACTACTTGTGAAGTAAATTTAATTACCATTAGACATTTCAATAACCTTATAAACAATTAACTATATGTCAATAATTGTATATAATCATGTTCATTTTTTTATTGACCATTTGTGATACAGAATTAACCATATTTATTCAAGTAATTAACCACATGACAATCAATAACCTCATGATACTATTAACCATTTGTGAGGTAAAATTAACCATTACTAGATATTTCAATAAGCTCATGACCTATTAACCACATATTGATAATTGTGATAATTTTGTACAATAATTCCAAATGTACGTTTCTCTTTTTCCATACTTAGGTATGCAAATTAGGGGTGTTCATAGGACGAGTTGGAACGAGTTTGCCTATATCCCTACTTGGCCTGAAATTTTGAAATGGTCAATTCTACAACCCAATTTATTGGCATAATATATTAATCTTAACATTACATATAATCAAAACATAGAACAAAAAAACATACAATTATAATTACAATATATATCTTAAGTTAAATAATATATATATATATATATATATATATATATATAAGACTTAAATATGTTTTAGGTCCTTCATAAATGACCGATTTTTGTTTTGGATCCCTGAAATATCAAAATTTTTGTTTTGAGTCTCTGTCGTTAGTTAAGTGATGATGTGACACCATTTCAACTGTTGATATATATTGGAAAGATTTATTCGCAAGGTGTCACGTCATCACTTAACTGGCGACATGGATTCAAAGTACAAAAGAGTTTTGATATATCAGGGACAACAAAAAATTTATTAGGGACTCAAAACAAAAATTTATCATTTTATCAAAGACCTAAAATATGTTTAAGCCTATATATAATATCATATCAAACAAAATATTTTTTCTTTTCTAACTGAAAGGGGCTAAAGCCCAAAACAACAAAAATAACTAAACCGAATTATAATGATGATGCAATATCAACATTCAGCAAGGACAAAGCAAAAGCTGGCAGATGAATAAAAGAAATAAGGCTCTGGTCCATAGATAGACCTAGGGGTGTCAAAATAAACTGTTTGAACTGAACCTAACTGAGAACTGCACTTAAACTGAACTAAAAAACTGAACTACTTTTATAAAAAAAACTGAACTGGACTATTTTATAATTTTAGTTTTAAAAAATGAACTGTTAGAGAATGGTCCAGTGCACATGTTAGAGAACAGAGTAAAAAAAAAAAAGGCAATAAGAACTGTTTCAGTAATTGGCTGGTATTGTTCCTGCTGTGCTCGATGTTAATCTCCATGATGAAATTATTCAGGTTACTATAGATATACCAAGATTTTTTAACACTACAATTCTGTTGAAAGTTGTGTAATTGCCCATGGAATTGGTTACACGAATGTTATGGAGATACTGAACTGTTAACGCTGGTTGTGTTGAAAATAATGATAGTATTTAGAGTTATGTTGTGAGTATTATGATCATGAATTAGTCACTGTTTGAAAAACCAAACAATAGGGGTTAATAAAGCATTGAAAATTTAGGATTATATGAAATAATTCTTTTCTATTTATTGCTCTTGTAAATATATGTATTTATTTTAGATTAGATGTATGTGAATACAGTCTACTGAGTACATACCACTCAAGACTGCTCTGTCTGCTCAGTTCATGCTGTACTGTTGGTAAATAACAGTTCAGTTAAAAACATATTTAATTATTATGTATTTTTTTTATGAGTATGAAAATAAGAAACAACCAAACAAAACTAAGGTCTAGGAAACAAGGTGCCCCTAGCATCTGCAGCAACAGAAGAATATGGATCAGGATCCTCTGCAGTCAAAAAATAACTGCAGGATCCTACAGTCAACATCCAATGATTTAGTTTTTTTTTTTGCATTATATTTTAGTATTTAATTTAATACATGTAATTTAATTTTCATGGTTGAGATTTGATGCAGTGAATATAGTTGCAGGGCATGTAACTAAGAGAGTAATTATTATACATTTAATTGTGTATTTTTTGAACTTTTGCTATTGTTACTAGCTCAGTTCAATTTTTTACTATATAAACAGTTAACTGAACTTATAAGATAGTTCAGTTCAGTTTAGTTTTAAAGATTAAATAGTTTAATTCAGTCCTTGAGAATTATTTTTTAGTTCAGTTCAGTTCGGTTCAGTTTTCTCTCCGAATTGAACTATGAACAGCCTTAGATAGACCATATCTGGCAAAAGAGAAATAATTAATAACATAATTAACTAAATAAGAAATACATAAATATTTTTTTTTGAAAAACATAAATATTATTTATTAAATAAAAAATTGTATTATTAATACATAATTATTTTCAACTGCTTAAGAAGATACCATATCATTTATGTATAGTATCATTAGCTGCTAATGTCTAACTGTACAGA
Source organism: Pueraria montana var. lobata (assembly GCA_026413185.1). Classification (NCBI taxonomy): domain Eukaryota; kingdom Viridiplantae; phylum Streptophyta; class Magnoliopsida; order Fabales; family Fabaceae; genus Pueraria; species Pueraria montana. The sequence continues at coordinate 38,255,138 of CM048656.1, forward strand.
AGCTACTAAGATGCCATATCATGTTGCAAAACTACTAATTAATTAACTAATTGGCTAACCTTTCTTCAAAAAAAAAAACAAACAAACAAACTAATTGGCTAACCTTCAAAAGTCTTTCATATATATATATATATATATATATATATATATATATATATATATATATATATATATATATATATAAATTTGAATATCGATTTAGCTATCAATACCATTATCAAGAATTAGCTATTTCCCTGGAAAATCGAAACTGTGGAAATTTCCAAAAGTTCAAACCTTTTACCACAGCCGCAAGTTCACAAGAACTAGCCTATGTATGGTAGATTTCCAAAATCCGAAGCATATATTAGAGATTCCAAATAGAACGAACTATAACGGAGTTATACAATATTTCTAAGTAGAAGAAAGAGAGCATTAAAACTGAAAAGCTTTTGCCTGATACTGTTAGACACGACATTGATTTCCCAATCATCACTAATTCAACTCAACAAATCAAGATCGATCTTTTTTTTTTTTACAGCAATCAATATCGATCTTCAAAATCCACTAATTGGAAAGTCACATAACGCAGTGGTTCAAGTGAATTACAAACCAAATAAACCAAAATAAAGCAAAGAATAAAATAGAGAATCTAACCTGAGTGATGGTGTGGTGAGGGAGATGATGAGAGTTGTTCAGATGACTAGTTTGCAATTGGGATTCAATAGTGCATTTATGGGGTAAAGTGAAAAAAAGAAGAAGATATTTTTTTAATAAATAAATATTTTAAATATATAAAATTATATGATAATTAAAATTTATAACAAATAAATGTTTTGAATATAAAAAATATATTTTGAATTTATGACAAATAATTAAAATTGTAACACATGTTATTTTTAATTATTGATAATTAAATAAAAATAAAAATGATAAATTAAAAGAGATAAACAATTAAGAAAATCAAGTATACATGTAAAGATAAGAGTAATTTGAGATAAAGGAGTTTTTTTTGGGTTAGTTGTTAAATCAAATCAAATTTAAAATTAAAATTAAGAAGTAAATTTGAAAGAAATAAAAGAATTAAAAAAATTAAATACTCAATGATATTAGAAATTTAGGACAAGACACGTGATTCAATTATCGTTTAAGAAAAAATCCTTAGAATATTTCCATTAAAAAAATTACTCATAAAACCGTTCTCATTTAAAGAAGATCATTCAGATTTATAACATGATAATAGATTTGCCAAATACACCAATGCTTAATTTGGTAGAAAAGAAACAAATATATGAGAAATTGAATAGAAATAGGAAAGTAACAAATAAAGTAAATAAAATAGGTAAGAAATAAAATGAAAATAAAAGTATTTGGTTTAAGAAAAATATAGAAGAATAAAAAAGAGAAAAATAGGAAAGAAATAAAAAAAATCATTTGAAATAATTGTTTAACAAACAATCGACTGTCTTCTTAAGAATCATTTTGCTATAAATTATATATAATCGATTATCATTTTTCTCACCTCACAATTGATTATTTTAAGTTAAATTGTAATTTTGTTTCTTCTATTTTTTTTCATGATTTTAGTTACTCGAATTTTAGAAAAATTGTAATTTCAGTTCAATTTTCAATATTGCATATTTTGATTGCTTAATTTAATGGTTTACTAATGTTATGTTAGTACTGTGATAAGGTAGAAATTAACATTTAATAATAAAAAAATAATTTAATTAAAATGTAAAAAATAAAAAGTATGCATAATTAAGGATTATACCAAAATTTTGGATTTCTCTAAAACTCAGACAAAAAATTTACAAAAAAATTAAATGACCAAAATAAATCACAGATAAAAAATTTAAAAGAGACTAAAATTATAATTTAACCATTATTTTATCGGCATCTCCACTTTTATTGTTCTCTTTGCTATTTTGTAGAGAAATAAAAATACGTGAAACTTACACCTTTTTAGGCTATGTTTGTATTTTTGTTAGGTTTCATTCAACATAAAAGTAAGAATTTCTAGCCGTCACGTTTAAAGCTTTGGAATGTGAAAAAAATGCTTGAAAAAGTGTAAAACAGGAACAATGTTCCCAAACACACACTTAGTTATCTTCTCTCGTATTTTCACACTACTACATGGTACACACTATACCATTTCCTATATTTTCTCTAAGGTGAACTGTCACTTTGGTCCCTGAAAGTATAATTGACTGTCACTTAGGTTCCTGAAAGTATGAAATTGTCAATTAGGTCCTGAAAGTGTAATTTGCCTATCACCTTAGTTCTTCCAATAAAAAACTTTATCTAAAATTAACGTTCGTGTCTACGTGACACGCTATTTATCTACGTGACATGTTATTTACGTGTGCACTATTAATTATCACGTAGGTAGATAGTGTGTAACGTAGGCACGAACATTAATTTTAGAAAAAGTTTTTTATCGAAAAAATTAAAGTGACAAATAAATTACGCTTTTAGGTATCTAATTGACAATTTTATACTTTTAAGAACATAAGTCACATTGGATTATACTTTGAGGAATAAAAATGTAGTTTACCCTTTTCGGTACTATAGTACACAGTACACACTATACCACTTCCTATATTTTCTCTTTATTTCCGCTATCAATGTTTGCCTGACACGTGAGAACACGTCCCAGAGGGCGCGTATACATTTCCCACTACAGCAAACCGCAGCCAACTCCATAGTACAGTACACCCAACCTCGTCAACCACGGCTCCTAGTCCTATAGTCCTTGTCATTCAAACCCCACAATTCATTTTTTTTTTTTTTCTCTCTGCTCCAAACCCAACAAAATCATAATATATTAAGGTTAACCCATAATTGCCATTTTTTAATATCAACAAAGGTGGCTTCATTTGGTGGCAGACCTTGCTGTTGAAGCGAATTTTGTTTCCTAGTCGTTGGCCTTTCACTGTCTCTCTCTTATCTGAATCAACCTCTCTGTGAGGTGACTCGTCGTTGTGACCCGGCGATTTGTTCCTTTGACTCCATTTCAAGCAACCCTTTGTCTTTCTTAAGCAATTTCCTCTGATGGGCTTTGGATTTTTCTTTTGGATTCCCTGTGATCACCTGGGAACTGGGTTGTTGGATTTGAAGTTTCTGTGAGGCATGGTGTGTTTGGGGTTTGACATGGTTGAGGTTGACTCTCAAAGATTGCAACTTGAGAGGAGGGAAGTGGGGATTTTGCTGAGAATTGCATTTGGGTGGTTGGTGTTTCTGTTGTTTCTTACTCCAGTGGCAGGATTGAGACCCTTGAGGGACAGAACTAATTCATGGGGTGATGAGGTATGTTTGTTGTGTTCTATTTAGTTTTTGGTTGCAATTGATTTCAGAATTAGCTCCTATGTTAGTTTTTGGAGTGGTAATCGTGGATGCTGATTGTGAATTTGAACCTAATTTCTTATGCTTTGTTTTTTTGGCCTTAGAATTGATCATTTCTTGCTTCAAGTTCAAATTTTAATTGTGAGGGGTTGCTTAGGTTTTATTTTTGCCTGTTGTGTTGATCTAGGAAGTGCCAGTGATAAAAATTTGATTTTTAATGTCAGGCTAGAATAAGATAAAACAATGTGGTTTTTGTAAAGGTCTGAAGACATTTGCACGGAGGTTGAGTTTTAAGTCAACGTGTTTAGAATGCGTTGATGCTGTGTCAAATTAACGCTAAAATTGCCTGATGTAAGAATCAGAGAGGACACACACCTTGCTTTAGACTAGTGGAGTAAGAATCTGCAATGAAATAGTACTCGTGTATTCTTTCTAGAATTGTATGTCAAAATGCACTTAGTTATATTTGGAGTGGCTTAGTGATCCCCTCTCGACATTAACAAAGAACTATACATTTGAACTTATCCTTCGTTTAACCCTGAAAATGGTTGAGGAGGGTAGACAAATTTGCCAAGACCGCATGGCCAATTGTCACTATCTTAATGTGCTTATATGTTATCAAAAATCCGATGATTGGAATTCAAACAAATAACAATCATAATTAGCACTTGCAAACGTCATTACTTCATATTTAAACAATTCTTTGTGTACATTTTTCTGTAGTTACCCACATATGGGGAACTCGTATTTAGAAATAGCTGAATCACATTGAATCATCAAATCAGAAACAAATCAGATAATTTACAATTAAGTTTATTGCAATGGACCGTTTATTTTTGGTTGTGTGGTTTGGCTGCATGGCCCTTAGCATTGCTCCTAGGACTATCATTTTACCACAACTCCACAAGGCAATGTGGCTTATATTAAAAACTAAGCATTATTTTCAGTGATAAACTGATATTTTAATGCTTGTGTCAAATACATTCATTTACTTGTATTGACATTGTTTCTTTCAGTGGGTATTTACAAGAAAAGACGAAAGTGACTTAGGTCCATTTTCTCAATGGAACATAACTGGAACTTACAGAGGTTGGTATTCTTTACTTACAGAAATGTATGTTTAGTTTAGATTGACAGCACTGGGGTATGGTTTTGGTTTGTTGTGAAAATGTTTGATGTAATTAGTTGCATAGTTGGATGTATTTCTGACTTCTAAGCATCTACTTTGTTGAGATCCCACATTGACTTTAGACATGACCAAAGAGTTTATAAAAGCTTGGGCAATCCTCACTTCACGAGCTAGTTTTGGGGTTGAGTTAGGTCCAACCCAAATTCAAGATGGTATCAAAACCTATCATAGATATGATATTTGACCACCCTTAACTATCAAAAAATCTATCTAGCCCTGCAGTTTTCCCAATGCAATATATATATAAAAAAAAAACCAGTCCTACAATCTCCATGCTCTAGATGTCTAATCCTAGGTGCGCAGGAGGTGTGTTGAGATCCCATATCAACTGTAGATATGACAAAAATAGAGCTTATAAAGGCTTAGGCAATCCTCACCTCATGAGCTAGCTTTTGGGGGTGAGTTAGGCCAATCCAAATTTAAAATGCTTAATGCTTGGTTTGATGTCTGTTTAGGGGATATATGATTGGATAATGAACTATATCTGAACAGAACTGTCACAAAATTACTGTTTTATGATATTATCATTTGAAAATTGTCTTTTCTGTGCCTACGTGAATTTTTGAATGACCTCATGCGTTTCAATTTGCATGGATCAAATTGTCTTTTTCGAGGACCAAAATTGTTGCTATGTGATAAGAGCTTTGAGAGAACCACACCACAAAAAACTAGCCATTGTAGTTGGAGAGCCTAAGGCTTTATAAACCTGACACTAGAATCCCATACTTCCAATATGGGACTCAACTCACGTCCCATATCTTGCAATTGGATCCTATTGGGAAAAAACCCAAGTCCCACATCCTCCTTCGACATCATTGGAAGGTGGCATTCGATTTTGTTCATACAGCTCTAATATTTGATTACTCACTTCCTCCAATTGGCGTGGAGTGACATCAAACTCTTGCCACCAGACCTTCTCCCCATCTGACGGGAGCTTCACCTCCAGAAACTTGACAGCAAGGAATATGGCTCCAGCTGCAATGTGAAGGGGCTTAAATTGCAAGCAAAGTGATGTCTGGAGTCTATCATTACAAAATTCCACGCAACTTGAGCAAGGGCATTTTGAGCAACTTTGAATTTCTTTTTTGCCTCGACAAGAGGTTTATAAGGATGATGCACATTCAGATCAAAACCAAGAGTTGCAAGAACAACCCTCTCTCTGAGTAAAATTAATTCTTTATGCTGTTCATGCACTTCCTTTTGTTTTATTCTCATAATTGCCGCTGGATCCTTCTTATGTATAATTTCATATGAAATAAGAATTACATCTTTTAGTGGGCGGGGAGTTTCTTCAACCTTCCCAGCAAGAAACATGCATACTGTTGCAATGGTCCTCCTGTCATTCTTTGCAATAGTTACCTGAGGTACTTTAAGTCTCATGCCTAAGTCTTGCAGAAATGTACAGTATGATTTGCGTAGGTAAGTTTCTTTCTTCAAATCTATGCCATCTTGTTTGGATGGTGGGTATTCTTCAATCTCCTTCCTAGAAAAGTACCACCTCGAACCATCCTCCAGCTTCTCTTGAGAGTACTTTGAGAAACACCTTGAGAAGTTCCATGATGAGAGGTATCACCAAGCAACAATCCAGCCATGAGTTTGAAAGTTGATGACAAAAATCCCAAAATATCTTCTTTCTTCTTGTTTCTTCTTCTTCGCTCACACTCATATACAATTACACCATCCAATTCTCTTTCCCTCTCTGCAAAAGGCGCTGGTGTTGGGAACTCCTCGATTTTGGTTTCAAGTTTTCGCTGCTTGTGGAGAAAATTCGCGTCTTTCTCATCAAATTCGTCTTCGACACTGAAATTGAACTTCGGTTTTGCTCTTTTACTAGAGTTTATACAAATATACATCAAAACTAATTTTCATTAGCTTTCAACCTCATGGCTGGATTGTTGCTTGGTGATACCTCTCATCATGGAGTTTTTCAAGGTGTTTCTCAAAGATACTCTCAAGAGAAGCCGGAGGATGGTTCGAGGTGGTACTTTTATAGGAAGGAGATTGAAGAATACTCACCATCCAAACAAGATGGCATAGATTTGAAGAAAGAAACTTACCTACGCAAATCATATTGTACATTTCTGCAAGACTTAGGCATGAGACTTAAAGTACCTCAGGTAACTATTGCAACTGCAATAATATTTTGTGATTGATATTGGAAAAAAATCCAAGTCCCACATCGGCCAGAGATAACTTTCACCCTATGAGCTAGCTTTTGGAGTTGAGTTAAGTCCAAACCCACATTCTAAGATGGTATCAGAGCCTATCCTAGATCCATTAAAAAAGCCACCCACCATATTATCCATGCATCAAGCCCAAAAGTGCTGGGGGTGTATTGGGAAAAAACCAAAGTCCTTCATCGGCTAGAGATAAGGCCAAGATTGAGTATATAAGTGGGAGGCAACCCTCACCCTATGAGCTAGCTTTTGGGGTTGAGTTAGGCCTAAACCCACATTCCAAGATGGTATCAGAGCTTATTCTAGATCCATTAAAAGGGTCACCCACCATATTATCCACGCACCAAGTCCAAAAGTGTTGGGCGTGAGGGGGTGTATTGGGAAAAAACCCAAGTCCTACATCGGCTAGAGATAAGGCAAGATAGAGTATATAAGTGGAAGGCAACGCTTACCCTATGAGCTAGCTTTTGGGGTTGAGTTAGGCCCAAACCCACATTCTAAGAGATCCTAAGTCCTAATACTATGCTTATTAACTTTCTTACCTTTTTAGTTAAGTTAATAAGCATTCTTAGTTGACTACCACTGGACAGAGAATATAATGGCTAAAGGGGCATCATCTGTTTATAGAGTTGGACACTTTGCTCCCATGGACAAATGAAACCTATGGTATTTGGACTAATCATGTAGCATTAAAAGGAATTTTGTTCAATTTATTAAAATATGTATCTGTAAATGAGTGTGTATTTAGAATAAACTTGTTCACTAATTTTTATTTTGGAATGAGTTTACAAGATTGTTACAGTCTGATGATATATCTATGTTGTCCTCTTTGAATACAGGGACTTGGAAGTTTTTGGATACTACAAATGGCTCTACCAGATTTCCAGACATCAGAAAAATAAATGGAAATTCTGTAATTGAATTAGTTAGTATGCCCACAAAGATAACTGGTGTACATTATGTGCAGGTGAGTTGTTGAACTACATGGCTAGTTTCTGAAGGAAGTCAGCTTTCACATGTGATGCAGTTTTGTATTTGTTCTCTTATATATTTTAAAATAACACCGGCTTCTAATGAAGAAGCTTCTAAGTTCTCTACCTTAAGTGTTTAAATTCTATTTACTTATATTAATATTGTGAATAATTATTGGAAATATTGAGGGAATTAAAGGTTCCTTTAAGTTAGTGAACTTCCAGTTCTGTAATCTTGATATGCCGAAGAATTAAGCAAAATATCTCTTTTCATTCTGTTTTTCCTTGAAGCATACATTACTCCATCTCTATTTAGTTGAAGATAATTTGTCAATTTAGTGTTACGTGTTGTACTACTCATACAAACACAGGTCAATAAAACTTCTTAAACAAGAAGATTCCTAGCACATAAATAACACTAGTATTCCTACCCGTAGTATGCTATGGATGCATTGAATAGTTGGGTGATTTTTTGTAAGTGAATCAATATTTCAAACTCATCTGACAGGGCCTTATTCAGTGTTATAAAATGCTTTTGTATAATGGCATGAAACAATGTCTCTAAGGACCTCTGTCAGCGTCAGAAAGGATAATAATCTCTACAGATCCTAGATATGTTAAGGGATCATATTTTGTACAGTGTCAATCACTGTTGCTGAATCAAGTGTATTTGGTTGGAGAGAAGTGTGAGAATTTTCACTAGTCAAGTGTTACCTTTGGATTTCATTTGGGACAGGATTGTTCAGTTAATTTCTTTGTTGTGTTATCTGAAAGGTCTTTTAAGGGGGTGTATTTGGCAAATATTCAGAGCTTCTGTAAGTAAAGAATACTAAACATGTTCACTTAATTACCCTTTTATTGCACTAAACAATAATACATTTTTGTATTGATGAAAATTTATAAACTCAGTCATGTCAAATTCTCACAAAATATATAGTTTTATTTGTCTATATATAGAAAATTTTTTACTTCAAGAAAGTGGCATTGTGAAATTTAAATTTATAGTTGTATTATAATATATTTTTTTAAATGAGTTGTATTATAAAATAAACACATCTAATTATCTTTTATTATTTTTATTAATGAATAAGTTCCTTATTGCGAAAATTTGAATTAGTTTTAGATTTTTTTAAGTAATATAACAAATTAATAATATTGTCAACATATTTTATACATAAAAACAATTTATAATTATTTCTTTTTATGCTTATCTATCAGGGGGTAGTCATATTCCATGATGTATTTGACAATGAATACAATGTTGGTGGCGCTCAAATCAGAGTAGAAGGTGTATATATATGGCCTTATAGGCAGCTTCGAATGGTAGCCAACAGGTGAACACCAATACGTTGTGTAGCTCAATTTATATGCTACCTTGTTGCATTCAGATACCTACAGCATTTAGTCTGAGAATTATCTATTTTTTTCCTGGGCTAAATCTTTTTTATTTTTTTATACATAACATTTTGCAGATTGCTATATCATAAATAATACCTTTCTTTTCTTGCTAATGCAGTAATGTTTATTTGCTAGAGGGAATTAGAATTTAAGAATGAAAAATGGCTAATTAAGTATAAATTGCTAACTCTGCATTCATAACTTAGTAAGCACTGGTATTTGAGAACATTAGTTTAGCTTAAAACTGATTGTGATCAGCTGCTAGTAAAACAGTGGTATAGAAAATGACATAAAGGAATTTAAGGAATTCATTAGTATTACTTAAGGCATGCCTCATATTTCTAATCTGTGTATCACCAGTTTTAATATATCTGACTTGTAGAAGCTATCAGCACCCTGAAGTGTCTTAACTTAAAAAGTAACTGACATATTTTAGTTTCCAATGTAAGAGATTATGGAATAGTTCTAATTTAATCTCATTTATGTTCAATTGGACCTTGCTTTACTTTTCTCTGCATACCCAGTTAGGCATAATTTGGCAGATAAGTTGGGATATGTTATCATAATTTTTGAGTTGTATTATATTTGATAACCAAAATTAATTTACAATTCAAATAGTGGTGCTAAGCCTATAATATTTAAATGTGAATAATTTCTTTATTATTTTCTCTTACTGCAGCGGAAAAGAGGGAGGATTAAATCAGGATGGAGATTATATTTTATCCAAACCATATCATCTGGTATTGCGTCTTTTATCAATAGAAAATGTTTTTCTGTATAATTGACATTTCATAGAGTTCTGTAATTTAAGGATGGTATGATCCAAATCTGTGTTATCCTTTAAATGGGCTTGATTTTATTTGACATCATATAAGCTCATATGTTGTAAAGAAAGGAATTTCTGATGTGTATTAGAATTACAATCCTAAGTCATGTCTATACACAAGACTGGACTAAAACTATACAAGGAATAAACAATAAATCAACCTACGTCCTACTGAATGTTAACAGCTGACTAATTACTTCCTAAATTATAGGCACTAATTCTATTAATCACATAATTGATCTTTGCTTTGATAGCTTAACCACACTCTTTGTAAAATTATTTGAAGCTGTAAGTTATTATCTGCTGTAATATTCTTCTACCCCGGCCTGTAGGATGTACTCTAATAAGGCCTCTTTTTTTTTCTTTTCTTTTTTTTAGTGTATTCTTGCAGCACTTGACTATATTAAAAATTTCCACATGTTGGAATCCCTTCATATCTCCTCCTCAAAAACATGCCTGAGTAAGAGCACATTTAGGTTCTATAGAGTGGGGTGTGGGCATAAGTTAGCTGCTTGTCATTATTTCAATGGAACCATTTCAGGAGAGTAAATGCTAGCATGTTCTCATTATGGATATGTGATTGTAAAAAAATATGATCTTTGTTACTTTTGGTAGTATAATAAGCATTATAAATACTTAATTTCTGTATACAGCTTGGAGTTTTCTCTTCTCAAGTATTCCAAGAGTCTTCACGACATAAGATGTGGAGAAGAAAGCATTGTAATATATCTACTTCATTAGTATACTTTGAAGAGATGCCCCCCCCCCCCCCCCCCCCCCCCTCCCCCCCCCCCTCCCCCCCGGTGGTTCTTGTTGTAGTACTAACTTGCTATTTTTATTTTTCGTCCTTATTGCAGCTCCATTACATGGCATGGAGAAACACTGCAATGTAGAAATCGCTGCACAGGTTTCACGCCTGTCATCATCAAAACATGGTACTTGAGTTCTCTCAGCGTATGAATACTTTCTGTTCCTTCTTGTTTTTCTTTCTTAATATACATATTGAACATTATATTTCATTTGTTTTTCCCTCCAAATTTCACTCAGATGTTTTGTTGTAACGAGATATTTATTTCCTTATTTCTGTTTTTATACAGGTTTATTTCAGAATTATTTTCTGTAATTAGGACAGCAAATGAGCATATTTTTTGCCGACTAGCTTGGAATTAATTAGTTAGCCTATATATTTGTAATCTCCCAATTTTCAGCATTATTGCAACTGCTTAAGGCCTTATAACATTCCCGTTTGTTTCTTACCTTTTCTTGAACACTTTCATTTCGCACCAAGATTAAGATTGCTTTAACAACATTCTTAACTTTCTTAGACATCTCATCTCAAACGAGGTTAGCACTACCTTGTTATTCTTTATTGTCTTCCTCCGATAATTACTTCAAAGGTCAAATGTTTATCACCCTTGAGCTGCCACCACTTGATTATCTGATTTTGTAACTTATCGGGTTTTCTGTTCATGGCTCTTAAAACAAACATCAATGATCAATACTCTATGTAATTTGTCGGGTTTTCTATGTTTTTTTTTTGCCCATTTTCTTCACTTATATATCACCAGAATTTTCCAGTTTTTTTATTTTATTTTTAAATTTACTCTTTCTTTGGGTCATTACTCTAGGAACTTCTCTATTATTAAGCATACATATGCAGCATTATTATTAATCTGTGTTGGGATTAATTTTGTAGGAGTTGATGTAATACAATGTTTTAGAGACATGGATAATAAGAATAAAATGACAGAAAGAGAAAAAGAAAGGATTAAAAAGATCAAATGAAGCATTATTATTATTTGCATTTCAAGGGTGTATCTAGTTGTCACAAATGCTTGTAGGTTGTAGCTATTAGGATACATACATATCTTTAATTTTTATACTGGCTGCAGGACAAGGTTGTTTTTAGCCTTCCTTTTGGTGTTCTTCCCATTTTGTAAAGGATTCTTTTCAGTCATATATGCAGAAAGATTGGAGATTTCTTCTTCATTGAGGGTTTCCTTTTTTAGTTCTTTATTTTCTAGTATAGACAGATTGGATATCCTCCTCTCGTATTCTCTCTCCTCTTTCTAATAAAACGACTTATTTAGATAAAAAGCTTTAATGACCATGGTGTAATGTCAATAGGAAACTTCTGAGCGCATTTAAAATCACAATTGCTGATTCTTAATGGATATTAATTGCAGAAGAACTTTACTATGAATTATGGCTCTTTTTATTTTTTTTCAAAGTTCATTGAGTGCATTCTTACTATTGTTGAGTTGAAAATATTGTAATTTTTATCATATGATTTACCAAGTTGTTATGTGCTTTCTTATAGAAGGGGAGCATGATTCTTTTCAGCTAGAAGGGTTAATGGAGAGTCCGTCTGTGGACGATGATGGGGACTGCTTCTCGCCTTTACAGTTAAATGCAACATCTATTAACATTGAAGCCTACTATAATAAAGCAGTGAACTATACCTTGATGGTTACTTTTGTATCCTTCAGTCATCAACATTCTTTCAACTTTAAAACTCTGTTATTGTCCATTACTTTGTGTTTTCCTTTCTTTCAACTTCAAACTCTGTTATTGTCCATTACTTTTGTTTTCCTTTCTTTCAACTTTAAACTCTGTTATTGCCCATTACTCTGTGATTTCCTTAATGTACTTATACCAGGTATCGTTTTTGCAAGTTCTTCTATTAATTCGGCAAATGGAGCATAGCAACACCCAATCTGTAAGAAATTGCTTCAAAATTTTACTTGAAATTTCATGTTATAGATTTAATGAATTTAATTAATGTAAATGATTCAATATTTGAATGAATCTACTGAACAATTTTTCATTATAATGAATATGATTTATGTACCCTTTCAGGGGGCTGCTAAGGTTTCAATATTAATGATTGGTCAGCAAGCTATAATAGATGCTTATCTTTGCCTTATACATTTGACTGCAGGAATACTAGTTGGTAAGTTTTCCAACTAAGTGCTAAGGATTTTCATATAATCACTAGAGATTGCTCTACAAACAGTTCTCTATCTGTCCTAAAACATCTCTGGTATCCTTGTAGAGTTTTGGGGAGATAAAATATAAAAGGATCCTTTTTAATTTGAAGAGGGCATCAAATATTTTTCTTTGTTTTCTGGCCAGCAGGCTCTAGCCGTATTTATCTGGGCCATGTGAATACGCATTGGTCTCAGTACCCCCCCCACCCCTCCCCCGTTCCCCCAATAGTAATTTGATATTTATACTTGGATTGGTTGCGCCAGAACCTGTCTATAGCTTTCATTACCACCTTGCACCTTCAAACCTGATCTCTTTGCAATTCAATCCCTAAAATCAAATTAGTTCAATTACAACATTCAATTGCTAGAGCGCCCCACAAAATTATAGTATACTGGTCTTTAAATCGTGCCATGTCAAGAGATCAATTATTTTCTTTTGGTTCATAGTAGTGTATGATTATGAATTAGTTTGGAATAGGTTATAGGTTGAGTTTTGACATTTGCATCCTCATTGTAACCAATATAGATGATTATGAATATTTTCGTGTTAAAATTGATTGTAGTATATTGTTATCATTGCCATGATAGATGTGACTTGAGTGGTTGATTATTCTCTGTTCTTAAGCTTGTCTGGTGAATAATTGTTGTTACTTCCTGCCATGCAGAATCCTTGTTCAATGCTTTTGCAACTGCTGCATTTTTCAAGTTTGTGGTTTTCTCAATATTTGAGATGAGATATCTCCTTGCCATCTGGAAGGCAAGTAGGCCTTTGAGCAATGGTGAAGGTTGGGAGACAATGAGGCGTGAGTTGTCAGTTTTATACAGCCGTTTCTGTAAGTACTCATTTAATTAAAGTTTCTTTGGCAATCTGATCTCGTTATCTCATCATTGTGGATATGCCCTGGAGTCATTGGTTCCCATAGGATCCATGATCATGTTAGGTTGTTAAGTTTTGAACTGTAATAGTCCCTCTACATCTTAGGAGCCTGGCAGCCAGCCAATCAACTTTGGGGTAATTATTTTTTATTTCTTTATAAAGCTATGTTGCTTGCTTGAAAATACTATGGGGATTAATAAAAATACAATAAACGCAAGTTAAAATGCTGTTTTGTCGTCTATGATTTTCACATTTTATTGATTTTATTTGCTTCTAGGCCACCATGAACTTATGAACAAAGTATGAACTAGCCAAGGGTCCTTATGTTAAATAAGCATTGGAATGGCAAATATCTCAGAGTATAAATTATCTGTTTTCATTTGGGATAAACTACCTTTGTACTATATATTCTTAGAATGCCAATGCCCATATCGTAATATTTTCTATTCCACTCCTTTGTTCAAGCATGCCAGATAACTCCTGTTATATGTTTCTTGTAACATCCTAAAATTTTAATATAAATATTGATATTTAAAATATTAAATTGTTATGAGATTTAGTATAAAAATTATTAGTATAAGAATTTATTTGAATTTAAAATGATTGAACTATGATGATATAATATAATATTTAAGAATAATGTTTTTATTTATGTAAGGACTCATTTATTTATTCAATCTTATTTTATAATATTTGGGGTATTTCAAATCATTGTACTTTCAAAAAAGTTTATATTAGTTACGTTTTAAAGAATGTTTTATTATGGGTTATTGTTGTAACGAAAGATGTTACATTTCCAGTTACTTCAATTGGTGCAAATATTTCCCTGTATGAAGTGAGGCTCAGATCTAATCTAACTGTTTAACTTCTCTTGCAGATGGGATCCTATTGGGAGGCATACTGCTCATGTATGAATTCCATAATCATTTGAGACCTATTCTTCTTCTTGTATACTCCTTTTGGTTACCTCAGATAATCACCAATGTTATTCGTGACTCACGCAAGCCTTTGCATCCTCATTATATCTTAGGCATAACTGTTACTCGGCTAGCAATCCCATTATATATTTTTGGTTGTCCTAACAACTTCTTGCGCATAGAACCAGATCAGAGCTGGTGTGTTTCTTTGGCTATATTTGTTGGACTTCAAGCTGCAATTCTCTTGCTTCAGCACTATTTTGGGTCCTTGTGGTTCATTCCTCGTCAGGTTGGACCCAACTCTGTTGATATTTTTTAACCACTTTTACTCATTTGATTTCATCTAACTCTTTCTAGATTGAAGTTAACTTTTTATGATCATATTTACTTATAACAAGGATTTGCTAGACATCCTACAAATCCGTGGCTCTATTCTCTATTTTGATAATTTTGCTCTATAGTATTGGCTACTTTGTTTCATTTTGTTTGATCATGAGCATATTATTCATAATAACACTCGTTATTTTCGGTTTTTGCCCCTAGCTTTTCTCAACTGAACATGCATCGCAATGCGGCTGCATGTTACCTTTTTACTTTTCACATAATGCTTTTCTCTCAGCTAACTTCATCTCTGTGATTTGCAGTTTCTACCTGAGAAATACTGCTATTATAGGAGGTTTGCTCAACATACAAATCATGCCACAGACTGCGTTATATGCATGACAGCCATTGATCTTTCTCCGCGATCTAATGATTGCATGGCATGTGAATGTAACCTTTGTCTATTCAAATTAATCTTTACAATCTGAACATAACCTAAGAGTCTAATGCACCAACTCTTCCACAGGTGACCCCTTGTGATCATTTTTTCCACTCTGGCTGTTTGCAAAGATGGATGGATATAAAGATGGAGTGCCCTACTTGCCGGCGCCCTCTTCCACCTGCATGAAGAGATTTCCAGTGTTCATATTAATAGGATCAACTCACACTGCCCAACTACATAATTTTGGTAAGAAAAATGCTATTTGGTACAAAAAGATTTTCGTATAAAATACATGAACGCTTGATTTCTGCCAAACTTCATTTTGTATTTTTCTAATTTTCTAATTAGTATTTGTTTGAAAAAATTAATAATCCTTCACATTAGCTACTTGTACTTTTCGTGCGTTTTAAATTCTTACTATATAGCAGCTCTCTTTTGGTAATATGCTTAGTGTCATCCAAGATGTACTTTTTTGTTTGTCTGATATAAATTATTGACTTCAATTTCTATGCATTGTCGGTGTAAATTTATTATTTACACGGTTAATTAATCAGAAATCATTTATATGACTTTTAAGATAATTATTGTAAAAGTTATCAAACTTATTATACATAGTGATTTGTAATTGGATGACAGTGTAAAAATCTTTTACACTACCAATGCATAAACTATTTACTCTAAATTATTTAGTCTGATGCAAGAGAATGACACCTCACCTCAGCAATTTTGTAATTGGATATTTCCTCCCGATTCCATATCATATGCTAAGATTGTGGCTCTTGTACATAATTTTGAAAGACATTGAACATAACTATTTTTTTTTTCCTTCTTTTGTGAAAATATAAGGGTACTTTTGTGATTCTGTTCAAAATTGAACTTAGCAATTATTTTTATTTCTTAGTCTTCTACTCTTTGCCATATCTAGAGTCCAATGGTAGTCACTAACATGATTTCATTTTAACTGTTAAGTTTGCATGTTACAATTTTTTTTTTCTTCTGCTTCGCAGGTTGGGATAGAATCCATATTCCGTATAATTGCACCTTCAGTACAATACTGAAATACGATACTTCTCACAATTGTATCATGCAACATTGGTATAATTTTAGCTTCTTTTTTTTCACTGGTTATGTATCAATAATGTTGTACATTAGAAATTCAATATAATGATCTTTTGACATCCATCCTGAGCTTTTGGTTCATCTCTTTATTTTCCATTAGTGCTAACAAGTTTGTTTTCCCACGCACGGTTTTATGTACTTTTAATTTAAATAAAACTACATTTTTTTTATGTAAAAGTAATATCAAATTTAAAAAGCAAAGGTGTTCATGTAAAAAAAATGGTACAAGATATAAAGATAAATAATAGCATAAAATAGGTAGAATTTCAATTTAACAAAGAAATGTAATAAGTTACCTTAGATTTGAATAAAGTTTATCATTCCTCTTTGCTACCGAAGAAGATTGGACAATAAACACAAAATGATGGAGCAATGTTGATAAACATACCATGGTGAAAAAAATGATGGTTGAAGTGAAATGACAATTGGAAAAGAAGACACGATAGAAGGGTGGTGGAAAAAAATGGAGAAACAATGGTAGTTGAAGTGAAACAGAAAATGTAAGAGAAGAAATGCTAAAAGTTAGGATGTAGGTTGTATTGACAAGAGAAGAAAATAGGGTAGGAGGGGTGGCTTAGGTGATAACAAGAAGAGGAAAATGGAACAATTATAAGGATGGGTAACTCCAATGGGAGTGAGTTGCTTTTCTCATTGGAACAGTAGATAGTAAGTAACTCATGAGCGGATTTTGTACTATTGTAGAGCAATTTAATGGGATTCACTTATATTTTGGGTTGATATGTAAAGCAATCAGTTCTCTTCTAACATGTGACTTTTAAAAAATTCACAACTTATTTGTTTTAATCTTGATAGTTTATTTTAAGATCTAATGGTTAATATTTAGTTTAATGATTATGTAATGTTTTTTTTTGAAAGAAAGATACTTATATTATATCAAGAAGAATAAGTGTTTCAACACAAGTAGGAGTGAAATGATAAAAGTGTTGACAAGCATAAGATCTAGATGTCCTAGTCAAGCAGTGAGCAACTTGATTGGCTTGCCTACGAACAAACTGTATACTACAGCTTTGAAATAAAGATAATTGTGCCTCACAATGCTTCAGAATGTCACCAACTTCAGTATTTTGATACTTCCTCACATTAAGACTATCAGAAATCTGTTTGCAATCAGTCTCAAAAATGATGTTATTGAATTGCATTTCAGCAGCCCATTTCATTGCAGATTGCAGTGATATTGCTTCAGCTTCTATTGGTGATGGACGTCCATAAAACCATGCTGTCCTAGCAGTGATAAAAGCCCCGGTGGAATCTCTTATGCAAGAAGACACTCCAAACGAATTTGATTCCTGAAAAATGGCAGCATCCACATTGCATTTGACGTGATTATTTGGTGGCTTGGTCGATGCAGAAAATTGTGGCCTATGATTAGATGAAGAGGAGAATCTTTTGTGAATTGAAAGCCAATCTTCAATTTGTTGAACAGCAGACTGCAAAGATAAATTAATTGGTTTTTCAACTCCACATTCCTTGTCATTTCGCCTGCACCAAATACACCATAGAACAGCCACAATTTTCTGTACCTGATCACAGTTGCAGTTATCTAAAACATGGAAAATAAAACTGCGCATATCCTCTAGATCATCCATTGCACGAGTGATTAATTGGGACAAAGCTGCTGCGCTCCAAATCTGTTGTGCCTGGCTGCATCCTATGAATGTATGCCAATCAGTTTCCGGATTATTTTCACAAAAAGGACACGTAATGGGACAAGAAACGCCCTTGGATGACAACCTGTTTCTGGTTGGAAGACATCCACGTGCAATCCTCCAAATGAAAACTTTCATTTTTTGCGGGAGTTGAAGCTGCCAAATAGACTTCCAATTTCCAACTTCACACAAATGAGCATTATCTATCATTTTTTCCATAATATGGAAATAAGAGGACTTTACAGAGAACAATTCATCTTTGCTAAACTTCCACATAATCTTGTCTGAAGCATTTGTTAGATAGATAGGCATAGATAAAATACGTTCAGCATCATTTGGCAGAAAAATATCATGCACAAGATTAACATTCCATGAGACTTTTGTAGTATCAACTAGATCATTTACAGTTAAATTTCCAAACCTGTGGGAGGAGAAGAAACAACATATGAATTATCAACTGAGCGCAGCCAAGGATCTTTCCATACATTTACTGACTTTCCATCACCCAATCTCCATCTAATGCCCTCTTTGACCACTACCTGTGAAGCATGGATGCTACGCCATGAAAAACTTGGACTATTTCCCAATAAGGAACCCAAGAACTGTCCGTTTGGATAATATTTAGCTTTGAACACACGTGAAATAATAGCATCATGGTCAGAAACAAGTTTCCAGCCCTGCTTCCCTAGCATAGCCAAATTGAATGCAAAAAGATGTCGAAAATCCATACCACCATTTTCCTTCCTCATAGTTAAACGCTCCCAACTAAGCCAATTGATACCTTTGCTTGCGTTTCTGTTAGAGCCCCACCAGAAAGAATTCATCATTCTTTGAATTTCCTCTTGAAGAGTAGATGGTAAAAGAAAGGCACTCATACAGTATGTTGGAATTGCTTGAGCAACAAACTTGATAAGAACTTCCCTTCCAGCTTTTGAGAGATGCTTTCCTGACCAATGTTGAATTTTTTTCCAAACTCTATCTCGCAGGTAATTGAAAATTGCCTTCTTCTTTCGACCAATCATTGATGGCATTCCAAGATATTTTCCCGTTCCTAGGCATTCAGTGACTCCAAGCTTTTATGATATTTGCTTTCGAAGATGCTGTGATGTATTTCTGCTGAAGAAAATTTCTGATTTTTGAAAATTCACAGAGAGACCTGATGAAGCTTCAAAGACACCCAAGATACTATTCAAAACATCAACTTCCTTTTCAGTTGCCTTGCAAAATAAAAAACAATCGCCAACAAAAAATAAGTGTGTGAGGAGAGGAGCTCCTCTACACACTTTGATACCATGAAGATCACCCATCCCCTCATATTTTTTCAGTAATGAAGTGAGACCCTCTATGCATAAAATAAAAAAGATAGGGTGACAGTGGGTCACCCTGTCTGAGTCCTCTCTCTGGTGAAATAGGTCTAACTCCCTCTCCATTTACCATTACATTAAATTCCACAGTCTCCACACACATCTTCATCCAATCCACCCATCTACTATCAAATCCCATCTTTAGAAGGATAGCATTTAGATATCTCCAATCCACTTTGTCAAATGCTTTGCTAATATCAATCTTTAAAGCAAATTCCCCTTCCTTTCCTCTCACCTTACACTTCATATGATGGATTGTTTCAATGGCTACAAGAACATTATCAAGAATAGAACGACCCTCAACGAAAGCATATTGCTCTTGGGAGATACAATACGGGAGGATTTTCCTAAGCTTGTTAGCTAGAACCTTTGAAACAATTTTGTATAGCACATTACATAAGGAAATGGGTCTCAAATCCTTCATGGTAACAGGATTATCAATTTTGGGAATAAGGGCGATATCAGTGCAATTTAGCTTTGATGGAAAAGAAACTTGATTCAACCAAGCAACTCCTTTATGAAAAATATCATCACCAAGCAAGTCCCAAAAAATTTTGTAAAAAGCTGGGTTAAAACCATTTGGGCCAAGAGACTTATCTGAGTGCATATGGAAAGTAGCATCTTTAAATTCCCATTTTTCAAAAGGAGCCATAAGAATTGCATTATGATCCAAAGAAACTCTCCTCTGAACATGGCGAATTGTACCTTGAAGATCAACATTATTTCGAGTAAATAAGGATTATGTAATGTTAGTGTAAAAGTCAACCAATCAAAATCACCGTTAATATGATTTTTAAGGTAATTATTGTAAAAATTAACAAACTTATCATATATGGTGATTTGTGATTGGATAATAGTGTAAAACTAATTTACACAGTTAGTGTATAAACTATTTTTTTCTAATATTTATTCTTTTCATTCTCACGTATAAAAAAAAAGACATTTTCACTATATACATTCCCCCCTGCCCCCCTTCCTCTCTATATATATAAATATATGAAAATATATCTAATGAGATGACTTATCTTATATGAGAGTAGTTACATAACATTAAATCTTGACCCTCCATGTATGATTATATAGTCTATATTTAACTCTCTCACTTTCATATAAGTTACCTTCCTCTCATAAGATATGTCTTATATATATATATATATATATATATATATATATATATATATATATATATATACATACAGTAACACCCCCTAAACTTTTATCAAATTACACATAACTCTACCTTTTTTTATTTTTCTACACTAACCTTCCTTTAAGTTTGAAAACATTACACTAACACCTCCTTATATGTTTGAAAAAATTACACTGACACTCCCTCAAACCTTACACTAACACTCCCTACAAGGGAGGTGAAAGTGATAGTTAAAAAAAAGGGGGTGCTTGTGTAATTACACAAAACCTCTGGATGTGTTGCTATAATTTGCTTGTAATCTTGAGAGAATCCTCTCTTTTCTCAATAAACGTACGTGAAGGAGAAAAGGGAAGGCACGTGCCTTTTTTTTAATTGGGATTATAATCCTGACCGTTAATTTTGATCCTAGGGTTATTATTCATTGTTCTTATGTTCTCATATAAGCAGATGTTCTCGCAGGAGTCATCCATATATATATATATGTGTGTGTGTGTGTGGGGGGGGGGGGGGGGGGGGCAGGAGGGGGGGGGTTCCCTTGTATATATATAGTTGTGAGGAATGTTAGCGATACTTATTCTCTTTCTAACACTTTTTCTATAATTGTAAGAAATTTATTGGAAATCAATAATTTTAATGGGGTCTAGAATAGCAGAATTACAGAAATGAAGGTAACAAAAGGTATTTGTGAGACCTTGCACACTCTTCCTTACTTTTTTTTGTTGTTGACATTACTAACTTTTCTCTAACAGCCTTTTTTCTTCTCCCTAACTTCTAACTATATGGGTCAACTTCCTCCCATGATTCCCTTTTGTTGCCTTACAAAAATCACTCACTTTTTTCCTTATTTTAATCGCTCAGTTCCCCTTGATTAATGTTGCACATGCAATTTTTACATTAATATCATTCAATTCCTCCTAATTCCTCGCCCTCTGCCGTTTCTTAATATGAACCTTATTAATAGGTGATTTCCTAATAGGAAGCCAAACTATTCATGTGCTAAATAATGTGAAGCTACCAACACTGGTTGGCACAAGTGGTAGCACCTTGTATCCATTAACCAAGTTGTCCAAGGTTCGAATCCTAACCTTGGGTATGAAATAATTCATGTTGAGAGGATAATACCCACCTTGTATGCACTCACGGTCTTCAACAGACATTAATCACTGGCGGTGAATTCTTCGTATCAATATCATAGTCAGCAAAATAATAATAATAATAATAACAATGTGAAACTCAATCATGTGACATGCAAGTATGTATGAGAAGCCATCCTTACTAGTTATAGTAATCTTCATTTTGTTACATTGTTATTTTCAGAAAATTAGAAGTTGAACCATTTGCGTTGGTTTGAGTTGTTGGGGGATTTCTTCAGCTTGTTTAAACCTAAGCACAAATTGAACATTTTGAGTCCTACTTATGTGGCATTCTTTCATCAAAAGTGTTGGCTTTATTGAGTTATCGTTTCTTAGTATTCATGGGCTTTAAAATCCAACTCACAATGCCATTAATGGGTTCAATTTTTAATGTTTGATTTGCTCTAGTATACTATCGTAGTATCAAGAAACCATAGGAGCATAAAGTTCAACCAATGCAAGAGCTATAACTTTTATCTTATTGACAAGTATATTTTGATCCTATAAGTGGTATTAAGACAAAGTCACCTTTCCAATGATCTCCTAGAAACAAGGGAGAAATAATGAGCGCTAGATATTCCAGAAAATATAGCTTGACATGAGATTGAATATTATACACAAAAAATAATCCTTTTTAGGTTACCTCTCATTCTGCAAATGAAAAATTTTGTTCTAATATTTTCTGTGCATTTCTCATTGACTTTTGATTGTATATATATAGGGTTAGTTGTACCACACCCTAAGCAATTTTTTATAGCATTTTTAAAAAAAAAATTGGTAGGTCAGATTGGCTTTAAAAAATAGTCTGAAGCACAAACACAATATCTGGTACTTGCATTATCATATTTTTTTGTTTTCATTTATTTAATTACATAATACTACCTTTGGTCCTTTATATAAAAAAATAAATGGTAGTATTTTTTTAATCCTAATTATAAGAAACATGTGACCACTTTCATGTATTAATTGTTAGTTTCCTTTCATAATCTTAATTTATTGTGAAGTCTATTATTGAAGTATTACTCATTTTTCATGAAAGTATATATATGCATTTAATGAGCTATTAAGAATATAACTTATCCTCATTGGTTGAAAAAAGTATTTATTGGATTATGAGTAGTGTTATTATATATAATCACTACTTAAACTAATTAATTTTATGGATATTTTTGAAATAAAATTTAAATTTATGACAATATTAATTAAAATTAACCAATTTAACTATTTTTATTAGTCTTTATGAATTATGTATTTGTTTATATATAGGACCAAAGGTAGTCATTGGAGGTGGTCAACCCAACACTGATTGGACGACCATGAAACTCCACTGTCATTAAACTGAACAATTCTAAAAATTAAAAATAATTTTAAATTCTTGAGGTAATGGAGTTGTTTTATTATATAGTTTTTGCGGTATCTTCCAATTCCTTATTGAACCTTAAAAAAACAAGAGCAATGTATTTATCTCGTTAAAATCTATCTAAATAATATTTCAGACTTTTTTTCTATACACGTGTCAGAATGTGCCTTCTTCAATTTCTAGCCATTGATGAGTTTTTTCCAATTAATTATCGAACAGTTAATAGACAATACAATGAGAAAGTACAGTTGAAAGGAAAGTACCCACCCAGCTAGCCTACCCCTCTTAAAAGAAAGTACTATACAACTACACGCTTCTATGGTGAACCATGTTTGTAAGTGATTTATGGTGAACCATGCGTATCCACCATTAGATTCATCTGTTGCATACAAGGGTATCCTACATTTTACACACTGGATTATTTCTTTCTAATCCTTTCTCTCTTCACCTCTACGATTCCATCTAAGCCATTCTCATCATCACCGTCACGGATCCTCTACCCTCCCCGCCCACTCCGATCTGCCACTGCACACTGCCTCCGGCTTCATCTTTGTCTTTGTCACGACGTCAGACCTGAACGAACGTGCTTCGCTATCTCCGTGCTTCCTCAACCTCGTCGCGTCGCCGCTCCTCCACCCTCCCCTTCGTGCTTCGCTATCTCCTTTTCCACTCCGACGACCCTTCCATCGTCGAGTCACCCTCCCTCCAGCTTCATCTTTGTCTACGATGGACTCGTTCAGTAGCACGTTGTCGGCGAGAGACTCCACTGCGAATGGAGACAATGCGTCGGCGGCAACACGCTCAAAGTTCTCTTTTTATTTCTCTCTTTCTTCTTCTATGTATGGGGTTTCTTGATTTTCTTGTTTATTATGAAATCTGAGATTGTTTTGAGAATTTTTTATTTGTTTGTTAAAGTGGAACTTGGATTCTAAACGTTGTACTGGAAGATTGGGAGGGGTGGGGGATTGGAAATCTGGGCATTGTTCATCTGATGATTTGGCTAAATCACTAATTGATTTTCAGAGAGAGAAACACCGCCTCCTGCGGCGGCTCATGACGGTTAGATGGAACAGATCTGGTGAGGGAGAGAGGGAGAGAAGGAAAGAATAAGAAAAAAAAAAAAAGAGCTCCACCATTGGAAATCACCTCCGGCGGCGGCCGGCAATGGCCCACGGCAGCTCACGGAGCAAGTCCGGGAAGGTAGTAGAAATCTGATGTGAAAGATGTATGATAAATATGGTGAAACTAGATAAATCTTATGGTAAATAAAAGTGGTTCAGTGTAAATCTCATATGAGGGTGGTTCACCTTAGACACAGTCATACAACTAACACAACAAACCATATTTTTTCTACAAAAATTATTTTATCATATTTTATTTATATTATATATATACATATATTAAATAATATATAATAGTTTAATTTATAAATATTATTTATAAATAATATCATATTATTACATATTACATATATTATATATTATTATATATAATGTCATAACGTAAAACTTAAGAAAATTATATAACCAATCAAAAAACTAATATAATATACATCTTATAAAAGCAAAATACCTTGATATTATAAATATTACTATTATTTATGAAAGTAAAATACTATATATAAATTTAAAAAATCAAGAAAGTATTATAATAGTGTGAAATATAAAATGCTAACGAAATATTTTCATACAAATGAAAAAATAATAATAATATATATTTTATTTAAATAAAATAAAACATATACAGTCTCAAGATATAATATAATTAAAATTGTAACAACGTAAGTATAATATTATATATAAATTTAAAAATATTAAGATGATATTATTTAGATAGATTTATGAAATATAAAATAATAAGAAATTATTCTTACAAAAATGAGAAATAATAATAAATATTATTTATATTTAATAAAATATAATTACAACTTATTATTGTTGTAAAAACATAGAAATAGTACTATCATATCTAAAATTTAAAATAATATGAAATAAAAAATAAAAATAAAATCATTATAAAATCTTGATACATTTTTATTTAGTTTGATTATTATTATTATTATTATTATTATTATTATTATTATTATTATTATTATATAAAATATTTTATTACTATCAATATAAATTAAACAGAAGCATTATTTTCTTATTATTTTATCCATAAAGAATCTCAATTTTCATTTTTGCTAAATTATATTTTTGGACCTCCTATTTTTAAATTTCATGAATTTTGCGCCTCCATTTTTTTCTTTCTACGATTTGATTCTTCACTATAATTGTGCAATTTTGGTTTACTTATAAACTAAACATCTAATATTTAACAAAACTTACGACATGACAGTGTTATATGAAAATTTTCATTAAATATTGAATTTTAAATTAGTTGATGGACTGAAATTGCACGATGAAAATGGTAAGACATCAAATTTGCAAAAAAAAAAAAAAAATGGAGGGACATTTGTGAATTAAATTGAGAAAATAGAAAAATCAAAAGTACAATTAAGTATTTTATTTTTTTAGCATCTATTTAATTATATAAATATGTATAAAATTCCATCTATTTCACTTATGTTATTTTATAGTTAAAGAATGCTTTTACAATAAAAGTTCATAAATATAAACATTATCATATTGTAAAAATTATTAATAATAAAAGTTAATTATATTGTTTGTTAATTATATAATATAGAGTTGAATTGGATGGAACCATTTAGTTAGGGATGACAATGGGTACGGTACTATAGTATCCGTCCCCATATGCACACTTTAAAACAATCCCTGTACTCAGACCCATACTCGCGTGGGTAGTAAATTTAATACTCGTGTCCTTCCCCGTTGGGTACCTAAATGCTCTTACCCATACCCATTACCCACACTTTAATTAATATGAAAAATTTAGAGGTGGCAAAATGGGTCAAGCTAGTCGAGCCGCCCCAACCTGCCCAGTAAAATGTAGGGCTTAAGCTTGAAATTTTGAGCCCGAATTAAATGCAAGCTCTTTTAGCCCAGTCCTATCATGACCCAATGCGGCTTAGCCTACAAAAACCCTTCAAAAGCCCAAAAAATTGGCTTTTATAGGCTTGGGCTTCATTTTGTAGGCCCAAATTAAATTCGAGTTTTTTTAGCCCGACTCGCTAAAGCCCACAACATGCTTCAGGCCGCCCTGCATTGGGCTGGATAGACCATTTTGCCACCTTTGGAAAAATTAATAAATAAAATATTGATTAAAAATATAATAGTAACTATTAAAATCTCATTCAAAGATCTTTATAAAACATAATAAATAGGAAAAAATGAGAAAAGAAGCAAATAAGGAAGGTGATTTTTTGTTTGAAGTAAGGAACGTGATATATCTCTAAGTAAATAAAAATCATTATCTATTTCTATCTCTATAGGAAACATAATCCTTTGTTGTGAATTAAAGAGAACGTGATATATCTCTTAGCAAATAAAGAATGTGATATTTTTATTTTTGATGGATTAAGAAACATGATCTATCTCTTAGATATTATTATTATTATTATTATTATTATGGGTAGGGTTGGGTACTAAGGTACTCATACCCGCACTTGTACCCGTTAAAATTTGTGAACAATTATCCGTACCCGAGTCCATATCCATTATGGGTAATTTTTGCAGGTACCATAGGGTCTGGGTAGAATTGTCATCCCTACATTTAGTGGAGTAAATTTCTTTTAGCACATATTTTTCATTTATGAAATTAAACATCAATATATTGTTTGAAAGAAATTGAGCTCTTTACTATATTGTTATTTTTACAAACAACACGTGTAAACATATGGAGGACATTGAAAAATATAAATTGGACCAGCTCAAATATGATTCAAACAAATAATTTTGCATATTAATCTTCTCATAAATTTATAATTTATTATTCCTACTTTAGTTTAGGTGTCTATCTGCATATCTCAACCTTTCATGTAATGGGGGTCCACAAAGGTATGGATTGCCTTCATAACTTCTGGAAATGAATGTCTGAAACTGAGACACCATTGGAAGTGTCCTGCCAGAAAGATTATTGTAAGCCACACTGAACACAGCCAAGCTGTGTAGTTGAATCAATTGTAGTGGAATCTGACCATTTAGGCTGTTGTGGGAAAGGTCCAAGCTCTCTATCTGTGTGAGGTTGGAAAATGATTCCGGGATTGGCCCTGATAAAAGATTGTTGGACAAGTTCAACGATCGGAGTTTACTAAGATACCCAATCTCAGGAGGGACACTACCTGTAAACTTGTTGCATGAGAGATCTATCCCTGACATGAGATGCAAGGGGATTCCCTTGTACAACTCTGATCTAAATTTTGTCATGAATTGTATTTGTTGACACAAACTTCAAAAGACCATCACCTAGATCAATTGGACTATCTAGTTTATCCAAATAATATTCTACAAGACCAAAACTTAAGAGTTAAATAATCAGATATCACTTCCAAATCCAACCCCTCCAACCTTCCAAATGCCATGTCATAAAAGCAGGAAGGCACCTGTCCAGAGAAGCTGTTGTGAGCTAGACTTAGTATGCTCAAGTTCCTTAGCTGACATAAGGCATCAGGTATTATGGGACCTTCTAGTCTGTTTTTGTTCAAAAGGAGAACCCTTAAATTCGATAGGGAACTGATCCAACTAGGAATCTCACCAAAGAACTTGTTATCCATCAAATCCAATAGAGTCAAAGTCGAAGCTGCTTGAGAGATGACATTTGGTAATGGTCCTGGTATTTTATTGCCCTGCAATTTCAAGTACTTCCACCGCGGTTTGCTGTTTGCACAATGAAGAAGCGTTATACCTCTGAAATTGTTATACGACAGGTCCAACTTTATAGCTTTATCAAATTGGCACAGTGGAACAGGGCCGTTCAAGTTATTTTGAGACAAGACAAGATAATAAGACATAAACATGTTAAAGTCACCAATCCAGGTTGACAGGTTGTTATTACTAACATCCAAAATCTTCAAAAATGGACTATTCAAGAGGCCACTTGATATCTCTCCACTAAAGTGGTTGTTATCCAAATACAAAAAAGATAATCCAGTCAAATAGTATTGCGAGTCCCACATCGGGTGGTTAACGAGCCTGGCGATTGCTTATATAGTTGGGTAGGCCACCCCCTTATGAACCGGTTTTTAAGGGGACCTTTCGGATGTCTGGCTAAATTTGATATGGTATCAGAGCTGGTTCTGCCCGTTGGTGTGGATAGTGCCGCTAGTCCTTGCTTGTGGTGACGAGCCCAGGCTCGAGGGGGCGTGTTGCGAGTCCCACATCGGGTGGTTAACGAGCCTGGCGATTGCTTATATAGCTGGGTAGGCCACCCCCTTATGAACATTGCATTTAGCAAGAAATTCATCTGGTATGTTTCCAGATAGATTGTTACTTGACAAGTGCAGTTGCATGTCACATATGGATGCTGGAATGCAACCTTCAAAGGCATTTTTGGACATGTTCAATGTAATCAAATTTGGAAAGACAGAGCCAATGACAAATGGAATTTCCCCTTGGAAGTGATTATTGGAGGCATGAAAGAACATCATTCGAGGATAACTTAAGGTAGAATTTAGTTCTAGCCTGCCATTAAGGTTGTTCCCATCCAGGCGAAAAGCTTCTAGCCTTGTGTTATTCTTCAACAACCAGTGTGGGAACGCCCCTGGGATTTTGTTATGGCTAATATCAAGCACTCTTAAGTCACGTTGGTAGGAAAGGAAACTAGGAATCACATCTAATGGCCCACAAGATGATTGAAAAATTTGTAATTGAAACGTGGGAATGATGGGTGGGTTCTCTGTTTCCACCCTCAAACGAGAATTATTGCATGAGAGGTCAAAGACATGAAGCTTGGAGAGGTTTGCAAGCCAACTTAAGGAAAACATGCCCTCAAAATTGTTGTTGGAAAGAGAAACATATTCAATGGACATGAGACTTGATATAATTGTGGAAGAAATGTTTCCCACGAAGTTATTATTTGAAACATCCAGCGCTCGTAAAGATGTCAAATTGCTGAAACAAAGGGGGATTTTTTCAGCAAATTGATTGTTACGCAGATCCAAAACTTCAAGCCTTTTCAGTTTGCAAGTACCTACATGGAAGAGTTTTATTTAATCTGATTCAAACTTGAGGAAGTATTAATTTGGGTTGTGTATTTAATAACCGCCGTGTATAATTTACAAAAATGATTTGTGGACACTTGCATCTATGTGACACCTAATAAGATAAGGATATAGGAGAAACAAGTAACAATTGTGGGTATAATAAGTAATATGAATTGATAAGAATAGAGATGGAGAGGAATAATGAGTATTAATAATATATTTGAAATAGAGTTGTATTCATGTATCATTACTCATAATTTATAACAAAATGTACTTTGAAATTAAAAGTTCTTATTATATAAGTTATATTTATAAAATTTTATATTAACATAATTTATAACCTTATTAGTATATGTTAAGATTAATGCAATGTGTATGGTAGCCATTTTTTAATTTAAGTAAAATTTAAAATATATAAAATAAAAGAAGACTATAAAATTATAAAGTAAATATTTAAAATTAATTCAAATAAGTAAAAAAAAAAAGATAGTTTATATTTAAGAAGAAAATAATAAACTTATAAAAAAACATTAGAAAAGAATTAAGTTTAGCATTCAAGTGAATGAGATTTGAGATGAAATTTTAATTTAAAATAAAGCTTCTAAATTGATTAAAACTGAGATTTAAGAAAACCTTAAATCTAAATATACAATAAAATTTATAAGATAATTAATAATTTAAAAAATATAAAAGTAATTGCCAAATAATGGTGATAAGTATATTTAGTAAGTCACTTTAGTAGTTTTTAAAATATTTTGACTAGCTTCTAAATCAGTTAGCTTATACTCACTTCGTTCCTTTTTATCTATCTTTTAAAGTGATTTTATGTAGAAGTCAAGAAATGCAATAAATTTTCTTAATTATAATAAAATAGTTGATATTTTATCCTTTTTTCATTTCTACTCCACAATATATAAATGCATATGTGTAAATTAATTAAAGATTATGTGAAAAGTAAGGGTACAAATGATAAAAGATGAATTAATGTGATCTTGAACTTTACAAATAACAGATAAATAAAAATAATTTTTTTTTCTTCAAAAATCTGACAACAAAAAAAGAAATGAAGGAGTATTAGTTTCTAAGTTTTAGCTTATAAGTTAAGGCGCATTCTAGGATGGGATAGTTTAACAAGTCTTCCACCATGGGAAACAAACCTGATCCATAGGATTGGGGTCTTTTTCGAGATGAGAATAACACTATCATAGACATACATGTACTGGATTAAAGCCCACCACTTTCTCTCTCCTCCATGATTTGTTCTTCAATTATTCTTTCTTTTGACACCTACGTTATTTTTTTTTCTTTTTACAAGCCCACTTGACTTTTTATGCTTATTTAATAAAAAAAAATAGGTAAAATATGTTTTTGTCCCTCATTTTATCTAAATTTCTATTTTTAGTCCCTCATAAATTTTTTCTGTGTTTTTTTTTTGAAGAATTGTTTTCTTTTGTTTTTAGTTCCTGACATTAATTTTAACTGTTAAGTGATGTCGTGACGAGCATAATTTGTGCTTGAAAAAATTCTGTTTAAGTTTCTAGCAGTTTTTAACTACTGCAAATTTTCTTGCAAACTAAAACTGTCAGAAATGTTAAAAAAAAAATCAAAACCTCGAACACTAGATTTTCTGAAATCACAAGAAATGTTACAAAAGTAAACATTTCTGACTGCCAAAAAATTTGTAGCGGTTAAAAGTCACTAGAAACTTAATTAGGAAATTTTCACACGCATAGTTTATGTTTGCCATGTCACAACTTAACAATTGAAATCAACGTCAGGAACTAAAACCAGAACAAAATAATTTATGAGAGACTAAAAACATAACAGAATGGGTCTGCAGTGTTCAATGAGGGGGGAACAAAACCAACAAAGGAAAAAGAACCATAAGAGGAAGAAGGGACACACTCATCTTCTATTTTTTTTTTAAAAAAAAATTACTCCAGTACAGGCAATCCTATAATAGTCTCACACATATCTCAAGATAAGTCTTAATCCTACGCACTAGAATTGTTTCCCATGGTGAAAGATTTGGTAAAGTCCCCCACCTTAGAATCTGCCTATAAGTTAATTGTTAACTTACCAAACACATCTAAAATCTCAAGAAAGTTAAAAAAATTATTTAGTAAAAAATATTTATTTAATCATAATACTTTAAAAGTTTTAAAATAGTTTTTAATTAGTTAATAATATAAAAATATTTATAATGATAGTATATTAAAATTAAACTCAATATTTGAACTCTATATCGAAATTAGTTAAATCCGAACACCATAAACAATGACCATCTTTCCCCTAGTCATCTAATCTAATCTAATTATATACAGAGAGAGCGCACTACGCACCTTGAAGTAATTGGACATCTGACAGAGAATTTTCAGATAAATCCAAAGTTTTAAGGGATGATAATGCGTCTAAGGAGGTTGACATCTTTTCCATCCCATTGAAACTTAAATCAAGAAATCCTAACTTGTCCAATTTGAGTATTCCAAATATATCTGAAAAGTAGAGAGGGACAAACTGAGGGGAATAAACAGTAACTATGATGAAGTAATGAATACTAAAACGGAAACCATTAATTAATCAAAATGAAAGAAAAGAGAAGCCTCAGACGAATTAGACCTGTCAAATTGAAGTTCCTCCAACGGAACAAGAAGAGACGCATTGAGAGACCACGGGGACAGTTTTTCGGCCCTATTTTATGTTGTAACCAAGTTGAAGTTCAATGACACGCTTTGTGTTGTCGTCGCATGTGACACCTTTCCAGCGACAGCAATCTCGTTGCTTATTCCCATCCCAATAAAGGAGAAGATCATCGTTTTTGGAAGCAGCTTTTAGTTTCAAAAGAGCATTTTTTTCTGCTTCCATGCAACCCAAAATCCCGTTGCCTTCTGACCAAATCAATATTCCCACCAAAGCCCACCAAAGCGTTTTCATGAACGAAAACCTCATACTTGACATTAATCTATATTCAACAATATTCTCCATATTGCCTGTTTTACAATGTATGTACACACACACACACACACACACACACACACATATATATATATATATAAGAAAAATATATATATTTTTAGTCCATCAACTTTTTTCAATTTTTATTTTTAGTCCCTAAACAAATATTTGACCGGTCTTAGTCTTTGAACTTTTTTTCCGTCAATGTTTTTAATCCCTGCCATCAAAAAAACCGTTAAAGCCGTCATGGAGATTATTTTTTTGGCAATTTAAAATTGTCAGAATTGGTTTACTTAAGTGTTTAGTAGGTATTTTACATTTTCTGGTGGTTTTAAACTGCCAGAAACTGCTTCACCATGGACATCTGCATGACCAACACTATGGAGTTTGCCTCCTCTTCCGCGTGTCCTATCTTGCCGTTAACGGAGCGGACACACTCAAAGTTAAAACTGTCCTCTGAAATGACGTGGATGATGAAATACAAGTATCACTTGTCTACGACTTTATTCGACCTTTGATAAATGGCCTATTAAGTCAAGCAATTATAGCAATTTTAAATCGCCAAAAAAATAATCACCGCAAAATGTGACTGTCACGTCATCATTTAATGATTTTTTTGAAGGTAGGGACTAAAAACATTGACGGAAAAAAAGTTCAAGAACTAAGATCGGTCAAATATTTGTTTAGGGACTAAAACAAAAATTGAAAAAAGTTGAAAGACTAAAAACATATTTTGTCCTATATATAAAGAGCATTGGACTGGATGAACAGGAACAAAATGTTTCTTTGTTAATTTAAATGGCGAAATGACAAATTACCATTTAAGTTTTTGTTATAGAGAAATGCTAAAAGTAGTATTCAACGTCCAATCATGTCCAAAGAGATTGTCTCTTATAAAAAAATTAAGAAAGAAAAAAGGAATTATAACTTTATCTGTTAAATATAAAATATCCATCTATATATTTTAAAGCGAATTTTGCATATCATTAAAACAATTTTCAATCAATTAAGTTAATTTTTATTTCAAATTAAAATATTTAATATTTATATTTCTATATTTTAATTTAGTTTTTCAAAACTAATACTGCAATATTTCTAAAAATTAAATCAATTTTTCATATATTTTTTAAAGAGAAAAAGGCTATGTACTAACAGTGTAATGCAATTTTATACTATCATTCAATCACAAACTAAAATGTATGATAAATTTATTGACTTTTACAATGATTGCCTTAAAGTCATACCAATAGTGAATTACAATTGGATGATAGTATAAAACTATTTTATAATGTTAGTATATGACAATTAAACTCTCTTCTAAACTTATATTTCATTTATTATTAAAATACATAAAATACTTGTTCAGTTTTGTTTTAGTAATCATAAAGACTAACCGAAAGCAAAGGTCGTAACAAAGTGAACCCACGAAGACTAATCAAAAGAAAAGGTCGTAATAAAAAATGAAAGAAAGAAAAGCTGCGCTCCATACATTAGTGATCATTAAAATAAGGGTAAAATATATTTTTTTTCCTCTCATCTTTTATCTTGATTTTTATTTTTAGTACCTCATTCTTTTTTTTACTATTTTTAGTCCTTCATAAATTATTTTGTTATGTTTTTAATCCCCCATAAATTATTTTGTTCTGTTTTTAGTCCCTCATAAATTGTTTTGTTCTATTTTTAGTCTCTGACGTTAATTTTAATTGTTTAAGTGATGACATGTTGGACATAAACTATGTGTGAATATTTTCTAATTAAGTTTCTAGTGATTTTTAACCGCTATAAATTTTTTTGCAGTAAAAAATGTTTATTTTTGTAATAATTCTTGTGATTTCAGAAAATCTGGTGTTCAAGGTTTTGATTTTTTTTTATTTTTTTAACATTTCTGACGATTTTAGTCTGAGAGAAAATTTGCAGCAATTAAAAATTGTTAAAAACTTAAACAATAAATTTTCAAGCACAAATTATGCTCGCCACGACATCACTTAATAGTTGAAATTAATGTTAGGGACTAAAAATGAAATGAAACAATTTTTTATGGATTAAAAACAAAGAAAAAAATTATGAGAAACTAAAAACATAAATCAAGATAAAATGAGGGACCAAAAACATATTTTACCCTTAAAACAATTTTCAATCAATTAAATTAATTTTTAATTTTTTAAAGTTAAAATATTGAATATTTATTTTTTATATTTTAATTTAGTTTTGTATTGCCAATAAAAAAATTAATGATTAAATCAAATTTTCATAAGTTTTCTAATTTATATTTTGTTTATTAAATACTTGGTGAGTTTTAGTAATCATATAATCATCTCTATATTAGAAATAAAAAAATTACTAAGAAGTATCAAATAAAAAAATATATTTATAACATAACATTTTAAAATAATATTATTAACAATGACAAGTTTGTTTTGTGCTTGAAGTGAAGTGTTAAATTGAAGGTAGGCTACGACCTCTCAAATTTTTCTCAAAACTTTTTTATTATATTTTTTTATTTTATATTTTTATAGAGGAGAGGTAAGGTGGGAATTTTTTTTTACTAATTACTATGTTTTAAAGAATTTTGACTAATTACTTTTTAAGCCAATGAAAAGATAGTATAAATACTTCATATACTATTTAACTTCACTCAATAGAAAGTTTTTTTTTTCTTTCTTTCATTCTTTCACTTAATAGAAAGTGATTAAGTCATTACAAAAAAAATTATATAAATTAATGACTAAATAACATAAAAAAGTCACAACCTGTGCATAAACACAGATACCATACCAAATAATTACTACAATTTCCCTTTCGTTACATGAAAAACAACTATCTTTCATTAAATGTTCATTTTATATAAAAACATTTTGTTGAATTTTAATCCATAAAAAAAATTAGTCAACAATAGCTGCAGATAAAAAT
Source organism: Pueraria montana var. lobata (assembly GCA_026413185.1). Taxonomy (NCBI): domain Eukaryota; kingdom Viridiplantae; phylum Streptophyta; class Magnoliopsida; order Fabales; family Fabaceae; genus Pueraria; species Pueraria montana. Next base: position 38,290,331 of record CM048656.1, read on the forward strand.
AAAAAAATGATTTATTTAGTAATAATTTATATTAATATTTATTTATAAATGTTTATATATGTATATAGCAATTATTGTTTGTTCATTGCCTTGATAAATTTAGTATATATCATCTTATACATACATATATATATATATATATATATATATATATATATATATATATATATATATAGGTCGAAATACACTTTAACAATAGATAAAACAATATATTAGCATAATGAATGTTATATTTTTACTGATATACTGTTTTTATATTCATTAGCAGTGGTTGTAATGTTCCGTGGGCACATCTTGTGCTTCACCTTTTATAATAAAATTTCTTGATAGTTTTTCAAAAAAAAAAAAACAATAGATAAAACAATATATATTAATCATGTATTCATATAGTATTATCATACAATACATTTCAACTTTGCAATAACAGGAAATAGAATAATACATGCATTAACAATGCTTACAAGTTGATGCTTAAAAAATATAGTTTAACAATAATTAAATGATTTAACAATAAAATATATGTACAATAATTATAATTTAACAATAAAATATAAATTTTTTTTTATTAAATACGTTGGCAGAAATATATAACTTTTTATACAAATTTTCAATTTATGAAGTTAATAAAAGTGTTTAAAAATAAAAAAATAATCTGTAATTATATTTTTAATTAAAATATTTTTATCTTTATTTATATCCGTGCATTGCACGGGATTGGAAAACTAGTACTAACCAATAGCAAATGAGGTGAACAAGAGACAACCCACGAAGACTTGACGAAATTGAGAGAAAGAAAAGCCGCGCTCCATACGTTAGTCAAAGTAGCATATGAGTAACTTTCTAAATTATGCTCATTGCCAGCTCCATCTTTACACGCAGTCAAGAATGAAGGTATCTGTCGTGCAACTCGGGTTAAATTAAGAAGAAAAATAATAAATTTTACAAGGAAGAATTCATTTTATATTCATTCGTCATTGATACTCTATCATCCTACCTTTTAATGCAAATTTCGATTCAATTACATACATTGTGTAAGGGGAGAACAGTTGTTAATAAGGAGTCAAGTCTTTCTCTGTAGCAGAATCTCCTTTTCACACAGACACCATTATGAACAATTTGTTAATAATAATTTATCTTCTAAGATACTTTTTTAAACCCACTTTATTATAAATGATCTATTTAGTACCGGAACTCGTGTTCGATTTCTTCCGTGTGTAAAATTTTCTTAGGCTAACGGCAGTCACGCACCGTGAGCGGGATTAGTCTTTAATCCAGTAGGTCGAGGGACATCAATGGTATCTGATCCATGACAAAAAAAAAAACACCCACTCTATTATTATTGGTTTAAATGAATTAAAAACTACAAAATTGAAAGAGAGACTCATCAAATAATTAAGTAACGAGACCTACAAATATTTATAATTTTTTATAGATTTCAGTCAATTATAAATAGTATGTTTAAAAGAATGTGTTGCTAATATTTTTCAATTAAAAATAAAAACACTTAATGAGTAACATATAGAGTAATCAGTTACTTAATTGAATCTATAAAAATTTGTAATTTTTAATAAATTTAAGTTAACTATAGAGAATGTGTTCAAACAAGTGTGTTCAAATGAATAAGTGTTGCTAACATTTTTCAATTAAAAAACAAAAATAAATTCATGAGCAACATATTAGAGTAATTAGTTACTTTAGTTCTTGAAATTGGAAGGTGTTGTCGCATTAGTTTTTGAATCAAAGGAAATTAAAAAATAATATTTGAAAATGCAAAATCAACAATTTCATTAGTCCAAATTTTTTTTTAAAAAAAAAGTATTACTTTAAATGATAACATTAATATATGTTTAGGGATCAAATTAAAATAACAATAAGTAGTTAAGTTTAAGAATTTATACTTATTTGGCATTTTTTTAATTTCAAAAATTAATGTAACAACACCTTCCAATTTCAAAGACTAAAGTGGTTACTTACTTGTAACAAAAATTTTCCTTAGACACAAAATGTTGAATCTCAATCGACAAAAAATGGGACAAGAAGTTAAGAATCTATAGTTAATTCACTTTCTTTGTATGGATGTAGGTTTGATTTCTCCGAAAGTCACTAAATTTTTTCTTTAAACTACTAAAATTTTGTTTGCCAAGCAACCTTTTGTTAGAGAATCTCCAATACAAGAACTTAATTTGAGTATTTCAGTCTTTTTTAGTAAGTCTCTTATTATTACATAAAACTTAAGAGCACTTATTAATTTTTACTCTGATGGTAGAACCTAAACTTAAGTTATTAACCTATTTTTAGTGGTTTACTCTTATCTCTATACTCAAATGATAACTCTCATTTTAACTTTATTTTTCTTTTAATAATTAAGCAACCTTGGTAATAGTTAATAATCTATTTAAGAATCTATTTATTAAGTAACTTTAGTTACTAATCTTTTAACAATTAAGCAACTTCTATAAGAATCTATTTATTAATTCCAATAGATTTTCAAGTTGCTTAACTTTAAAAACTAACTAAAGCAACTCCATTGGAGCTGCTCTTAACTTACAGTTTAGGCGTGTAATAATTCTCTTTGGTAGGTCTTCGCTAGCAAACCCAACATACCATTATCATCTTGTCCAACAGTACCTCAAAATGTCTCTTATTCTACCATTCCCCCCCTCCAAATAAATAAATAAATAAATGTGTATGTCACGGATCCAAGAATGCTTTGCACATTGTACAAGTTAAAAATTATAAGAAATTATTTGTCATGTAATTTTTTTTCGGGTCATTATAACATTGATACAAAGTATTCACATTTGTCACATAATAAACATATGTTTGATAAATACTAAATTTGAAGAAATAATGCATCAATCCCTAAATATAAGATTTTTTTTAAAAAAAATTGTTTGTCTCTTTTTATAAGACTCTTTTTAAATTGTCTCTTACATTAATTTTTTTTTTTACCAAAATACCCATAATTGCTTTGCAATAAATGCTAAAAACGAATACGATAAATTCATTATTTCTCTTATGAGGATGAAAGAACATTAATTAATTAGGTATAAAGTAATTAAATGGAAAGAGTGAGATGATGAATCTCAATAATTTTAAGGGTGATTTTAAAAAAAATAACACAAATTGTTAACAAATTTTCTTGTTATATAGTTAAAAGACCATTTTCATATGAAAGTAAAAGAAAATAAATCTAAATCATACAACCATTGGCAGAGCTTGGCTAAAAATTTTGAAGAAACCAAATAATTAAGCTATTTTTGTGAAATATTTGCAAGACAAATTAAGTTATTTTTTACAAAATAGGCTTGCTACGAAGACTCAACAAGCATGATGCTGCACTATAAGCCTAGTTTTATAATTAATTGTGTCCTATAAAGACTTTTAAGTGCTTTTTTGGGTTACCATTGGAGGCACCGCCAACATACTTTTGCTAAAGCAACTCCTTTGTTACTTCTCCGTTGAAGGGTATTGGAATTCGTCCTACCAAACTTTCAACTGTAAAGCATACATACCCTAAGTTGGTGCTGTTGGCAGATGGTTAAGTAGCTGCCCTAGTGATCAAAACTTTTGTTCAGATGGCGTTATTGTCAAATGTGTTAACTAGTTTGGGGTCTTTTTTTTTTCCAACCTAAGCCACCTCAAGGCAAAATTCCACGACACCATGCAAGTCTTGTGCCACTATCCAGTATAAGGTGCAACTTTAGGGTTTAGGGTCACTTGTGTCATTACCCAGTATAAGGTCCAACTTTACCTATCCAATATCCTCTAGCCAAATCTCTCTTCAGCCTCTCTCTAGCAAAATCGTAACCATTCAATGCATCTAAATATCCACAACAATTAGTCAATTAATTACAAGATTGGTCAATGTTATTGAAGATTGATCAATTAGCATCAAAATTGGACATTGTTATCAATTACACTAATGGAGACCTGTCAATTTTGTTACAGGTGCTTCAATTGATCAATTTCTAATAACGTACATTGGCCAATCTTAGATTAATTCGACTAATTGAGGTATACAATTAGATGTAATGCATAATTGTGATCTTACAAGAGAAAAGGCAAAAAGGACTTGAAACCAATAAATGTTTCAAAATGCCCCCATTATTTTAATTTAATTTTATAAAAAATCACCAAATTACCATAATGGTTAAAAAGACAAAAGGTGTTATTCAAAGATATTTGAAAGCCCTAGTCTTGAAGCATTCTAATTAAGATGGCCAAAATAAAACTAAATCATTTCCAAGCATCTCTCTCTCTCTCAAAGTAGAAATCATGTTACATTTTCATTATTCCAACAATATATTGATGTTTAATTTCATAAATGAAAAATATGTGCTAAAAGAAATTTACTCCACTAAATGTAGGGATGACAATTCTACTCAGACCCTATGATACCTGGAAAAATTACCCATAATGGATATGGACTCGGATACGGGTAATTATTCACAAATTTTAACGGGTACAGGTGCGAGTATGGGTACCTTAGTACCCAACCCTACCCATACCCATACTCATACCCATAATAATAATAATAATAATAATAATAATAATAATAATACCTAAGAGATAGATCATGTTTCTTAATCCATCAAAAATAAAAATATCACATTCTTTATTTGCTAAGAGATATATCACGTTCTCTTTAATTCACAACAAAGGATTATGTTTCTTATAGAGATAGAAATAGATAATGATTTTTATTTACTTAGAGATATATCGCGTTCCTTACTTCAAACAAAAAATCTTCCTTATTTGCTTCTTTTCTCATTTTTTCCTATTTATTATGTTTTATAAAGATCTTCGAATGAGATTTTAATTTAGTTACTATTATATTTTTAATCAATATTTTATTTATTAATTTTTCTAGAGGTGGCAAAATGGTCTATCTAGCCCAATGCGGGGCGGCCTGAAGCATGTTGTGGGCTTTAGCGAGTCGGGCTAAAAAAACTCGAATTTAATTTGGGCCTACAAAATGAAGCCCAAGCCTATAAAAGCCAATTTTTTGGGCTTTTGAAGGATTTTTGTGGGCTAAGCCGCATCAGGTCATGATAGGACTGGGCTAAAAGGGCCTGCATTTAATTCGGGCTCAAAATGTCAAGTTTAAGCCCTACATTTTACTGGGCAGGTTGGGGCGGCTCGGCTAGCCTGACCCATTTTGCCACCTCTAAATTTTTCATATTAATTAAAGTGTGGGTAATGGGTACGGGTACGAGCATTTAGGTACCTAACGAGGAAGGACACGGGTATTAAAGTTACTATCCACGTGGGTATGGGTCCGGGTACGGGGATTGTTTTAAAGTGCGAATATGGGGACGGATACTATAGTACCCTACCCATTGTCATCCCTAACTAAATGGTTCCATCCAATTCAACTCTATATTATATAATTAACAAACAATATAATTAACTTTCATTATTAATAATTTTTACAATATGATAATGTTTATATTTCTGAACTTTTATTGTAAAAGCATTCTTTAACTATAAAATAACATAAGTGAAATAGATGGAATTTTATACATATTTATATAATTAAATAGATGTTAAAAAAATAAAATACTTAATTGTACTTTTGATTTTTCTATTTTCTCAATTTAATTCACAAATGTCCCTCCATTTTATTTTATTTTTGCAATTTTGATGTCTTACCATTTTCATCGTGCAATTTCAGTCCATCAGCTAATTTAACATTCAATATTTAATGAAAATTTTCATATAACACTCTATAACACTGTCATGTAATTTTTGTTAAATATTATATGTTTAGTTTATAAGTAAACCAAAATTGCACAATTATAGTGAAGAATCACATCGTAGAAAGAAAAAAAATGGAGGCGCAAAATTCATGAAATTTAAAAATAGGAGGTCCAAAAATATAACTTAGCAAAAATGAAAATTGAGATTCTTTATGGATAAAATAATAAGAAAATAATGCTTCTGTTTAATTTATATTGATAGTGATAAAATATTTTATATAATAATAATAATAATAATAATAATCAAACTAAATAAAAATGTATCAAGATTTTATAATGATTTTATTTTTATTTTTTATTTCATATTATTTTAAATTTTAGATATGATAGTACTAGTTCTATCTTTTTACAACAATAATACGTTGTAATTATATTTTATTAAATATAACTAATATTTATTATTATTTCTCATTTTTGTAAAAATAATTTCTTATTATTTTATATTTCATACAATCTATCTAAATAATATCATCTTAATATTTTTAAATTTATATATAATATTATACTTACGTTGTTACAATTTTAATTATATTATATCTTGAGACTGTATATGTTTTATTTTATTTAAATAAAATATATATTATTATTATTTTTTCATTTGTATGAAAATATTTCGTTAGCATTTTATATTTCACACTATTATAATACTTTCTTGATTTTTTAAATTTATATATAATATTTTACTTTCATAAATAATAGTAATATTTATAATTATAATATATCAAGGTATTTTGCTTTTATAAGATCTATATTATATTAGTTTTTTTATTCTTTATGGTTATATAATTTTCTTAAGTTTTACGTTATAACATTATATATAATAATATATAATATAAGTAATATGTAATAATATGATATTATTTATAAATAATATTTATAAATTAAACTATTATATATTATTTAATATATGTATATATATAATATAAATAATATATGATAAAATAATTTTTGTAGAAAAAATATGGTTTGTTGTGTTAGTTGTATGACTGTGTCTAAGGTGAACCACCCTCACATGTGATTTACAGATAACCACTTTTATTTACCATAAGATTTAGGTTAAATTAGTTTTTTGGTCCTGTAATTTATTTTTTAGGTTCGATTCGGTCCTCTAGTTTTTTTTTTTGTTCAATTAAGTCATCTAATTTTTAAAATTGGTTCAATTTGGTCCTACCGTCTAATTAAACTAACGGTGTTAGAGACATGTTAACGTCATTGCACTTTGTTGCGGTTTAAAACCGCCACTAAATGCAGATTTCTTTAACACCGTCAACCCAATTTAGACGGAAGGACCAAATTGAAAAATTTTAAAAATTAGAGGACTAAATTAAACCCGAAAAAAATAGAGGATCAAATCGAACATAAAAAATAAACTAGAGGACCAAAAAACTAATTTAACCTAAGATTTATCTAGTTTCACCATATTTATCATACATCTTTCACATCAGCTTTCTACTACCTTCCCGAACTTGCTCCGTGAGCTGCCGTGGACCGTTGCCGGCCGCCGCCGGAGGTGATTTCTGATGGCAGACCTCTTTTTTTTCCTTATTCTTTCCTTCTTTCCCTCTCTCCCTCACCAGATCTGTTCCATCTAACCGCCATGAGCCGCCGTCGGAGGCGGTGTTTCTCTCTCTGAAAATCAATTAGTGATTTAGCCAAATCATCAGATGAACAATGCCCAGATTTCCAGTCCCCCATCCCTCCCAATCTTCCAGTCCAACATTTAGAATCCAAGTTCCACTTTAACAAACAAATAAAAAATTCTCAAAACAATCTCAGATTTCATAATAAACAAGAAAATCAAGAAACCCCATACAAAGAAGAAGAAAGAGAGAAATAAAAAGAGAACTTTGAGCGTGTTGCAGCCGACGCATTGTCTCCAATCGCAGTGGAGTCTCTCGCCGACAACGTGCTACTAAACGAGTCCACCGTAGACGAAGATGAAGTTGGAGGGAGGGTGGCTCGACAGTGGAAGGGTCGATGGAAAGGGAGATAGCGAAGCGCGGAGGGGAGGGTGGAGGAGCGGCGACGCGGCGAGGTTGAGGAAGCATGGAGATAGCAAAGCACGTTTGTTCGGGTCTGACGTCGACAAAGACAAAGATGAAGCTGGAGGCAGCGTGCAGTGGCAGATCGGAGTGGGCGGGGAGGGCAGAGGATCCGTGACGGTGATGATTAGATGGAATCGTAGAGGTGGAGAGAGAAAGGGTTAGAAAGAAATAATTCAGTGTGTAAAATGTAGGATACCCTTGTATGTATGCAACAGATGAATCTAACGATGGATAGACATGGTTCACCATAAATCACTTACAAACATGGTTCACCATAGAAGCCGTGTAGTTGTATAGTACTTTCTTTTAAGAGGGGTAGGTTAGCTGGCTAGATACTTTCCTTTCAACTGTTCTTTCTCATTGTATTGTCTATAAACCGTTGGATAATTAATCGGAAAAAACTCATCAATGGTTAGAAATTGAAGAAGGCACATTCTGACACGTGTATAGAAAAAAAGTCTGAAATATTATTTAGATAGATTTTAACGAGATAAATACATTGCTCTTGTTTTTTTAAGGTTCAATAAGGAATTGGAAGATACCGCAAAAACTAAATAATAAAACAACTCCATTACCTCAAGAATTTACAATTATTTTTAATTTTTAGAATTGTTCAGTTTAATGACAGTGGAGTATCATGGTTGTCCAATGAGTGTTGGGTTGACCACCTGAAAGCACTTTAATGCTTAAGTAAGTTATGTGCTCAAAGAGAGAGTGTAGAAGTTCATAGAAGTGCAAAAACTGCAAATGGTGCACACAAAACATGCTCCTATTCCTAAAATCCATGAATTCCAAGTTTCAAATTGTCCGCTCCTACTCAAGATCCAATGTTCCAATTTGTCGCTTCAAGTATATAATCATTCAATTGATTTTCATCACAAAGCATCCAACATAGAGAATTAAGATTAATTCTAGTATTCAATCAAAAGATCAATTCTAGTATGAGAATTAACAATACAACAAGAATAGTTGATCGAAAAGTTCAAAATCAAAGCATCCAATCATTACAAAATATATAAGTTGAACAATTAAATTCTTTAACTCAAGATTGAAGCTTGAAAGAAGATTGGATGTGCAATCCAAGAATCTCCTCATCCAATTTTAAAGTGATTCTCCATTGAAAACACAACAAATCCATCTCTCAAACCCTACCTTACACAAGGAAACAACACAAAATTAGAAAAAGATGCAAAAATGACGAAAAGAAATAACAAAAGTGAAATGACATTAAAAAAAATTCTTTTTATACTGTTAGGATTCAAGATTGATGCTAAGTGTTGGATAATCGCTAAGCAATACTATGGTTGTTTTTGTTATGGCAGTTACTATAATGACCCACTATCGCAAAAGATAATATGTCTATAGTTTTGTCATTTGTGGTAATTTTATTGTTGTGATATGTCTTATCCATCACATCTAAGCTTTGTTGATGTTTTTCAACTGTGATTTTTTACATATTTTATAAAATATATTTAATACTTTGCATGACATGTTGCAAAAGTAATTTAGTAGGGTTTGGTTTAGAGTATTGACACAAAAAAACTTATAGAAGTATCAACGAATTTACTAAGCTTTTTTCTGTAAATGAATTCTCCTTAAATCAATTACATCATGATTTCAAAGTGAAATATTTATTTTACTAAGGGATGAGTATCAACTATTTTTTCTTATTGCAAAATTTTAACTAATTTTACATTATTTTCAACAACAAAGGAAATTAAAGAAGTTGTCAACATATTTTCATAAATATACAATAAATTTACACTCCTCACAATTCTCCTATGCATCGCACAGGTCCAAGATATGTGTGTTTATTTAATTACTATCTTTTTAATAGTAATCGAATTATTTATACAAATTATCTTAATGACAACACAGTTACCTTTTTTAATAGTAATAGAATTAATTGTAATATAATTTACCTTTTTAATTGAAATTTGAATTAATGGTGACATAAATTATCCTTTTAATAATAATCAAATTAATTATAATAAAAATTATCATAATTAATTCAATTACTATTAATAAAGGTAATTCTTATAATAATTAATTTGATTATTTTTATAAATGGTAACTTTTATCGTAATTAATTCAATTTCAAATAAGAAGATAATCTATATGATACTAACTACTATTAAAAAGGGTAAATTGTATTTTAATTAATTTAATTTCAATTTAAAAAAATAATGTATATCACCATTAATTTGATTACTTTTTTTTACATAGTTAATTTGATTACTTTAAAAAAAAACTAACTTATATCTAAAATTAATTACATTTTTTTTGTAAAAATATAACACATCGGAAATGCATTTCCGTTGGGCAAAATACAAAATGGAAACGCGATTTTGTTGTGTATTTTGATCAATGGAAAAGCGTTTATGTTTTTGTTAGGAGGTGCAAATCCAATACATAAAGGAAAGGCGATTCCATTGATCAAGATACACAAAGAAATTGTGTTTTCATTGTATATTTTTTTACCCTTCTTACACAATGGAAAGTGTATTTTAATCAACTGAAAAGCATTTCCATTAGGGATATTTTTGGAAATTGCAAAAACCAAACAAATGGTGGGGTGGGAAGTGGAGAAATGGGGGTAAGAATAACAACACTCAACTTTTTTACCCTCTCGTTTTATTATTGTTTGGGCTTATTGTGGCAAAGAAAGAGAATTGCTATTTTCACCACCTAATTGCTATTCTTACCACCAGTATTTTCAAAAAAAAATGTGAAAAGACAAAATTATCCTTCTTCCCTTTCTCCCCCACCATCACATTTGGCTTTTGGTTGCAATAGAATTATGATTCAATCATGATTTTGTTGTGCTGGGGACACACAGAATCATGATTCCGTTTTGTATTTGGCACAGACAAAAATGAAATTCCATTTCTATTGTAGTATAAAGGTGGTGAAAAAATAAAACCAAAATGTATTTCCGTTGTAGTATAGGTAGAGCGTACAAAAATAGAAATGGAAATATGTTTCCATTATTTTATACGCTGAAACGTGTACAAAAATCAAAACGGAAATACATTTCTGTATACAAAATATAAAATATAAACGTATTTCTATTTGAATTTTGTACACACCCCCTGTACTACAACAGAAGAGCGTACAAAATTCAAAACAGAAATATGTTTTCGTTTTATATTTTGTACACGAAAACTTATTTGCATTTTGAATTTTATACGCACCTCATGTATTACAACAGAAATACATTTTTGTTGCATATTTTGTACAACGGAAATAATATATTTCCATTTAAAGGGCATTTAAAAAAAAAATTAAAGCACATGGAGGTGAGAATAGCAAATTACAGAATGAGAATAGCAATTTCCAAAGAAATCAAGCCATGCACATAAGACTAGTTACACCTCACCTTTGAAAAGTGTACAAAAAAAAAACAATAAAAGTAATTATCATTTAAATATTTTGCTCTTTTATTTCGTATCTTTTATATTTTACATGAATTAAATAAATATGCATAATTCCTTTGTAATTTTATTTTTAAAATTATTTTTCAAATATAGTATTTATATTTTTGTTAAATTTAAATGTATACTCTTATAAGACACACACGAGGTATTTACACAATGTTTTGTTAAATGTGTTTTAATTCAAAATGATTTTTATTAAAGTACAATTTATTATATTATAATGCGTTTATATAATTTTTTGTAAAGTTGAAACATTAAATGAAGCACATTTCCTTTCCACATTTTTTAAACAACATTGTTGTGCTTCTAAGAAAGAAAATTTCTTCATGACATGGAGAAATTGTTAAGAAAAAGAATCCTCAAATAAGATTAAGTGTCTTTTTGGTTCTGAAAAATCTATTGAAAAAAAATTACAGAACATATCAAATTTAAAAAGCTCAACTACATCGGCCATTATCAATTATTGGCATAATTTATTTCTTTCACAAAAACCATTAGTAGCTTGTCTCTGTAATTAGAAAACATAAAGATTTTTTGAATGAGAAATGTTAGCGACACTTTTTTTGACACTTTCTATTTTTAATAAATTTTAACTAATAAAAAAAAGTATAAGATAGAGAGTGTAGTTAGTATTTCTCTTTTTCATTATACTACACAAAATCACTTAATATATAAATAGAGCATTAGCATTTGTGTTTAGATCCCCCCCCCCCCCCCTCCTCTTTTTTAGCCTACTTTTGTTTAATAAAACAAACAGTGGGCACCACTAACTAATCATAAGCATTATTTTCATAATGAATCTTGTCGTTTCTTATAGACATCGTTAGTATTATTGTGGAAATTAAATAAGATACCGTACCCAAAGTCCAAACACAACTAAATAATAAGAAATTGAATTGGAATTAACATAATCTCCTAATTAATCATGTCTTACAATTCCTTTCAATAGTTAAAACGAATGTAGTGGTTGTCAGCCTTTTGGAAGATTTTTGAGACCCACAAACTTAAATATATGCATTGCATTTGCATAATTAGGATTAAAATTTTGAAATCATTACAAACAAACTAAATAAAATAAAATAAAAGAATCTTCTACTCGGCGGATTCGAACCTCCCCCAAATAGGTGCAAAACAAGAAAGAGTAGTATCTGTTTTGCATAATTCCACGCGTTACAGTGCTAGACATAGGATTAAAAAGTGGCATTAATTTGCTTTTATTAAAAAAACATGAAATCTTTCCTAAAAAAAAAACATGAAATCAAATATAACAAAATAAAATTATTTTAACATATAAAATTGACGCAATGATGTAATGTCCCTGCATTCACATATGGAAGAATTTAATTTTATTTTTCTCTCATCTACCCCTAACGCAAAGGCTCCCTCTTCTCCTTTGTCAATTTCAAATACATTCATACTTTAGAATTAGAAGTTTTTGTGATGTATCAAATTTGTTGCATGGATTTGCCAATTTCTTTCACTAACGTTTGTGGCGTTGATTCTAATTATCGTCGGGAGAGTAGAGATGTTTATGGGTATGGGTACTAAAAATCCAAATCAACCTAAACCAAGTCAAACACTTTGGGTTGGATTTTAGAGTATTTGTATCGAATCCAATCCAACCCAATCAAACCTATTATTTTTAGGGTTGGGTATTAAGTTTTGGTGTTGAACCCATGAACCCAACCCAATCCATTAATGTAACTTATTTTTAATTTTAATTTATTACTAGTGTGTCTACTTATGCGATGCATGGAATAAATTATGTGAAGGAGTAATATTTTTTATTATTTTAAAAAATTAATTTTATGGGAATCCATAAAATTAAAATAGTCTCTATTTGTTATTTTTAATTTTAATTTATTATTTGTATATGTTTTACTCCTTTTTAACATATTATTAGTTAGCATTGTTTAATTTGACCAAGTGATAACATCATTTATTTTTGTCCTCTTACCTCTCATCAGTTTCTTTATTTTTTTTTATTTAAGTTTGGTTTAATTTGTTTTAATGCATTATTTTATTAGTTAGCATGAATTGTTTTAAGTTGACCACATCGTAACGTCATTTTAGTGTGAAAATTAACATCTCTTTTAGTAAAAGAGTTCGTATTTGTTCAAATTCTAAAGACATTTAACACTTTAGAACAAATCAAAATGTGCAATTATTCTTTTTGTAACTATGTAGTGTCTTCGTAGTTGCATATGAATTTTTGTGTTTATAGCATAACTATTTGAAAAGAAAAAAAAAATCAAATTGAATATACAATATAAATATTCGAAAGTTATATCAAAGTCTCATTTGAAAATGATAAGGCAAAAAATTTAATTTTTTAAAAATTGAAAAATAATTTTTAATTTTATGTATCCATTGACCCAATCCAAACCAATTCATTATTGATCGGGTTGGTTTGGTTCGGATTTGATAGAAAAATAACACAAATTAAACCCAACCCAACCAAACTATTTTGATCGGGTCACGTAACGAGTTTGATAAAATCCAACCCAACCCTACCCACAAACACCCCTACTGTAGAGAGGGAAATGTGTCAATTTATCAACAATATTCATAATTTTTTTTTATATATAGGAAGTATTAAGTTAGAATTCTTGATAAATAAAATTTTTAAATTTGATCCATATTATTTTTTAAAAAATGTCATATACATTTTTCATTTAACCTTGATCATTTAAATATGATCTAATAGTCTCTATTTGTTTTTTTTATTTTATTTTTCACAATAAGAAAAGTTTTGACATGATAGTATGTCAATTGTACAGGATCAATTGACATCAAATGTCAAACTTTAACACTTACACCACTTAATATTATTTTGTAGAATACAAAATTAATCAATCCAATCGTTGAACTGAAAAGTCTTGTAAAGCATATTGAATTTATAAAATTTCATGTAAATAAAAAACTGATTAATACTCCGTTGTACTACTTTACATAATCAAAAGCAATCAATAAATTATCAATTATTTTTTTTCATTTGCATGAAATTTTATAAACCTAATCTACTTTATACAAATTTTCAATTCAAGAGTTAGATTGGTTAAATTCGTATTTTATAAAAAGTTACTAAATGGTATAATTACAAAAGTTTAACACCTGGTTTCAAAAGTTAATAAGTTCTGTTTAAGTTTGTTGCATTGTTAGATTCACCACATTCAAAGTATTGTCTATTTTAGCTCTTGTAGATTTTCATGGTTTTGTTCTTAAAAAACACCTTAATAAGTTAAGAAAAAAGGTTGTTAAAAAACTATATATATGTTCATTATGTTTATGGTTCCTAAATTTTTTGGAAATTTCACTTTTGGTCACTAAACAAAGTTTTTAGTATTTTTTATCCTTATATTTTTCCTTTTGTTAATAGATTTAGTCTTTATTTTAAAGTAACAACATTAACTAATGACATAACAATCAAGTGACTTTTTATATGAATATTTTTAAACGAAGGCAGTGGTAAACTTTTGATATCTAATATAATGATTAACGCATTTTATTAATGCTGGGGTGTGAGTAAAATTTCCTAAGTTAAATATTCCATTATGCTTGGAGATTATTGTGTTTGATTGGCAAAATTCGATGTTGTTTTCAACTGGTGGTTCAAGGTGATATAAGTACGTTTAAGTCGAAAGCAATTACATGAGGAAATATCTTGTCAGATCTGGTAAATTGATTGCCAAATCAAAGGAAGTATTTGTCGTTCAACCATTCGGTTCAAATAGATGATCGAAGCCATGAAATCGAATGGAAAAGCTGCAAGGAGGAAATACTTGAGAAATTCTCTAAGTATTGACGTAAGAAGGTGACTTCGATGCAAGGAAGAGGTTATTTGAGAATATTTGAAGCATTTGAGGACATCAACAGACTCACATCGGTGGCGTGCAATTTTCAAACAAGCACTTGGAGGCAGTTATCAACAGTTTTCCAACAGGACAACGAAGAAGACAGATGTCCGCATCTTAGATAGATTAGTCGAATTAGTGCACACGTGTACAAATCTTTTAAGTCGACCGTTAGATCGACAAACTTATAAATAGGCACTCTGGTAGCCATTTTTCCCTGGTTCTGAAGATCGCACAAGTTCTGTTATACCAATTATGCCGCATACTAGGAAATGGCTACCGGTTTCAAGGACAATGTGTACGTTTGAACCCATGTATTCATGCAATTTATCAATTCTGTCAATTTCTTTATTGTTTGATTTACATTTCAGTAACTCTTTTCTTCTACCTTTCTTCTCCAAACTCAAAACTCCTTCCAATCTTCATTTCTTCTCCGAACTCTAACTCTTTTATTTTACTGCATTTTATCTTGCTTTCGTTCTATATCTCTTTTAGCGCTTTGATTTACTTTTCTTGCATCTTCATTTCTGTACTTTTACATTTAACTTCGTTCGTTTTCATTTTTTCTTTATCCTTTGATTATTATTCATTTTACTTAATTCTTACACTGTTGCTACGATTTAAATCCATATTTGATGCATATATTTATTTCTGAAGATATTTATTGCATAGTTTTCTGATTGCAATCTTATTCGAGGATATTTTGTTTCGAATCCATTTTAATCATATCTTGATTTTTTGAAATATACTTGATTTAGAATAGTCGATTGAGGAAATTTTGTCTCATTATAGTACATGTTCGAATTGTAAGTACTGATGCTTGTTAACTGCAGTATAGACATAACAAACATTCGAATCATCATTTCGATTAAATACCAAAATGGTGCAAACCTACATCAAAATGATACTGAATGACTTTTGAACGAAAAATCTCATATTTCTCTAAGTTGAAAGTTATCACACTGCTAGTCTAAATAAAAGGAACTCATCATCGTGATTCTAAGTCCCACTAAATAAAATAAGGTGTTTGTGGTTTATTAAGAATCAGAGTGGAAACTTGACAGAAATCGAAGTCGAAATACCCAAACGAATTTCCACCATAAACAATTAAACAATCATGTTATTTTATGTTCAATCCTAATAGTTACATGCTGCTACAGGGATGAAAGAAAGTGATGTTTGTGCTCCTTCAACATTGAAGGAAGAGAGCATGTTGCTAATTGCAGAGATTTCAATGTTTAAGTTAGTTTTCAATAGAGTATCAGCTAACTCATACAAAATGAACATACCTGAAAAAGAAGATAGTGACTGTATTTATAAGTATGGAGCAGTCAGATTTGATAGTTAACTAGTGTCACCCTATTGTATTGTATTTTATTTTTTGGTACAGACTCTCTTGTATTTCTTTAAAGGAGTAATTGAGAAGAAGTTCAATTCAAATTAAGGATTTCCTATACACAAGACCCATATCTGTGTCAAAAAGACTTGTGTGATTTAAAGAATTGAATATTTAATTGGACCAACACTAGTTGGCATAAGTAATACCACTTTGTGTCTTTTAATTAAGTTGTTCAGAGTTCGAATCATGGTTTTGGGTATAAAATAGACTATGTTAGGAGGAAAATATCATCTTATGTGTGCTTACGGAAATTAGTCATTGTTTCTTACGGTGAATACGCCGTACTAATACCATGATAAAAATAAATAAAAAAAATTTTTCCGCGTGACTTAGTGTGGGGCTCTTGATGTTGCTGATATATATATCAGCAAGGATTAAGCTCGTGTTTGACAGTTTTACCACCGAGTAGTCGCTGAAGCGTCAGAGCTGTGTGGCCCTTGTGATTGGCCCAGTATATATAATGTCTATAGGTGAACAGGGTTGTCTTGATATAAGCCTTGTTTACAACTACAACATTTTATAAAGTGTGGCCAGAGGTTACCCCAATTGCTCAACTTCTATATTGAGAGCCATAAATTTTATTAAATAAAAAAAAAAAGTAAGAGAGGATGCTGGCAGAACCCACACCATACACTCTTCTGGTTATACATTCTGAACAATGCTTGTTCAAATGCTGTCAATGTTTTAATTTTCCTGGTGTAAAAGAAAAACATTGGATTGAATTAAAATAACTCATATATATCTCCCTATACTCACTACTTTACTAAAGAAAACGGCTTTTATTGGAGAGATGGAAGGACCATGTGCCTTACAAATTAAGGGGTGATGAGGTGCTTTCGATTATGTGATCCAAAATAATTGAGTGCACTACCTGACAAAACACTTTTTTAAGTTATTGTCAATTTGTCATCTTTTGTATCCCCGACCAGCCTTTTAATTTGGTCGTCTAATTATTTGCCTAAGAGAATGTGTTCTATAAACCTATAAGAGAGCTTCTATAATGAGTTTCTCGTAGTTTTATAGAAGTTCTCTTATATAACTTCTCTAAAAGATTATTTTTTTACTCATTTTTTCTTTTTATTTACTTTTCTTAGAAGTGTTGTGTTTCTAGATAAGTTTATCCAAACAGACTCATAATGATAGTGTGTGTATATATATATATATAGAGAGAGAAAAGGGATCAAATTATACCGGTATAACTTAAACAACTATTATACCATTCTATATCAAGTTATTAAAATGGTGTAACTCTAAAAGAGTTACACGGATGTAATTTGATCCCTCCTCAAATTACACCAGTGTAACTCTAAAAGAGTTATACAATTTTAATAACTTGATATAGAATAAAAATTTTATTAATCCAACAGTTAAATTATATCTACATATTATAAAGATAGTTTGTGTCAAATTTTGTCAAAATTGAACAACAATAAGAAGATAATCAAATGATCCATATTTTATTATATTTTAAAAAGTTTATATTACGTCGATTTTAATTTATATGAATGAGGTAGCAAATAATTTTGGATTAATTTGAAATTTTGTATACATGATCTATGTGAAAGAAACTTTCAATCCAACGGTGGATTTTAAGAAAACATCATGTAGTTGAAAATTATTGAATGGTGTAATAGTTGTTTAAGTTACACCGGTGTAATTCGATCCTCCTATATATATATATATATATATATATATTTATATATATATATATATATATATATATATATATCTTACAACGACTGTGCTCTGCTTAGTATAATGAGGCAAAAAACAATTTTTTCACAGCCATTGGATGCTTAATTGATACACAATGCAACGCACTTATCTTGAGAAATTTCGGAGCAAGCCCATCCATATCCCAGTATTGGGCTCCGGAGTCAAATTAGTCTGCTGACTCTGCTATGGATGAATGAATTATCAATTGATTATACCAACCAAAATTGGCTCCTGTAATGCATCTACCTACAACAACTATAATAATCTTATTCCACTCTACTACATCAACCACATAAGTCACACCCAGTCAATAGATTTAGTTAAAAAATAATAATATGCCTTTGTAATATAAATAAATAATTTTTTTAAATAATTAAAATATAAAAATATATATACGATACTACAAATTATATAATTATTAAAATTTATTTTTAATTTTTAATTATAATTTCACAATTTTTTTCTCTAAGATATAGTCCTTTCATCCTTATCCTAAGATGAGATTGACCTCAGTAATTCAAAGCACGGCAAAGGGCAAACACATGAACCTTACTTTCCACGAGGATGACACCCAACTAAAGCTTCGTACAGTGTACTTCATTGATTTTTATGATATATGATATGACAAGGGGTAAGGAGGGAAAGGTAGGCAAACAATTAAGAATTGAGTAAAACATCAATCATTGTCAAATTAATAGTATTGTAATAGTTTATGTATCATTTAAAAAAAATGTTTAGTAGACACTTAATGTGTTATGAAATATCTAGAAAGAAAGAGAAAAAAAATATATAAATATTATAAGATTTATGATGTAATAGAAAAAAAAAGATAAAAAAAATAAGAGATATTTATGAAGTGTTTAAAATAAATAAGTATATGTGTATCATTCATTACACTTAAAACAATTTAAAATCATAATATGTACTTATTTTGAAATTCAATAGTTCATAGGTTATGAGATTCATCATAAACTTGAGTACTGTATACTAATATTATTTATAATATAATAATTATAAACAACTCCTTAAGCTTTAGGGTGAGATTTGAGAGTCAAAAAATGCTTAAATATCTTTTTAGTCCTTGTAATATTAGAGTTTTTTTGCTTTTCATCCTTGCAAAAAAAAAAAAATTGGGTTTAGTCCTTACAAATTATGTTTATTTTATTTTTCGTTCTTAAAGCAATTTAGATAGCGCTTTGAACAGTGAAAAAAATGCTATCTAAACCGCTTTAAGGACGAAAAATAAAACAAACGTAATTTGCAATGACTAAAACAAAAAAAAAATATTTTGCAAGGACAAAAAGTAAAAAAAAAACATTAAATTGTAAGGACTAAAAAATATTTAAACCACAAAAAAAAAAAATGACCCAATTAACAGATCTACCATTAAAGAGGGAAAAAAAAAATGAGAACCAACCTTATCGAAACCGTTAATTGATGAACTGGCTAGTTAAATCGGTTTAGAGTACCGATTTTAAAATTGATCTAAGTTTCATAAGTGAGAATCAAATCTAAAACATTTTTTTTAGAGAAAATCTAAAACATAATAATTACACAACATCTGTTCTTATTAAATTTATCACATATCGTATTTTAACTAGTTTCACCATCAGTAATAAAAAACTAGTGATTCAATATCTTTGTCGAATTGATAATGTATTGAACAAGTTTAATAACGTTAATTAAATAGAAATATTTTTATATAATTAATTTCAAATATTATTATTGGATCTAAATATATCTATTTTTTAATTTTTTAAAATATGACTTTTTTTTTTCTTCTATTTCTTATAAAAACTGGTCCTTAAAAAATATTAAATTATGGTTTTTAGTCTAGCCTTTAACTAATAAGGTGCTAAAAAACCATTATTAAAATTTAATGATTGTAAGGGACTTGAAGAAAATCTACCTAGAAGGTATGGCACAAATAACTAGTAGTTTGGACCTTTAAGCATATGACAGTGTTTCGATTCCTAACTATGTGTATAAAACAATATTTGTGGATAGAGGAATTATCTCTTAATTGATATTCTACTTTTTTTGAAGATTAGTCTAACGACTTTCCACTTTGAGAATATCTTGTTTTTAGAAAAGAAAAATGAATAAATATTTATAAAAAATAAAACTAAACCACGTTATATTTTAAACTAGTTATCATTATATAAAATATTTAAAGTTCAGGGAAAAACTAAATCAGAATATATCTCTAAGCAAATCTTAATATCTTTTTTCAATTAAAATTGAAGATTGGTTCAATAACCAATTTTGACTAATATTGAGGTTAAAAAATGTTGACTTATATTGTGTGGATTGTTAAGTAAATTTTAATTTTAATTTAAAAACAACACTAAAAATACTTAAGGTATTGCAATTAAATTTCATTTCATATTGCTTGCAATAAAAAAAATTAAAAAAAAAACTTCCTTCATTAAAATTTAATCCAATTCAATAGTTATTTAAAAAAAACTTTATTTTATAAGTATTGTTATTTAGAATATCAAGGAAAAAACAAGTTTTTATCAAATTCTCTCTTCAGATCTAAATATAAAAAGAAAAAAGAAAATTGTTTCATGTTAACTAAGAAAGTTGGTTAACAACATTTAATTGCATCAATCTCAATTAAAAGATAGGCAAATGATAATCAGTGCCCTTAGGACACTTGTTAAGGAACTAAAAGAAGAAATATTTTTATTGGGAGGCAGAAAATTGCATTGCCCATATTTTTTTTGCGCTCTCCTATGATTTATACAATAAATACTCCATCCTTTTAATTCCTTAGGGCACTGGTTAGCAAGATCCTAAAAAATAAGTTGTTTTCCTAAACCGTCTTTCATTGAAATTTGATATCAAAAATAAAAATAAGTCATTGGAATTAAAACCCTATTAAATAAAAGGAATTTTGGAGATCATCTTATTAAATGAACTCAAATTAGTTTATATTTACTTATATTTAAATAAAAATCTAAATCTAATTTTTTTTATATTTAAAGTCAGAGAGAGTAGTATAATTGATACCACCAATCATAGTGGGTCCTTGTATGATAAATATTGCACCTTTCACTAGACTATCATTTTATCCAACAATATATGAGGATCAAAATTTGAGGCCTCATTAATGAAAAGTGAGACTTTTTTTCCCAAGTAGCAACAATTAGAAAATTATATCCCCAACTAGCTTGTAAATTATTTCTGCAACTAGCATAATTTACTGTTTATGATGTGAATTCGGGTTTGGAAATCCTGAATTCACACCACCTTTTTTTAATTTTTTTTGTTATGCAGTAGGGAAATCGGGGTGTCAACACCCCCGATTGCTCACCTGTTTTTTTTTTTAAATTATTTTATTTTCTTTGATGAATTAATTTTTTATTTTAATTAACTAAAAAATATTTCAAATTTATTATTTCAGATATATATAAAAATAAATTAATAATTTATTAAACTAAAAATTTAATTATATATACAATTAACTAAAAATGTACCCTATTTAAATTTAATAGGTAGAGATTTTTTATTTATATATATAACTTTTTAGAATCTTCAAATTTTGATAAGTTAATTTTTTTAGAAAATTTTTGTTAATTTATTATTGGTAGAATAATAAAAATTAGTCTAAATTTAAATTACAAAATGATGTATTTTTTTTTACAATTTTTTTAAATTACTGAAATTCTCATTATAATTTTTGATTTTTTGTAAAGGTCTTGCGCCTAGCCCCCTCCCTTTAAAATAAATTATTGTAGTACTATACTATTACTGTATATGTACTTGGATACAAACCAATTAATCATGTTGCCAAGTTCCTCATAATTTTTCTTCACATTTTCATTGTACTTTTATGATTTTTTTTATTTTTTATCGTCACATACTTATTTTATTTCATTTTTTTTCTATTATATATTTCTAGTGAAAAAAAATTATAAAAATATAAATTGAGAATTTTTCCACGACAATTTTTAGAGAAGTCGATTTCCTCTTGTATTAGGCAAAAACAAGTTAAAACTTAAAACACAATATCCCCGGCCGCCCACTCATTTTCCAAAAATAAAAAATAAAAATAAAATTAAACGCAGCCATGACCATGAGCCACACCAATCAATCAATTTGCAAACATATTCACAATCACGCCAACATAACAACAACATCAACCACGAGCACAACAACACGCAGCACATGTACCTGAATCATCGACAACAACTCGATCGGTGTCGATTTCGGTTCATTAGTGCATTCGGCTTTTCAACAAATTCCCCTTCGGGGTAAGACGACACACGACACTCACACCCGAGAGGCCAAAACATAGAATAATCGAAAAGAAGCAAAAACAAATAATCAAAATATATCTCAGTCCAACAATAATTAACAGAACAACCACAACGGAACGACAATTAAATGTCTCAAAACGACAACACGTTGAGAGTGTTGGTTGTTCAAGCGGGTGTAGGATTCTCTGCAGGAGAAGTCCTCCACACAATGTCTTTAAGCGCTGGACGAAGCTCCTTGCTGCAGAAATTGTTATACTCTAAGGTGTCACCGTTGTCCTTCTTAACCTCCACGACCAAAAACGACGGCGTTACGGCGTACAAATCTGCAGCAATAGCGAGTTTACCTTTTCGCCCTCGCTCCTGTCCCTGCAACCTTACCTTGGTCTCGCTCTTCTTCACGTCGAACTTCATCGCCTTCGCCACCTCTTCCAACCGCGAAATCACGCTGCTCGCGGGGCGCGTGGTCGCGAACCGAATCTCCTTCTCCTCCCTCTTCTTCTCCTCAAACAGCGGCGACAAATCGAAACCCTCCGAGAGCGAAATGATGTGGAAAGCATTCATCGTAGTACACGACTGCACCTCCTCCTCACGCTGTTTAATCTTCTCTTCCAAATCTAACTCCTCTCTCTTCTTCCCCACCGAGTTCTTCGGCACTGGTTTCTTGAACCACGACGAGTCCATGATCTTCGAGATCGAGATCCGGCAACTCGGGTTCGGGTCGAGGAGCTTGGTGATAAGCCTCCGCGCCTCGGAGGAGAACCACGGCGGACACTTGAAGTCGCCGCGGTAAATTTTCTTGTACAAGGCCACCAAGTTGTCGTCCTGGAAGGGTAAAAAACCGGCAAGAAGCACATAGAGAATTACACCGCACGACCAAATATCGGCCTTCGCGCCGTCGTAGCCCTTCTTTCCGATGACCTCCGGCGCGACGTAGGCCGGCGTGCCGCACGTGGTGTGCAGCAGGCCGTCGTGCCGGAGGTGCTCGGAGAAGGTGCTGAGCCCGAAGTCGGTGACCTTGAGGTTGCCGTCTTCGTCCAGGAGGAGGTTCTCCGGCTTGAGGTCGCGGTGGTAGACGCCGCGGCTGTGGCAGAAGTCCACGGCGGAGATGAGTTGTTGAAAGTAGAGCCTGGCGGTTTCCTCCCTGAGGCGGCCCCTTGCGATCTTGTTGAAGAGCTCGCCGCCGCGGACGAGCTCCATGGCGATGTAGATCTTGGACTTGCTCGCCATGACCTCGTGGAGCTGCACGATGCTCGGGTGCTTCACCATGTTCATGGCCGAGATCTCTCTCTTGATCTGCTCCATCATTCCTACCTTCATCACTTTTTCCTTTCCTACGACCTTCATCGCCACGCTCCTTCCGGTCTTCAGGTTCCGCGCGTGGTACACCTTTGCGAACGTGCCGTGGCCCAACAGCCGGCCCAGCTCATACTTCCCGTGGAGCAGCGTCGAGTTAATCGCGTCGCCGCCGCCGCTGTTGCTTTTCTCACCCATCATCATGAAAATAAATTTAAAAAAGAAAACACTCTACTACTTTCTAATACTTTTTTGCTGCTACTAAGTAGTGCTAAAAATTACAATTTAGAAGTGATTTTTTTTTTCCACGGATTGAAAACAGAAGTGGTGGATGGGTGTTTGGTTCACCCGTCTTCGACGTGCTTCCGGTGGCAGTTTCTGCCGCCGATTCTGCGTTTGGCTTGGCCGCTTAACTCAGTTCTCTTCAGCCGAAAGCCTCTCATCTCTATTCATTCCCTGGTCCAGCCGGGACCAAGCAAACACTCACGATTGGTTTTTTTTTTCTTTTTTTCTCGCAATTATTGAATCGCTCTCGGTGGCTTGTTCTCTCTGGTTCGGTGCACTGAGCCTCTTATTTATAAGCCCTTTCAATATAATTGAAGTTACGATTTTGGCCCTGGGGTGAAATGAAATGACATTGAACACGTGGCAGCATCGCGGAAGGGATGGGGACTTTGAACGGGAATGTTGGGATGGTGGCACGTGTCCGTGTCGGTTTCCTGTTTGTGAGGAGCACCGTGGAAATAGTAAAAGGGTTGTTGTAGTTGTGGGGTTGGGTTGCTGCCTTGCTGGTTAGTTCTTGAATGAGAGAGTGACACATTAGAGATGAATGTTCAAAGAGAGAGAGCGAATGAGGGTGAGAATCTTATGGTTTTTTGCAGCAACAAAAACAAAAGATGTGACAATGGTCCCAGCATGACAGCGATCACACGTAGCCACCCATACTCTTTAGTATTATTAATCAATTAATCAATCATGCTACTAATACTGATTGAGCTAGCTTATGTATACACTTCTTGATCAAGATTCTTGTAATCAATTATAAAGAGGGTTGTTAATTATTTTTAATCGAATTGCCACTTCCGTTTTTCTGTTTATTATTTTTTAAAAAAATTGTTTTCATTTACCTATCATTTTAAAATGTTAAGATAATATAAATTATTATTTTTTATTTATGTTGATATAGAAAATTTTTTATGTGTTTAAATAAATTTTAATTAACAATAAAGAAAATATGTCAAAAAGAAGAGTTTAATGGTGATATACTGACAGTGTAAAATTACACTGTCATCCAATTACATATCATCGTTTGTATGACTTTTAAGATAATTTTGTAAAAATCAACAAACTTACCCTACATAGTGGGTTGTGATTGAATGACCGTGTAAAATTATTTTACACTGTCAGTGCATGGCCATTTTTCTCTAAAAAGAATATAATAAAACATGTATTATTAGCAATTTTCATGTTATGAAAGGGTA
Source organism: Pueraria montana var. lobata (assembly GCA_026413185.1). Classification (NCBI taxonomy): domain Eukaryota; kingdom Viridiplantae; phylum Streptophyta; class Magnoliopsida; order Fabales; family Fabaceae; genus Pueraria; species Pueraria montana. Next base: position 38,315,583 of record CM048656.1, read on the forward strand.
TATAACAATAACGAGCATATCAAGTGAAAAAATTGTTTATAATAAGAGAGTGCGAAGACTAAATCTGAATTATATAAAAATTATTTATAACATGATTTACCATTTTAAAAAGTCACATAATTTTATGAATTAATCTTCATTATCCTTATATGAGTGCATGGTCTAGATTTCTTCTTTTTATTCTCTTATAAAAGTACTCCTCTCAGGTGATATACTTCCTAAAACAATATTAAAGTTGGAATTATAAACATCAAATTACTTAAGAAATGGTTATAAAAGCTTCATAACAATTATTTAATTCTGTAAAAAAAATTATTTAATGGTCTCCATGGTCTTAATTGAATTTATTTCAATCGTATTTAAAATTCAATCGTATTTAAAAAACTGATGCAAGTACATTACATGATTTTTTTTTTTTTGAATAGCCAATAAAGAATTACATGATTGTTAGTATGCTCATGCTTTATCTCATGTTTGAAGAAAGAGGGATAGCTATCTCCAACTTTCTTTCATAGGTGAACAAGTATTCTTAGCACACGAGGTCCCACTAATCTGATACAGACCGATTATATAAGTAAGAGTTATTTAATAAATATTAAATAGAAATGTAAGAAATTTATAAAATAAAATATTAAATGTTAATATTTTTAAAAAAAATTAATTAAGATTTTATAAATTTTGTTTGAAAATCATTTTGGGGTTTATTTCAAATTATATTAGGATTTATTCAAATTGGATTAGGAGTTACTATTTGATAGAGATGAGAGAAATTGGGTGAATGAAAATAAAATGGATTGGTGAAAATAGGTGAAAAATAAAGTAAGAATGAAAGGTGTTTAATTAATTGAAGAGACATGAAGAAGAGATGAAGAGAAATACAGAGATAAATGGAAATATGTGAGAAATAGTACTGTAGATCCTACCAATTTCAAACTTTTTACCAAACAAACTTATTAATTTCTGTACCCACAGGGGTAAGCCATCTTTTGACTAGATCGAAAGTCAATGACCAAGGGCATGGGCAGGGCAGACACTCCCTCGGCCATAGCCGAGGATCCCTTGGTCAGGACTGACATAGTTAAACAATCAGAATAGACATGACATCTCTAAGACAAATAGATCACCCTTCAGACATGGCCGAATACCCCCTCGACCATGGCCGAATACCTATATTCATGGTAATATACCCATAGGCCATAACCGAACACCCTTCGGCCATGGCCGAACACCCCTTGGATACAATGAGCTCATGGGAGATTAAGGGAAGAAGATTACTTAAACGAAGTATAATTATCATCAAGACTTCGTTAGCAGGTAATTACAAATTAGTCTTCCTACTAATCCAAAAGGTAAGGTCCATGGATCCAAGCCCCATGAATATGTGTATATAAAGGATGAGATTTTTGAAGTAGCACACACTGTTCATTCTCATTTATTATATTTGGAGAGATCGCTGACTTGAGTATCGGAATGTCTTTGCAGATATCTACCCTTGCTACGCTAGAGAAGGAGCTCACCAAAGTAACCACATCGGAGAAAAGAAAATTACCCCAATACCTTTGTATAGGTACAATTTTCATCTGTTATCTTCTCATAATTTCTTCTCTACAAAATAGAACCTAAGAATCGTGAGGGGATTCTTGTGGAAATTAAGTTCTTCTTTTAAATCACAACTGCAATTTTTCATGGATTCAAAGTGTGTTAACCATTGGTTCATGAGTGAGAATGATTTTGGGTTTAGGAATTCCACTCATAATAAATTCCTTTAAATAAAACCTTAGTCGGTCTAAGATTTTTTTCTTATTTAAATGTTAGACCCAAGGTTCGTCATTGTAAGATGTCATTAGATCGTAATGTATTCAAGGATTTGTATATCTAATTTAAATGTTACTATCTTTACAATTATTGAGTTTTTTAATCTTGAAGATTGCATCATGCACCTATATATGGGAATGAATGAATAAAAATTCCTGATAACATTGGAAAGAGTCATTAATACTATTATAAATAATACAAGGAGGTTTGGCCTGTTAGATGCGAGAAAACAATTTTCAGTTTCAATATTGTTTATTTTCACTAATAATTATAAAGATATGACATTATTTTATTTTAAAATTTTTGTTTTGCATAAGACATAGTAAAAACAACATTTACTATTGTTATCCTGTTTTACAATTTTTGAAAACGATATATATAAAGTATAAACATGCGGAATTTTTTTAAAATGTTAATAAAAGAAATCATTTCCTCAATGTAAATAATTCCACTTTGCGTCCACTATAAATAAATAAATAAAATTCTAAAACCTTATATCGTCCATTCCCACTTATAATTTTGAAGTCAAAAAATTTATTCATAAAAGTCGATTGAAGGAAAAGAGAAACCCGATACTGAAAGTCGAAATCGAGGACTAGTACTAGTAGCCGCATTTGCGTTTATTGTAACATAAGACTAGCACTAAACCTCGTCATCTTTTCCTTTTTGTCTTATCATATGATTTATCAAACCCAACTTGTCAAATTGCCAATTACTTATTTCTCTCTCTCATTCCCTTTCGATGTTCATTCCATGGGTCCATAAACATCTTTCCTTGCTCTTTCTTACGTTAATTCAGCTTCATTCATGAAATCCAATTTACAAAACTAATTGACTCCACACACGGTTTTCCTTTTACCCCCATTTCTAGCCAGCTGAAATGCACCAGTGAACCAAATTCCAACAGCTGAGAAATTGATTGCTGGACATGTCACATGTGCAAGTGGAAACTAAAGTTTGGCGTTCAGCTTCAAGTGGCTTTCTCTAGTCATTATTATACTCAACATATAGACCCTCCCCTTCAATTGGAAAATATTATAATTTTGGCTTAAATAATTTTCTATTTCTAGATCTATAATACACTTTGTTTATGATTTTAATTTTTATATTATTTTTTCGATTTTAGTTCTTATAAAATATAATTTTTTACAGTTCTTAATATTATTTTTTAGTCTTTATAAAATTATAAAGTCTCATTTTTTTTTATCTGTAGAAATCGAAAGCATATACCGGAGGTTTATAATAACTCACGCACCCTGCTCAATTAACTGAGCTAGACCCCTCGGTTATAAAGTCTCGATATAAGTCTATTTTTATATCAAAATATATTCATTTTAATTAGTCTCTATTATGTAAGAAATATTAGACATGTTCTTCAATAAATAATTGTCTATCATCATTGAATAGTGATAAAAACTAAAATTGTAAAAAAAAAAAATATTATAGAAGTCAAAACCAATAAATTGTTTTTAGTCTACCAATATATATATTTTGTAGAACCAGAAATATATTTAAACTGACTTAAAAAAAAAAAAGAAATATATTTAAACTTGTAATTTTTCTATTCTATTTTTAAGGTTTAAATACCTTATTAATTCTTGTAATTTAGTACCTTTTACTTTTCGTCCTTGCAAAAAAAAATTTGGTTTTAATTATTGCAAATTATGTTTGTTTTATTTTTCGTCCTTAAAGTGCTTTAGATAGCGCTTTGAATAGTGAAAAAAGTGTTATCTAAAGTACTTTAAGGACGAAAAACAAAACAAACATAATTTGCAAGGACTAAAATCGAAAAAAAAATTGCAAGGACGAAAAACAAAAAATACTAAATTACAATGACTAAAAAGATATTTAAGCCTATTTTTAATAATAAATTAAACTTCATAATTTATTTATACACTGACTTTATGTATATATTTTCATCATATTAATTATTATACATTATTTTTTCTCACTTTCTTCTATCTGAAGAGTATGCACACGGAAGGGCGTAGAAACATTGATCTTGTGACAATAATAATAGCAAGAACGAGCAAGAAAAATTGAGTAAGGCTCAGTTGGCACGTGTGTCATATGTGGGGCTCCCTCCGTGTTATGAAGCTGCATACAATTTACCTCAAAACTCAAAAGTAGTAATCATTACGAATTTTGCAACTTACATTAAGCAAGTGTTCTTTTTCATTTTTTCTATCCGATAATAGATACAATAATAACAACAACTAACAATTACTCCATCCAGCTCCGAATATAAGAAGAAAAAAAAACATATTTCACACTAACTATAAAAGTTAGTTAACAATATTTAATTACACCAATCTCAATTAAAAAAATAAGTTATTTTTCCTAAACTACCCTTTACTGGAATTTGATATCAAGAATAAGAATAACTCATTGGAATTAAAACCCTTATTAAATGAAGGATATTTTGGAGATGGTCTCATTAAATGAAATAAAATCAGTTGAAATTTGCTTATATTTAAATCCAAAATCAAAACTCAAGTCAATTTTTTGCTTATATTTGAAGCCGGAAGGAGTATTATACATATTAATTTGAATGTTTCTCAAACAATTCTTCACTAAATTTACTCGTTACGTCAAAAAAGTTGTCTCATCATAAATTTATTTTAAGAATACTAACTAACACATTTTTAACATATTATCGGTCGTTAGTTTAAATTTATTAAAAATTACAAAAATTATGAATAAAATTCATTAAATAAGGAATAAAATCGACATAAATTTGTGATTTTTAATAAAGGTTAAATTACCTATATGATCCTTATATTTGTCCAAACTTTGTGTTTTAATTTCTATACCTAGAAACTCTACTTTTTAATCTTTATATGGGCAATTTTATTTTATTTTTATGTTTTAATTCTTTTTGTTTTTTTACAGCATTTTTTTTAATTCTTTTCATTAGTTTTCAAGTAACGACGTCTTTAGATACTCAATCTAAGACCACAACAAATTAAAATTGGCGGTGTAAAATTGCCAAAAATTTCTTTCACCCATTGTCCTTTCTTTCTCTTCCCCTCTCTCTCCCTCTCTTCTTCCTTCTTTTCCTGTCTTTCTCTCTGTAGAAACCAACCAACTTACAGTCCAAGCCCCTAACCATATGTAAAACAACACTACACTACAAAAAAAACTTGCAATTTGTAGCAACTTAAAATACGATTTCTGGCAGCTAAAAGCCACAACTAATGTTTTTTCTGGGAGCTAAAATAGTTGCCACTTCCACGTATGTCAGAAATTGGTTTTGGCAGATTTTAAACAGTCGATGGTATTGTTGCCAGAAAAGTCTCAACATTTACTAGCGGCTAAAAGTTGCCACAAAATGCATTCTTATTCATTATCATCTTAATTTTATGGGAGCTAAAAGTCGCCACAAATTTCATTCTTAATTGATTTAAACCTCACTGTTACTGACAGCTTTTAGCCGCCACAAAGTACCACAAAAAAATCATTTAAACCCTGCTTGTTAAAGCCGCACATAATTGAATCATATGATTCTTGAATACGATGAACTATATAATTTTAGCTTGTAGTGTTTGTGATACAAGTTTTTTTTATTTAACTATATCACTTTAAAGGATTTAGATGAATTATATAGTTCTCTCTACACTATTTATTTTGAAAGTGAAAGAAAATGTAGTCTTATTATGACGATGTAATCTAAGAAATTGTAGCATTATTCTAAAAAATAAAAATATAATTTCAAAGCTACCCTTAAAAATATATTCTATTATATTAAAAGAACCATCTCTCTAAAAAACACCACATTAAAAGACAAAGGAAACTGAGTATTTGTATTGTTAAGCTTAATACAATTTTGCATGAATAGACAATTGGATCTCACCTACCACTGAAATGTTGTTATAACCACTGAACAAAACAGTATGTTGTTAAGTTCAAATAGTACATAAATGTTGAAATACATAGTATGTCAAAATATACAATAAGTTTCACCTAAACAACATATCATGTCAAACACCATTAGGATTACTAGCTAATGAAGATCCTCTATGTCAAGTCGGTACATTTCCACTCCCCCCATCCTATGAAAAACCAAATAAATTCATCATGTTAGCACAATTAATAAAATGTATAAGATATAAACTCCATTCAAGCTAATAAAATGATTACCGTAGGATTACTAGTATTGCCAAGCATAACACCCAACTCCATAGGAATATGACCTTCCTTCATTTGTATGTATGCAAGCATTACATTTTGTAATGTCTTAACATTTTCTTCCAAAGTTGTTAGCTTAGACCTCAAACTCATAACCTCCACTTTTAATTGAGAACTTTCACCACATTCAAAACTAGAGGAACTACATCTTACACCACTGAATTTTGTGCTGGACTGAAATGTAATACTATGAAGACCTCCTAAGCCTAAGCAATGAACACGTCCACAGTGATCTTTTCCCAACACTTTAGTAACAACATCATTAGATGAAATTGCTGTAGAATTACTAGATTGATCCATTTCTTGTGTCATCTTCTTTTGTAAAGCAACATTCAGCCATAAGATTTAATATTGTTTAGGCTTCTACTATGACACCCACATACCCACATATCAGACAATTAACGGAGCCTAAATAAGGGGAAAAAAGAACCTAATTAGCTAAATCCTGCAAAGCTAAAAATGTATCAGAATGCACAAAAAATCTATTAGAATGCACACATCCATTTGATCATGTCTAAGGAAGATGCATATACCCATTTGACACATGTAGCAATTTACTATGACACCCTCATACCCACATATCAGACAATTAGTAGAGCCCAAATAAGGAAAAAAAATGAACCTAATTCCTGCAAAGCTAAAAACGTACTATCAACCCAAGATAACTTGATTCAATTTAAAGACCATTGGACCCAAAATAACTGAACTCCACATTAATTAACCAATCTGATCCACAAACCAAAAGAAATTATGTAAGAGTAAATAAAGCAATACTCAAAGATACAACAATTAACAATTTGAAAAGCAGTATAATGAAATAGATTTAATCCAAAAGAGAGCATTACTCAAATCGCAAATTACATAAAATGAATTCCCAATTTTTTTCACTCAACATTCACATTAAACATCATTCATTGATCAAATTAATGCACAAAAAACTAATCAGAATGCAGACATCCATTTGATCATGTCTCAGGAAAATGCATATTCCTATTTGACACATGTAGCAATTTACTATGACACCCTCATACCCACATATCAGACAATTAGTAAAGCCCAAAAAGGAAAAACAAAGAACCTAATTCCTGCAAAGCTAAAAATGTACATTCAATCCAAGATAACTTGATTCAATTTAAAGACCATTGGACCCAAAATAACTTGATTCAATTTAACCAATATGACCTAAAAACCAATCTAACCCAAAGATTGCAGTTAACAATTTGAAAAGCAGTATAATGAAATAGATTTAATCCAAAAGAGAGCATTACTCAAATAACAAATCACATAAAATGAATTCCCAATTTTTTTTCACTCAACATTCACATTAAACTAATCAGAATGCAGACATCCATTTGATCATGTCTCAAGAAAATGCATATACCGATTTGACACATGTAGCAATTTACTAAGCAACTTGTATCTAACATTACCCCAATAATCTTACTTCTGAACTTGTAGCCCAAACCAAAACAATGCCATTTAGGTCAACCTTCTATAACCACCTTATTCAGATTGCAGACTTCTAAAATAGATTTTGAAGCAATTTAACTAATCAAGCAAAACAAGTCTCTATAACTTACCCCAATAAATTTTGCCTCCTCATTAATATATGATCCATTTTTTTTCTTGTGAGTTGCAATGTACAATTCACCTTGACCCACAGAGCGTCCAAGTTCTATTTCCTAATACACATATGACCCATATAAGTCCAAATGAACAATAAAATTAATTTTTTATTAATACCAACAATAAAACACAAGTTATTTACCATCTCATGTTGTTTCGTAGACAAAAGTTTAGCACCTCCAATATGTGGAATTTGTTTTTTTCTGTCTTCAACAATTTTCTTACATAATTCCTAAGAAATGAACAATTTATTAATTAAAATACAAGCTAAAAAAAAAAGTTAATGATAAAAAATTTGTTAAAACTACCTTATATTTTGGACTTAGATGATAATCAACAAATTATGACCACTGATCTTTATGAATACCAACAGGGACTCCAGCAATTAATTGTTCCTTTGATAATGAAGGGTAAAAAATACTATCCCATAATTTTTTCTTTCCATTCATATACTTTCTCGCCATGGTAAGAAAACAATAACGCTTTGCAATTGATTCTTATGCTTGAAAATGAAACAAATTCTTTAAAAAGTGAAAGAAAAAAAAACATATGTCAGTATATCATAATTAAAGAGAAAAAGGCAACAAAGTTTGACATATGCATGTTCCTTTAAAGTGTCAAAACAATCATCCTTGTATGATGTTGGAACTTTTGGCCAGCTATCAAAGTTAATGGGAACATTATGTGAATCATTGACAATACACCCACAAGCTCCTGAAAGAAGTGATGCTGCTTCTTCATAAGCTCGCAATTGCATATCAAATGACACAACTATGCGCTCACCACGAGGCATCACAAATACACCTGGTTTTGTCAACTGAATCTTTTTCCTATTTCCTTGTTCATCTATCAAAAAGTGACATAATTAGCTTGTATATAAATAAAATAAACAAAAATTAAGTGGAAAAGATAATACAAATTATAATAAGCTCATACATAGGAAAAGTAGTACTTCCTATGACTTGTACATAAAAAATATTACCTATGACTTGGACAATCCATACTCTACTAGACTCACGTCCTACATGTGGACGTGGAGTAGGTGCATGTTGTTGTTGAGTAGGAGCATGTGGTTGTTGAATAGGAGAATATGGTTGTTGAGGAACAGAGGTCTGTGAATTATTACCCAATGTTGGATCCAAATCTTGAGGTGGAGGCATTGATGATGGAATAGGAATAGGAGCATGTGACTGTTGAGGGACAAAGTTTTGTGAATTATTATCCAATGTTGGATCCAAATATTGAGATGGAGGCATTGATGATGGAATAGGAATGATAGTAGAAGGCTCCATAGGCAATGGATGTCCTTGAGGTGCACCATTTTTTAAACGCTTGGCTTTTACAAGCCATAACTACTTAAACTAAAGTAGCAAGTGATTTTTGAACGCTCAATCTCCAATCCTAGCTCATGGATTAAAGCCTACACAATGGATAAGAAAAATCTGTCATGTCACACTAATTTATTTTCAATTAAAGCAATATATCTAGTGATTTTATATTAACAAACTTGAGCTTAAAAATTTTTAGATTCGCTTATTCAGATTATATAGTTCAGTTCAAAACAGAATGGTAGCTGCAAGGTTATTATGTCATAACTGGAGAACATATACTTATTCAGATTATATCATAACAGGGTTATTATATTCTAAACCATGTATATACTATAGAAAAACAATTAAAATTCATATATCAAACATTGAAACAAATAGTATGTCAAGTAACCAAGTACTGGAAAAAAAATTGTCTTGTCACACTAATATGTTTTCAGTTAAAGAAATATATCCAGTGATTTTATATTAACAAATATGACCTTAAATATTTTCAAATTCACTGATTCGGATTATATAGCTCAGTTCAAAACAGAATGATAGTTGCAAGGTTATTATGTCATATTGGAGAACATTACTAAAAATTACCTTCACATTATGAAATATTAATTCACAGTTGCTGAAACAATTTTATGTTGAGGTTTATTAAAATCAAGGTTTCGACATTGCAAAAATAAAACCAACATTTAGTAGTTATTATGCTAACAAAAAGTAAAGCCAAAAACATATTTAAGACCATGAAATATACAGAGAATAATATCTCACCATGAAATAAATTAATACATGATAAATATCTTAATTATTTAGACATATTTTCACCTCCTTGAATTGATTTTCAGCATGACTTATAGTAACAAATTCATCATCTACATCATCCCTTGATAAGGTTACTGATTCTATTTCATTTGTGAATAAATTACTTAAATCTTGCTCATGGTATGACTCACTTTCAAATGTAATATCTTCTCCAACCTCTCCCATATCATACATATCCCTTGGCATCATGTGGACAACAACACTCCAACCTTTATTTATCTCATCATCAACATAATACACCATTTGTGCTTGTGAAGCTTCAATGTAGGGGTCATGTTCTTCAAGCTCACCTGTGTGAATACATTGAGAAAAATTCACCGAAGTAAATTGCCAAGCATCCTTTCTAAATCCTCTAGGACGTGTAGTATCTGCCCACTTGCATCTAAAGAGAACAACTATAATAAAATCGTAATAGTTAAGCTCAACTATGTCCTCCAACTTCTCATAATATGGCAAATTTGCTTGCCTTAAATTTGCATCAACGCTACTTGCAACACATGATACGTTTGAAGTTAGAAAAACTCCATTATTTTGAGTTTTTAAACCTTCATCTCGCCTTATAGTTCTAAACTTGTAGCCATTGATGTTATATGCAGAATATCTTCTTGCAATTGGCATCAAGCCCCTAGCTAGATACTTTATTATATCTAGCACTACATCTGTAATGTCTGGACTTGTAACCTAATTAGGAAGTCATGTTAGTCACCAAGGTACATTATAATTTTCACATGAAACTATATTTAAACTTACCCTAAGAAGAAACCAATTTGCAAATTCTTTACTAACTATCTTTTCCAACTTTGTATCTGAAAGTCTCCGATTTCTTGTCTTCCTCTTAGTGAATGTTTTGAATTCACTACCATAAAAAAATACAATGTTAAATTTAATAATGGTTAGACTCTTACATTCACCACATATAATATGTCTATGTACTTAACATATGGCTGGACTTTTAGACAATTTAGTAGCAAATATCAATGTGTTTGTGTTATCTCTAATGGAGTAAGAGTGAAAGTTGATGAACTTCCCACTGGTCTGCCTATTTGAGGATAAATGATTTGAGAAGCTTCATTATCATTAGGACGGTCATCAACGTGTAGACTTCTATTTAACCTTGACTCAACTTCTTCATATAGTGAGTAAAAATTAAGAGTTTCTATAGCCAAATAAACTTCACTTATAGACCCTTCTGGTTGTGCCCTATTCCACACAAAGGACTTCAAATGTCCTAACATCCCATCACAAAGGAAAACAATAATTTAATTAATATATTCTTTAAAAAGTGAGTTAAGCATAACAAAGTATATTTACCTCTCAATTGGATACATCCAGCGATAATGCACTGGCCCTCCTAATTTCACTTCTTCAACAAGATGACAAGTTAAATGGATCATCACTGTGAAGAATGATGGAGGTAATAAGATTTCAAAATGGCAAAGAGTGAGCACAATTCGATGTTGCAACTTGTCAAGATCTAAGACATTCAATCTTTTACAACACAACTCCTTGAAAAATGAGCAAAACTCTACCAACACGGCAGTCACTTGATCAGGTAAAACATTATATATAGTTATTGGAAGTAAATGTTGCATGAGGATGTGATAATCGTGACTCTTAAGCCTAAATATCCTAGAGTTCTGATCATCGATGTAACGGGATATGTTACTTGAGTAACCATTTGGCATCTTTACATTCTTTAATGTAGTGAGAAATATCTTTCTTTGTTCTCTTGTCATTGTAAATAATAAAGGAAGATATTTTCCATTTTCATCTGGCCAAAGATATTCTTTTATTCCCATATCTTTTAGACCCTGGCGAGCTTCAAGATGATCTTTTGATTTTTCAGCATTAAGCAATGTGTACAACACATTGTCATAAACATTCTTCTCAATATGCATAACATCAAAGTTATGGCATAAAAGATTATCCTTCCAATAAGGAAGATTAAAGAATATGCTCATCTTCCTCCATTGCTCCCCTTTACTATTTGATTTAAGGATCCTTTCAGCGGTTACATTCATATCATCAAGTTGCTTCAAAATGTCTAACCCGGATAACAATTTTTGTGCATCCCTTTCTTCAACTGTGCCATCAAAGTGCATCTTCATCAATCTAAATTTATGACCCCTCTCCAAAAATCGTCGATGACCCATGAAACACCATTTGTTACTAGATAATAATTGACAAGGGAAATCATCAAGGTTACAAGTTAGGAAAACATAACCAACATGAGTATTCCACCCAAATAAATTACAAAGTCCAGGGAAATCACTAATTGTCCACATAAGAGTCGCTCGCATTCTAAACACTTCTTTCAAAGAAGAATCATAAGTTTCCACACCTTCTGTCCATAGCTCATTCAACTCCTTGATTAGAGGTTGCAGGTACACATCTATCTTATTCCCTAGAATTTTTTTACCTGGAATAACCATAGAAAGAATCAAAGAAGATTGCTTCATGCATTCCCAAGGAGGTCGGTTGTATGGAATTAGAATCACCGGCCATATACTATGTTTATTATTCATGGTTCGATATGGACTAAAGCCATCACTTGCAAGGTCAAGGCAAACATTTCTAGGTTCTAAACCAAATTCAGGGTGAATTTGATCAAAACTCTTCCATGCTCTAGCATCTCTTGGATGCCTCAACAATCCATCTGGGTTACTATTTAAAACATGCCATCTCATGGACTTTGCTGTTTTGGGACACGCGAATAACATTTGCAACCTTGGTTTCAAGGGAAAGTAACATAAGACCTTTGCTGGTACTTTCTTTTTACCATTATTACCTTTTGCTTTCCATCTAGATTTTTTGCAATGTTTGAAAATTTCCAAAATTTCATCTTCTCCCCAATACAACATGCAATTTTTTGCGCAAGCATCTATCTTGGTATAATTAAGACCAAGCTTGTAAATCACCTTTTTTGCCTCATAAAGAGAAGGAGGAATGTTTGCATATGCATCTTTCGATAACTCCAAAATCATTTTCACTGCCTTGTCGGTCATACCACACAAACACTTTATATGATACAACCTTAATAGGAAAGACAACTTTGAGAACTTTTGACTCCCTTCATACAACTCTTGGTTACCATCTCTAAGCAAATAAGCAATTTCTTCATTTTGTTCATTGGGTGTGGTGTCTACAAATTCAGATGGTCCTTCATACATATAATCCTCCAAATCATGGTGTCTATTGATCCAAAATACATAATTTATCATATCTATAACTGGATTTTCATTTTGCAATGGCTCATCTACTACTTCAATGTCCCTTGATGCCACTAATTTATATGTTTCACAATGCCATATCCAGACTTTGTAATTTTTTGGAAATTCCTTGTAAATCAAGTGGTCAAACACAACATCTCTAGTTGGTCCTTCATACATATCATCCTCCACATCATGGTGTCTATTGATCCAAAATACATAATTTATCATATCTATAACTGGATTTTCATTTTGCAATGGCTCATCTACTACTTCAATGTCCCTTGATGCCACTAATTCATATGTTTCACAATGCCATATCCAGACTTTGTAATTTTTTGGAAATTCCTTGTAAATCAAGTGGTCAAACACAACATCTCTAGTTGCCCATTTATTACAATGACATTTAGGACATGGACACCTTATTGCACCATTGACAGATCGGTTCTCAAATGCAAAATCTAGGAACTTATTTAACCCATCTAGATATTCAGTCGTGTTTTGTGGCATATCAATCCATGATTTATCCATTATTATGTCCTTCCAACTAAGTTTAACAAGACAAAAAAAAAACTAGTTGTAAGTACATTTTATGTCATTGATAGAACATATAGAAAGAGAATTGAGAGATGTAATTGCTTAATTTTGGAGAGATAACACTAGTGTAGCTAGTAAAGCACACAAAGCCACATATAAATAGATTTTAGTTAGTAGAATACTTGGATAGGAAACTGACTTGTGACAGCACCAAAAGCTGAATCTGTGACAGCACGAGTCTGAGAGAAAACTGAAAATGTCATATAAAGATGAATCAATGAGAGTGTGAGCACGTTGTGTGTAAGAAAATGAAAGAAAAATAAGAATTAATAAGAGATTGAAATGCTCTATACTCTTACATCTAATTAGAAGATACTTATAATCATAGTCCCGAATTATGCTAGACTTTTTTTTTTCTTTCTCCTATTTCTCCTTTTCTTTTAGAGATAGATAAAAGAATGTTAAATGCTATATTCATGGAGGGACAATCAGAACAAGAATTAGAGATAAAAGAATGTTAAATGCAATTTCCCACCATTAGAAAAGATGGGACAGTAATGAATTTGAGTTTCAATATGAGTTGCAAAAACTTTACCAATATCATTTAAGGTTTTTATATATATATATATACAAATCAAGGTATGTAAACCTCACAATAGATCAAGCGATCCCAACTAGGTTGGCATTACTTTCTCTATTGATCCTCAGTTGCATACCAAGAGAATTTATTGAATATAGAAAAAGATAAGAACAAAAGAGCATAGGGGGCAACACCAAACCCATGGAGAAAACACTATGTGAATCTATAGTTTGGTAGGGCTATTCTATTTCTATTCAGTTCTGCTGCAACAAAAGGTGGTGTATGATCCCACCAATGTCATTTAAGTTACCCATACATAAAATGACCACAATAAAAGTTCACTATGAACTGCTGACAAAAGGTTTCTTTTTTCTCTTTTCACTTTCTAATTAGAGCAACAAGATCACATTGCATCTAAGGGATTCAACTATAATAGAAATCTATAAGAGTTTAGACTATGCATGTAGGGTAGCAAGGTATCGTGTCCAAGGAACAGTTGCAACAAAGGACACAGAATAAACCGCTCGTAAAACCTTATTTTTTTGTAGTGTAGCTAGTAAAGCACTAGTGCAGGTAGTAAAGTACTAGTGTAGCTAGTAAAGCACACAAAGCCACACATATATTTTAGTTAACAGAATACCTGACTAGGAAACTGGCTTGTGACAACACCAAAAGCTGAATTTGTGACAGCATAAGTTTGAGAGAAAACTGAAAATGTCATGTAAAGATGAATCAATAAGATTGTGAGCATGTTGTGTAAAAAAAAGTGAAAGAAAATCAGAATGAATAAGAGATTGAAATGCTCTATATTCTAACATCCAATTAGAGGATACTTATAATCATAGCTTCATTAGCATATTGATCACATGTTAGACATTTCACATTTCACAGTAATTAATATTGGTCAACTGTAGCATATGAATGTAGTAAATAGCTCTTAATTATCTTTGAAGTTAGTCCTTCGTTAAATCTGGTACTAGTAAATCTATACAATAATTTGGTATGATCACTTTTTGCTTAAAAAAGAGTCCAGGAAATATGCCAAAATAAATTGAGTGTACATGATAGTTGTAGAAAATCTCCAATTACATTTGTTCAAGGCCACATAGGAACTTATGAAAAAGACATGTCGAATGTAAAACATAGCAAAAGAATTTTAAGAACATTAAAAAAAATTAAATAATTGACTGCCACCTATTATATTTTTCAAGAAAGAAAGATTGAAAGAATTAGATCCTCCTCTACAAAAAAAAAAGGCATTAAAATTTAAAAGCAATGACACTAGATTAATGAACCAAAATATAGGAAAAATGATAATGTTAAATAATAAGACACCAAACTATAAAATACACAGGCTACATCTATGAGCAATAATTTAAGTATATTAGTACTAAGCTTGGCACCTGCAACCAGGAGTTGGATACATGTCTTGGAAAAAGTGTTTTAAGTAAGATTATTTAACTAAGGTAGATCAATATAATAGCTATTGGGAACTTAGCATGCCTATCAATCATTCCCAGCAATTGATAGGAACATTTCCTGAACTTAATTAATTATGAGGCTATGTTAAACTCAAGTAGCCATAATCTAGTGGAAAACTTGAAGTAGCCACCATCTACTAACTAGCCACTAATCAATTGTCCGTGTCTCCCTCACTCTCTACTGAACTAGCTAATAATCTTACAGAACAAAAATTATTTTATGTTAAATTAAGGCTATGTTAAATTCAAGTGAAAAAACAACAAATTATAAGTCTAATAACTTTGTGCAAACTAAATTCCAGAACAAAAAGCAACTAACATAAGCATTAATTCAAACAAAATAATTATGACCGGAGATGAAAAATCAACAAAGCAACTACAATCAATATGAAATTCTAGAAGCTGAAAATCATTTCTCGATCAGCACAACATAATCCTATCTCCAATCCATAACTAACACAAAGCACCAAAAAATAACCACAAACCTAAAATCAAACTCTCAAAATCCATCACCAAAGCCAAATTCAACCAACGCATGATACTGAGTGTTTCACAGCAAAAGCGAGAGAATGGAGCAAAGTACCTTTGAAAGAAACTTAAAAAAAACTCAAGACATGCACAAAATGCAAAAACCTAAGCAAACACAAACACAGCTGAAATTAAACAAAGTAATTTGAGAATCCAATTTTGAATAAGAGAATTCAACAAATGCGATGATGAATCAGGGAGAAACTCTAACTAAACTTGAACGGATGCGATTTTGAATGAGAATGCAAGAGTGCGATAGTGCGAGAACAAGAATCAGTGAGTATCGCAAAAAACGAAGTTGTATCCTACTCAACTGTGACTGTGAAAGAATATGAATCAGTGAGAAACGAAAAAAGTGAAGTTGTATCCTACTCAAGTGCAACTGTGTAGAGAACGAGAATCGGTGAGAAACACGAAAAATGAAGTTGTATCCTACTCACTCAAGTGCGACTATGTGAGAACGAGAATCGGTGAATCTCCCTGTGCGAGAATGAGAATCGATGAAGTTGTATCCTACTCAAATGCTAGTGTGTGAGAACGAGAATGTTCATCCATTTGGAACCCTAAATGCGAGAACGAGAACCTTACTCAAGTGAAGATGTGCGAGAACTCAAGTTTCTACAATTATGAATAGCATATTATTTTTTAATAAACAACTTTTTTTTTTATTTTAAGATAGAAGTAATTATTTATTTTAAGTTAGTGACATCTGTTAAGTATTTTATTCTCAATTAGTGACATGTGTTAAGTGTTTGTAATTAGTAACATGTGTTAATGTGTTAAGTAATTGAAAAAATTTGCTGTAAAAAAAGTAATTGAAAAAATTAATTGAAAATAATTTTTTGATAAACAACTTATTTATTTTCTTTTCTTTTTATGTTTAGTCAGTGACATGTGTCGTATGAAGTTAGTAACATTGTGTAATTGATAAAATTGAGTAAAAATAAGCAATTGACAAATCTTGCTGTAAAAAAAAAAAAGTAATTGATAAATCTTCAAAGTTGTAATTAGTGATAATTTTATTGAGTGTAAACGTAATTTGCAGGTAATGGAGTAATTGATTTAAAGGTAAGTGATGATTTGCAGGTAATATAGTAATTGATAGGTAATGCAATAATAGATAGGTAAGTGACAGACATAGGCGCCGAGTAATTGATTTCGTTAGGCAATGAGTGATTGTGGCGATTACCATTTTAGCCACAATTTTTTATATTTTCTAGCCATTTTTTGTGACCGCCAGGAAAGAACCCCCACAAATGACATGTTTTTTTTGTAGTGCTACCACCACCAACAATTATGGTTAATAGGTACAATTTGTTTAAACCCAATAATTTGCCTTTAAAATTTTCATAGACAAGCAAAATGTTCACTAAAGTAATTTGTCCACAATTCTCAACACACAACCTAAACATTCAACTATAAATCCTTAAGAACACACATTAATTTAAAAATGTTGCAAAATCACAAAAAAAAAAAACACACAACAAAATCACACAATTGAATCACCCGTACCATTAAAAAAATCAAATTAAAAAAAAATCCAAAACTGCATTGCATAATTCACCACAAGGCTCAAGTATTGAAATTGAATAAGTGTTAATTAATAGTTAAATGAATGAATCAACCTATAAAGTTGTTCAAAGCTGAGGCTACTAGTGTAATGACCCTTTGTCTCTACATAACACCAACGACTAATACAACATGAAGATGATTTAGTTTTAAATTGGAGAACTCTTTAGTTATTTGATTTATGAAAAATATCTATAAATTTTTCGCGCCATCTAATTAAACATCAACATCATTTATCTCAACTAAATCACATCACAACAAGTAAATATAAATAATAGATTAAGTAAGTATGTGTAACACCCTTGAGGATATTATCGTAACTACACTTAAAGTTCTAAGGATGTGAAACTTAAAAACATTTATACAATGATGTCATGCGGAAGCTAATAACTAAATACACACACACACACACACATACACACAATACAACTCATTGTCATATATTACAAATACAATACATCCCTCAAAACACGGGTATCGTACATCTAATAAAAGAAATACATGAAACATAAAATATAACTAAGCTACATCTTTTAAAATGAGGCTTCAACCTCCATCAATTCATATCATCACCTGTTTCCTGAAAAAGAAGGAACCTAAAGGGATGAGACATAATGTCTCAATGAGTGCTCTAAGGACTCTACGGATGGATTATACTCTTCTACCCAAACATCATGTTTTACCTATCTCTAATGGCTTGGCCCTCACTGAGTCTCTAGTAAAGCTTTCATGCCTAGGATCATATCTACACCATTTGATCATCAATTAACTTTCGTTGACTTCTCTCTTATCCTCATAATTGTTATACTAATTTACTATCACTATTACTTTAAGAATCACCTCACTAATAATACTTCTCCGCCACAACTGTATCTAGTTAATATCAACATTCCTCAGTTAGACTCTACCATTTTTTCCTTCGATACTTAGATTTGTTTACCAAAATTAAGTCTAGGTTACTATTATTCTAGGATATCTTAAACATTCACTTTAACTTATGTTGTTCTAATCTTCTTACAAGATTCATACCCTACTATTACATTATGCTGGAAACATCCTTTCACTTGTACTTGCCTCGACTAAGACTCACATAAGACTATTCTGGATATAACCTTTCTAATATCCTTAAGGTGACACAATATGTTTTTAATTATTGTACAAAGATACTTTATATGTGACTCCTAGTACAAGACATGCATATCATCAATTCGCATTATTATCTCTAACACAATTCTCACACATATAGAGCACAAGCACAATCATTAATGGAATCACACACACACACACACACTTCACATAAGTATCATACATTACACTTGAGGCATCCACATCACAACCACATACGCCAAACACTCTCAAAAAATGATGCGATGCAATGTTTTGCCTTTTTCTATTCTCATATTCATGTAGTACTAGTAAATGTTGAGTCCAAAATCCTCTGTGAACACAAATCATAAGCCTTCTGAGTTTAAGCCTACTAATGAGTGTCAGAAAGACATGTTCTGTAAAGAACAACAATTGAAGTAAACTTAAAGGGCTAACATGAGTCACTTAGAAAGATGACAGGCTTGAAAGCTCAAAAGAAGACTCAAAGTGTCATTGGCTGTATAGCAATGAAGTCAACATGCTCACTGAATGATATGAAGATCTGCATGATGAATATGACATGAAGAACAACATAGTTGCAGCACACTCAGAATGGAACTTCATCAGCAAAGATGAGTTCATTCTGAACATCATATATGGAGTTCCAGACATGCATTTGAGTTGTTCTTTGTTGAATGTTTTTAACTAAAACCCCTTTTTAACCACTACTTGACACTTTGAAAACATTTTGTAATTTCTCTGGGAACCAAAAATGACTAAAACTCATTAGTATGCTAATTTTATAAAATACCCAGAGGTACTAAGAGATAACAAGAAATGGCTTGGAGAAACTCCATACTTGCACACTACAAGGAATTGAATTAAAATACTACTATTTTAGTCACCTATGCTTAAACAACAATACAACATGCACACAAATTTAATTATGATTAGATTGACTAAACATAAATAAATTTGCAAGACTTTTGATTGTTTGCTCACTTTTACAGTGTACTCTCACACTGTCAGTTCACAAGATAGTCTCGATTTTAGTAAAATTTTCTACTGAAACTCACAAAAAATCACCGAATGTTATTTATTACAATTTTCATGAAACTAAATATAAATTCCTCTTGTAATTATTTTAAAGCACTTAAAACACATATTAATAAAATAACATGTGTAACAACTAGCATTGTGGTTATACATCTC
Source organism: Pueraria montana var. lobata (assembly GCA_026413185.1). NCBI lineage: Eukaryota > Viridiplantae > Streptophyta > Magnoliopsida > Fabales > Fabaceae > Pueraria > Pueraria montana. The sequence continues at coordinate 38,335,558 of CM048656.1, forward strand.
GTGGATAACATGTTCTAAAACCTTCCATGTCTTCTTGACATACTTGGGATCCACCACCATGTGGTGCTTGAAAGTTTCTATCCAGAACACTGTCTTCTTCTGTGTGTTTATCGTCTCTCATGAATTGGAATTCGAACCCTATAAAGCTAAGCACAACTTAAATTTATAGAAAAAAATAGAACGAAACCGTGACATATTACATTGACAAAATTAATTGATATAACTTATCTAATCTTATGGGTATTAGGTAATTAAAAAATGCAAACTTAGTGCAATTTTTTAGATAACACAATATATCATAATATGTGTCACTCAATAGCATGCCCATGCATATATATTGTAAAACTAGTACTACCTCTGTTCCTATATATAAGAAACAAATACCTAATTTATCAAGACTAATAAAAGTAGTTAAATTAGTTCATTTTAATTAATATTGTCATAAATTTAAGTTTTATTTTTATTCCAAAAATACCCATAGAGTTAATTGGTTTAAATGGTGGGTAGATATAAATGCATCAACTTTCATGAGAATTGAGTGATATGACATTAATAGACTTTGCAATAAATTGAGAGTATAAAAGGAACTTACCAATTAATATATTGGAAAGTGATCAATGTTTCTTATAATTAGGAACAAAAAAATACTACTAGTTGTTTCTTATATATAGACACAAAGGTAGTACTTTTTAAAAAATATCATTTGGCCAAACAATACCCTACTCCTGTCTTTAGTAATATGTAAATTGGAAGGGGAAACTATTTTGAATTAGTTACTTTGGATCACATATTTGCTCAAGATGTGTAAATATCATGGCTTTATTATCTACTACAGGGAACATATTTAACATCGGTTCTAGAAGGCATATTACATTGGTTCCATAACCGATATTGTTCAGCATGATGTTAAATGTAGGTTTCTACATCGGTTACAAACCAATGTAGAATCCACAAATTCTACATCGGCTCCTTCATGACCTGATGTAGGAAGTGGTACATTCTACATGTGTCAAGCCATTTCCAACATCGGTTATTGACATAACCGATGTAGAAAGTTCCACTTCCTACATCGATTTTGGTAATAGCCGATGTAGAATGTGATTTTCTGCATCAGTTGTAGCTAGAATCGATATAGACTGTAGTTTTTTTTAATACACTTCCTACATTATATGCTATCAGTTTTAGGTTCATACACATCATATGTTATAAATTAAAAGTTATAATCAATAAAATTATAAAATAAAAGCTCACAAGAGACGCAAAGATTTTTAATGTGGAAAACCCCTTAAAGCAAGAGTAAAACCACGAGTCGTCTAGACCAAAGAAACAACTCCACTATTATTAATAAATAATACAAGAAAATTTCCAAGTGCACAAGCAATGCATACAATGATTAAAATCAAGCCAAGCACAAAGATTATAAATGACAAACATACAACAACATAAAAAATCCCCCAAAAAATAGTATAGCCTGTATTGCGAACAGATGGTCTCCCTCTCCAAACCTCTGATCCAAGCCACGATTCAAGCAATTGATTTCACACATGAATCTGTTTTATTCTGTGTCTCCATCTCCTAGATAACACATCCATAGTTAATATACTAAAGCTAGTAATAACAATCCTGATACGAATCTACTTAACGAATCCTCTTGAAAATAGGTAAAGGATAGAAAGAGGAACTTGACCCTAACCGCGACCTGCCGGTAGAACCAAAGTTATCAAAGAAAGCATGACCCTAACCGCGACCTGCCGGTAGAACCAACACTATAAAGTTCTTAACCCAAGAACAAAGGGGAAGCTCTCACAATGGAGAAACACTCAGTTTGATTGATTTGCAAATTCTGCCTTGGAAGCTTACAAGAGGTTCCTATTTATAGGTTGTACTTAGCAACCCTTAAAGTACAAGTAGTGAGTTCCCACTAGGAAATAATTGCCCACTTACAATTACTTCCCACTTAACATTTATTTCCCACTAAACTTCCCACTAAGCATTTATTTCTCACTAAGCTTCCCACTAAGCATTTATTCCCCACTAAGCTTTTACTTTCCACTAAGCATTAATTTCCCACCATCTTCTAGTCTTGTGAATTTGGGCTTTTCATGCTGTCTTCATGTTGGGCTCAAATCTTGATCAACTTGTAGAAAAGTGACCCACTTTGGAGTAGCCTCTAATCCACTTTGAGCTGAACTTTTCTTGATCTCCATTATTAGGTCTTACAATGCTTGCTTCTTCCTCTTTGTCTTAGACCTAGTCATGGGATCTCCAATGTCACACAAAGTGTCTTTAGGTTGGCTTGTTGGATCTCTATAAAATCCTTAGAACTCAGAAGTTATGAAATTAGTGTCATACCATGGCTTCTAAATAATCCCCCAACAACAGTAGCTGAATGCAAAGGCATCAAGTTAATAAAAAAATATCTTGCCATCTACCCTACCTGATAGCAGAAATAACTAAAAAATTATCACACTCAAAACTCTTGATTAGAAGCAAAAAGGGAAGCAACGTACCTGCATATGGCAAGGTTGAAATCAAATGGCAGCAGAGTGATGGTGTCGGAGGGTTTCATGTATCCTCATAGCTCTTCATAGGCTTTTGAAGGTGGATCATGTTACTAAGAAAGAGAATGAACTTATCATAAGGGAGGTGAAAGTAAGCAGAGCGTTAAACGACATGTTGCATAAGAAATTTACTGAAGAGAATGACTAAGCTTATCTTCAGTAAATTTCTTCTTGTGCATATCGGTTAGAGCCTACTTATTTTCACCTTGTTCATGATGAACTCATTTAAGAAACTGGATCAAGCTTCAAAAGCCAAGGAAGAGTTATGAGGATAGATGAAAACAACATTGTAATGCGAGAAAGACCCTAAATGATATAAAACACCTAAAAAAACCAATTTTAGCTCTAAAAGTTTCAAAAATCAATTTTTTTGTCTGTTATACTCAACATGTTCACAGTGTACCATTTAGCCATCATAAGTTGGCCTTAGTCTATATGTCAAGGATGCTGAGAGTGGAATAAAAAATAAGAACTCATTAAGTTACACAAGTTGGTGTTAGTGACAATTAAAGATAGGGAATAAGCCAGTGCTTGGTCAAAGTCCAGACATCCATACCACTTTCATGTCACCAACATCCTTTCTATCACTTAATGAATTCTCAATCTTGAATCCATTCCCATCCCCCTTAACACTTAGGATATGGCCAACTCATGATGGCTAAATGGCACGCAGTGAACACGTAGAACATGACAGGCAAAAAAATTGCTTTTAGACTCTTATAAAGCTACAATTGTTTTTAGACTCTTATAGAGCTACAATTCTATGCCATTTAAGGTCTTTCTCGCATTATAATGTTTTCGTATACGCTCATAGCTCTTCCTAGGCTTTTGAAGCTTAATCTAGTTTCTTGAATGAACTCATCATGAACAAGGTAGAAACAAGCATGCCCTAAACGATATACACAAGAAGAAATTTACTGAAGAGAAGCTTAGTCATTTCTCCTTAGTAAACTTCCTATGCAACATGTCGTTTAGCGTTCTACTTACTTCCACCTCCTATATGATAAGTTCATTCATCTTTCTTAGTTACAAACCCCACATGCAGGACCCGAAAAAAACCCTAACCCCACATGTTTCCACGTCAGACAAGATAAAAAAATAAGTAACACATTGAAGCATCATACAAATCCCATAGGCAGGACCCAAAAAGAAACCTAACCCCAATATATAACCAATCTCATACTCAATTCAATATCAACATCAAAGACAATACACAATTATCAATTCTCACAGACAAGACCCCACAAGCAGGACCCAAAAAGAAACCCTAACCCCACATAATTCAACATCAGACAAGATCAATTACAACAAATCTGACATACCACAACAAGAGTACAGCAAAATCCGACAGAGTCTCCTTTGTTTTTGGCACAATCCCACATACCACAACAAGGGTATGACCAATTACAACAAACACAACACCTGCCAAACATTTCCATTTACAATATATATAGCTACATGCATGTAGTAAGCCAATTGGAACTGCAATAGAGATTTGAAACATATCAATAAAATTAAAAGAAAATACAAATAAAATCACAATAAAAGAATTGATAAATGAAAGTTACGAAACCGCACCTTTGTAGAGGCGACGAGTTAAACCAGCAGCACATACAACGAGGAGTAGGGTTTTAGTGGTAGAGATGAATTGCTTGTAAGAACTGAGCACGGTGAGCAACACAAAACATCAACACAAAACACAAAATACCAACTTCGGTATGGTGGCACAAAGTCACTGACAAAGAGAGAGAGAGAGAGAGAGTAAGATAAAAAGAAGGGAGAACAAAAAAGAGAGAAGGATGAGAAGGTAATTACCAGTGTGGTGGCAGCAAAGTCGTGGTGGCGTGACAATGGTGGTTTGAAGGTGGCGGCGGTGAGGTCGTGGTGGCAGTGCGAAGTGTAACACCCTCTTTTTTATTTTCTGTCTATTTTCTTTTATTAATAATTTAATATTAAGAAATCAAGACAGAATGTTGAAATATTGATTCACACTATTATGATCAATATTTCTTGTTCTACTTAATCGTGAATTTTTAATAATTATTTCGGACCAAAGTCCAGAAAACTATTAAAACAACGATTGAGTATATAATTGTTTGTATTTATGGTATATATGAGGAAAAGTCTCAAATAATTACAAAATAATTATTTGAACTTGAAATCATGTTTTATAGGTTTAAATATGTTTTATATGGGTGAATACCCAAGATGTTGAATTTTTAATCAAATTGAAACAATGATGCAAAATCAACAAAAATGATGTAAACAGTAAAAACATAGGTGCAAAAAGTAATTCAAGGAGTGAACAGTGATTATGAACAGTACTTCGATTACGGAAAGATGTGAATAGTATCGTAAAATTCTTAAAGTGTACTGTTGATAAGTCAGTTAGTATAGGATTAATATCAAAACTTGATGAAACTGATAAAGTCAGTTCATTTTTAAGTCACACATATAAAAATATAATTTCTAGTGAAGTTTGAAAATTTATAGATTTAAATCAAAATTACTGTGAATTATTTGAAAATAATTATAAAAATTTAATTTTTAGTTATGATAATTAATAATGGACATAAATTAAGTTTACTAAAAAGTTTCAATTAAAAATAAAATTGTTTGATCAAAAAGTTAAAAATTAAGCGTATAAATTTATACTGCTAATATAAGAAAACATAAAAATTTTCATCACGTAGCTTATGTTTCCAGCTACCCTCTCCCATGTGCTCTTCAGCTACCCTCCCTCACTCCATCACGTGCCTCACCTACACTCTCACCCATGTCTATTTATAGTAAACTTCCCCCTCACTGTTCTCACGACCCACTCTTCCCATTCAGTTTCTTCTTTCTTTTTGTTTTTCTGCTTCCCATGAAACAGCAGCCAGCAGCCTTCTCTCTCAATTTTTCTTTTTGCACCACCACTTTTCAAACCTTCAACACCCCCACCTAATTTATCTTCCATCATCAAGAAGCAATCTTGAAGCAAGATTTCCTCTTCCTCTCCTCGGTAAATCCGAACTCATTTCCTAGGTAAGGGGGGAGTGAGACCTTGATTCTTTTGTTGTTCTTTATTACTTTCGTACTTTATATTATATAAGTTTTACTTTTGATTATTTTCAGCATCACTTTAAATTCTTATTTACTATTCCTGCTATATTTTCATTATTTGTGAATTTTCTTGTTATTGGAACTGTTACAAGTGTCCCTCTTTTAGAGGATACCATGCCCAATTTTCGTTATAATTTCCTTTTTATTATTCTTTCCAGTATACGTTTATATTCTTATAATAAAAAGGGACAAATATAGACTGACACAGAACAAAGTAATAGATAACTATGTTTCAGCGTTTTGACCCGGACACCAGTCACTATTTTATGAATATCTCAAGTTATACTTAACGAAATCGTGTGAAACCAGTTTTAAATGAAAATAGACTTAAAAATATACAACTTTACTTTTGGACTTACTACAAAATATGATAAAATGAATTATATATTCAAGTTACAAGTTGACCCACCTGTTCTGAATTTTCTGAAAAATTTCCATTATGTTGGAAATTACTGGGACAAATCTGGACTGTTTTCTGGAAAAATAAAAATATCATGATGTTTATACATGTCTTATATATCTACCATAAAAATTTCATAATAAAATAAGTTCGTTTACTATTTTTATAAAATCAACAAATTTTACTAGATGGTTCAAAGTTTTCTGGAAATTTTTGAAAGTTTATCTCTTCAACTTTTGATTTGACTGGAAACGATAGTATAAAACATTTTCAAGACTACTTGAACATTAATTTAAGATACTTAAAAGAAGATTATGATGAGAATTTATTTTCTTTAAACGGAGTTTTTTTAAAGTAAATCCGAAATAAGTTTGCTCCGGGGTTATAGTCTAATTTGACCTTCAACATCAGAAATTTTCAATATTGAAATCTATTTATATTTGTACAAGAAATATCTTCTAAATAAGCTAGAAAATTATTCCTATTAAATAAATTAAGTTAAAGAATTTGACACAGAAAAAGATAAAATAAATGAATTCAACTCTAGAAGTTTTAAATTAAATTCATATATACATTTTAAAATTTTAGTGGAGATATAGATTAGTTAACTATTAGCTAATTATTACATTATTATTGAATATTAACTTAAGTATCTAATGTCTTATTTAATATTTTGTAATATTACCCAAATCCCAATATTAGATATTTAAATTGTTTATAATGTATTGTTCTCTTGATATAAGGTTGTGAAATGCTATACTGTATAATTTTATAATGGCAATGTTAATTCTCTATTTGTAAAATAGAGATACTTATATCATGTAATGATTGAATTCACTATTAGTCTGTCTGAGGGACAGAAATATTATTACCTTATGTTGGTGCTCAGTGATTGAGACCAAAGGTTGATAAGTAAATTGTGAGTACTCTAGTGTGAGTACTATTAAGAGAGGAGCATGCAGCGGCATGTTGCCTATTGTGGAAGACACGGCCTGGCAAGCTGAGGAATGAAAGGCAGGGACTCACTAACGGAAGTCTAGGGGGTACGGTGTCGAGTGATGAAGTAACTAAAGGCCAGGAGAGCACCCTGTGTCAGGGACTTCATCTGACCAAGCTTGGCAACCCCAACGACTGCTCAGCATTCCATTGATTGGTGTGAGAGTACGCCTGAGTTATATAGGACTGTGAATGTCCTGAATTGAGATAATTTGAGTTCATCTGTGAAAGATGAAGGTTTTTGCCATAGGGTTGAGGCATATGTACTCCCAATCACTTCCAATCGGGGAGTATGGATCCATACTGCGTCTAGAGGTCTGAGTTGCCGAAGGAGGAGATAGTCTTTCGTAACCATATTGGGCACAAAAGTTACCTAATTCTGTTATTCCTTTAGCTTGATTTTTCTTAATCCTATTTTCTATTTTTAAATTATTACATAATTCTAATCCAGTATTTTTTATAGTTGAAACTATTCTTCCATAAGTTATTTCAGACATAGGCATATTAGGATATTCTTGTTGTAAGTGTTCTCTGACTTTTATTCCAAAATTTATAGGTAATCCAGCAATAAATTTTTCTTTCCAGAAAACTTCACGACAATCATGTCTGGTTAACACCATTGTCATAAAATTATCTGTATACCATCTAAAATCTCCTACATATTTATATATGATGGATAATTATCAGGGCAAGAAGCAGGTAAAATAGTTTATCAAAATAAAGAGATAAGAGTTTTCAGAAATTCTTACTTCGAGGCTTTTCAATATTCCAGTAATGAAAATATTACAAGAGAAATTTAGAGAGAAGGGAGAGAGTTTAGAGAGAGAAGTTTAGAGAAGGCAGTGCATTCGATGCCTAACTCTGAACTCTTATAATCTATTTATAACAAAAGTTTACAAGCGGAATTCAAATCCGGACTTCAAAGTGTCGACGGACTTCAAATGCGGACTTTAACAATATTTTTCATCAGCTGGCGGAGGGCTCTTTTCAAAAAGCTTGTCGGCCAGAGACAAAACATCTTTTCTGTTTTTCAAACTTTTCAGAATTTCGAGATATTCGTGGGGCCAGTAATCAATTATTTTTAACTTTATTCTTTCGGTGCAAGCTGCCACAGAGTCTTTTCGGATAACTCTGTCGACTGATGGTAGTCAAAAGTCACTGAGGTTGGCAGCCTCGGATACTCCATAGCAATCATCTTCATTTTCTAGATAAGGATTATGAAGATTTTCAATTTCTTCAGTTTCTTCATCCGAATCAGCACATGATAAAGCAGCAATGATACTATTCTTTTCTTGCCGGGATAATTTGGATAAGTCTAGCAAGGTCTTTTCTTTGGCTTTAACAGGCCTCTTTTCAGGAGTGGGAGGCAGGATGTCTTTTCCTTTTCTTCTATCCCAAGCTTTGAATTTAACATCTAAGAATTCAACATTATATTTTTCCCACCAGAATACTTTAACCTTTAAACACAAGGTTTTGGGAAAAGCACTGGGACGATGTTGATGGAATTCATAAACATTCTTTAACAACCAACTGAGACCCATAAGGGAACAGAAGGATAATAACTTTTTATGATCGGGAATTTCAGGAGTTATTCCTTTGAATTTAGTATAATATTTATTAACATCTTGTGGGAAAATAGCTTTGACTGGACCCATAGAGTGGAACCAATCTTGAAACCAGACAGGAAGTTCATAGTTTATGGAGTTCATAAAGCAGATATACCACGAATGAGAGGGGTTTGGTTGTAACAAGACTTTATACCAGGCTTCTTGGTAATCATAGTAATTATATGTTTGGGGATCAAAGGGAATTGGGAAATTTTTAGCAGTTCCAGGGTGCTGAGCCCATTCGGAAAAAGTAATAATTTTCTTTATTTTCAGGCTGGAATGGCTAACAATGGTGGCATCATTAACATTGGTTTTGTGGGTTATTTCAGCAGAGTCTGTAGCAGTCAATATTACTTGGTAGTAGAGCATGGATTTTTTCAGAGATTGGTCTTTAGGTATCCATCCCCAACCAGGAGGAGAAAATTTTCTAATAATAGCATGGGAGGTTAGATTTTCAAATTCAGGTTCTAAATAGAGTATTTTTCTACATTCCTCTTTTATAACATGTTCTACTGGGGATTCTGACGGAGAGATGGGTATAGCAATTTCTTTTTCTTTTTGACTTTTCTGAGGGATTAAAGGAGTATATCTATTCTGGGTGGATGTAATAGAGGCAGGAAGCACTCTAGAACTTGAAGGGGGTTTTTCAACGGTTTTAGCATAGGAAGGGGCTATATCATCTAAAGTAAAGGGTTTATCTTTAACAGAGAAAGATGGGGCAGTGGGCCTCATTTTGGTACTGTTCCCTGCAAGAATTCACGGGTTAAGAAATCAGGAATAGAATTGTTTTTTCCTTTAATAAATTCAATATCAAAATCAAAACAAGACAAAAGACTTTGCCATCTGGCAAAGATTTGTTTAGAAACAATGTTTTTAACATCTTTTTCTAAAACATTTTTTGCAGATTGACAATCAATTCTTAATAAAAAAATTTTGTTTACTAAATCACTTTGAAATTTGGTAATACATAATACTATTGATAAAATTTCTTTTTTTATAGTACTATATTTAGACTGAGCTTCCATCCAAGCTCCAGAATGGAATCTAACAATTTGTTCTAGGGATTTTTCAGACAATTTTTGTTTTAGAATACCTCCAAATCCAACTTCAGAGGCATCAGTTTCCACTATCATAAAGGCATCTGGGTTCGGGATACCTAGACATGGAAGACTTTGAACTAGTTCTTTAACTTGTAACACTATCTTAGAATGTTCTTCAGACCAGGGAGGTGGGTTTTTTCGAAGCCTATTAAAGAGAGGTTTACACAGAATTCTAATATTCGGAATAAAATCAGATACATAGTTTAAACATCCCAAAAATCTTTGTAACTGATTTTTATCTCTTATTTCTTTAGGAAATTTTGAGGCGAATTCAATGCTTCTAGCAATTGGGGTTATTTTTCCTTGATAAATTTCATGACCTAAAAACCTAATTTTGGTTTGGGCCAATTTCATTTTTTTCTGGGAAATAACTATTCCATTTTGTTTTATTATGTTTTTAAATGTTTTTAAATGTTTAAAATGCTGTTCAATGGAAGTAGAGTATATTAACACATCATCTAAATATACTAGAGCATATTGACTATGAGGATTTATTATAGAATTCATAATGTTTTGAAATTCAGAGGGAGCATTTTTTAATCCCATAGGCATAACATTCCATTCGTAATGCCCAAAAGGTACTGTAAAAGCAGTTTTGTATTTATCTTTTTCTTGGATTTTTATTTGATAATAACCTGATTTCATATCAAATTTTGAAAAGATTGTAGCATCACATAGTCTTCCTATTAAATCTCTTTTATTGGGTAATGGATATCTTATCCATTCTAAAGCATTGTTCAAGGGCTTATAATTGATAACCATCCTAGGTTCTCCTCTTTCAATTTCGGAGGCATTCTGCACATAAAAGGCAGCACAACTCCATGGAGATTTACTAGGTCTTATTAATCCCTTTGTTAGAAATTCTTTGATTTCCTTTTTACAGTATTCCAAAGTTTCTTTATTCATTTGAACTGGTCTTGCTTTGGTAGGTATTTTACTTTCATGAAAATCTTTAACATAAGGTAATCCTACAGTAAAAGAGTTTCTATTCCAAAAAGCATTTGGTATTTCGGCACAAACTTCAGTTATAAAAGAGTGTTCAATTTCTTTTATCTGTTTTTTAACAAAAGTAGAATTTAATTGTTTTTCTATTTTTTCATAGGCTATTTCTTTTTGTAATAACTTTATTTGACTATTCTTTTGTTCTATCCTGTTTATAAAAGTATTTTCTGCTACATCAGACAGGTTATTAAGTTCTTTTTGTTTTATGGGTGTTAGGAATTCAAACAGTATTTCTTGTTGATGATATTTAGTTTTTATTCCTTGTTCAGAAACTTCAAAAGGATATATTTGGGTTAAAAAAGGAGTTCCTAAAATCATTTCTTCTGAAATATCTTTAGTTAAAATAAAATTATTCTTGAAACATTTTCCTTTATTACAAATATACGAATTAGTTAACTTAAATTTAACATTTAATCTAGCATTGTTTGCTGCTGTTAATTTTTGAACAGTTTTTTCGTAATATTGAGTAGGAATTAATCCTTCTTGAATACAATTTAAATCAGCGCCAGAGTCTATTAAAGCAATAAAGGTTTTATGAAATGATCTTCCTATTCTTAAAGTTATTTTAGCTTGCCATTTTTGTTGCAGAGTTTTTATTCTATTAAGGGTATCATTTTCATCTGATATAATTTCCTCTTCTTTTATTGGTTCTGCTAATTGAGATAAGGTAATATCTTGTAAAATATCATTTTCTTTTAGTTTAGTTATTTCTAATTTTATAATTTGTATTTCATCTTTTAACTTATTTACTTCTTGTTGCAAATCATTAACATTAGCTTTTCTCTTTTGTATTTCGGCTTTCTTTAAAATACTAGCAAAATCATATCCTATAAATTTTTCAGATGTATTACTAGATTCAGGTTGTTCTTCTAATAAAAAGTTTTTTATCTTGGTTAAATATTTATGTTTGTCTTCTTCATTTGTTATTTTGTCTATCATTTCTAAAGCTAATTTTGTTTCTGCCCTAATCATATTTAATTGGTAGGGACATTCACAACTATCAGAATCACATTTTTCTATTTCATTTTCACTTTCAGAGGTATAATTTTCTTGAATTAATTCTTCGTCTTCTGAGTCTTCTAAATCATTTAACATAATTTTAGCTAATTGTTCTTTTAGTTCTTCGCTCATATTTAATTCATTAATTTTTTCTCTTACTCTACAGTCTTTTTTCATGTGACCAAATCTTCCACAATTATAACAAACAACATTAGATTTTTTCTTCTTAGGGGTAGAGGTAGAAGGAGTATTTTCAGGTTTTTTAGGATAAGTTTTATTTCTAAAGGGTTTATTATGTTTAATAACAGTCTTGTTTCTTTTTATATTCTTTTTAGTTTTTGCCGAAGGAGGAGATAGTCTTTCGTAACCATATTGGGCACAAAAGTTACCTAATTCTGTTATTCCTTTAGCTTGATTTTTCTTAATCCTATTTTCTATTTTTAAATTATTACATAATTCTAATCCAGTATTTTTTATAGTTGAAACTATTCTTCCATAAGTTATTTCAGACATAGGCATATTAGGATATTCTTGTTGTAAGTGTTCTCTGACTTTTATTCCAAAATTTATAGGTAATCCAGCAATAAATTTTTCTTTCCAGAAAACTTCACGACAATCATGTCTGGTTAACACCATTGTCATAAAATTATCTGTATACCATCTAAAATCTCCTAGGGTAGGACATCTAATGGTATGTAATAACATGGAGGTTCTTTCATTAAATAGGTTAGTATCTCCTATAAAATGATGGATTATAGCAATAATTAGAGTTTCTACCATTATTGGAATAGGATTTTCTTGGCCTTGTTCCTGTTTTACACTATTATGGATTAAATATTTATGTTCAGGGGTAAGATAATTATCCCACCAGCTTTTTAACATGCCAGTAAAACCAGCAATAATTAAAGTTAAAGTTTGTTGTTCAGAATGTTTAACTCTATAGGCCGAAGCGGCCATGGTTATTTCATTGGTTTTTCTTAATATTTGATGGTCAGTCATTCCATCAATATTCCATTCATAAATAGCAGATCCATCAAAGGCAGACGGACTTTCTAATTCCCATTCTTCATACTGAAGGTCAGGGAGACTGGGTCTATTATAAAAATTTCTTGTAGTGGGTCTAGGATTAAATCTGTTCATATTTCTTCCTGAATTGTTTTTTAATTTAAATATATTATTTTCATATTGATTTAAGTTTTCTTCTTCTTCTAGGCCACTTAATTCTTCTGTTGAATTTTCTGCAAGGGTATTTATTTTACTAAGATTTAATTTTTCTAATCTTTCATTGATTTGATCTAACACTAAATCTTTTCCGATTTTTAAGTTTTTTAATTCTACTTCAGAAAATTTATAAGGTTTAACTAAAGATCTTTCTAATTTGGAACTTTTTTCAGGAATAATATTTTCTTTTTTATCTGAACAGGGTAATTCTGAAGCCACTTGATGTAATAACTGATTTGTATAATTTAACTGATAATGTATTTTTTGTATATCATTTCTATTAGCAGATTGGTTTTCTAATAGTTCTTTCTTTTCATTTATTATTTTAAATGGAGAGGCTATTACTTCTATATTCTGAATATTAGGAAATTTTATATCTTCTAAGGGAGGAATTATTGATATTACGTCTCCATTAACTGTTTTCCATATTTTTTCTGCGGATTTTAGCATTTTTATTTTTAATTTAGATAGACAGTTTATTTCAAACCAGTCAAAATAAGGAATATTTTCTTGTATTTCTTCTAAATGTTCATAATAATTTGCTCTGTATTCTTTCAATTCGTCTTGACTAAAAGTCTCAAAAAACCATTTTCTCTTTTCTGTGTTTTCTTCTTTTAGAAATTCTTCTCTGAGCAATTCTTTATTTATTTCAAATTTTTTAATAACATTTAGTTGATTCATATCAGATTGAGTAGGCGAATTCTGTTGGGGTAGGTTTTCATACTGTGAAGGAGGGGTTTCTACTTCGTATTCTGGGGTAGGTATAACAGGGTCTGTTCTTATTCCTTTTAAGGTTAAACTTCTAGGTACGGTATACCTATCTACTGATCTTCTAGATATAGCAGGAGACTGAGGTTGAGGAAGTCTTAAAGAATTACTTCTTCGTAAAGGAGCAAAACTTATTTCGACATTTCCTGATTTATATTCAGTTATCTCATTTAACACAGCAGGTTCAGGTTTTTCAGGGGCTATTAAGTTTTCTAAATTCCATTTTAAACCGCTAGTGATTTCATCGTGTCTTAAGGTTTTTGGTACAGTTGCACTAACCTTTTCTGGATTAACTAATAGCAAAGTAGTACTGTCATTGGGTTGCATCATTAATGCACCCGGGGCTAACTGAGTTTTCATAGCTTTATAATAAATTCTATATATTAAGGATATGGGTCCTGAGTTAGGATTCCATCTATCGTTTAACATTTTAATATCTAACATAAGATTATGAGGGGTATTATACAAACTTGATAAAACAATGGAGTAATTAGGGTAATTATTTATGTATACAGGACCTTGATGTAAATTTGTTTCAAATATAGCAAGGGTTTGATCTTCTAACCGTATAGGTCTTGTATCACGTAATAAAGCAAACAGAGGCATATCCATACCTTGTCTAAATAAAGGTTTCATTGCTATTTGTATTGATCCTATGTGTAAATATCGATATTTTTTAATATGTTCGGCTATTAACTGTTTAGAAATTAAAGGAATCTGTTCATGATTATTTTTTAATTCTATTTGTTTTTCTACAGTTTTAATAACATATTCTGAAGAGAATTTATCTTTAAAACTAGTTTTATATAACGAGGAAATTTCTAATTTAGGTAATGTCCATTTAGTTAATTTATCTTCTATTTCTGAAATTCTAATTTCATGGTTAATAATATAATTATTAGACTGTTCCTGTTCTTGTTCTTGTTTTAATTCTATATCGTCTATCTTTTCTTTTCCTTTTAAAGACATCTTTTTTATTAAACTAGTCTCACTCCTTTCTCTTTCTTGTTGTGTATATACTTGTTGATTGGATACGTGAAGATGACGGTCATGCCCAACGATCGAGCTCTTCTGTGGACACGGTTATTTCCAGAGATTGCGGACACTGACGAGAAGATACGAGACTTAAAGGCTAGTTTTATTCATTCCTGTTTTTGGGTAGAAATTGTGTACTGCTCTGACTAGGATTATTTGATGTATGGGTTGGGATTAGCTAGTACATAATTTCTCTATATTTATTTTGTGATGTGAACTGATGTTTATTTAAAAGAAGATCATGGTTCTTTATAAAATATTTTCTGTATGCTAAATATGTTTTATGAATGTTTTATTTAAACGCAGAAAAAATTTTACCCTCAATTTTATGATAACTAAAATAAATAAAAATATTAGTGTGGTTTATGTCTAATGTAACGGGGTGTTACACGAAGTAGTGGCACGAGGTGGTGGCAAGGTGTTGGCGGTGCGAGGTCGTGGATGTGTCGCGACTGCGAGATCTAGGGTATTTTGAGAAAGAGTGAGGGAGCAAAGAATGGAGATGGGGGTTTGGATTCGTGGTGGAGTCGAGGCCATGGTGGGGGTTTAGGTTTGTGGTGACGAGGAGGTCGAGAGAGAAAAAGGATTTCGAGGGTTTGAGGAGCATGGATGATGTGAAAGCGAGAGGGAGTTCTCGACTTAGTAAGTATAGAAAACAATTCAACTTTGGTTCTAATTTGAAATGATGTTGTGACATTGTATTTAATTGCAAAAATGTCACTATGCCATTTACTACATCGGTTTTTCAACAACCTATGTTGAAACGACAATGTAAAATGTGATTCATGTAGTAGTGATTAATTAATTTAACTTTTATTATCTTAAATCTTTAGAAGATACAAATTACTAGGGGTGAGCAAGAGCTGACCCGTCTACTAATCTAACTCGGTTCGAAGTTGATTTGGATATGTTCAATTTTTTAAATTAGACCAGATGCATTTTTTAGGACAGTGTAAGTTATGCTTTGGGTTGACTAAACCCGGTTTAGTGTCCTACACAATTTTAAAAAAGTATAAATTTTTTGAAAAATTTTATATTAATAATAAATTTTTATTTAATAGATAATATTTTATATTATACGATATTATATTTGTAATGATATTAAAATATATATTATGAAATATATCTTAACTTAAGTTTTATACTTATTTTATTTTACGATTTAACTATACATAATGTTAATATTGATATTATGTAACCCGTAGGATTGACGCAGTGGTGTAAGGCCCCACTGCATCACATGTGGGGGAACGATCTATTTGGCGAGAGAACCCGAGTTTGATTTCCTCTGTATGCAAAATTCCCTTAGGCTAGCGGCAGTCACGCACCATGAGCGAGATTAGTTTTGACGCAGGACAATATATATATATATATATATATATATATATATATATATATATTAGAGAGAGATCAAATTACACCAATGTAACTCTAAAAGAGTTACACTATTTTAATAACTTGATATAGAATGAAATTTTTATCGATCCAACCGTTGAATTATATCTACATATTATCAAGATTGTTTGTGTCAAATTTTGTCAAAATTGAACAACAATAAGAAGGTAATCAAATTATCCATATTTTAGTATATTTTGAAAAGTTTATATTATGTCGATTTTAATCTATATAAATGAGGTAGCAAATAATTTTGGATTAATTTGAAATTTTGTATACATGATCTATGTGAAAGGAACTTTCAATCTAACGGTGAGTTTTAAGAAAACATCATCCAGTTGAAAGTTATGGAATGGTGTAATAGTTGTTTAAGTTATACCGGTATAATTTGATCCCTCCTCATATATATATATATATATATATATTATGTTAAAACATCCTATTGACTTGTGCTCATCTTATATTTGGATTAGGTTTGGAATCAAATAAATGACCCAATAAAAAATTCAAATCAAATAAGAATAAAAATAAACACGTCTCAACTTATCTTTTATTCATCCCCTATAATTCTCTATTTTATCCTTATAAGATAACACTTTCCTAACTTTTGTTTTTCCTCACCTCAAATAAGATGTAACTTTCCTTATTTATTTGGATTACAACTTTTTCAAAAATTTTTTCGCATGATATCATGTTATATCAGGGGAAAAATTCTTGAGACCTGACATTTTTCCATGGGTATTTACTTGATTGAATATTAGAGTGACTTGTAAACAGATCATCTCCTTACTATTATAGAAGCAATCTATCAGTGGTACTTGATTAATAGAAACAATTAATTAAATCATAGTATCAATATAAGTAGTTTGGTTGCAGTAAAAAAAAATATATATATAAGTAGTTTGGTTCACCAGATATTTATCCACTTGAATATTTAAACCTTTGTTGACTCTAACCTTATGACGACTTTCATTGACTTTCGTAATTGATTCTTTATTTTAATCTTAAGGTGAAGGTGAACCATTTTTTTTATCAGCTGCAGTGAAGATGAAGCATGAATTTAAAAATTAAACAATATTGAAAAAAAAATAAAAATATATGATGTTTTCTCTTGATTTCTTGAAAATATTTTGGCTAACAAGCATGCGCGCGTCGTTAATCATTGCTTTAATTTATTGCCCAAATACATGAATTTGAACTAAATAAGACAAGGATACCTTGACTAGAAAAAAATATAATAGTGTATGATGAAAGAGACCTGTGAGAGTGAGAACCGGTTCCTTCTGGTACAGGTCTTTTTCTAAATAAATCAATACTAGCAAAAAAACATGCCTTGGTGGTTCTATCTATTCATGCCTGCTTTTTTACATTTGTTTTCAATATTTTCTTCCTTCCCAAAAGAAAGAATATATTGTTTCTTGATTTAAATTTTGTTTAATTAGATTATTTTCTCCATCCAATTTTTTCTCTCCTCTGTCTTTTCGACTTTTCTATTATTACTTCATTTTGCATAGGGTGTCATCAATTTTAATAGTCATTAGATTTTGTAAAATAGCACCAAATCAGTTCCTAAATTAGCACTGTAATACATTTATTTTCTTTAATCGGATAAATTATGACTATTTTTTCCTAAATGACTATATTAATGTCAAGACGTTTTTGATTAATTACTAATATATGCAAAGGAAAAAAAACAGAGATTACTCTTTTATATACGGGGGTGACTGAAAATCACATTCTAGTTCTTGGCTGTTTATTTTATTGGCTTTTTATTATACTCGTAAATTATTTAGCAATAAAGAAGAGAGTAAAGAAAAATGGATTTCATGTGTGAAATGGTTTACAGTTTACTTTCCCTTTTTAATTTTCGAACTTGAATAATGCAGCTAAATTATATGTATTGAAATTGGTCCGAGTGATATTGGACTCGGTCCCTTAAGTAAGGTCTCGGATTCGAGTCTTGTGTATAGAAAAAATGTGGTTGGAATGGGAGAATCCCACTAAAGGTGACCAATCAGGTTTTCCGACAGAGATTAGTCATCCACAAAATTAGTTGATACTTCGTACTAATAACATGGTAACCAAAAAAAAATTATATGTATCGGTACCACAGCTAATAATACACTTCAAGAGCTAACATCTACATGATTTCTCTTAAAAAAAAAAAAAACTTAGTTTAAATTATCTCTAAGATTGAAAGACTGTTTCTTGTGGACAGCATATTTATTATTTATTTTTCCAAATATTTCTTTTGGCATATCTGGGATTCGGAGCAACAAATTGGAGATGAAAACTAAGATCAAGATGCTATCATGTGAAATGATTTCATTGATACGTTTGATTGTCTTCGTAGCCCATCTTCTGCCCAAATGAGGGTTAAGTTTCATGGTGTTTCCTTTCGTGCAGTCACCATATTGAGTAGTTCTATTATGGTATTGGTCATGTGCTAGCTAACAATTTAATATTGGAGCTGTTAAAAAAAAAAGCAACAATTTAATATTGGAAGTTACCCACCATAACTTACCAGATAGTTGGAACATAGTGGATTGAAAAATAATAAAAGGTAGAAATCTGCTCATGTATTTAGTTATGAAAGTATTACTTCCTCCTATTATCCAAAATGATTGTCACATTTGGAAAAAAATTTCTTCAAAATAAGTATTAATTACTTTTTTTTTTCACTAATACCCCTAATAAGTGTTTCTTTAGCTTTTCAATGTAATATTAATAATAATATTAGTTTTGTAAAATTATTTCTCTATTTCATCTATTTAATAATTTTTCTTGATTTGTGTAAAAAACTTAGAACGACACTCATTTTGGGATAGAGGGAGTAAAAAGATAATTGAAAACATGACACCCTGAGTTGTGATGAAGATCCAATGAAGTTCTCATTCCTCATCTTGTATTTGATAAATGGCATGTTTGGCTAAACTTATCTAGAAATACTTCTATGAGAAAAAAAACAAGAAGAAAAATATAAAATGAGCTTCTTCATAAGCTTATGGAGAGACCCATTTCTTTCTTTTTTTTCTTCTTCTAAAAGTGTTTTTGGATAAGCTAATCCAAATAGGCCAAAGTGATCGGAAAAGTAAATGAAGTTTCACTAAACAATAGGGGTGTTTATGAACCGATCAAATCCAATAAAAATTGAAAAAACCGATCCAAAAAACCGAAAATCGAAAACCGAATGGATCGAAAATTGAAAAAATCGAAATTTTTTATTGGATTGGATCGGATTTTGGATTTGATTTTGAAATCCAATCCAATCCAATCCAAACTAAAGTTATATATACATATACATTTTTATTCATAAATTTATGATACTACTCATGTTTATATTTTTATTTCTTATATATTTATAAAATTATCACATAACTTATATTTATTTGTGAAACATCTATTTAATTGAAGATATTTTTTTTAGTAACTATTTGATTAAAGGTACATAAGTATAATTATTAAGTTATATAAATTTACTTTTAATAGTATATATTTGAAGAGTTATACTATTATTAGTTGTTTATTGACTTATAAATAAGATATTTAATATTTTAAATTATCTTTTATTATGTTTAATATATATTATCATTTATTTAATACTTTCTCCAAAGAAAAATATAAACAAGACTAAAATCGAAAACCGATCCAATCCAAACCGATTTAAATTGGATCGGATTTAAATTTTTTATCAAACAAATTGGATGATTAATTAAAAAAATCGAAATGATTGGATCAGATAATTTTTCTCTTCAAAACTAAACCAATCCAATCCGCGAACACACGTACTAAACAACAATGCGAAACGTGGCGCCAAACTTTCTATTTTGCTTTTAATATTTGAACCATCAGATTAATCCAACGGTCACTATCACTGCTAGAGAAGGATGTAGAAAAAAAAATCTGATGGAGAGGATCCAAATCCAAACAGAGCATTAATGCTGGAAGTCTGCACGTGTTTCATTATGCTACTTTGGCGGTTACGCATTTTCCATCACTCCGTAGTACATTCAATCATGCATATGCTGAAGAAGGAATGTTAATGATAATCATCTCACTCTTCAAACATGGGTTTGTCCATCACGAAATTGCAGTTAATTATTTAAGATATCAATTTCTCTTAAAATTTACATTGACAATATCGATATATATTATTACTATGCACCATTAATTAAATCATTTACAAGTGCCTTCAGATAATGTATTACTTCTATAGTATCTCATGGTAAGCTATGATCATTTCATAATTGGCTCTTGTTGGTTTATATATAAGTTTTTCTTTTAGTTGACTATACAATATCATACGACAGCCTAAGTAATTTCAATTGTTTAAATAATTAACATCAGTAGTATTTTAACAATAGCCTCCGTATTATATGTTATTTAGGCAATGTCTTCTAGAATCAAAACTTTAGTATTATTACCTTGCATTGGCACTTTGGAATATACCTTGGCTTCATCATTGTTTTGCACCTCTTAATTATTGATTTTTTTTTCTACAATGGTCGCACTGAAGTTTGAACCTATGACCTCCTGCATTTACTTCAATCTTCTATCATTAGGCTGACCCTAGTTGATACAACTCTTAATTATTATTAGCTTTAATATTGTCATACATCACGTATTTTTGTATGAGTATTTTTTTTTTTTTTGTGTTCTTATTAATTAAAATTTATTTTGATCGTAGGATGTTGCTAACAAATGACCCATTTAATTAACTTCTAGACCATTATTTATGCACATATAAAAAATGCTAGTAATATCCCCAAATGGGATCATTTTAAATCCCATCTCTCAATCTTCCCCTGAGATAGAAGCTCAACTCTCTACCAGTGTGACTCCAAGTTTCTGGACATATACCGTGACAGTCTCTATCATCCTTATGCCATACACATTTTCTTCCACATATTTACATTCAGAAAATTAGATGTTGACATATTCCAATATTTGATTACTTTCCTCCCTAATCAAATTATATTTAGAGAAATTGCATTTGTATAATATTTTATATATTTTTGTAACATAAAAAAGAGGTCAATATGAAAGAGAAGAGAAAGAAGTATAGAATGAAATTATTAATGTAATCAAAAGAGACAAATAAAAAAAATTAATATTGTATCGACATAGCATATCTTGTACTTAATTAATATTAGCCATCGCCTAGCATGTGGAATGTAGAATTTTTTAGCATTAGAAGCCAAACAAAAGATTCCTTTTGGATGATTATATTGCCTGTCCATATGTTTCTCCTCTCCTCCTAAACACCGATCCATGCACACCACAGATAACAACTTTATGTGGCATTTGTGAAATTAGTTAACTAGAGAACCCAACCATGAATGCATGTATTCTATTGCGTACAAGTGCATGTGTCAAAAACACTAAGATCCACTTCTTGGAGTATACTCATGGTTGCATGCACCAAACACATGCATGGTCGACATCTTCCACCGCATGGTTACGTAAATAACAACCCTGTCACTGTTCATATAGCATCCCTTTGGATTAATTATCTTCATTTCGTATGTTAAGCAAAACAAAACATCACGGTCAGCTTGCACGTGAAAGGTTGAATATTCAATTTCCTTAATTTCTTCTACGTGTTGTCCATGACATGTAAAATCACGATCAATCGCGAACCTCAAACCAATGTTCACGAACCACGATCAACAAACACAAATGATCACGAACAAAATATGCCTGAGACGTGTGTTAGACATACTGTCCTCAAGGATTTATCCGCGTAAAGCGCAAATCCCCCAGGATTTAACAGGCTCTTCCCAATAAATTGGGGCAACAGAACTAGCAAGCTTTTTCTAATAAGATAACCTAGGATTCACATAATGAAGCAAAGAGAAAAAAAATTGAAAGAGCTCTCGCTGACCATATGAAGCATATAGATATTTATAAAGAAAAGATAAGATTTCTCAAATCACCCAAGACCAAGTCAAAGATAAGGTAAGACCTAGTCTGTTTCTAAAACCACCCAAGACCAAGTCAAAGATAATGTAAGACCTAGTCTGTTTCTAAAATCACCTAAGACCAAGTCAAACAAAAGAAACTCTTTTTAATAAATAGTAAAATAATTTTAAAAAGATTATATTTAATTTAATAGACATGTTAACCTTTTGAAATATCAACAAAATATACAACAATCTCCCACATATTTCAAAAGGTTAAATAAAAAGTTTTCAGAAACTATAAGAAATTCCTGGGTTCTCTTTCTCTTGGATGTAATACATCGGACTTGGTATAGCAAGCTATATGAACCAGACCTAGACTGATAAGACTTAACACACAGTGTAATTGGTGTAGCAAGCTATATGAACCAAAGACACTTAGTGTATGTTAGAGGTCTACCAATCACACTACACCCCCACAATCCTTGTTGTTATCGTTGTTTTGCGCTACTAGGCCATGCGCGCGCCCGGTATTCATGAGTGCTCTAGAGATCTCGCCAAGATCTCATACAAGCGGCCCCACTTGACACTCATATAGGTGATTTCATCAAGTGTATGCTGCAAATCATACACCACCCATAAGGGATATGAAAATCATTAAAAACTTTATAAGTTGTTAAGCATTCTCACAACCACGAAAAGCTTAACTATAAAGTTTAACCTCTCAATAATGCAGTGTCTAGCACTTTCTCACACCATAGGAAGGGACTAAAAAATTAAAAATTAAAAATGATTAAAATCAATTTTAGTGCTAGCAGAACTGACAAGTGACTTGTTCTTACCCATATGAACCTTCTTCATGGGATCTCCAATCACAAAGGTTGGGTTACCATCACTTGTTTGTTTTCAAGTGGCTTAATAAAGTCCCATTCCCCTCGATGTTTCATGCAATAATCTGTTCCCTAGGGATTTAAGTCTGAGGATCGGCCGAATCCATTAAGGACTTCACATAATCAAAAGATTTTTATCTTTTAAGCAATTGCTTTATCACATTATTTCTCAATTTATATTCCAAAGGAATATTTGCTTAAGTGATTTTTTTTAATCACTAAGCCTCATAATCAACCATCTCCAAAGTAATAAATTCTCACTCAATTATTATTTATTTGGTTGATCAAGTAACGGACCACAACCTAGTGTAGTGACACACCTCTAGTGGATTTTGTCTCATTTGGATCAAAGATCCATATAACATCACTGTATTTTACAGTGGAAAATCCACCATGTTCAATACCATAATTTGTGATACCTCTCAAGCATCTCATACTATGCTTAACATGGAGAACATCACACTTTACACTACAGCCAAACAAAATTAATTACTCAAAATATTGCTAATAGTTCACACAGTCCCCACTAACTTATGTCACAAAAGACAGTTGCTTTCAAAAGCCACATTTAGAGAACTCACATTCTAAACATCCCATTATAAGTATTTTCTTAAAATAAAATTATCACTTTTAAAACTCCATAAAACCCCAAAATAATTGTTGGCATACCCCCACATTAATCAATCCTAAATCATTTCAACATATAATAATCAAACTCCATAATATTCTTTAGTCTCGGTCATCATACTTAGAACATATATATACTCATAGTCATAGCAAAACTATAATTTAAATTTATCAACAACCGCATCTCATATAACATGCACTTAACCATGCAATAAATATGACCTCAAACATATATATATTTACAAGGTATATTATGTTATCATAATACTCCTTTTTAAGCACATATTTATAATCATGTTAGGGCCAACAAAAAGTAAACAAATATTGATGAAGCAGCGCTAAGCACTAACATAAAAGGGTACCAAAAAGTTGCAACTTGTAACTACTAAAATACCAATACAAAATGATCAGCTCAAAACATTCAACAAATATGCTAAACACCTCATTTATACTAAGGTCAAAACCATTAAAAAAAAATCCAACAGTGAGTCTCATCTCATTAACGGGGACTGGTGCTCTCAGTATCATACTAATTATTAGTTCTCCAAAAGCTTTTGACTCAACACATGTATATAAAGCCTCCCAATTACACATAACACTAAAATTAATTTGAAGGAGGCATACCTGCATCGTTGTTTCTAACCTCAATATGATAATGACAGAGCTTCTCATTTGCATCATCTATGCCTCTTTGTGAACAAAGTCACCTCAACTCCCAGTATCATAACATTAGGAATAAAAAAAATTGAAAAGAAAGGCATACCTTCTTCTCACAGTGACTAAGCACTACACCTTATTGATACCATTGTGTTTTAAGAAATTGTCCCTCGCAGCCATTTCATTAAACAACACCCTTGCACTTGCCACATCTCCAAACTTGGATTGGAGAGTTGCCCACATAAATA
The DNA here is from genome assembly GCA_026413185.1 of Pueraria montana var. lobata. Taxonomy (NCBI): domain Eukaryota; kingdom Viridiplantae; phylum Streptophyta; class Magnoliopsida; order Fabales; family Fabaceae; genus Pueraria; species Pueraria montana. The sequence goes on from CM048656.1 coordinate 38,360,069, forward strand.
TTCAGGTAAATATTTTCCACTTCACGAAGCAAAAGGTTGCCACATAAATCGTAGCATAATCACGAGAGTGATTCAAACGACACCTAACAGAATTTCTATATACTCCCAATCTCGATATGAGAGAGTACGTACCAGGGCTGATGGCTCAAAAAAAAAAATTATCCCAAACCAAAAACTCATGAAAAGGTGAATAATATCCAAAACAGAACTGCCTCTACTACGGTTCTAATGTGAGGTTCTCTTCTTTGACACCTCTATCGAGTTATCAGGCAATATCTTTTTTTTTTTATATTATTTACAGCATATCAGGCAATATCTGATTACCACGAAATTTTAAAAACGCAAGTTTTCTTCACAACATGGCAATGTTGTTAGGTTCTAAGACCTTGGACGATGTCCAACCCCTCGAATTTCGGTTTTGATGATAATAACTAAAGGATAAATTTTGAAGTATCTAATGATCTAGTTTGAGTGTTATAGGATTTACGTCGTCCAATTCCGCAATGGTATTGTATCTCTCAAACTTGGACTTTATGTTTTAATAAAGAAAGCGTCCAAATGTGTTTTATAAAGAACCCTACAGGCAGCGTCCAATGCTCCTATGAGAGCAAGCGTCCAACGCTTGAAAAAACACTCTCTGTAGTTTCTATCTTAAAATACGTTTTTCAATGTTGATTCAATATAAGGCAATGATCACTCTCTCATATTTTAACATGCCATTCTATTTGATCTTTTCGAATAGTACTGAACAGGAAAAGAAGAAGCTTCTCTCTGCAGAAAAAGTACAAGTAGGAGAGGCGCTACAAGTACGGCTGTCACTTCCATCACTTCACCCTAAGTCAAAATGTGACAACGGCCATATACTACAGAAAGAATCGCTCTTGGAAAAGGAACAGATCCCTCAACGGATACCTTTCAACAAGCTTCCTATATATACAAGAATGAGCTCACATATCATCTGATGAAAAATTGAAAAAGAGCTGAATCTCTGTCAAAACGACTGGACGATCATAAGCAAAAAGAGCATTCATCTTAGCTTTGCTAAGCGAGTCTGTATACTCATACTTATTGTAATATCCTCTCAGTGAGAGTTAAGTTTTACTTACAATCTCAAACAATTCTGTTTGGAAAGCCAGGAGTGGCTTAGTGTTAAAGAATACTTGGTTTTGTGTTTAATCTCAAGGGGAGATTAAGGGTGTGCCAGAAGTGGCCTAGAGAATACTTGTAGCCAGAAGTGGCAAGGTTAGAATACTTGAGAGTAATCAGATCTTGATTAGTATAACCCTTCAAAAGTTTTTGAAGGAGAGCTGGACGTAGCTCAGTTGAGTGAACCAGTATAAAACTAAGTATTCTATTCTCTCGCCTTCTAGCTTACTTGCATTTCTTTTAAACTATCTCTTCAACATACTACGAAAGGGTTTCTATACACATTTTATCTAAGTTTATCTATTACGTGTATTCTAACGAAAGGGAAGAAGAGTAGTTTCTTTGGACTGTTATTTTTTAATCGGCTGGACGATAGCTTGTTTTTCTGTTTTACTAAGTTCCTGTAAAACATAAAGATACACTATCTTTACATTAGCTAAAGTTTTCCAAAGAAATTTTAAATACACTATTCAACCCCCATTCTAGTGTATTTCTCTATATTTCAAATGTTATGAACATCTTAAGCAGGATGTATAACCTCAATAATCATAAAATAATATGTAGCTGAAAATAATGCATCTTGCAAAACAAATATGACACATAATTAAATTGACAAACAGATTTATATATTGCATTCTCCATTGATAATCACTCAATACGCATAATCTTATCGGTTAAATTACTATTCACTGAACATAATAAAACTAAGTATTCTATTCTCTCGCCTTCTAGCTTACTTGCATTTCTTTTAAACTATCTCTTCAACATACTACGAAAGGGTTTCTATACACATTTTATCTAAGTTTATCTATTACGTGTATTCTAACGAAAAGGAAGAAGAGTAGTTTCTTTGGACTGTTGTTTTTTAATCGGCTGGACGATAGCTTGTTTTTCTGTTTTACTAAGTTCCTGTAAAACATAAAGATACACTATCTTTACATTAGCTAAAGTTTTCCAAAGAAATTTTAAATACACTATTCAACCCCCATTCTAGTGTATTTCTCTATATTTCAAATGTTATGAACATCTTAAGCAGGATGTATAACCTCAATAATCATAAAATAATATGTAGCTGAAAATAATGCATCTTGCAAAACAAATATGACACATAATTAAATTGACAAACAGATTTATATATTGCATTCTCCATTGATAATCACTCAATACGCATAATCTTATCGGTTAAATTACTATTCACTGAACATAATAATCACTCACAGCAAACACAATCTTTCATGAACATAGCTACTTCCTGTTTTCAATTTTCTCTTTCATTTTCAAAAGAATTTCTTTCAATTTCAAATTAAGAGAGGCCGAGACAGCTCATATAATCACAATTAATGTGGACAAAACTTAATTAGCAATAAAAAGGTCAATTCCTGAAATTCATTGTATATAATTAATTAGTTCCAAATTAGAAATTGTTTGTTCTTGCTATGGCCCAATAGATTATTGGTATTGATATTAAAACCCCATATGTCTCGCTATTATACTTTTTCTTGTCTCGTATTTTTTTTTAATATTAAAGAAAAAAAATTAGAGTCATAGTAGAACACATACCAGTGAGGATAGTTTTCCGTCTCGATCATATTCACTACGGATAAAATTTTTTTTGTGAGAAATAAGGAAGATAGCAAAATGTCCTTGCCATGTTTTGCCGTCGAGCTTGCAAAGGACGACAAGATTCAACCACGCGACACGTGTTGGAACCAGCTCCCTCGTCGCGGCGGCACTACAAGATTGCCATCGATAGTCGTTGCAGGCGAGGTATGCTACCACTGTGATAATGTGGTCGCCATCAATAATCAGCAAATTCGTTGCATCCATCCTAATCATCATCGACTTCACAACTCAACGCCTTTGATCGATCCACCAGACTCCACGAGTGCAAAATTGGGTGCACGACTCAATTGAGAAGCCCCTCGAATTTTACGGCAGTATCGAGGTTTTGAGTTTTTGAACAATTTCGTGAATGACAAAAAAAAACATAAATCCTTGAGATTGTTGTCCATGGCATGTAAAATCACGATCAATCACGAACCTCAAACCAATGTTCACGAACCACGATCAACAAACACGAATGATCGCGAACAAAATATGCCTGAGACGTGTGTTAGACACACTGTCCTCAAGGATTTATCCGCGTAAAGCGCAAATCCCCCAGGATTTAACAGGCTCTTCCCAATAAATTGGGGCAACAGAACTAGCAAGCTTTTTCTAATAAGATAACCCAGGATTCACATAATGAAGCAAAGAGAAAAAAAATTGAAAGAGCTCTCTCTGACCATATGAAGCATATAGATATTTATAAAGAAAAGATAGGAATTATCAAACCACCCAAGACCAAGTCAAAGATAAGGTAAGACCTAATCTGTTTCTAAAACCACCCAAGACCAAGTCAAAGATAATGTAAGACCTAGTCTGTTTCTAAAACTACCTAAGACCAAGTCAAACAAAAGAAACTCTTTTTAATAAATAGTAAAATAATTTAAAAAAGATTATATTTAATTTAATAGACATGTTAACCTTTTGAAATATCAACAAAATATACAACACTACGTGCTGATATCATATCCCGGTTAAGCATTAGCAACTTTTCTAGGCAAGTGAAGGGTTGTTATATTATATTAGGAGTATTGTAAATTTGTAATTTAATTTGATTTCTATTTTTAGATATAAGATTGTGAATCATAAATAAAAATAATATATGTTTTGTATTAGTTTAATTTAAATGCTATATCAAATTTAAATTAAACCTCAGTGACTTAAACCAAATTAATCTTTTACAATTTGAATCAATTATTCAATTTTTAGATTTTTAACATTTTTATGTGACTTTTAGATTTATTTTTAATTTAACAATTCGTAAAATAAATTGATACAATGTAAAATCTAATAACCATAACTAAAAATAAATAAAAGACCACACATGCTAATGTGATGATGATGATAATGATATATATATATATATATATATATATATATATATATATATATATATATATATATATATATATCACCGAAATATAATAACCTTGACCTACATATATAACCAAAATTATCACTCTAAACAAAGAATTGGATTTTATATGAAAGTATAAGATATCAAAAACAGTGTAAAATATAAATATTTTACATTGTCATCTAATCACAAAACGCTATATATGATAAGTTTGTTTACTTTTATAATAACTACATTAAAAGTTATATAAAATGATTTGCGATTAGATGACAGTTTAAAATTGTTTTATACTATCGGTGTATAATTATTAAACTTATATATTAAAGGTGTAGTTGAATTTAGTTCGTTTAAAATTTTTCCGTTATCAGGTTAATTTTTTTTTTTTATTAATTTAAGAGTTCAAAATGATTAGATTTAGTTTTCATATCTCATTATTTTATGTCCTGCGTGGAGTACTTTCTAGATTCTAATAGATTTGAAAATAGAATGAATTATCACTTTCGTTCATATCTATTGATGTCTTAGCTTTTTTTTTTTTAAATTATATATTTTACAAACCTAAAGTATAATCATTAATTATTTTTTTCACCTATATCTTTATTTAATAATTACTACAATAGTAATTTTTCATAAGTAGGGAAATATTAAATAACAGTATTTTAATTCAAATATAACAATATTTTACGTCTATTAAATAATCTATGTAAATAGATACTGAACGAAGGTTGAAATAACATACCTTTATTTTTATTTTTATTTTTTAACAGTGAAGTAACGTACCTTAAAACTCAGGATAAACTACATTTTTAATACCTGAAAGTATAATCCATTTACCTGAAAATATAATCTACTTTCACTTAGATCCCTGAAAGTTTGAAACTGTCAATTATATCCTAAAAAGTATAATTTGTTTGTAACTTTAGTCCTTCTTATAAAAAAAACTTTCTTTAAAATTACTGTTCGTGCCTACATGACACGCTATTTGCCTACATGACATATTATTCATGTGTGCACTGTTAATTGTCACATAGGTAGATAAAGTTTTAAATAAAGTTTTTTTAATGGAAGGACTAAAGTGACAAACAAATTATACTTTTAGGGACCTGATTGATAGTTTCAGGAGGTGTATTCAATTAAGATTTGGAAGGATTTTAAAAGACATTTTTTTTTATATAAAAAAGTTTTGTGATATTCAATCAGGATTTTTAAAGAAGATAAACAAGTTTTATAGTATTCAATTAAGAATTTCAAGATTTTTTTTCATGACAACAAAATCCGGTGGTATTCAATCAAGATTTTTTACAACTTAAAAAAAGTCATATGGTATTCAAAATCCTATAAATTTCGATGGATTGTTTTGTAAATTGGATTTTGATGGATTTTGTGTGACTTTTTAGTTATATGTATAAATACCACACACATCAAACAATCATGCCCAAATCCTTAAGATTTTTGTAAACCCTTGGGATTTTTCTGCTCTTCCATTCCAGACTTTTTCTTTTTTCCATCATCACGCATACTTTTCTCTCTGATGGTGGTAATATTGCTAGAGTAATTGGTCATCTCTTTCTTCTAATCCTACACACGCTCTTCATATGATCCTAACAGTGATGCGTTCGTACCGCCAAATCACTATGAACCACCCTACCAGCCTACATCATCTAACCAAATCCACCATCCAATTTCCTTAGGTTCGGAGGTTTCTGCTAAAAAATTAAGTTGTCATAAGAGGAGTAGATCTGAGCATGAAGGGAGTTCTAGTTCATCATGACCAACAATCAAGTCAAAGTACTGACATTGAGACTATTGTTTTCAATTTTTTAAAAAAAGAAAGAGATAGAGAAAGATTGAAAAAAAAATTGTATTGATTTTATTTTTTTATCCAAATCTTATAATTTATTTGTTATCTTTTTCTTTGACTATGGTAATTTTGAATGTTTTCTAAAAATTCATATTCATGAAATTTTTTAAAATCTTGTAAATCCATAAAGTCCTTTCAAATTCTATAAATTCATATTTTATAAATCCATTAAAATCCAAACTACAAAATCCTAATCATAAAAGTTTTTTAAAAAAATCTTAAAAGCCATTACAGTCCTACAAAATTTTTTAAAATTCACAAGATTTTTTTATGCAAAAAAAAATCTATTAAAATTCTAATTAAATACATTCTCTCACACTTTCAGACCAAAGTGACGTAGACAATAAAAATTACGTTTAAACAGGTAACGTTCAAATACAATAACGAAGCTGAATGAGTGACTCAAATTAGTAATTCAACGGATCTGAGACAGCACGGTAACCAATGAGATTATCTCATGGCGTCACCCAATCGAACTTAATTACTCATCCATTAAATATTTATTTTTCAAATTGTCAACCGTTAACGTGACCAATTACTCAATCACATTTATTTATATTTTATAGTAATTTTTTTTATTCATTTATATTTTATAAATTTGAGTGTTTATTTTTAAATAAAAATAATATTAAGAGTTTCTAAAAAAAAAATATTTTTATTTTAAGTAAATTACATTAATCATTTCTGAAATTTCATGAAATTACATAAATATTTTTGTTTTTTTAACATTTACAAGAACATCCCTTATACGTAATATTTTTTCAAACAATTGAGGGAGACCATTATAATGTACAAGGGGGTATCGGTATAATGTTTTCAAACAATCAAAGAGAGTTAGTTTAGGGATAGAAAAAATATAGGAAGTTTCTATAATTTCACAAAACCTCATGAGTGGTTAGTTTAATTTACTTTTTTATTTTTATTTTTTCTCAAAAAATAGTACTTGTTCTTACCAAGTTCTTCAGTGAGGACATTCTATTTTTCTGATTGCCGAGCTCTCAGTAAGGATTGCTTGATATGTTCAATCTTCCAATTAGGACAAGGTAGAGGTACCTGCAAAGGGAACTTCGATGCTTAAGTTAGTATTGAGTATCTGTATATTCTATTGACCGACCAACCTTTTCTCCTTTTGTCTCTATATCATAACTCATCCTTCCCCGGGGTAACTGCCGAGTTCCCCTCAACTGGTCGTGCTTAGAATTGGAGAGTAAGGGTTAATAACCGTAAGATTGGTCTTAGTCTCCTGTACGGTCCACAAGCCCCCTAAGCTCAAAGTTCAAAGAGGACGAAAGAACTTGAAAAGCCGAGTACCGACCTTCATGAGGTGAACTTTAAAGATAGGATATTATAAAAAAATACCTGGTCAAAGATTTCATAAATATATTTTGATCACAGCAGTTGTTTGAAGATGTTTTTGTCCTAGATGGTCATATGATTTTGCCACGTGTCACTAATCGGTCACAATTGTATTAAACGGCTCGCGTCGTTTCGATGCTGTCTTAAAACCCGTGGCGGCGGCTTGTATGAGAAGGTAAGAACTCTGATGAAATGATGTTTCGATTCGCGCGCTTTCATTATGAGAGTTTGTAACCATTGGTGTTTCTGGGCTACCTAAAAGTCTCTTAAATCCCTTCAAAGTCTATAAAAGAAAAGGTTTTCTATTTCATCCAACTCATTCTCACTTTGAGCCCTTCCCACGGAAAAATTTAGAACGCTTTTGGTGTTGCTTCATAGGAACGCATGCAGAGGAGTAGAACACCTTCCTTCTTCTTCTTGCTAGGTACGTGTTCACTCCATTCATATTTGTTTCCTTTTATAATGTCTTCTCAATCTGGTGAGAGAGGGGGTTCTAGGGATGAATCTCCGATTCGGAGATCTCTTTTAGAAAAAGAGGGTCCAAAAATGGATGAAGGTTATGATGATGGTTTATTTTCTTCTTCTTCTTCTTCCGATTCTGGGTTATTTAGAGAGTTAATGAAGGGTCCTAGGGAGGAATTAGTGGCTACTAATGTGATTAATGAGGTCGCGACTGTAGTTGTAGATGATGAGGGAAATGACATTGTTGCAGATGTGAGTGTTGAAGATGTTGGGGGTAATGTTGGGGGTATTATCTCATGAGGCTAATGATTTTGTTGAAAATGTCGCCCCTTTAAAAGTGACTCGCAAACGACAAGAAAAATTGGTAAAGATTGAGGGCCCCTCTGAGGAAAAGAAGAGGAGACGCCAAAAAAGAGAGGATATGTTCCTTCCAGTGACCTTAGAGGGTTATACTTGGGTGAGTAGTGAAGTGAACACATATGCTTCTCATTTTCAGAGTTTGAAGTAAATGACCGACTTGAAAAATAGGATAGACCTGACCGACACCAATGTGCCTAATTAGGTGATTGCCGAACATTGCCTTCTGATTTTGAGTGTCAAATGTTGACCGAGTTGAATGTGGCTCCATCTCAACTCCACCCTAATAGCTGGGCCTTCATAAAAGCGTTTGAGAACTTATGTTACTATTTACATCTACTATTTACATCTTGTTCCAACCATTAACAAACTTATGTATTTTTATTGCACCAAAATAGGCGAAGGTAGCAAGGCTAGTTGGGTTTCCTTGTGTAGTGCTCAGTATGGTAGTTTATTTACCCTGTTTAACCAATCTTGGAAAAAATTCAAGACTCTTTTTTTCAAAATAAAACCTAACCCTTCATATGCCGATCACAAAACCCTTTTCTACAAACCTGATGGGACAAGGAAATTTCCCTTGTATTGGCAATAAAAACCTGTTAGGTTCAAATCAAGGGTCGAGTATCTGTTAACTCTTGAGGACAGGAAAGATATTTTGACCATTGCTAATTTTCCTCGGAAGATGAATATAAAAGGGGCCATAGACCTTCCTCTTTCAGTGTGTGTTGATAGGGCACTTAGCAGTAAGTATTACCCCTCGTGTGTTGCTTTGTGACTTTTTCAAATATTCCACTATTATTTATTGCAAGTTTGTTGTGTAGGCATCATGAAGGGTCATGACTATAAAAAGTTAAGGAACATTGTTCCAGAATCTGAGCAAGAAAAGGTGTCATCGGCTTATGCCGATTTATTCAAGCCGAGAAAGAGGAAGAGAAATGATGAAAATGGTAGCAAGGCACAGTCATGTGATCAACCTGTGGGTAATGTACAGCAGCCGGAGGTGGCAAATCATGATGCGTCCGAGCAAGTGTCCAAGTAGGTGGTTAAGCGTGTTGAGAATTTGAAAGTTTCAGAGGTCGCCAAGGTGACTCAGAAAGGAAAAGAGGTCGAGGTCCTTGGTGATAGCATTATTCCTCCTCCACCTTCTGAGGTTAATGAACTCATGCCGACTTCACCCGACGGCCCCCCGCCACAAAGGACCATAGTACTTCGCCACCACAAAGGGAAACTACGTAGAGTTGATCATGCAACAGTCACCAATGCTCCTTCTTTGTGGAATTCCGAACTGAAAAGTGCCGAATTCATAAAGAATGAATCTTTACTTTCAAAATACGACAGAGATATTATGGACTACGTGGTGCCGAAGAGAGTTTGGACGCAGCAGAAGTGTTCCTTCCCCGTTCAATTGCATTGATCCGACACTGGAGGCCAAAACTTGCTAAGGTGGACAACAAGTTGAAAGTTGTGGCCAAGGAGAAGATGGCTTTGAAAGAAAATGCTGCAAAGAAAATTAAGAGCTTGGAACTTATATTAGCAGAGAAAAATCAAACAATTTAGGGGTATGAGGATGCCTTCAGTTTGAAAGTTAAATAGAACAATCAACTAGTAAGGGATGCTGAAGTTTTGTAGGAGAGTAACCAGGAATTGTCCGAGAAGATTGATCAACTGGTTAAGGATTCTGCAGATTCTAAAAGATTGGTTGAGACACTTAGCTTCTAGCTGACGAAAGAAGAGAATAAGAGAAAGAATTTAGAATCTGAGAAGAAATTGGTTGAAGATGACAACAGAGATTTGATTAAGAAGATTGATGAGTTGACTAAAACTATTGCTGACCTTGAAGAAGGAAAGTGTAAATTCAGCAACAAGATAGATGAGGCGAAGAGAGCAATCATTTATGCTCACAGGGAAGGATTCAAGAAAGCTAAGAGGCAGATTTCTCTGTTCCTTCCTGAGTTTGATTTGAGAAACCTTAATGTTGATGTGGATGTAAAAGATGGAGTTTTGATGAGAGAATCTCAAATTGAGACTTTGGAGGAATCAAAAGAAGATGAGACAACATCTATTGGGGCATAGGAAGCAACTTCACACCCCCCCTGTCTAAGTATAGATAGTTATTTATGTAAGAGTTGACACTATTTTTGGTTAATATTAGTGTCAAGTATTGATGTCGCTTGTAATGACAATGTTACCAATAATGAAATGAAGTTATATTTGCTCATACTTTCTTCTGATAATAACAAGTGATGTATTTACTAGGAAAACATGCTAGTAATGATATAAATTTGTTGATTTGGTAGTAAAGAGTATTGTAATGTAAGCAATAAGATCGGAATCTTATTAACATTGCAGTGAGGCTGAAAAATCGATATTGAGTTGTATATAATAAGATTGGAATCTTATTAATGCTTGAATACAGCTGAAAAGCCGATTTGGAGTTGCAAGAATAATAAGATCAGAATCTTATTAATATTGCAATGGGGATGAAAAGTCGATTTGGAATTAGAAACATTTCTCATTCAAGTAGTGTTAGGCTGGATGCGCCGAAGTATGATAAGGAGCAAATTCAAGTAGTGTTAGGCTGGATGTGCCGAAGTATGATAAGGAGCAAGCCTTATCTTATGACCGACCTTATATCAGCTTTCGCCTTATCTCACCCTTACTCATAGTCAATTTATCAAGACAGTATAATATTCAAATACACAACGTTAAAGTGATTTTTGTTAAAGTAAAACATCATTAACGATAAATAGAATTCATAGTAAAAGGATTTCATTAATGAGGGGTGAAATGAGTTTGTATCCTTTTACATTAACGAGGTGTGCCTCATTAAAACCTCTCCGGCCTAAACCCATTATTTTTTTATTTGGGAAAAAAGACTAAAGTAAAAAAAAAGAGTACAACACCTGTTTTCAACTGTAATAAGGCTTTAGATGTGTAGCATTCCAGGTCCTCGGGATGGCCTTTCCTGCTAGTTCTTAAAGACGATATGCTCCGTTTTGTAGAGATTCCACAACTTGGAATGGTCCTTCCCAGTTTGGGGTGAGTTTACTTGCAGAATGGTCCTTCCGAGCTTCTCCACATATTCTCCATACCAGATCGCCAACTTTGAATTCTCTTCTCTTAAACATTGAATCATGCTTCCGAGCTGCTCTTCTTTTACAAGCTTCCTCTTGAATTTGTGCTTCTTCTCTGATTTCTTCTATCATATCCAACTCTACTGCTAGATTCTCAAAATTATGGGATTCTGAGAAGTGTGTTCTTCTAACTGAGGGTTCACCAACCTCAACTGGAATCATTGTGTCAGCACCATATGTCAGTCTGAATGGTGTTTCTTTGGTAGTAGGTTGAGGGGTGCAGTGGTATGCCCAAAGAACACTGGGTAACTCCTCGGCCCATTGACCCTTTGCTCGTCCCAACCTTTTCTTCAACTCAGTCAAAATCACCTTGTTAACGGCTTTGACCTGCCCATTTATTTAAGGATGTTCTACTGATGATACCAAATGCTTGACACCGAGCTGTGTTAAAAATTCTTCATAGCCCTTGTCTGTAAATTGTTTGCCATTATCAGTCACTATGGCATATGAGATTCCATGTCTGCATATTAAGGTCTTCCACTTAAATTTTTTTACTTGCTGAGCTGTGATCTTTGCTAGAGGTTCTGCTTCCATCCACTTTGTGAAGTAGTCGATGGTGACATGTAAAAATTTTGCTTGACCCTTCGCAAGTGGAAAAGGTCTTAAAATGTCCATTCCCCACAAGGCCAAGGTGAGAATATGCTGTGCAACTTCTCTGGAGGAGCATGCTAAACTTTGCCAAACTCTTTGCATTTCTTGACATAATCGGCACAATTTGCTCGGATCGTGGGCCAATAGTAACCAGCTCGAATGACGTGAGCTGCCATATTCCTCCCACCAGTATGCATGCCACATATACCACGGTGTACTTCATTGAGTACATATTCTACCTATTCTCCACTTACACACTTCAACAGTGGAGTTGATATTCCTCTCTTGAATAACTCGCCATTGACGATTAAATAGTGGGAAGCTTCCATCCTGACTTTTTTCGCTTCATGTCCATCCTGAGGTAAAGTATCGTTGGTCAAGTAATGGGAGATCTAGCTCATCCATCCTTCCTGACCGATCTCAAAGATGAAAATTTCAGGTGTCTCAATGCTCGGAAGCCTGAGTGTTTCCTGTATTACAGTTCTGTGCTGATCAAGTTTCTTTGAGCTTGCTAGCTTTGACAAGATATCGGCTCTATCGTTGTTGTCTCGAAAGATATGTCTGATCTCATATTCGTCAAAGTTATCAAGTAACCTCATTGTTAAATGATAGTATTTTTGCATATGTGCATCCTTGGCTTGAAAATTTCCCAATACCTGACCAGTAAAGAGCATTTCTCAAGGTTCAGTCTCATGTTGTGTTGCCTGAGTTTAGAGAAGACTTCAGCTAAGTCTTTGTTGTGTTCTTCTAGAACCTTGGATTTGAAGACCATATCGTCCACATATACTTCCACGTTCTTGCCAATAAGCTCTTTGAAGACCTTGTCCATCAAACGCTGATAGGTAGCACCAGCATTTTCAAGGCCAAACCGCATCACCTTATAGCAATAGTTAGCACCTTCTGTGATAAAGGTTGTTTTCTCTTCATCAGGAGGATACATTTTGATTTGGTTATAGCCAGAATAGGCGTCTAAGAAGCTGAGCAGCTTGTAACCATAGGCTCCGTCCACTAGCCGATCAATGTTGGGTAAAGGATAAGCATCCTTTGGACAAGCCTTGTTGAGGTCGGTGTAATCGACACACATTTTCCATCTTCCATTGTTTTTCTTCACCATCACTACATTGGCAAGCCAGGTTGTGTAGTCGGCCTCCCTGATGAAATTAGCCTTGAGTAATTTCTTTGTTTCAATTTATACTGCCTTACGTCTTTCTTCACCCAACTTCCTTCTCTTTTGAGCAATCGGCTTGGCTTCAGGGAAAATTGCCAATTTATGACAAATGAAATTTAGATCTATACCGGACATGTCAAAGGCACTCCAAGCGAAAAGGTCTGCATTCTGTTGGAGTACTTCTTGGATACTGCTTCTGATTTTGTCATCCATCAATTGACTGAGCTTAGTGCATTGATTAGCTTCTTTACCGAGTTGGAAAGAATATAACTCTTCGATTGGACTTGGCCAAGTATCTTCAAAGTCAGACCTCGGGTCAAAGTCATTCCACCCGAGGTTCAGATGATTGACATTGGCTACCTGTGGACTTTTAAGGCTGTAAGGTTCTATCTTGAGGCTCTTGGCATAACACTCGCGGGCATTTTTCTGATCGGCCTTTATAGTGACTATGTCTCCGTTGGATGATGGGAATTTCATGGCTAGATGTGGTGCCGAAACAATAGCTCCCAACGCGTTCAAGGTCGGTCACCTGATGAGTACATTATAGGAGGTATCAGTGTCAATAAGAATGTATCTCACCATGATTGCTTGAGACAGTTTACTACTCCAAAAGTTGTTAGTAGTTCAACATAACCACGAGTATGAACACGTTCACCTGTAAAACCCACCAAAGGCTCATGGTAAGGTTTGGTGATATCATGAGAAATGTCTAACCTCAAGAAAGTTGACCAATATAGGACATCGGCTGAACTTCCCTGATCGATAAATGTTTTCCTCACTCCCCAATCAACTATGATGATGGTGATCATCATAGGGTCATCTTATTTCGGGTCGGGATCAACAAAATCAGCATAAGTAAATGTAATCTTTGGTAGCGATTGTTGTGAGACATGATCTACTGTATTTACACTATGAATAACACGAAGATGCTTCTTTTTGGCCGAGCTACTACAACCGCCCCTGCGAAACCTCCAGCAATGGCATTAATCACTCCTCGTACTCTGCCATCGCCCTGATTGTTTTGTTGGTTCTGCTCAGAGTCACCCCCTGTTGGTTTTGGTTATTGTCATGGTCTTGTGTTCCACGACCACCTCGGCCTCCACGTGAACCACCTCGGTTTTCGCATCCCCGACCTTGAAAACTGCCTCGGCTGGATTAGTATCCTTTGATGTATTGGTTTAAACATCCTCACTGGACTAATTCTTTTATGGCATCCTTTAGAGCAATACAATATTTTGTTGAATGACCGAAACATTGGTGATAGCAACAATGTTTCGTTTTGTCGACGTTGTCTGACGTGTGGGATGGTGAGGGGAGTGAAAGAATCTCAGCATGGAAAGCTTCTTCAAGGACTCTCGCACTGGACTCGTTGAGAGGTGTATAGGTGGCGTACCTAGGTTGCCAAGGTTGTCTCCTAGGTTTGAAGTCCCTGTCTTTTTTTTTATTGGTTTTATCTTTTTCCTCTAGGCGTCATTCTTTTTTGCATCAGTTTGACGCATCTTGTTGTGGAACCCGGACAATTCCTTCATCTGGATATAACCGGCTGCGCGATGTCGTAACTCATCCATGTTGATTGGTCATTTTTTACATAGGCTATTAGCAAATGGCCCGGGACGTAGCGCTGCTATCATGGAGAGCCGGGCTACTTCGGGGTCGAGATCCTTGATCCTAACAGATATGGCCAAGAACCGTTCCATGAATTTTCGCAAAGGTTCGTCATCGGCTTGCCTCAAGTTTACTAAGGCAACAGGTGTAGTATGATGCGGCCGACTGGTTGCGTACTGAGCACCAAAACGTTGGGCCAAAGTCTCAAACAAGTCTATGGATCACAGTAGGAGTCGAGTATACTAGCTTAGTGCAGGTCCTTTCAAGGATGTTGGGAAAACCCTACACAAGATAACATCTTCATTAGTATATAAGTTTACCTGTGTGACATATGCTTCTAGGTGCTCATCGGGATCTGTGGTGTCATTGTATCGTTCTAGATTCAAAGGTTTCCAACCCAAGGGCAGAGGTACATCCATGATACCGTCAATGAAAGGGTGTCGTCGAGGACTGTTAAGTCCTTGAGACAAAGATTGGATTCGTGAGCACACCGATGTTTCATCTCGTTGATGAGTGTTATGATGGGAATGGTGTGATTGGGTGGCTGTGTTCTGTGGTTGTTGTGACTCGGCTTCATCATGAGTTGGTGTGCGTTTGTTGCTACGTGAGATTCTTGCAACTGTGCTCGGATGGTGGCATTCTCATCACGTAGTGCTTGGAGATCAGCTTCATGCTTTTGTCTGAGTGCGGCGAGGTCGTCTGCATTTTTCTTTTGTAGAGATTCTAACTGTGCACGGAATTCTTGCATCACGAAGGTTTCCGCCATGGTTATCCAACTTCGATCTCCTCGTCTTGTGGTGACCATTAAATGTGTGGCCGCAAGAAAAATTTTCACAGGACCCCCATGGTGGGTGCCAAATGTTCTTACCGAGTTCTTCGATGAGGACCTTCTATTATTCTAATTGTTGAGCTCTCAATAAGGATTGCTTGATATGTTCGATCTTCCAATTAGGACGAGGTGGAGGTACCTGCAAAAGGGACTCCGATGCTTAAGTTAGTATTGAGTATCTGTATATTCTATTGACCGACCTACCTTTTTCTCGTTTTGTCTCTATATCATAACTCGTCAGTCCCCGGGGTAACTGCCGAGTTGAGGTAACTACCGAGTTCCCCTCAACTGGTCATGCTTAGAATTGGAGAGTAAGGGTTAATAACCGTAAGATTGGTCTTTGTCTCCTGTACAGTCCAATACTTAAATCTAATTAATTTACATTTAAACTAAATTTTAAATTTTAATTTTTACTACAATATATCAAATTAAAAATATTTGTACTCATTATTTTACATAAAAGGATAAAAAGATTATTGTAAGTATAGCTCATACCAATTCATTAATTATTGTAAGATTATTGTGGCAGCACTACAAATATGAATGTTGAACTTCAAGTTATCTACAATGGAATTAGCATTGCGTGGTTGGAAGGTGTTCACAATCTCATCTCTTCCACTCTAATTCTAAAGCAGCTCTTCAGCTTGTTTGTGAAGGTGTTATCTCTACTCACCCATTCTACCTATCGGTGTAAATGAGTCAAACTATTCGTGAATTATTTGAGCTCAATTATTTAAATGTTTGATCAAACTCATTTGTTTAGTTAAACAAACAAACTCAAGCTTGAGATTGGACTCGATTATGCATCTGAATTGGCAAATCCAGTTTCAACACTCTTTGTGAGGGAGGGTAACAGTTGCGCGGATTGGCTAGCTAAGAAAGGAGCTATGGAGGATCATCATCTGAGTATCCTTGATACTTGTCCTTCTGGTCTCAAGACAAAATTGCTTGCTGATGCTCTTGGTGTTTTCTTCACCAGACATAGATAGTTGTTTTGTTTTCTGTCTTTAGTTTTCTGCTATATCAAAAAAAAAAAAAATTGACACACCATAATAAATTAACAAGCATAGAGATAATGTGTTTTGATTCAAATAATTTATATTTTCATAAATGTTTAAAATCCCATTTCTTAGTTTCATTTATATATGATAAAATAGAATATCTATTAATATTATTAAATAATAAAATATTGTTATTATATATATATATATATATATATATATAAATTTTTATTTAAATTTAAAAATACTCGTCTGATACCCAAAAAATTTGCTATTCAATATACATGTTTACCAAACTTAACAAGTAAAAATATGAAATTGAGAAGCTACAAGTGTCTTTTATTTTTTATTTTTTTTATAGAATTGAAGTTACCAGTGTCTTAAAGGGTTCTTAAAGAATTAAACATATATTTTTTTATGAAACACATAATTTATAATGAGGATGGATCAAATTATACCGGTGTAACTTGATCAACTATTACATCATTCAATAACTTGATATAGAATGTAATTGTTATCGATCTAACCGTTGAGTTATATATACATATTACCAAGATTGTCTGTGTCAAATTTTGTCAAAATTGAACAACAATAAGAAGATAATCAAATAATCCATATTTTAGTATATTTTGATAGGTGAACCGTCACTTGATGCATGCTCGTGTTTACCAGCACCTGGCCAGTATAAAATTAATACTTAATTTGTTTCAAAATAACTATTTCCTATTCTGATTTCTTTTACAACTATCAAGTTGGATCTTGGCTCGGTTTGAATTTTACTTGACTGTTTTCTATTTGTCTCTTTTCAATGAATAAAAAGATTCCCTATCGTTGTCATTAGTTTGACCTAAATCTATCTATTTATTTATTTATAATAAAAAAAAATTTCTTCATAAGTGTTCTCTTTAGAAGACAATTCAATTCGAAATATTGATACTAAATGTGAGCTCTATTATTAATATATAAAACTTAAAGCGCGAAATATAGAGTTAAGATGTTAGTATGAGTATTTTCTATTATTAAACCACATCAGTATTTTAATCTATATATTGTAAAGCAAATTTTTTTTATATAATTAAAATTCTTAATAATAAATATTTTTGAATATATAAAATATATTATAATTAAAATTTATAATAAATAAATATCTTTGAATATATAAATTATATTTTTATTTATAATTAACAGTTTAAATTGTGGTATAATGTTATTTTTACTCATGACACTTTTTTTTAAAAAATTATTAAAATTTAATTTAGAAATAAAGATTAAAAGGGGTGGATTGATAAGGATATACAGTTAAAAAGAACAAGTGTGTAGATAAAGATAAAATAAAGGTATTTAGAGATGATTAAGAATTTTTTTTTTGGCTAGCTGTGGGAGTAGTGTGTAAAATACACATCCAAAGCATAGAAGAGAGAAAATATTAAGGATGTCTAGTTGAGAAAGTGAGAAGAATGAGTCTCATTCTCATAGTTTTATATTTTAATTTGTAATATAGGAGTAAATTAATACTACCTCTGCTCTATATATAAGAAACAAATTGTATTTTTCTATGGTCCTAATTATAAAAAATAATGACTAGTTTTCAAACTTATTCAAGGTTAAATTTCTTTTATACCTAATTTATTGTTAACTCTATTTACTAGGCAGTCACTCATTGGATTATGAGTATTGACATTAAATATGTTACAGTTACAACATTTAAACTTAAGGATTTTTTTGGAATAAAATTTGAATTTATGATAGTATTAATTAAAAATAACTAATTTAACTACTTTCCTTGGCCTTGATGATTTGTCCTATGCTTCTTATACATAGGACCGAAGATAATATAATATAAACATTCTCTAGAGAAATGTTAGCACACTCCCTCTGACATTCTCTTTCTAGCACTCTCTTGATTAAAAGTTGAAATTTATTAGAAATCATCAATTTTTGTGGATCTCGTTTATCATTTAATTATTCTTTCTCCTGATTTAGAAGTAAGATCTACCAAAATTTGTGATTTCCAATAAATTTCAATCAATCATGAAGATAGTACTAAAAAGAGAGTATCACTAGCATTTCTCACATTCTCTATTATTAAGTCCATCATATCATCCATTTTGAACCATCCATATCTTTCCTTATCTTCAATTCTTTCATTTTCAATGTTAGGGAAGAATAAAACTCTCTTTTCATTTTCTACCGTACGTATATACCTCTTAATTATATGCCTCTACCTATTGGTGGACATATATACAATTCAAGGTGTGTAAATGCATCCCCTGACTTTAATCAAATTATATATAAATATGTCTTAAATTTTTGTGTTTTGCTTCCTCTAGTTTATTATATTTGAACTCATTACTCTCTAATTTCTCACTCTCCAATACTAGTAGTTGCAAGTAAGTTTCTTTGCCCCACTGACATAGGGTCCTAAATCCACCACTACCTCTACTTTTTAATTGCAGAGTGATGGTAACACTAGTACTCCAACATATAATTAACTTGAAAATGTATCTAGAACTCGAATTATCCATCAACATACTCCATAGGCACCAACACAAACTCTGGTTAAAAAAGAAAAAGGCACCAACACAAACTTATTCTCTCAAAGCTCAAACACTTTCTCATAATAAGCTACTAATTAACTACTCAGGATGATCCATCTCAGGTGGATGCTAGAACGTTGCTCCTTTGGGCAGCTATTTTTTTAACAAATGGAAAATCATAATGAATTTGAAAATTTTCATACAAGAAAAAAGTTGTGAATTATTTGGAATTTTTGAAAAAACAAAATGATTTCTCCACTAAAAAATGACCCGTTCAATAGAAAATACTAACTAAAACTATGAACTACCCTTGTAAAATATAAGATAATTAACACAATTGAAATTACCTATCAGCATAATATATACCTATTGAGAGTATACTAACATGTATTTTGCATTTTAATATATATATATATATATATATATATATATATATATATATATATATATATACATATATAATTTACGTTATTCTCAATCACTTCCCAATTCTTAATTAACATACTTGAAACAATTATTCCCTTAAGAGGGTTGTTACAACTGCAAAATAAATGAGTTACACCAAAGTCAGAAACGACTCGAGCAAAATAAGACCAAACAGATAATAATGTACCACTCTTATTTTTAGAGGAACAACTACGTGATGCCATATGATGAATTTCATGGTGAATTATTGCACTTTGCTCTTGTCTGATTTGGTTCTCATAATTGTAGCGCCCAGCTTCTCTTCCTCTTTACTCTCATTTCATTTTCTTCACATTGTGTTTATACAATAAATTTATATATTTTATTTCATAATAAAGAAAAATAATCAGAGAGGAAAAAAAAATGTGAGATGAAATAATTGACATAACAAAAAGATAAAAATAATATATATCATAAAAAATATTAATATATGTTTTTCTCTATCATTCTTTGCTATTGAGTGGCAACGAATGACTCTCTCACTATTGAGGGAAATTTCAACCATTAGGTCACATCATAATCTGTACCTTCCTGGAAGCTGCAACTCAGGATTTTTCAAATTTGTATAAAGATTTATTAGATTTGGCCACTTCTCATAATTCACACCACGCGGTCCCATTCACTTTGTTTCGATCATTATTCATTCAAAACGATGACATGTCTCCAACATAACGGCTCCTAACGGAATAGGTGGTCACATGTGCCAGTTGTCCCAATTCTACCCCTAACACTTGCAAACATTCCCATGACCACGTTTGTTTGCACGTTACTTGTTGAGGTGAAACCGTGGAAGGGTTCAATCAATATAGTGAAAGTTACGTAGAGAAAGATTTTCGAGTGACAAGTGTATAGAATATGTGCACTTTTTGTATTATATAGAGACGAGAGGCATAAAATTCACACAAACTATGCCTTATCTCGATCTGTTAGATAAGCTATCGAATTTTGGCCACTCAAATTTAACTGTTTCTGTTGACAATTTATACATGCCAATAGCACTAATAACCTATACAGCAGATAAACCCGTTTACTTATTTTTTTTTTTATAAACCCGTTTAGTTTGAACTCCAACCCTGTATAAAACACGGCACTTCTCATTTTTTTTTTTTTTTTGCTGAATGACTTCTCATTGTTACTTATATCGGAATATTTTTTTTTTAAAAAAAATTGAATAAAACATTTTAATAATATTGTAAAAGTCTGCATACAATTCTCAAGTGTAATTCTTATGAAAATATTTCAATTTGTTAATTTCATGTATAGTATCTGATATATATCGATATCAATACTCTTGAGAGATATGAGCATATATAATATAGAAACATGAAAGTATTGTCTACTATGAACTAAAAATGAAAATTGTTCTCTTTATTAATGATTTTTAGAAAAGAATAACATCGGTAGTATTACTACTATTTGTAAATGATAAAAAGTAATTTATGATAATAATGATTTATAATTTTTTGTTTAATAATTTCTAAGAATTATATTCTTGATTTGAATTTGTAGAATTGTAATTATATATTTATTATATATTATGAATTTTTATGCATGTATAAATATATATATTACACGTAATATTGTATCTAATGTATTTTTAAAATAATTATTTACTATATCAAATATGTATTATATCCTATGCGTGAATCACATCTGTGCATCATAGAATAATTCTATGAAATTCTCATAATATTTTAGATGCTGTGGCTCCTGATCCTTAAAATATTTGTCCATTCGTATTATAAAGGTATCGAGAAGATTCTACATTTCTACTATAACGCATCGTTGTTTTCTGCATTTAGTTAGAGGACTAAGCAAGTGTTTTTGTCTTTTAAGGAATCACAACATCACTATACATCACTTTCTTGCCACGTGACCTGCCACGAGGTTTGAAACCGATGGATGCTTATATTGGGTTTCAGTCTTGATGATTGTCACATGGACCAAATTAACAACCAGTCTTGATTGTCACACAACTTCAACCGTTCAGGTAGGTAGGTATCTTTAGCAATCCACATGTTTTTAATTAATTTACTCATTTAAATTAGCATCAAGAAAACTGTGCAATTTATGGAAAATTAAACGAAAAGGCTTAGGTTAGTGATGAGTTTATGACATGTTATATCATAATTACAAGTGCAAAGTCATTGTCAAATGGCAATGAGTGCATCTCTTACAACTACGAAAATATAATTATGTAGATATCTTACAAAATCATTAATTACATTTACAATGACAACATATTTTTTACTAAAGTACCTTGAGTTAGACTATAGTCATCAAGTATTTTGGTGAAATACCAATAAAAATCATTAATTACATTTACAATGACAATATATGTTTTACTAAAGTACCTTGAGTTAGACTATAGTCATCAAGTATTTTGGTGAAATACCAATAAGTAAGGAATTATTTTTAAAAAAATAATATTTTCTTTATTTTATTAAGTAACAAATTTTAAAACGGATTAAAAAGTAGCAATCAAATTCTCTGCTTCGTTTGCTATAGGTACAGGGGATAGAAAGTGGTGAAAAATCATGGATTGTTTTTTAAAAGAATTTAATTAATTAATAAAGTTAATTTGTATATGTATAACCCTCATTTTCACTCCATACAAAATATAATAATAACCGATAACTTTTTGACATTTTGTGAATTTGTCAATTAGTAGCATGTTTCTAATGACGACAATGAAAATTGAACCTAAGTTTTCATGTATCTACCTAAGTGCATGTTTGGTTAAGTATTACAACCTCCATTCAACGGATTTTCACACTTTCCTATACACCAAATGTGAGAGCAAGAAAATGAATTGTTTTTTCGTGCTGTTTAATGGAAAACCAACTTGTTTACAAACACACTCTAACTCTCTACTACTAAATTGACCCTAGTAATTCCAATTAATAGTGTGTATAGTTCCACGTTTCAGATATGATTTTTCACATCTCATATGTGATTTTCAAAAGCTAATAATTATAGCTTCTATATCCAAATTTTGATTCATTCCTTCTCAACAAGTCTCCAAACATACTAGTATAAAAATCTTGCATATTGGACATTCATCTCTAGTACGATTAGGAGTAAATGTTATATGCCTGAAAGCCATGAGCCTATAATAGGCGTACAAAAACCTAGGGACATAGCTTCGGCGTTAAAAACTTTGTACTTCGGCCCAATTATTCATCACTGACGTTGATATTTGAGAGAACAAATTGGTTTCCAAGCCATATATACTTTCCTGACAAAATGGCACACCAGGGAAAATTACGTTTAGTCTGCGTTCAATTTGCCCTAAGAAGGGTTAAGAAAGCATGCATGTGAAAGTCACTTTCCAGTTACTACATTAATTGGAATCTGCCATATTAATATTCGTTCGGCTTCATTCTTGCACATGCATGGCGAAAAGTCCATCCAGCTGTTTGGGCAAACGTCTTCTGTGCATGTTTTTTTTAGCTACAAAAGACAAAATCCTTCTCTACTACGCATTACCTTGAAAGGTAATCACACCTTAAACCGTGAAAACTTTGCGTTAAGTCCATTCCATGTCTTATCTCTAAATCCTTTGTCTGATGTAACTTCACACGTGGACGTACGGTTCCTCCTAACAGCATCTAATTTCAGTGAACATAACATAATCACCAGTGGTTTACAGGGTTAGTAAGTAAGTTGCTTCAGTTTCCAGTGTTTAGTGCTGGTATAGTGGTATAGTGTATGTAATCTGCCAACAGATGCAGTAGACTGAAATAGTAATATTAATCCTACATTATGTTTGTGTAACCGTTTGCGTTTGCAAACGGAAGTTGACAAAACATCCAGACCCTTCCTTTTGCGTTCAGTCTGTGGTGAGATGTTGAATTCGTCTTAGAATTCGTGCGACAGCAAGTTGAACGGATAATCAAACATGTCATAAGTTGTTCATTCAGTTTGACTTTTATTAAATGTTATTTTCGGGATCAAAGTCGGATCTTTCTAAGCTTGGAAGTTAGAATCCAGACAAATAAATAAAAAGGCGGAAGTTAGAATCCATCTTCCTTAGCTTGCATGTTCTCCCTTTATACTAATGAAAGACCTGTTTCATTTAGACTTGAATTAACTGAATTTAAGTGAAATCATGTATAAAAAACAATTTTAAAATAAATGTTAAACGAATTAGTTTACATGTCATTATATCATTTCCAAATTTAGTTTAAAAGGAATTATTAATGATATAATGAATTTACTTCAAAATGTAATTAGATATTTAAGGGGAAAAAAGTCATGCCCCACAACCAATTATATTCGTTCTACAAAACTTTTTCTACAGCCCGAAAATTTGTGAAAAATGATTTAGGAAAACTACCCACACATGTTTGTTTCAACAAATTTAAAAAATGTTTTGAATTTCTGGTATTGATTCTAGGAACTTTATAAATCAAACATGAATGTTCTTGGTTTACTTCATTACCAAACCTACAAAATTGACTGAAAAATGGCAATGATATATCATATGATCACAGGCCAAACATTTTTCGGCAATGAACTAAGATGAAAGCATATGCTCTTTACACCAACTAGGGTAGAAGACTGCTATCAATATGCAGCAGCACTATATCTAAGACCAGAATTTCCGTGACTCATCAAAGCTTAATTGTATGCATGAAATGCATACCAAGAGGGCAAAATTCCATATGTTCACAATGTTAAACATGATGACTATTTTCTATTCAAATGGAGATACCAATTAACATTTTCACAAGATGTTTCTGACGGGCAATGCCTATGGGGCAAAAAATAACAAGTGTTTAGTGTTGACTATTACAGAAGACTCCTTAAAGTTGGGGTGATCTACTGGTGATTTAAGCAATGTTTAGACAGCACCACAAATAGCACTGGTGTTGCTGCTGATACTATGACCTATAGAAATGTGTCCTAGAATCCACCCAGGGGAGAATTGGGTCAATGTTAATAACATGGATGATGCAGGGGTGAGAAAAAGTTGTCACGAAGTGGTATCTGTTGAGACATTGGTGAGAATTGGTTCAAAGGATTTTATTGCAATCTGAACAAATTCTAGCTGATTAAAATGTCTGAAGCTTGCCAGAGAGTTGGGATTTAAGAGTGTAGTCCTCAAGCTTGATTATTTTGTTGTTTATTACACATTGATTGGGGACTCATGGCAACAACTAAACCGCCTCACCGGTTTGTGCAAATTCAATCAAATCTCAGGAAAGCAAAGCAATGTGCAGATGTGAGCAATCTGTTTGATAGAACTTCCCTCAGTGCAAATTTAGCCTTGGTCAAGATCATGATGCATAGATCAGTATCCTGGGGTTAACCGAACTAGTCCGTCACTTCATGAATCGTATGGATTTTTATGCCCTGGGGTTTCATTAGTAGTTTTTGCTTCTTTCCTTAGGTTTAATCTCACATCTTTATCCCCTTCCCCTCCAAATAGAACCTTTTAAAATTTTGGGCCACATCCAAAACAACCTATAACAAGAGCAGACTAAACTATGAGAAAAGTCACTGCTGTTTCTTGATAATGTAGCAATCTCTCATCAAGATGTTTTTGCCAAAAATAACGTAACAAAAAATTTCTGCTCTTTCACTGCTCAACAGGACTTCTATGTGTTACTGAGGGTTCAAGTTCTGTCAAACAAATGGGAATATCTGCATTGCCATCTTTTGGAGAGCAGGTAACGCACTATGAAGAATTCGGCTGAAAACAAGCACACATCCGTTCAAGACTTCACTGGCAATTGTTTTCAAAACCTGAAAAGAAATTACTACTTCCGTTCCTTAACTCTTGATGTTTAAGGTTAATGCACACAGCTTAAAAAATATTTAATACTACTTACAAACAATATATTTAATCTAAAATACCCTCATTTAATATCTATGATGGAAGAAATTGTGAAAATCTAGGTCATGTTAAATAGGGGTACATGTAAAAAAAAATAACTAATGAGACTTGAAATATGTAAAACATCAAGAGTTTTGAAACAAAAATAAGAAGTTAAAACATCAAGAGTAAAGGAACGGAGGTAGTAAATAGATTGTAAGTACCAAAGTAATAGAATCACATAAAGTATTCCAAAATTAAATATATATTTTCAATCACAGATAACTAGAAATTCAAAAGATAAACAAATACAAGAAACATATACCTGCCTCACATTTCGGTCAAAAAGATTTTCTTGAAGTTCCTTCACAAGATTTCACACAACAATTTTAACATTTGATTAGAAACAAGTCTTTATATCAAAAGATGACATGGTAAGAAGTGACATACATCAAAGAATGTATGATGAACTCGCTTGAGAACATTAAGAATTCTTGCAAGTGCTCCATTAGGTTCACTTTTATCACTCTTCAATTCAGCAAGAGATTTACAATCGATACCAAATTGATGACAACTTGAAGCAAAAAAAAAATGGTATCTTTCAAATCTGGTTATCTTTATGCTTCGTCCATGCCTACAACATTTAGTAGCAGAATTTTCATACAGTCTGTTTAAAAGAAAGGTGCAGTTCATAAAAATGCCGAAAAACATAAAACAACATCTGAAACATTAAATGTATCTCTGCTATGCAAATAAAAAATTTTACTTCCATAATAAATTTCATGTTAAAAAAAAATAAAAGAAAAAGAGACAATGGGAGTTGGGAAACATAAATAATCAGGCAAATCACAAACATCAAGGAAGCCAATACAGAAGTAGATTTTAGTAATACAAATACATTAATAATTCTTAATCAAAATTATCACATAAGTTGCCTTCAAACCAGTCACGGGAGACACCACACTGCAACATTTCCCACACCAATGCATCAAACCTGTACTTGTACCAAGACAGTTGGAATAAAAAGTTCTACCACTAGAAATGGATAGCCATTAACAAAGTTGAATATACATGCATCAAGTGTAAATTCAAGAAAAAGTATATTACTTTCTAAAATAAATACATCAATAGGTAGATATTAATAGCCTCATATGACTTGAGAGCCATATTAGTATTAATTTGTTAATTTTACAGAAGACATCATGACAAAGCAAAAATAATTTAAACAAAACTAAGCAAATGAAAGATATTTTCCAATTCTAACTACATTTAAAAAACAGAAAGGTTTACAAACTTATGACAATTTGATGTAGGCTAGTTCCTTTGTAAAATGGTTCTCAAATGAGACCTTTAGCATCAAAATAGTTATAGGGCCACCATTTTTTTAGATAACAAACTAGGACTAGATATCCATTTTAGCATTCTACATAATAATCATGAACAACTAAATTCCTACTTCCTCCACCCAATGTTGTACATTATGGTTGTACAACATTTTTTGGATGCTAAAAAGTGTAAGGAGTGGAGAGGTTAACAAGCTACCCATTCTTTGATGAACCAAAGCCAAACATCATTGGCTAGTGGTAAAACATTAATATTCATATTATACTATCATATTTCACTTGTTTTACTCAAATTAAACATTACCAGTTAGTAGTTTGGCCAAAGTAGTAACTTCCACCAGACTAGGGGATAAATGCAAGGCTTTCAATGCTACTTAGCAATAGAAAGACTATTTTTCTTCCCATAATCAATTGTGTTTCCACAGTCATATGGTTTATTTTTCTTCCTATACTAACTAAATTTATTGTAAACTAGAAGAAATAGACTCACTGACATATCTACCAAACTATTGTTTCATTCATAACTAAGTAGAACAAAAAAATAATATAGGAGTATTCTTCACATAAAACTCAACTCACTATCATCAAACAAACATCTCAATTATATAATTAACATTACAAGTTAGCAAACAGCAATGCACTCACATTTTCTGTATCATCAAGAATTAGAACAACACTTTCTTGCCCCAATACAACATTTTTTGATGCTTTTCAGTGTCATCGCCTCGTGAAATCATCTTAGAGTTGAAATACTCTCCTCCGGGATCAAGCAGCTTAGCCATCTCTAATGCATAGGGACCATAACCCATGGTGTATATGTACATCTCAAACATTTGACTTGGTTCTTGTAGAAAGGTACAAACAAAAGGCCTCAACTTGATCATCATATGCATATATTTCAATTTGAAGAGACAGCCTTTGGAGACATCTATTCAATTTATTATATATAAGTTCAGAAATAAAGCAAATTTAAGATGAATTGAAGTTAACATGCTAATCTATTCAAAGAGTCCTCACCAATTCTATAGATGATTTTTTATGTTCAAAATAATGGATCCTATATATATATATATATATATATATAGGTTAAACATCTTTTTGGTCTCTATAAATATGAAAAAGTTCGTTTTAAATCCCTCCATTTAAAAACGTCGACTTTTGGTCCCTCATATCTAAAAATGTCTCAACTTTAAATCTCAGCTACTAACTCCGTTACTTATGACTAACGGTGACGCAATTTTATGGCAGTTTTTGACCAACAGAAAATGTGGATCATGGATTTGCAATTTGTAGAGGTGTTTGACTGCCACAAAATATTTTAAAGAGGATTAAAGGTACAAAAACAAAGAAGAATGAAGCACAAAATGCACAACCTGTCACAAACAGATTAAAGGTACAAAAACGAAAAAGAATCAAGCACAAAACAAAGATTAAACAAGAAGAAAACACACCAGATTAAATGCAGATCTGGAATGCTCAAACAACAACAAAAAATGACGCACAATAGTATAGAACACAAACCAAATTTGGACAGATCTTGATGCAAAATTAAATCCAAAATTGACCCAAGAATCAGGTCCAGAATCAGTGCATAAACAGCATTCTTATTGGTGATAATATGATGTCCTGGAAAATCAAGAAATAGAGTGTTGTTGCAAGATCAAGTGCAAAAGCAAATAGAACCATGGTCTTAGCCATTTGTAAACTAATTTGACTCAAACATTTGCTCAAAGAACTGAGGTTAGGGGAAGTTGCACAAACAACAACACTCGTGTGTGACAGTTAAGTAGACTCCCATATTGCCTCAAATCCAGTATTTTATGAAAGGACCAAACACATTTAGATAGATTGTCACTTCATCAGGGAAAATATCTTATCCGGAGACATCAACACTAGATTGTCAATTCAAATGATCAACTAGCAGATGTCCTCACAAATTTGTTGAGAGGTCCTTAAATTAGTTATATACATAACAAGCTTGGTACATATGATTTATATGCTCCAACTTGAGGAGTGAGATTTTAAATGTTAGATTATGTAAATATTGTAATTAGGGATGTTATGAGATATTTGCCAGATGTATGTAATTTATGCAAATTAGGGAAGCCATTATTCATTGTATCTATGACAGAATAAACAAGACTAAGCCTCCAATGTGTAAACTAGACACACAGAATTCATCCTATGGCTCTTGTTCTCTCTCTCAACAGAAATTATAAACAAGTTACTATTATTGTTTTGGGATGGACAGAAACGTGATGTCAAACAGTTTGTAGAAACTTGTGATGTATGAAAAAGAAAGTGGACAAGACTTTATCACCTGCAGGAATCTTGCAGTGTTTACCTATTCCAACTCATGTATGGAAGGGGATATTTCTATGGATTTTATTGGGGGCCTTCCTAAAGCTCATGGTTTTGACATTATCATGGTAGTGGTGAATTGTTCAAAAAAAATATTCTCATTTCTTGGGTCATTGTCATCCCTTAAAAGGCGAGAATGTGGCAGAATTATTAAGGAAGTGATGTGATCACATGGATTTCCAGCCTCAGTTGTGTCTATAGGGTTTTTGTGAGCCAATTTTAGTCTGAAGTTTTCAGGTTAAATGGGAGTAACTTGAAGCTAAGTTCAGCCTATCATCCACAAGCAGATGGGCAAAAAACCCAAACAATGGCTTAAATGGCTCATTTGGGCAGAATATTGATTCAACACTGAACCACTAACTATAATGCTTCTATTAAGTAGTCCCCTTTCAAGGCATCAAATTGCACCCCCTTCATTGTTTTATGCTGTTCAGGAGACTTATCCATGGTGGAGGAGGTCAATCAGTTCATAACTGAATGAAATCATTTCCTAGATTAGCTCAACAAAAACTTGGTTCAAGCTCAGAACAATGTGAAGAACCGAGTTGATAAGCGGAGACAAGTGACTTACCAGTCTAGAGATTATGTTTACCTAAAACTACAACCTAACAAGCTTCAGTGAGTCATGGCATAAAGTGTTCAATGAAAAATTCAGTCTCCATTTTTATAGGCCATCTCAGATTCTGGGAAGTGTAGGGCAGGTAGCCATTAAATTGCTGCTCCCTGATCAATGCTGCATTCACCTTTTTTTCAAATGTCACTGCTGAAATAGTCCATCTCTTACTCAAAGTGCCACTCATTACCTGCCTAATTTTCAGAGGACCCGAAGCTCCTCAGAGTAACACCTCTAGCTGTCTAAAATACATATCACTGCTGCTGGCTCAGTTGAATGCTGATTAAGTGATCCAACCATCCAGATTTCATAAGCACTTGGAAATCCTTTGAGATGATCAAGGATGCATTTCTACTCTTTAACCTTAAGCACAAGGAGCACCTTTCAAGGTCAGTAATGTGATAGGTAGCCATGAACAGATTCAAAGAAACTGAGCATAAGCGCTTGCAAAGATCACCACCAAAGCCACAGGCTCCCTAGAGAAACAATTCTCTGTTACCCAAGCATGCCTCACACATGCAATTAAAAAGATCTGGATTAAAAAAAAAAAAAAAATATAAATACAGATAAAACAATAAAAACTACCTATACTCTGTTCCATGAGTTCTTTTGGGGTAGAAACCTCGGTTTCGGCAATGCTCTCAACTTTACGTCTTTTAACTCTGCTTTTAATTCAAAAATTAAAATAGAATATATGAGACTTGACCAAAACATAAAGCAAAATTTATAAAAAAAAACCAAAGAAAGATATCAGCATCTAATTGAACAGAGTCAAGCCCAAAGAATCACTTTCATGCACATAGAAGAGTGATAGTGAGACAACTAAATCTCCTCCTTACAGATTATTTCATGAATGCATGCTGAATCATGAACCCTAGAACTTATTGATTCTCTCTCTCACAAACACACACGGAGATGTAACTTGTCATAGAAAAGTCATGGAAGAACTTGTTATAGAAAGTGATGGAATAAAATCGGTTGACAATTTCCCCTGCCAGCAAAAATATTAATCACCAATAAAGTATGTGTGTAGTTACATATAAATGGAACAGTTGTAAATGTAAATCAATGATGCTTCAAAAAGGTTCAACAAATAAGGACCCCTAATCCATATAAATGTAAAATAAAATACCCTAAAGAAACAAAAACTTTCATGATGTTTCAAAACTAAACAACATATCAGTGAAATCTTAGTAGTTCAACCCATAATAATAATGATGATAATGCAAGAACAGTCAAATTTAACTTTAAGAGATAACAGTTGTAAAGAGAAGTGAGCGAGTGAACTTGCAAAGAAAAAATAATGACCGAACAAACACAAAGAAAGTAATGTGGGATCAAAGAAAGTGGAAAATTAAGAAAGAAAAAATGGGAAGTGCAACCAGTAATGTCCGAGATTGAGTCATGTATGGGAAGGAAGACAAAACGGATGCATAGTTGCCTTGCCTCGATTCTTGATTGGACGAGTTGCAACTTGCCACACAAAAAGGGGCGAAATGTATAACGAGGAGGGACAAGAAGCACTGTTCTCACATCAGAACCTTGGTTTAAGACTTGTTGAATATACTAGTTAGTCAACCCTGCGTCCCTCGGGTAAAGATTAAATTCAATTCAAAATATAGGTTTAACAGTAGATTTTACCAACCAATTTTTATTAAATAATGAAATGATAAAATTTGTAAAATAATAAAAATTGAGTAATAAAATTTGTAATTAAGCCAAAAAATATTTTCATGTCAAGGAAATGATAAAACATATGATATATATCCAAAGTTGTAAAAAAATATTAATATTATTGAAAATCATATGATTGCATATAATTCAAATTATTTTTATCATGGGAACTTTTTATCATTGTATAACATGATATTTAAATTTTATTATGAAGGTATATCATTGCAATTATTTTTTTAGAGACTATATCATAGGAACTAAAAACAAATTAGAAAATTTTATATTTTTATATTTTATATAACATACTATACAATTAATATAAATTATTGTTAGGTAAGAATTATATTGTAATCTAAATATAGGTATAATAATTTTATACAAAATGTATTTTATAGAGAGAAAATGAGAGAAGAGAGAAAAAACTTTTATAAAATAGTTAATAGTTAATAGATTTTTTTTTTTTGACAAAAGTTAATAGTTAATAGATAATAATAGATAGTAAATACATAGGGTTATCTATTTACATGTGTAAGGCCCGACTGTATTTACATGTGGGGAATTATCTATTTAGCGGGAGAACCCGTGTTCGATTCCCTCTGTGTGCAAAATTTTCTTAGGCCAGCGGCAGCCACGCACAGCGAGCGGGATTAGTCTCTAACCCAGTAGATTGGGAGACACCGATGGTCTCTGACCCACAACAAAAAAAAGGATAATAATAGATAGTAAATACAAATCAAGGCAAACACTATTTGAAAGGTATTGCATACTTTGGTATTGTTTTAGACCAACTGAGATAGTGTAATATTCAAACTGAAATTCAAACAAAAATATATGTTTCATGTCTTTGATTTATTATTTATTTATTATTAGTATTAATTATTTTCTACACAAATGATCCCTAATTAACATTTATCAAAACAAAAAGAAAATTAAAAAAAAAGTAGTAGACTAAAAATGAAAATCTCCAACAATGAAAAGATTAACTGAATATAATTCTAATTATTTTTATAATCACATAACATGATATTCAAATTTTTTTATCATTGTATATCATTTGAACTTTTTTTTTTCAATGAGTACATCATAAGAACTTAAAAAAAATTAGAAAGTATGATATTATATAATATACTATACAATTTATTTAAAGTGTTCTTAGGTAAGAATTATTTCGCAATCTAAATATTATAATAATTTGTAAGGTATACCATTCATTTCTCTATTATTATAAAAAAAATTTAATCGATTAATATTTCTAACGAAACCAGATTTTATCATGTACATATGTAGTAATCAATAGAAATGAAAATATTATAAATAAAATATTATTAAAAAAATTAAAAGCATCCTATTGAAATTACATTCCAAAATAATTTGCATTTATTTAAACTTAAACAATATACTCAGAGTGTGGTGGCACTCCTCTTCAGGACAATTGACTTTTAAGGAAGCTTTTGCTTATTTGCAGCTAACTACTTCTACTTTATCTTGGATCAAGTTATTATGGCGACCTTGCATTCCTCCTTCCAAATCTTTCCTTTTTTGGAAACTGCTGCATAACAAATTGGCTACTGATGATAACCTCCAAAAAACAGTGTATCATTGTTTCTCGATGTGATCATTGTGGTACTCATTTGGAGACTGCACAACATTTGTTTTTCGAATGTTTGAGGGCTGTGGAGATATGGAATTGGTTGAGTATGATGCTAGAGTGTCAGTTAGACATTTATTCACCATTAAGGCTTCTTTCCTTTTGTGATAAAGCTAGTAGCTCCCAAGTTCGTGATTTTTTTTGTCAACTATTATTTTTGCGGTGTGGTTCTTATGGATTAGCCACAATCATTCTCGTTTTCAGAAAGACCCTCATTTTGTAAGTAATATTTGTAGTTCGATTTTGGCTGTAGTATCACTCTCAGGGAATCTATCCTTAAGTACCATGCAAAGTTCAATTTAAGATTTTGTAATTCTTAAGAAGTTTAAAGTAATGGTTCATCCCTGTAAGGCCGTGATGCCTAAGCAAGTGACGTGGTACCCTCCTCTTTGTGATTGGACGAAGTTTAATTCTGATGGAGCGGCAAAAGGTGCTCCAGGCGTTGCTACTTGTGGAGGCATATACAGAGACTTTCAAGGGAGTATTTGGGGTGCTTTTCTATGCATCTTGGGATTTCCACAGCTTTTTATGCGGAGCTTGTGGCAGCTATGACAGCTATAAAGCAGACACATGGTGGTGGTTGGTACTCTTTGTGTGATATGAACCTGCCAAGGTCCAATTATTTCAAATATCCTTTGCACTTGATGGAAGGCTACTTAACAAAAGCGAAAGCTAAAACAAGCAAAAAAGCTTTTCAAAGCTTAATCATGGAAATGCAAGCTAAAGAAGGTTTAGCTAAACTAGAGCCCAATCCAAGAAATGTCTCATATCTACAATTTGAAGATTATTTTAGCAAACTTGAAGACAAAAATTTGGAGAGCAAAATGAGTCCAACAGATAATACTCAAGATGCATCTGTGGGCTGGAATTTATTTGGGTGGATTACTTAGTTTTTGGGCTTAGTGAGTTAAGCCCAATTTTCCTATTTTTCATGTAATTTTCGTATTTATTTTTAGGGAATAAGTTCAGATGTCTTTTCATCTTTTCTAGGACAAATTTTAGTGTTTTTAGGCTTCCTGAACCATTATGATGGTTAGTGGGACTTAATGAACCATTGTGATGGTTGGTGGGACTTCATGAACCATTGTGATGGTTAATGAACCATTGTGATGGTTGGTGAACCATTGTGATGGTTAGTGAACCATTGTGATGGTTAATGAACCATTGTGATGGTTGGTGAACCATTGTGATGATTAATGAAACATTATGATACTTCATGAACCATTGTGATACTTCATGAACCATTGTGATGGTTAGTGGGAAGCATAGTGGGAAGTAAATGTTAGTGGGTAATTAATGCCTAGTGGGATTGTTAGTGGAATTTTACTTCTTTTAAGGGCTGCTTAGCATGGCCTATAAATAGGAACCTCTTGTAAGCTTCCAAGGCAGAATTTGAAAATCAATCAAACTGAGTGTTTTCTCCTTTGTGAGAGCTTTCCCTTTGTTCTTGGGTTAAGAACTTTATAGTGTTGGTTCTACCGGCAGGTCGCGGTTAGGGTCACACTTTCTTTATAACTTTGGTTCTATCGACAGGTCGCGGTTAGCGTCAAGTTCCTCTTTCTATCATTTACCTATTTTCAAGACGATCTGTTAGTAGATTCGTATCATTGTGGCTGAAGTGTGATTCGAGTTTTAGTGGTAGCAACTTTCAATTCCTCTAAGCTTGTCCCTTGGAAGCTTAAAATGAGATGGGGTAATTGCGTTCATCTAACTCAGTCAATGAGGTTCGTTGTATCACATATTTATCGCAAAGGCAATACATGCACAGATGGATTGGCTAATCATGGCTTCACTGTTGGCAAAGTCTTGAAGACATCAAGTTTTGATTAAGTTTTGATTTTTATATTGTCTATATTTTGCATGCCAAACACATTTAAAAGGTGTGGCATTGTATTGGATGCTTTTAGACTTAGGCATAAGTGCTTTAGAATTTTTTATTGAACAATTCATGAGACTACACATGTACCCTAAGCTCTGTTTTGGTCCTATTTTGAAATTCAGAAACTTGGAAATCGATTACACCTCGGGTTAATCGATTACATCAAGATCTTAAGTGAAGAAACCAGATTGGTTCTTCAGAAATATGTGCTTACTATTTTAATCGATTACCACATGTGACATTCGATTACAATAGTATTTGAAAATTGACCAAAGCCAAAGCCAAGGAACATGAGTGACGGGATAATCGATTAGAAGGATACTTAATCGATTACCATGTTACCCAGACTCAACCCAAAGCTCATATGAACACTTTAATCGATTACAAATCAATTTAATCGATTAAAGTTGTTATGTTTTGAAATGTTTATAAATATCTTTACCTATTTTGAGTCTTCTAAGCTTAAAAAAATGATTTTTATCTTCAAGACTCAAAAAAGGAGCTCAAAAAATAAGGTTAAGCCAGAAATGATCTCTGCTACAAGATGTTGATTCTATTGTTTGAAGATCATCTCTCTATGGCATTTCCTTGATCTACATGTGCTAGAATCTTTCAATCTTTCACGATTAGGTGCATTTGTTCCTTTATCTTTCAATTCAAAACAAGATGAATAGTTTTTTGAAATAGGGTTTTTCAAATTCTAATAGTAGGGTTCTATTAGAAGTTGTATCTTTCTTATCTTGTAGGGTTCAAGGTTAGAAAGTTATTTGGATTTCTTGTATGTGCAATGTGCTTGTATCTTGAAATTCAAATAGTGGAAGATCTAACAGAGATTGTTGGATCAACTGGATGTAGGTCCAATGTGGACTGAACTAGTATAAATTCTTGTGAATTTTCTTCATCCCTATCTCTTATCTCTTTCAAGTTTCTAGGTCAATCATCTAAGAATTCCTAATCAACAAACTTTCTTAGAAAAACTCTAATAAATCCTTTCTTTGTTCTTTAAACCTTTTTAGAATACTTGGATTCTTTAAAAGGAAGGTGAATAGCCTTTGAAAAAGAAATTTTCAGTTAAAAGTTTGAAAAGATCTATTCACCCCCCTCTAGATCTGCTGCTCGATCCTATATTCACTGTCTCTGATTTTACATGGTGGGATTTGGTGCCACCTTATATTAGAGACGCTTTCTATAGGGATAGGATTGGTCTCCCTAGTTATATATTTACTTGATGTTGTTTATGAGGCTTAGGTCCTCATCTGTTTTTGTCTTATGTAATCTGATTTACACTTTTTCAATAATATAGAGCATGCATCATAGGATCTTTAGGAGTTTTGGTGCCAACCTAGTTGGGATCAAAACTCTTACTTGATCCATTCACATGACTCTCTTGTTGAAAAAAACAACTTAAACAATATACATTGTATGAATATATGCATGATTCTATAGTAATATTTAAGTTAATTTTACTCGAATTTTATTCGCAACATTTTATGAAAAAATAATATTATTGTTCGTTCTACTCAATAACTTTGATGCTGATATTAATTTAAAATTTATAAATATAAAAAAAAGAATTTAAATATTAACAATATCTTAATAGACAAGTATTATTAAATAAACTGTACTTATTTATTTTAAAAAATATAAAACATTAAAATTAAATTGTTGTTTATATGTATTGACATCGCCAAAAAATAAAAAAAAATTAAAAAGACAAATGAAAATAATTATCAACCAATCATAATTATGAACCAAATTAGCATATATATAAATAACCAACCTGAATACTTCATCAAATAATTATAACCCATAAAATAAAACGTATATGTAACAAATATTCAAATTTCTAAACACAAAATAAAATATTCAGAATCTAAATTGACAGAGTTTTAGATACTTCAGCTAAATTAAAATGAACATCACAAAAGTAAAATTTAATTTCTTGAGCATCCTTCAAGTCAGCTTCAATACAAAAGTCTTTCCAGCCTTGTCCAATTTTGTAAGATTTTCTACCGTTTTTTCCAACTAAAAGCTTGCACTCAATACAAACAGTAGATGAATAGCAAAGCTTGATAGTTTTGAAGCTGCTTCGTTCCAGAGAGTATGCAAACTCTTTTGGCAAATCCTTATATACAAACAATAAAAATAAACAGTTATTAGTTCTTATGTTGCATGTTTTAGTCCAGTAGATAAAAAAAAATTAAGGGAACCAAACATTCTTAATAATATGCAAATATAGATAAAAAAATATAAACATACCAGATTAGTTGCGGATGCTTTATAGTGACTTAATTTGACAGTGTATGTGGTTATCAATTGCTCCAAATGTAATTTCCTATAATGTTTTCTAACCAGAGCTGCACCTACTTGTTCTCTAATTAGTACCAGGTGTAACGTAGAGTCTCCTAAATATCTAAGAAGAATTTCATGATCCCTAGGGAGATTGTAAAAAGTTCTAATTTCCAACCAACCATCACTCAAAAATGGTTGTTCTTTATAACTGACCATATGAACATGCTTATTGTCATCAACCAAAGTCCACCGATCTTGAAGTTCATTAGCAAACTTACGATAGAAGTCGACGTTAAAAACAACAAAATTCTAAGAAAATTATGAATCCAGACTTTAAAAAAATACAATCAAATAATCAAAACTTAAAACTATTAGGATATATTATATATTAAAACAATGAGATCAAACCAAAAAAATTAATAATTTTTTTGAAAATAGAAAAAAATTGATTTCAAACAAACATGTTCCTTGATGTGAATTGTAAAAAATTGGCCTTTGGACCGGCGTAGATGCATACAATCACTTACTTCCATTAGAAAGTTTGACAGTAACCTATAAAAATATTAGATATTATTATTAATTAATAACATTAATAATAAGAAAAACTAATTGTAACAATGAAATTTTATGTTGAGAACAAACCTCTTTATACAAAAGATTTCTCATCCTTAACATGAATGTCAATAATATCTGTTTCATCACAAATACTGAGGACTTTAAAATCATCATGAAAAGTTCCACTCCCATAATAAATTCTTTCTAGCTTTAACAAAAGATGTTTTCCTTCAACATCATTAAATACATATGGATTTTCACTGATTTTATAACTCTACATTAAATTCAATAAGATTAATAATGAGAAAAATAATTAAGAAACTTTTTAATAATATAACATATATATATATATATATATATAACATTAACAGAAATATATTAAACTACACCTAACTCTAACTATAAAATTCAAACGAAACACAAACCTGGAGTTTGCTAACCAAATCCCCACAAGACTTTTTAAATAAAAGCTAAGCATTGACATCACCCAAATAGAAGTATGCCATGTCGCCTCCATCATATACTTTAATTGCAATTCTATACCTAAACATTTATTAATCATAAATTAAATATTAAATTACAACACAATATAAAACTCAATAATACTAATTTTACCACAAAGTTACAATTTTCGAAATAATTATGACAGATACAATCGAAGTTAACAAATTATCAATTAATACTTTGATGTAAACTTGTTAGCAAATTGATGACAACTTGAACATGTGAACACACCATTTTGACATATGACTTCCTCCTTGCATTGACATGAATAATACCACCATTTACCACCATGAACCACAGACAAGATCTTAACTGAACAAACAACAACTTCACCCTGAATATAAATATAAATGTAAATATATTAACATCCACAAACTAAATAATTAAATCTATATAAACAAATAAATGAACTAAACAAATGTAGACCAATAATAATTAGATATTTATCAGTTGAACATAATATAGTTGAGCTATCCTTCTCATCAACTCCTTTCGAACAAATTCTTCTTTTAATGACAAAACTCGCCAATACGAATTAATTACATTCAATTCAAATCTTAGTTCACCATTGAGTTTGCAAAATCTAAAGAATAAACAGATATTATCAAATTCATCTCTAAAAAAACAACTTGTATCATATACTTTAAAAATTTAAACAATCTCAATAACTTTGTTGGTAATGCAACAAATTGATTCCAACAGAAATAAAATTAAAGATAAAAACTGATTTAGTCAACAAAAATTTAACATTTGTACATAATAACAAATGCTTTTTTTAACTTTCCTTTAGGAATGACGTAATAGGAATATTAGGATCAAATTCAATAGTGGTGGCAGACATGAAGTTCTATAGGATACGTTTACCTAATAATAAACACAAAAAAGTAAATAACTTACAATTTTATAGACGAAGATTAAATTACATGATAATTAGATAAGATGGTTGCCCATACATAAAGAACTGTATTAATATTATAACATAAACATGTTCATATAATATAAATGTATAAATGTATATGTATATACAAATCTTATTGAATAATTGAATATACTATTACATTTAATGCATTGAATAAATAAATGAAAACAAACCAAATAACAAGGACTTCTGATCGGTGGCTTTAAGGAATCTGGCCAACAAAACAAGGGAAGAGAATCCATTTGTTTTGAAATATTCATGTACAATATCCACGTAGTGACCATATAAGACAATTTCAACCTTTCCACTGAAAGTATCACGCACATCATTAGCACAATATCACTTTTTCACATATTCATTACATACTATATTCAATCAATAGACAACTAACGATATATAAATATAGAAATAGATAAGAACACAAATGTCAGATTTGTAAACTCCAATGAGATGAATCTTTTGCCGTTATCAAGCTTGCTATACTCCTTACTATTGGAAACATTAGTAACCACACCAATCACATCTACAAAAACAAGAAATATATGAATCTACATCTTTAATTAACATTAACAATAACAAAAAGAATAATAACAGAGTAATCTACAAAACAGGAAATATTTGAATCTACATCTTTAATTAACATTAACAATAACAAAAAGAATAATAACAAAGTAATTATTAAATAAGGAAATACTCGCCAACTACATTGATCAAACGTTACTCTGGTCCTTAACATTTGAAAACATGTGGTAATGATAGGGATAGAAATAAATTGAAGTTTTTCCAAACAAAGTGTAACACTTGTCCTATGTTGAAACACCAATCTATAAGGATGCCTTGTAGATCTGATATTTCCGTTGTTTGTTTCCTCAACAAAGTTAGTAATGTCATATACCTTGTCCTCACCAATTTCATAGTTGAAAATCGTTGAGTAATGCTTACATACAGAAGATTCAATTGAAATGCCCTAACAAAATAAAAATTAACAGTACAATAAGGATCATTGAGATATAAAGAATCTTAAACATTACATTCGATTAAAGCAGAATGTTTAAAAATTTAGATAAAAACTTATTCAAGTTGAATAAAATTACAGTAGACAACTGGTGTCCCTATAATAAGTGATTCGACGAAAAACACTTGGGAGTAATTAACATTAAAATTGAAAAACTTATGGATGAAGTAGACCTCAGTGTCCATTTGAATCATAACATATGTATCGTTAAGAGTAGGACTCTTTAAAGAAGAAGTTTCCCATAATGTAAGTACTTTGCAACTTATAAAACATCATTCTGATTCAGGATTTAATTGCTTCAACATAATAGGAAAGGAAATGAAGGGAGAGTATAAGAGTCATTGTAGAAATGGATATTGGAAAACATAAAAGATATGCCTTTATACGAAACCTTTTATATAGATAGATTATAAAATATTAATAATATATAATAACTTTTTATATTAGACTTATACATAAGATTTACACCGGGATATGAAGACACCAAATGAAGACACCATAAATGAAAATAGTGTCATACATGCCACTGACAAATATAAGAGTATTTTAATTTTTAATTTTTATTTTGAGGATGAATTTCAATATTGAACAAACATATAGGACATCTTTGAAATAAAATTTGGCTACAAAATTTACATTAAAAGTACGTTGTGAAATATTAATCAATAATTCATTTTAGGTTTTATTATGATAAAATAATATTTAAGACAATAATAAAAAAAGGAAATTAATGTTATAAGAAATAGTTGTTATATTATTAGGAAAATATACAAAAACTAATTTGTTTAAATTTACATATATATTAAATTAAACTAAGGCATAATTTCGATGTAAAATCTTTATAAACATATAAAACTTAAAGGCTAATAATCATAAAATAAATATGTGTTAACAAGTAGAAAATTGAATAGAAAGCAGCATAAATCAAAATGTAGATAATCCTTGTAGTTAAGTAAAAAAAATAAAATAAAGGATGATCCTTATAGTTAACTAGTGATCCACCCGTGCAACGTACGAGAATTTTTATATTATTAATTTCATTACATTAATAAATTAACAATAATCGTTTAAACAAATATATTTATCAATAAAAATTAATTTAAATTTAAAAATAATTTTAATAATTTAAAATTATTTAAATTTAAAGTTAGTAAACATTAAGTTTAAATTGTTTAAGGAGAATATTGGTTTTTACACAAATATAAAGTTTTTTGAATTGAATAAATTTATTTAAAAAATAAAATGTTTCTCCTTTTGTTAATGATAGTTATAATTATAGTTATGTCAATATGAAATATGAACTAAATGAATTAATTGAAGACATGTTTATATTATTTTTCATTTCAAATATGGTTCAATTTTAACAACTTAGTATTTGACAACTTGATAATGACATGGAAGAAAAGTGTAAGGTTATCATTAGGAGTGCTTTGGAACTAAAATATTAATTGGAGAAAATTAAAAAAAAAACATTATAATTCTTTAATATATTCTTTTTATGTGAAAAGATTTAAAAATTGAATAGCAATGAAATAATTATTTGGATATAAACTAAGATAAGAAAATCAAGTGATTATCTAGAACTTTCTTGTTAATTTGTTATCTCTAGAACATTATAATTCTCTAGAACTTTCTTATTGTATTACATCTTATTTCCCTTTTTTATTGTAATTTCTTTTTCTGATTTCAGAAAGATTGAAGACTGGGGTACAAATATCAAACGTATTATTTTTGGTTAAATTACTCTTTTGGTCCTTTAATTTATTTTTTAAGTTCAATTTGGCCCTCTTATTATTTTAAGGTTCAATTAGGTCCTGTGTTTTTTAAAAATGGTTCAATTAGATCCTTTATTTTTAAAAGATTCAATTAAGTTCTTTATTTTTTAAAATGTGTTCAATTTGGTCCTATTTGAAACCAATTTTGGTCTTTTTAAAATTTTTAGAGCGAATAAAAATGGGACCAAATTGAACCCTTTTTAAAAAAACAAAGGACCTAATTGAACCTTTTAAAAATAAAGGACCTAATTGAACCATTTTTAAAAAACACAGGACCTAATTGAACATTAAAATAAAAAGAGGATCAAATTGAACCTAAAAAATAAATTAGAGGACCAAAAATATAATTTAACCATTATTTTTAGAACTACCCTAACAATTGAGTAGGGAAAGCAAAATATCAATGTCTCCACTACTAAGTTTGTTGCCGGCATTAACAAAAAGGATGTCATTTGGCTTGGAAGATACACGTTTTAAGAAAGTTCAAAGGCTCTATAGCAGCTTGACTTGGCATAGTTTAATAGTTGGAACTAGAAATTAAAGCAGCAATGAGTGGATGTTAACATCCATCTGTAGATCCAACAGATGAAGTGAGGAGTGAATTTTCCATGGACAACTATCCAGTGTCGACATAGAAAGACAATTATGGAGATATTGATAATATGTTCATCCAATGAATGCATATTGCCTATCATGAGGCACATGTTTAGAAGCCAAAGTCTTTACAAGAAGCCAATTTATTGATTTTGTACTACATGAATCCATTAGCATAGAAGAGTAATAATGAATTTGATCCAAGGTGTATATTTAGTTGTAACTTTATGGCAATAAGAAAACATGACTTTTGCTTTCAAAACT
Source organism: Pueraria montana var. lobata (assembly GCA_026413185.1). NCBI lineage: Eukaryota > Viridiplantae > Streptophyta > Magnoliopsida > Fabales > Fabaceae > Pueraria > Pueraria montana. The sequence continues at coordinate 38,402,800 of CM048656.1, forward strand.
TACAACAAAATGTAAGTTTGGTATAAATTTTGGATGACCTGTTTTTTAAGAATGTTTTCAAATAATATAAGATATTATTTTTTAGAGTAAATTACACTTACCCCTTTGAGGTTTGCGCTTATAACATTCGAACCCCTCTATTTTGTAACCCTACAAAAAACCCTTAATTTTTTGTTGTTCATTACATAGACCCCCCTTGGACGTTTTAGACATTAAAAACGTTAACGAAAAAAGGTAAATATATGGAAAAAGGTAAATAGACCAACACATGAGTTTTAATGAATTTTTCTTACCAAAAATGTCCTTATCTTCCTCCTTTGCATTGGTTCCTTGGAAAAAAAATTAACATTTACATAGAGTTATTTCCAGTACACTAAGAATGCTATGAATCACAAATATGTCCAAAGTTAATTCTATGAAATCACATGGATCAAACTAAAAAATTTCTAGAATTTTATATGAATCAACTAAGAACAATTGTTAACAGGTAAATGTAAAATTACCCAAACAAATACAAAAATTGTAATAATCCAGAACAATAACTTGCTCACCATAGATTTAAAACAAGAGTAATTTTACAGCTTTAAAAATACACTTGCTGCACATTAAACAACAAAAACAAGACTTTACACTTGCGCACAAAAGAAACAGGGACATCAAAAACAACTTTAAAAAGGGGAACTACAGCGAACCCTAGCCAACGCAAAAAAAGACCTAAAGACTATCGTGGCGTTGTGCGCGGAGCGGCATTTCTTGACCATGTCGCCGCGTTACGGCGTGCGGCAGAACATCGCGGAGGGTTGCGGTTCTTTGTGCAGCACAACACACGCTCACCACCATATAGTCCACCGGCGCCACCGCACATATCTTGAGCCGCAACTCCCAACTCCTTTCTCGAACCCTAAGCATTTCTAATTTCTAAAACAACACAATCAACAAACCCTTAAACCTAACGAGAAGGGCAATTTGGGATTTTCATAAAATAAAAACTCATTTTTTTTATCCGTAGAAATCGAACATGTATTGAGGGTTTACAATAACTCACGCACCTTACCCAACCAACTGAGCTAGACCCATTTACTTATTTACTTATTCTTTTTTAGTTCGTGTAACTTACTCTATTTTTTAAATGGTTCTATTCTTTATGAGCCACAAGTGAATAAAATATTTTTTTTAAGTCATAAGGATGATAAGAGGTGGTTTAGGATTGAAAAAGTAAAATTTTACCAAATTATTAAATCATCATCATTATTGTTGTCATCATTACATTGTTATTTATTATGATTATGATGTTAAATCTTACAATATAAAATCCAATTTTTGTTTAATAAATTTGTTTTAGTATTTGTCCTAAAGGTGATGCGTTGCATTTTATATCATTCATGCATAGCATTTCAGTTAGGAAATATTGCATTTTCTGATATTTAGGACTCATTTACCTTGCATTTGCATTGTTTTTCATTTCTTTTTGGAACCGGTTACGCTTTTGGTATTTTCACGTTTCAAGGCTATTTCTTGAGCTCTAAGACATCAAATCAAGGAGAAAGATGCATGGTGACTCCAAGGATAGAAGCTAGGGGCATAGGGACACTTGAAGATTAGAAGAAAAGCACAACCGGGTCACCTGACAGAAGTCATGACCATGACTTTCAGAGTCATGGTCGTGACTTTGCTAATTTTCACATTTTGGGATCCCTGACAGATGTCATCGCCATGACATTCAGAGTCATGGGCGTGACCCAATCTGACTTTCAGAATCGCTCATGACAACAAATTGTCATGACCAAGACATTCAGAGTCATGGCCATGACCTATGCCAGATTGAGAATCTTATCTTTTGCGATTTTAATTGTAATTTAGGCTTAAATTTTTATCTTTTCCTTAGCTCATTCTCTTTAAATAGAGTGTTTTACTTAGTATTAGACACACACTAGAATTAGGATTAGCATACGGTTAGAGATAGAGTGGAGGATTCTTCTTCTTCAACTCTTTTTTTGGTTTGTTATGTTTTCTTTTAATTTCATCGTTGTTTCCACGACTATGAGTGAGTAGTCTCTTTGTTCTAGGATTGGGGCTTAGCCCTTGACAACTATTATGCTTAATTGATTTATCTTTATGTTCTTTTAGCTTCTCCTCTTGATTTCTCTTCTATTGCTTTTATATATGCGAAGCGTTTGACCACCGTTTTTCATAATCATAGACGCTTAGGGAAAAACTGAGAGGTGAACCTAATCATTGGATCCATAGGAGAGGAACTTAGGTATTAAATCACGAAAGTAGGTTTAATCCTTCGAGGAACCAATGAATTAACAAAGAACTTAATGGGTTTAATTGAACTTAATTACCACGAGAGTACGGATTAATTCAATTAGATACATCTTTGTATCCTCATAGGAAACAAAGGTTACCTTAGGTTAATTCACCTTCAAAGAGAACCAATAAGAACATAGAGGTAGAAAGATTTTAATAGGAAGTCTTAGTGTGAAACCCAATCCTAGAAGTTTTCTTATTATTGATTTCAATCTTTTCAAATATTTGCTCTAGCTTTATCTTATCTTTATCTTATCTTATTTTAATCTTATCTTTTATCTTAAATTTAATCTTTTCAATTCTTAAATATTTTCTTATCTAATTAAATCTTCCCTTTTGTTTAATTTTAATTAAATTGTGAAAATTACAAGGCCAAAACGTAGTCCATGTGGAGACGATAATTTTATTACTTGACGACAACCGTACGCTTGCAGTAAATCTCACATCAAAATGATTGAATGATTTACACACAACTTATTATAAAAATAATAAAATGTTTAAATTTAAATTGATATGTAAATTCAAGCTAACGTAATTCTAATTAGTAGAGATTGTAAAAGTTATTCATGAATAAAAATATTTTATACACTAAATATTAAATTTTGAATATTTTAATATTGCAATTGTATATGAAAAATAAAGTAATTAGTCTCCATATATGCATGTATAAAATATTAATATTATTTTATTAGTTATAAACTAGATTAATATATTTATCATAACCACTATATTAATATAGAAAAAAAAAAAGCAGTTTCGAAACATACATAATAAATGTGGTTTATTTTTATTGTTATTATTATTATAAACAACATTAAATAAATACTTTTTATTTATTATCGAAAAATATTCCCTTATATATTTTGGATGTCTTCATGTTTTTTCTTTTTCTTTTTGCCTTTTTAAAATTGGAAATTTTCAGATGCATATTGTTTATACTTTAAATAAGGTTAACTTAAAACTATAACATCTAAATTATTAGGACTTAAATTTATTTAATTCTTTTTTATAATAATTTAAAATCAATTTATTTTTTCTTCCTAATTATCCTTCGACGTAATTAATTTATTTAATGTTTTATTTTATTTAACATAGAAAGTAAAAGTAAAATTAATGTTTAAAATCATTCATTTCTTAGTATTATCTATTCACTTTTATAAACTATTTAATATTTTCTTTTACACTATAAATTTAATTTTTCTTTTCAATTTTGGATAGGAAGATTTTCCATTAAGTATTTAGGTTGTTTTAATATTTAAGAAGCATTTTATTACAATTACAATCTTATTTTTTTAACCCAATGAAAAACTGAATTTTTAAATTCATTTTTAAAAAAAATTAATAACCCTTTTGTTTATATATATATATATATATATATATATATATATATATATATATATATATATATATATATATATAGTATTTGGTCAAGACGGGATAGTAACTCCAACCTACTACCAGCGCCCTAAGGCTCTGATACCAGATTCGAGGATCGATGCATACATATTTATATGAATGTATAATGAGTAAATTTAGGGACAGTAATAGGTTTTAATAAAGACGAAGATTAAAGATAATTTAAATATAAGATAGGAAGATAGAATTAAGATATTTCTTCAATTCAATTCAATGCAACTTCAAAATTACAAATTCAGCAAGAGATGTCAGAGAACACTCTTGAATTAGAAATATTTTAGAGAGTTAAGAGAGAGAGAGGTAAGCAGTCGATGCCTTCCTACTCCATATTACAACTATTTATAGAATTCTAAAGTAACACGGACTTCAATTTCAGACTTCAAAAGGTCGACGAATGCCAAATGCGGACTTCAAAGTGTCGACGGACTTCAAAATCGGATGCAAACTCCAAAACTAATTGCTTTTCAAGGTGGCTATCTTTCAAGGCAGTCCAAAGTCTTCAGAGCTTTATTTCTTTTGAGATTTTCAAAATATTCTATCGGCCAGTAATTCACCACTTTTATCTTTATTCTTTCAGTAATTATGCATGGGTCAATCAATGAGTCTTTTTGGATGACTCTGTCGACTGATCTTCACAAATCATCTAGGCCTGGGGCCAGCTGGATTCCAAAACAGTCATCCTCATTTTGAAGATAAGGATTACTGTCTTCTAATTCCTCTTTTTCTTCGTCTGAAGCTATTGATGACAAGGCAGCCCATAGACTATTCTTTTCTTCTTTTGACATAGCAGCAAGCTGTAATTCCAAAGGAACCATTTCTGAGCTAGATGCTTTCTTTTCAGGGGTGGGTGGCATAACTACTTTTCCATTTTTCCAAGAGCGAAACTTGGTGGCCAGGAATTCAACTTCATATTTTTTCCACCAAAAAACTTTACTTCTGAGACAAAGCACCTTAGGATAAGGCGCAGGTAGATGCTGATGGAATTCATAGACATTTCTTAGTAGCCAGCTTACGCCCATATTAGAGCAAAAATTTAATAATTTCAAGTGACTGGGAATTCTGGGGGTTAATTCTTTATAATTATTGTAATATTTTACTACTTCTTTGGGAAATATGGCTTTTACTGGCCCAACAAATTGGAACCAGTCTTGGAACCAGGTAGGTAATTCATTAGGAAGAGGATTCTTAAAACTGAGGTACCAAGAATGATTGAGATTTGGTTCAAGGAGAACTTTGTTCCAAGCTTCTTGATAATCAAAATAATTATATGAAGGGGGATCAAATGGTCTAGAAAATTTCTTTTCTGTTAAGGGATTCTGAGACCATTCAGAGAAATTCAAGACCTTTAATATTTTCAGGCTAGAAAAGCTAATGATAGAGGGATCATTTGTGTTTCTATTGTGGACTATTTCAACGGATTTAGTGTCTATTAGAATAAACTGATAAAATTTCATGGATTTCTTTAGGTTTTGGTCTTTTGGGATCCATCCCCACCCTGGTGGTGAGAACTTGTTGATTATTTCAAAAGCAGATAATTCGTCAAATTCAGGTTCTAGGGAAATAATTCTTCTGCAAGAGTCCTTGATATAATGATCAAGAGGCTCGGAAATTGTTTGAGAGGGAGATAAGGCTATTTCTAAGGATTTAGAAGAGGAAGTTTTCGAAGTTAAAGGGGTAAATCTATTTGAGGTGGAGGTAATAGATTTAGGGAGAATTCTAGAATTCTGAGGGGTCTTTTCAACTTGTTGGGAATATGATGGGGCAAAATCATCCAGTGATAATGCCTTTGAACTAGATGGGGTAGTGGGCCTCATCTTGATGACTTATTTCCTTGTAAAAATTCACGGGTTAAGAAATCAGGTATAGAGATATTTTTTCCTTTTATAAATTCTATTTCAAAATCAAAACAGGACAAAAGACTTTGCCATCTGGCAAAGATTTGCTTTGAAACAATATTTTTAACATCTTTTTCTAAAATATTTTTTTGCCGACTAGAAATCAATTCTTAATAAAATTTTCTTATTTACTAAATCACTTTGAAATTTTATAATACAAAGTACTATAGATAAAATTTCTTTTTTAATAGTACTGTATTTCAATTGGGCTTCCATCCCAGCACCGGAATGATATTTGACAATTTGTTCTTTTGGATTTTCTGAGAATTTCTGTTTAAGAATACCTCCAAATCCGACTTCAGAGGCATCAGTTTCCACTATCATAAAGGCATCTAGATGAGGGATACCTAGACATGGAAGGTTTTTCACTAGGGACTTCACCTTAGTTACTACTTAGGTTAATTCAGGAGACCAAGGCTTAGGATTTTTTCGAAGCCTATTGAACAGAGGTTTACAGATAATTCTAATGTTGGGAATAAAATCAGACACATAGTTCAGACATCCCAAAAATCTTTGTAATTGATTTTTATCTTTTATTTCATCAGGAAATTTAGAGGCAAATTCTATACTTCTAGTGATGGGAGTGATCTTTCCTTGATATATTTCATGTCCTAAAAATCTAATTTTCGTTTGAGCTAATTTCATTTTCTTTTGTGATATAACAATTCCATTTTGTTTAATTATATTTTTAAAGATCTTTAAATGCTTGAGATGTTGGTCTACTAAGTTAGAGTAGATTAACACATCATCCAAATAAACTAATGTGAATTGACTGTGAGGAGTTATTATTGTATTCATAATATTTTGAAATTCATATGGGGCATTTTTTTATTCCCATGGGCATCACATTCCATTCATAATGCCCAAATGGTACAACAAAAGTTGTTTTGTATTTATCTTTTTCTTCTATTTTTATTTGATAATATCCTGATTTCATATCAAATTTCAAAAATATTGTTGCGTCACCTAATCTTCCAATTAAATCTTTTTTATTTGGTAATGGATATCTTATCCATTTTAATGCATTGTTCAAAGGTTTGTAATTAACAACCATCCTAGGTTCTCCTCTTTCAATTTCGGAGGCGTTCTGTACACAAAAAGCAGCACAGCTCCAGGGAGATTTACTAGGTCTAATTAATCCTTTATTTAAAAATCCTTGTATTTCTTTTTTGCAAAATTCTCAGGTTTCTTTATTCATCTGCACAAGTCTTGCTTTAGTAGGAATTTTACTTTCATGAAAATCTTTTTCGTAAGGTAGGCTTACCGTAAAAGCTTTTCTATTCCAAAAAGCATTAGGTATTTCAGCGCAGACTTCTTTTATAAAAGATTTTTCAATTTCTTTTATTTTTTCTTTAATATTTTTATTTTTTAATTGTCCTTCTACCATATTATATATTATTTCTTTTTGTAATAATGCTATCTAATTAGTTTTATTGCTTATTTTATTTATAAAAGTATTTTCTTCAACTTCTTTTATATTATATAATTCTTTTTGTCTTATAGGTTTTAAAAATTCAAAGATAATTTCTTGATCCTATATTTTGGTTTTAATTCCTTGTTCGGATACCTCAAAAGGATATATTTGGGTCAAGAAAAGAGTTCCTAGAATCATGTCTTCAGTAATATCTTTGGTTAATGTAAAAACATTTTTAAAACATTTTCCTTTATTACATATACTTGCAATAGATAATTTATATTGTACTTGTAAATTTGCGTTATTTGCTGCAATTAATTTTTGAATTGTTTTTTCATAATATTGGGTAGGAACTAATCCTTCTTGGATACAATTAAGGTCAGCTCCTAAATCTAATAAGGCTATAAATGATTTATGAAATGATTTTCCTATTTTTAAGGTTACTTTTGCTTGCCGTTTTTGTTATAAAGTTTTAATTCGATTTATTGTTTCAACTTCTAATTCGATTAATTGTAATAAGGTAATATCTTGTACCAAATCATTTTCTTTTAATTTATTTAATTCTATTTTTATGATTTGTATTTCAGATTTTAAATCATTTATTTCTTTATGCAAATCACTTATAGTGACTTTTCTCTTTTGTATTTTGGCTTTCTTTAGTATACTTGCAAAATCATAACCTTCAAAATTTCCAAGTTTAGGTATTTCGTCTTCTTCCTTTTGTTCTAATAACATTTTCTTAATTTTTGTTAAATATTCATATCTTTCGTTATTTTATCAGCCATTTCTAATGCTAGTTTAGTTTATGCTCTAATCATATTAATTTGATAAGAACATTTACAGTTATCTGAATCACAGTTATCTAATTCATTTTCATTTTCAGAAGTGGTGTTTTCTTGTGCCATTAGTATTTCATTGTCTTCTTCAGAATTTTCTGAATCATTTAACATTATTTTGGCTATTTGTTCTTTTAATTCTTCATTCATATTTAATTCATTAATTTTCTCTCTTACTCTACAGTCTTTCTTCATATGACCAAAGCGACCACAATTATAGCAAACAATATTAGATTTTCTTTTACTATTATAGTTAGTATTATTTTCTATGGGTTTTGATGCAGTTTTGGGAGGATAATTTTTTCATTTTCTAAAAGGAGGTTTTTTATTCACTTGTACATGTTTATTCCTTTTTATAATTTTCTTAGTTTTTGCTGAAGGAGGAGAAAGTCTTTCGTACCCATACTGAGCACAAAAGTTTCCTAATTCTTTTATTCTTTAGCTTGGTTTTTCTTTATTCTATTTTCTAATTTCATATTGTTACATAATTCTAATCCAGTATTCTTTACAATAGAAATTATTCATCCATAAGTTAATTCATATATGGGGGTATTAGGGTATTCTTGTTGTAGATGTTCCCTAACTTTTATTCCAAAAACTAGGGGGTAATCCTGCTATAAATTTTTCTTTCCAAAAGGCTTATCTGCAATCTTCTCGGGTTAAGACCATTGCCATAAAATTATCAGTATACCATCTAAAATCTCATAAAGTAGGACATTTTAGATTATGTAGTAATTCTGAAGTTCTTTTGTTAAATAGATTTGTATCTGCTATAAAATTATGAATTATTGCTATAATTAAGGTTTATACCATTATTGGAATATTATTTTCATTTTCTAATTTAATACTTGAGGTAATATAATTCTTATGGTCCATGGTTAAGTAATTATCCCACCATCCTTTAAGCATACCAGTAAAATCGGCAATAATTAATTTTAATGTTTGTTCTTCAGTATTTTTGACTTTATAGGCAGAGGCTGCCATAGTCATTTCATTTGTTTTTCTTAAGATTTGATGTTCAGTCATTCCATCGATATTCCATTCTGTAATTCCTACTCCATCAAAGGATGACGGACTTTCTAACTCCCATTCTTCAAACTGAATGTCAGAAAGCGTAGGCCTATTATAAAAATTTCTTGTAGTTGGTCTAGGAGTAAGGTTATTTCTATTGTTAAATCCTTTTCTTTGTATTTTTAATAATGAATCATCAAATTGTTCTTCGCTGAATTCATAACCTAGTTCTTTAATTGGAATGGTTGTAATAGCATTTATTTTGTTAATATTTAATTGATCTAGTTTTTTTATTTATTTCATCTAAGGCTTCATCTTTGCCAATTTTTAGATTTTTTAATTCCAAGTCTGAAAATTTAAAAGGTTTTATTAAAGGTTTTTCCAATTTAGAACTTCCTTCGTATTTTATACTATGGGTTTTATCTGGACTGCGTATTTCTATTGCTACTTGATGTAATAATTGATTAGTATAATTTAGTTGATTATGAATTGAATTTTTTGTATATCATTTCTATTAGCGGGTTATTTTTCTAATAATTCTTTATTTTCAGTTAAGATTTTAAATGGGGACGCTACTACTTCTTTATTTTGAATATTAGGAAATTTGATTTCTTCTAAAGGAGGAATAATTCCTATGATTTCTCCTCTAGCTGTTTTCCATATTTTTTCTGCAGATTTTAACATATTTATCTGTAATTTAGGTAAACAATTTATTTCAAACCAATCAAAATAAGGAATATTTTCTTGTATTTCATTTAAATGATTATAATATTTTTCTCTATAATTTTTTAATTCATCTTGGCTAAAGGTTTCAAAAAACCATTTTCTTTTTTCTTTGTTTTCTTCTCTTAAGAATTCTTCTTTAAGTAATTCTTTGTTTATTTCAAAATCTTTAATAACATTTAACTGGTTCATATCTGATTGGGTAGGTGAATTCTATTGTTGAGCTGATTCATAATGCAGCGAAGGTGCTACAGATGCTTCAGCTTCATATTCAGGGTAAGTATTACTGGGTCACTTCTAATTCCTTTTAGATATAACCCTTTTGGAATGGTGTAATTAGAAATTGATTTTCTAGTTGGAATGGGTGAGGAGTTCTGAGGAATTCTCAAAGAATTACTTCTTCTAAGTGGAGTAAAAGCTACTTCCAATGTTCCTGATTTGTACTCTATTATGTCATCTAACACAACAGGTACAAGCTTTTCTAGAGGAAGGAGGTCTTCTAATTTCCATTTCAGACCACTAGTTATTTCTTCATGTTTTAAGGTTTTAGGTACAATAGCATTCACCTTTTCGGGGTTTACTAATAATAATGTTGTTTCATCTGCAGGAGACATCAGTAGAGCTCCTGGAGCTAATTGGGTTTTCATGACTTTATAGTATATTCAATTATAGAAATTGGGATTGAATTTGGATTCCAATCATCTAGCATTTTAACATCTAACATAATGTTATGTGGAGTGTTATGAAAGCTAGACAGGGCAATTGAGTAATTCGGGTAATTATTTATATAAACTGGTCCATTATGCAAATTAGTTTCAAATAATGCTAATATTTAATTCTCTAATGATTTAGGCCTATTGTCTCTAAGGGATGCAAATAGGGGTATATCCATGCCTTGCCTAAACAAAGATTTAATGGCAATTTGGATTGATCCTATATGTAGGTATTTATAGTTCTTAATGTGTTCAGCAATTAATTGTCTGGAAATTAAAGGGATAGTTTCATGAGAGTTTTTAAGATTTTTTTTTATACTGTTTTAATTACACATTCTCCTTTAAACCAGTCTTTTAGACTTGTTTTATACATAGTGGATATTTCTAATTTGGGTAATGACCATTTATTTAATTGGGATTCTATTTCAGGAATTCTAAGTTCATGATGAATAATGGTATTATTTATCTCTTCTTGTTCTAATTCTATATCTTCTATCTTTTCTTTTCCTTTCATAGACACAATTTTTATTAACTTTGACATTATCTCTAGCGTTCTCTACCCCCAATCCGGGACCACCAGGCTAAACCAACGGATTCACTGCCTCTCACTAGTCCTTACTACCGGGACCACCCTTACCGGCTAACCAACGCACTATTGAATAAACCTAATGACTTTGAATGGAATTCAAAAGGATAGAAAGATACAGTATTTGAACAAGACGGGATAGTAACTCCAACCTACTACCAGCGCCCTAAGGCACTGATACCAAATTTGAGGATCGATGCATACATATTTATATGAATGGATAATAAGTAAATTCAGGGACAATAATAGGTTATAAAAATAAAATATTGGCTTAATTACAAATTTTACCACCCAACTTTCATAATTTTGTGAATTTTACCACCCAAGTTTTAATTTTATAAATTTTACCACCTAAGTTTTCAATTTTTGCACATTTTACCACTATGATATTTTATCCAAAAAAAAGTTAAAGAATTTAAAAAAAAATTGTGAAACATCAGGGTGGTAAAATGCGCAAAAATTGAAAACTTAGGTGGTAAAATTCGCAAAATGATGAAAGTTGGGTGGTAAAATTCGCAAAAAAAAACTTGGATGGTAAAATTCACAAAATTATGAAAGTTGAGTGGTAAAATTTGTAAAATTAAAACCTGGGTAGTAAAATTTACAAAATTATAAAAGTTGGATGGTAAAATCTGCAATTAAGCCTATAATATTTTTATAAAAAATTAGTTTTGTTTTACATGTAATCGATATTGCATTGGGATGACTATCATGTTGATTTTAATAATACATTAACTTTATCATGATGACATAAAAGATATATTAAATCATATATTTTAAATTTTATTTATGATTTTATATTTTTAATATACACATCTAACTAGTTATATCGTTGTGCGACGCACGTCGTACGGACACTCGTACTAGTTATTTTAATAATCCAAAAGACAATTACTCCTTCCTGTAATTCTATAAATCTTATTTTATTGTAAGTAATAATTAGCCTTTCCAATATTTATTTGGATCTTAATTTTTTTACTCTCGGAACCCTCTAACACATATTAATGACTATAAGGCAATTACAAGATGGTGGCATTCAAAATGGAAAAGTCAGTGAAGTACTTAAATTAAAAAATCATTGAAATATATATATTATAAAAATGATAAGTTGGAATTTAAAGAGAAAAATGGGTAAATAATTGTATAAGTTATAAATTAAAAACAACTTTCTTAAATTTTGCTATATGAAATAACCAAATGTAATTTATTTAAATATAAAAATATATTCATAATAGGTGTTCCTCTTTCATTATTGAAAGTATGAATATAATTTTATAGCATATAATCATAATAATGTTGTGAGTGATTTCACATTCATATGATTAATATGAAGTAAAAGGAAAAAAAAGCATGATCAAATATTTCTTTTTCATTTTTTGTCAATGGGTGCTTTCTTGTAAAAAAATAAATTAAAATATAGACTCAATAAATAAATAAATAAATAATAATTTTTAAATTTCTTTTATAATTACAAATGTTGGTATAGTTTAAGATTAAAGTTATGCTACTTTGGTTATAACAGTTAAATTCAATTAATTTTATATAAAATTAAGAATAAACAATATTAAGAAATTTTATTTTTGAATAATATATTGTATCATTAGAATAATAAGTTATTTAAAGTAGAAAAAATATAATATAGAATATCTCTTATGAACATAAGATTTAGTTCTTATAAATTGTTGTACTCAACAATTCAATGCCGAAAAAGGTCTCCACTATGGAGACTTTTCATCATTTGTTATTATTTCTAATTAGTTGCAACAAATGAATTGAATGAAGTAAATAATTTGTAATGATTTTAATTTAAATTTGTTTCTTTATGATAAATAAAATATTCAAAAATATTATACGACCAACATAAAATATATCATTATATGATTTTTTAAGAATTTAATTTCTATACATTGTTGGTGCAAAAAAAGTTATGCTATCAATCAATCACAAATCATGATAAGTAACTTTTAAGGTAGTTATTGTAAAACTCAACAAACTTATCATATATGACAATTTATGATGGAATTATATTGTAAAAACTTTTTACATTGTTAGTGTATAAACTAACAAAATATATAAGCCTTGTAATATTATATAAATCACATGTTATGGAAGTTATTTAATCAATATAAACTTTACTATTTCATATTGTCAAATTATTTTGATTTTTTTTATATTAATCACTTAATTTTTATTTGTTTTAATTTCTATCTTTAATTATTAATAAAAATAAAATATTATAAATTATTTTAAATTTAACTACATATTTATAAAATAATTAATTTTAACTATTATTGTTTATGGAATATATTTAAAGTAACTAATTTAAAAATAAATAAATCTAAGCATAACTACTAATATAATATTTGACGTTATTATTATAGTATTTATATATCTAACTTTTTCTATTATTTTTTGGTTTTAAAATATAGGTTAAATTACTAATTTGGTTCCTCTATTTATTTATTTATTTTAGGTGGCGTTTGTTTCACAGATAATTTTCTTATTCCTGGAATATGGGTTGGAAATTTTACTCTCACGTTTGTTGAGGTAATACAATAATTATTATTAGATATATTTTATTCCTAGGAAATTCATAATCCCACGTTCAACCATTATTTATTCCTGGAAGAGGGGGTTGGGAAAGTTTATTCGAATCCATCTTATGAGTAAAAATTCAAATATACCCTCCCTACTATCCACTACCAAACATAGGTTTAATTATTCTTAAGATTATCTAAAGAGTTTAATGGTGATACATTGATGGTGTAAAACTATTTTACACGGTCATCCAATCATAAATCACCGTTGATATCACTTTTAAGGTAATTTTGTAAAAGTTAACAAATTTACCATATATGATGGGTAAATCACCGTTGATATTACTTTTAAGGTAATTTTGTAAAAGTTAACAAATTTACCATATATGATGGGTTATGATTGGATGACGGTGTAAAATTTTTTTACACTGTCAGTGCATAGTCCTTTTTCTCTTATCTAAAAGATTCCCACCCAACTTTAATAGTTAACCAAACACATGTTTACGCGAGAATAATATTTCCATATTATATTTCCAGGAAATAATATTATCGGGAATAAAGAAAAAATCCGTGAAAAAAAGCCCCCCTAAGATTAAATATATTTTTGGTCCTCCAGAAATGCACTCAAGTTGAATTTAGTCCCTTGAAAAAAAATTCTTTGCATTTGAACCCTTACATTTTCAAAATACCCTCTTTTAATCCTTTTAATATCTCTATTAGCTGCTGCTGTTAAGTCCAACCTATGAGCAATCAAGTCAGCACTTTATTAAATCTGACTTGAAATTTAATTGATTTTAATTAAAAATTTAAAAGTATATTCGTTTAGGTTTAAAATGAGGTCATGTAAAAAAAAAGGTTTAAAATGAGGTAGGGTAAGCAAAATAATCATCAAAAGGGTGCCAGCATAGAAGGACACAATCATCAAAAGCAAAGCAGCCATTATAATCTGCCAACCCAGATTTAGAATCGAAGGCAGAACCCAATGCAAAATCCCCCATTGTTGTCCCTTCTTCTTCACTCTCAATTGTATTTCCTTGTAATGTTTCAAAGAATGGACAATACTGAATCAATGCAAAAGAGAGAACGATGAGCTTCGAGTTGCACAAACGAGCCTTTCTTTCCTGTCCAAGTTTCAGATCGGGTGAATTTTTTTGCCTTGTATTTTTCATTTTATTTTCCCCCTTTTCTCTTTCCACCAAAGGGAAACACAACAAGAATCACAAATCGGGACACAAATGAGAATGAAACTGGACTGCATTTTAGGTTCGCGGGAAAGAAGAAAGATAGGGAAAAGGAGGTTACCTTCGCGTGACGGGAAATTTGAGTATAGGTACAAGGATACAAAACTGCTAGTTCCCTTCTTCCAAAACGCTAATTAGGGAACCCACTAGGGTTGGCTTAGTAGTTGAGAATTGAGAATAAAATATATGAGGTCATAAGTTTAAACTTTAGTGCGATAATTGCACACAAAATTAAAATGCTAATTAGGACAAGGATATGTGGGCACATTTTAACGGCAACAACTAACAGAGTTAACAAAAAGGATTAAAAAAGGATATTTTCAAAATGTAATTATTCAAATGCAGATAATTTCTTTCAAGGGACTAAATTCAAGTTGGATGCATTTTCAGAGGACTAAAAATATATTTAATCATTTATTTTATTCAATTTGATCCATCTTTTAATAAAAGTCTAATATATTCCCTTATTTTTGAAAAATGCTTCAATGTAATCCTTTTCGTACTTAATTTAGTTTTTTTTTTTTTTTTTTAAATGTTTCAATTCTTTTAGCACGATGTCCATCTTAATTGGTCGAAAATAAGAGAGATAAATATTCACTTAAAAATTAGAAAGATGTGTGTGTCATCTAAAGGACGTTTGGTAAATGAGAAGTTTTTTCATGCCAAAAAATGAATAAAATCTGTTTGGTTGGTCATAAATATTCTTTGAAATATTTATACAAGTTACTTGGGAATCAAAGAGTTATGTAATATTTTTACCCGTTACTTTAATTATTTATTACATTAAATAATCTAATAAGAGTAACATGATATTTTTACTGCCGTAAAAAAAATTAACTCGAGAAAAGTTAAATTCCCATCTCCTTCATGGGAAAGTTTCTGTGGAAAATTGAGCTAAAAACATTCCGGGAAAGACATGTATTTGGGGGTTTAAAACAACTCATGCACCCTACTCAACCAACTGAGCTATACCAATATTTATATAAGAAACAAATAATAAATCCATCAAGACTAATAAAAATAAGTTAGTTAATTTTAATTAATAATGTTAGAAAATTAATTTTATTTCAAAAATACTCATAAAATTAAATGATTTAAGTAGTGATAATATTTAATGATATTACATATAATTCAAAGAATAAATATTTCATCAATAAGTATGACTTATATTATTAATAGGTTAATAAATGCATCCACTTGTATGAAAAATAAATGAATATCTTATTAAAAGATTTTATAATAAATTAAGAGTATAAAAGAAAATTAACAAATTAATACATCTGAAAATATATCTATATTTTTTATAATTAGGATAAAAAATTACACTTGTTTATTTTTTATATAGAAGACCGGAGGAGAGTGAGAGTATATATAAGCACGCATGGACAGAAACCAAATTTGAGAATTTGCACCATAACGAAAATAAATTATTATAACTGAATGCTTATTACAGTCTACAGAACATACATAAACTTCCTAGTTGTTATTCCCTTTTCCTATTGAACCCTGATGGATTTGTTTACTAAATTAACCTTTATATTAACTGAACAAAAATTTACAGCCTAGACATATATAAAGAAACCTCTATGTGAAACTTTAAAATATAAAAAGAAAAAAAAAAGAAAAAAAGAAAAAGTTTAAAAAGGGAACATGGCAAGGTGCAATGCAAGCAACTGGACAAGCCTGTTAAATGTGGTACCACTAGCTGCCACCTACACATCCTTTCAGAACCCTTTCTTTACTTTATTGGTATCACTAAAGTTTGTTGCAGGTCCTTGTTTCTGTCTAACTCCAACAGGTTCTTGCCATGTTTCATCACATCCTCCTTCATCTTCCCCCCATTCATCTCTCACCAAATAATGTTGTTGATAATATCTGAATGCCACAAATAGTACGAACACTACAAAATAACACAACACCACACCATCATCAGTTGTTATTAATGTGTGCATGTGTATGTGCCTGGCTCAATTAGTCAAAGGCTCAAAGCTACTACATTGCAATATCAAACAAAAAAAGAAATTGAAATTCAAACCCAAACTCTAAATTTATATTTTAAAAAATAATTTCTCAGAATTAAAAACAAAATTGAATAATCTTAAAAAATTTTTAAAAAATGTACTAATTAATTAGCCAACATCATTTGAAGTTGCAACATGGTTTTTACCTGCCCAAATGCGAGCAACAACTGATGATAAATTCCACACAAGCCCAAAGATGCCAAGAGCCACTGCTTTCTTGTGAGTGCATGAATCCCATGCATCCCGGAATCGACGAATCCAAAAATTTCCTTCGAGTCATTAATAAAAAATGTGCCATTTATTAGAATAATAAAATTGTGAAGCCTATGTAAAGAAAGGCTTGGGTTTTAGACTTTTAGTCTTCTTGGACACAGTAACACGTGAATAGATAGACACTATATTTTTAGGTCTGGTCTTTGGGATTGGGGACCACTAACGATGTGGAGGACCATTATGTAAATATCCCACAATGTGTTCCCCTTCATTCCAAAGATGAGTCTAATCATCAGACACTAAAGCAGACCCAATGGGCAAAAATGTCAGAAACAAAAATAAAAAAAATAGAGATGCCCATCCATGTGATGCATTCAAATTATATTTCAATGACCACATCAAGAACTAAATCTTCGTAGAGACAAAAAATTATCTCAAAGCAGATTTAGATTTAGAGTTTGTAACTTTGTTTATATGGTTGAGGGGGTATAATTGCACTATGCTAAACTATTATTAATCTTTGTTTATTTATGCCCCACCAGATCTACATTATGATGCATTGGAGACACCACCATATATAATAAAATAAAATAAAATCATAGGCACCAAAGAACCGTTTGTAACTGGTAATAATCAATGCATGCATGAAAGGTGTTGTGGGTCTAATCAGGCACCGCACCGTCTACACTACACTGAAGGGTAGAGCGACAATTCAAACATTGTTATCTCACTTTAGCAACTGTACTGTGTTCGGTTACAGCTTAAAGGTGTAGTGTCATAAATCAGGCATTGAATAATGTTAGAAAAAAGCCACATCAATTTCAGGAAATTTACCATATGCAGTTAACTGTGCAGAATACGAAGAGCATATCTTTGGTACAGTAAAAACTCCAAAGAAGCCTGAGGCAGTTGAGCACAACCATGTGTCAGTCAGTAATCAATTATGTGAAAGGGCACGTTCAGTAACTGAATAGCCAAAAATGAAAATAATAATAATAATAAAATGAAAGGGTAGGGGAGCAAGATGCAATTTTCACTCCCCTAGTTATGCAAAAAGTAAGAGACTTTGCATTGAAATGTAAATTGCTTGTACTTCGTTTCTTTCAAAAGAATTGAACTGAAATGCCATTATGCCAAAAATTTAGCCTTTTCACAGTGTAGAGTTCTATTCAAGAATGGAATAGAGTTAGGCACCCCCCCACCTTTTGATGCAGTTAAATTTTTATGTAAACCCTTTAAAAACGTACCAAATTTGGCCATCTTCCAAATGGTTATGTAGCTGCCACATCTGGCTAAAACAAAGAGCAAAACAGCCAACTGCAATTGATACACAAATGCCAAAATTAAAATTTGGGTATTCAATCTTCTAGGCTACTAAAGTTTTTAATGTAATTAAGAAGGTCATCATAAAACCATTGAGCAAAGAAAATTGTTAAATTACCTTTATTGTAGTACCCGGATCACCAGAAAACAGGGCTTTGAGTTTTGACAGGAATTCATTCAAGTAAGGGAGGATCAATTTTAGCATCCAAATTGCATCTTCTTCTCCCACTACATAATTTGAGTCCTCAACCTCTATGACTCCCCTGATTAGTTTGATCCCAAAAGTGAATCAGAAAAGATAGTAATCTAGAAAATTGTAATTGTAATTGTAATATATTTTTCACCAGAGTGATTGGGTTATTACCTGCAAATTAGGGATCTATGTAGGAAGATAACAGCAAGATAAACAAGACTTATATAGGACATCACTGAAATAAGACTGTAGAAACAATGATAGGAAATCTTCAGTTCTTCTGAAACAGCAAATTATATTATACATCGATAATGATAATAGAAGAATTTCTATTTAGATTGATTTCTAACCTTAGATTGATATCCTTTGCATAAGAAGATGAGACTATGATGAATGATCCAAATCCAAACACAAATGCTGATCTTGAAACATCTCTCCACATGGTCAAATCCACTGAGGAGGAGAGTTATATAGATAAAGAATTAATGCTATAATTTGAATAAAATTTTGCCAACAAATTTCACACTCTCCCACAATTATGAAGTGTAGATGAATCACCTAGACTCTGCAACTTGCTTTGGGGTTGTGGGAAGCTACGGTGTTCTGTTGCCTTTGGAACTGAACCATAACAATCAGTGACAGTTATTAAAGTAAGAATAAAGCCAATGAAACAAATTGAAAGAACAATCTCAAAAGTCCTTACTTGAATTAGCTTGGGAGAAATTTTGGTGAATTGTGGAATTCCTTCTGATTGTAGGAGATAGCTTCAGAGGAAGAGGGACAGAAACTGGCTTTCTTTCATTTCTGTGATGAAATCGCATGTGGGCACTCACAACCCTCTTAGGTTCTGGTTCATTCAGAATCTTCTTAGGTTCTGGTTCCTTCAGAATCTTCTTAGGTTCTGGCTCATTCACAATCACCTTCTTTTCTGGTTCATTCACAACAACCTTCTTGTCTTGTTCACTCACAACAACCTCATTATTATTTTCTGGTTCCTTCACAACCTCAACCTTAGATTCTGGAATACTAATTTCCTTCACATCAATTCTCTCCTTCTCCATCTCAATCTCAATCTCAACCTCCTCATCCACCTCCTCCTCTTCCTCTTCTTCTTCTTCTTCTTCTTCTTCTTCTTCATCTGCTTCATCAACAACAACATCATCTGAATCACCACCACCCTGAACCGACAATTCTGTTGAACCTTGGACCACATTCTCTGAGCTGCTAGATATCACTTTCTCTTGGCACACAACATCCAAATCCATGCAATTTCCATCATCTCCATCATTCTTACCATTCTCAACCTCAATCTTTTTTTCATCAGTTGACTCATCAGGAACTCGATCCGACTCGGATTTCGTCTTCCTCAATTGAATTGAACTGCCACCAGAAGAAGCATTCTTCTTGATGGATTCTGACTTGGCCTTCCTCAATTGTGGTGAACTCCTCTCATGCCCCTCATCTGATTCACCACTCTTGTGTGTCTTAGATCTCAGCTTCCTGGTGTGAATTGGGCTCCTCTCAAATTTATCTGCAAAAGCAGAAATCTTTCTGGTGTGAATTGGGCTCTTCTTGATTCCATCAGGGGAAGAAATGCTCAGCTCCTTGCACTGCTCCTCTGAACTCTTCTGGGTCTCTGTCTTCCCTCTTGCCACCTGAATTGGGATCTTATTGTTATCTGACCTCTCAGAGCTTTCTGATTTCCAAGTTTTTCTCTTTCCACATCCAATTGGGCTTTTTTTCAATTTGGCAGCACCAGCACCAGTAGCACCACCATTTTCTTCAGGATTTTCTTCTGCATTGAACACCTTGATCCCCCCTTTCACTTCATCACTCTTCATCCTGCTCTCCCACACTGACCCTGCAACCACACTCCCTCTAACCCCTACCCTGCTTTTCCCCACTTCCATCCCCAATTTATCTTCTTTTTCTACCCCTCTTTCTACCTGGCAATCAGTACTCCAATGGGTCATAGGTGGTTAGTGGATAAGAGGCTTCTAACTCAAGCAATGGCGGTTGGTGGGGTGCAACATTGGGATCCCTTTGTAAAGCAATCGAGAAGAGTGAGTGAGAGAGAGAAAGAAGAAGTAGTATTAGATGGTCACTTTTCTTTTTCCTTTTTTTATTTTCCCTCTTTCTGTGTTATACTACCAGGGAAGGGAAAAACAAAGGTAAATTAGGTGGGGTTGAATGATTAGGGTGTTAAGGATGAACCCCCTCTTCTTTTTTTAGCATTGATTTGATGATTTGATTCCCTAAAATCTCACCTCACTCTTACCGAGGCACTCTAAAAGCCATTAATAGTCTCATTCTCACATCACATGTAAGGGAATAACTAAGCTAAGCTAGCTAGCTGCATGTAATATATTTCTTGTCCTTCCTCTCCGAGTTTAAAAGTCGGTGTAAACTCTGCAGTGTACTTATTGAATTGGAGTGTTTTTCTCTTGCAGTTTTGTCCATAGCTTGCATACGTGTAATGTAATAGAGGAGGCATAAGGAAATGCGATTTGTCGTGGTAGCAACTACTAGTACCGTGGCAGAAGACCAGACAAACAAACGCACCCCAAATTTTGGTCAATGATCCCTCTTTAATGATGCTGTGTGTGCTTAAAGAATGTGAATACCGAATAGCAAATGTTGCTCGGGCATTTCAAGCATGGTTTTCTTATGCAGAATTGAACAATTTTCTCCTACCTTTGAACCACTATTTAAGAAAGAGAAGTATTGACAAACAAAGATTAGTTTAGTTGGTAAGAAATACACTCATATTTTACAGAGACGTGAGTTCGATTCCTGCCAATAAAAAAATCTTATTGGTGAGTAATGTGTAAGTAATTCTCTAAACACTCATTGAGTCTTGAGTTTTGTCCTGACCCTATTAAATCTCCATAATTCAACTCATCTAAACTTTTTTCATAAAAAAAAGAAAGAGAAGTATTGTATCTTCATAATGAATTTTCCAAACATTCGTCTATAGTTACTTGAAATTCAAAACAAGTATTAAATTAAATCTAACAACATTTAAGGTATTTAAAAATATATTATACTTTAACTAATTAAGAGACTTGTTGACTCATTACTCATTAGAGTATTCAAAATTTCTTTAATTAATTGAACTTCAACACTTGATTAGGTGAGTGGGGTACCAATTATGTGAGATTGGGTCCATTGGGATGATGATCTTCTAGATAGTGTTTTTGCTTAGTGCCGTTACATGTAGACAACTACTTTCCACTCATACCAATTGATCATTGTCTATGTATGCAGAGGGATTTCTATAACTGTTTATAGCAGAAATTGCATATAATGAGAATCCCATAAGACCATGGCAAAAAACCAATGAATGTGAGAGAAATAAATTGGTTTCATTGACTTTAGTTCTGTGGTCTTACTATTTATTGTCCACTTCCTTCGGTTCGTAAAACAAGGTCTAAGTGCGTAAAAGCTTGTCACCATAGGATCCGAATCAATATGCTTCATTTCATCCTAATGATATTTTTCAAAGTAACCATCTATTCTTTTTTGTATAATTTTCAACTAATGCATGATGCATCTTCAAGCCATTTGTAGACTTAACAAGAGGTCAAGGTTGCAACATATTTATATTTGACAATTGATTGATCAAAAAATAAAAAAGAAAGAAAAAACCCGATCTACCCCCAACCCCAAGATTTATCTTGTGTGGAAATAGTACTTAATTAATTTTGGTAATAGAAATTCTAGTTCACTCACACACTCATCACGACTCAACTTTGTTACCAGAGGCCACGGAATGCAACTGCACGAGGTACAGTTCAGATCTAAAAAGGTTGTAAAGTTGGTAAATTAAATTTGTAATTTTTTTTTTATTAAAAACTATATATTTTTTTTCTAAGAGTTGAAAACTTGAAATCATGTGCAGTTGTTTTTCAACTACACAGGATCCCAATCTATTCTTAATTAGAACAACTTAGTGTGAGCTTGGTAACCAACTAACCATTCAAGTGAATGTGGCATGATTTGTGGTATAAAATTAACAGTTGAAACTTTATTTTACACGAAGTACAAGACACGTTAAAAGAATGATACTTTTTTTTTTTTTTTTCAACTTTCACAGAACTCCGTTTAGCATGTGAAATAATCAGGTCTTTATGCATAAAAAATAACACAGAAAAGAAAGAAACTCATACTTTGTTTTGCTGGAACAAATAACATAATGTGATATGGTTGACACAATTATATTTTTTAAGTATATGATCAGAGTTTGGTCTTTATATTTATGTATATGAAAGAACATTTATTAGGAAAGGTATTTTTTTTAAATAGATATTTATACTTTGAAAGATTAAGTTTCTAACTCACGGCAAAAAAAAATATGAGTTCACCTAAAAAAGACTTTCTTCACTGGGATAAGAGGTTCCACATACAGAAGCAACGCGTTTTAAATTGGTTGTAAGCAAAACTGAATTACCATTTCTAACATTTTTGTCTTTTTTGCAATGTCAAAAATAAATTTAATTTTAGCTAATAAATCAGCGGTGGATGGCCATCAGTTACTTTTAAATGACCATTTATTTTGATGTGCTAATAATGGTCCCCTCAAATTAAATCCAAAGGCTTTTAAAGTTTTGGGGTTATTCAATTGTCGCAAATTGCTAAACATAATACTGTTTCTTTTTAAGTGTAAGATTTTTTGAAAAATTTTGTTTTTATTTATCTATTATTTACAAAGTTCAAAATCATATTAATTACTCTTTTATTAATTATTTCTTATTTTTAATTTTCTCTTAATTTTTAATGAATTTATAATATATTTATTGTAGAGAATAAAATAAAAAATATCATAATTATTTTATTAGAATAAAAAAATTTAATATATTTATTGATTTTATAAATAAATATTAAATGATAGATAAAAACAAAGGGAGAAAGTACAAACGAACGAGGTGAATTTGTTTATCTTCTTATCTTTCTTTCTTTTTTTTATTTTTTATTTTTTATTTTATCAGTGTTTATCTTCTTATCTGCGTTTGTGTGTGAGAAAGTTACTGCATGTGGGAATGTTTGGCGTAAGGGAAAGTGGCAGTAGAATCCAACGAGCCACGAGCACAAAACAAAACCCTTTTAGAGAGACCCCACACTGCGATTTTTTGTCCCTTTCTTACTTTTCGGTTGGGTTGGGGTCTGGTCATGTGAGGCAAAATCATACACAGGAATCCATTTTAACACATCAAAAAGTGACGACAAATTAAAAGTTACATATGACGCAATGAAAAAAAAGAAAAAAGTTGCATACGACCAATTCTCACCGACACTAGTAGTTACTGTATTTTGGTAGCGTAATGCATTTTATTTCCCCTCTTTTTTTCAGGATGATGTTACTAACACGTAACACTTTCTGGCATTACTCCTCCTTGGTCAACATTTATCCATCTTTTTTTCTTTGACTTGATTATAATTTTTATTTTTAATTTTTTTATTTTTGACAGATTTTATCCTAATAAATTAATTTGACACATTTTATTTCTAATTTTTAAAAAAAATTACGAATTTTATCATCCACAATTTTGATGACGTGGCATGCTGACATAAGCATAAAAAATAAGGATAAAATTCAACAAAAAAAATAAAAAATTAGAGATAAAATTTATCAAAAATGAAAAAATTAGGAGTAAAATTTACCCAAAAATAAAAAGTTGGGAATAAAAATTATAACTATTTTAGCATACTACATCATCAAAACTGTGGAGGATAAAATTTGCCACTTTTTAAAAAAGTTAGAGGTAAAATATATCAAATTAATTTATTGGGGATAAATTTCGTCAAAAATAAAAAAATTGGAGATAAAAATTGTAATTAACTCTTTTTTCTTTTGTCGCCTAACATTTATTAATCTTTGTTCTTTTCTTTATTTATTCATTAATGTTGACGGTGCGCGTTCATCTATGTGAGATTATGTGCATAGTATAATTTATTTTGCAATTAGTGTAATCAATATGGTCGGCGTTAATTTCAACTTTTATTTATCAATTATAAAAGTTGAAGCTCGTTTTGCGACGTTAATAACATTCATTGACTATTTAGTCAAAATTTGGTTTTTTTGTCTTTCATTTAACTGATTTGATGTTTTAGTTGAGTTATCAACAATTTTATAAAATCTTCACATCCTTGTACAATATATTATCTAATGACAGATAAAACAAAATAATTTACTTATGCACTTTTGGTCCCTAAGTATAATAATCATGTGATTTTGGTCTTCTAAATTTTAATTAAGAAAAATGAATTACTCAAGTATTGTAATTGTGTAATTTTGCTTTTCCAATTTTCAATTGACGAATTTGGCTCCCAAATATCACAATTGTGTGGCTTTGTTCCCTCGGAGTGGCGTAATGATGTGACATGTGAAATAAAATCATAAATTATATCAAAATGTTACAGAAAAAATTAGCACCCTTAACCTTAAACTTCAACAACAACACTTAACAATTAGACTAATGAATTCCTTTAATATATACAGTAAATTAAAGTGATTATATATATACTCTAAATGGGAACCAAAATTTGCTACCACTAAAAAAAAATATTATATTATATTATATACCTTAAAAAATTGTGTATATATTATTGATAAATTAATAATACTAATAATAATCATATTAATAATATTAGTAGTATATTTATAGATAAACTAATAGTAATTTTTTAACAAAGTTTCATAAGGGTTTCTCGACCTTGGCATCCACAAGGTAGTGTGAGCTGATGAAGCGTATATAGTCTGAACTAACATTCTAACTCTCTCCAAGAATTAATGAAATTTTGTGCTAGTTAGGCGAACCTTTAATTTGGTGTGTCACCTTCTTTATGGTGAGTGGGAATGCCTTGTACATGATTGAGTTAGTGTCCCTTTGACAAACCATATATTGTTGACACAAATTCATTGAGCTCCTCGTGCCATTATACATTTCCAGATTCATTAGGAATAAAAAATGTTTCGAAGTTAAGTTTTTCATGATTCTTTTAGTGAAGGGGTGGAGACACGAAATCAGATTCTCTACAGCCCTGCAGCCTCTACAGCAACATTTCAGCCATTCATAATTAATTATATAAATATTTTTTTATACTTGCATTTTTAATAACCATTAGATATAAATTCAATGGCTAGGATTACTGCTGCAGAGAATCCAAACACGTGGAGACACTTCATTGTACAAAGGCTTTCTCTCTCGTCCTCGTGCTTGGAACTTCTCAGGGAGGGCAATGATAATCCTAGTGGTGGTTTTGCAGTGGAGGATCTTAATGGTGACAAAGGTGGGTCGTGCCCTCCCCCCCAAAAAAATATTTATAATTTTAGTCAACATTAATAAGATTTTCTATGATAATTTAAAATATTTTAAAAACCATTTTTCCCTTAATTGCTAATATTTTTTAAGTCATTAAAAAATATAGATAATTTTAATTTGCAATTTTTTAGTCATTGAAAAAATAATGCAATCTTTAGTAATTGTCTTTTCATAATATAAAACTATTTTTTTTTACATTTTTCAAAATCATTTTTTTTTCTATGATTTTTATATCCTCATTCTAATATAGTAAAACTTATATGATAATATGACTTGAACTTGATAAATTTTCTTGTAGATATTTTATGCAAATTTTCTATTAATTTTGTAATTTTCTTGTAAATTTTTTCTACATTTTTTTAAAATTTGTTATAGTTTTGGCAAAAGTATGATTATTTCCTTAAATTCATTGAAAAGTTTAATTCTTAGTTTTCACTAGCGAACATAGGGGACCTATTTATAGAAGCACATTTGGAAAATGTTTGGTGACTTTCAGCCATTTTTCAGGATAAAAACAATTTTAAAAGACTACCAAAACAAGCTCTTATTACCAATTGTTGAATAAAATGGCTCATCTCCAAGAGGGGGTGAATTGGAGAGTTAAAAAATTTCTTTGAAAATCGTTTGTTTTAAAAACCTTTATCTAAAACTTTCTTTGATTGATCCAAATGTGAATATCACTTGAATTGATAAGAGTAATATGTGATGCTTTTGTGATTTAGCTACTTGATTCCTATGCTCAGTTTTATTAAGATCAATTGAACAAAAGGTAATAAAGAACCAAATGCAAGAATCTAGAGAGATGAAGGATAGAGAAAAGATTGCACAAAGATTTTTATACTAGTTCAATCACAATATGTAATCTACATCTAGTTTATCCAAACAACCTGAGTTTGGATTTACACTAATCAATTCAATGATTACAAGCAAACTCACCTGCAATATGCAACCCACATATGCAACTATCCTTGAAACCCACAAGAATATACTAAGACTATGTAGAAACCTACTACACAAACATAAACATTGAGAAACCTTCTTAAAAACAAACCTAGAATGCAAAGAATAGAAAAGAGTTCACCTGAGAGTGAAATATATAAAAATTAATGCACTTATTCTATTGCATTCGAACTTCTCTTCATGATTTCAAGGCAAGATCCATTGATTCTTCAAGTTAAGAATTTGGTTTGCAAGCAATGAATCTTTAGAGTGATGACACAAAAAAACTCTAAACTCTCTATTGAATTTTCTAAGTAAATTATGAAAAATGAGTGTCACACTAAGAGGGTTTCGAAAATCGTTGTTATAGAGCTCAAATTGAGATAATCGATTATTACCAAAGATAATCGATTAAATTGTTCTTGGTATCGCCTGGGTATCACGAAGAGCAAGATAACCAATTATATTACCAGATAATTGATTAACTGCGCAAGTTCCATTTTTGTTTCAGGGTCAAATAATTGATTATCTTAAGTGGATAGTCGATTATTTGCGAACCTTATGCAAATTTGGAAAGGCGGAGATGCGAGATAATCAATTATATTGTTCTAGTAATCGATTATCTTGTTCTTTGATTAAAACTCATAATTTTTAAAAATAATTTTGACCAATTTTAATCCTCGGTTAATTATTACTATGAATCTTACTTTGAAGTACTTGAAGAGGACATTCATGTTGCATTCTACCTTATATGAATGGTTCACACACAATCATGCAATATGAAGCAATTAAATAAAGCAATCCTAGAATTTAAAGTTCATCACTTTTAGTCAATGTTACAAGATTACAACTCAATATCAAAACTAGATAATGACATAAACATAGACTTCATCCTTCAGCTCATAGTTATGGTCAACAGGAATGATCATGGCTTTCTCCTCAAGTGTGAATGCTAACATTGACCTTCAGTGAATGGTAACCTTAAGAGGTAAAAAAAACAAATATTCAGTGACAATTTGGTCCCCTTTACTTGGCAAGTGCGTGTCATCCACCTTCCACACATGGACGTGCCACGTCAGCAACGATGTGCCACGTGTGTACTCATGTTAACTCAAACGGCCAAAGGTTAACGATAGAACTAAATTGTCACAACACTTACAGATTTCAGGACTAAATTGGTGATTTCCATCTTTTAGGAACGAAATTTTCAGTAAATACATCTTTTAGGGACCAAATAAGTCATTTATCCTAAAATTTTATGATCAAACTTCCTACAGTCTGAACGATGATGTGTGAATGTTGTGGGTCAATGGAACTTCCAATATCAAAAGAGACAGGCTAAGGTAATTCTTATAATCAGCCAAGTGAATGGTTAAGATTGTGCGACTAACATAGGTGTTGGACTATATTTTACAAGTACCTCCCCCTGATTGCCGAGCTGAGCAACCACAGTTTGAAAATCTTTGACATCTTTAAACTGGTCTAATATCACCTCTACCAGTTACACCAGCAAATAATAATTATATTCGCTTGTTACATTAATCATATTTTTTACTATCCTTTTTTATTTTTGCCGCCTCATACTTTGTGAGGAGTTTATAAAATATTGTTTTTATTACTACCCTTTCTGTAAATATTTATTTATTTAATTTACATGTTAATTTCTATAGGTAGATGTTCAATTATTGCCTATAAGAACAAAATTAGCTACCAGACAATCTCTGAATTATTTAATTTTTCCCACGTGAAATTTTGTGATTAACTCCCGCTTTTAGGTATCCGTGGGTTACGGTAGTCCTGCAACCTGCTCTTGACACTGAAATCTTGGCTTAATATTTTTTTTTGTCAGATACCATGCGTGTTTTCCAATTTATTGATTCAAAGACTAATTTCACTTATACTGTGTAACTGCCACAAACACAAGAATTTTACACACGGAAGGAATCGAACACGAATTCTCCCGTTAAATAGATCATTTTTCACATGTGAACGTAGTAGAGTCTTACACCATTGCACCAACCTATGGGTTTCTTGGCTTAATATCTAAGTACATTTGGAAACAAGGTACTACCTCTTGTCCTAATTATAAGCAACAAATTAGATTTTCATTTGGTCCTAAATATAAGCAACAATCACTTTTTTGTAAAGTTACTCAGGGTAAAATTTCTTTTATACCCTTACTTTACTGTTAACTCTATTTTCTATGCATTCACATCAATAAAGCAAAGGGTACTTTTGGAATAAAATTTGAATTCATTATAGAATTAATTAAAAATAACTACTTTAACTACTCTCCTTGATCTTGATGATTTGTCCTATGTTGCTTATAATTAGGACCAGATGTAGTATTAAACACATTGGTATGCAAATTGCATTTTAGAAAATAAGGATTAAAACCGACAAATTATGAAGAGACTCAAACTATGTTATTGTTAGAGATTTCATATTGATTAGTGATATGGCCAAATTTAAATATACAGGTGAAGGACAATCCTAACCTTATCATCCGATTTTGTAAGGTTGAATTAGACACAAACCTTATCAGAGCCTATCTTAACGACATCAGATAGGTGTGTTGGAGATCTCACATCAACCAACTAGTGATATGACCAAATTAAAGTATATATGTAGAGAATAACTCTCACTTGATTTTGTAAGGTTAAGTTAGACTCAAACCTAAATTCTAAGAATTATTTTATATTTAAAGAAATTAATTTCATATCTAAAATGTGTAAGCTTGTATTATGAAAACAAACATCACTGCAACACTGATTACTTTAGTCTCCAATTACTTGAATGTTTTTAACACGATTGTTACTATTTACTAATTTAATCCAGAAGAAACAAGATATATTATATATATTTTGGATCACATTATTTTGTGCCCTTCAGAATAGTCAGTATCATCAATATTGAATTCTAGTCAAGGTAGCAAGCTTTCATTTTGGTGAGGCTGTAACCAATAAACGTCTGTTTTGGTGCGGTGGATAAACACAATAATTGTGATTGAGCAGACGTAGTTCAACGTCCTTATCTAAAATGACATCTCCATTTTGCTTTTATGGTCGTTTAGTTTCTTGTACCAATCCTACATCTTATTAAAAACAAGTACCTACAACTATTAAAGCTGTCTAGCTCAATTAGTTGAGTATCATGTGTAATTTATTACAAATCCCTTAGTATCACCTTTCACCAATTTTTATGGATAAAAAAAATAGGATCTTGCTAATCAGTATTCTAAGAACACTAGTTAACGAATTAAAAGGAAAAAATATTTACTGTGAAATTCATAGAAGAGAGTAAAAATCATAGACAGCGTAATTTTTTACCTCCCAATAAAAATATTTCTCATTTTAGTTCCTTAACAGGACACTGGTTAGTATTTGCAAAAAAAATAAAAATAAATAAGCACCTACAACTACAACTATACCTGGGCTAGTTCTTTCTCCTTTTTAATACATAAAAATGCAAAGCTATAACACCCCCTCGTTGGTGTGATTCTATAATTTTCGTTTGGCGTGACAGTTCATTATTCATTCCTACCTTAGTTGGATTGGGGAAAAGGCATTTATCTACAGTTTAAAATTTGTTTGTTTGTTTTCAGGCTGCATCCATATAAAAAAAGAAATCATTCTTGATTTTTCTGGACACAGAATAACAGAGAGGGATCTTAGGGGAGGCACGCAGGGGCTGTAGCCCCCCTCCCTCCCTCCAGCTTCTTTTAAATATATGTATATAATAATATACTAATTAATAATATAATAGTATATACTAATTCTAATAAAAAAATAAAATAAAATAATATATACTAATTAATAAATATATGATAATATATATTATCATTGATTATATACTAATCTTTTTTATAATATATGTTGTCACTAATTATAATTTAACCTAAAGAGATATATACATGAATTAATAGATATTAACTGTTTTAAAATTTGATGACTTTTAGTTATTATTATATCTAATGAGTTTGATTCTCTTTTTTATTTTATTGTGAGATTATTGTTATGAGTTCTGTTTGATTGTTATTGTGTTTGTGAGACCAATTTTTTTTTCAAAACTTGAAAAAAAAAATACAAGTTATAAAGACATGTGTTTCCTTCTTGTATCATTTGAAACAAAAATTAATTTTAGTTTTACATGTAAAACTAATAAATAATTTTATAAAATTTATTATTATTAAATATTTATTTAGTATAAATTAGATATTTAAATAATTAAAGTAAAAAAAAAATCCCACTCCTCCTTCAATAGTTTTCTGGATCCATCCATGAGAATACATCTAATTTCAGGTGTCATAAAATTCAAAGCTATATCAACAATAAAATATCTAACAGTATATTGCGTGCTATTGAAATCATTGGACTTATCGAAATCATTAGACCAAGACCAAGGCCTAGGGGTTGATTCAACTTATATTGTCATCGTTAGCTCAAGCACAAACTGAAAATACCTGAATTTCAACAATGGAATATTACGCTATATGCGTTGATTGCGCCACCAGATGGAAGTAAGTAAACAATTCAATTTCTAGCCTCAAGTATTTGAAAACAAAAAGAATAAAATGCTCTTGACTTCATCCATGTAACACCTTAAAAATTTGTAACTAAGGATATAGTACATATTGTGTTAGTGTATATTGTAACAACTAAATAGATATTAAGATTAATCATAATTGAAAATTTAATTTAGCTAATTAAGAAAGATTTAAAAACTTTGTATGATTTTATGTGGCAAATTTCGGTAAAATCCTAATTAAAAACTAGAATTTAATTACGTTGTGCATAATTACACTGCGTAAATTTATACTGTGTAGAGATAATTTGATTAAACGTTTTCTAAGATAATTATTCACAATGAAAATTTAATTCAATTGATTAAGAAATTTTTTAATTAAATGCATATTATTTTATGTGACAAGTTAAAAAAAAATGAACTTAATTAGAATCTAATTTTTACATTGTGTAAAATTATACTGTGCAAAATTACATTGTCTAATTTCACACTGTGTAAATTGACACTGAGTGAGGTTAATTTGAATTACACATTTTTCTAAATAATTAACACAAAAAAACTAGGCTAATTATTCTTTTTAGTAAAAGCAAAATTCCATTTATGTCTTAATCCTACTTTAACCAATTATGGTTAAATTTTCAAAAGCCAAACTACCCACAAATGGGCATGACTTGGCCGGCCAGCTTAGATCCCATCAGCCTTCAATTTTTTGTTGTCAAATTCTCAATCAAGTGTCATGCAATCCTTTATCCACTAGGCCTGTGTGTGCCAATTTGAAAACTTCTAGAAATTAATTCAAACAAAGGCACATAATCAAGAGAAAGAGGGCTAATTTCTCTGCTGTGTGTGCCATGAAACTTAAAGAGAGAGGGAGGAGAAAATTTCTTGAGCTTCCTACTTGGTTCTTGGAGTTCTTGGACTCAAAGTGCTCAAATCTTGCATCTTTTGCTTCTTTTGTGCTTGAATCTTGAGGTATGGAGGGGTTTCTACTCTTTCTCTAAGCTATTCCTTTTTATTTGGTTGATTATGGGCTGTTGTTGTTGTTAACCATATATGAACATCATGAGTGTCATGAGAAATTTTGAAAACCTTGAAATGAGTTAAATGCTATTTTCATACTATAGTATATTTTGAATTTTCGTGCTCAATTATTTTACAAGGTTTTTGGTGATTTAAATGCATTTTTCTATGTTTTGATACCTCTGGATTTCGTGGTAATTTTTTTTGGAATTTTTCGAGCACTGCAACTATTTTTACCGGAATTATTTTCAAAAACTGTTAAATCTAGAAAATGGGCTGTTTTGAATTTTATAAAAATTGGAATGAAAAAATGGAAAAATGGAACCATAGGTTCACTTTATAAATCATGGAGACCATCTCATAATTTTTTTAAAGTCAGAAAACGTAGGAAGTATTTTTACCAAATTAATCTTTAGAAAACCAAAAAGCTCGACAGTGCAGAGAATAAATGAAAACAATTACTTTTTATGATAAATTGGATTTGAGAAAATTATATGATATATTTTGAGCCATTTAGAGTGTTCATGAATTTTTCCAGAATTTTTTAAGCACTTTTTGTAATTACTGGTATTTTCTCAATGTAAACTCTGTTTTGGAACAATAATAAAATTGAAATTCAAAAAGGGAAAATTTAATGGTTTTTTTATGCTGAAAAAATTATATGTGATGATATACATGATTGGGATGATCTTTGGAAAATTCGGTGGAAAACGGACTTGATCTCATATTTTCTAAAATTCTCGAAACGCTTTTTTCAGAGTGTGTACAACCTCTGTTTTTAAATCAAAGTAATTACTTAGGAATTGAATTTTTGCCTGAGAATTTCATGTGAAGAAATATGTATATTAATGAGTATCTCTGAAAATTTTTATGAAATTCTAAGTTGATTTAGTTTGTCTAATAATTTATGATGTGTGAATTCAATTCTATGTGCATAATTGTAATGTACTTAAAATAATTGCATAAGTGATGTTGTTTGACTTATTTGTGTTAATGACGAAGTATTCCACCTAAAAAGGGGAAAATTCATATAAATGTGAGTGTATTAATTTTTTATGATTTGTGCTTGAATTGTGATTTATTGATTATTATCGTTTATCTTATTTATAATTGTTTAATTGGAGATCAGGAGGAATGTGATCCTCGGGCAACGAGTGCGGGAAAAATTTGTTTGTGCATGTGATTTGTGTGATAAATTGTTGTTTTGGGGAAACATGAATATTGTATTCTTGTATGGGGACAAACGAACTCCAACGGAATGCATTTGTGATGCTAGAATGTTATTCTAGCGACTAATAACATTCACTACAAACAATAGTGAATCAATTAGAAGTTAAGAGTGTGAATCTAATAATATAATGGACTAGTAATTAATACCTATGCACATGGACGATGCCAAATATTTGGACTTAGAATGAAAATTAGGACCTTTGCATGGACCTTGAGACCCGATATCTAAAGCAAGCATAAAACTTGAGAGTGAGCAAGGATTCAATAAGATATAATAAGATGGTGAAATCATGAATTGGGTCATGATTGGGTGAAGTGCATTATGCACGTGTGTTTGGTGTTTTGAGAAATTATTGTTTGCTTTGGACGTTGCGAGAAACGAAAGGAGAAGTAATAACCCTTTTTCCGTTGGGTCGAATGGACCGTTGGAAGTGAAATGTGTTCGTGAAAAGGGTGACACGTTAATTGAGAAGGAAAACCTTATGTGATCGAATGGGCAAGTGTTGAGAGGTCGTGTAGATGTTTTATCTACAGTGAACATTGTGCTTGTGAGATGACGGGGGTCGTAATATTTAACTACTGTGATAGTGGGGGAGATGGATCTCCGTGTTGTATGTCTAGGACAAATGTTGATTGAGGATCGCCGTTGAGTACCTTTGGTAGAGAAGCCCACACGGACCTATAAAAGATGAACTCCGAGGGGAGTGAGTGGTTGAGGAGTCAGTCCTCAGAGATTGGATGGCCTCACAAAGTGGTACCTGAGGTATGCTCGCTGACTTGACGTTTCTTGGGGATCTGGCGCTGAGTTTGTGATTGTATTTTACACAGTGCCAACTTGACAATCCTGACAAATGCGAGGCATAACTGTGTTGGTGAAAGCCCTACCATTGTACCGTGGTGAAGGGTGTACTCCCAGCAAGTCATCCAACTTAAATTATGTAAGTCCACTGAGTTCTAGGAGTTCCAGTGACAGTAGGCCCGAGTTGTGATAAGTTGTATGAGATAGAGAAATAGAGAAATGGATTAAGGACTTTCGAGTGAGACTCGTGAGAGCATGCTGTATGTTTATGAGACTGTAACAGTCATTATTTTTTTTGTTAGTTTAGTGGAGGAGAGAGACTCACTCCATAAGTCTTTATTTTTTAGATTTAGACGAATGATCTCGTGTAAACAACGAAGATGGAATGAAAAAGCTACGACAAGCACTGTGAACACGAATGGACGTTTTAAGAGAAAGAAGATGATCCTTCTAGGATGCTTTATGGGTTAACAGGGTGTTTTGGATTTTCATTGAGTCACTGCTCTGAGTCTCAGTCTTTTTCTCATATAAGAAAGGGTAGACTAGGTTTTAATATCATGATATATTGATTCCTTATATGTGACTCAAATGTATAATGTGTTTAATTCCAAGAATGTAAATGCATAAGTATATCCTGTGTAATAGAATAGTATATTGATGGATCTGATGATGTTCTTAATTAAGGAAGATTTTGTTATGTTTCATGGTTTACAACGAAGTTAATGTCTTGAAAAATGAGTTTGATTTGTTAAGATCGGCATTTCATCAAAAGGTGTTTTAATATGATGATAAGTTATTATAGATGATTGTCATTTGAAATCTGAAGCAATCACGTTTTAAAGGAAAACAAATTTCCTCTTATTTTTAAAGGTTATTTTCAATAATAAGAAAATCTTAAATAATAATAAGGGGTGTTACAATCCACACCTAATGAATGACACATTTAATTGGAAAAAAAGGATCATATAAACTATATACAAAAAGATATCCAGGCTTACAATGATACAGTTTCTAAGCAGAAATATATATACAAGTTGGCTGGCAAATAGCACACTTCACGCTAACTCTACGATCTCTGCATAAGGAGGATACAATAAAAGAGACAATTAGCACCAGGTTTTTCAAATAATACAATTATCAAAAGGAAGATGATAATTAAAGTGAGTGGGCTATAGGTTCAAAATGTTTTACCTTGCCTTTTTTGTGTAAACGACTCCTCCTACATTATGGTCTTCCGTGTCATCTACTGCTACTTGTTCCATATACAGTATATACACTTTTCAAGATCACTAAGGGTTTGTTTTGGTAAGTTTATCTAGAAACACTTTTAGGAGAAGAATAAGAAGAAAAAAAATGAAATGATCTTCTCCATAAGCTAAAATTAGCTTATGCATAAACTAATTTGTAGAAGTTCTCTCAAGTAGCTTCTCTAAAAGATGAGAACTTATATAAATTAGCCCGTGCATAAGTTAATTTGAACTTATGAAGAAGTTCTTATTTTCTTTTTCTAAAAGTCTTCCTGGATAAGTTTATCCAAACAAACCCTAAAACCATTTTCATCTTGCCAAATTAATTCTCAAAGATCCATTCATCTGATTAACACTCAATTGACATCCAGTCCGGATTGCTTTAGGTAATATCTGCTCTGACTTGTATTTATATTTCACACTTTCTTCCGTTTTCTTCATTTCAAGCTCAAGCTGCTTGCAGTTTTCTTCATGGGCTTTGTTGAACATTCCGGTAAAGTTGAGCAAAGTTGTGACAACTGAAGAAACAGCTTCAAGAATTAGCAGGCAACCATTATTTAGTAGTAGCATATATTAGGGATTGTTAGAGAAAAGATTCATAGTTTTTCTTTTTTTCCTCAACTGGACTGTATGACTTCCATATTGGTAAATCTGACACTGACAGATTTTCAACATAAAGTCATGCAAATTGGAAAAAGGACACCAAAACAGTAATTATAGTAGACTCAACAAAAGTGATGATTTCCCTGCTTCAGATTGGAAGTGGAAAGAATAGTCTCACTAGAAATTGACATCATCACTAAGGAAGATTAGTTTTTAAGGCATCATGCTTGCCTTCCAATTCAACAAGACTTAAGGATAAGATTAAAACTTCAAAATATTTGGGTGCAGAATGAAAACATAGTTTTTTCCTTCAACAAGCAAAATGCGACTCAAGAGTTGGGTCGATAAATACTTGTAATCAAGAAAAATATCAATGAATAAATTTAACATGCTTGGTCCTACATACCTACATCCATAGATGAAAACATTGAATGATCATACCAATTATAAGCAACATTACAATGCAATTTTTTATTGACAGCTACAAACCATCTGTCTGTCGGTGCAGCTTTTTATGAACCAAATTGCAAACCCCTTACAAATGTTACTCACAATTTCTTCTTTCATTTTCATAGCTCAAACTTATTCATTTCAATTATTTATCATCCACAAGAATTTGCTTTGAGAAGCAACCACTACCAGACTCTCCTAATTAATGAGGATTTTCTTATTATTGATTTACCATTAAAAGAATCTTAATTATTTTGCTATTAATTACAACTTAAAAATAGGAAACTAGCATAATTACAAAAACTGGAATTTGGGTAAAACTAAACACAAGATAGAATTACTTAACAGAAAATTGAGCAAATTACACTCAACATCACTCTTTTTTATATTCCTACACTAACCCCTTAATATTTGAAAACATTACATTTGAAACCCCCTTATATATTACACTAATCCTCCTTAATGTTTAGAAACATTACACTAACACCCTTTGTATATTAAGGGAGGGTATTGTGTGAAATTCGAAAAAATCTCAGGGGATGTTAATGTAATTTGCTCAATTATATTAAGAAGTCACACACCTTGCTCGAAAGGGCAGCGAGATGGATCTTCACCAAAATAAATAATCAAAGCATCTACGTTTCTGCCCTGTAAAACATAGGATTGTCCATGTAAAGCACAGCCTTTAATGGTTAATAAAGATTATAAAATATATCCTCAATGGTCTACCACGACAGAATGTAGTGAAGACAATGAAGAGACTTCGGCCTTCGCAGAACAGAGGTACTCTTCCAACTTCTGAAAAAATAATTAATAATGTAAAATTTTCCTGTATGACAATAAAAAAAAATTATCAAATTACTTGAGGAATGTGTTTTAGGCCTTAACATCATATATCAGCAAATGCTAAAGATTCATGTTTATATGCTAGTGACATTCAGATATAGCCATTGTAAAAGGTGTACGCATTTTCAGTTTTCCTATTATTTAGTCTCATTAGCATGGGGACTCCAAACAGAAGTTCTTCTTCACTAACTTCCTTTTTCTTCCAGAGCACATGATTAACAGAACTCAATTGACCGGGAATTTCACCCATCCAGCAACCACATGGAAGACAGTGGGGCATGAAAAGAAAAAGTTCATTACCATATGGGGCAACATTTGTTACAGAACTCATGCCCAAGTCCAATTAAATTAGAGATATCATGAATTACTGTAGGATAATATTTTGTGGAAATACAAAATTTGAAGGGAAAATGAACAAGAAGAAAATACATCATTGGTGACTGAATTCCTTTGAAAGGCACGATGCCTATACCTTGCAGAAAGTTTCTGATATACGACCATCATTTTCAGAGGTGGATCGTTCATGTTCAACTTTATCTAATCCTTTGCTTATAGCTTGCATCTCCTCTGCCAGAAACTTCAATTGGATCTGGATCATAATCATACATGTCAAGGCTAGCAAATATACTGTGTCCATCAACATACTGAAATGAAGAGTCTCGGAAGAAGTCCAGAACCTTTGCTGCTGGCTCAAGGTTAGCAAGATCTTTGGAGAAATCTAAAACTTCTGGTAATTTATCTGCCAGAACCTATGAGTAACCATAATATAAAAGATTACCATATATTAATGATGTAAGCTTTTCCAAATTGAAGTGAAGTAAAAGCTATCCTATAGATTATCCTAAATTAACTTCACAATGGACAAGCATAGCACAGATGACAATTTTAAAAAAATAAAAAACAAAGGAAAGGAGAAAAGAAAGCATGTACCTTACAAAGGTAATGCATTAGAGTTATCTTTTTGTCCCGTCCACGTGTCTCAGTGAGTTTAAGAAGAGTATCCAGTCTGAATCCAACAGCAGAGCCTAAAAGAAGATTGGAAAACATAAACATATCACAACCATCGGATTAAAGATCAATACTAAATAGGGTCAACATCATGTGTAGATGTGGTACAATTTGAAGCCACTTGTATTGTAAAAATTACATGAACTTGATAACGTAAAAGAATGATGAACACATGGATTAAGATAATATTGCCCATAGCTATATAAATTACATATAAGAGTATGGCATTGTGTTGAGATTATATTTAGGGATATGATAAGAAGAGATATCATTTCCTTATTTTCGTTGTTTCCTTATTTTCATTTAGTTTCCTTGTTTCCCTAATTATAATCCCTAAACTTTAGGGATTGATTACTTGGTGTATTGCTGAATGATTGATACACTTATTTATATACATGAGCACTTAATCACTACAAAAATCAATCCCTAAAGTGGGTTGCTCTCTAGTCATCACTACATGATTGATATACATGAATGCTCTCTTATTTATATACAAGATTGATACTCGTTGTATTGCGCTCTAGTCATCATTACAAAAGATGGTACCCATTCTCTCCAAATTGTCTGCTCTACACTGTGAGTCATGTCAATTAGGGAAACACACTCGTACTTCGTTTCCTGAACGAGTCAATAAAAGAGTTGCATCCCCATTTGCTTTAGTTCATTCGGATGTTTGGGGCCCTTCGTGTATTGCCACTCCTTCTGGTTTCAAGTACTTTGTCACGTTTGTTGATGATTTTTCTTGTTGTACATGGTTGTGCCTCTTGAAAAATAGGTCCGCAGTGTTTTCCATCTTTGAGAAGTTTTATCATGAAATAAGAACCCAGTTTGGCATCCCTATACACTCTCTTCGTAGTGACAATGCACACAAATATTTATCTCATCAGTTTCAGCAATTTTTGGCTTCTAAGGGCATTATTCACCAAACATCTTGTGTCCACACCCCTTAACAAAATGGGGTGGCTGAGCACAAAAATAGGCATCTGATTGAGACCACTCGAACCCTTCTCCTCCACTGCAATGTTTCGCACGTTTTTGGGGTGATGTAGTCCTCACCGCCTGCTACCTAATCAACTGTATGCCATCCTCTGTCATCAATGATCAGGTTCCTCATTCTGTCATCTTTCCTAACTCACCACTTTATACACTTCTGCCTCACGTCTTCGGCTCCACCTGTTTTGTCCACAATTTGTCTTTGGGCCTTGACAAACTCTTTGCATAATCTATCAAATGTGTCTTCTTGGGATATCATCGGTCGAAGAAAGGTTACCGTTGCTTCTCTCCTACCCTTCAACGGAATTTTATTTCTGCTGATGTCTCATTTTTTGAATTTGTCCCTTATTTTGAATTTGCTCCCTCGTCTTTTGACACCTGATCTCCTGTTAATACTGATAACCCTACTCTTGTCCCTCTTCCATTTGTCCCTGAGGTTGACTCTATGGTACACCAGGATGTTCCCCTAGAGGTTCCCTTAGTAGTGTGACCTTTTCAGATTTATCAACGTCGCCAACACCTTCCTGACACTCCTGCACCAGCCTCTCATATAGACCATGACCATACTCGAGAGGCCATTCCAGATTCTTCCTCGACGCCATCTCCTTTACCAGATTCGGGCTTGCCTTCAGACACCAACTGGCCCATTGCTTTGAGAAAAGGTATTCATTCTACTTGTAACCCTTTTCCTCACTATGTTACACTTAGTTATCATTGTCTTTCTCCTTTGCATTATACTTGCCTGTTTTCTTTGTCTTCTGTGTCTATCCCTAACACCCTAGGTGAAGCATTATCACACCCCGAATGGCGGCAAACAATGATTAACGAGATGTGTGCACTCCAAAGCAGTGATACATGGGAACTGGTTCCTCTCCCTCCTGGTAAACCTGTTGTTGGGTGTCGTTGGCTTTACACCTTCAAAGTTGGCTCTGATGGAAGAATAGATCGTTTTAAGGCACGCCTTGTGGCGAAAGGTTATACCCAGGCGTTTGGTCAGGACTATACTGATACTTTCTCTTCGGTAGCCAAAATGGCTTATGTTCGACTGCTATTCTCCATGGCTGCCATCCACTATTGGCCTCTGTTTCAGCTTGATATTAAAAATGCTTTCCTACAAGGCGATCTTGAGGACGAAGTCTACTTGGAGCAACCACCTGATTTTGTTGCTTAGGGGGAGTCCTCTAACTATGGTATGTCGGCTTCACAGGCCCTTTTATGGACTTAAACAGTCGCCCCGAGCTTGGTTTGGTCATTTTCGGGCTATTGTGCAGCAGTTCGATATGATTCGTAGTGAAGCCGATCACTCTGTATTCTATCGCCATTCACCTCAAGGATGTTGTCAGATTACATTTTATCATGTATTTATTATTAGATAGAAATCAGAGATTCTTTCCCTTTTTATCAATAATTGATTGATCATGTAATCAATACTGATTATGTTTTTTCTATTATAAATAAAGATCATGTGTGGCCTGATTAGACACATAAACACAGTAAATTATTCTATTCTCATATGGTACTGATCCTCCAGCATCATCTCCTGCTCCAAACGTCCTTCCACCACCGTCACCTGAACCTGAACTTCCCATTGCGGTCCATTCGTAATTCCAATCCTTTATATGCCTGTACTCTTAACTGTGAGCGTTTATCTCCCTCCTATTTCTCTTTT
Organism: Pueraria montana var. lobata; assembly: GCA_026413185.1. NCBI lineage: Eukaryota > Viridiplantae > Streptophyta > Magnoliopsida > Fabales > Fabaceae > Pueraria > Pueraria montana. The sequence continues at coordinate 38,443,882 of CM048656.1, forward strand.
GTCTCTTCTTTGGATTATGTGTCTATTCCTAAGTCTACAGGTGAAGCCATGGCTGATCACAATTGGCAACAGGCGATGCTGGCAGAAATGGCTGCTTTGGGTGCTAGCAACACATGGGAGCTTGTTCCCTGACCTCCCAACAAATCCACTGTTGGATGTCGTTGGGTTTATACAGTGAAGATCGGACTGGATGGTACTATTGATCATTACAAGGCTCACCTGGTGGCTAAAGGCTATACTCAGATTTTTGGCCTTGATTATGGTGACACTTTTTCTCCTATCACCAAAATCACTTCTGTTCGCCTTTTTCTTGCTACGGCCGCCATTCGACATTGGCCTCTACACCAGTTGGACATCAAAAATGCCTTCTTGCATGGTGAGTTACAAGAAGAGGTGTACATGGATCAACCACCTGGTTTTATAGTCTCCGGTGACTCACGCCTTGTATGTAAGCTTTGCCGCTCACTCTATGGCTTGAAGCAATCTCCCCGGGCTTGGTTTGGTCGTTTCAGCTCCGCTTTGCTTGAGTTTGTATGACTCGTTGTGAGGCTGATCACTCGATATTTTCCCTCCATTCTTCGTCTGGCATGTGCATCTATCTCGTTGTGTATGTTGATGACATCGTCATCACTGGCGATGACTCCGATGGCATTCTTCGGCTCAAGTCTCACCTCCACAGTCAGTTTCAAACCAAAGACTTGGGTCCCCTCCGGTACTTCCTCGGTATCGAAGTTGCCCAATCCTCATCTGGTATTGCTATTTCCCAGCGGAAGCATGCTTTAGACATTTTGACCGAGACAGGAATGCTTGATTGCCTCCCGAGCGACACTCCTATGGATCCTAATGTTAAGCTTCTTCCAGGTCAGGGGGAGCCTCTGAAAGACCCTGGAAGATATCGACGACTTGTAGGCAGACTTAATTATCTCACTGTCACTAGACCAAACATCACGTTTGTTGTCAGTGTAGTGAGTCAATTCTTGAATGCTCCCTGTGATAGTCATTGGGATGCCGTCACACGTATCCTTCGATACATCAAGAATGCACCAGGCCGCGGATTGTTGTATGAAGACAAAGGCAATACCAAGATCATTTCTTACTCTGACGCTGATTGGGCAGGATCACCAACAGATAGGAGATCCACTTATGGGTATTGTGTTCTTATTGGAAGAAATATGATCTCATGGAGAAGTAAGAAGCAAAACATAGTATTCAGATCTAATGCCGAAGCTGAATACCGTGCGATGGCAGTAGCCGCTTGCGAGATTACATGGCTTAGGCAACTTCTCCAACAACTCAAATTTGGAGACACTCAAGCCACTACACTAATCTGCGACAATGAAGCCGCTCTTCACATAGCATCAAATACGGTTTTCCATGAACGAACCAAACACATAGAGATAGATTGCCACTTTGTGAGAGAGAAAGTACTCTCAGGAGAAATTACCACTGATCTTGTCAAATCTAAAGATCAACTTGCAGACATGTTCACTAAACCTCTCAAAGGTTCTCGGGTTGAGCACATTTGTAACAAGCTTGGTTCATATGACATATATGCTCTAGCTTGAGGGGGAGTGTCAGATTACGTTTTATCATGTATTTATTATTAGATAGAAATCAGAGATTCTATCCCTTTTTATCAGTAATTGATTGATCATGTAATCAATACTAATTATGTTTTTTCTATTATAAATAAAGATCATGTGTGGTCTGATTAGACACATAAACACAATAAATGATTCTATTCTCATAGATGCATCTATCTTATTGTCTATGTGGATGATATTGTTATTACAGGTAGTGATCAGCATGGCATTCTTAGCCTGAAACAATACCTCTCACGCCAGTTCCAAACTAAAGACCTTGGTAAGCTTCGGTATTTCCTAGGTATCGAAGTTGCTCAATCCAAGGATGGTTTGGTGATCTCCAAGAGGAAATATGCACTTGACATCCTGGAAGAAACTGGCCTATTGAATCCCAAGCCAATGGACACTCCTATGGATCCTAATGCCAAGTTGCTACCCAATCAGGGGGAGCCCTTATCAGATCCAGGGAGGTATAGAAGATTAGTTGGAAAGCTGAACAATCTCACAGTCACTTGTCCAAATATTGCCTTTGCAATGAGCGTGGTGAGTCAATTCTTGAACTCTCCCTGTCAGGACCATTGGGATGCAGTAATTCAAATATTGAAATATATTAAGAGTGCTCCAGGAAAAGGCCTCATTTATGAAGATAGGGGATATGTTCAGATAGTTGGCTACTCAAATGCTAACTGGGTTGGTTCACCCAGTGATAGGTGATCCATTTATGGGTATTGTGTATTGATTAGAGGAAACTTGATATCTTGGAAAAGTAAGAAGCAAAATGTTGCAGCAAGATCAAGTCTTGAAGCAGAATACAGGGCCATGGCTTTGGTAACTTGTGAACTCATAGTTTCTCAGAGAGCTCAAGTTTGAAGAGACTACAAAGATGACGCTGATCTGTGATAATCAAGTATTAGAGTATATAACTGAATATGTAAATATTCCGTATAGCTTACTGTAGACTCTACTGTATGAGATTATTAGTTTGCTCTAACTGAGTTAGTAACAAGCCTGTTAGATAAGTCTATCAGTGCTGACTTAGCACTTCAGTTAGCTTCTTCTAGACTCTTCTCTGAGTCATGTATATATAAGCTTGTACTCTATCATTTCTGATTGAGCAATAATAATCTTTCAGTTGCTTTTTCATTTTCTCTCAAATTCTATTATGGTATTCAGAGCTTGAGAAAGCTTTTCTATGGCTTCCGATCCTTTTCGCCCTAAACCAGTGTCCACTTTTCCGCCTAACGGCGGTGGCGCTGGCGGTGGTACTACCTCTACTCCGACGCCGGCTGATACTTCTTCTACGGCGGCGTTTGGTGCTTCCGCAACTCCTGCTCCAGCATTCTATGGAGTGACGATCTTGGAAAAACTCTCCGACAACAACTTCCTTGTTTGGAAGCAACAGATAGATCCGGTGATTCAAAGTCATCATCTTCATCGGTTTGTTGTAAGTCCAGAAATTCCGATCCAATATCTTTCCATTTCTGATCGAGATCTAGGGATTGAAAATCCCGTGTATCGAGCTTGGGAATTTCAAGATCAACTTCTCTTGACGTGGTTGCAATCGTCTCTTTTTGCGTCTTTTCTACCTCGCATCATTGGTTGCAAACATTCGTTCCAGATTTGGAACAAGATTCATACATATTTTCATTCTCAGACCAAAGCTAGGTCTCGTCAATTGCAAACTGAGCTTCGCAACTCCAAGAAAGGAGATCGACCTGTTTCTGAATATTTGTTGCGTATCAAGGCTATAGTTGATTCACTAGCCTCCATTGGAGATCCAGTTTCTAAACACGAGCAATTGGATGTTATTTTGGAAGGTCTTCCAATTGAATTTGAGTCTCTAGTGTCAATAATGAACAGTAAACCATAACTATTCACCTTTGCTGAAATTGAGTCGCTATTAGTTGCGCAAGAGGCACGTGTCGAAAAGTTCAAGCAACTAGGTGAGACTGTCTCTCTCAATCTCACTCAGCATAAGAATAAGGAAAATTCGAAGCAATCAGACAATACTTCAGCTACAGTGCAATTTACTCAGTCGAATAATCAAGAGGTGTCTTCTCAGAATCAAACCTACTCTCAAAACCAGTATAATGAGTCTCAACGCGGTGGTTATGGCTTCCGCGGCCATGGTGGAGGTCGTTCTGGCCGCCTTGGTGGTAGAGGAGGACGTAATAGTAATATCCAATGTCAAGTGTGTAGTAAGTATGGTCATACTGCTGCATTTTGCTATCACAGGTTTAATCCTTCATACATGCCTTCCTATCCTCCACAAAATTCCTTTGGTCCATCTCAGTATCAGAATTTTACACCATCATCTGGTCCATCTCAGTATCAGAACTTTACACCATCATTTGGTTTTCCTGCACCACAAAATTACTCATATTTTCGTCCTTCTTCACAATCCCAGGCTCATCAACTTACCTATCCTACTTAGTTTTCTGGCATTCCTTCTCAGTTTGCTACTGGTCCAGCACCAGTTATGCCATATCAACCTCAGGCTTTTGTTGCTCAGTCTTCACAACCAGTAGCTCAACAATCACAAAACTGGTTTGTTGACTCAGGAGCATCTCATCATGTTACTACTGATGCTGCAAATCTCAGCAACTCTGAAACTTTATAGGGAGCTGAGCATGTGTTCCTTGGCAATGGACAAGGTTTGCCCATACAGTCAGTTGGTTCTACTGCATTTAAGTCCAGTTCTAACCCTCATATTACTCTTTATCTCAAAAATTTACTACATGTTCCTTCAATAACCAAAAATCTAGTCAGTGTAAGCAAATTTGCACAGGATAATAATGTCTATTTTGAATTTCACCCCTCTCTTTGTTTTGTTAAATCTCAGGTTGATCATTCTGTTTTACTCAAAGGTTTTCTTGGTCAAGATGGTCTCTATCAATTTCCATCTCTTCCTCTCAGTTCAAATCTACCTCAATACTCTCCAATTGTTTCTCCATCTGTTCATTCTGTAAATAAAGCTTCCACTGTAAATCCACACAATTCCACAGTAGTTTCTTTGTGGCACAATAGGATTGGCCATCCGAATTTTACTGTTTTGTCTCATGTACTGAAACTTTGTAATATTTCTCCATCGAATAAAATAAGCTTTGACTTTTGTGTAGCATGTTGTATGGGAAAGTCACATAAGCTGCCTTCTCACTCTTCCTCTATTGTTTATACTGAACCCTTACAATTGATATTTTGTGATCTTTGGGGTCCTTCCCTTGTTATATCTTCTATGGGTTGCAACTACTATGTTTCATTTATAGATGCTTATAGTAGATACACCTGGATATACTTCCTTAAGCAAAAGTCTGAAACTCTAAACATTTTTAAATAGTTTCAATCTCATGTTGAACTTCAGTTGAATAAGAAAATTAAAGAAGTTCAAACTGATTGGGGGGAGAGTTCAGACCTTTTACCCAATATCTTACTTCTCTTGGAGTTCATCACAGGTTGATTTGCCCTCACACACACCATTTCAAAATGGTGTGGTTGAGAGGAAACATCGCCACATAGTTGAAGCTGGACTTACCCTTTTGTCTCATGCTTCTCTTCCTTTGTCTCATTGGGATCATGCCTTTCACACTGCCATCTATCTTATAAATAGAGTTCCAGCATCTCACCCTCCCTATGCTGTTTCTCTTGTTACTTTGTTTAACAAAACACCAGATTATTCTTTTCTTAGAGTGTTTGGGTGTGCTTGCTATCCTCACTTACGTCCTTTTAATCGTCACAAACTATAGTTTCAATCTACTGTTTGTACCTTTCTTGTTTATCTCCAAAGATGTTGTCTTTGATGAGTCTACTTTTCCCTTTGCCAAACACAGTCCTGAACCTCTGCTACCATCCACCACTACCAGAATTTTACCTTTAGGGATTGTTCCTGCTTCAGTTACGCCTATTAATCCTACTGCAAACAGTTTCCCTGAAAACAATTCCACTGATAACAGTCCCAATAATAACTCCTCTATCTCACCTGCACAGCATGCTACTCATCAGTCACACTCATCAAATTCCTCTCCTTCTACATCTGTTCGTTTAGACACTATCCCTACTGTTGATCAACCAAGTGTTGTTGTTTAGTCTAGTGATTTTCAACCTGTTCTTCCTCAGTCAGGATCTGTTCACCCTATGCAGACTCGTTCAAAGTCTGGAATTGTTAAACCTCGCCTAAATCCAACTTTGTTACTTAATGTTGCAGAACCAACTACTGTCAAGCAAGCTTTGATCTCTCCTCAATGGAGACAAGCTATGCAAACTGAATATGATGCCTTGATGTTAAACCATACATGGACTTTGACTTCTCTTCCACCTGGAAAAACTGTTGTTGGCTGTAAATGGGTATTTCGCATCAAAGAAAATCCTGATGGTACCATTAACAGATACAAGGCTAGGTTAGTTGCTAAAGGTTTTCACCAAAAGTTTGGCCGTGATTACTCAGAAACCTTCTCACCTGTGGTAAAACCAGTCACTATTCGTCTTATTTTAACTCTAGCTCTCACAAATAATTGGGCTATTCAGCAAGTTGATGTAAACAATGCATTTTTGCATGGATTACTTAATGAGGACGTCTACATGGTTCAGCCACCTGAGTTTGAATCACAGAATTCTGCTCTTGTCTGCAAGTTGCAGAAAGCTATCTATGGCTTAAAACAGGCCCCTCGGGCCTGGTATGAGAGACTTACATCCACCCTCATTGGGTTTGGATTTGTTCAGAGTAAATGTGATCCCTCTCTTATGGTACTTAATTCTGTTGATGGTTGTCTCTACATTCTCATTTATGTAGATGATATCATTTTAACTGGTTCATCTACTAAGCTTCTACAGTCTGTTATTGAGAGGTTACACTCAGTGTTTTCACTCAAACAACTTGGTGATCTTGAGTATTTTCTTGGTATTGAGGTTAAACATCTCTCCAAGGGATCATTGCTACTGTCTCAATCCAAGTACATTCGTGATTTGCTACTAAAGGCTGGGATGGATGAAGCAAAGGGAATTTCTACTCCACTACCTGGTGGACTCAAAGTGTCTAAACATGGTTCAGAGTACATGGATGATCCTTCTTTGTACAGGTCTATTCTGGGAGCCCTACAGTATATCACTGTTCCAAGACCTGAAATTGGCTACAGTGTTAACAAGGTTTGTCAGTTTATGGCACAACCCTTACTGTCACATTGGCAAGCTGTCAAGCGCATTCTAAGATACCTCAAAGGCACTATGTCCTATGGATTACATCTTCAGCCAGCACATCAATCTTCTCCGTTTTCTCTTTCTGCCTTCTGTGATGCAGATTGGGCCTCTGACGTTGATGACAGAAAGTCCACATCTGGGGCTTGTGTGTTCTTTGGACCCAATTTAATCTCCTGGTGGTCTAAGAAGCAGTCTTTAGTTGCTCGCTTAAGTGCAGAAGCTGAGTATCGCAATCTTGCAATGACTGCTTCTGAACTCCTCTAGATTCAATCACTTCTTCATGAGCTCAAAGTTGAATGCAAAACTCCAGTTATATTCTGTGATAATCAGAGTACAGTTGCCCTCAGTCATAATCCTGTTTTGCACTCTCGTACAAAACACATGGAGCTGGATATCTTCTTTGTCCGAGAGAAAGTTCTCAGTCGTTCTCTGGTTGTCACTCATGCACCAGCTCACGATCAACTGGCTGACATTCTGACTAAATCCCTGTCCAAAACTAGATTTGTTACTCTTCGTGACAAACTCAGGGTCATTGATTTCTATCAATAACCCTGTGTTTGTAGGGGGAGTATTAGAGTATATAACAGAATATGTAAATATTCCGTATAGCTTACTGTATTATAGCTTACTGTAGACTCTACTGTATGAGATAATTAGTCTGTTCTAACTGAGTTAGTAACAAGCCTGTTAGATAAGTGTATCAGTGCTGACTCAGCACTTCAGTTAGCTTCTTCTAGACTCTTCTCTGAGTCATGTATATATAAGCTTGTACTCTATCATTTCTGATTGAGCAATAATAATCTTTCAGTTATTTTTTCATCTTCTCTAAAATTCTATTATCAAGCAGCATTACATATTGCCTCTAATTCAGTCTTTCATAAGAGGACCAAACATATTGAGGTTGATTGCCATTTCATCAGGGAGAAGATAGAGTCAGGAGACATTACCACGAGCTTCGTCAACTCTAGTGATCAGTTGGCAGATGTCTTCACCAAATCCTTGAGGGGACCGAGAATTAGTTATATTCGTAACAAGTTGGGTGCATTTGATTTGTATGTTCCAGCTTGAGGGGGTGTTGAAAATCAGGATAAAATAATATACATTTATTGTATTAGGATTTGTAGGAAAGTAGAATATGATTTTGAGGAAACAAAATATCCTCTCGTTATCGGTATTTATTGTAATGACCTCTATATAATAAAGCATCCGTGGTGTACTCAAACACACAGTTTCAGTCCAACATGTCTCTGTTCTTCATCTAATTTAACAGATGAAATTAGAATTTGTGGTATTTCCTTTCCATTTTTTAGCTATAGCATTTGTAGGAAGAATTATTCCCCTGAATTTTAGGGCTAGATTAGTATACACAATTAATCTTTTATTCCTTTTTATACCTCCACATTGTATCAGTTCCATACTAGTGAAATATATAAATTTTTTCACAAGGTATCAGAGCAAATGTTCTAATATATGACAAGATTATTTCCCCACGGACGACGAGCACAACAACTTAAGTGCCACCATAGATCCCTACCAAAAATTGGTGACTAGGATGCCTAGCATCACCAATTTGATCGAAAACTTAATCCCCCAATCACTGGCTACAAACTTAATAGCCAAATCTATACACAGTGGGCCAAATCGGTTCGCATTTTCCTTCAAGGAAAGGAGAAAGAAGAGTTCATCACTAACGATGCAAGAGGACCTCAAAAGAAGAAATGAGGTTGGTGTGATCACTACAAAAAACCAAGACACACAAAGGAGACATGTTGGGTACTCCATGGAAAACCAGCAGATTTGAAGGCATGTAGCAGGTTCAAAGGCTTATATGTTTCCCAAGATATTGGTACCCCATTTGTTCTTGCATCGTTGTGTAGTTGTTTCTTCATCAAATTCTGTTTGGCATTTTGGAAGAGTGCTAGTTCTGTTTGCCATTCTCTTGACCAGATTTATTGGTTTTGGGATAATTAAAGAGTCAAATTTTTGTGACAATGTGCAATCTATGCCCCTCTTTGGGGGGTAAATGGTTGTAGCATAATTCTTGTATTTCTAAAGAGATTTCTTTGAAAGAACTATTCTTTGGGGTAAGATTAGGCATTTGTCTGGGTGCAGCCTATGGTCTTCTTAAAGGCATTTCTCTTACAAAAATTGAGAGAAATTGGGTAGCTTTATTGATTTTTTTGTTCTTTGTCCTCTTATCAGTCTCATGTATTCTTTTTTATTTTGTAAGGGTGATTTCTCATCTTCCTAATTCCTAACTATTTGTAGTAGTAGTAATAATAATAATATGATGATGATGACGACGACGGCCTAGTGAAGCTGTACCAGGCAAGAACATAAATTGCTTTAAACGAGGTTCTAAATTCTCTTACCCTTGGCAGTTCCCTGGTTCAAAGCGTTTCCCAGAGAAAGTATTGTTTGCATGATTCTCTTTAATTTGACAGAATTTCTGATCTGAAAAAAAGAAAAAAGATATCATCACAACAGCCAAAATGTTATTTCTGGAAAGAGAAAATATATGGCCAGAAAGAATTTTAAGTATAAAGTAAGATTATCTTGCCTCTTCTGAAGCAGCATTAACTACATTTAGGCTATTTCTAAGGTCAGAAACCTACAAAACAATATGTTATGATCAAACTGGAAAGTATTTTATAAACCTTTTTTGAATAGTACTCACGAAGGGAAACAACAACTTTTATACCTGAGAGTGAAACTGAATCTTGAATGAAAAGACTCTGAGCTTAGATTCTACCCGCGGAACTTTCATCAATTCCAAGAAGAACTGCAATGAAAATATAATCCAAACAAAAAATGTAGTACTCTCCACCATTTAAGTTAAGCATCTATACTCTATTATACAAAACACAGCACTTGCAAATGGATTCAATGCAACATGTCACTCAAACATGCATTCTTTTTCCTTCCGAATTCACGCTTTCTTTAGATAATTGTGTCATCAATTAATAAACCTTATTTTATATGCTTATTCACGCTTTTCATTATTCGTATAGTAGCATTGCTGCTTTTTATATTACGTGCAAAATGGGTGTAGAGCTATTTAATAGTTAAAACTACATAAGCAAATATAATTTAATAAATTATTCGTATATATTATAGTTAATTAGAAGACAAAAGAAAACTAAATATATAAATGCAAAGGACAACATTAAATACCTGTTCACATCTCCCAAGCTTCTCGTTTTCTCCAGTATAACCCTATGCAACAACAGATGTTATTAAATTTGCAAAGAGGAGCCTCATCATGTTAAGGAACTCAGTTTATTTTAACACAACTATGTCACTACCTTGAGTACTTCTATCTCCTCTTTTGTAGGACAAAATTTGATCAGGTTCTCAACTTGATCAGTGTCTAATGCAAATTCTTCTAGTGCTAACACTGATCTCTGTCAACATTCCAAATAAACCATGATTCATGAAAATTAAATACAATGAACCATGATTCCATCTATTTGACTAGATCATTCTATCATTAACTATATTAGAGAAAGAAAAGAACAAAAATGGAATGTCTACTCTCATATCAAGTAAATAATAATTTCAGAGTATCTAATCTTTATTCTCTTCTTTTCCTACATTTATACCTAAAACCCTACTATTTCAACATAGTTATAGATAAACTCTGAATCAAAATGAATGCAGCTACCAAGCCATCATTTTCTTACAACAATAGCACACCGTATCCTTGAATAATTAATATTTGATTTTCTTACTTCTTTCTCAAAGCCAGTAACAATAATGTCAATCTTACAGTTATGTACCAAAAAAAAGTAATGTCAATCTTACCATTAAATCATGCAATGGCACTTTCACTTTTGAAAGAACAATTTCGCAATTATACGCTCGTGTATGATCAATCTGCAAGGAAAAATAATATTTATCTTTATCAAAATGAAAAAGTAAGATGATACCACCTTTATGCCATGGCCAAACAAAATATACTTATCAGTCTGTTTCAAAAACTGCAGCAAACAGATAAACACTCATTATTTTAGACATTGCACCAAAGGAGTGAACTCTCATAATTACATAATATATTGAGAAAAGGAAAACACCACAACATAAATACGACGGGCTTTAAGATGGACTGGATCACATCAACATTGTCCTGGGGTTTTCCAAATTAATTTGTGAACAATAATTTTTAGACTTCAGTTTGTCCTCTCTAGAAGTGTTCATCAATGACTTCACTTTGTCATCTCTAAAAGTGTTCATCTAATATATGGTGCCAACATGAAAGGTTAACCAGTTAACAGATATAATGACCAGCATTTATGTTTATTGCATTTGCCTATTAGATTCAGATTTAAACAACCAGATGATATAAATGAGTAGAGGCACTCTCTGTACGACTAGAAACTGAAGCTTAATTACCAGTTGCACTTTATCAGATTTTGGCCCAACAGAGCTTTGCACATTTGACCTTTTGGAACGGCCTGAACTTGGGACTGCTGCTGAGAAGAGACTTTCAAGCTCGGACATATCAATTTCTGGGGCTCTACATTAAGATAATTAAATCCCAATCATGTGAGATACTTGGACATTAAAAGGAATGTCAATCATAGAAAATGAGACACCATAGCCAAACCAACATTACTTGGAAGCTTCACCAGATTTCTGTGTCTCCTCCCACAAGCTTCCATGCACTGCTCTAGACAGTTTCAACCAATGCAATGGCTTCAACTTTTTGGTGTTAGACATTGAATTTGAATGTGATAGAATTCGTCCCTTTGAGCCAATAGATGAATGTCCTTTTGCACTTGACGCGTTATGTCTATTAGCACTCGTGGAAAGTGACCTGGGAAAACCAATGCCTGGTTGTGTACCTCCTTCACCAAAGGGAGTTGGAGGTGGCGGAGCAGCAGGAACAGGTGGAGACTTATGCGATGAAGAATTAGAGTGATCAGAGGAAAGTGTTGAGACAGGAGGTGGTGGCGGTGGCGGTGGTTCCATTGTTGAACTTGCAGATCTTCCAGAAGGACAAGGAGGTGGGGATGGAGGGGAAGGAGGGGCTTGAAATCTGATATGCCTTTCATCCTTTGGAGGAGGAGTTGGTGGCGATGGAGGAGCTCCAGCTCTAATTGGTTCATGTTCCTTTAGTGGAGGAGTGGGAGGAGTTGGTGGGGATGCAGGAGGTCTTGCTCTAATTGGTTCATGTTCCTTTAGCGGAGGAGTAGGAGGAGGTGGCGGTGTTTGAGGTTGTGAAGGGGAAGAATCTAGTTCTGTTTCAACAGGTAAAATCTTCTTTAGAGGAGGTGGTTGATTTGAAGTAATTGCAGAATCTGGAGGATGGGAAGCAGAATCATCTGGTGACTTATTCTGAAAATTACTTGAGACAGGAGTTCCCGTTGTAGAGCTAAAAGTAGATGACTGACTTCTATCTTGAGATTGGGATTTAGTTTCTTCAGTAAGATGTCTTGATTTCGAAGGTGAATGATGATGGGGATGTGAATCCTTGTGATCATCTGGTGACTTATGATGAGAAATACTTGAGACTGGAGTTCCCGTTGTAGCGCTAAAATTACATGACTGACTTCTATCTTGAGATTGGGATTTAGTTTCTTCAGTAAGCTGTCTTGATTTCGAAGGTGAATGATGATGGGGATGTGAATCCTTGTGAGGATGAGAATCATGAACTTCTTTAACTCTGCTAATCAAGGGAGGCAATGGTAGAGGTGTTTGGGGTGAAATGGAACCACTAGAAGAGGTGTCTACAGAATCAGATAAGGCAAAATCAGAAGTATGTAGTTCTTTTGAAAGATTTGTACAATCTGTAACACAGTTGCTGGACTCTGAGGTTCTTTCAAAAGGGCTAGGCATCTCTTGACTGATGATGTCAGACTTACTTGACCGTGGTAAAGTAGCATCCGTTTTGATGGTCTTATCCTCTTTTCTACTCACATTGTTATCTGGCCATTGCTTAGCTGAGGTCACAAACTGGTTTTCCATATTTGAAGACAAGAAGCAATTTGCTTCATTCTTCTTCTCTTGAGGCATTTGAGGACCATTTCTTTGCAAAAGACTGCCACTCTCTACATACTGATTTGAACCTGTATTCAACTTTTCATGTGTGGCATTGTCGGGTGAAGCACGCTTCTGTTCCAGCACATTTAGTGCATGATCTTCCATGGGATTCATCCAGTCTGCATAGCTAAACATTTCCTCAACTTTGGAAAATGCTTCAACTGGCAGTCCCTCCTTCTCCTCAAAGCACGAGGTGCCATTCTTACGAACAGCTGTAGAAGCATCCATTTCCGAGAAAAGAATCTTAATACAACCATAAACCAAAAAATATATTTCATTAGGAATATACGATTTTGAATAACAGCACAACTCTAGATGGAAAAGAAATGTACCTCTGCCCTGAAATCCTTTGGGAAGCGATCTTTAGCATACCATAAAACATCAATTTTGTCCCGGTTAAGCTGTAACATATTATTAGATTCAACAAAGGCCACATTGAACATGACTCGAAACATCGTCTGTGCACTCTCCAGCTCACTATTCGGGTTAATGCTCTCAATCAGGACATCACCTTTAATATGGCAATTAATATTGAATTTAATTGTATCACTATCTCCCTGCAACAGAGTAGAAGGGAATTGCAAAATAATCGGTAAGAAATATCTGGAATAAGTATTGTTGGAGATGCTTAGGTCTAGGATATATTGTTGCAAATATTTGTTTGTTATAGCTATTGAAAGGCACTAACTATTCCTAACAACTTAGTGCATGTTTGGTTTGGTGGCAGTGAAATCATGGTGAACCAAGGTGAGTTTTAGTCAAACTTGCATAGTGAACCATGGTGAGTTTAGTCAAGCAATTAGGTGGAAGCTTAACAACCCCCTATCACAAAAGCTTTTGAGCTAAAAGCACACACAATGCACATATCTATCTACTACTTTACCTTGTATATAAAGTTAATTTAAGTTCTTTTTGGATAAACTTTTTTATAAGCATGTATAGGAGAAGAAAACAAGAAGGCAAAATAAATTGAGTTTCTCTCATTGCCAGTTTAAAATCAACTTATGCACTTAATTTTTATAGAAACTCTTTCATGTAACTTCTTCAAAAACTGAAGTGCATGAGTTTTTTTTTTTTTTTTTTTTTTTTATGCTTATGAGAGTTGATTCATTTTACCTTCTGATCATCATGTAGCCCCAAACAATCTGATATCATGTGAAGAAGCAAATCTCTCAAAATCTTAATCTTTTACATGAAGGCCTAACAGAAACTAACAAACTAATTTGTCTTTATATGCATAAAAATACAAGGAATTCTAGAACATTCCAAAAACTGGAATCAAAATGCAATTTCATTTTCACCTGTTCGTAATCCCGGGTATTTTTTCCTCCTTCAGGCGTCGAGTACAACAATTTCGGATTTCCATCCTCACCAAAAGGATCCTCTCCATAAACCCTCAACACCGGACCACCACAACCACGTTCGCCACCAAACTTCGGCATAAACCTGAGAACGATACAATCCAACCTCATTACCCCGTTCAGCGGAACCGAATCCAAATCCAAATCCAGCGCCCCGTTCCACGTGGCAACGTAGCGCAGATACCTCAGCTGAGAAGGAATCTGATTCACGGTCATCAACGAATGCAAAAGCTGACGTGGCGCCTGTTCGTAAACCGTGTCCAAAGCCCGTTTCTCTCCCTCGCACTGTTTCTTTAAAACCAACAACGCAGCCAGCGCGAACGCCATAACCGGCCACGCGCCGCGCTCGCAGTGCATCAAAACGACGTCGTCGCGGCGCCCGCGCGAGAGCCAGTTCTCGCACGACCGCAGAAAGCGCCACGTGTCGTCCAGCTTGAGCACGGGGCAACCCATGTGGTGGCGAGGGTGTTCCACGAGAGAAACGTAGTCGTGCGCGTTGAACGTGTTGGCTTTGGTCTCTTCGTCGCGAAAATTGCACACCAGAACAGAAGCCTCAGGCACTGTCCTTCGGAATTGCCCGATAACCCTGTCCACGTGGAGTTTGTAATATTCTTCGCTCCATTCGTGTTGCGCGCCGAAACAGCAGTTGAAAACTACGTTTACAGAAAATGTCAGCAACAATGTCTATCAATGATAATTAAAAAATAAAATAAAAATGAAGCAACATGAATAAAAGTTATGCAATGAAATAAAGGAGAAGGAACGAAGAGAAGAGGAGGAGGGTACCGTAGACTCTGTCAGAGATTTCGAGAAGGCCATCCGGGGGCTTTCTGAAAACAAATTTTCGCACCGTGGACGTGGACATGCTCGATTACGGAACCAGAAGGGTGTTTATTTTTTTATTAATTAGCATTTTTCTCTCTCTAGAGAATGGGAATTCGAATGAACGCAAAATGTAACGTGTTTGAATGAATGAATGAATGAATGAAAGGGAGTTTCGCTGTTTCTGGTTTCGTTCTGAGTGGGACGAGTGGCAATGTCAATTGTGGATGATGGATGATCCTTGTGAACTTGTTTGGATCTTAGCCTTTGATTAACTTCTTTTTTTTTATGATAAAATAACTGTAAACAGGGAAAATTATGAGTTTAATTTGGAGGCACTATCAATATCCACCAACCATAAATCATTCTTAATATCACTTTTTTTTTTTTGTAGGAATAATATCACTTTTAAGTAACACGGTCAATATTCTCGACTCACTATTTTGATTTGGACTAAAGTTACTTTTCTTCACATATTCAGATTTAAGAAATTAGATTTGGAGTAAATTACAATCACACTGGGTTTTTTTTACATTATATATAAGGGTGAAAATAGGCCGCTAGACTTTGATATATTTGAGCCTACCTGTTTCCTAAATACAAGGTTTGAGTTTGGCTTTTTTGCATGTGATAGGTCATTTTTTAAGACCTGGTCTGACCTGTTTCAAAGTTTAACCTAACTTGAAAGCTTACTTAAGTGGTTTGTATTGCATTAAATTTTAGGCATTTCCTTCCATGCAGTCTTTAAATAGATTGCATTAGGGCAGTCTGTGACGTGAACGAATGTGATTGGTCCACGTGTCTTGAGGATTCATGTCAACAAGTGTTCCTCTCTTTTTGTGATTCAATGGTTTCAAAAGGGCATGTTTGCAATATTTTAAAAGTTATTTTTATTATAACACTGTTTTTTAAATTATATTGAATATTGAATGTTTCATAGTAAGTTTTATTGAAAGGAGTATCCAATCCCTAATTATCTCGAGCCTTCGTCCCTTTCCCTTCTTGACTAGCTTTAAGGTTCCTAGGAAGCATCTTGTCACCTCTTCAAGGAAGACGAGTGTAATTTGCTCTAAATATTGTTAAGATCAATATTGTGACGGACGGGAGTCGAATTTGGGTCTTTTTAAAACCTCTGTATAAGTTGTTGCAGATAAGCTATTCTATACAACTTAGGATTCATTTGGATAAACAACTTAATTAAGATCTTATTAAATAAGTTATTATTACGTAAAAGCTTATGTTATAAGTACTTATACAATTTTAAAGTGTTTGGATACTTTGTTACAAGAGAACTTGTAAAATGTCATATTTTACAAATTAAGAATCAAATTACAATTAAAAATAAAATAGAAATTTTAAAAACTAAGTTAATAATTAAAAAATAATATTATATCACAAATGGGTCAAATGGATCTCTATTTCTTTGGTTATCTACTTGGTTTGGTAATGAAAATGTATGTTCATATGCGTTTTTTGCTGAAGAAATTAAAAAAAAAAAAATACAAAGCAATGCACTACAAATTTTGACGGGGTATTGGTCATATTTGGAAATTTGTATCTACAAATTTAGAAATTATAATCGTCATTGTATCTAATTCTAAAAAAAAAAAAAAAAGACGTACATTGTAGCTTAATGATTTTTATAATAAAATTCAAACTTCTTCATATTTCATCCAAATCAGCGTGGGTGTTTTTTTTTTTAGCTTAAATACCTTTTTAGTCCTTGCAATTTAGAATTTTTTTATTTTTCGTCCTTGCAATTTTTTTTTGGTTTTAGTCCTTGCAAATTATATTTATTTTGTTTTTCGTCCTTAAAGCTGTTTAGATAGTGTTTTGAACATTGAAAAAACACTTTGAACAATAAAAAAGTGCGCTATCTAAACCGCTTTAAGAACGAAAAGCAAAACAAATATAATCTGTAAGGACTAAAACCAAAAAATTTTTTTTGCAAGGACGAAAAATAAAAAACGCTAAATTACAAGAACTAAAAATATATTTAAACCTTTTTTTTAAGGGGAAAATATTAAGTCATTTCATTCATAATCTCAAAACTGAATTCATGTGGGAATATGATCAAATACCTGAGAACTAGCATAAAATCTTGAAGCCCTAGCTAGCTTATGGGCTATATGATTTGTTTGCCTCTTTACAAAACTCACCTTGGAGTTTGGAACATCAAGTAAATTAGCCTTACATCTGTTTAAAATCACATAATAACCTGAGCAACCAGTTTGGGAATTGGCAAAGTTATCAACTACAGTCTTGCAGTCTAGCTCGATGGAGACATTATGGATACCATGTGATTTTACCCAGAGTATAGCTTGATGTAGTGCCTATACTTCTGCCTCTTTTGGTTCTGGAATTCCATTGAAAGTGGCTGTCTTAGCTTTGATGAAGCTTCCCTGTGCATCTCGTAGACATATACCGAGTCCAAATGTTGTAGATTCCTCGAAAATTGCAGCATCTATGTTGCATTTTGTGAAACCATTTTCTGGAGGGATCCATGAGGATTGCGCTGAGACCGCATGAAGACCAGAGGCTGCAGTGGTAAGTGTTAGATAAGAATTTAGCAAATCCAGAACAACAAACACAGCAGAGGTATTTTATATAGAATCAAAATACATAACACTTCTTTTGGCAATCAATTGGTACAAAAAACTAAATATAACAAAAAATAGTTTAGAAAGAGCCTGGGTTGAAGCACGCAATGCGCTATCCTTAGAGAGAAAACGCCCCACTGCACTGGAACTTGAAATTGATGCGCTCCTCTCCCAAGATACGACAACCCGTTAGATCAATCTTGTGCAGAGAAGGATCCCCGAACCAAACAACACCATGCTCCAAAATATATTTAATAACAGTAGAATTTGAAGGAAAAGAGAAGAGCATTTTTCAACAATAAAAGCACATAATATTACTGTTCAGTATGCTGTGTTATATGTTTCATTTTTCAGCAAGAAGCTACACATATTTATAGGCAACTAGCCACAACGTTCAGTAACAAACACATGCAGCACAACAACGTTAAAAAAAATCTGAAACTGAAAATATCCACTAAGGCACTAACGTGTAGAAGAGATAAAAATTGACCCAGTAAAAATATGTAACGTTCAAAAAAAGAAAAACATTGACCAAGTAAAAAGCTTCCTAAAATATAGGAATGAAAGGATAGTGGGGTACATTTAGTTTTACGGAAAAAACTAAATCTGAAAAACATATTTTATTTATTTATTTATTTAAAAAACAACACTGATTAAAATATATATTTCTAACTTTAAATTTTAAATTATGAGGAAAATATTTTTCAACAGTAAGTTGTCTCACATTTCTCCATTCAAACTGCAAAGACTGAGATACTGAAACTGATGGTGTAGTATCAATTCCTTCCCATACTTTATTGTTATGGCTCTTCCATATGCACCATAAAATGATAACTATTTTGGCTTTCAATTCTGGATGAAAAAGATGCAACATGTCAAAAATTAAGTTGTTGAGGCTTTATGTATTAATCCACTTTTCTTCGATGTGCTGCGAAAAATCCGCTGCTTACCATATTTGCTTTGCATATTCATAGCCCATAAACAAATGCCACTCATTCTCCAAATTGCGTTCACAAAATGCATATATTGAGGGACAAGTTACTCCTTGTGTTGTAGTCTTAACCTGGTTGGTAAGCATCCTCTAAGTAGCCTCCATAGAAAGTGCTTAGTTTTTGGTGGGATGTTAAGCTTCCATATGAGCATCCAATGTCCAACAACCTTCAGATGATCATTGTCTAAGATATTTTCCATGATGTTGTGATAAACACTTCTCACTGTACAGTCTCCATTGCAGCTGAACTTCCACATTAACTTGTCATTTTTTGATACATTAAAGAATGGAAAAGCATTTATTTGTTGCGCATCAGATTGATTGAAAATATCCTGAATGATATCCATTTTCCAAACATGACGATCATGGTCAATTAGATCTCCAACTTTTAAATTTTCTTGTCCAAGAGGAGGAGTAGAAGAAATATAGCTATTGTTGAATGATTTTATCCACAGCTAGTTCCAAACATTTGTGGAATTTCCATTCCCAATTCTCCATTGCATGCCTTGACTCACCACAACCCGTGAAGCATGGATACTACGCCATACAAAACTTGGATTGTGCCCTAGTTTAGCATCCAAGAAATCCACATTTGGTAAAATATGTAGCTTTGAATACCTTTACAACAATAGTATCTTGGTTGGTCATCAATCTCCAACCTTGCTTCCCTAGCATGACAAGGTTAAAAGCATGGAGATGCCTAAAACCCATTCCACCAAAATCCTTCTTCATGGTCAATTTCTCCCAGTTTAGCCAATTAATTCCTTTCCTAGATTGGTTGCTCGTTCCCCACCAAAAGGAATTCATCATTTTCTGCAATTCATCTTCAAGGTGTAGGATCGAGACAACAGATCTAGAGGGGGTGAATAGATCTTTTTGCCTTTTTAAAACCAAAAATCCCTTTTCTTTTGAGAACCTTATTCACCTTCCTTCTTGAAGAGAATCCAATTGTTCAAAGAAAGATTATAACAAAAAGATCTTATTTTATCAGAGTAACTTCAATTAAAAGATTTGTTGATTAAGAACCTTAGAAGATCATCATTTGAATTCTTAAGACATACAAGATAAAATATTCAAGAAAGAGATGCAAAGAGGATTTTATATTGGTTTAGTCCTAAGACCTTCATCCAGTTGATCCAACAACCCTTGTTAGATCTTTCACTATTGAATCTCAGGGTTACATGCACACTGCACACACAAGAAATCCAATGCAAGTCCTTTCTAACCTCGAACCCTACAAGATAAGAAAGATACAATTTCCTAATAGAACCCTACTACTAGGCTCTGGAAAACTCTTTTTCAGAATTCAAACAATCTTTATCAAAAATAAAGGTTTAAGAATGAATTCACCTAATGTGTGAAGATATGAAAGATTTCAGTTCATCAAGTAGTTGCCATGTAGAGATGATCTTTTCACGTAGAAATCAACATCTTGTTATCAAAGATCAAATATGGCCTTCACCCTTTGTATGAGCTCCCTTTTCTTGAGTCATGAAAATTTAAAACATTTTGAAGCTCTATTGACTCAAAATAGGATGGGTTATTTATAAACTTTTCAAAGTATAACATCTTTAATCAATTAAATTGAATCATAATCGATTAAATTGTTCATAAGAGCTCAGGGTGGATTATGGGTAGCGTGGTAATCGATTAAGTTAGCATGTAATCGATTATCCCGTTACTCTTCTTCCTTTGGCTTGGTTTCAGGTCAGGTATATTATGTTGTAATCGATTAGCATATTTTGTAATCGGTTAAAACAGTAATGAGATTTTCAATAGATTTAGCTAAGACCTTTGTGTAATTGATTATCCTGTGGTGTAATCGATTACCAAGTGTCTCAGGTTCAAAATATGACCAAAAATAGAGCTTAAGGTTCATGGCATCTATTTTAATCAACATAAGCATGAATCTATCATAAAGACTTAGTCTAGCACATCATGCCTAATGCTAAAAGTAATAAATACAAATGCCACACTTGTCAAATGTGTTTGGCATGTAAGATGTACAACATAGATCAAAATCAAAACTAAAACTAAACTTGATATCTTCAAGTGATTGTCAACACAAGGGTTGATGGAAGCAGAAAAACACTCATGTAGTATGTGGGTATAGATTGTGCAACTGATTTGATGAGGACCTCCTTGCCCGCCTTGGATAGATGTTTACTGGACCATTGATTGATATGATTCCAAAGTCTATCTTTAATAAAGCTAAAGATAGCCTTTTTCTTACCAATAATGGAAGGGAGTCCCAAATAACGACTTGTGCCAATGCTCTCAATGACTTCTAGAGATGAGGAGATGTTACGCCTATGAGCTTGAGGAATATTAGAGCTAAAGAAAATTTCAGATTTCTGGTAATTGATAAGTTGACCAGAGGCTTTTCCATAAATGTCCATAACCTCCTTTAGAGTGGTAATCTCCTTGTCTTCTGCCCTGCAGAACAAAAAATAGTCATCATCAAATAAGAGGTGTGTGAGGATTAGGGATCCTCTGCCACCTTAACACCATGAATAAAACCTCTCCTTTCACTATTTTTTAGAAGTGCTGAAAGATCCTCTATACATAGTATAAAAAGATAGGGTGATAGTGGGTCACCCTGCCTTAACCTTCTCCTTGGAGAAATTTGCCCAACTTGGTCACCATTCACAACAACTGAGTACTGAACTGTTTGGAGACATAGTTTCATCCACTCCATCCATTTCTCATGGGAACCCATCTTTCTCATAATGTTAAAAAGGTAATTCCATTCCACTCTGTCAACAGCTTTGCTAATGTCGATTTTGAAGGCCACTTCTCCCATCTTACCCTTCGATTTGCATCTCATATGGTGAATGATTTCTGAGGCTAGAAGAACATTATCTAATATGGAATGGTCCTCAACAAAAGCGGATTGCTCTTGTGAAATGCATTTAGGCAGGAGTGGTTTCAGGCGTTTTAGCAAGCACTTTTGAGATAATTTTATAGAGAACATTACAAAGTGAAATTGGATGGAAGTCTCTCATGCTAGTGGGGTTGTTGTTTTTAGGGATAAGGACAACGGTTGTTCTGTTAACCTGAGGTGGAAAATAACCTGTCTCAAGCCAGGTGACTCCAGTATGAAAAAGTTCAGGTCCACACATGTGCCAAAATCTCTTGTAAAAAGTAGGGTTTAATCCATTTAGGCCAAGAGACTTATTTGAATTCATCTGAAAAGGGGCATTTTTGAATTCCTCAATAGTAAATGGAGCCAAAAGGGAATCATTATCATAAGAGGAAACACAGGGTAAGATATAATTGATGATAGGAAGAAAATCATTACAATTAATATCAGCTTGGTATAAGCTATTGAAATAAGAGGTAGCAACATTACATAACCCATTATCAGCATGGGTGTTATTCAATTATTCTTTCTTAACTTAATATACACACGAAGGAAAAAAAATTAAAACAAGAAAATTGAGGAATTTGTGTTGCACAGCAGCTAGACTAGACCATGTTGTGGGAAGAGAACAAACATAACAAACGAAAAAAAAAGGAAAATAAAAAGTGCCGCATAATATTAGGTGAACAGGAATCGAAACTTGCTTTTAGTAAAAGTGCCA
This sequence comes from Pueraria montana var. lobata, assembly GCA_026413185.1. Lineage (NCBI taxonomy): Eukaryota > Viridiplantae > Streptophyta > Magnoliopsida > Fabales > Fabaceae > Pueraria > Pueraria montana. Next base: position 38,466,055 of record CM048656.1, read on the forward strand.
CATAAGCTATTGGGAATAAGTTATATTGACCAGCTTATTAGAATAAGCATAAAACATTATGGACCATTCATAAAATATTTTTATAAGCTATTCCAAACACTCTTATAAGCACTTATAGTAGAAGATAATTTCAATCATAAACTTTTCCAAACGGTAAAATAAGTATAAAAGAGAAGAATTATATTGTCCAAATATAAAGGAATGATCAGATAAGCAACTGTTTGCAAATGGCTAACCCTCAGGTTTTGGTTTTCTCTGCAAGTACTACAGGTGATACGGGCTCAGGTAGTGAACCACCGGATGGCGGGGGAGGTTTCCCACCACCACAGAAGGTTTCCTTTCGAGATAAGATGATGGGAAACAAAGAGAAGCCTGCGAAAAGGCTAACGAAGGATCTTTTGAAGGAGAACCTGGCTAGAATTAAGTATGAGGATGGCAACCCTTTGAAGCCTAAAGTGTTGATTGCTGATTATGTATTTGAAGGGCTATGTGCTCCGTGGCAGGATGCATTGGTAGTCAAGTTGCTGGGAAAGAGATTGGGTTTCAATTTCATGAAGGAGAAATTGACAAGAACGTGGAAGTTAACAACCGGGTTTGATCTTATGGACATTGGTAACGAATTCTATATGGTTAAATTTGATTTGCAAGCAAATAGAGCAAAGGTCATTAGGGACGGGCCTTGGATGATCCTGGATCATTAATTAGTTTTTTAATCATGGAATCCTGATTTTGTGTCACCAACGGCAACGATTGACAAAACCATGGTGTGGATAAGGTTTTCGGGGTTGAATTTGGTCTTCTATGATGAGAGTATCCTCCTTGCTCTTGCTTCGACAATTGGAAGACCAGTTAAAGTAGATGCTAATACGCTGGATGTTCGCAAGGGAAAATTTGCAAGAGTTTGTATGGAGGTTGATCTTAATACACCCGTGACTGGCAATGTCTAGCTCCAAAATCACTGGTACAAAGTTAAATACGAAGGATTACATCGTATTTGCTCTCATTATGGGTGCTATGGTCACCTGACTAGAGATTGTAGCAAAGCGGTGGTTAACTTGGAGGCACAAGCTAGTGCAATGGCGGCGCAGAAACAGAAGCCACCTACGGTGGTGCAAAACCCTACGGTGGAGCAAAACCTTACGGTGGAGCAAAACCCTACGGTGGTGCAAAATCCTACAATTAATGCCCCTATTCATGACCAATTAATTGCTAATGATGGTCATAATAATGGTACGTTAAAAGGGGAAATTGTTACAAATTCGGGAGAGCCAATCCACAGTGATTGGTTAGTTGTTAAAAGAAGGAATCGTAAGAATGTGGAAAAAAAATAAACAGAAAGATGGCAATAATGGGGTGGGATCACGTGCTTCAATTTCGGTGACAGAGAATGTTCTCAATATACCAATTATTTCAGCTCAAAATATGCATGGTGTGGGGCCCTCAAATAATTCCAATTTGGATAAGAATCTCTCTAAATTTGTGTCAAAATTTAAGAGGCCAAGAAAGGATCAAGATGTGCCAATTTTACAATTGTTAAAAATGCTACTGCCATAAGACGGAATGCAGGAAAAAATCCACAAGTGGGGCCAGTTAAGGACAAATTGCCTAATAAGAGCCTCAAGGTCACATTACTCTATGCATCTAATGGGACTGCAGTAAGTGACAAGTCACAAAAAGTGACGCAGGGAAGGTTTGCGGTCCTTAGTGAGGTGGTGGTTGACAATGTCACATCAATGGATGTTGTTTAGGAATCTCAAAATACCATGCTGGTGTTGGGAGACGGAATTCCACCTGATAAGATGTCAGCCTGATTTATTGGGTTTCCTTTTTTTTTTATCTCAATATTTGTTATGGATTTTTTCAAAGATTTTTCTTTGCTTTTGTGGAATATAAGAGGTGCTGCAAGCAAGTGTACGTTGAGACATTTGAGAGATATGATAAGTTCTTATCATCCTTCTCTTTTTCTTCTTTATGAGACTCATGCTCAGTTCGTTAAGGTTGCTGACTTCTGGAATTCTATGGGTTATAAACCGATGGCTATCCAAGAAGCTTGTGGCCACTCAGGTGGCATATGGATTTTGAGTAACAGAGACGAGACAATTTTCGTTGTAATGTCATGGATAACATGGAACAAGCCATTACCTTTTCTATTTGTAAAAGGTCTGTTACTTGGCTCTGCTCAGCTATCTATGCTTCTCCCAATCCATCCTTGCGTTCTAAGCTTTGGGAGCATCTGGTTGCTTTAATGATTATTGGTGACATGAATGAGGTGCTTTTTGCGTTAGAAATTAAAGGAGGTTCTTTTCTCTCTAATAGGGCTGACTTTATGGCCACTGCTTTGAATCATTGTGACATGATTGATATGCATACGGTGGGAGGCTTGTTTACTTGGAGGAAAAATGTTCAGCATGGTGTGCATATTCGTAAAAAATTTGATCGTGGTCTGGCAAATCCGGATTGGAGACTCCTCTTTCCTCATGCTTTGGTGGAGCTTCTTCAACCTCATAATTCTGACCATAATCCCTTTTTGTTAAGTTGTTGTAAATATAAAAGCAAGAAGTATAAATCCTTTCAGTTACAGGTGGCTTGGCTTAATCATCCGGATTATCCCATCCTAGTGGTTAACTCTTGGAGCGACTCTTCTGGAAATATTTTTCACAAACTTGGGAAAGTTAAAGAGGAATCTATCCTTTTTAATAAGGAGGTTTTTGGAAATATTTTTAGAAGAAAATGTCAGATTCAGGCTCGCATTCAAGGGGTTCATAGAGAGCTTGATTTTGGTTTCTCATCTTCTCTCGTGTCCCTAGAGAAAGAGCTTCAGAGGTTGTATAATGAGGTGTTGTATCAAGAAGAAATACCGTGGTACCAGAAATCTAGAGAAAAATGGGTGAAATTTAGTAATAAAAATACCAAATTCTTTCAAACTCAAACAATCCTCAGAAGAAGGAGGAATAGAATCTCTAGTCTCATGATTGATGGAGTTTGGTGTATAGAAGAAGATGTTTTAAAAAGGGAGATTCAATCTTATTTTAAAAGTCTCTTTCAAGTTCAATAGAATTGTCAACCCTTCAGTTTATCCAGTCAGAATATTCCATCCTTAGACCAACAAGCTTTCGAGGCCCTTCTGATGCCGGTTACTATGGAGGAAGTGAGAGTAGCAGTCTTTTCTATAGGTCCTTACAAGGCCACAGGTTCAGACGGGTTTCAAGCTCTATTCTATAGAAATTTATGGGAAACTGTTAGACAAGATGTGTGGGAGTTGGTTGCTAATGCCATTCGTACAGGGAATTTTTGTGAAGGCCTTCCTGAGACTATAATTATCCCTATTCCAAATATTGATAGTCCCACCACTTTTAAGGATTTCAGACCTATCAGCTTATGCAATGTTCTCCTTAAAGTAATGTCTAAGGTTCTAGTGAATAGAATTCATCCTTTTTTGGATGATATTATTGGCCCTCTTCAAAGTAGTTTCATCCCAGGAAGAGGTATAGGTGATAATGCCCTCATTGCTTAGGAAGTTGTCCATTATATGCATAGGAAGAAAGGTAAATCTGGGTACCTCCTTTTAAAATTGATTTTGAAAAGGCCTATGACTGTGTTAATTGGGATTTCTTAGAGGCAACGTTAAAGGATTTTGGTTTCCCCCCCATAAATCATAGAAATCATCATGAACCTCACTTCCTCTACTTCTTTTTCTCTAAAGTGGAATAGTGAAATTCTGGATAGCTTTCGTCCTCACCGTGGTCTTCGTCAGGGTGACCCTTTATGCCCCTATCTTTTCGTTTTATGCATGGAGAAGTTGGCTTTGATGATTCAGGAAAAAGTGATGGGAAAGCAATGGCAGCCTGTTAAGATTACTAAACAAGGCCCATCAATCTCTCATCTTTTTTTTTGCAGATGATTGTTTGCTTTTTACAGGAGCAAAATCTTCTTAAGTTAAATTGGTTCAACAGGTCCTCAAAAATTTCTGTAAGGCTTTAGGACTAAAGATTAATGTTCAGAAATCTAGATTTTTTGCCTATCGAAATATATCCAGGGCTAAGGTTGACAAATTTGCGAGTATTGTGGGTTTTCATCATACCACAAATCTTGGCAAATATTTGGACTTCCCCCTACTTATTGGGAGAGTGAAAAAGAAAGATTTTGCATACATCTTGGATAGCATAAAGAGCCGCCTTGCTGGTTGGAAAACCAATATGCTTAGTCAAGCTGGGAGGGTGACTTTGGCTAAATCAGTTCTTAATTCCATGCCAATCTATCCTATGCAAAATCTTTGGTTGCCTACTGGTGTTTGTGATGAGGTGGACAGACTCACTAGAAGTTTTATTTGGGGTTCCTCTACAAATCATTGGGTTAAGTGGGAAACTATTATCAAACCCAAGTCTAGGGGTGGCCTGGGTATAAGGACGGCTAGAGAGATGAATGCTGCATTGCTGGGAAAACATGTGTAGTCTTTGGTTAATGAGCCGAACAAGCTATGGGTTTCACTCTTGTCGAACAAGTATCTTAAGGGTGAATCTGTTTTCCGCATTACTAACAGGCCGGGTAATTCTTATTCTTGGTCCTCTATTATTAAGGTAGCTAATGTTCTTCATAATGGATTTAGGTATAGAGTGGGGAGTGGTAATCTTTCAGTCTAGTTTGATAGATGGTGCTCTCAAGGAGCTTTTTGTCAATTTGTTGACTTTGTGCATATTAGTGACTTAAACTTACAACTGCAACATATTTTTAATGAGGGGAAGTGGCAATGGAATCTGTTGTCAACAATTTGTACGGAGGAAGTCAGGGCCATTATAAGTAGTAATTTTCTGATCCATGATATGGCAAATATGATCATTTGGGATGTTTCTTCTGATGGTCAGTACAATACCAAGTCTGTGTACCGGTGGATTACGCGAGCTCGACTTACCTGTAGTATTCTACTTGATGCTAGAACCTGGGTGTGGTCTACTCCACTACCAGAAAACATTAAACATTTCTTATGGCTAGCTAGTCATAGTTCTCTTCCTACTAACACTTTTCGTTATTATAGACATTTGTCTCTTGATCCTTGTTGTAACAGGTGCGGAGCTTCTCAAGAAACAATCTTACATGCACTGAGGGACTGTAACAAGGCTAAAGTTATATGGAACTCTCTTCATTTCTCCTTCCTTGAAGACGATCCAGAAGCTGATGTTGCAACTTGGTTAAAGAGCCACACAACGGACGCGAAAGGGATGCTTTTTGCGGTCACAGCGTGGTACATTTGGAGGTTCAGAAATAGTGAAATTTTCTAGGACAGGGTGTTGCAGCACTGGTTTATTGTTAATCAGATTCATTGCTTAGTTGGTGACATCAACAAGACAACGGTGGATACATCTCTGAAGAATCATGATTTAATGATAAAGTGGTCTCCATCTCCAACCAATGCTATAAAGCTATTGACGGGTGGTAGCTCAAAAGGAAATCCAAGTTTATCTGGCTTTGGAGGAGTGTTTAGAGATCATATTGGGAATTGGATAGAAGGATTCGCGGGATCTTGTGGCTTCTCATCCAACACAAGTGCAAAACTGTTTGCTATTTATCATGGTCTATCCATAGCTTAACAGCGTGGTTTCCTTAATATTATCTGTGAATCTGATTCACAGGTGGCTATTTCTCTTATCAAAGAAGGTGTTCCTTTATCTCATCTATATGCTCCATTGATCTCCAAAATCAGAAACTTTTCTCGCCTTCCATGGTGCTTGTCTTTCCAGCATGTATATTGGAAGGGAAACAAGATAGCTGACTCTTTAGCCAAGTTTGGTAATGATTCGTCTGAAGATCTTGTCACGTGGTCTTCATGCCCTCCTCATCTTTCTTTGCTGTTATTGGGAGATTCTGTGGGAACCTTGTACCCAAGGGGTAGCTAGTCTTTCTTTTTGTTTGTTTCTGTTGTTATCTTCCCATTGATAAAAAAAAAAATAAGTATAAAAGATCTTATAAATTATCCATAAGATGTTTTTATAAGTTTTTCCAAACACTCATAAGCACTTATAATATAAGTTCGAATAAGGTGTTCATAAGCTCTTCTAAACGAGCTTTATTTTAAAACATTAATAACACTCCCCGTAAGCTATTTTGTACTTCCTCGATCATCAGCTATTTTGTACTTTTCCGTGTGTTTTGCTTTCTTACAATACAACAACTCACAATATAAATTAACGATTTTTCTATCCTGTGCAACTTTGCACAGGTTAAGCATCATTAATTATCCACTTTTAACCAACTTTAACTACTTAATTAATTATGTTTTCTTGAAAAAACAATTATTTCTCTCTCTTACTTATTTTATCGATTTTTCTATCCTATGCAACCTTGCACAGGTTAAGCATCATTAATTATTCACTTCTAACCAACTTTAACTACTTAATTAATTATGTTTTCTTGAAAAAGTCAATTATTTCTCTCTCCTGTTTATTTTATTGACTCATATCTTTATAATCTCTTCTCTTTCCACTAAAAAATATAACTAACTACTCCCTCTAGACTGAAATATAAGGAAAAAAAATTGATTCACGCCTGTTAAGAAAATTAGTTATAGCATCATTTAATTTTGACAGTCTCAATGGAAAAAATAACTCATTTCCTAAAATACCCCTTGCATTTAATTACATCGGACCAAAAAAGAGAAGGTTATTGGAAATAAAACTCTGATTAAATAAAGGGTATTTTTGAGATTGTATCATTAAATAGGAGAGAGTTAGTTAAAATTTGCTTATATTTTAGTCTAACACACATGGAATATTTTTTGCTTATATTTCAGTCTGGAGGGAATAGTATTTTTATTTTACTGCATCTCCTTATTATATCAAGAGATAAAATTGTAACCAGCTCTTTAAAGTTTTTCTTTTCAAAATTTTTAATTCATGCACAATGTCTGTGCAAAAATAAAAAACAGTAGATAGAGATTTATTTTTCAAAATAAAAAATTATTTAATATTTACTTTTTAAAATAATTAAAATATTCAATAAATCTATTAAATATTTTTAAATCACATACCAAAATTCAGCAAACACTTGCATGATGAAAATGACAATCCTATGCATATTTTTTCTTTTTGTAAACTGTATAGATATTAAGACCCACAAAACATTCAAAAACTCAACGTAAACAAAAAGCTATATATGGTTTTTTGATACAGCAAAAACAATATACCGTTGAAGCAATAAATAAAGTTTATTAATAATATTATAATTAAAGAGAAAAATTAAAACGAAGTTGTCAGCTGTTTCAATACTTTAATAAAAGAATAAAAAATATAAAATGAAAAGTAAATCTCTATTTACCTTTTTTTTTTTCATTTTTGCACAGAAACAACGTGAATAATTTTTTTTAAAAGAAAAACTTTAAAGAGCTAGTTATATTTTTATCTCCTGATAGAGATACAGTAGAATAAAAATCAATCAGAATTAGTTAAAAATTTTAGTGGAAAGAGAAATTATAAAGGGGTGAGTCTATAAAATAAATAGGAGAGAGAAATAATTATTTTTTAAAGGAAAACATAATTAATTTAGTAGTTAAAGTTGGTTAAAAGTGAATAATTAATGATGCTTCTAAATGGGCTTTATTTTAAAACATTAATAACACTTATAGTAAGCTATTTTGTACTTTTCCAGCCGTCAGCTATTTTGTACTTTTCCGTGTGTTTTGCTTTCTTACTATACAACAACTCCCAATATAAATTAACGATTTTTAACAATTCCCATCAACAATTTTGTACTTCCATGGCCATCAGCTATTTTGTACTTTTCCGTTGTTTTGCTTTCTTACTACGATTTTTCTGTCCTATGCAACCTTGTAATACGAAAAGTTTTTAGTCACTACGTCTTGCAATAAAAAGTAAATATTAAATAATTTTTTATTTTGAAAAATAAGTCTCTATCTATGGTTTTTTTAGTTTTGCACAGACATTCTGTCTATGAATTAAAAATTTGAAAAGAAAAACCTTAAAGAGTTGGTTACAATTTTATCTCTTGATACAATGAAGCGATGCAATACTAGTTAGTTATATATTTTAGTGAAAAGAGAAGAGATTATAAAAATGTGAGTCAATAAAATAAATAGGAGAGAGAAATAATTGTCTTTTTCAAGAAAACATAATTAATTAAGTAGTTAAAGTTGATTAGAAGTGGATAATTAATGATGCTTAACCTGTGTAATGTTGTACAAGATAGAAAAATCGATAAATTAAAGTCAATATTGACACTCCCCATCAACTATTTTGAACTTTTCCGTGTGTTTTTCTTTCTTACTACGATTTTTATGTCCTGTGCAACCTTGTAATATGAAAAGTCTTTAGCCACTACGTCTTGCAATAAATCTCTATCTATGGTTTTTTATTTTTGCACAGACACTGTGTATGAATTAAAAATTTTGAAAAGAAAAACTTTAAAGAGTTGGTTACAATTGTATCTCTTGACACAATGAAGAGATTCAATACTAGTTAGTTAGTTATATTTTTTAGTGGAAAGAGAAGAGATTATAAAGATGTGAGTCAATAAAATAAATCGAAGAGAGAAATAATTGTCTTTTTCAAGAAAACATAATTAATTAAGTAGTTAAAGTTGTTTAGAAGTGGATAATTAATGATGCTTAACCTGTGTAACGATGCACAAGACAGAAAAATCGATAACTTAAAGTCAATATGGACACTCCCCATCAGCTATTTTGTATTTATCTTGTGTTTTGCTTTCTTACTACAATTTTTCTGTCCTGTGCAACCTTGTAATATGAAAACTCTTTAGCCACAACCTCTTGCAATAGAAAGTAAATATTAAACAATTTTTTATTTTGAAAAATAAGTCTCTATCTATGGTTTTTTTAGTTTTGCACAGACATTCTGTGTATGAATTAAAAAATTGAACAGAAAAACCTTAAAGAGTTGGTTACAATTTTATCTCTTGATACAATGAAGCGATGCAATACTAGTTAGTTATATATTTTAGTGGAAAGAGAAGAGATTATAAAGATGTGAGACAATAAAATAAATAGGAGAGAGAAATAATTGTCTTTTTCAAGAAAATATAATTATTTAAGTAGTTAAAGTTGATTAGAAGTGGATAATTAATGATGCTTAACCTGTGTAAGGTTGTACCAGATAGAAAAATTGATAAATTAAAGTCAATATGGACACTCCCCATCAGCTATTTTGTACTTTTCCTTGTGTTTTGCTCTCTTACTACGATTTTTATGTCCTGTGCAACCTTGTAATATGAAAAGTCTTTAGCCACTACATCTTGCAATAAAAAGTAAATATTAAATCATTTTTTATTTTGAAAAATAAATCTCTATCTATGGTTTTTTATTTTTGCACAGACATTCTGTGTATGAATTAAAAATTTTGAAAAGAAAAACCTTAAAGAGTTGGTTACAATTTTATCTCTTGATACAATGAAGCGATGCAATACTAGTTAGTTATATATTTTAGTGGAAAGAGAAGAGATTATAAATATGTGAGACAATAAAATAAATAGGAGAGAGAAATAATTGTCTTTTTCAAGAAAATATAATTATTTAAGTAGTTAAAGTTGATTAGAAGTGGATAATTAATTATGCTTAACCTGTGCAAGGTTGCACAAGATAGAAAAATCGATAAATTAAATTGAATATGGACCCTCCCCATCAGCTATTTTGTACTTTTCCATGTGTTTTGCTTTCTTACTATGATTTTTATGTCCTGTGCAACCTTGTAATATGAAAAGTCTTTAGCCACTACGTCTTGCAATTAAAAGTAAATATTAAATAAATTTTTATTTTGAAAAATAAGTCTCTATCTATGGTTTTTTATTTTTGCATAGACACTGTGTATGAATTAAAGATGTGAGTCTTTTTCAATACTAGTTAGTTATACTAGGAGAGCGAAATAATTGTCTTTTTCAAGAAAATATAATTATTTAAGTAGTTAAAGTTGATTAGAAGTGGATAATTAATGATGCTTAACCTGTGCAAGGTTGCACAAGATGGAAAAATCGTTAAATTAAATTCAATATGGTAGTACTTGAGATATTACGCAGTACCATTCAATAATTTTGATGGCATGGGCTCTTTCTTTGAAGATGAAACCCAACTCACAAATTAAAATTAACATTATTTGATATATGAAAAGTCTTTAGCCAGTACGATTTTCTGGACTTCCGAAGTGATGGAGAAGCAAATGAGAAACCGATTTGGAACTGAAATTTGGATATGTATGAGAACATATAAAATCACATCGGTCATTGAACTCTTGATACTAAGATTAAAAAATAATTTAAAACTAAAATAGCATATGATTATATGATATAGTAAACACATAATTATTCAGCCAAAGAGACCAAAATCAAAAGCATCAATTTTGTAGGTTTTTTTTATTAAGACAAAAATGCATGCAAAAACATTACAATGATAACTGCAATTCCAATTATGTTAGCATCCCAATCATCAACCATCATCTGCAGCACATCAATTTTGTAGTTATTTTATTTATTTACAGTCAGTGGATAACTTGCACACACTTACTCAAGAAAAAGGCCTTAACAGCAACCTAACACTTAATTTATTTATCTGATGTCATCTAGAGTCATGTATATATCTGATCAATTATGAAGAGGGTTTGGTCCACTAGGAACTAGCCGCTCAGGACCTTCTTGAATTTGCTTGAACTTATTACTAATCTTCCTTGAGTTCAAAGAGGAGAGAATAGCAGAATAACTCTGAATAAACATAGAAGAAACCTTTCTCTCTGATCCACTTTTCAATTTTACATGGGTGTCTAAACGAGAGGTTGAATCTTGTATTAAAGACAACAGAACAATGAGAAGCAGAAAAAGGGCTGAGAATTTTGGAAATCTCATGATTGTGATGGAGGATTAATTGGAAACAGAAATTGAAAGAAATAATATTATTTCTATGAATATGTTGGCAGAGTACAAGTCTACTAATGCAGGTTGGCGTGTCTATAAATATACTTTGACAATAGTCACAATACTATTTTTTTTTTATCAGAGTCACAATACTATATATGTGAGAAACACATCTTGTGACACACGTCTACTAAGTGTCAAAAGCCTATATTGGAAGTCCAATATCTACAAATTTCTCTATGTTCCAAATTAAATTTATCTTTTGTCACTTAGCCATTTAATAATTTATTTAATGAATATATAAAAAAACAATTTATTTTAATGAACAATAAATTCTCTTGCCATAGAATCTTAAATGCGTCGTATAAAATACTATATAGGTCCAACATTAATAAAATTTTCTACAAGTTTAATTAATGGTTTAAATATTTTTTAGTTCTTATAATTTAGCATTTTTTTTACTTTTCGTCCTTATAATTTTTTTTTTGTTTTAATCTTTGCAAATTATATTTGTTTGATTTTTTGTCCTTAAAGCAGTTTAGATAACATTTTTTTCACTGTTCAAAGTGCTATCTAAACCGCTTTAAGGACAAAAAACAAAACAAACATAATTTGCAAAGACTAAAACAAACAAAAAATACAAGGATGAAAAATGAAAAATGCTAAATTGCAAGGACTAAAAAGATATTTAAGTCTAAATTAATTCATAACCATTCCAATTAATTTTTATTAATTAGTTGTAAATAAGTGAGCTTATTAAAAAAAAACAATTCTTCTTGGCCCCATAAAACTAAGTGGCCAAAAGCCCATTATCTATAGTCATAAAAAAAAAATTAATTGTACACTAACCCATTTGCCAATTTTAGCATATAATCATCATTTAATCAATGATAAGAAATAAAAGAAAAATATTTAAATAATAATTAGCATCACAAATCCACATAATAAAAATTAAATTAATCATAATATAACAAAAAAAATAGTAAGGTATATAAGTAAATAACAAGTAATTCAATGGATTAAAACATATAATCAAAATACATTTTTTTCTATGCATAAAATTAAATTAATAAAGCATATATAAATTTGAATGATATAATTTAAACAAGACAACAAATTAAGCAATAAGACAAGATAAAATAAAAAAATTAACAAAGCAAGTAACTAAATTAAGCATAAATTAACACAAGGTAAAAAGGATTAGGGAATAATCCATAAACAAAAAACTCATCAAGACATGAAAATTAAGGCTTAACCTCGCTCGCCCCTTTACCTTGATTGATGACTTTGTATGTGTAGTTTGGTGAAGCTTGTGAGGTGGGAAAATGAGTTTTAAGTGTCAAATTGTTATTATTTTAGCTTAATAGCATTTTTTTAAGTGATTAAAATGTGAGAAAAAATTACAAGAGGTTGGCTATGGTGGTGGGAAGTCTCAGCCAAAGCTTCCAGTAGAGAGAAGAAGAAAAAGGTGCAATAGTGCTGTGGTTAAAATGGTGTACTTATAGGAGAAAAAGAATTAGTTTATATTTAAATTTTTGTACTTTAAATTGTTAAAATAATAACTAAAGCTTCTTTTCCCTATGTGACTAAGAATTGTCGTGGACTTCAGGTCAAGACACCCAAAAAACTATTTTTTATTTTTATAATTATTAGATAATAAAATAATTTTTTAATGATTTATTATATATGCATTTTTGTCATTTCACAAAAACCATCCAATTAATTGCCAGAAAATTTTCAAAATTATTATTAATTATTCTAATCATATGTATGACTTAAAGATAAATTTTAAAACTCTTTAGCCATTTTCACTATTTTATCCCATTACATGACTTTTTTTTTTTATAGATGAATTGATCATTTTACCGTTTTTTAGGCCTAGTGTGGATAAAATATTAAAAATCTAAACTAAGTAGTACTCACAAATACAAATGTAACCTTAGGGATCAAAGTTTTGATATTCTCATCCGGTTCTCCAAAATAAAATATAGAATAAATAGAAAACTAGTTCAAATAAGCAAAAGCATGAGTGTTACATTACTCTCCTCCTTTTAGGAATTTTATCCCCGAAATTCACTTAATACTTAATGGTCTCAGCCAATTATTAGGATTTGACCATTTGTTATACAAACAAACTCAAACTACTTAATACGTATTTTGACTAATTAAGGTAAAAAAAGATGATTTGGTTTTTTGTCTAGAAGTTTTGGTGTAGATTGCTAATATACTTCAACTAAAAGGAAGTTGGGATACATATATATAACAGGATATGATCGTTAACACCAAGTGTAAGTATAAAGACTTACACCAAATATAAACCGTTAATATATGTTAATCCAATGATTTATAATATTTAACAAAAAAAATTAAAAAAAAAATGTTAACAAATGATCACGTGATGTTTTCCAACCCCGTCATGTAATCTAGTTCGTTGACAACAAAGAAAGTTTTGTTGGAAAAAAAGGGTAAAATATGTTTTTAGTCCCTATACTTTCACTAAAAATTGGTTTTAATACCTGTACTTTCAAATCGACTATTTTAGTCCTCAAACTTTAAAAAACATGTGAATTTAGTCATTTAATAACACTAACATTCATAAAGGAAATTGACTAAATTCACATGTTTTTCAAAGTTTAAGGACTAAAATGGTGGATTTGAAAGTACATGGACTAAAACCATTTTTTAGTAAAAATATTGGGACCAAAAATATATTTTACCCAAAAAATAAAATGGTGGTGTGTGCAGTGCAGTCGTGACAAACTTACCGGAATCCCTTTGAATACAAATCAATCCATGTGAATGATACAATTAAATGTTAATTATGTTTTTAGTCCTTGAATTTTTTCAGATTTTTACTTTTAGTCCCTCAACAAAATTTTGATCAGCCTTAGTCCCTCATGTTTCTGTCAGTTTATGTTTTTAGTTCCTACAGTTAAGTGTGCTGTTAAAGTTAAATGATGACGTGACAGTTACAGTGAGCGACACATGATTGCGGCAGTTGTTTTTTTGGTGGTTTATAACCGCCAGAAAATGCATGCCTGCCTGAACTGCTTAAAAGCTATTTAACGATTTCTGGATGATTTAAGCCGCCAGAAAATTGCATCATCAGGTTTGACCATAACCTGAATTCTAACACCATCCTCGCACCACAGCACAACACTCCTTCGCACATTTGAGCTAGGCACGAAGCTTGCCCACTGTGTTTACATCGATGCAACTCTATTTCAACCATGGGATGAGATTATGTGTCTACCAAATGGCCTTTATTTCAACCACCGACAAAGCTAACCCGAAACCACCGCGATCGAGTTAGAAAACGAGAAAAGGGAATCGATGAATCCGATGTATGTAATTTGTGTTGGGTTACAGGGAAAGGTGGCGAATTAAATGATGGATCCCATTAGTTGGACCGTAAGGTAATTACAAGAAGAGAAGTTCTTATTTTTCTATTGTTCTCCTAAAATTATTTTGGGCAATTGCAATGAACGAAAACTATGAATAATTGAATATACAGCACGCACCTCCCTTCGATTTCCACACAATTAAACCAACTCTTAGCTTGGATTTCTATTAATTGCTACCATTTTCTTTTATGCTTTTTAGAATTAACAAAGTTGCAAAATTGGATCAGGATCTTCTCGTAAATAGAGAAAGACATGAAGCAATTATGCTAGTACTCACTGTTATATTCTCATAACATGGCATTGTTTTACTAGTCAAAGAGAATCTAAATTTGGTGGTTGTTACTTGTTCCTTTTGTTGTCAATTTAGGGGATGGGTTCTTCATGCAGATTTCTTACTTTGGTTTATGAAAAAAATGGAAGACGTAAGCAGTGGATTTATGCAAGTGGCTTGTTGAATCTGAAGAAAGTTTCGCTATCGTTTTGTCTTCTTCCGTTCTGTACAGATTCTTCTTCGCTTTGCTTATTTAACTATCAAAGATGGGAGTCTACTAAAGCAGTTTCTGGTTATAAATCGCCAAAAAATGATTTAATAAATTTAAATGGTTTAATCAAGTATTTTCTGGCAGTTTATGACCGTCAAAAAAAATCGCCACAAAATATTTTGAAATAATTAAAAAATAATTGTCACCTCAACACATAACGGAAATTTTAACGGCGAGGACGAAAAACAAAAACAGAGATAAACATCAGCAGAACAACTCCACACACAAAAATGATTAAGGCTATGTTTTCACCCCTTAAAAAAAATACTACAAAGATGTTTTAGGAACAGATTTAGAAGGTACTCTATTTAGGATGTACATGGTTGTTTTAAGGGCTTCTCCCCAAAGAGATTCAGGTAACCTAGTTTGGCTCATCATGGACCTTATCATGTCCATCAAAATTTTGACAAAGAAAACAAATTTCGCCTCATGGATGGTACATAAACAGTATCTTTCAAAAACAAAACAAAACCAGACTCTAATTTTAATTCAACTAATTCTATGAATTGGACATCAACTTTATTCCCATTCCCTACAAAAAGGATTGACTCCGGCTTCACTTGGCTTTCGCTTGTTCTTGAACCCCTTTACCCTTGTTTTATAGGAAAGACTCAAAGGCTTGACAATTAGATATCTTGAGGCCTATTGTTTTGCAAAACCAACATTTTAATTCTTTCTTGTGAGAGACAGGTTTCACACCAAGAGGCTTGTGAGATGGACCGGACCTTCTACCAAAACCATTCTTTCCCTTGTCCTTAAAAGAATTCTTATGGTGAGACTGGGAGACCATAAACGCACTTTCAGATGTCATACATTCATCCTATCCTCTTCTTAGGCACAAATGGAAATCAGGGTTTTTTTTTTTTAATTCAAAAAATTTATTAACAATAAAGGGCGATTAACAGTAATAATAATTACTTTAAAAATAGGGATTTAAACATATAATACAAACTCCCCTATGGGTGGAGAATATATTGTATAATAACAACAGTTACAAGAATCCAACACCTGTGGGATTAAGGATCTTACTGTCAAGCCTATAATATCAACAGTTACAAAAATCCAACACCTGTGGGCTGAAGGATTTTATTGTCAAGCTTTATCCCCAACATGTCACAACAAAATTAATTAATGAATTAACCCCTGTAGGTAAGTCAACAAAAAAAAATTAATTTAAATGACACAACATTCCAATGTCACAACAAAATTAATCAATAAATTAATCCCCTGTGGGTGAGTCAACTCAAAAATTAATTTAAATGACATAACATTCCAATATTTAAGAAAATTAACAGGTAATTCTATTAATTTTGAAAATGACCCACTGTGGTGAAATGCACTTGCCCAATTAACAATATCCCAACTGGGATAACAATTGCCCAAAAAAAAACTTCTCATTCAGTTTCCAATTTTCCAACCATATTTACAACTAAAGAGGCAAATATCATATTTTCTCCATGAGCCAAACAACGTATCATTCATGAACCAAACAACGTATAATTCATGTGAAGCATACAAAACTTCACAAAAAAACAAAGTTCCTGATAATCTCAAAAGTCATTACATATATATTATAATATTATATATTTAACTATATCAATAATATTAATATTGAATCAGGATGCATATAATATAATATTATATACATACACGTACAGTGCACCACAAACACAGTGCACCACAAACACATGGAACTTCACAAAAAGAATCTAGTGATCCTAAAACACTTTCTTGGCCTTTAATATATATTATAAATATTAAAAGAAAAGAAAAAGGAGACAGGCCATCCAAATAAATGGTGCAATTGCAAATAAAAGGTTCCGCAATTGAACATGCCTCGATTGCGCAAAAGGAAAACGCAAACATATATATAGTTTGAAAACATTGTTACGAACAACAATTTATCAAGGATTTTAAAATTAACAAAATCCTAATATTCCAAATTTCAATCGATTTCAAAAAAATTAAATTAAAATCCTAGGGTTCTAAACCTAGTATAACCTGCTGTGATATCCCATGTTAAATTTAATTGGATTTATACTAGGATTTAGAGCACCTAAATATTATCATCAAATACTCATAAATTGCGTACCTCTTGAAGACATTCTTGATAGCAATTATTTGATCCCACGTGTAAGTGTAAACAAGTGTATACGTCAGGAACAAGAACTTCCTCTTCAACTCTCCTCTTTTACATTAGACTATTGGATGAAGCAATGAGCCGTTAGAGAACGAGAGTCAAGTTGGGATCTTAGCCTTCTTTAAATAGACGGTAACCTAAATCCAACAATCATGGATATTAGGCCCATTAGGCCCTACACACAAACTCAACACACTTGTCTATTGGGCTTAACCCAATAAATAAATACATGGTGATTCCCAAAGTCCAAATTAGATCACTTGATTATTAATTGAGCTCATAGGGACAAATATATTAGGTCATACATTCAACCCATATTTTATTAAAATAAAAATACACCAATCAATAGAAGACCAAACAAAGAAAATTCTAACAGTTGGTCTTAGGTCTCCTTGTTCCTTTTATTTGTTCCTGATAAAAAAAAAAAGATATAATAATATTTTGAGTTATTTTGTTGTATGCAACTCTTATTATTTTTGCTCCACAACTGTTATTCGTTGATATAGGTCACTTGCCTTTTTTTTTTCTTTGAATATGATTTATTATAGCATTAAATATACTTTTGGTCCCTACAATATATCTCTTTTTTTTTTGTCTATATAAATTATTTTTTAAATGGTCCTTGTATTTTTTATCTTTATTATTTTGTTTTAATCCTTGTAAAATGTTCATTTTTTTGTTTTTGTCCTTGTAATATGTAAATAATTTGCTTTTAGTCCCTACCATTTTTTTCAAAAGGCCTAACTTAACATGAACAAAATATTATAAGAACTAAAATGAAAAAATAGATATATTACAAAGACTAAAACTAAATAACAAGGACCAAAATAAAAAAAGTACAAGACCATTTAAAAAAAATTATAAGGACCAACAACAAAAAGGCAGTATATTATGGGGACCAAAGGTATATTTAGACCTTTATTATATTTAAGGCTTAAATACAATTTTAGTTCCCCTATTTTGTTCAATCCGCAATTTTAATCCCTCCTTTTTAAAATAGAGACATTTAGTTTCCCTATTTTAGAAAATCTACAATTTTAGTTTAATCCTCAATTTTGGTTTAATTCTCAATTTTTCCTTCGTTTTATTTCTTTTATTTTGGTCCAATTGAACTCTAAACTTAACATATTCATTTAAGGTACCATCAACAAATGATTTAATTAATTAAAATGTAATAAATAAAAGAAATAAATGTAGGCAAAATCGAGAATTGGACCAAAATTGAAAACTTCTAAAATAGGGGGACAGGGACGGATCCGGAAACCTATTAAAGGAGGACTGGATTTTATTTTTCTTTCTTTATAATTGTTTAAATTTTTAACTTTTAATAAATAATAATTTTTAAAAAATATTTACTATTTTTACAAGTAAATTTGAAATTATTTTTTATTTTAAATGATAATAATCTTAACAATTACCATAATAACAACAAACACAACTAGTTTTACATATTTTTACACTAGTTATCATCTTAACTATTGCAATAATAACAACAAATACAACTAGTCTTACATAATTTTACACTAGTTAACCTTAACTAGTATTATAATAATAACATACACAATTAATTTTATACAATTTTACACTGATTAATTTAAAATTATATATGTATATACACGAAAAATCCCGAGGGAGGGGGGTTGGCGCCCCTGCCTGCCCCCCTCTTGATCTGTCCCTGTAGGGGACCAAATGTCTCTATTTTGAAATAGGGGGACCAAAATTACGGATTAGACAAAATAGGAAGACCAAAATTGTATTTAAGCCTATATTTAAATATTACACTAAACATGGGGGAGATGTAATGTGGTGTCACATAATGTTTATGAGAACATAGAGACCTCTCACGAGCTGGAGGTGACCTATGTTAGTTCATTAATTCGATATATGCATGACCCTTAGCTTCTACATTCCTTTTCTGGATAGATATATGCCCTTCCGGCAAATGCACATGAAGGAAGGATCTTCTCCCCAAGCTTGATAGATAGAAGATAAAAGCGAGTTTATATTTTGTATGTGTTTATGATAAGGATCACATCGTATTTATGTCGTAACAGAATATGTATGTGCCTAGTAGTAGGTTAGCTTTTGTTGTGTGTTGTTTTCCTTGTAAGTTTGGGGACTTCTGTTGTAAGCTTTGCTTTTATATATGGTGTGTTTGTATAATTTTACTATATGATCATCAAATTTGTATAACAATGTATTATGTATAACTATGTGTTTTTAAATATCTTGTTTTAATTTTACCAAAATTTAATAAGTTTTAAATTCAATTGTTAAATTATCAAATTTATTAAGATATTAATATTTTTATATCAATAATTAATATAACTAATAAAACTATTTAAATTAAAAATATATTTACTTACTATATTACTTGGGATGAAACGACTTATAAGGTTTGTCATCTGAGTAGGAGACAAATTCAAGAACTAAATAGGAGATTTGCAATTCTTCAAATCTAAGTATTTAACCTTAAACTTTTCAAAATGGTCCATATAGACCTAAATTGTGTGGGCGTGTCACGTGTTCCATATAGACACTTAACGTGGCAAATATGATGCTCTGTTAAAGTTTACTAAGTTAACAAATGGACTAACATGCTGGACAAATATAAACTTGGAAACTTTTTTTTTTTTCATTTTGTTAAATTTAAAAAATAAAGTAAAGCAAATGTCAAATTTAACAACTAAATGGAGTTTACCCGAACCAAAGGGGTCTAACTCAGTTGGTTGAATAGGGTGCGTGAGTTGTTGTAAACTCCCAATACCTGTGTTTGGTTCCTACGGATAAAAAAATTGGAGTTTACCGGTTAGAAATGGATAGGTTGCTTTAATCTTTTGCCATCTTTTATGATTTTGTCTCTCTAGGTTTAGTCATTAAATATTAACGAAGCCAAATTTTTGTAGATATTGTACAAGGCTTACATGTGTTTTTAAGTCTTTTATAAAATGAATGTGCTTCAATTTTGGTTCTTATCAAAAAAATTCTTTATTTTTCATCGCTCTAAAATTTAAATTATTGTTTTCAATCCCTATAAAATAAGTAAAATTTAGTTTTGGTCCTTGTAAAATATTTTTCTTTAATTTCCATCCCTCCAAAATTTGAAATCACTATTTTTTGTCTCTAAATTTCATTTTAAGGTAGATAAATAATTTTTATTTTAGGGATTCAAAAACAATCTTGGAGATATCACATGCTGACATTGTATCACATACACTAGCAGATGTTACTTAGGATGATCACTTGATCTTCCTTCAAACACATAAGCAATTAATGAGTGTTACATAATAGCAAGGTCCAAAAACAAGATTTCAACTTTTTGAGGGATGAAAACCAAAGAAATTTTTTTATAAGGACTAAAATAAAAACTCACTAATTTTATAGGATTAAAAACATAATTAAGTCTATTAGAAAATTTTAACAATTTTTGTAAAAATGTTCAAAGATAGTGTGAAAGTGTTGTTGGAAACAATATATTCTCCAATAATATATATTGGAAAAAGAGTAAATAATCTATATGCTCATAGTGTGAATCAATTTCATGATCATCAACCAATAATAACAATGAGAAAAAAATGTTAAGATCAGTTAGGGTTTCATTCCCCTTCTTCTACTAAGGTCTCTCCATGGAAGCCAATATCTCGGTTTGCCCTTGGTACCTTTCTTGGCCCTAGTGATGCATCTTCTTCCCTTATCAAGCAGCCTCCGCTACAATCAAAATCTTTTGCTCAAGAATTGAATAACTCCTGCAACATTCCTCTTGGTCAGTTACCCAGACCTTTCCTTAAAGGAGACACTATGTCCATTAAGATCTATGAGGATGAATGTCAACAAAGGCTGAGTAGCTGTAAAACTAATTTACATGGATGTCTCATTCTGGCCAAAGGATCTACCCTCATCAAAAGTAGTGAACTTCGTGAAAAACTTGCTTAGTTATGGAAACCACTAGGACAATGGAGACTAACCCTTCTTGGGCATAGTTTTTATAAGTTTGGTTTTACTTTGCTTGAGGATTTGAGAAGTGTGTGCACAGTGGGCACTTGGAATCTACAGTTAGGATTGCTTCGACTCTCTCAGTGGAGACCATATTTCAACCCCAACAGTATGAGACAAGCACACGTACAGTGTTGCACAAGGATTTTCGACTTGCCTCAGGAGTATTAAAGACCTAAGTTGCTATTCAAAATTACGAGTAGATTAGGTACTCTAATCGCTTTTGATTAGGCAACTAAAAATAGGACTTTTGGTCACTTTGCCAGGCTCTATATTGATATTGATCTCAACAATAGCTTGCTAAGCGAGTTATTGGTGAAGTGGATCAGTCGATCACTAGCATGAGGGTTAAATAGTGACACTAAACTAACTTTGGCCTTTTATGCACAATGACAACAATGCTTCTAATATTTCTTCTCAAGCTTCTTACTTAGATATCAAAAATTAATTAGAAGGAGATGCTTTCTTCCTTATATAAGATATTAAAAGATAAATCAGAGTATATTAAAATATCCTATAATACTGCTTCTCAAAAGATCCAAAATCCAAGCTCAAGTGTCAGAATATGGTTTTTCAGTTTAAGCACAAATATTGCTTCTAAAGTTGAAAACCTTTTTGAAAAATCTTGTTTAAGTGTAAAGAGTGTATACTAAATTTAGTTCTAAAGACTTTTCAAAGAATATAGTAAAAATGCAGCAGATACATGCATCAGAAGCACATAGTAAAAGGAAGACAACACACACAAAAATTATATTGGTTCACCCATAACCTTGGGCTATGTCCAATCCATATAATTATAGGAATTCCACTAACATAAACACCAACATGGTATTCTTTCTCCTCAAGCCTCCTCAAGCTTTCACAGTATTCTCTAAGCCTTTGTAGGCTTTCTCAAGTATTCTTTCAAAAAGCCTCTCTAGGCTTCACCCTGAGTATTCTTTTGAAAAGCCTCTCTAGGCTTCACCTCTAGTATTTTCTAAGCCTTTGCAAGATCTACCCTAGTATTCTTTCAAAATGTCTTTTTAGGTTTCACCAAGTAGCAACTGCTACTTGACTCACACAACACTTGTTGTGTTCTCTAAAACTCCAAAAGCAACAATCCCCTTAATTGCTTTTCTGAGTTTTCCCTCTATCCCTAAAGGGCTCTCTTTAAAGACAAACTCCTATGACACCTTCGGGATGCACTATTCAGTAAGGCTCCTCGAGTGAAGGTGTTTACAGACACTGTATGTGTTTGAAAATTTTGGCTTTCTAATCCTAATCCAAGAGTGTTTCGGCCAAGGAAGACTAGAATTAGAAGCAAAAGATTTATATGTACAAGTTGGCTTCTTGATCTTACCCGCTCTATCCTAATTTCCTTCCTTGCAATGAGCTTCAGCAAGTCCAAGTTCTTTTATAGGCCTTGAAGTGACTGTTGTTAACTACTAGAGAAGATTAGGAGATCAAGTAAATCCATTGTGAGTTGTCTTTATCATATAGCTGGTTGTTGACTGTTTCCTTAAGCCTTTTATGATGCTTTTGAACTTTATATGCTGACACCTTTGCTTCCTTAGCTTTAGTACAGACTACAAGAAAAAAAAATTCATTTGGAATGGAAATTTCCGTCGCACGTTAGTTAAAATTTCTATGCCAAAATTATTATGCAACAGAATTTGTGACAAAAAAAATTCCTCGCATTTTTGCTTGTCGCAAATATTTTGGGATGGAATATTCATTTCATCACGATGTTGGGACAGAAAATGGGACAAAATTTAATTAATTTATATTGTTTTATTTTTAAATTTTGGGACAGAATTTGGGACAAAAATTATAAATTTTATTTTTAATTTGTCATTTTTTTTAAATTAAACAAATTTATACAAAAAATTGATCCAAAAAAAATATTACTATTAATTCTAAGCAAATAACTCTGAGAATGTATAAAATGTAAATCTCTTTATTATTAATTGTAATTTGAGAACTTACTTGTTACAGAGCAATCTACATAATAAGTTAATAGCTTCTATGAAATAACCATTGTTATAGAGAAACATTTCACAAACCATACTTACAAAGAAATATTACAAACCAATATTCTATAGAGGAATTCCTTTGTTCAACCAGAATTTGTCTCACCATAGGAAGAAAATCCAAAACACAATTACATCCCTACCTATTCTAATTCTAATCACACAAATTTTTACCTCAACTCAATTACAATTCATATAAAGTTATGCCTCCTAAAATCAAGTAAAAAAGGAAACTTATGCCTTGTTCTTCAATCATTGAGTCTTTCCCCCACCTTGGTAGTTTTGGCGTAAAGTGTAGAGGACATTCTTGTAATTCTCTTTGAGCTTCAAGTTTTGTCCACTATTTTCCATCAACTATTGATAGTGTTTGTGCCTAGAGTATCAGTTAGGGTTTGAGAAAAACAATACAAAGGAAGGAAATGAAGTATATGAGATAAGGAAAAAAGCAATGTAAGTTAGAGTTTGAAGTAGAAAAATGGTTCTCACCATGTGCGTTATGACACCTTTTTCACCAAAAAAAATGGCAACTTCAAACTGGGGACGATGGCCAAAATCGTGACACGGTAGCAACTATACAGCGGTGGCGGTGAACAGCGGAGGTGTTCGCAGTCAGCAAAATAACAGGAGGGCTTTTGAAGCTAAGGCAATGAGGATTCCTAAGATGGCTTCAAGCATTTGATCAAAGCTCTATGGTGGCAAAAAATAAAGCTCTATGGGCACTAGTTAGGGTTCACAATGATAGGGAAATAGTTCATCTTCAAAGGTTCAAGTTTTTCACAAAACGAAAGGGAACAAATGAAGCCACTAATTCAATCTAGAAGATGAGATTTGGTTAGAAAAGGAGATGCAAACAACAGTGTAAAGAAAAAGGAGTAAAAGGCTAAGAGAAGGGATATAGAGAAACAAAGGAAAATAAGCAAAAAAAAAAAAAAAACCTTGTGAAATACAATGGGTGTCGGCGCTCCCCAAGTCCAAATATTAGACATCTATGTTGCACTAAATCTAACGACTTAGAAGGCCTTTGTATCATCAGTCGTTGGATTGGCAATTAAAAGGAAATAAATTAAGAAAGAAAATATTTAATGGGAAAATGTTATCAATTAAAAAGAAATAAATACTATTAAATTGATTAATTGGGAATAAAATCTGAAGAAATAGTTTAGGAATTAAATTTGATTTTTAACCAGGGAATAAAATAAATAAAATAGTCTCTTACTAGAATAAAATCAGGAAATTAAATAATTAAACGCAAAGATCTCTTACATAAATAAAATAAAATTTGATATATAGAAAAATATTATAAATTATACCAAGTAAATAAAATAAAAAAATGATTATGAGTATAAAATCTCTATATTTTAATATTTTCCTTCAAAAAAATTTAATCTTCGTTGCAAAGTAAAGTTTTATTTCTAAATGAGATTTGACCTAATAATAGAAATTAAATATTTCAATTCAATTTTCTAGAATAAAACATAACTCTAAAACTTATATTTTTTATCTTCTAATACGATTCTCAGTGATCTCATTCACTCTAACAACAAATTTATCATCACATACCTTAGCATTTAGAGCATCTTTTCAACAAGGCCTAATTAGAATATATAATGTTTATGATAAATTCTTTGTTACAAGGAATGAGATCACTAGAATCGAATGATGATTGTGTTGTACCTGTATCAGTTATTCAGAGAAGTTAGCAGGTGAGAAATTTTACTTTGATATTGATTTGTTGTCTTTTGTTTTCAAAAATAATAACGTATCATATGGTTTTGTTGCAAGACAAAACTTAAATGTGGTTTCTTATGTTTATTTTACTATTACTCAATAAAAATTAGAGTTTTGCCAAAGTTGCTAACATTTATTTTTTATGCAAATCTTTATTAGACATATTAGCCAGGTGAAACTTTTATTTTGGTAAGAATATAACAAAACATGAGGTTAAAAAGTGGAATTTTGGATTTTATATTAGAGGCGGGACTATGGAGAATAGAACTGAACCATTCCATTTCATATTATTATTCGGTCGTTGTGTTAAACACTGACTCAGTGAGAAACTATTGTTGTTGTTTGTTCGTGTTTCATTTTTGTTATCTTGTTGCATCTATGTTTGACTTACTATTTGGGAGGACTTTGTGCATTGGTAGTTTTTGTGGTTGAAACCAACTAATTCCATTGCAAATTATTTTGAGTTTTTTTTTTTTTTTGAAGTTGTCAATTACAAACTTTTACATCAGTAATAGCCTATAAATTAAGTTTAGTCAGGATTAGGGCTATCAATATTGGGAGTCAGTCAATTAATGTTGTATATTTATCGCAACTACATTTTTTTTAAATCGAAAACGGTTTTTTTTAGATTGCTTGTGAATTTTCACTAGTAATATATTTTTTTGCTATTGGATGTAACATCTTAATTAGGTTCTAAATTATTCTGTCACAACATGTCACTAAAATTTCAACTGCATCACTACGCTCTTGGAAACTTGAAATATATGCATGTATTTTCTTTTAAATGTGTTTATGTTAAAATTGAATGATCTTCTACTCCTCTAAAGGTGGAAAACACATTTACTGGTTAGCAGAAAGTTTCGCATGTGCCAATTGAGTAATTAGCATTTGTAATTATTACTCCATCTTTACTTAAAACATATCCAATTTTTTTATTCATTCAATTTTAGCATATTCTTTTGTCATTGTTCTTTTTTCTATTCATTTTATAGTGGATCAAAGAAAGTATTGCTAAAGCATTAGATTCTTTTGTTTGTTATTGTTGTAATCAGGTTCAGGAAAAGCGTTGTGGACTTCCTTCCATAATAGAGAAGGATTTCATATAATTGAACGTTAATGCATGAATTGATGATGGATGATGAGTACAATGACAAGGCTCCTACCGCTGAGGATGAAAGAAGCACTGCTCCCATTCCTGAGATGGTTCAAGTAGGTGGTTCACCGTTATACAAAGTAGATAGAAAACTTGGTAAAGGAAGGTTTGGAAAAGTTTACATTGGTCGTCACGTGGGTGCCGATGCCAGAGCGTTAGAGGTAGCATGGAAATTTGAACACAGAAGCAGTAAGGGTTGCAATTGTGGACCACCTTATGAATGGCAAATTTACAATGCATTAGGCGGTAACCACGGTGTTCTGCGAGTTCATTACAAGGGGCAGCAAGGTGATTTCACTGTTCTTAGTCTTCCAAGAAGAAAACTGGCAGATGAAACTCAAGGGACACTCCGCACATATGCCTTTCCCAGTACTCATATCAAGGAAAAATGGTCAAAAAATCTCTATATCCATACTGGGAAAGGCAGATGTGCGGTGTGTCCCTTGAGTTTCATCCGCGAGTTTTCTTCTTGGAAGAATAAGAACAATGAAATCACCTTGCTTCCCCTTATAATGAACTCCCAAAACACCGTGGCTACCGCCTAATGCATTGTAAACTTGCCACTCATAAGGGGGTCCATAATTGCAACCTTTACTGCTTCTGTGTTCAACCTTCAACACTACCTCTAACGCTTTCGCACCGGTACCCACGCGGCGACCAACGTAAATTGTCCAAACCCTTATTTACCATGTTTCATATGTATAACGGTGAACCACCTACCTGAACCTTCTCAAGAATGGGAGTTGTGCTTCCTTCATCCTCAGCGAAAGGAGCCTTGTCGGGGCTGCGGTACTAATCATCCATCATCAATTCATGCATTAACATTCAATTATATGAAATCCTACTCTATTATGGAAGGAAGTCTAGAAAGCCTTTCCCTGAACCTAATTACAACATTAACAAACAAAAGAATCTAAGGCTTTAGCAATACTTTATTTTCTCCACTATAAAATGAAAAGAAAAAAGAACAATGACTAAAGAATATGCTAAAACCGAATAAATAAATAAAAAATTAGATATGTTTTAAGTAAAGATGGAGTAATAATTACCAACGCTAATTACTCAATTGGCACATGCGGAGCTTTCTGCTAACCAGTAAATGTGTTTTCCACCTTCAGAGGATTATAAGATCACTCAATTTTGACATAAACACGTATAAAAGAAAATACATGCACATATTTCGAGTTTCCAAGAGCATAGTGATGTAGTTAAAATTTTAGTGACATATTGTGATAGAATAATTTAGAACCTAATTAATATGTTACATGCAATAGTTAAAAATTATATTACTAGTGAAAATTCCCAAGCAATCTAAAAAAGACAATTTTTTCGATTAAAAAAAATACAGTTGCAATAAATATACAACATTAATTGACTAACTCCTAATATTGCTAGCCCTAATCCTGACTAAACTTAATTTATAGGCTATTGCTGATGTAAAAGTTTGCAATTGACAACTTCAAAACAAAAAAAAAAAAAATAATACTCAAATAATTTGCATTAGATTTATTTGGTTTCAACCACAAAAACTATTAATACACAAAGTCCTCCCAAACAGTAAGTCAAACATAGATGCAACAAGATAACAAAAATAAAACACGAACAAATAGCAACAATAGTTTCTCACTAAGGCAGTGTTTAACACAATGACTGAATAATAATATGAAATGGAATGGTTCAATTCTATTCTCCATAGTCCTGCCTCTATTATAAAAACCAAAATTTCACTTTTTAACCTCATGTTTTGTTATATTCTAACCAAAATTAAAGTTTCACCTCGCTAATATCTAATAAAAAGTTGCATGAAAAAATAAATGTTAGCAACTAAGGCAAAACTTCAATTTTTATTGAGTAATAGAAAAATAAACATAAGAAACCACATTTAAGTTTTGCCTTGCAACAAAACTATATGATAGGTTATTATTTGTGAAAACAAAAGACAACAAACCAATATTAGAGTAAAAATTCTCACCTACTAACTTCTCTGAATAACTGATATAGGTATATCACTATCATCATTCGATTCTAGTGATCTCATTCCTTGTAACAAAGAATTTATCATAAACATTATATATTCTAATTAGGCTGTTGGAGAGATGCTCTAAATGCTAAGGTGTGTGATGATAAATTTGTTGTTAGAGAGAATGAGATCACTGAGAGTGAGTGTGTGGTTTTATAGGTAGGTGATGTGTGATGGAATTATTGTGGGGTGTGTGACTGCAGAACATGTTGTCAAAGTCTTCTGGGATTTTTCCTTATTTGGTTGGTGGGGAGGAATCTGGTACAGCCTAGGTGTGCAGGTGTAAGATAGTGGCGAATGGATAGAATGGTAAGGACACGTGTAGTATATCTAAGAAATACAACATTTAAATATTTAAACATATTATTGTATTTGACAATATATTACATTTAATAAAATATAATATATAATATTGTTGGACAGTCAAATTTACTCATAATATATTAATTATAGTATTTATTCAATGTGTACAATTAACTTAAATGATAATATTAAATATAATATATTTAGCAAGTATAATATATATAATATTTTTTATTTAAAATATATTTTCATATAAATTATATTTAATAAATATACATTATATATTTAATTAAAATAGTATTTAAATTTTGTTAAATTTAATATTAATTCATTTTAAATATATATTCTGCGTAATAAAAATTAAGTCAACATATTATATTAATGAATACAATATTTAAATATTTAATCATCTTATTCAAATTGACTATATGTTATATATTTTATAAATGCAATATTAAATTTTATTAGAAAGTCAATTTTATTTCTAATATATTACTTATTGTATTAATTAAATATAATATAGAATGAGCTTGAATAGTATTATTAAAATGATATATATTAAATATAATAAATGTTTGTTAAACACATGTGACTTTTTAAATGAATCTATATTAAAAATCTATTTTGAAATAAAAGTAATACTTACAATAATTAAAACCAATATATATATATATATATATATATAATGGATAAATTTCAAAATGTTAATAATACAAATTTAGAAAAATATTCATTATTGTTTCTTCTAAAATGTAACTTTTAGATATTTGGTCAAAATAACAAATTTATTGTATTTTGGCATGATTATTAGAGAAGACACATAAATAATGAAAAGTAAATATTTTCTCAAACCAATTAATATTTTTAAAAGACATGGCATTTTATTATTAAAAGTAAATATAGAAAATATTTTCTCAAAGCAATTATTATTATATTTTTAATTGGGTAAAATATGTTTTTGGTCCTTGTACTTTCAGAAAAACTTGATTTTAGTTCCTGTACTTTCGAATCAACCATTTTAGTCCTCAAACTTAGGTAAAATGGTTGATTCAAAAGTACATGGACTAAAACCAAGTTTTTTTGAAAGTGCAGTGACTAAAAACATATTTTACCCTTTTTAATTTATATACATTCTTTAATAATAGATCAATTTCAAATTTCTAACAATACAAATATAGTAAAATATGATTTTTTTTAATAAATACATGAATTTCATTTAATATTTTGCAAATCTCACATGAATTTCTTCTTTTAATAAATACATTTTCTAATGCTTGTATATAGAAAGGAGAAGTCGTGAGCCACTAACAACAGCAAGCACCAACGGCCACAATTTCAAATTTAAATTGTGTGCAAGTTATCCTAGCTAAAGAAGAAGGAAGAACCAACTGTATTGATGGAAACAACTCACAACGAATCTCCTTGACCTCCAAGCCTCTCAAGGAAGGAGCAACGGTCATCTTCAAGCTTTATATAAAGATGAAGAGATGGTGAAGCTCATTGCTAGAAAGGAAAATAGGACATAGAGGGTATAAATCAAGAAGTTATATTGTACATATATATCTTTAGCTTCCGATACTAATCTCCTTAGCCTAAACTCTCTAGGACTTTAGAGCCAAATCCATTCAGCCATAAAGTGTCTATAAACATCTTCTCAGGGGGAGCTTCTGACGAGTTTTCCCTAAAATGTGTATTATGTACCTGTCCTTAAACAAAACCCATTTAGGGTAGGGAACCTCATAAGAGCAGTCAAGGGATTGCTGCTTCTGAAGGTTTAGAGTGAGCACAACTATGTGTTGTGTGAGTCAAGTAGCAGTTGCTACTTTGGGTTCAAAACTTGGAAAGACTATTTGAAACAATACTTGGGTAGAGTTTGCAGAGGCTTATAGAATACTGTAGGTGAAGCCTGGACAGGCTTTTTGAAAGAATACTTAAGGTGAAGCCTGGAGAGGATTTTTGTAAGAATACTTAAGGGGAGCTTGTAGAGGCTTAGAGAATACTAGATGTTGGAGCCTGTGGAGGCTTCAGTAAAGAAACAATACCATAGTTGGTGCTTGTGTTAGTGGAAATCCTACAGGTGTAGGGACTGGAAGTAGCCAAGGTTGTGGGTGAACCAGTATAAATTGTGTGTGTGTTTTATCCTTCTTTACTGCTTCTGATTTGTTGCTTATTTGTTTTCATGTTTGGAAAACATATTCTACAAAGATATATCTCTAATATAATTCTTAACAAGTTTTCTCAAACAATGTTTCAATATGGAATGTATGTATGAAACCTAATTATGATAGAATGCAAGAAATGTAAATTGCACAAATCAATATACAACAATTAAACAAAGATAGCAATTAGGTCAAATTCAATTTCAATTACCCATTCTTTATTAAGGTTCAATTACAAAGAAAATTGAAAGAGTTTAGAAGAGTGCACAACATGACTTTTATACTGACTCACTCTTTTTGCAAAGAGCTACATCCAGTTTCTCAATTCTAAGATTGAGATTCCACTAATCAACCTTTGTACACAAGATACCTCACTTATATAAATTGGGACTCCTCACCCAAAACCCTAATCTCTAATCTCAAAGGTTAGCCTCACCCAAGAGTGCTTGAAATCCACTTCAAGAATTCCAAATTTGCAAGCTCCATTCTCAAGATCAACAACCCACTCACAATAATGAGCCAATCTTCAAACAAACTTGAAGAAAACAATAGTGAGTAGAGAGAATTTGTTAAGTAAGAGATTTCCCCAATTTTCAAAAGCTTATAGAATGATTTCCATGTGAATTTTCGAAACCATTTAAGCTATTTTATTTTTTTTATTTTGGACGAGAAGTATTCGAATGCTTTTTGGAGTATTCGTATACTTTTCATTTAGAGTATTCAAATACTCCAACAAGTATTCAAATACCTTGTCTCAGAAATCAATTTTCAACCCTCCGTTGGCTAAGTATTTGAATACTTCCCTGAGGTATTTGTATACTTGCTTCAATAAATGAAAGTAATCAAATTTTTAGGCTTTCAAAAAGGTTTTAAATGTAGGGGACATCACTAGCTTAGAATTCATGCACTCACACATACAACATATCGAAAACTAAGTAAAAGACTACCCTTTAAGGCCACCCAAGGTCTCTCAATGTTCAACAATATTACAAATGGAACAAATACAAAGAGACTAACAAAGGAAAAAGGACAAGGGAGAGAGAAATCATCAAAACTTAAGCTATGAATCCAAATGCAGGCTTCAATCCCTCTTCAAGAACCAAGTAGCAAGCATCCTTATGTGCTTGTGGTCTTCTACACCTTTCGTGGAATAATAAATTTTAGGGTTAAATATGTTTTGGGTTCTCCATATATTGACCCATATTTATTTTAGTCCTCCAAAAATAATTTCATTATATTTATTTAGTCCTTGAAATTTTTTAAATTTTCCTTTCCTTTATTTAACTCCATTAATATTTTTTGTTAAAGGTAAACTACCTCCATCTATTGTAGACAATATGGCTGAGACTCAAAATGTTACCATTAATGCACATGTTAATGTTTGTTCCCAAAATCAGGTTCCACTAACAATAAAGGTAATATATGAGTTTAATTATATGTACTTGTTTGGAATAATAGAGTTGTAATATGATTTTTTTCTATTCTAGTAGGGCACACTGAATGCTAATGTTCGAAATGAAAATGCTAATGTTGGAACAATTATAAACTTTTAGCTGAAAAATTAGCGGAGTTAAATAAAGGACTTAAAAGAAAAAATTTGAAAATTTCATAGACCAAATACAATAAAATTATTTTTGGAGGACTAAAACTAATATGGATTAATATTTGGAGGACCAAAATCATATTTAACCCTAAATTTTATGAGACATACTACAATTTTAGAGAGACTCAACAATAAATTTATGTATATGATATAAGATATCTGAAAAATAGGTTGAATTTTCATCTAATACTTCGTCCAGTGTTATAAAAATCAAGCAGAATTGGTCAGTTGAATCGATTTAACTGGTCTAATTAATTATTTGAATTGTTTTTACAGTTAACCTAATAGGAACGAGTCAACTCAATATTGAGCTAGGCCGATCTTGCATCACATCTACAATGCACTTTCGTCCTCCTTTTTTACATGTTTATGTAATTTTTATTGTTTTTGTTGAAGAAGTGTTGTTGACAAGTTTTGAAAACAATACTTTTTTTAGTGAAACATTATAATGAAATATTTTAATACTAGATAATAATCTACAAATAAAAACAAGTGCTAAACATGTGGTATGATATTTTGGAATATATATAATTTTTTTCTATGATATATATATAAACGAACTATTCACGAACTATTAATGTCGAGCTTATATGGCTTGAACTTGACTCATTTAAATAATCAAGTTCAATCTCAAGCTTGAATTTATTTATTTAATTAAACAAACGATCTTGATCGAGCATTTGACGAGTCAAAATTGAGTCATTCACAAATAACTTGCCTCATTTACACCTCTAATTAGAACCTATGACGTTATGTTTACTATTCAAACCCCCTCATGTATTTTGAACCCAATACTTAAGATTTCTTAAAAGAAATGTGCCTCTAAGCGAAGCAAATTTATAATTTGAAAATATATAATATATTATTTATATATATCTTTATTATAAAATTTATAAATTTAATATATACTAATTTATGTGATTTAATCAATGATGTATTAAATTATTAGGGCTGGCTTAATGATGGAAGGTTAAGATAGATATAAGATCATAAATTTGATCCTTACTGTCACCATTAAAAAAAATGACATATCGGTTTCATTATTGATTCACTAACCTAGTATCTCAACCGAATTTAATAATATTTATGTTCGTTGTCTTCACGTTAGTTAAGTCTTGTAGTCTGTTAATGCAAATGATTTTTCTCTTGCATGGGTAGTTTTTATCTTTATCAATTTTGAAATATTTGTTGAATATACTAGTTTTTTTTTCCTTATATGTTTTCGTACTTTACATGTGTATATATTGGTGAGACAATAATTAAGTAGTTAAATAGAATGGCTAGTCATCAGTTTTTTTCACCTCAAAACACATGAGATATGGTGAGTAAAATTGTATGAACTAATATTTCATCTATAGTGTCATGCAAAAGCTGCATCTAAATACGACCAAAAATAGACTGAGTTAAGTTAACTATTATATAATATAAGACTTAAAGTTCGACTTAGTTAATAAGCTTAAAAAAACATAAAATTAATGTATACTAAGTCATAATATTTGATTTCTTTTCATGCATAAATTTGTCTTACTTTTTAATATTCTTTTATATTTTATTAGTATACAATGACGGCAATAAAATTAGTTTAAATATATTTTTGTCTCTAAAAAATTGTCAAATTTTGTATTTGATTCCTAATAAATTTTTTCTTTGCATTTGATTCCTAAAAAAAAAATTTATTTTGCATTTAATTCCTGTTGTTACTTTGACTTTGTTAACTTGGCACATCACAATCTAATGAAAAACATACTGTTGTGATAATTTTATTAGGGACTAAAAGAAAAATCCAAAAATATTTCAAGGACCAAAAGAAAAATTCGAAAATATTTCAAGGACCACTTAACAAAGCCAACGTAACCGTAAGGACGAAATACAAAATTAATAATTTTTTCAGGGACTAGACTAAACACAAAGAAAAAAATATATTAGGGATCAAATGCAAAATCTGGTAATTTTTCAGGGACCAAAAACATATTTAAGCCAATAAAATTTCATACTCTTAGAATTTGGGTTTAGGCCTAACTTAGTCCTACAAAATTAGCTTGTAAGGTAAGGGTTGTCCCCTACTTATGTACTTTAATTTGGTCATATCAATAGTCGATGTAGAATCTCCAACAACCCTCTCATGCTGAGGATTGGACATCTCGAGCGTGAAGTTTATAAAACTGAACATATGCAGATGATCCGAAAACGGGTCGATATCGAGTGACTCAATAGGCCCAACAACACAACCACTAAAATAAGCTCTAATATTATCTTAAAATTTGAGTTTAGACTTAATTCAACCCTATAAAACTAACTTAAAAAATAAAATTTATCCCCACTTATATACTTTTATTTGATCATTAGTACAGTGACCTTGTGATGCACGGATCTATTATTGTGTTTTAAAATATTGAAATTGTTATTTCAATTTATGTTTATTTCATATTATTTAAGAGTTATAAAACATAAAATATAGAGTAATGAATACAAACAATTCTTTCATTCCTATATTAAAAAGTATTACATAAAATGTCAATTATTTACCACTAATTAATGTACAAAGTATACTGAAAGTATGAAATTTTAAATAAACAGTAAAATGTAAGGCAACATTTTGATCTAGTCATAATTTTTTAATTTATAAATAAATTATAGTACTATAATTGAAAAAAAACATTAAATTACTCACTCTAAATTTTTAAGGATCACATCAACATGTTTCCTCATTTTCCCATTCTTCTCTGTTTCTCTCAAACTATCTTTTTCAACCATGTGGCCAATCACATCTAGTTTAAAAAAAGAAGTAAGAATTCAACAAAAATAAATATTAGAAACCATAAACATCTTTAGTATCATTTTTCAAGAAGTATGGAGAGAAAGTTCACTACAAATTGGCAATAGTAGAGAAACACATTCGTCTATATTTATATTAAAATTAGGTGAGAATTGATTTTTCAATTTAGAATACAAATAAATAAATAAAAAATAGAAAGATATAACAAAATATATGCGACAAATTATAATACATGACACATATAAGATTTTTTGTAAGAAATAATAGAAAAAAATTGAAACGATGCTTAATATAGTGCAACTTAATCTTAGTAAACGTGTTTATTTACAAATATATATTGATAATAATTAATTTATTTTTCAGAATTTCAAGTATTTGTCATAATTACCTTGGTAATTGTTGTTGTGTGAATGAAATTGTTAGCCGAAGTGGAAATCGGCTAACTCTTAGCTCCAACACAATTCCAAAATAATCAAATGAAGATGTCAAAAGGGAAAATTTGTCTTTTGATTATGGGTTCTCAAACCATTCCAAAGAGCATTTGAAATTTGAATAACGTGAAAACGAAAATGACAATAGAAAATAAGATAAGAAATTTTTTGAAATTTAAGGGCAATGACGAAAAGATAACAAACTGAAATTGTAAACAGCTGGAATACAGTAAATTTGTTTGATTGATGAGAGGTCCTTTACATTGTCTAATTCAGTGCTATTTATTTATACTAATTCTAACAACATGTACACCGAAACAACCATTTATTATCATGCTAAGCTAACCACTATCAACACTTTTTTTTTAAAAGGCACCGCTATCACCACTAACTTCAAATCGGCCAACTTAACTCCAATTCGGCTACTTTTAACGTGTCTTCAAATGTCTTCATGCTCAATTGTCGTTCCTACTTTTTAGGCATACCTTGCAACCGTTCTGACCCATTATCTGAAACCACCTTATCTCCTTGATTTAAGGCAACACTCATCAACCTCTTTTTAAATTAAATTTTAAAGGATAAAATTAATTTATCTTTTAAAATATATGAATTGAAAAATTCAAATATCTAGCTGAAACAAATTCAAATCTTATCTTCACCTAATTTTTGGCCAATCTTCAAATTTTGGCTTATCTTAAAATTTTGAGTGTTAACTTTTACAAAATTACATTAAAAGTAATATCAATGGTAATTTATGATTGGATGACCGTGTAAAATAGTTTTACACCGCCAATGTATCACCATTAAACTCTAACAATAATAATTAACTTAATTATTCAAAATTTCAAATCAGAATATATTATCAAAATAACCTTAATTATTATATTTATATAGTTTTATGAATTAAAAATAGATAAAAATTTTCTCTAAAAATTTATATGTGTTGATAATAATTAATTTAATTATTCAAAATTTCAAATTAGAATATATATATATATATATATATATATATATATATATATATATATATACTTCTAATAATTACCTTAATTAATATATTTATAAAGTTTTATGAATTAAAAATAGATAAAAAATTTCTCTAAAAATTTATGTTTTGATAATAATTAATTTGTTTATTCAAAATTTCAAATCAGAATATATATATATATATATATATATATATATATATATATATATATATATATATATATATATACTTATCATAATTACCTTAGTTAGTATATTTATATAAATTTACACCGTTAAAAAATAGATAAAAAAATTTCTCTAAAATTTTTCGCTTATATGTATAAGAATTCTCTCCAAGACTTCTTTATTTTTATTAATATAAAGATATCACTAATCAATGTTCAATCTCCAACACATACAAACTATTTAAATCTTTCACCAGTATTACATTTCATATTCTCTTACATATTGTGTGGTAAATAAGGGGTTATTTAACTTATTCTAAATTAAAATAGTTAAATAACTCTATAATAAATAATTGATGCAATTCTCGATGTAATTTTAAAAATAATTGATACAATTTTCTTAATAGCACCGATAATCTTTAAGGTTATTTAACCTCATTTTAACTTGACATAAGTTACAATTACACATCACCGGTAAATAAATGAAGATTTCCCTCTGTATAATAAAGTGGAAGTGGATGACATGACGAGCTTTGAAAATTGAAAGTCTCGTGTTTGCACAGCATTTCTACAATATGCGTAGTTCCTTACTAGCTTGGTAGTTAGTACTATTATATTTTATTTTTATTTAAATACACTCTTACACATGAAAACTCAACATATACAATTAAAGTTCAGAAAGTATTAGAGAACCGTGGGCCACAACTAAAAGGAATAAATCTTACATAAATCTTTAATCTTGTATATGATTGTATATTTAAGTCTTGTTAATTTCTCTCATATTGAAAACCAAAAAAATGCCCTCCTCCTCCCACACATCACAATGGCACATGCACGTGATTATAATTTCTACATTGCATCATTCATATCATCCGTACTTTTGTGCAGATTATCATTTGAACTTAATTAATTATATTTACTTTAAACACACTTAAACTTTTAATAAGTACACTTAAATGTTTAACTATAATGTGCAGATTTTTTGCACTATTAGTGATGTTTGAAGGAAGCTTGCGGCTATAGAAAGGCAAAAATGAATAAAAACTATAATTTTTTTAACCAAAAAATCAATGTACACAATCATTTGGTTTAATTTGAATAAAATCAACAAAAATTTATAAGAAAATAAAATAAAACATGAAATGAATAAAAAAATTTCACATGTAAAATCAACTTATGTGTCTTAACTTTTTTAAAAAAAAAAAGTTCTCCCATCTAATTTGTTTAAAAATGAGATGCATAATTTGATTTTAACTTATTAGAGTAAGCTGATTTTAAAAATAAAAAAAAGTGTAAGCTGATTTTGTTTTTACCTTTTTATTGCTTCTCCTATAAATACTTATTTAGAAAATTACTTAAACTAAAACTCTATATAAATACTCAATGTAATAAAAAAAAACACTAAAACTCCATGGATAGCTTTTTTTTAATTCATTTTAGTTTTTTATTTCTTCTATAAATACTTGTTTAGAAACTTATCTAAAAACCATATAAATAATTTTTTTTAGAATAAATCTCGATAAATTTATTTTTTTAAACAATTCTGTATATATTTAGTTCGGTCGTGATATTTATATCTCATATTTTAATTGTTTTGAATGTTGCAATTGATGGAAAATGATACTAATAAAGATGAAATTCAAACAATAATATTTTGTATTTTACTTTTAATAGTTAATACTTCTTTAGTTTGAATTTCATAAGTATCTGTCAATGTTTTTTATTAAATTTTCTTATTCTAGAAGGTTTCTTAGGAAGAGGAGTGCTAGCACGTAGCAACACACACTATATCACATTTCTCTAACACATACTCTATTATTAATTGAAATTTATTAAAAATTACATAAGAAAGGGTCATTAAATAAAATATAAAACTCCTGTAAAAAAAAATATAAAACTCAAATTTTTATAATTTCCAAAAAAATTCAACCAATAAAAAAAAAAAAGGAATGTTGAACTCTTCGTAGGAATAAACTGCTATGCCCTTTCTTCACGAAGAAGGGCTTGCTTATAACTTTTTATTATCTTACTTTGAACCATAAAGAAAAAAGTAACAGCTAAATGGACCCAAAAAAAGTGATAATGTTCAACTCTTGTTAGGAATAAAACTGTTGTGCCCTTTCTTCACGAAGAAGGGCTTGCTTAATGCTTATAACTTTTTTGTTACCATTTTTTTTATCCGTAGGAATCGAAAACAAGTATCATATCAGGAGATTTACAACAATTCACACACCATGTTCAACCAACTGAGTTAAATCCCTCGATTTTTATTATCATACTTTGAACCATAAAGAAAAAAAAAAAAAGTAACAGCTAAATGCACCCAAAAAAGGTGATAAATACTCAATGAAGAATCATTGAATTCCCACCAACATTTCCTTGATACATTCACCAACCCTATCCTCAACGCTATTCCCATTCAATTCCCTCTCATTTATGAAGCTCAACCCAACCAGACCCCACCTTGCTCTCTTTACTTTTCTTTACTGGTTCATACCGCCCTGCATGTTACACTGTCTCAGCCTCATTCATTCACTCAGTGAAAAAAAATAAAAAAAAATATAAATAAATAAAATAAAAGGCTAGTTTTGTTTCTTAAAGATCTAGCTGAGCCCCTACTAAAGTGTTCTGCTACAGAGATAAAGCACCATAGCTTTGAGCTTAAGACAAAGACACTAATAGTTCCCTTCTTGCATTGCATGGTTTGTTTCTTTCTTCATTTTTTTTTTCTTTTTAATTTTTTTAGCTTTTTCTTTTGTCGGTCTTCAGGGATCTCCAAATCCAGACAAAAGAAGGGTCTCTCACATGTTCTTTGCTAAAAGTCCATAACCTTTGTGT
The DNA here is from genome assembly GCA_026413185.1 of Pueraria montana var. lobata. NCBI lineage: Eukaryota > Viridiplantae > Streptophyta > Magnoliopsida > Fabales > Fabaceae > Pueraria > Pueraria montana. The sequence goes on from CM048656.1 coordinate 38,505,171, forward strand.
TACATCAGAGTCACTACTCACTTCATTTTCTTAGAAATCGTAGTACTGGTAGTTGCAACCCTGTAGCTCAGTCCTTCTACTACTCTGCAGTCAAAAAAGCATTGTATTTTTTTTTTCTTTTTTATTAGTATTTTCCTTTGGATACAAAAGATCAGTGTGTATTACAGTGTATGGAAATTTGGAATGTAGAAAAGCATTGGTTTCTCTCCATGGAGTCACAACAACAATCCATGCTTATTCTGGTGTTGAAGTTCTGAGAGGGGCATTTTCCAAGGTGGTGGAGGTTCTGGGGTGTGACTAACTTCTTTGCAATATTTCTCAGTTTTTGATATCACTCACTCACTGATGGGTTTGGGAGTGTTTGGTTCTGTTCTAGTTCTGACACTCTTCTTCAAGCACTTGGCATCTCAGCAACCAAACACTGATGATTTTTTTGTGTCTGAGTTCTTGAAGAAGATGGGTTTAGCATCCTCCAAGGTCCACAACTCTTCTGCTTCTGTTTGTTCATGGAAAGGGGTTTCATGTGATGCCAAGAGAGAACATGTTGTTGGGTTAGTCTTTTCTGGCATGGGCCTCTCTGGTCCTATTCCAGATACCACCATTGGCAAGCTCAGCAAGCTTCAATCTTTGGACCTTAGCCACAACAAAATCACTGACTTGCCTTCTGATTTCTGGAGTTTTAGCTTGCTCAAGAGCCTCAACCTCTCCTCCAATCAGATTTCTGGCTCATTGACTAACAACATTGGAAACTTTGGCTTGCTAGAAGTGTTTGACATGTCCAGCAACAATTTCTCTGGGGAAATTCCTGAAGCTATTAGTTCCCTCATGAGTCTGAAGGTCCTCAAACTTGACCACAACAGGTTTGAGCAAAGAATACCTTCTGGGATTCTCAAGTGCCACTCTCTAGTTTCAATTGATCTTTCTTCAAATCAGTTGAGTGGGACAGTTCCAGATGGCTTTGGTGATGCTTTTCCTAACCTCATTAACTTGAACCTTGCTGGGAATAGTATTAATGGCAGTGATTCAGATATTTCTGGGTTGAAGTCCATTGTGAGTCTCAACATATCAGGCAATTCCTTTCAGGGTTCTGTGATGAGTTTGTTTCATGGAAGGCTTGAGGTCATGGACCTTAGCAGAAACCAATTTGAAGGTCACATTTCTCAGGTGCATTCCATCTCTAACTACAATTGGTCTCATTTAGTTTATCTGGATTTGTCAGAGAATCAGCTAGGTGGGGAGATTTTCCAAAATTTGAATGAATCCAAGAATCTAAAGCACCTTAATCTTGCTCACAATAGATTTAGCAGACAGAAATTCCCCAAGATTGAAATGCTCTCAGGATTGGAATATCTGAACTTGTCCAAAACTAGTCTGATTGGTCACATTCCTGCTGAAATCTCACAACTTAGTAATTTGAGTGCACTTGATGTTTCTATGAATCATCTTATAGGGCAAATCCCTTTACTAAGCAATAAAAACCTCCAAGTTCTTGACCTTTCAAACAACAATTTGAGTGGAGATATCCCTTCATCAGTCATAGAGAAACTTCCCTTAATGGAGAAATACAACTTCTCTTATAATAACTTAACCTTCTGTGCTTTGGAAATCAAACCAGCTATCCTCCAAGCAGCATTCTATGGATCAGTGAACAGTTGCCCAATTGCTGCAAACCCAAGTCTTCTCAAAAAAAGAGCCAATCAAGATAAGGGAATGAAGCTAGCTCTGGGATTGACCCTCTCAATGATCTGCTTGATTGCTGGGCTTTTGCTTCTAGCATTTGGTTGCCTTAAGAAAACAAAACCATGGCCTGTTAAGCAAACTTCATACAAAGAAGAACATAACATTTCAGGTCCCTTTTCATTCCACACTGATTCAACCACTTGGGTGGCTGATGTTAAGCAAGCAACATCTGTCCCAGTAGTAATCTTTGACAAGCCACTGTTAAATATTACATTTGCAGACCTATTGGCTGCAACTTCAAATTTTGATAGGGGTACCCTTTTGGCTGAAGGAAAATTTGGGCCTGTTTATAGAGGTTTTCTACCTGGTGGTATTCATGTAGCAGTTAAAGTTCTGGTGGTTGGATCTACTCTGACAGATAAAGAAGCTGCAAGAGAGCTTGAGTATCTTGGTAGAATCAAGCACCCCAATCTTGTTCCTCTAACTGGATATTGTGTAGCTGGGGATCAGAGGATTGCCATATATGACTACATGGAGAATGGGAACTTGCAAAATTTGCTTTATGATTTGCCACTTGGGGTACTACAAAGGACAGACGATTGGAGCACAGATACATGGGAAGAGAATGACAGTAATGGGATTCAAAATGCAGGATCAGAAGGAGTGCTCACAACTTGGAGATTTCGCCATAAAATCGCACTCGGCACTGCCCGAGCATTGGCATTTCTGCATCATGGATGCTCCCCACCAATCATTCACAGAGATGTTAAAGCTAGCAGTGTGTATTTGGATTATAACTTGGAGCCAAGATTGTCAGATTTTGGACTGGCTAAGATTTTTGGAAGTGGCTTGGATGAGGAGATTTCACTTTGTTCACCAGGTTATGTTCCACCAGAGTTTTCTCAAGCAGAATTTGACACCTCAACTCCAAAATCCGATGTGTACTGTTTTGGGGTCGTTCTCTTTGAGCTACTAACTGGAAAGAAGCCAGTTGAAGATGATTATCCTGATGAGAAAGAAGCAACTTTGGTTAGTTGGGTCAGAGGACTAGTGAGAAAGAACAAAGCTTCAAGAGCTATTGATCCAAAAATTCGCGATACCGGAGCAGAAAAGCAAATGGAGGAGGCCCTTAAGATTGGTTATCTTTGCACTGCTGACCTTCCTTCCAAGCGACCAAGCATGCAGCAGATAGTTGGACTCCTTAAAGATATTGAACCTTCAGCTAATTAGCATGATGATAAAGAAATGTTGTCCTTTCTTTTAATTTTATCACTTTATTTTTTGCTACTGGATGAGAGTCTCCCATGAAACCATGAAGTAAAATGTAAAGCAGTTGAATTACTAAAAGTCTGTTTTCCATGTTTTATCACCATCTCTTTTCTTTGTACTATCAATATCTAGTAGGTGAAAAAAAAAGTGCTGAATATATATCCATCGGAATTTGATCTTCGAACTAACACATTATACTGTTAATGTTCTTTGTCTTTCATCCACTTTACTTTCCTTTTCATCCCTTCATGTATGAAAAACAAAGCATGCCACTGTAATTGAGTCTGTAAAATTTGTGCTCTTAATGAATATTAATGAATAGGTCAGTGGAATGTGGTCTTCTGCATCTACATTCTGTGTTTCCTTTAAGACATTTGTGGAGTCACTTGAGAAATGATTCAGAGTTTTGAAGCTTTCTTGAGGCAATAGACTTAGTGATGCAATTGGGAAGGCTGCACCTTAAGCAACATTAAGAACTGTTGCTGTATTATTTCCAAATGAATATTTCCAGAAGAACAAACATAGTACTGATTCAGTGATTCTTCCTCATTCAAGTAGCATTAAGCTGGTGGGTGTAAGAAACATACAAGTTGTAAGGTACCAAAGTCTGCAAGTGAAAGATTGACCGGACTCAACCAATTGCTTTTGTGATTGTTAATAAGGTTATCATGAGAGAGAGGGGGACATACTATGTTTTTGAGCAAATTACATTCGCACTTTCTAATTTTTTTTTAAATTAAACATAATACCAATCTTTTTTCTATTCCCACACTAATTTTTCTTTATATTTAAAAATATTACACTGACACTTCCTTATATATTACATTGACACTTCCTTATATATTACACTAACACCCTCTTAATGTTTGAAAACATTATACTGATATTTCTTATATATTACACTAACACCTCTTACAAGGGAGAGGTTACTGTAATGGTTAAAAAAATAAGGGTATTTGTGTAATTTCATAAAACCTCAAGAGTGGTTAGTGTAATTTATTTTAAGTTTTAAATTGCAGTTGCAGTTTCGCCGAGATATTTGATATTAGGAAAATGGGGACAAATGCTGCCTATGTGGCAGCATATGCTGCCGAGACTCCAAAAACCTTGCAGTTGAATAGGCTGCATTGTGATTGTGGAGATTCCAAAAACCTTTACTAGCAGTCAAAATTGCTATTGCAGACCGTTTTTTAAAACATTTACATTTGAAAAAGGATTTAGAGCACAATACTTCAAAGAAGCTTTCTCACCTCATCATAGTGTCACGCATGCATGATAAAGTTTTACCATGCGAAGAATGATGGTTGCAAATTTCAATATGGAATAGTCTCCTCAGTTTCACTATAGAAATTTAAAAGTTGCAGACAAGAGGTGCATACCTTTGCTGGCCAGCATATGAATTGTCATCATTTTGCTTTTATTAAAAAAACTTGCAGTTAACAAAGTAAAATATTAACTTTGGTAGTGTAATAATAATGCCTATAAACATAAGGAAAATATTAAGTTAGGCCTTTCAACTGATTTTAATCTTCTGTAAGTGATAAATTTGTAAGCGTCTAAAATAAGGTTTTAAAAAACGGTCCACAACCGTGATTTGGGCAGCAACGTCAAGGTTTTTTAACTGTCTACGACTGCAATGCGATCACGATTGGGGCCGCATCGGCCGTATTTGTCAGCGATTTCCCGAGATAACAACAAATGCAACGAAACTGCAATCGCAACCACGACCGATATTTAAAACCTTGGTCTAAAAGAAAACATCACTTCCTTCTCAATAAAAACTTACTACTTTTTTAGATGTTTAAAATTGGTCCCAAGATTGACGTTAACAAAATCGTAGATAAAAACCATTACGAAAGTGTTACAATGTAAAGTTTTTCCAATCTTATGTTCTACACCTTGAATCTTTGATTGTGGAACCCCAGCAGATTGAAGCTAAGAAATCTAGTTAGCCAGGAATGAAACAAGGATAGTGGAAACCCATCAATATTTAATATAGTAATTAATAAACAACAGTCACCAGAATCCATGTGGCCTTAACCAATAGTACACACTAGTTACATATATTGGAGCTATCTAAGATTCCATGAGAATGGTGCTCTATATTTCTGTTCTGTTCTGTTTTTTGTTTGCTCTACATTTTTGGCTTTGAAAAGGTGAAGGAAAAATTAAATCAATTTAGCAGTGATGGTAAACATATGTTAGAAGTTGTTAGTTAGTTAGAAATAGTGTTAGAGGTTCTTAGTTAGTTAAGAATAGTTAGTCCGTTAGTTAGCTTGATTGGTTAGTTTGTTAGTTGTTAGTTACTAAAAAGTTTTATAAATAGAACATACATGAATAGAGAAAAAGGATATGCACTAACAGTGTAAAATTATTTTATATTGTCATCCAATTACAAACTATTATTTATGGTAAGTTTGTTGACTTTTACAAAACTACTTTAAAAGTCATACAAACGGTGATATATGATTGGATGGCAGTGTAAAATTATTTTACACTGTTAGTGCAACATGTATAATAAATAGATATAGTTTTTAAGAAAATTAATGGACAAAATATGTTTTTGGTCCATGTACTTTTAGAAAAATTTGGTTTTAGTCCCTGTACTTTCGAATCAACCATTTTAGTCCTCAAACTTTAAAAAACACTTGCTTTTAGTTCTTCTCCTCTAATGATGTTAATATTGTTAAGGAAAATACAGTTTATGGCGGCTATAAACCGCCACAAAATACACATTTCTCATGTATTTAAACTCAATATCATTGACGGCTAAAAACCGCCACAAAGATTATTAAAAAAATAGACAATGTGTGGTCGATAATGGAAGAGACGAGTTTCTTGTTGAGTTTTAGTCTTTTTTTTATAATCTTTGTGGCGTTTTTAAGCTGCCAATGATGTTGAATTTAAATACATGAGGAATGTATAATTTGTGGCAGTTTATAGTCGCCGGAAGCTATATTTCCTTTAACAGTATTAACATCATTAGAGGGGAGGGACTAAAATCAAGTATTTTTCAAAGTTTTAGGACTAAAATGGTTGATTCGAAAGTACAGGATTAAAATCAAGTTTTTCTGAAAGTACAGGACTAAAAATATATTTTACCCAAAATTAATTGATGACGTTGGGTAGTTAGTACAAGCTTTCTTAAGTATGTTGATCTACGAGAAAGGAATATATGTTTTGCTTGTTCTTTTATCTCTAGGAAAGGAGTGTTAGTATACATTCTTTTCGACACATTCTCAAATAGACTTATTATTATTATTATTATTATTATTGATGAGTAAAATAGGTTAACAATATGTCTGGACACATGTTTATGATCCACGTCTGGCTCATTTTCATGTCAATTTTAAAGAGATGTAGAAGCTCTTCAGTGCTGCTTTTGTGTCAAACATGGTGAACTAGTGTTTTACATACATTATCAAATCTTTTCTAAACACACACTAAATCTCACTAAATGATGTGGCTCACATACTTCTTCCATTTCTAATCTTTATTATTTGGTTGTTTAAGATTTTTACACAAAAAAATAAGAAATATTTAATTTATATAAATTTAGATTAAAATATTACTATTTATTATTTTTCAAATTTCTATAAATAATATTTTTATGCAGCCCAATGATAAAATAGTATGCCTTTTCAAAGCAAATTTCACTTAGAAAAAAAGTATGGTTAAAATTCGCTTTTAAGTCCATTATATTTTTTATTATATTCAGTTTGGTTCTTATCTTTTAAAAAGTTTAATTTAGTTTTTTATGTTTTTAAAGTATGTCAAAATGGTTCTTCTGAAATAATAATCATTTTTGATTTTGGAACACAATTTTAATACTTTTTTTTATTAATTCGAGATGTGAAACTTATCTCATTAGATTTATGTTTTGTTTGATTGTGAATAGAGAAACATAGTGGATGAAAATAGAAGAGAAATAGAGTAGAAATAAAATAGAATGTTGGATTGTTTAATTTTAAGAAAAATAGATGAGAAATAGAGTAAATATAAAGTAGTAAAGTTGTTTGGTTTGAATGAAATTGGAGGAGAGAATTAAATAAACTTATAAAAATATCATTATACCCTTAACATGTGCGTGCTTCTGACTAAATTTAACCAATTAAATTGAATGCATAATCGATTAAATTGTAAGATTTAATCGATTATATGTTACAAATAATCGATTTTGCTTTTGTCAAAAAAAAAAAAAAATCGATTTTGCTGGGAGGTGCAAGAACTGTGGCACTAATACCTTTTGCTTTTGGGGTGACTTTGGGGGGGAAAAAAGAGGCAAAAGGGTCTTACAGTTTCATCTCACGTGTGATCAGGTGCATACCTTATTACCATGAGACAAAAGCTATATGTGTGGACCCACGCACATCAAATTAATTCCCACACATATAGTGATTTCAACTGTTTTATCCCAAAAAAAAAAGCTTTTTTCAAAATAATCATCATGTTTGGGAACATAGATTAAATTTAGAAAAAGGTTATTTCATTAAAAAAAAAAAAAAAGCTGTTTTTTATAATTTGAAAATTTGTAGCTTGTGATTATTTTCTAACAGCTTATTTTTCATTTCAGCTATTTTTACACTCTTTTACTATGTAAAAGCAAATTTTTTGTTGCACCCAAGCGAAATTAATTATCTTCAAACTACTTTTCAGCAAACTTATCCAAACAAAAATTAATTCTGATTATAATCGATTATTGAAATAATCTAATTTTCGCAGCTATTCTAAACACACTCATAATCTCCTTCAACAAAAAAGATGACTTATTTTTATCTTTGCCCACCGCCCCTAAATCATCTACATCAAACACAATGTTACTTACATGAAATCTAGTGAACCTAACTGATGTTCGAACCAAAAAGGATTATAAACATAGTGAAAATCGCGTGAAAAATGAGTCTCACAAGCAATTGGAGAAGAATCTGATATTAGAGTTTTCAATTTTTTGATTGTTTATTGGATTTACTTTTTACGCAATTTTAACCATGTTTATAGCCCTTCTTTGTTCAAACGTTAGGTTCTATAGTTTTTATGTACGTAAATCTAATGAAACAAGTTCTACATCTCAAATAAGTCAAAAAATGATTCAAAATTATGTCATAAAATCGAAAACCATAATTGTTTTAGAATGATCATTTTTACTCACTTTAAAAACATAATAGACTAAATTAAACTTTTTTAAAAAATAAATAACCAAACTGAATATAATAAAAAAAACATAAATTGCATTTTAGCTAAAAAGTATTAATGCTCCACTATAAGTTTTTTTTGTAAAAATCAAAATGATTAATATTCCACTAATAAATAATCTTAATTATTCTACTATATGTAAATATAATTGAGAAAAAAAATACATAATTACATATTAAAATTTTAAAACATCCAAAAGAAACAAAAATAAAATGTTTAAAAAACTAAAGATCAGAAACAAAGGGAGTAATATTTAATAGATCTTTCTTCGATCCACATGTTTTTCATTGACTATTTGAGAGAATATTGAAAAAAGTGTTTTAAAAAGTATGATGCCAATAAGGTCTCTTCCATGACAAGGTTTAGATATGTTACTTTTCCCCGACAATGAAACTTATTTTCAAAGAGTGAAATACGTTTTTAGTTTCCTTAAAATTTTCGAAATTCAGTTTTAGTTTTTTTAAAATTTTGTCCGATTTTAGTTTCTCTAATTTAAAATGCATCATTTTTTAATTCATAACACTTTATAAGCCCCAATTAAATGTTACTTTAAAGATAAAAAATAGTTTATTTAAAATTAGAGAAACTAAAACAAGACAAAAATTTTATGCTTAAATACAACTTTGGTCTTCTATTTTGCCAAATTCGTAATTTTGGTTTTCCAATTTCATAATAGAGATATTTGGTTTCCTATTTTAAAGACTCTGCAATTTTTATTCAATTCTTAATTTTGCCTACATTATTTCTTGTATTTCTTACATTTTAATTAATTAAATCATTTCCCAATAGTACTTTAAATGAATGTTAGGTTTAGAGTTTAATTGAACCAAAATAAAATAAATAAAACAGACAAAATTGAGGATTGGATCAAAAGCGAATTTTCTAAAATAAGAACCAAATGTCTCTATTTTAAAATAGAATGATCAAAATTGCATAATCAACAAAATAGAAGGACCAAAATTATATTTAAGCCAAAATTTTAAAAGAGACTAGAATCGAAATTTAAAAATAAAAAAAAAGAAACATATTTTACCTTTTTCAAAATCAACCAATCATTAACTTCTACCACATTTTTTCTCCATAGTTTTTTTTTTCCTTAAACTAAACAAATTTTAAAATGTTAATTAGATCGTAATTTAAGCAGTAACAATGGAGATCCCCTATACAAACCACTTGCCGCACTGGGCAATACACGGTAGAAACTACAAAAACGGTGGAGATCCCCTCCTACCTCCACAAACCACAAAAACAATGGAAATGAGCTTATATAGATTGATTTTTTTTTATTTTTTTTTACAGAAAGCTTATATAGATTCTAATATCATGTTACATCCATCTTAAAATCAAGCGGTATAAAATAAAGTTATCCAACAAATATTGCATCAAACTATTAAGACAGGCAATGTGGACTCTCTGACAAAAAGTATTTTTAAAGTATTAAATATAAAGAATCATATTTGTGATTTACCCAACAACAATATTCCCAACATTTATGTACGGAGATGTAATCATATACCATACAACAATCATCTACTTAGAATTTCTGAAGAGAGTATCTTAAGAACTGGAATCTATGGCCACATTTTCTTATTATGATGATTTTTCACCCATAGAACTGCCATAAATATATGAGGCAAATCCCCAAAAGGTGATCACTAGGGAGAGGATCTTGAAGCCACTCATTGGGTCATTTAGCAGTATAACAGCTGCAATGCTTGTTATGGGTGTTCTCACTGCATTAAGAACACCTGCTAGCACAGTAGAGCCCAAGAAAATTACAGCAGTGCCCCCCAGAACCCCCAACTGAAAAGTGATTGCACCCCAAATGACAACAAGATAATAAGCAGCTTTGCCACCTTTGAAAGTGGTGGCCTCATGTGCCATTCCTTGAAAATCACCACTCACAATCATCCCTACAGTGGTGAACAGAAATGCAAATAGAGAAACCATGACTTGCTGTTCCAGAACCACAATGAAGGATCTTCTTCCCAGCAACTTCACAAAGACAAGCTCTGAGAGAGCAAAAATGAGTCCATGGAGAGCAGATCCCAGAACATCCCATACAAATCCCATGATGTATTCACTGTCAGTAATGCTGGGATATCTGTCTGAACTTGAGTCCAGGGCAATGATGGTCAATGCAGCAGTTATGACAAAAACAGAATTCATTATTGAAGCATTCACCTTGTTCTTCACAAGGAAGTATCCAAAGAGTGCAGAAAACACAAGGGATGATGATGCCACAAGTGAGGCAGTGGATGCAGGGAGGTAAGCATAGGCATAAGCATACATGAGGTTGTCAGCAGCACTTAGGAAACCCAAAATGATATAAGATAGAATCAGTTTTAGGTTCAGAGGGGTAGGAAAGGTTTTACTAATGAAGTATGCAGGAAAGAGTATTAAGGCTGTTAGGGGCCATCCAGCAACAGCCACCCAAGATATGATCCACTTGCTCTGACCACCGTTATCGTAATAAACACGTGACAGAATGCTGGAAGCAGGAAATGCCACAAGCATTGCCAAGATGCTGAGAAGAAGAACAATCCAATAATGGATTGGCTTTCTTTTGTATGCTTCAGTGACCATGGTAGTAAATTTGGAAATCTGAGCCTGGAGTGAATCTGAGGGAATTGATGGTTCTGCCTCCATACTTTCTACAATATCATCAAAAAGAACTCAGCTGTTGAAGTTCGGATTAAAGTATGCAAACTTAAGTTTGAAACTTTGAATGAACTTCATTTTGCAAATTGAGTTTGCAAAAACAACTCTCCTTTTACTTCCATTTCAAATTAAGTTTCAAGACAGAATTGAGGCAAAACTCAGTCTACAATCAGACCTAACTGAAAACCAAACATTGCCTAATTGCTCTCAGAACATCATCTGGATAAAAAAGGAAAATCTGAGATACTTTTTATTTTCTTTTGCTGTAACGGTGACAACCTAAATCTCTCACCAGTGGCTTAAAGCAGTAGTCATACTTTGGAAATAAGCAATTCTTTATAAGTTACAGATAGACACAGAGAGTTTCATCCATGGAACAATTAGTTGAATAACTAAATGAGGTAATTTAAGATTTAAGAAAGTATGGATACAGTAAAAGTGTAAAAACAATGATTTGTTCCTCCTACGTTTATCAATAGTTCAGCTAAACACTGATGCATTGAGCAATTAACCAACAGCAATGTGCAGTTTCCTTACTCACACAGGACGAAGCCTTAACCAGTTGAGCATCACTCCTTTTGATGTATTAAACAAAAAACTTAACTTAGTAAAATCTTAAAAGCAAATTATATTCTACATTTTTGAACTGCCTGGGATTATCAAACATCTACTAATATAAATTGAAGGAAAATCTAAAACCATATTGATAAGGAATATATCAGAAATGATCATCCAGCAAGGTATAATGTCCCAATGACAAACCCCCAATCTGGCTAAAGAAAGAGAAAAACCAAAAGGTGGGGTAGTTTGAAAACCCAGTAATCTCTTATAATGCATCAACAGGAACTCATTTCTGCATCTACATATTATTTCCAAGTTTCCACAAGCCCCCACGTTCAAGTGTACTAACAAACCAGGAAAAATCCTAATTCATAATTATAGCTTCCCATTCAGCCCAATTTAATATTTTGACTAATTTTGCGTTTTCAACATCAAAATTGAAAATTTTCATACAAAAGAACTCAGGGAAAAACCTACAATACCAGGGTCTACTATAAACATGTAATTTTTCCACAATCACGTAGAAAATAAAAAACAAACAAAAAGTGCAAAATGAAAACAAAATATACATATATAAAAAGAAAAGAACTTTATAAGTGACTGTTATGACCGGTAAAAAAAGAAAGAAAGTGAAATTAAGAAAGAAATTGGAGACAACAAACCAGGTTGAATTAGTGGCAGAGACGTCATGACAGTCGCCTCCTGCAATGAAGGTGTCTATATTGGAAAGAGATTCACACAGAACATGTGCTTCTTGTGTGCGTCAGTGGAAGAGTGACGCAATCAATTAGAAATCACCACTCTATAATATAAGGAGTCTAATATCGTTCACCCAAAAATATAATATAATTATATTATATTTATCGAATAAGATCGTGGATTGGTTTCCCTGGTTTGTGGGATCATTCATAATTGAGCCTGTACGAAAATATATATAATTATATAAAATGAGAAAAAGAGTTATTAACCGATAGTGTAAAATAATTTTACACAGTCATCTAATCATAATTTATCATATATGATAAATTTATTAATTTTTATAAAATTATCTTAAAAATTATATTAATAATAATTTATGACCAAATAACAATGTAAAATTATTTTTCATAATCAGTTTATCATCGATAAATTCAAATTTTATAAAATTGAGGTTTGTTGACTTGTCAAAAAAGAAAAAAAGATTGTGGTTTGTTGTGGGATAATTGAGTTTGTCGCCACATGACAGCCACAGTGGACTATGGCTGTGTGAATCTTAAAAGGCCTGAGCTGAGTGGAGCACGCCACATGAATTTTCAGTAAAATATATATATATTAAAATAATTTTATTTAATTATTACTGATTCCCACAATTAAATCATGATTAAACTTCGATTAAACTAATAAACTTTGAATTATTGCCTTTATCGATTCAATTCAATCATCTGTCCAAATTTAAAAAATCTTTTAAAAAAAATATAAAGCACGTGAATTAATTCAATTTGTGGAGCATCTAATTCAATAATAAGGCATACATACAGAGACAGAGAGTAGGTCAGTTATAATGTTATATGACTTTTTAAAATTTTTCATTTTTTTAGTCTATTATTTCATTTATTTTTTATTAATGTTTTTATTTATTTCATATATATATATTTCATGTCTTTGGTATTTTTAAAATTTCAAAAATATATATTTTTATATTTGTTTATCTGTGCTCTCATTGCTCAACTCTCTCACATTCACTCTCTCTCACATTTGAATACACTCCTCTCATGGAGTAGTGTATTTTACTCTCCTAACATATTATAATACCTGCTATATATATATATATATATATATATATATATATAAAAGCTGAGACGCAGGTTGTTCTTCCTCCTTAATTGTCTGAGGGGTCTCAAAATCAACTTTCTCAATTGTCTCACCTACCGATGGTTTCTCCTCTTACATTTTTTATTCTTCAACCAATATAATATAGCGGGTCACATACCTTAAAGATAAATAGGCAGAACCAATCATACATGGAAAAAATATCATAAATAGATATAGTATAGTATAAATAAAACTATATCTATTTATGATGACAATGTCTTATCGATAGTATAGTATAAAACTAAAATTAAGAACTTACCATTGCTCGGTACCTAGATTTATCAACACCAAAAAGACAAAGGAGTTGTTCACCCTTCTTAGGACTTTTTTACACATGTTGCTGAATTGATAATATCCTTTGATCCCCAACACGCTGGACATAGAATTTACCTCTACCAAAGACTTTTGTTACTGTCACTTAAGAAAATATAACAATGGGGCAAATCATTCAGCATTTTTTAATACAAAAAGAAAGGCCATTTATAATACCATCCAGAGCAACAGTAACTGCTCCAAATTCTGCCATAATTACACATAGAAGAAATAGTCTGTCGGTTAGATTCACAGACTATGAAAATGTTCAGAATCCCACTGAGGAAGAACAACAAGAAGAAATCCAACCTACTAGAAATTCTATAGGTTTCATGAACATAAGTGAGTCAGAATATGATTCAGATGATGAAGACGATTGCGTCTTCGGAACAAAATTGTTTGCTTCTCTTAATAAAAATGAGCAAGACAATAATCAAATAATACCTAATAAAAATCTAGATATTGACATAAATCTAGAAGAAAAGTTAGAAATTAAAAACAACCGAATGGTAGTTTTAGAAAAAGATATTCCTGATAATATTTCAGAGACTTCATACAGAGGTTTCGTGGGAAAAGAAAGTGTAGGATCTTTCAATCCCCAATACGATTACGAAACAGAAAATTATGATTTAGGTTTCTTACCTAGACAACAAATCATTAGCCCTATGGATCATACCTTAGGTGATAAAATTAAATCAAAAGGGAAAAGAATGCCCATTGAACCAGCTTTCAATATGCCTTCCCTCCTTTTAAACATAGGAAGTGTTGACCCTCAACTACTTTCTAATTACATAGAACAATGGACCTCCGCAGTAATTAGAGATTACCGGACAAACCATGAAAACCATGTCACAACAGGACAAGAAATGATGGCTAGAGCCGAGACATATCTGGGAGATATTGCTCGTGCATGCTGGGAATCTTTCAAGAAAGAACACCCAGAGGTCATGAAAACAAATATCATAAACCCTGGCCCAAACATCTACAACTTCTGTAGTGCCATACAAAGATTATTTACTGCCCAGTCAGTAAATGACGGAAATACCATTCGTCAAAAAATTTACTTAGGTAATTTAGAAAGACTTTCTATAAGTTACTTCGGTAAAATAAAGGAATTTACCCAAGATTATCTCATGTACGCTTCTATAGCAGGAGGCTTCATGGATAAAAACCTAGGAGAAAAACTTTTTCTAAAGTTACCCGGTAAACTAGGACAAAAGATTAGAGATAGTTGGGATGATAATCAAATAGATCCCCCTATGAATAATCTTGCAGTAAGAATCCAACACATTATGAAAATAATGGAGGATACTTGCACAAACATAGCCATCAGCAAACAAATAAAAATGGCTGATGCTGATATATGCAAACAAATTTACACTCCCCAGCAGTACCATAAAGAGGTTAGAAAGAAGAAACCTCAAGCACAATACAAACCTAGAAAGAAAAAGGTACAAACAAAGAGATACTCTGTTAGAGCCTCTAACTCCAAAAAACCTACCCTAAACAAAGACAAGCATGTCAGAAAAATTAGGGATAGCAAAACCTATACAAAACAGTTAGAATGTTTTGCCTGTCATCAACAAGGGCATTATTCTAGAGACTGTCCAAACAAAGCAAACCTCTTCACAAGAGAGGCAGAGCTTATAAAAAACTGTAGAATGAACCTCATTCCTATAGACGAAACTGTTAGCACAGATTCAGAAATTTATTCCATAGTTAGTTGGTCTGACTATACTTCGGAAGAAGAAGAAATTCATAAAGATTATTCTATAATCAATGAATTTATGCAAAATGAGTATAATAATTTATACCCAGAAAATAAATATAACTCATATGGACAAATTATTGATGAAATGGGTTATAATTTAATGAATAAAAATGAAGGTTTTAACTGTGAAAATCATGAAATTCAGTTTTTTACAGGACCTGAACACATCGAGTGTATGTTTTGTAAAAGATACCCTCATAAATCATTAAGAGCTCATTGCTCTATTTGTTACAAAAAATTTTGTAAAGCATGTTTAGGACAAGTCTTAAACATTTCTTTTCCAAAAGAAAAAGAATCAAATAAATTTGATGATAAATTAAACAACAGTAGAATTTCTATTCTAGAAACTCGACTAAATAAAATGGAAGAATCTCTAAACAATCTTTTAGAAGATTTTCAAAAACATAAAGAAACTGAAAGTCATTTATTTGATAAAATTCCCGAAATAAATGGTAATTCAATGGCTTTACAAAATAAAGATTGCATTCCTATTATTTGCAACCAGAAAAAGAATAAAAGTTTACATATTTTGGTAAAATTAATTTTTCCAAAGATTAATAATTACAACAAAACAGAAGTAGTTTTGCAAGCTCTAGTTGACACTGGATGCACATTCACTTCAATTTGTAAAACTGTTGTACCAAAACAAAACCAGTTTAAACCTGCCATTATTACTCAAAACAAGACCATGACTGGTGAAATAATGTTAAATGATTTAGAAACAAGAAATTTTCAAATTCAAGTTTCTACAAACTGTAATCTTTTTGGGAAAAAGATTTTCGTACAAAAGGCAGATGTAATAGACTTACAACCTGCTAAAGAAAAAATGATAATAGGTCTTGATTTTATTATTGGCGATAATAAAACTATGACGATTACAAAAGATTATCTGTTAATTTCAACGGATACACAAATGGCTCCCATTATAGATGAACTCACATCAGAAGTGCGAGCAGACCGTGGTGGGATCCCCCTGCCTAAGTCAACCGAAAATTGTACTTGTACAAACCCATATGAGTGCAAAAAGGATAAAAATTGTAACTTCATACATGAAAATGATGATGACTGCAAGTTAATAAATTTTGATAAAATTACCAAAGAAGATGGTAAAGATCACTATTCTTACTCTTTAATATTTTTAGAACCTGATAGTGATAATGCTTTCATAAAAATAAGTAAAACGATTACTTTTGATAATATCCAACATATTATTGATCGTTTAAATAAATCCAGTATCATAGGAGAAGACCCAACCAGATATTGGGATAAAGACCCAGTCATTTGCAAACTTGATATCATAAATCCTGATCTTATTATTAAGACAAAAGATATCCAGTATAGCAATTTTGAGCAAGAAGAATGCCATGCTCATATAAAATCTCTATTAGCTTTAAAGGTAATAGAACCAAGCATAAGTCCACATAGAAGTCCTGCTTTTATTGTGAATAAACACTCAGAACAAAAAAGAGGTAAAACCAGAATGGTTTACAACTATAAAAGGCTCAATGATAATACCCACATTGATGCTTATAATATCCCCTCAAAAGATGTTTTGATAAATAGAATCCAGAAAGCGAAATGGTTTTCTAAATTCAATTTGAAATCAGGTTTCCATCAAGTTAAAATGGATCCTGAATCTATAAAATTGACAGCCTTTTCCTGTTCAGAAGGACTTTTTGAATGGAAAGTTATGCCTTTCGGTTTGAAAAATGCTCCACAAATTTTTCAAAGAAAAATGGATAATATTTTTGGTCCATACAAAGAATTTACTTGTACGTACATTGATGACGTATTGGTATTCTCAAAAACAAAAGAAGAACACTATCTGCATTTGAAACAGGTTCTTCACCTTTTTGAAATATTTGGTCTTATTATTTCTAAATCCAAAATTGAAATTTGTAAGACACACATATCATTCCTAGGAACAGAAATAGGAAATGGAAAAATAAGTTTGCAGCCTCATATAGCTAGCAAAATTTTAGAATTCCCTGATAAAATGGAAGACATTAAAACTCTTAGAGTTTTTTTAGGTCTTCTTAATTATGCTAGGAATTTTATAAAAGACTTGGGTAAATATACAGCTCCCTTGTATAATAAAACCTCTCTTACTGGCCAAAGAAATTTCAATTCGGAAGATATAAAATTGGTTAGAAAAATAAAAGAAATGGTAAAAAATTTACCCCATCTATCTTTACCTTTAGATACAGACTATTTGGTAATAGAAAGCGATGGATGTGAACAAGGATGGGGAGCAGTCCTCAAGAAAAAGAAAAATAAATATGAGAATATATCTCAAGAGTTGGTATGTAGATACGCATCAGGTAAGTATCATACAATACCCAACGTTTACAAAACCTCTACAGACTATGAAGTCAATGCTGTCATAAATGCTCTAGAGTCATTTAAGCTATTCCTAGTCAATAAAAAAGAAATTACTATCCGCACAGATTGCGAAGCAATAGTAGCCTATAGTAATTCTCAGATAAATTCTGATAAAAAACCTCACAAGAGGTGGTTATTATTCAAAGAACACATTTACCACAATGGGTTAAAGGTAAACTTTGAACATATAAAAGGAATAAAAAATATTGCTGCTGATATTTTTTCTCGTTTTTCAGGAAATGAAGCCTGTAAAAATACAGTATCCGAATGTGAAGCAGAAAATGAAGTTTGGGAACCAGGAGCTTCCCATTCTTACAAATGAATTTCTTTTCCCTGGAAGAGAAAATACAAATGATAAATTCAACTGCCTTGCAGACAATATTTGGAATATTCCAAAGACAAATAATACAAATGAAATGTTTGTATGTACTATAAAGAGAGGGATTTTATGTGCCCTCTATAATTTCTGCCATGCAGATAATAAAGGAATTCCAATCCTTATCAAAGCCTCTCCTTCGGGAAAAGGATACACAAATTTTGTCCTTTTATCAGGACCATATAAAGGTGTATTTGATGATTTCAAAGATGTTTGTATTGCAAAAGAAGGCATCAAAAACCCCAGATATAAAGGATTCTATTCCAAAGCCGAAGCAGATAAAGCTCTGGAACTTGATACTACTGATTTAGAAACTATCAGGGTAGCCCTTGAAAAAGAATCTGAACCAGGAGTATTTGTTATAAATTCGGAACAATTCCGAAAGACAAAAAAGGATTTCAAAAGTGTGTTAGGTACTGATCTAAACAGACCACAAGACCTATCCATGAAAAAATTCCTTATCATACAAAAGTTCTTGTTTAAGATCCATTCTTCTAATGAATCTCTACCAGGACTGTCAGTAGGAACCCAGTCCTACTTCAACAAAAACCTTGCCTGCCTGAATAGTTCACCACTATGCAAAGGTATGAAACTGTTAAACTGCCCTTGCAAAATTAAATACCTATTCAGAAAAGTCAGAATAGACATAGAAATCTTTAAACCCATAAAATTTGAAGATTTTCTTATAAATCCAAGCACCCTTTTCTCTTTTGGTTGCTTAGAATTGGTGGTAATTCCTCCATCAGAAAAATTTGGTAGTTTTAGTCCACCTATAAATGATTCAGTAAACCATATCCAAGCATCGATGATGTGTTTTCTGTCTATAAAAATTACAACTTGCCCCATGAACTTTTCATCTGAAAGTCATCCTACACATGTTCTGAAATTGGCCTGTGAAGATAATAAAGATTTCTCAATGCTTCCCCCTGATGGAATGTATGATGATTGGGATGTTCAAGGCAATACACAATACCAATACAATCTTTGGAGAGCTCAAATCCAAGGATACAACTGGTTTTTCACAGAACAAGATGAAATTAATTTCAACTTGATAAAAGAAACATGGGACACTAAACTGTATATCCCAGCCTTCAATGGAAAATGGTTCATTCCCTTTTCAATTGATCACAATAATAAATTAGTTCAGCATTTCCAGAAAGAAAAGCAGAACAAAGAAATTTATGAAGCCGCTGCAGGATTTGGTCAACAAACTCCTCAAAACTCATTAATGTCAGAAGATGAAGACTCTTCAGAAATTATGAGAACAAATCAAGATCAAGCAGACAATGAGCTTTCTGATAAAGAGGAAACTTTGCTTTCCAGAAATTAAGCTCGAGAGACTTCCAGAAAATTTCCTGAAGATTCCCTCGACAAAAAATGGACCCCACCAACAAAAATTGTCGGCACTGTAGCACTGTCGGCAAGGCACTGTACACTGTAGATTTTACTTTTTACTGTGCACTTATACTATTCTGTACTGTAGTAAATAGTATTTTCTTTCCCTATATAATGAGGCATCCGCCCTCATTAAGAAAAACACAGAAAAAAGAACACAGAAGAGAGAGATTGTAAAGAGAGAGAAACTCAATAATATCTCCGAGTTCTTCAAGCTTCCCCCCCCCCCCCTCTTCTTCTTCTCAACCTAAACTGTAAGTTATTATTTTCAGTATGGTTGGCTAAACTTAGAGTAGTCCTCAGTTTGCCAAAGTAATGTTAATCATACATATGCTGATAAAATTTAGAACTATGAATCTTCTAAGAAGTAGGATGCTGGCTTGATGAGTTGAGGCAAAAGTAAGACCTAAGGTGTAGGCTGCCGTAAGCCCTCAGAATATCGCCTTAATATGCATAAACTTCTTAAGATATCAGATTCATGTTGTTCATTTTATCATATATTATGTTGATTAATATTACTTACAGTGCATTCTGAGGAGTACTTTTATCCATTTATTAAGTTTTCCTAACCTGTTTATACTTCCGCTATTTTAAATTTTGCAGTTTATATTTCTGCACTTTATAATCTGTTTTAAATTTTGCAGTTTATATTTCTGCACTTTATATTTTGTTTATATTTTTGCAGTTTATATTTCTGCACTTTATATTTTCTGCACTTTTCTGCACTTTGTTTATATTATATTTTGCACTCTGATCTTTTTTTTTTTTTTTAATCTTCTTTTAACAAAAACTGTACCTGATACCTTCATGGTCACAAATTTTTCAAAGAAAAATAAACTGCAAAAATATAAACAAAATATAAAGTGCAGAAATATAAACTGCAAAATTTAAAACAGATTATAAAGTGCAGAAATATAAACTGCAAAATTTAAAATAGCGGAAGTATAAACAGGTTAGGAAAACTTAATAAATGGATCAATACAAATCCATTGATAACTGCGTTATCATCAAACGGAATCCAGTTTCTACCTCCAGAAACATTTGATTCCACCATAAATCAAAAAGTCATTTATTTGATAAAATTCCCGAAATAAACGGTAATTCAATGGCTTTACAAAATACCAATCATACATGGAAAAAATAGCATAAATAGATATAGTATAGTATAAATAAAACTATATCTATTTATGATGACAATGTCTTATCGATAGTATAGTATAAAACTAAAATTAAGAACTTACCATTGCTCGGTACCTAGATTTATCAACACCAAAAAGACAAAGGAGTTGTTCACCCTTCTTAGGACTTTTTTACACATGTTGCTGAATTGATAATATCCTTTGATCCCCAACACGCTGGACATAGAATTTACCTCTACCAAAGACTTTTGTTACTGTCACTTAAGAAAATATAACAATGGGGCAAATCATTCAGCATTTTTTAATACAAAAAGAAAGGCCATTTATAATACAACAGTATACTCAGAACCTTGAGCACTTCTTGCGGTTTGTTCAAGACAGGTGAACCATTAGATACTTCCTCCCCTTCAACATAATTCTCCCAAATCTGCAATATAAATCACTTTAGAATCGTAAAAAGTAAAATAACAGTGTCAATGTCATGCATGATTTGGGACCTCCCTAATTTCAGCTTTTACTTCTTGGCAGATTGTTCAACTTGCTCCAGAAAATGAAAATCAGGAATTCTATCACCGCCAAAGGAGGTTTGCAGCTTTGCTAAACCAACTTCGAGCAGTATAACTGCCATATTGGTCCTTGACTCCCATAAGGAACCCAAGAAAGTTCCATTTCTATCAATTGTCTTTACCTTAATCTGAAAATTGTAAAAATTTATTTTATTAAGAAAAAATTGACAGCATGGAGGAATTTTAAATTTACAAAGGAACACCTAATTACCTCCACATTTCTCTACCTTATTTTCTGCCTCATGAATGCTATGGCTTTGTCAGAATATGGCTCATCACGACCAAGACATCTGACATCTTTGTTTTGGAATTAACAATTTATAACAATAGCCACTGAGGACATATTCCACAACAGCAGGGGTTTTTCTACTTTGGTGCATGAAAGGCAAGAAATCTTTGGCTTTATTTGTTGATGCCTAAAATGAATCAAAAGTGAGGAAAAGTTTAATAATGTTTTAGAGTAAAAGTTAAATTTAGTACAATTATCATTTTTTTGTGAAATGGTCAAGTCAGTTATATGCATGACTGGAGGATCCTTGGCAGGATGGAGCCTTTTTCTTCCAGAAATAGCAAATAGGTCACTGGAATAAACCATAAATAAGAAACTAAAGATTGAAACCTTCTTATAATGGACCAAGGACCGAGTGAAAAGACACAAAGTATCATTTGAAAATACAGATTATTTGTTGAAACACTAGTAACTACATAAGGTCACAGCCAAAATATGGATCATAAAGTTAGAAAATAAAAATAAATGCCAAAGATAGGGTACAAACACACAAACAAAGATATTCAAAACTTGAATCGACATGTGCCATTAAATGTAGAGCATTCGAAAGAAGAGAAGAAGATATTACCAGCAGGTTGTAGTGTAGGGAAAATGGTGTTTCCATGTGTGGTTTATATACAAAATAATGTGTATGAAGTGTGATACTTCGGTCCTTTGATGCAAGATAATAACTACTGTTTAAAGTAATGTTAATTAAAACCAAAAAGATAATATGTAAACCAATATTGCTCTAAAAATAAAATCTGCCAATTCAATCTTCAATTGTCCAAAAAAACAAAATCCAGACTTCAAATCTTCATATAGAGCAACATTGGTTTCTTTCTTGTAGGCTCTTCATGCAGTAGCTTGGCAATGATATACTATTTTCAAGGGCTTATGGTGCATTGTAAGTACTTTGGCACTAGGGGTGGGTATACGGGCTTGGGCCCGCGGACCGGCCCGTTAAGCCCACGGACTTTGCGGTTAACGGGCCTAAATTTTTTTTCATTGTATAGTAAGTCCGGATTTTGAGCCCGGCCCGCGAAGTCCGCGGATTTAACGGGCTTAGCCCGCGGGGGCCCGCGGGGCCCGCGAAGCCCGCTAATAAGAAAAAAATTGTGTTTTGCATAGAGGCACAAGAGAAGAATATCTTAGTTTTGCTTTAGAATTTCATACACTACTAGTAAGTAAGTAAAATTGTGTTTTGCTTTAGAATAATAATAAATTTGGTTATACAATTGTAATTTAAACATAGGAATTTACTTATATTTCTCAATCACCAATTCACCATTAGTAACATTGTATACAAATGACAATGAGTAATAACAAATTTAAGGTTTTTAAGTTTTTTTTTTTTTAAAAAAAAAAAATCACCATTTTTATTGGGCCCGCGGGCCGGCCCGTTTAACCGCGGGCTTCGCGGGGCGGATACGGACCCAAAAAAAAAGACCATTTATTTCGCGGACCGGGCTTGGCCCGGTCCGTCAAAACGCGGGCTTCGCGGGCCGGGCCTTAAACGGGCCGGGCCGGCCCGTATACCCACCCCTACTTGGCACTCTACTTCAAGCAAATACTCTTTAAGCTGAATATGAATATTATGGTAGATAGAAGCTTATTAGCCAAGCTAAATACTTTAGCTACTGCAGAACAACAAAATATTGATAATAGAAAAAAAAAAAAAAAAAAAAAGAGAACCAAATGCAGAAGATGTAGTTATCCAACCTAGGATCTCATAACAGGTTATATATTCTCAAAAAAACTTAACCAACCAATGTGAATAGTGTCAAGGTTAATATTAATATAGAAATCTAATAAGCATAAATAAAAATGAGAAGAATATGTAAAAGAAAAGGCAAAAGAATACTAAAAAGAAAAAGTAGGATCTTGAATTTTAAAATAGAATAACAATACAACTTAAACTTGAAATGAAAGAACAACTGCAACTTACACTCGGAGTCAACATTCTAAAATACAACAGGTAAGGTTCCCATTCTGTAACTTGTCACGTCATCAAGGAGGAGTATGACATAGCAATCATGTATAATTTTTTTTTTTTTTGATAAACTGTGTTTTTAAATCTTCATATGTTCAAATTAGTTAATAAAAAAAATTTAAAACACAGTTTACCAAAAAAAAATTTAGAAACTTGATAACGTGGCAATGCCAACATTATTACTTGACAATTAGAGACTAAAATAAAAAAATTTAAATTTTACATGGATTAAAAATAAAAAAAGTAAGGCTTAAATGCAATTTTGGTCCCCTATTTTTTAAAATCCGTAGTTTTGGTCCTCTTATTTTAAAATAGAGACATTTAGTCTCTCTATTTTTCAAAATCCGCAATTTTGGTCCCCTTATTTTAAAATAGAGACATTTAGTCCCTCGATTTTGTAAAATTTGCAATTTTGGTCCTTCTACCAAACTGAAAGCGTTGATTGTCAAGAAATTAACGTTGACTATGACGTGAATTAAACAAATAATCTCGTGCCACATCACTAAATTTGGACCACATTAGATTAATCTCTTACCGGTCAATGCTTTGAATTTGATGGAAAAACCAAAATCGCGAATTTTACAAAACTAAATGATTAAATAATGTCTGTGTTTTAAAATAGGGGGACTAAAATTACAAATTTTTAAAAATAGAGGGACTAAATGTTTCTATTTTAAAATAGGGAACCAAAATGGTAGATTTTAAAAAATAGGGAAACAAAATTGCATTTAAGTCAAAAAGTAATTTAAAAAATTAAAATTAAAAACACTCTATTTTTTTTAAAGCAAAAAGATTATTTTATTGAGACCAAAGTTATTCCAGAAAAAAAAAAAGTATAAATTTGTGCAGATTACAATTAATGCTAACGGTCCAAACAGAAGAGAGAAAAAGCGTAAAGGGAAAAGAGCTGAGTCATCCATTGAAGCGTGGCGTACGACAGAGGCGCTAACAGAAAGGGCCACACACGGCGTTAACAAAAACCGTGAAATTGGAGCAACGGCGATGCAGGTCCACTAGCCAAATCCAGCAACGGCGAAACGGTGCCAGACACCCTCCGTTTCTGAGTCGTGGCAAAACCCGACAACCCACCTGAAAGAGAGAGAAAGAGAGAGCAGTCAATAGCAGTCAAAGACACATATACCCCGACACACCACACCATACCACACCACAACGCAACGCACTCTCTCCATCAAATACTACCAATCAATCCAGAAAAAAAAAAAAATAAGAAAACAGAAAATGAAAATTTTTGGTGGAATCATCGTAAACTGAAGAGAAAAAAGTTGTTGTGCGCTGTCATGGGAGAGGAAGAAGAGACGCAGCGACGAGTCGCTGACTCGTCCCTCTCCACTGAGTCACCACGCGCTTCCAGTCCTTCTGATGATGCGCCACCCAACTCGGAAACCCTAGTTCTCGATGCTCGTACGCTGCGTTTCAATCACTCTTCTTTTCTTCTCTCTCTCTCTCTCTTATTTTAATGAAAGTAGTGAATAATAGTGTGTGTTGTTGATTGTTGATGCCGCAGATATGCAGGGAAGCTCTACCGCATGTAAGGGTGAAAAAGCTGAGAGTAAGGTTGGAGGAGCATTTTTTTTTTTTTGTGTGTGTTAAATTATTTATTACATTTTAATTAATTAAATCATTTCTAGAGTTGGATTGGACCGTAGGCAAAATTGAGGATTATACCAAAATTATGGATTTTCTAAAATAGGAAATCCAATGTCTCTATTTTAAAATGGAGGGACGAAAATTGTGGATTATACAAAATAACGGGACCAAAATTGTATTTAAGCCTATTATTTTTATGTTTTGAGTTGTGAATTTCAAAGCTTGTTTTGCTGTTGTGATTGTTTTGAATTTTGTAGTGCTCTGCTTGGTATCTGGAACATTATGAAGGGATTCTTAGGCGTTATTGGTGCTTCTTGTTCTTATGAGTTTGCTGAAGATTTGATAAACTTAATTAAGTGCTTATTAAATAAGTGTTTATCATGTTCTTATGTATAAAATATATGTTTCTATAATTGAAGATGAAATAAAGTTCAATTGTTTTCATATAAGCTGGAAACTGTATTTACAAAAGGAGTCTATTGAAATAAGCTGAAAAGATCTTATGGATATATCGTAAACATCTCCCAAACAAGTGCTTATGTCATAAGGTAAGTCCAAATAAGCTGTAAATAAGTTATTTAAACACCCCCTTAGTGGGTTTTGGTGTCACTGTTTTAAGAACTTGGCTTTTCGTGAGGATGTGCAATTTGAAACTCATTAACTTGTTGAAAGTTATATGCCTTCTTGGGCATTTAAAAACATTTGTAGAGGCTTAGAAACTTGGGATTACATGAAACATAAAAAGAAAATGAGAAGCAAATTCCAGATTCTAATTATATGATAATTCCAAGATAGTAAAAATTAATTTAAATTTAATCAAGCCACCATGAATCCAGCTGCAAAATGCAGGTTCTTGGTATTAGAGAATCCATGAACAAGTGGACGAGAGTTTGATACTTTGGTTCATGCTTTCCCTTCATAATTAATTGAAATTCCAGTACAACAAGGTATCAATGGTTCTAGCCCCAAAGGGGGATCACAAGAAGGGGCATGCTAGAGATATGAACTATCCCCAAAGGGGGATCACAAGAAGGGGCATGCTAGAGATATGAACCATTCCTCAGTTTTCACCAAAGAGCTTTTAGGGATTAATTAGTCTTTGAAAAGCTCCTGATTTTGCAGTTTGGCTTCCCATCTTGACTCAGCCACGATGCATTAATGATGGATCAAGAGTCTTATTCTGGAATGTGTATGCTTTTATGAACAATATAGATTATCCAATGATGAATGGTTTATGGTGATCTAAAAGTGCAACCCATGAAACTTTCTTAAATTCATAGTACATCTAGGTGGGAACTCATGTTGCTTTTATTAATTAGTAATTTGATTTCTTTCTTGATGAACCACACCCAACATGACATAATGCAATATTTTTGGATTCAAATTAAGCATAAGAATGTTGCATCTTCTGTACATCCTATTTATTTGGTTTCTTTAACACTGAAATGCTCCATTTTATGCTCAGGAGTCAGCTCAGCCTCCTGACAAGGAAACTATTGTAAAAGATGCAGTTGAGGCACCTGAAAAACAGACAGAAAATCAACTTCAGGTGTCTGTTTGTTCAACTTCATTATCTGAACTATCACCAACTTCTGTTTCACAGTCTTTATCATCTGCCCCTAGTCCAACTGTACCAGAACAAAGACTGTCTGCTCCTAAGGCTAGTAGTGTACAAGTGCCGAAAGTTGACAAAAGAACTCCTTCTGATGGTACAACCTTATCTCCTGTTTCTGTTGCAAGGGCATCTGCATCTGATGGATACAACTGGCGGAAGTACGGCCAGAAGCAAGTAAAGAGTCCTATGGGTTCTCGAAGCTATTACAGGTGTACCCATTCAAATTGTTGTGCTAAGAAGATTAAATTTTGTGACCATTCAGGACATGTGATAGAGATTGTTCATAAAAGTCAACATAGTCATGATCCCCCACATAAAATTGATACCACTAAGGAAAGTAAGTTCCTGCCTCCCACTGAACCTAAAGTAGAAAGCAGTGTTCCAAAGCAGTCTATCAGAGTTCTGAATGATTCTGGTCCATCATCTTCTCCAAAAGAACCTTTACAAAAAGCACCCTGCAGTGCTGATAAGAATCTAGAAAACTCATCTAATGGTGAGAATGGAAAAGTTATTTTGAAGGAAGAGCATGTTAATGATCCAGAGCCAAAAAGAAGGCAAGTTGCATGTGAATTCATTTTCTTAATAGGAAAATAATTTAAAGAATAAGCACTTTTTCTTCTAATTGCGGCTGGATCTAATGGTCTAATGCTCATCTCCTTAATATGATAACTAGATTGGACAAAGGTGATTCAACATGCTTGGATTCAGCAGTAAAACCGGGCAAGAAATCAAAGTTTGTTGTACATGCGGCAGAGGATGTGGGGACATCAGGCGATGGATACCGGTGGCGCAAGTATGGACAAAAGTTGGTGAAGGGAAATCCACATTTCAGGTGCATGGCTATATATTGCTTGCTTTCTTTTCATATTTTAAAATAATTCCCCTATTTGTAATTCCTTTCTTCCATGGGAGTTGTAGCTGCAATGTGGAATTTTGTAAATAAATCTCCTGTTTGATTTGGTTTTAAGTCTTAACCTAAATGATGACTATGTGGTTTATTTTATTTGGTGGTAAAGATCAAGGCACTAGTACACTAAGTGTCAAATCCATTAAAGATATTGTTTTCAGAAAATGTTAGAAAGTTGCCTTAATTGCGGTCACCCTTAGCCTGCCTTAGTTGTGGCCTCTTTGGGGGTTCCGTTAATTGCAACCTCAAGGGTGGTGTTTAGTCCCACATTGA
The DNA here is from genome assembly GCA_026413185.1 of Pueraria montana var. lobata. Lineage (NCBI taxonomy): Eukaryota > Viridiplantae > Streptophyta > Magnoliopsida > Fabales > Fabaceae > Pueraria > Pueraria montana. Next base: position 38,532,991 of record CM048656.1, read on the forward strand.
CCAAGCCGGTTTGGGGGGTTGAATTAGGCCCTAACCAAATTCTAAGACAAAATTTTCTGTGCTTTTATTTATATATGGCATTGTTTTGGTTGCTCGTGAAATGGAATGCTTATTAAGCTTGTGAGTATTTTGTTTTAAATCAGGGCTTGCATGTCCCCTTTTAATATTCTATGAAATGCTGCATCCTTTATGGAAATGTGTCCCCATAGAAGTCGGACTAATTGGATCTTCAAGAGAATGCAGATGGCATCACTGTAAATCCATTCATTACTGTTGCACAACTTCTAGTTAATCATCAGTTACAAGATGACAGTAAGTTGTGAACTCGGTCAAAAGATAATTTGGTGATGAGTTGAAATCAAGTATAGTGTGATTTTGTAGTGAAAAATCATAACTGAGAAGCTATTCTGTGATTCTTGGCACTCAGCTTTACAGTTAAAGGGTATTTTCATAAAAGCTGCTGGAATTTTTTTTCTTTTATTGGGGGAGGAGGGGCAAGTAAATGCACCAAATCATTGCCTGACACCACTTATGCTGGGATTTGTTTTTCAAGATTCTCTGGGTAAAACTCTGTTTTAATTTTTTAGTTCTCTACTATAAAACACTTAACAAATGTATGCACAGCCAAATTTGGTAAAGCTAAGAAACATTAAGCAGCTTCTCATTAATGGTACTCTTTGAATAGGATATAAATCTCCTTGCAAAAGTTGTGTTTCAGAAGATTACCAGACAAGCCCTTATGACATTGTAAAATCAATTCTCAAAATATTAAATTAGCCAAACTGTACATTTTTCCTTCACAGCCTGACCACAAGCAGCCACTCGCAATCACCTGATTACAATTGGGCAATTGGGTATTGACACCATTATCAGCAACCAGAAGGTCAAACAATAATTATGTTATCAAATTTAGGTGGAGTTTAACCAATAAGAAGGTATTAATGATTTGCTGGAGTTCATATATTATCCAAATCCAAATGTGTGATAGAGTCAGATCTTCAGCCCCCTGAAATAAACTTAAAATACAAGCTGGATATCTCCCAAATACTGAAATATTTTTACCTCTGAAGAATATTGTAATAACCACTTTACCATTCTGGAAATGTTATTAAGAGCTGTAGTGAGAAATTGGCAATTGGCATGATATGCTTACTTGGTTAGCTATAACAAGTTCTAAAATGTTCATCTTCTTTAGAGCTTGATCTTCATTCAAGATATGTTTGCCCCTTTATTCTAGTTTTGAAATGTGGTTTGCATTTAATTACTCTGCATGATGATCTGTGTTCATTTTTTTAATCAACTTTCAGGAAAACTATACCTCTTTTCAAATCCGAAAGATTTTGAATATATTCAAGCATAAAATAAGTTAATCCAAAAACACACAATATAAGTTTCTAGTATGCACAATCAAGGGTCAGTATGTAGCTTAGTATATGTCTCTAGAATTTCCACTAAACCAAAAATTAGTTTTTCCTTAGTCTTGATAGTTGAAATAATAACTGATATCTGGAAGAGAATTTTGTGCCTGTGAAGTACCATGATTGTCTTCCCACCATTCTTTTTGCTGTCACTGGAATGGTTGAAGTTAAGTATGTTCTGGTAAGATGGTCTGTGGCAGTTAGGAGTCAAGGACATCTATCTGCTCTCTGATTACTTATATGGACATAAAAGAATATGATTATAAAACAGATGATTTTACTCTTTTCTGGGCATTTTATGAGTTCCATCATTAGATTTAGACGAAGGCTAGTATGAACCACTTGTGTAAGTGGTTCATTGTGGACCACATTTATAGACCCTCATACTCATCTCACCCACACAGCCATATGAGCACCTTCTCCACTAGATTTTTTTTTCTTCTTTCACCCTCTTTCTCCTCCTTTTCTGTTTTTCGTCCTGCACCAGAAAAAAACTTGCCGCCATTAACCGTTGCCGGAGGCGATTTCCGGTGGCAGCGACCCTCCCTCCCTCCCTCTTTTTTTTTTTTTTCCCCTTCTCTCTGCATCAATTTCAACCGCATTTTCCTTCTTCCGTCTCTCACAACGTCATTTCCTGGTCCCAATTAAATCCCTACAACGCCGATTCTAATTTAATCAAAACGATGTCAAACAGAATAGATCACACAAAAATTTCAACTAGAACTTCCCTTTACCTTCGCTGCAGGCAACAATTCAGAGGCTGTCGGGGGACCAGTGAAGGTCCTCGATGTGAGCGGAGAGGACTCTGTACTCCTTCAAAACGAAGTCAATGTGCATGTCTCAGATCCTGTCTTATTTCTTGCAAATCTTTTGCCAATTCTTATTGTTACTTGCACGCATTTTTTATTTAACTAATTTTACATTTTGTATTTGGGTTCTTCTAGTGCTGATTTTGTTGTTGTTTTTAAAATTTTATAATTACCAAGGGCTGTGATGACCAAGAACATTTATCGATTCTGATAAGGACCAAAGCAAGTCGTTTGCTCTGTGATGACAGTGTTTGTGCGTGTCTGAGCCTACCATCTCCTTTCAACTTATGTTTATTTGTTAGAACTCAGAACAATGTTGCACATTTCTTTGCTATAAATGATTCAACTTCACTTAGCTCTTGAAATTCTTTTCTGATTTTTCATCAGCAATGCACTGTAAGCTGATTGATATGGTGCATCCCTTCTACAAGGAGAAGACAATTGAAAAACATTTGACAAATCCAGTATTATGTATTTATGAGAAATATTTGTATGTTAAGTTGCAGTTTTAAGATTGTTATGCCAACGGTTTAAGCACATTATAGTTTGAGATTTATTTTCTTAATTCTACTCTTCAGTAAATCAATGATGTCATATCAGAACAATCAACTTCAAAATTCAAGATCAATTTATGTGGAAAAGGAAGGTGCGATGCTTGTTGGTAGAGGGTTGAATAAGTGGTTAACTTTAAACTGCTGAAACTGGACACAGAATGACATGTATTTGGAACTTCATTTTCACTAATGTTAGCATTTAGGAATCGAATTTGGAGATTCTGCATTTCTTGATTAAAGGAACAGATTTTTAATCTTTACTGCATATATGATTTTTTAATCTCAACGAAGTCACTCCTCGTTGGGGGAAAACTGCACCGTGGTGGGGTAGGCATGGTCCCCATAGACCTATCTGGAGGCTCATGATGATGACCGATCTACTGTTGGTGTAGACGATGGAGCTGGACTTGGGTTTGCTGGAGATTGGAATCCTGCAGTTGTGCTCCATCGTTTGAGAAGGAAAGAGGGAAAGAATAAAAAAAAAGAGGGAGGGTCGTCATCACCGTTGCCGGCGCCGGAAATAAACTCCGGCAGCGGTGAGCGATTGCTTCTATGGTAGCAGGTCAGACAGAGGAGGGTTGTCATCACTGGTTGGAGAAAGGAGGGAGAGGGAGAAAGAACAAAAAAAAATCTAGTGAAGAAGGTGCAACGTATGGCTGTGTGAGTGAGATGAATCTGAGGGTCTATAAATGTGGTTCACAATGAACCACTTGTGTAAGTGGTTCATACTAGCCTTCGTCTTAGATTTAAGGGTGTTCTGTTTAAAATTGCATCTAAGTTGGGCATGGGTTTCAGATTCCTTTCGTTGCAACATGTGATGATGGGAGCATCTTATTTGTGGCTTTTGGGGACACAATTTGCCAGGCTTGTACACTGGAAATCAGCGAGTGTCAGCAACTTGGGCGCATATTTGCTTTTATTGTTGACAACCACCCTGGCGCAAACCATTAAAATTTTTTCACATGCTTAGGTTGTATTTCCATCATTTATGGTAGGGAAAATAATAATAAATGGTTAATCCCTTCCAAATTAGAGAGGATTAGAAAGTTGTATTGTTAATAGTATGGTCCTTTCCTTATGTATGGTCCTTGTGTATTTTGCTGAGAAGAGCTGCTTCCTATGAGAAAAAAAGGTAGGGAGCAAACATTTAAGTGATGAAACAGCAATTCTTGAAAAGTTTTAAAAGCCCCTTTTTGTCTTTATATATGGGATGATAACTTCCTTTTTTGTTCTATTTAATTTGGCTATTGAAATCTCTTTGTTTTGTGCTTATCAATGTGATGTGGCTTAAATTTTCAGAAACTACTACAGATGCACTTCTGCTGGATGTCCTGTCCGAAAGCACATTGAGACTGCTGTGGATAACTCAAAAGCTCTCATCATAACATACAAGGGAGTGCATGATCATGACATGCCTGTGCCCAAGAAACGACATGGCCCGCCAAGTGCTTCGCTCGTGGCTGCTGCAGCACCTGCTTCAATGAACAATTTGCAGTTCAAAAACACTGGCTTGCTACAAAACCAGGAAACTGAAGCTCAATGCTCAGAGGAAACAGAAGGAGAATTAACCGGGGAAGCGTTGGACCTCGGGGGCGAGAAAGCAATCGAGTCGGCTCGAACTCTTCTGAGCATAGGTTTTGAAATTAAACCTTGTTGAATACATCTTTCAGGAATCATGCAGTTGTATCTGTAAAAATTAATTGGCAGGTCTCGTGTAATTTTGGTTGGTGGTGTTCTACGTTTATCTTCTCTTGATTTTCCCCCCCATGTAGTCTTTTAGTGGAGCAGAGTTATATTTGCTTGTACACACGTTCAGCTTGTCTGAAACAGCTTGCTTAGTTGAGCGAATATAGAATTGACTTGTATATTATTCTCATGGAGAGTGAGAATAGGTGAGGATAGTGTTATCATTCAATTTCACTCACATTGTTTGTTTGAGTGTAAATAGAAAGGAAGTCGATAGAATAAAAATATGGAATTTCTGCTGTTAATAGGAGGAAAAATAAGGAGGGGAATTTAGTGGGATCTACAAGAAAAAAGAAAAAAAAAAAAAACTTTCATTCAAATTGGTATGAAATAAGAGGGAGTATTTCTATATTTTTCATCAAAAAATTAAATAATATTTTTTCTTAAAAATTAAAAAATAATGAATATCTTTATGTTAAGAAAAACTAATAATTTTTTTATATAATTTATTTATCTTTTTCAATCTCTCTTTTCTCATCTGAATAAATGGAGAGAAAATTCTTTATTTATTTTTTATATTTATTCACCCAAACAACACATTATTTATACTCTAGCAATAGACATTCGATGGTGTATTGAAAATTCATATTAGCAATTGTATTATACTGTTTATGTTTATTACAGTACAATATTATAATATTTTATAATAGTTTATTCAAATGAGAATATAAAAAGAATATATAAAATGTTTAGCAAAAAAACAAAATGAATATATAAAATTGGTTGTGATTAAAATTTGACTTGGGTGTTTTAAAATATAAAAAACAAAAAATATTCTTTAAATAATTAAAATTGATATATATTCTAAAAAATTATTCATCGAATAAATTAATAAAAAAATGCTTGTAACATACTAACATTTTTTTTCTCTCAATATAAATGAAGATTCTATTATTAATATGATTGGATTGTGTCTTTTTTACTTTATAAAATTATAACATACTATCATACTGTGTTATATTATTATGAAATAATATATTATCATGAAATAATTTTCCCATTACAGTTTTTATTATTTATATTTATATAAAAATAAAATATTTAATCAAATTAAAAAATAAATATTTTATTATTGTTGTTGTTGGTTAACTTCAAAATATTTATTATAAATCAATCTATGAAAATAGTTAAAAGAAATTATTTTCTTTATCTTATATTTAATATTTTGTTATTGTTATTTTCTGATTATCATAATATAGGAAAATATGATATGTATAAAAATGTTCATAACTCAAATTTTAACATTTTAACTTTGTTGACTAAACTATTGTTTTTGTTTTCTAAGGATATTACTTGACATTAATTTGAAATTTTTAATTTTTTTTTGTCATATTGAGTAAATGATTTAAAAGGTAAAAGAAACAAAAATAATCATTTTATATCTTTGAAAAACTTATTTAATTTTGTAAAATTTTGGTGAATGAAATCGATGTCAAGAAAATATTTTTAAAAATAAATAAGTAGCTTAGTCATTTTTTAAATAAGTTATAATATTATATTTTAAAATTTGTAATGATCTACTTTAATGTCAATTTCATAAATATTATAATTTATACTCCGTGAGTCTAACGGCTAGTTTTTATGAATACAAGCTCTCTGTTTTCCGGCTTGTCCGGTGAATAACTTTAGAAATTAGCATCGCCAATTATGGAAGAGAATTGCTATATCCTCTGATTTGCACAAGCCGAAATATGCTCCTACCCAGTGAGAATTCAACACTTGTCAATTAATTTTATTATAAAATATTGATTTAATTTATCATTTTAAATTTTGCTCATTTTCCAAACTTATCCTTTGTGATGCTCTGTCTCTTCAGTCCTTCATACTCAACGCATCGGCAGCCTTTACGTCACACAAACGCGATGCTGGACTTGGTCTTTTTAAGCAAGGTCTCGGATTTGAGTCTTGTAGATGAAAAAAATATGGTTGAGAGAGAAGAATCTCACTAAAGGTGGTCAGTCAGGTTCTCCTGACAGAGATTAGTTACTGACAATCCGTACCAATAACATGGTAACAAAAAAAAATCATTAACTTTAAAGCTTGTAACTTTTTAAAATAAACCTTTTAAGTTGTCTTTTGTTTTTTTCCCCACTCACACTAACCACATTACATGTCGGTAAGCTGTCCTCTAAATATTGGTGATACTATAAGTATTCAAAAGATGTTTGCTATCTATCTAATTAATCACTAAAAAAAAATCAAAGTATCATCACGTGTTTTTTTTTTTTTTTACTAAATTAATGTTTTAGATACGAAATTGTCACTAAATTCGTTCACAAAAAGCAGTAACAAATTTGGTGACCATTTCGTCTTTAAAAGGATTAACTTAGTAAAAAAATTAAAATTAATATCAATATAAAAAATAATATGATGACATTTTATTTTAAAAAAAAATAATGTAGTATAAAAATTCTTAGAAGAGTTATAAAACATCACCTTAATCTTTAGCAGAATTAGGGGTGGCAACGGGTTGGGTCAGTTCGGTTTTAGATGATTTTTCAATCCAAATCAAACAATTTTCTTCGGTTTGGTTTGGTTCGGTTTTGCTTAATTTTTTTTCACAATCCGAACCAAACAAACCCAATGTGGTTTGGTTCGGATCGGGTGGTCGGATTCAATAATAAAAAACAAATTGTTCAAAATTTTTAAAAAGAAGAAAAATCATGTACAAGCAACTATATTATATTAGAAAGTTTTTTTAAAAAAAAAAACAATTACAGCCTAAAATAGTAGCTATCTAATAATAGTAGTTAACAACTAGCACTAGCAATAAGCCAATAACTATCTATAATATGCTTTCTAGTAAATAACAATTGTAATTTGTAAAATGTAAATAAATAATATTAAATGATATATATGACTATAAAACTAAAACTAAATAAAAAAATAAAACACTATGTTTGGATCAATTGGTTTGGTTCGATTTCTAAGGCTTTCAAATTTTCCAATCCGAGAATCGAACCAAACCATTTGGTTTTCAGAAAATCAAATCCAAACCAAACCAATAAACTGAACCAACCCGATTTTTTGGATTTGTTTGGTTTGGATTCGTCGGGTTCACGGGTTGGACCGGACCCATGGCCACCCCTAAGCGGAATAAACCAGGAGTTTATGATACGAGGGTCTCATTATCGAGTGCTTTAATAACATTAGTTATGACAATATAAAAAAAAAAAAAACATTAGTTAAGAATTTTATAAATAAAAATTGTTATGCTTAAATACACATTTGGTTTTATAATTTTATGATTGTGTAATTTTGGTCCGTCAAAAAAATATATTGCACATTTGGTCCTTCACGTTTTCAAAATTTAGCAATTTTGGTTCTCTGTTAATGTGTCGTCAATTCTTTAATAAAAATTATTGTTGTGATACGTTATTGATGACGTAGCACTAATGTGCTGACATGATAGATCACATGGCAATCCAACACATATCCTGACATGACACTAATAACGTGTTGTACATATAGGGTCCTTTTGATACACATTGAGGTACAAGACAGAAAGAACAGTACAAGACAATCACTTCTTAAGTTACAGAACAACTTTTTATCCTGTGTATTATTTGGTGAACAATGAACAACACAATTTAAATAATATGAAAATTACCAAAAGATCCTTTTAATATTAATTATTAATAGAATTATTGGAGCACCATGGAGACCATAATACATAATCTACAATCTTCCCTTCACCCATTTGACTATGTTCAATTGTGAACTTGCAATTCCTTCTTCTCTGCAGAACCATCTTTATAAGCTCTAATTGCTTCCTCCTACTTGCGCAATGCCTATCTGGATTTTTGCTTCCTTTTTGCCTAATCTCAACCTCAACAACGTCCTTTTGCCTCTTGCTCTGAAACTTCAGCGACGTTGTAACATTCTTTTTCCTTTGCAAGAGTCAATTTTTTCCTCATAATAATAATAATAATAATTTGATTTGTTTTGTTTTATTTTCTGGGTTTTCTCGAGAAAATTTTGTTGTGCGGAAAGTGAAAGCTAAGCATGCAGAACAGAGGAATGAAATAAAAGAAATTTCTTTTAAAAGAGGTTAAGCCTAAAAGCATGAGAATAAAGAGGAAACCACATATAGGAAATTTTGGAGAGAAGAACCAGATCGGAGGAGTAGGAGAAGAAGCGTGGCAACGTTGTTGAGGAAAGTAAGGAGACGTGCAAAAGTGAAAGGGAGAATTTTGTCTTTTCCAATGTTGTTACCCGGTACAAAAGGTTTTTCCTTGGTTCAGCGAGTAACAAGTTTCTACGCTTTTGTTCTGTCCCTTGACAGTTTTTTTGTCCAGTCCCGTAATTATTTTTAAAATCAAACATGGAACAACTATTCTTGTGTTGTCCTGTCCCTCATATTTTAGCGAATCAAATGGGCTTATGAGTATTAATGTGAGTATACTGTTAATGCCACATCACCACTAATAATGTGTCATGTCAGAATTTTTTGTTAAAAAAATGATGACATAATAATAGTGGATCAAAATTGTTAAATTTTGATAACGTGAGGGATCAAATGTGCAATAACATTTTTTAAAGGACAAAAATTGCATAATCATAAAACTATAGGGACCAAAAGTATATTTAAGCCAAAATTTTAATTAAAATTTACGTTAAAGATGAATTAAAAATCATAGGGACATGTATTGGTTGTATTTTTTTTTATGTTTATTTATTTATTTCTTAACTAGTTCCTTAAGACATTTGTTAACATTCTTCTTACTAAATAATTTTGGTGAATAGCTTGGTTAATTGTCTTGATAGTTGGTATTTAGTTATTAAAATTAGAAGACACAAGGTAAAATTAAGGAGAGTGTATCGAATTGAAATTTAAAAAAAAATATTTGGCAAATGCTAGGGCACTGGTTAAGGAATTAGAAGGAGAAAGAATTTTATTGGGATACACAAAATTGCGCTGCCCATAGTTATTTTTGTGCTTTTCTATGATTTGCACAGTAAATACTTTCTCCTTTTAATTCCATAACCAATGCCCTAAGACACTGGTTAGCAAGACCCAAAATATTTTGGCATAAAGAAATCTTGTGAGTTTTAAAAGATTACGTAAGAATATAATGACTTATATAAATTTTTTAAAAAGAAATTATGATTTAGATTTTTTTTAGTTTGAATTTTGATGGATTTATATCATAATTTATTAGATTTGAAAGAACTTTTATAGATTTATAAGATTTTAAAGGATCTTACAAATTTTTATCAAACATTCAAGTTACAAGAGTCATTGAAAAATATAACAAAAAAATGGTATGGTTTGGATAAAGAAAATTAAACTAATACAAAGTTTTCAATATTTTAATAGCTAATTAATTTTAGCTTTATGTCCACCTAAGTATTTTGTATTGTTAGGAGTGTTAACATAATTCTTTATTCCATTTGATGAAACCATGTTTTTTATTCCATTGATTATGCGTTTGTTGTCAGACGATTTCTTTATATATATATATATATATATATATATATATATATATATAGGCTCAAGTTAACATATGAAGGAATTATCCTATAAAATTTGTAAACAAATTTATACATATTGATTTTAATTCCATATAAAAATCATTAGTTGGATATCGTATAAAATTTGTATATGGATCTATGATTTTTATCTATCTGACAAATATCATAGAGAAATTTTTTGACTTGGCATCCTATTACATATTTATACATATTAGTTTTAATTTCATATCAAAATCATTAATCAAATTATCATATAAAATCTTTACATGGATATATTGATTTTTACCTGTCTGACAAAAATCATACAGAAATTTTTACCCATTTGTAATACATATTTTTACCCTCGTGAATGAGATATTAACTAGGTAAAACTTTTTCCATAACCACACACAAGATTTCTTCGTAACAATGGATTGAAAAGGCATCGAAAAGACATTTAAATAGACTAAATATGATTAAGACTTTTATTTATATTATTTATATTATAAGAATTTATAAGAACTTTTTTTATAAGAATTCTAATTCTCCCCATTATAAGAATTTTTATTAAAAAAAAATCTAGTTATTAAAAATCTTTTTATAAGAATATTATAAAAATAAGTTATATAGACTAAATAGATGTAGAATATTATAAGAATTTTTTATTAAAAAAATCTTTTAAAATCCCCATCTAATTCTCCCCTAAATATGATTACGTAAGAACTTTGTCGGTAAATTATAGTAAAACCTATTGATTGTACAAACCCAATCAACCACTTGGACTCGCTGGCCAAGGCCAATGTGCTTATGAAATTGATAACAAAAGATTCGGGCGAAAATTAATATCGATTTGTATGAATTTAGAAAAGTACTACTTGTCCAATACTCTCCAATTATTACAGGCTAGACCACTAATTGATTGTTGGTTTAAGAAGGAAATCTTTTTCTTTTGACTTCTTTTCTGCTTTTGTTATTTCAATGGTAGCTTTCGTTCCTTCATCCTTATGTTTCTACCGAAAGGAGGATTATTCAATCAAGAGTAGAGAGGTCAGTGCTCGAAAAGGGTGGGTTGTTGTTTAGACTAGGAGGCCAATAAGATAAAAAAAAAAAAACAATTTTTACTTATTTAAATGAATAGAAGAGTGAAATAAATAAATTATATAAAAAGATTTGTGTTAATTAAAAAATTAAATTTAACCAAACAAATTCCAATTGTTTAATATATATTTTCCTTTCCATAAAGTTTTTTTTTTGTATGTTTAAAAAATTATTTATTTTTAAAAAACTAAAACAAGAAAATACCGCCCTCTCATTGTTTTCCTATATTAAGTGGAGAGGTTTTTTTTTTTTTTTTTTTCTGAGTCTCGTAAAAAAATTCCATTGTCTCTATTTCTCTTCTCAAATAATAGTACACATTTTTGTATTTTCATCCAATTTATTTCTCTTCTATTTCCTTCCTTTATATTTTCATGAATTTTAAAAAGTATTAGGTATTGTAGAAACATGAAAACACAAGCAGCGGAGTTGAATTGTGTTTCTTGAAAATTTTTTTGCAAACCTTTCCACAAATGATGGTATCTTCTTACAAAACGAGTTTATACGTGCAATAGATAAAAAGGAACACACGATAGTTTTAAAAAGCTTTGTTTTATCAAACCTTTTTGAAAACCAATGTTTAAAACAAAACACAATTCAAGGTTAGATAAAAATACATAAGAGAGAAACACATAATTGAATTTTTATACTGGTTCGTCTTTATCACTAAGACTACATCCAGTGCTTGACAAACCAACCAAATTCCACTATCACTAAAACAAAGAACAAGTATTTTTTCCCAAACCACTTCTAGCTCAATCCCATGTAGTTTTATACTAGTCTTTTCAAGCTAACACTCAAGTATTCTTTAGAACAAAGCCTAACTTTTCTATCGTATTACATACAGATTCAATGATACGCTCAAAGTCTAAACTCTTAGGATATACAAATGATTTTGAGAGCTGGAATTCTAGTAATTAAAAATTAAAAAAGAAATAGAAACAAAATATTTTTTCAAAGTAAACATGTCAAAAAAAATTATTTCTAATAAATAGTTTCTATCTTTTACGGTTTTTAAAATAAAAAATATATAAACATTAATTCAATATTCTAATTTCTATTTATTTTTATAAATATTAGATAATTATCTTGATTTAAAAATAATTTTAAAACTTATTATCCCTTTGTATTTCTTCTAAAATCTTATTTCCACCTTTGATTCCATACAAATTCTTTTTAAAGCTGGACAATATGTGTTTTTTTGTTAATATTAAAAAGTTTAATATTTTTTATATTGTGCTTATTTAAGGTTTGGTTCTTATTTTTTATTTATTTTAGAAATCAATTTTTGAATTTTTATTCATTTTTTTTTATTTAGGTAGCATGGTGTATGAATGATAAGTATCATTTGTTGGTCCAAGAGGCGTAGAGCCAATGGAATAGCTGTTTAGCTGTGGCACTTCAAATGTAACTCAAAAATATTTGATCTTTATATAGACGATATAAAGAGGTTTTCGGAAACATTTTTGTTAAGAAAAGAAGGCTTTGAGGTATTAAATGGACCCTTAAGAATATTGACTCTGGTAATCTTTTATGTTTGTAGAAGGAGCTTCTACGGGAGTATAAATGTATTTTGTGTCAAGAAGAAATATTTTAGTTTCAGAAATTAAGAGAAGTGGATTTGATTACGAAGCAAGTATACTTCCTTTTTCCAGGCTCAAACTGTCATAAGAAAGAAGTGGAATAAGGTTCATGGCTTGAACTTGCCATGAGGATAGAGGTGTACTGATATAGCATAATTAAGTATTGATTAGTCCCTTAAAAAAAAAGTATTGATTAGTGTTCTATTTTGTACATATTTAACATACTTTTATGCTTGTTTTTTACCATCTTAAATGAGTTTTGTGAGATTGGGCCTCGTTGGGTCCAAGTATCAACTTTTGTTAATTTTCGTAACTTTTCTCATTTTGACACTGCTTTATTGTTCATGTCATAAATTTTGACTCGAAGCTCTGATTTAGACAAATCTTGTTTGAAATCTAACGAGGAGTTCTACAATTTTGTCTCTCATAAGCTCAGGCTAATTCAGAGGTTTCAGGGGTCAAAATGGAGCTACAAGTTGCAACCATGCACTTGAAATTTTCATATTTAGCTTTTTGGACTTTATTTTGTGATTAAGTGGCCTAATAGTGCTTTTAATAGATTTTTAGGAATTTTATGAGTGGGTTTCTGTTGTAATTAAAAGACCTAATTTTTTTTTATTGTTTCCTTTGTAATAAAAGAGAATTTTTTTCTTGTAGTGACACACTTACACTACACTTCATTTTTTTTCTTTTAGATTTATAACTAAGGGTTTCTCTTCTTTTTCTCTCTTCTTCTCTTCTTCTCCTTTTCTCCTCTCTTCTAAATTTTATGTTTGAAGCTCTCAATGATGATAATCATGGAGAGCCAAATCCATTTTCAATTCAAGGGTCCTAAGCTTATGGTAAATTTAAGTTCCTTAATGCTTCAATTTCGAATTTATAAGCTATGTTTTTCCCCCTTTTCTGTTTTTCAATTTTCTCAGTTAATGCATGATGATTGTGTTGAGATTTGGGAAATTGAATTGGGATTAGGGGTAGGATTTATTAATCCTTTGACAGTGATCGATCGATTGCTTGCTTCAATACGAATTATGCTTGAATTCATTTAGATTGAGGAATGTGATTGTTTTTCTGATTTTGATGAATGAATGTGGGGGTGATTATCTCACGATCTCATACTGGACTGCATGATCATAGATTCATTTTTCAATTTTTGGAACTGTGATGATTTACCGAAGCATTGGATCCTTGGGTTGTTTCTTTGAATCTGTTTTCATTTTAATTAAATTATGTTTGTTCTTTGTTTTTAATTTCTGTTATTGAACAATTTCCCCCTTGTTTTTGAATTAATACTAGGTGTTTGATGAATTGTGTCTTTGGAAATATGACTTGATTCGACCCCTATATTGCAAAATTTAGTGGGAAATTCAGTGATTTTGATAGTATACTGGCAAGTGTTGTCATGTACAAATCTCAAGATTCTTAAGACATAGGCAAAAAAAGTTTTTTAAAATATTTTTGGCATGAATGGGAAGAAGCAAAAACAATGAAAGGGTAACATCTTTATCTAAGCAGGCTAAGCATACCCTAACAAAGCCAGTAACAAAAAAAAAAAAAAAGGTTTACCAAGCCCTCGTGAGCATGGAATCAAACAAGGCACCTATGTTGTAAGGTTTTCAACCAATCTTCTATAAATTTTTTTGGAATAAGATGGGGGATGATATTTAGATATTAGAAATTTGTAAATGGGCTTTTGAGAAGGGCATGTTTGATGCTCGAGTGATGGAGATACTTATAGTCATAATTCCTAAGAATGATAATCCTATGACTTTTAAGGAATTTAGGTCCATCAACTTGTGTATTGTAAGTTACAAGATTGTTTCAAAGGTCCTGGTGATCAAACTTCGTCTATTCTTAGATGAAATCATTAGTCCCCCTGTAATGTAGTTTTATTCCAAGGAGAGGTACTAAGGATGATGTTATTGTCTTTCAAGTAGTTATTCATTAAAGGAAAAAAAAAGGTGACATGGTTTTTAAACTAGATTTGGAAAAGGCATGTGATAGGGTGGATTGGGAGTTTCTCTACCGGACACTTGTTTTGTTTATTTTTCCAAAGGTGATTATATTACTCATTATGCATGACATTTCTTCCATTTTTATTAGGACTGAAAACTTTAATTTGATGAAAAGGCTCCACCAGGGAGACCCATTGTCTTCTTTCACCGTACTTTATACGGAGAGATTAAAGGCAATAATAGCACAAAAGGTCTAGGAGTTGCGATGGAATCCAATACAAGTATCGAAGAATAGGCTACAAATATCGCACTATTTTTTGTGAATGATGAGCTCTTATTTGCCTAAGCCAAGCCTTCACAAACACAACTTGTTTCTAACATTTTTAACTCTTTTTGTTTTATTTCAAGTTTAAAAGTTAACTTGGAGAAATCTTGGTGCTATGCATTGCATGGGGTGTCTAGGCATGATAAAGAGAAATTAAGGAATATTTGTAACATCCTAGTTTTTGACCTTAGGAAAACAAGCCTCAATCTAGTACTTTGTGTCCTTGCTAAGGGACAAGCATTTGCAGGTTGTCAGAGCTTGTATGTTTGCAAGCCTTTGTAGATGCATTCATGCCTATGCATGTTTTTAAAACATCTTTACAAGCAACTCTCTCTCTTTCTCTCTCTCTCTCTCTCTCTCTCTCTCTCTCTCTCTCTCTTCTCTCTCTCTCTCTCTCTCTCTCTCTCTCTCTATATATATATATATATATATATATATATATATATATATATATATATATATATATATATATATGACATATCTTATGAGAGGAATGTATCTTATATGAGAGTATGAGGGTTAAATCTGGTCCATATAACTATACATTGAGGGTTAAGATTTAATGTTATGTGACTACTTAAAAAAGTCATGTAACTTTTTAAAAAACTCACATGACCTAGTTTGTTTTAATCTTAACCATTCAAACAAGATATAGTTGTCAATATTTGTTCCTCTCACTCTCATATAAGATAAACCCTCTCACTAAATATATTTCCTACACACACACACACACACACACACACATTGTTGAAGTAGAACCCTTTTTGAACTAAATTGTTTTAATGACAACAAACTTTCAAGAAACAAATTGTAAGTCCTTTAGACTTGTGCTACTAATGGTTTGCCTTGAGTGCTTTGAAAAGACATGACTTAATCAAGAAGCATGGAGAAGGTGTGAAGCATTAGCCTACAGTGAAGGTGTCTTAAGCTTGGAGACTGTCCAACTTCAGAAGCAAGATACTAGAAGCAGAAGGCAATCATGTTTTCTATATCAAAGTGCATATATAAAAAATTGCATATAAATAGAAACATGATTATGGAGGTAGCTTTAGTTAAGGGATAAATACTAGACGCTACATGTGACTAAGAAATCATCAGAAAGTGCACTGCAGAAAAAAGAACAGTGGAGATAAACGTGTCTACGCAATTCAAAAGCACACACCAGAAGCAAGGAAGAAAATGTCATGCAACAGTGTACTGAGGCATTGCATCTGAAGTGACAAGTTCTTCTGAAGATACGAATCATCCTGAAGAAGAGACTTGATCATCTTCACAAGTCCTATACAAGCAAGGCAACTATAAAACAAGAAAAGTAGTCTTGAGAAAACTGCACCTATTCAAAGAAGGAAGAAGACTTGCCACTCGCAGAAGACTCACTTTGAAGTAGCAAAACTCATGACTATGCTGGAGAAAGGAGAAATCATGAGCCACTAACAACAATAAGCACAAACAACCACAATTTCGAATTTAAATTGTGTGCAAGTTGTTCTAGCTAAGGACGAAGGAGGAACCAGCTGTACTAATAGAGACAACACACAATGGATCACCTTGACCTCCAAGTCTCTCAAGGAAGCAGCAACGGTCATCCTCAAGCTCTATATTGTGTGATAGATGTAAGAGAAAGAAGAAGAGAAAAAGAAAGAAAGGTTGGTTTAAACGGGAGTTTTTCACTTCTTTCTCTTACATCTCCAAGCGCAAACTTCGCCGGAGCTTCATCGTTAGTGCACGAACAGGACGTTTGGTAGCGATGACAACGTCATGGCCGTCGAGTGGTGCAGGGGAATGATCTTGATGGGACGCGCGATGGTCGCTGAAGGAAGGATGAGGGAGTATAAGGAGTGGGGGAGAAGAAGAGGAGGAAGAGGGAGAAAGAAACTTATATTTTGTTATGGTTTTTAGACGCCAATATCTTTGTCTCATACCAACATTGGTTGACACAAGTGGTAGCGCCTTGTGTCCCTTAACCAAATGGTCCATAGTTCAAATCTTGGCCTTGGGTATGAAATAAACCATGTTGGGAGGGGAATACCCACCTTGTGTGCGCTCACGGTTCCCGACGAAGATTAGTCTTCCGACGATGAATACTTCATACCAATGCCATGATCAGCGAAAAAAAAAAAATCTTTGTCTCATTAATGGCATCAACTTTAAATGGACGGAAGAACCATTTTGAATCAATTAAAAAACATAAAGGACCAAAATAATCTTTTTAAAAGGTAAAGAACCAAATCGAATAAAAAAAGAAAAAGGATCAAAATGATCATTTAACCTAAACAAAATTAGTAAATATGTGCACACCAATATGATGTTAAAAAAAAAAGACCAGTATCTGGTCCAACCAAAAATCAGGTCCAACCAAAAATGGAAGAAGGAACGATATACACATGTCAAGCAAGAAGGCACATCCAAGATTACATGTAACGGTCGCAGCCGGTAAAAGATTAATCTTTACTCTATGTTTCTCTCTCTTCTATCTTCTTCTCACTCTCACTCTTTGATTCTCTCATTTCATCACCCCTTACTTACTCTTAGAATTAAAAAAAGAAACACACACTCACACAATGCCATAGCCTATAGCTTTGTTGGTAGATTAAATTGAATAAGCAAGCAAAGCACTCTTGTTCAGCACTCTGAGAGGCCACCCTTTTTCCCGGAAACTAAACTAAGCTTTCCGTGGTGTTTTCTGGGAAAGAAGTTATCATGAGAAGTGCAAAGGAATGTGTCAGCTTTTTTTCTCCATGTGGGGGTGACTGAAAAAAAATTTGAGCTTTGAAGCACCAACCAGCCTTTTCCTTTTGAGGTTGCAGACCCTCTCTCTCTCTCTCGTTTTTCACAATGCACAATGGAATCTCAGAGTTTCGAGGCTCTGTCTGCGAACCTCGTTTTTGAGAGTTCTCAGCAACATGGAATGCTACCCTTTTTTGGCTCCATTTTGAACCCCTAAACTTTGTTTCTGGTCAAAAGGTGAACCCATTTTTTTTTTTCTGACCCTTGCTCCAGTCATGTTGCTACTTGTTGCCAAACAAACCCCTATTGGATTCAAGCTTTTTTTTTTATCTGGGTTTGGGGCTGATTTGAAATTTTGAGGGTCAAGTGTTCCACTTGCTCTTAAAGTTGAGGTTTTGAGTGTGTGGTTGGGTGATTTGAGGATTTTGAGGGAGACCCCAACACAGCTCTTACTTCAATTAGTGCATTTTGGGTGTGAAAATTTGAGATCTGTTTTGGGAGTGTGGGGAGCTCAATCACTGTGCTCTTGGTGTTTGTCAAAAGTTTGATATTGGTTCTGGTTTTGTTGGTTTCCTTCATGTAATGGGAGAAGAAAATGAGGTTTTAAGTGAATTTTGTAGGGAGCTGATGCTGATGGACAATTAGAGAGCTTGAAGAAGAATCCATATCCAGTGGAGTGTTTTTGAGGTGATTGTTTTGGAGGGTTCTAAGATTATCAATGTCTGGAGCTCCAAGATTGAGGTCTATGAATGTTGCTGATTCAGAGGCAAGGCCTGTGCTTGGACCAGCTGGAAACAAGACTGGCTCTTTGAGTTCAAGGAAACCAGCTTCAAAGCCACTGAGGAAGGTTGATAAGTTGCTGGATGAGGTTGCATCAGTCAAAGAGAAGAAACCCCATCAAGTGTTGTCTTCAGTTGTCACTTCCTCTCCTCAGTCACATTCTGCCAGTGTTTCTTCGGTGCTCCGCCGGCACGAGCAGTTACTGCACTCTAATCTGTCCCTGAATGCTTCATGTTCATCTGATGCCTCTACAGATTCATTTCATAGCAGAGCATCTACCGGAAGATTGACTCGGTCCTATAGCCTAGGTAGCAGAAGGAAGCCCTATGTGTCAATGCCAAGAAGTGTTGCTTCTGATGGTGTGCTAGAATCTCCCCCTGATTGCTCACAATCCAAGAAGAGGTGTGCTTGGGTCACTCCTAATACTGGTTTGTTCTTCTTCTTTGGCTTTTTCCTAAATTATTAAGTAAACATCTTAGTACTGATTGTAAAATAACATAGGCCATAAATATATTTATGACAATGGTTATACTAAGTTTTCAGCCTTTTGGCAGATACTTCAGTTTCTTTTGGATGTAGAAGTACTCTCAGAAATGTGTACATTTGTGAATCGCCTTAGTTGCATTTAACTTAAATTTTAGTTCTTGAATATTTAAGTTTTACATAAAGTATATTCCTCCATTGGGATGGCCTAGTATGTGTTTTCCATATAAATTGTCAAATGAGCAAGCACTCTGGTTTATTAAAGATGCTTTTTTAAGATAGAGTTCCCTTCCACTTGCTTGTGTTCCAAATACTCATGGATGCTGTGGGTTTTAGGCACAATATAATAAAACATGCATTAAATGTGTACCTTGTTTTTAATTGATGTTTTTCCATGTTGAAGAGAAAGTTGGGAATTCTAAGTGATTAAATGATATGAACCAAATATGTTGATGGGTGTGGAGTCAACCATATATTTCGTAATAATTACACCATGATACTTGTTATAAGTTCTAAGTTCTGAACTAGATTTTTTTTTTCTTTTGCTTTCTGACCAAGTTTATCTTTATACTAGAACCATGTTATGCTACTTTCCACGACGAAGAATGGGGAGTTCCAGTACACGATGACAAGTATGTCATACGCTGAACAAATATTTTATGCTGTTTGGAAGAGGAATATAGCTTCTATTGGATGCCTTGCTTGAACATTTTTTATCTCTTGCAGGAAACTTTTTGAGCTTCTTGTGCTTTCAAGTGTTCTGGCTGAACTAACTTGGCCAGCCATTCTAAGCAAAAGACATATTTTTAGGTATTCTTCTATGTATAAGTTTTGTATTTTTTTTTCCTTTCTTAGCCTCAAATCTTTAATGTCTGGCTGATAGAAGACTTCGTCCTCAGCTGTAGCCTATTTCCTCGACTATGTTTGCATCATTTTTGTTAATAAGGTTCTGTGCAGGGAAGTTTTTGTAGACTTTGATCCAGTTGCTGTGTCCAAACTGAATGAGAAGAAGATGATGGCACCAGGATCTATTGCAAGCTCCCTACTTTCTGAAGTTAAATTGCGTGCTATAATTGAGAATGCTCGTCAAATATCAAAGGTAGATTAATTTTCCCTTGACTTATGTAACCTTCAGAATATGCAAACTCTTGAGTTAGTTCATTGATGTTTATTTCTTCTTGGACCATTGATTGGAAACCAAGATAACCATGGGATTCAGGCTTTGGCAGTATTTTACTGCCATCTGTAAATCCTATCTTCTATATTAGGTGATATTTACACCATCCAGAGAACATTGTAATAAGTTTATCAGCTGAAGTAGGTTGTAGTTCAAATTTCCAAATTCATTATCTATGATTCTAGTGGAATCCTGGGGCACCTGCATGTTTTATCCTTATTTGGATATGTTGGGAAAGTAAACTACTTAATGCCTTTCAGGTAGATTGGAGCTTTGTTTATAATTTTTTTTAAAAAAAATTTGGTTTCATTTTCTGCATTGATCTATGGAGGAATTACCAAAACAGGAACGTAAGTCAAACCTATTTCAGAAAAGGACACAGAAAGTATTAATTGCCAATGTAAAATTGAATGATCCTACTTACAGTGTCATCTTTCAAAATTTGTGTGCCAATGGTTTCCTTTTTTGGCAAAAAAATGTGCACAACCAGTTTATATGACCAGTGCTAAGTGCTAACACATCCACATACTAACCCATTACATAAGATTCAATTTTTATGGTTTTATGAGAGTGCTTTTCTCTCTTTTTTTCTCTTAGCCATTTCAAACTAAAAAATCAGGTCTGTGTGGTTCTGTTTTTCCCTTTTTTTAGTGTAAGTAGCTTTCCCCTTATATGCATGCAGTTGAATTTGACAAAATAATGGGACCACTTGAACTTAAATGCAGTCACAATAGTAGTTGGTGCACAGTTTACGAAAACAAAATGTGCAAATAGAATCAATCATTTCTGCTTTGGTAATTGGCAAATTTTCCCCCCTCTTTAAAAATAGAGGAATGCTAGTGACACTCTCATGCTAACACTCTCTCTGTGATTGGTTAAAATTTGTTGGAAATCACAATTTTAGTGGATCACACTTATCATTTAATGATTCTCTCTCTTAATCTAGAAGTGAGACACACTAAAATTAGTGATTTTCAACAAATTTTAACCATTAACAGAGAAAGTGTTAGCAAGAGAGTGTCGCTAGCATTCCTCTTAAAAATATTTTGCTTGATAAATTGTATGGCTTTTTTTTCTTTTCTTTTATTTTTCCTGTCTCCCTAACAAACAATTGAATGACTTAAAATTTCAGTTTAATGATTATTTGATAAGGTAGGTTAGGTAATAAAGATAAATCTGATGGTGGTCCTGATCCTTATTCAATTGCATTACCCCATATGGGACAAAACATGATATTAATATTCAGAGCAGAGTGAGCTTGTAGTAATCTAATTTGCAACAGTGATATGTAACCCAATTATTTGGATTCTTTAACCTGCCAGCATGCATAGCTGAGCTGGTATTCTGGTACATCTCAAAGTCATCTATCAGCACCATGATGCCCTTTTTCTCTAAGCTGCCATAATTGCATATTTTCATCATGGCTATGCCTATGATTGTCATTGCAACTAACCTTTTGCAGGTTTTTCCCGGTGCCAGGTCATAGATGAGTTCGGGTCCTTTGACAAGTATATTTGGAGTTTTGTGAACCACAAATCTGTAGTTAGCAGATTCCGGTATCCAAGACAGGTTCCTGTGAAAACACCAAAGGCTGATGTTATTAGCAAAGACCTGGTGAGGAGAGGTTTCCGAGGCGTCGGCCCCACAGTGGTATATTCCTTCATGCAGGTTGCTGGTTTGACCAATGACCATCTCATCGGTTGCTTCAGATTCAACGAGTGTATAGCCGCGGCAGAAGGGAAGGAAGAGAATGGCGTCATGGACAATCATGCTGAGCAAAAGGAGAGTGAAAACATGATGGAATCGGACCTGTCCATTGCCATGGATGACTTGAGTTTCTCCTCAGAATGAGGGTTCAACTGTGGTGTTAGTGTACTACTACTCTCTTAGTCTTAGATTTAGTAATGATGGAGGGGAATATGTGTATAAATCTCATCCAGTCCCTAAACATGATGGATTCTTAGATTGTAGTTTACTAAAAGCACAAGTGAATTAAATCAATTTGGTACCCTTTCTGCTGTACCAGGCTTCTGCCTTAGAAATTGGTGTACAATTTTTTGTACAGTTTAAAAGATCATTGATTAGAATTTTCTTTGAAGCCAGTGGGAGCAGGCAATAGATGTAACCAATTCTTGTTCTCTGTAACCATCTCATTGTAGAGAAATTCTAGGTGCTTTTCCTTAGACAAACACATATCTTTTACTTTTTTGTTTTAGTACCTGTCATAATTAGGGTTTTTGACTTTTTGGCAGGATCCCATAAACTTCCATCCTTTGGGTTGATTATAAAATTAATTTCAGTCCTTTCTTAGGATGCTTTTGTGAGGATTAAACTCAAGTCCTTTCTTAACAAACTGAGTCACACTTATTTAGTACATATCTCTCATTCCGCTGTTTAATATTAGACATCAATTGTGGGCCATTCCGATGCAGAAAACTTTATAACAAGACAACAATGGCCTAGACTAATATTAAATGGCACATAATAAGAGATGTGTTTTACTCTCAAAAACACACAAGAATCTCTCTCACTACCACCATTAAGAATCCTGTTTCGTATTGATTATTATTGGACCCCCATTTGAACCACCTTACACATGCACGCACTGTATTGGACCAATTAGAATCCAATTTGAAATCATGAGGATCAATTCTTGCATGAGTACGTGCCCGCATTAAAAGATTGAGGAGGAGCATTAAAATAATTAAAGTACAGATTTTGTTATCTATGTATATTATTATTCTAATGCATCTTAAACGTTTGATTTGTCGGCACACATGTGTCAACACAAGAATTACTCGTAATGATCAAAAGATTGAGGAGGAGCATTAAAATAATTATAAAGTACAGATTTTGTTATCTATGTATATTATTATTCTAATGCATCTTAAACGTTTGATTTGTCGGCACACATGTGTCAACACAAGAATTACTCGTAATGATAAATTCCCATTGATTTTTGTAATGGGTGACAATGATAGAACACTGGGTGTGTGTTCCCTGTCACTGTGGAGCAGGGGGTACTCCTAATTGATAAACAATTGCTGCGTTCTGTTTCCAGATCAGCAACAATTGTGGGGGCATTGCTTGAGATCTTAAAAATGATAATTGTTGTGACATATATTATGGTCGCGCGTGACATGGAATGGTTGAGAACTTTTTGCGTTCTCATGTCTTTTAATATTTACGCTAGATACGTGGAAATAATGATTAGAAATAGAATTTTTATATTCCCGTCCCGTGCTCTTCAATAATATCATAGAGAATATAATTAAATATAACTAATAAATCTTGTTACTAATTATCATACATGTTTTTAAAATATTATTTTTTGGATTTGGATCTTTTCAAATAAGAGAAATGTATTTTAGAGGATAAAAGTACCATAATAGCTATTAATCAGTTGAGATTGTAATTAGTTCTAGAATTTATTAAATATATATTTGATTTTATCATAATTTTTAACAGTTGATTTCCTAATCAACTATTGTGACTTGTAATGCATCTCCTTAATTTGGAGTATTCAAATCTTAATTTTTTTTTTATCGATATTATGTTATTCAACAAGATTTACTCAAAAAAAAAAAAAAAACAAGATGTATTCCCAAAAAACAAGATGTAAATCCAAATAAAAGAACTGTCTGCAGTTGTAAATTAACAGCGAATCCTGTTATTTAATACTTCAACGGTTGCCTTATGTTTTTCAATTTGTGTTTGTTTTTTTTTTTACTGAAAAAAAGATACTCAAATAATATACTCAATTTGTGTATTTAAATTTTATAATATACTCAAATAAAATACTTTTCATGGTTAGAATGTCGAGTAATTAGATTAGACAACTAAAATCCTAATTTCAAACCCCTAGAGTAGGAAATCCACTCCGCAAATTCAAGAGGCCTCGTCGCGTGATTGAACTGTGAGAAAGAGGAATGCTCTTTTAAGTTATTTAGGGTTTTTCTAACCAATGTCTTAATAACAACTTCACCCACAATTGTTCTTTGAAGAGCAACTTCTATTGCAACTTAACATATGGAAAGCAATCCGAAATTATTAAATTAACATGTCAGAGAATCTGTTTTTATTTTTTATTTTTTATTGAGGTGCTATTGCTCTTTTACTTTAATGGGTCCCACAAATTTAAATATGAAAAAATGTTAAGAAACTCTAACATTTTTTTAAATACAATTTTTTTATCATTAACTGAAATTTATTAAGAATTAAAAAATATGTGATTTTGATTCTTTATTTAATAAATTCTTATTCATAATTTTATAATTTTTATTAAATTTTAATTAATAATAAAAAATAAATAAATTATATATTGTTAAAACTTCTCTTTAAATATATATTTTCTTTTGTCAAGACACGTAACTGTGCTTCTTGGTGCTCTAATCCAATAGCGATCATCTATTCAAATGTCATGCAACAGTTTCTTTTTCTTTATTTTTTAGTCCAATAGCAATCTGAAATGACAAAGTGATGGTAAGAAAGATTTTTTTAGGAAGGTATGAAAGATAAGTTGAACTGTAAGAAAGGCAATGGTAAAATGAGAAAAAATGATAATAGTGAAATGAAAAAAAAAAGTTTTTTTTTTTTTTTGTAATTTATAAATACTTGATTTATAATATTTGGCTCACAACTTCAATATCTCTCATCTTTTTATAGTTATTTGCTTTCTCAAATTCTCACCTTATTCAAACTAATACAATATTTTTTTTAATTGAATGCAACATTCTCAGCCTTAAAATAATTAAAATTCTCTAAATACCTTAAACATGAAGAATTTTCATGTTTTTATTTTGTGGTTTCTTTCATCTACATATAGTATATATACTTGCAATGTCAAGTCAATATGAATTAAATTTGCAATCCCTAGCAAATAACAACTAAATTTGTCTTGCTTGACGGGATTTCAACAAGTATTAGTGGAGCGGGCCTTTGGAATGTTATAATCATGATGCATAATTTTGCATGATCTAGCATGAGCTTGGGACAGAGATATATTAAAACATATAACATGTGATGAAGTTGAGAATATATTTGTAACAAATATGGTGTATGTGATTTGTATACTCTAGCTTGAGGGGGAATGGTGTAGAAAATAGGAAAACACAAGAAGGTGGTTAAATTGTGTTTCTTGAAAACTTTTTTGCAAACCTTTTCACAATAAACAATATCGTCTTATAAAAGTGAGTTTATACGTGCAGCGGATAAAAAGATCACACGATAGTTTTTATAAACTAAGTTTTATCAATTTTTTTTTCTAAAACAACTTTGATAGAACATGATTTAAGGTTGGATAAAATAGACAAGGGAAGAAAAGGAACATAGATTTTATATTGGTTCGCCTCCGCCACTGAGGCTATGTCTAGTTCTTGGCAAACACACAAAGTTCCATTATCACTTATACAAAGTACAAGTATTCTTTCCCAAGCCACTTTTGGCTCTACCCAAGTAAGTTTACATTAGTCTCTTCAAGCGAAACACCCAAGTATTCTTTGATACAAAGCCTCTTCAGGCTTCAACAAATGAATCAGATTTGTTGGTAAGGGCTCACTGACTTTTTTATTGTCTTACATACGGCTACAAAGATAAGCTCAAAGTATAAACTCTCAGGATATACAAATGATTTTGAGAGCTGAAATTTTAACTTAGAGAATTTTTACAATGAATTTGAATGCTTAAGAATGCTTGTTCGTGCTTTGGTTTCTCTAACTTCAGCACTTCAAATCTTCAACTATTTATAGACTTATGCAAAAGGTAACCGTTGTGACTATAACGACTTTCGTTTTCGTCTGTTGGAGCATTTAATGCAACATTTAATGCATGTCACAAACTTGTCAAATTGATATGATAAAACAGTTTGCTTAACTTGCCTTTCCCGCACTCCATATCTTGTGTTAGTGGTAAAATATGCTTTTGTGCACTCAAGTACACTGCAACTTGCTTAGGCACTTCTTTTGATGGAATAGGTAACTTTTTCAGTTGACTTCTTTCTCTTTCATTGCTCTTCGACAGATTCTATGAAGAATAAAAGAACATTCTCTGCATAGGGTATCAAAGCATCGGAGCATTTTAGCATGATCATAAATGCACAAACTCAACATTCGTTAGGCCATCGTCTGACAAACAGACACAGACACTATGATGCTTTCGTCTGATATGCGATAAAACGCAGATTTCATAACTTTATATTTGTTTGCATAAAACAAAACATTTGAGGGCCCTAATTCGTCTTATAACTTAACAAAGGGTTAGATGTAGCACATTTAATAATATACATCACAATATTGCATATCTTGATTACTAGAGATAAACAAGAAACATGTGACAATTTTGATTATATGATAGTACGAACCGTAACACTATGGTTTTTCATAATGTATGTTAAGTGCTCGTTTAACACCGCAAGAGGAATTAAATTTAAATTTATGTTATTTAATGAGCTAACTAATAAAATAACATGATTTCCTATGTGTTTTGAGTGTTTGGTAACCTTTTATGCTTGTTGGGCCTAAATGATAGGCTTGTGGAGAAGTAAAATGGGGTAGGGTTAGAAGAAAACATAAGGCAATTAGGAAAATCCGAACATCTTCACAAAAACACTCTCCCAAAGCTTATAATCGAAAACTTGAAACCAAATCCTTATGTTCTTCTCCTCCTTCTTCTCCACGCCTCCCTTTCCCTATAGCTAGAAGAATCTGAAGTTCTACTCCAATAGAGATCAATTTTCTTATTCATTTAGAGCTCTCCTAGTGATTTCTAGAGTGGTAAGCTCTTCTCCTAGTGAGTTCTACTCCAATAGAGATCAATTTTCTTCTTCATTTAGAGCTCTCCTAGTGATTTCTAGAGTGGTAAGCTCTTCTCCCTCCTCCTTTGATCTCTCTATTTCATTTCTTCTTCTCCCATAAGGATTTCATGATGGGTTTTATGTAAAATATCGATTGGTAGATCAAAATTTGATTGGAACCTATTTTGGTATTGGTGTAGTGTTTTCCTAGTTGAATATATAGCAAGAGTTAAGGAAAGAACTCTTTAGGAGCTAAAACATCCTTTCTTAGGTGTCTCCATCAAGAAATCCCAAAAGTTGTATGGTAAGGGAAGCTTACTCTATCTTTGATTCTATGTTTGTGTGTTTTGAACATGTTATGATCTTTATTTGTTGTGTTTGGGGATAAAATTCGAATTGGGATTGGTTTGGTAGTCATTAGAAGTTCTATTTTAGAGTTTCGAAGTTCTGCAATTCTGTTTCGCTTAAGCGAGGGGTTATTCTTGCTTAAGCGAGACAAGTGACAGAGGGTGATCTGGGTTCAGTTCTAGCTTAAGTGGGTGTCGCAATGGTGCTTGCTATCTTCTTGAAAGAAAACAAGAAGACAACGGCTCATGAAAACGGTGGTCTTAAGTTGATGTTCAACAGAAGCTTGTGGTGTATGTTGGATGACTTGTGACTGGATTTGGATGTTGTATTTTTTTGAGTTTTGGAGAGTATTACAAAAGGCAAAGTCCCACATTGCCTAGGATAGCTTTCCCTCACTAGTTTATATATCCTTTTGTGTTTATAGCTTCCAAAGAGGCTAGTAAGAGGTGGAAGCCTCGCGCGCATGAGTTTGGGCCTCATGGGCCTTTCATAGTGCAAATCCGTCGATTTGCCCCCCCCTGCGCGTGCGAGAATGGGCTCTGTACTGTTTTTACACTGTGATTTAATAAAATTATTTATTTTCGGTTTAAGTTTATTTAAATTTAAAGCTTATCCGAAAATCATGTTTTTCATGTTACCGTTTTATTGAGTTATGTGGTTACTGAAAATAAGGGATTTTATTTTTGTGACCGTTTTATGTGACCGTTTTCTGATCCGTTTATGAACGTTTTAATATGTACGATCGTATCTGTTTTTTACCGTTTTATCTGTACGATCGTATCAGTTTATGACCGTTTTAAATTTACGATCGTATCTGTTTTTTACCGTTTGAAGATATTATCGTATATTTGGTTTAACGTTCATTTTTATTAACGTTCTTTTTTATTAACGTTCATTTTTATTAACGTTTTAATTTTTACGCTTTTAAATACCCATTCGTGCTACACGTTTGGGGAGTACCGAAATTACACCCTCTTCGTCTTTTCTTCCTCTTCTGCTCCTGGGTAAAACTTTTTCTTGCCAGTTCTGTGCCTCAGTGCATTCTGAGAAGTTCCTGTTGTATCCTGGGGGGCTTGCGCGGTGATCCGCGGATAAGTCCTTTAGGGCAGTGCTCTTGCACGCCTCAGGAAGTGTGTTTCGTCTAAAAGTGGCTACACTCTAAAGGACTTATGGCTGATAAAAACAAATCCGTAGCCGCAGACACGTCTCAACCTTCCTCTCCAGCCAACAACAATGTTGGTTCGATCCCTGCCAACTATGCAAAACCTTTGCCGGACGTCTCAAAGATTGAAGTGTTCGCTGGACAAAACTTCCGCCGGTGGCAGGAGCGTGTCTCCACTTTGTTAGACATGCATGGAGTCATTTTTGCTCTCACCACTCCGAAACCAGAATCCACTGCGACTGCTAAACAGATTGATGACTGGACTCAGGCCAATAAGGTATGTCGTCACACTTTGCTCAGTGCCCTATCTAACGATTTGTTCGATGTCTATTGTTCCTACAAGGAGGCCAAAGAGATATGGGATTCTATTCTCCTGAAGTACACTGCCGAAGATGTTGTCAGACAGAGGTTCATCATTGGCAACTACTACCGCTGGGAAATGATCGAAGGCAAGGACATCAAGGTTCAGATAAATGAATACCACAAGCTGATTGAAGATCTCAAAGCAGAAAACATCAACCTTCCAGATGAGTTTGTATCTGATTTGCTGATTGAAAAATTGCCTGCATCTTGGACTGACTACAAGCAACAGTTGAAGCACAAGCACAAGCAAATGTCACTATCAGAGCTGATCACGCATATCATTATTGAAGACACCAACAGAAAGGAGTGTGCTGCAGCAAAGGCAAAAGCATTATCTGCCAAGGTAAACGTGGTACAGGACAAACCAAATAAGAAAAGGTACGAGCAGAAACCTGATCACAAAAATAAATTTAAAAATAATATCTCACATTCTTCTAACCCAACCTTCAAGAAGAAGGGAAACTGTTTTGTTTGTGGAAAGCCAGGACACTATGCACCTCAGTGCAGGTTTCGCATCATGAGAAACGACAACCCTCCTAAGCCTAGGGTCAACCTGGCTGAAGGGGATGATGTTATAGCTGCGGTTGTTTCTCAAGTGAATGTGGTGACCGATGTGAGTAAATGGGTGGTAGATTCTGGGGCTACCCGACATATCTGTGCAAACAGAAATGCGTTTACCTCCTACAATATTGTGGGGGATGAAGAAGAACATGTGTATCTTGGTGATTCTAGGACCACTCCGGTTCTAGGAAAACGAAAAGTTCTTCTGAAGCTCACATCTGGGAAGACTCTGGCTTTGACTGATGTGCTACATGTGCCCTCTATTAGAGTCAATTTAGTTTCTGTAGCACTTTTGGGAAAGGTTGGGGTGAAAGTGTCCTTTGAATCGGACAAAATTGTTATGACAAAGAACAATGTGTTTGTGGGTAAAGGGTATTGTGATCAGGGACTCTTTGTACTCAATGTTTCTGAAGTTATGAATAAAACTGCATCTACTTCTGCTTATATGGTTGATTCTTATGATATGTGGCATGCTAGATTAGGACATGTGAATTCCTCGTATGTTATAAAATTGCAACGACTAGGCCTAATCAACATGCATGATAAACAAAGTAGAAAATGCGATATATGTGTTGAATCTAAATTAACAAAGAAAACATGTTCTGTTGTGCAACGTGAAACTGAACCTCTTAGCTTAATTCATTCTGATCTTGCTGATTTGAAACAAACTATGACTAGAGGAGGTAAAAGTTATTTTATAACCTTTATAGATGATTTCTCTAGATATACTAAAGTTTATTTGATTAGACATAAAGATGAAGCGTTTAACATGTTTTTGTCTTATAAAGCTGAAGTGGAAAATCAGTTAAATAGAAAAATTAAAAGAATAAGATCCGATAGGGGTGGTGAGTACACTTTGTTTAATGACTTTTGTGAAAAGGAAGGTATAATCCACGAGGTAACCCCACCATATTCACCTGAGTCAAATGGAGTAGCTGAGAGGAAAAATAGAACCCTTAAGGAGATGATGAATGCTCTGCTTATTAGTTCCTCTGCACCTGATAACCTTTGGGGAGAAGCCCTTTTGACGGCTTGTTTCTTGCAAAATAGGGTTCCACATAAGAAAACAGGGAAAACACCTTATGAGTTATGGAAAGGATATACACCAAACCTGAAATACTTGAGAGTGTGGGGGTGCTTAGCTAAAGTGATGTTACCAGATCCTAAGAAAAGGAAAATAGGACCTAAGACTTCTGATTGCATGTTTATTGGTTATGCGGAACATAGTGCTGCCTATAGGTTTCTTGTCCTCAAGAGTAATGTGCTTGATTGCAATACCATAGTAGAGACTAAGAATGCTGAATTCTTTGAGGACTCTTTTCCCTTGAGGTCTACCTATGATTCTGAACAACCTGTAGAAATTTCTAGTGAAACTATGATTGAGGATTTGAGGAGGAGTAAGAGACAAAGGAAAGAGACATCGTTTGGAGATGATTTCTACACATATCTTGTTGAGGATGACCCGTTGAGTTTTTCAGAAGCTGTTACTTCTTCTGATGCTAACCTTTGGAAACAAGCTATTAAGACTGAGATTGATTCTATTGTGAAAAATCATACTTGGACTCTAGTAGATTTACCACAAGGAGCGAAGCTTATTGGATGCAAGTGGATCTTTAAGAAAAAGTATAATCCTGATGGATCAATAGATAAGTATAAGGCTAGATTGGTAGCTAAAGGGTTCACTCAAAAGGAAAACATAGATTTCTTTGATACCTTTGCGCCTGTTACCAGGATTTCCTCTATTAGAGTTTTGATAGCCTTAGCGGCAATTCATAAGTTAGTCATTCACCAAATGGATGTGAAGACAGCTTTCTTGAATGGTGATCTAGAGGAAGAGATTTATATGACTCAACCTGAAGGGTGTGTGGTTCATGGTCATGAAAACAAAGTGTGCAAACTTTTGAAATCCCTATACGGTTTAAAACAGGCACCAAAACAATGGCATGAAAAGTTTAATGAGACTTTACTTGATTATGGCTTTTTTGCTAGTGATGCTGATAGATGCGTGTATACAAAATCTGAGAATGGTGATTGTGTCATTATATGCCTGTATGTGGATGATATGCTGATTTTTGGTACATGCAATGATATAGTTTTGAGAACTAAATCCTTTTTGGCATCTAAATTTGATATGAAAGACATGGGTGAAGCAAGTGTAATTTTGGGAGTTAAAATCATAAGGAAGGGAGATAGTATATTACTATCCCAAGGACATTATGTTGAGAAACTTCTAAGGAAGTTTGGATATTATGACTCTAAGTCAGTGAGTACCCCTTATGATGCTAACTCTCAATTGAAGAAAAATAGAGGAGAACCAATTGATCAAACTCAATATGCCCAAATCATTGGGAGCTTACTGCATTTGATGAATTTCTCTAGACCTGACATTGCATATGCAGTAGGTAGATTGAGTAGATACACTCATAGTCCTAATCAGGACCATTGGGATGCACTTGCGAGACTCATGAGATACTTGAGAGGTACCATGGACTATGGTATTGAATATAGTGGATTTCCCGCTGTATTGGAAGGGTACAGTGATGCTAACTGGATCTCTGATTCAGATGAGACAAAATCCACTAGTGGTTATGTATTTACACTTGGTGGTGGTGCGATTGCATGGAGATCAGCCAGACAAACTATTATAGCTAGATCAACAATGGAGTCAGAGTTTGTTGCTCTAGAAATGGCTGGTAGTGAGGCTGAGTGGTTGAAAAACTTCTTAGCTAATATTCCTTTGGGAATGAAACCAACCCCATCAGTGTCATGCATTGTGACTCTCAATCAGCAATAGCTGTAGCTAAAAACAAAATCTTCAATGGGAAAAATAGACATATACAATTGAGACATAATGTAGTAAAGCAGCTGCTAAAGGATGGAATAATTTCCATAGACTATGTGAAGTCAGAAGGAAATTTAGCAGATCCTCTGACAAAACCCCTGGGGTGGAACATGATATTAGAAACATCGAGGGGAATGGGACTTAAGCCAATTGAAAACAAACAAGTGATGGTAACCCAACCTTTGTGATTGGAGATCCCATGAATAAGGTTCATATGGGTAAGAATAAGTTACTTGTCAGTTCTGCTAGCACTAAAATTGATTTTAATCAATTTTTTATTTTCTGTCCCTTCCTATGGTGTGAGAAAGTGCTAGATACTGCATTATTGAGAGGCTAAACTTTATAGTTAAGCTTTACGTGGTTGTGAGAAAGCTTAACAAATTATAAAGTTTTTAATGACTTTCATATCCCTTATGGGTGGT
Organism: Pueraria montana var. lobata; assembly: GCA_026413185.1. Lineage (NCBI taxonomy): Eukaryota > Viridiplantae > Streptophyta > Magnoliopsida > Fabales > Fabaceae > Pueraria > Pueraria montana. The sequence continues at coordinate 38,565,585 of CM048656.1, forward strand.
GTATGATTTGCAGCATACACTTGATGGAATCACCTATTGAGTGTCAAGTGGGGCCGCTTGTATGAGATCCTGGCAAAATCTCTAGAGCACTCATGAATACCGGGCACGCGCATGGCCTAGTAGCGCAACACAACGATAACGGCAACTATTGTGGGGGTGTACTGTGATTGGTAGACCGCTAATACACGTCAAGTGTTTTTGGTTCATATAGCTTGCTACACCAACTACACTGTGTGTTAAGTCTTATCAGTCTACGTCTGGTTCATATAGCTTGCTACACCAGGTCTGACGCATTACATCCCATGTAATAACCCAGGAATTCTTTTCTTCTTTCTTTAAAAATTGTTTTATTTTGCCTTTTGTAATATGTGGGGGATTGTTGTATTTTTTTGAGTTTTGGAGAGTATTACAAAAGGCAAAGTCCCACATTGCCTAGGATAGCTTTCCCTCACTAGTTTATATATCCTTTTGTGTTTATAGCTTCCAAAGAGGCTAGTAAGAGGTGGAAGCCTCGCGCATGAGTTTGGGCCTCATGGGCCTTTCGTAGTGCAAATCCGTCGATTTGCCCCCCCCCCCCCCTTGCGCGTGCGAGAATGGGCTCTGTACTGTTTTTACACTGTGATTTAATAAAATTATTTATTTTCGGTTTAAGTTTATTTAAATTTAAAGCTTATCCGAAAATCATGTTTTTCATGTTACCGTTTTATTGAGTTATGTGGTTACTGAAAATAAGGGATTTTATTTTTGTGACCGTTTTATGTGACCGTTTTCTGATCCGTTTATGAACGTTTTAATATGTACGATCGTATCTGTTTTTTACCGTTTTATCTGTACGATCGTATCAGTTTATGACCGTTTTAAATTTACGATCGTATCTGTTTTTTACCGTTTGAAGATATTATCGTATATTTGGTTTAACGTTCATTTTTATTAACGTTCTTTTTTATTAACGTTCATTTTTATTAACGTTTTAATTTTTACGCTTTTAAATACCCATTCGTGCTACACGTTTGGGGAGTACCGAAATTACACCCTCTTCGTCTTTTCTTCCTCTTCTGCTCCTGGGTAAAACTTTTTCTTGCCAGTTCTGTGCCTCAGTGCATTCTGAGAAGTTCCTGTTGTATCCTGGGGGGCTTGCGCGGTGATCCGCGGATAAGTCCTTTAGGGCAGTGCTCTTGCACGCCTCAGGAAGTGTGTTTCGTCTAAAAGTGGCTACGGTGCGACAACGGTGATGGCACGGTTAATAATGTGAAGAAGTGAGTGTTTGTATGAGTGGTATAACGAGATGAGAGTGTTGTGTGTGTATGGAAATGTGGGCTGGTTGGTGCGTGTAAGTGAGAAAAAGAAAGTGAGAGTGAATGTCGGTGGGTGATGGGGGAGAAAGCCCCATCCAGAATCTTCCTTGCTCTTATTTATAGAGGGTTTGTTCATCATTCTAAATTGGCTTTATTCTCCTGGATGAAGTGACGGCAGCTGCAACTTGCAACTACTGCAGGTTGAAAGCATAACATATAAGTGAAGGCAACTGAGTAGGGTGGCGGAGAAAAGCTGGCCAAGCAACATGCAGGATCTAGCAAGCAGGATATTTTCCTTCTTTTTTTTTTCCTTAATGTATTATTTTATGTACGTTCTCTTTTTGTATTTTTTTTTTATTAATGGGCTTTTTCTATTTTTTATTTTTATAAGTTAGATTAGACTTTTATTTGTAAAATGAGTTCTAGAAGCCCAAAAAATTATTATTTGTAAGAAAAAAGAAACACATTATAAAATAAAAAGGAGACAATTTGTTGTTTACAAGAGAATCTTGGACATGTAGATTTTGAAATATTGTAATAAAAAGTGAAAAAATACTGGACAAAATTGTGTGTTCACAGTGAGGAAAAATCCTAGCTTAAGCGAGAATGCCAGAAAAGATGAATCTAGTCTTTGGAAATCTCGCTGAAGTGAGATTTAGGTGGCGCTTAAGTGAAACTTCATGCAAAACACTTTATAAATGACTTTCAAATGAATTTCAATTGGGCTCCTCACTATTGTATGAGAATTATTGATGATGAAAGGCTTGAAAGAAAATAAAGAGTGATGCTTCCTTGGTTTCCAAGTTTATATTTGCCTTATAAGACCTTACAAAGGAAAATAGTTACTAATATGTATATGTCATAATCTTTTTATTAAGGATACAATTACTTTGGTATTGGCAATGATTTCGTTAGTTATGTGATGTTAAGATGATTATGATATTGTTAAGGTGTTTATAAGTACATGAGGAAATATAATTGCTATTTGTTGAAGAAGATATATGTGTGTTAGTGAATAGACTTTTGGTGTTAAAACTATCCCCGTGTACATTTCAAAATGAGTTAACTTTGTTCTTTTATAAGATTTTAAGAAAAATGGTTGCTTTGGGAGGGAGAGTTACATGCCAGAACTCTGATCCACACAAGTGACCTGGTGGTCTCACTTAGTAGATATCCTCCCGAGTACCCACCCCCTATGTTTTTTTAACTTCGATTGGTGTGTCGGAGTAATGAAATTAATTTATAAAAGACTTAGTTGACTCATTTAAGTGTGTGAGGGATGGGATGGTTATTTTGGTGAGACGTATTTGGACCTTTAAGTCAAGCCATTGGATGGTGATGAGAACCCCTTTACGAATCACAATTTAGCATCTCAAATGATAAAAATTCAAGGATAAAAAATTTGGGAACAAAAAGGAAAAGCTGATTGAGGTATAGAAGATGGAAAGAACGACGCCACAATCCCTAAGGATGGATAAGTCGAGTAAGATTCGCCACTTTGAATACGGAAATTCAAAGATAAGAACCAAGAGTAGTTCCTAAGAACCTAGAGGGTTTCCTCTCACAAAAGCCTAAAGCTTTATTCCAAATAAGAGTCAAAACTGATTACAGAAATCACATTTGGCCCTATTTATAACTATTGACCTAAAGGGTTACCAAGGCCCATTACTAATAAGCCCAATAACTAAAAAGGCCTAAAATTAAAAATAAACATCATTAAAACATAAAAAGGCCCAACAAAGGTCCACGTTAAGCCCAAATTACATAAAATTCTATTTTAATATTTGGCTCCACTTTAAGCTCCTTTTGTAGCTTTTCAGTCCTCTATCATTCCCTCTCATTCTTGAAAGAAATTCGACCTCGAATTTGGAGCCAAGGTACAAATCAAGAATTAACACATGTTGCATATCAATCAAAACATAACATTAGGCCTAGAGATGAGATGATCCAAAATCTTCTTCTTCCAAAGGTTGCCTTGATCCTCATGTGCATCCACCTCTTCTCCAAATTGCCTTGCCCATTGATCCTTTATGTACAATTCTTCCCTGGAATTGACGCACACGGGAATGGATGACTTGAACGACGCAAGTAGTACAAGACAAATTGCATTGCTTGGAATTATTCAAAGACGCACAAATTGAATTGGATTTCTGAAATTAACTCACAACTTGGATTTTTAACGCTCCACAGGTCCAACAATTTGAATCCGAATTACATGAAATTGTGTAAAATTTGAAGGCACAAATTATTGGATCATGGAAATTGTTGCTACCGCTAGGATCAATTGAACGAACCAATCACGGATCAGGTTTGAACACAGCAGCACAAATTTGCTGATTGAATTGATGCAAGTTTCTTGTGCAATTTGAAATGCTTGATGCCGAAATTTGGCTATGAATACCAAATGATAAGAACCCCTTTACGGATCACAGTTCAACATCTCAAATGATAAAAATTCAAGGATAAAAAAATTGGGAACAAAAAGGAAAAGCGGATTAAGGTATAGAAGATGGAAAGAACGACGCTACAATCCCTAAAGATTGATAAGTCGAGGAAGATTCGCCACTTTGAATACGAAAATTCAAAGATAAGAACCAAGAGTAGTTCCTAAGAACCTAGAGGGTTTCCTCTCACAAAAGCCTAAAGCTTTATTTCAAATAAGAGTCAAAACTGATTACAGAAATCACATTTGGCCATATTTATAACTATTGGCCTAAAGGGTTACCAAGGCCTATTACTAATAAGCCCAATAACTAAAAAGGCCTAAAATTAAAAATAAACATCATTAAAACATAAAAAGGCCCAACAAAGGTCCACGTTAAGCCCAAATTACATAAAATTCTATTTTAATATTTGGCTCCACTTTAAGCTCCTCTTGTAGCTTTTTCAGTCCTCTATCAGATGGTAGATATGAAGGTGTCGTATCTAGGACCGCAGGGGATTCCAAATATGATTTTGCCGTTGGTATACGGTGGGTGCACAGTTGGTGCATAGGCATATAAGTAGGCACGTAGGTTGAGAGGTTGCCAAATGGGACCCTCAGCTCAGTGCTGGAGGAATTGTGGGGCTAACGGGAATGGGCTTATAAAACAGATGGGTGGGCAAATTCCTTTATAGGCCGGTGCCCGACCGAGGTAAGCAAATACCATGATCATCTATTCAGACAAAATCACACTTCTTTCATAGGGTCAACCCACGGGACTCCCTGAATGGTCAGAGAGTACGACTATGGTAGGGGATGCGGCCTATGGGGGATCGCTCATATGGTATCGAAACTCCATGGAGTAGATTCAATGTTTGATATTTGAGGTTGGCTAGTAGTTTCTGATGTACATCTATTGTAATGATAATTCATGATGATTGAATTATGATGAAACCTTTTGATAGATGATGTTTAGAGGTGATTTATAATAGTTGATGTATTGTGGCGATAGTTGGTCATTGAGCTATAATGTGAAGATTGGTTGAGATCCTCTATGTATGCGTTAAACGTTCTTGTTTCCTCTATTTTAAAATGCCAAAATTTATAATTTGAGAAGAATTATAAATATAATTATTTTCTTTTATTTAATTTTAAGTTGTGCTTTACATATGTTTATTCTGATAAGCTTACCCTTGCATGTGGCACATGTGGTTGTGATTGTGATGATCTCAAATATCGTGTTTGGGGGAGCAAATGGTTAGGAGGCAGATTCTTCTCTCAGACAACGAAAATGGACCTGCAAGGACATAAAGACACGCTCTTCTTCCTTCCTATTTTGTTTAGCTTTTTATATAGTGTCAACCAACTTAGGTATTCAATTTCTTATATTTAATGGTTGTAGTTGATGTTGTATTTAATAATAACTTCTAAAAGGGCTATGAGGCATATCAATTTGTAATTATTTGACTTTAAGTATATGAATGACTTATATATTTTCTTTTAGGAATAAGTTTAGCCTTTAGACTTTAAAACAATAAGGGGAAAAAAAGGAATTCACTAATTGTTTTCTTTCATAAACAGATTAAACAAAAAGCTTTGAATAAAAATAAACTAAATGTTTTTTTTTGCTATAGTTAGTTATGTAATGAAGGCGGATTGTTACACAAACAATAATGTCCCAACACCTAAAAGCAAATCCATATTTATCAAAGGGAAATTGATGTAAATAATTAAGGAGGGTCTTAAAGGAAGACTCCTTCCACTTCCTGATTAGTTTATTTTTTTTTTAAAGATTATTGTATTACAGGAAGATTCAATATTTGTATTGGCTTTTTTTGTCCAGTATTAAACTATCTATATTGACTTGATATTTCTATTGATTTTTTTTAGTATTACACTTGAAATATCACTATAATTCATGAATTATTTAAATATGGAAAAATAAGATATGCATTAAGTGCAAAATAGTTTTACACTGTCATCCAATTACAAATTGTCATATATGTTAAACTCCTTAACTTTAATAATAATTATCTTAAAAGTCATACCTACAATCATTTTTTATTTATTGATAGTGTAAAATTGTTTTTCACTGACCATCAAACTTTTTAAATATTTTTTGAATGTTTATATGTTTCAAAAATTAACTTTAAGAATTCAGTCTAATACATCGTGGAATTTAATTTCCAAAATATAAATATTTTAAAATATATTATGGAATTTCCGAAATGTATAATATATTTTAGAAATTATATTCTGAAACTTCAATCACTTATCAAAATATAATTTAGAATTTAGTTTCTAGAATGTATCTATAACTTCTACAAAGCAAGAAGTTTTGATGTGACACTTTTATTATTCATAAAAAAATATTCATTTTTTATTTAATGGTGGTCTGCTCATTTATATATTGAAGTTTTTTTTAACAAATATTAAAGTTTTTATATTTATTGTTTCATTATTAGACACACAATATTTATTAATTTTGGTGTAAGATATAATTTATGAAGTTATATTAATTTTTTGTACAATTAGAATGTTGAAATTTGATTGACAATTGAATAAATTGTAATAATGGATAATTTTTGTAAATAAATCAATACACTATTGCAAAAATTTATAGTTATTATTTTGTAAGTAAAGATAAAAAGGACTATGCACTCACAATGTAAAATAATTTTACAATGTCATCCAATTACAACCCACTAAGTATTGTAAGTTTTTTTACTTTTACAAAATTATCTTAAAAGTCATATCAACAGTAGTTTGTGACTGGATGACAGTGTAAAATTATTTTACATTGTCAGTGTCTCACCATTAAACTTTTGTAAGACCTTTTTTTTTTTTTTATGTTATTAGTGTTAATTTAATATAATTTCAATTAATAGGATGTGATGATATTTATTTATAACTATTTAAAAAGGCACAAAGCATTTATATTGAATATGTTGATCTTTAATTGTTTTAGGAATTAATCGACATGTTATTGCAAATAGCAATATCTTTGTATCGTAATTTTTTTATTTGTATTAATTTAATGTCATTTTAATTATTAATATATTTTTTTATTCAATTAAAAGAGGATATTATATGACACGTATTACAAGGTTAATTTGCTTCCATTTTTATATTTATGTATTATGTTATTTTTCTTCGTTATCTATTTAAATTTAATTAATCATTTTTTACAGAATTATTTAATCATTATTACTCTACCTATATTTTAGTTCAATTCTATTTTTTCTTTTTTATGTTTTATATCAATGATTTTTATTTGTTTGAAAAACTATTTTTTAATATTTGAATTTGAATTTTTTTTTACATATTAACACTTAAGTTATACATTTTAATAATTTTATACTTATTATTTAAATATAACACCACATTAAATTAAAAAATTGAAAATACATTTATTTATTCATTCCTACTTGGTGACTATAATTAGAAGCACTAAAATTACAAATTGATGACACAAAAATTATGTTGGTTGATTTTATTGACACATAGAAAATATGGAGAAATGCAATAAAATAGTAATATTATTAAATATAAATAAAGATATTTCATACTCATAACACTCAAATAAAATATTACTTTTATTATAAAAAATTCATATCTTAAATACTGATAAATGAAATAACTATATAATATTTTTTTTGTTGAAAACTAATCATTTATATTATATCTATATCTAACGATCAACATTGATATCATATTTTTAATAAGCCAATTAAAAATATGATTAAATTGTTCACATTAATCCTATTTGTTATATAATTTTTATAATTGAAAGTTAATAATATATATTTTAAAATCAAATGATGATAGAAAAAAGTTAGATATATAAATACTATACTAATAACTTTAAATATTATATTAATAATTATGTTAAAATTTATTTATTTTTTAAGTTAATTACTTAAAAATAATATTTCACGAACAATAATAATTGAAAGCAATGATTTGATGAATATGTAGTTAAATTTAACATAATTCATAATATTTTATTTTAATAAATACTTAACGATAGAAATTAAAAAAAATAAAAATCAAGAAATTGATCTTAAAAGAATTCAAGAATGAATTGACAATTCAAAATATTAAAGTTTATATTGGCTAAATAACTTCAATAACATGTGATTTGTATATTATTCCAAAGGCTTGTACATTTTAATCAGGGACAAACCTAGGCTTATGCCCCCCCTACCCTAAACATCAATGGCCTCTTAATATTTAAGTTAAAATATGAAATCTACCCCCCCTTAATATGTAGACCATTAATATTGTGGGACAACTAACCAGTCATTGTTATATTTAATCTAACATTTTTTTTCTTTTATAAAAAAACAAACATCTGCCTTCTGTTTTGTGCCTCACAGTTTTACTGGACAACCAAGTCCATTTAGTTCTTTCTCATAATCTCATCCACGTGTTAATTGAAGCAAAGACCTTATATATACTAGAGGTTCGTAAGAATAATTGTAATGTACAATAAAATGACCTTAAAAATTAAGGATTTCTAATGAGTAGTTTTATTGCAAATAGTAAACTAACTTCAACGTTGGAGCTAGAGAGTAAAGGCTGGCAGAGGACTTAAATGCTGAAATTTGGAATAATAAATCATTTTAGGCAAAGAAAACACTTCAGTTTCACATATTCAATTTTTAGAAAATTAAATTGTTGTGGATTTGATTCACCATTTGAATTTGATTTTTAGAGAATTAAATTGTTATGATTTTAAATGAATTATATAAATTGTTATGAATTTGATTCACCATTCCAAGTTTCAACAATCTAATTCACAAAAGACTTTGGCTAAAAGTTGAATTTACCTTCAATTTGTCATTTTTAAATATTATTTTATTATCAAGTTATTGTCTTTAGACTAAAAAAATTCAATGTCATTTTATCTTCTTAGATTATTTTTTCAATGTTATTTTTTATGTTTATATGTTTGGAAAAAGTCTGCAGTTATATTGTTGAAATATGGCAACTCAATTTTTTTTCTTTATTCTTAATAGAAATTAATTATTATAGTATTAAATTTTTTTTATCACGTTTACACACAAAAAAAAATTGCTTATCATGTGATAAATTTTCACCCCTACCAGTTTTTTCGGGTTCTGTCCCTAATTTTAATAGTCCATGCATGCATTAATAGTGGAAAGAATTTTTACATTATAAATCAATCATAAATTGTCATATAAGATAAATTTATTGAGTTGTACAATAACTATTTTAAAAGTCATATTTACCTTGATTTATGAATAGGTTTTTTTTTTGTCAGCAATATATATATATATATATATATAGAGAGAGAGAGAGAGAGAGAGAGAGAGAGAGAGAGAGAGAGAGAGAGAGGTACCAGAAGTACCGAGACAGTAACACAAGTTCCACCGGAAGATCCTTACAGTACCATGACCTATAGCTCCATGTCCTGCTAAGAGTAATATGATTGGTTACAGGGTATTTAAAGATGCAGGTGCCTTAAATAACCAGTAACCTCCACCTCCTATTTAAATAACATCACCAATCAACCACCAGACAAGAGACCACCACCCAATAGTATTTGGCCAACGAAGTTGCATAAAAAAATAAAACATAAAAAAAAATACACCCGGAATATGCTACCACCTATTGTTTTCAGCGCTCCCATTAATGGTCATGCGCACAACACACCAGACTTCTTACACAGACAGCACTAAAAAATTCTCACCAAGAGACATTTCTCTTAACTTACCACATTTCCCAGAATAGTTTAAGATTTCTAAACTACCCTGCCACGCATGCTCCTGGATCAAATGTCCATTGATAAAATGAGTAGCTGAAAGATGGATCATAGCTGGACAACCATGACCATGTATGGAACAGAACTAGTTGGATAAAATCTACTTGCTGAGGCATGTAGTCTCTAAAAACTATATTATTTCTGATTTTCCAAAGTGACCAGAGAATTCCAACCCACAAATACTTCCACCTAAAAATTGCTGCGTTGCTGCTGTGTATAAGATTGTGTTGCCAGAAATGCATTTCCACATTTTCTGGCAGAACCGTATGCATTCCCATCCAAGCATAACAAAATTTCCAAACTCCATCTGCTATTGGATACCAGAACAAAGAGTGCATAATTGATTCTTCCACACTCTTGCAAAAAGGACAATTAGCTCCACTGTCAGAAAATTGAATGTTTCTTCTTCTTAAGTTATTTGTAGTTGGCAATCTGTTTCTTGCTAGCCTCAAAATGAAAATGCTGATCTTAGGGGGGATTTTAAGATTCCAAATGTGAGAAGAGAGCTGATCATAACTACTACCAGAACACCTCTCGTACAGTGCCGCATAGGCTGACCTAACTGTATAAAAACCTGTTTGATCCTCCCTCCATAACCATGAGTCCGAGACTTCTTTTTTTAACCTTCCTCCCTTAATTTCTCTCTCAAAACTTTCCACTGCTATTCTTTCCCACTCAAACCAAGGTCTACGCCATTGATGGTGCCACCTCCACTCATCACCTACCCACTCACCCACTCAAACCAAGGTCTACGCCTTTTAGGGGGGATTTATGAATAGGTTGATGGTGTAAAGTTTTTTACACTAACAATACATGAAATAAACTCTTAAAAATATATAATAATACATTTTATGTTAGTAACATAATATTTTTCAAATATTTTATTTATCATGACCATATAAATTTAAATTTAATTCATTACAAATTATTTGTTTCATTCAATCCTTTTATTGCAGTTAGAAATAACAATAAATAATAAATGATCTCCACGGTTGAGATCTCTGCATTGAATTGTTGAGTACACAACCATTTATTGGAACTAAATGTTATGTTCATGAGAGATATTCTATAATGTATTTTTTTTCTACTACTTTTAATAACTTATAAGTCTAACAATATTTTTGAAAAAAAATTGTTCAATATTGTTTCTTCTCAATTTTATATAAAAATAACTGAATTTAACTGTGTTATATAATCAATGTAGCATAACTTTAATTTTAAAGTAGGTAAACCTTTGTTATTCTATATATTTTTTTAAATTATTATTTATTTATTATGGATATATTTTAATTTATTATTTTATATTAAAACATCCATGGACCAAAATATGAAAAAGAAATATTTTATCATGCTTTTTCTTTCTTACTTCATATTGATCATATGAATGTGAATCCCTCACAACATTATTTTGGTGCGATCACTCATAACATTATTATGATTACATACTATAAAACTAAACTCATACCTTTAATGATTATAGAGTTAGATTAATCATTTTATATTTTTTCTTTTTCAAATATTAATAAATATGAGATATCTTTATATATATAAAGTAAGTCTCACCCAACCCTGAGTTTTTTTTCCACTTAGAATATGGGCAAAATCAACTTTTCATGATAGTATACCCTAGAGATGTGTTTTCTCCTATGTGTCCATTTAATTCACATCTACTTTTTTACCGAGTTATAAACTTAACAAACACTTTTATTATTATTATTATTATTATTATTATTATTATTATTATTATTATTATTATTGTTGTTGTTGTTGTTGTTGTTGTTGTTGTTGTTGTTGTTGTTCATACTTAACCAACACATCTAATTATTCTCTCTAAAAATCATATGAAAAAAAAATATAAATATTAAATAAATAATATTTGAACTTTATTGTCACATAATGTTATGCAATACTTATTTAAATACATACATTATTTTAGGAAATAATTTTTTTATATCAATAAAAGACTTCTTAAATTATCATTTATAGTTTCAATCATGTTTTAATAAGTGACTTTTTTTTTCTTTTTATTTATTGTCACATAATGTTATGCAATACTTATTTAAATACATACATTATTTTAAGAAAGAATTTTTTAATATATCAATAAAAGACTTCTTAAATTATCATTTATAATTTTAATCATGTTTTAATAAATGACTTTTTTTTTTCCTTTTTATATATGTATAATTTATCGTTTCAATGATGTTTTTATAAACGACTTTTTTTTTCTCTTTTTATATATGTATAAACATGTGTGTGTGTGTGTTAGCAATCGAAGGACCCAATTACAAATGATTAACAATTTGAAGAATCCATTACACTTACACATCTCAAAAAAAAAAAAAATCAATTAATTATAAGTTTTGAAAGTATAAAACCCTAGGCTTAATTTTACTTTTCATCCTTATAAAAGCCTAGGCTTGTCTGTTGAGAGATACATGCTTTAGAAAATAATAAAAATCTAGGCCTAGGATATATTTATACAATTAAAATAAAAATATTTTAAGTTACTTTAAGGGTAAAGTACAATAATTTATGATATGAATTTTGAGAAAAATTGTCTTAAAAAGAGTCTGTTTTTAATTTTGTTTTCTAAGTGTCTTGTTCAAGTTCTGCCTTGGAATTTAAACTTGTTAAACTTCTATTTCTTCTTAAGGGATGAAGTGGGGAATTGGAAAGATGGTTTATGTAGAAACCTAGGAAGGGTTTCCATTATGGCTACTATGTGATTTGTGCGCTTGAGCATTTATGATCCTTGGGGGTAAAAATTGTTTGGGTAGAAATGGAACATGTGCAATTAGGGAGTGTTGGCTAATCACTCAAACCAGCACCTACATCAAAAACCCGAAACCAATACCTGCACTGTTTTAGCATTCGGAATATGTAAAAAATTACTAAATGTTAAATATGTACAAAAGAATTGATAAAGAAAAGTACATCCTCCTTGTGACCTATTCCTAAGGTCATGACCCTAATGTTGGTCTGCTAAAGTTACTCATATTCATAGAAAGGGAATCGCGTGGTGGAATCGCGTGGCTGATTTCCTTACAGGATGGTCATGAAAAGATTGATCAAGATTTTATGTTTTTGTCTTTCCCTCCTATGGGCAGGATTTCATTGGGGGTGTCATAGTCCTGATCTGTTAATATATAGTGGATTAGTCTCCTCTTCGTAAAAAAAGAAAAAACTTCTATTTCTTAGCTTTAAAACTGTTTTTGAATCATCCAATTTCGATTCCTATACGGTTAATAGGAAGTTTTCTAAGGCAACTATAACACCCTAAATTCAGGTTTACATGTAATCAACATTTTTAATTTATTTTAATTTAATAAAAGTGTTGCTTCATTCAATTCTCCTAAAAGAAAGAAAGGATAATTTATTTATTTATTTTATAAAGCGCGATAGTTTATTTGATTGCGTAAATCAAATGAAGTTAATAAAAACCTTAATGGATTTTTTCTCCAAATTTTTAAAGACTTTTATTTTATTTTATTTTTTTAAAGTTGCGTTTTGCTAAATGATTAAATGGGTTATTTAAGTTTGCAAGAAAAACAATGTAGCGTTGTTTCAATTACAACTAAGCATTTAATTTTGAATTAAGCAGAATAAATAAAACGAGATATTTTTGGCTACAAAATGTGTGTGTGTGTATATATATATATAGGAAATATATCTACTGAGAGGACTTATCTTATATGAGAGTGAGAGGAATAAATATTGACCACTAGATCTTATTTGAATGGGTAAGATTAAAACAAAGTAAGTCATGTGAGTTTTTTAAAAAGTCACATGACTTTTTTAAGTAGTCACATGACATTAAATCTTGATCCTCCATGTATGGTTATACTGTCCAGATTAACCCTCTCACTCTCATATAAGATAATCTCCTCTCATAAGATATGGCCTCTATATATATTACGTTAATTTTAATCTATATGAATGAGGTAGCAAATAATTTTGGATTAATATGAAATTTTGTATATATGATCTATGTGGAAGGAACTTTCAATCCAATGGCGGGTTTTAAGAAAACAACATCTAATTCAAAGTTATTGAATGGTGTAACAATTGGTGTAAGTTACACCAGTGTCATTTGATCCCTCCTCATATATATATATATATACACACACACACACTAGAAGTAAAGAGCGTCATAATATAGATGTTTCCCTGAGCGAAAATAATAGGTACAACCCCGACTATATACAAACAACATAATGTGATAAAGTAAGATGACTAAATATACATCTATCAAAATTTGAAGCCTAGGTCTACCCATATTAAATACATGAGAAAGAAAAGAAGATCCTAGGACTCAGAGCAATCATCACTAATACCCAATCTTGCATGTTAAACTAACCTCCAAAATAACGATGACGACAGAGGACCTCTAGTAGGATCCATGAGAAGAAATCTCGTGACCATCACCCACCATATTCTCCTTATAATCTTCCCCGAGAATCCCCCTTTGAAACCTTCGACATACTATCCCCTAAGTTCACAACTAGCGGCGGATTCCCCTAACGGGCACTCACCCAATCACGTCTCGGATTCTTGACATAAAAGGGTTCGGCGAAAGGTGGGAAGCGTCGGACCAAGGGTGAGCTCCTTAGATGGTGTGGCATCGGGAACAATAACTGGTACAGTTGGACCCTCTGAAGATACTTCGAAAGAGAAAGAGGATGTTGAGGGTGATGAAGAGGATATTTCTATGACCTCCGCAAGTGCTGCCATTTGCTCCTAAAATAAAAACATAAGGGTGAACTCTCTGCTTCGTCAACAGGCACACAAAAGAGACTTACAAAGTCACATGCACATTCTACTAACCATTACGATATGGTTATCTAACGATCACACTCGAAACCTATTCGTTTCCATTACTAATTCTGTAAATTCTTTTTCATTGGCCAGCTGCCACTGGAACTCGCAAAACTCAATGGTCTTACCCAATTGACTAGGATGACTGTTGGGAGTACACCTTTCACCATGATACAATGCGCGGGCTCTCACCAACTGATGATGTCTCATATTTTTGTCAGGGTTGCCGAGTCGACTATGTGATCTATCGTCACAACTCAGTGCCCTACCCCTCAAGGTCGCACTGCCTTACAATCATCTCCTAGGTACCAACTGTGGTCATCCATTACTCTGAGGACTAACTCCTTAACAACTATCTCTATCAGAATTATTCTTTCTCGTCATTGTGGGGTTTCGCTGCACATGGTACTAGGCTTGTGAATAGACGTAGAGCCTGAGACCCCGTCTCTGCTCCAAAAACACGCATATATATATGTACGAGGACATTTTGCCTCCATCACCTCTCTGTGGGTGACCGTGCCATTCAATCTTCGCCCTCGGGCTTTGGTATTCTCACAGCTAGAAATACCACACGTGACTCTCTTTTTATCTTGCACTTCCAGCAATTCGCCATACACTTGTATTTCCATTGCATGACTCTCAACACCATATAATCCAAAACGCGTAACAAATTTTATTATGTTTTATGCACACCTTACCCTCTCAAATTTTATAATTTTATAAATAATCATACTCACCATTTTTTCCTCCACACAGTCCTAAGTCCTTTCTATGTCCAACAAACAAATAAATAGTTATTTAATTAAATTCTATTAATAAAATTAAATCTTGCAGCCTAATTAATTGTGCTCTCTGTTAAGGTTTCATTTTGTCTTAAATGGCAAAATTGCCAGAATCACTATAGCAGAGTTCTATTCTTCACAAGCACTTGCGCTTGAGTTTTGTGAGCACATCACAAAATCAACAACACTATCACAATGTTCACCCTACAATCACATTGGTTGTAGCACAAAGGCATTCACAGTCACACTATCATTCATTAATTGCCCAAGGTTCACACTCCCTGGATCTTTAAACAGAACAAAACAGTGGATAAAAATACCAACTGCCTCACAAGATCACAAATTCAATAATTTATTATAGCAATTAAAAAATAATTTACATTGCACTAAAAGAAAAGGCAATTAAGAGTGAATTTCCTCTTTGGAAGCACTGAATGTGAGCTCAAATTGAATTTAGCAAATAATTTTTAAACTACAAAAATTTTATATGCACAGAAAGCTCTTGAATTATATTTTTCAAAATGGTAACCCAATTGTTTAGAAAAAATCTTCAAAAATTCCTAAAAATTCTACAAGTTGGAAGTACCGAAATTGCTTCACAGTGAACATGGTTCAAAAAAGTTTAATTTTCTAACACTTCCCAAAACTAAATTGAGTTGGAATTTTTACAGATTAAAGGTAACATGTTTATCTTTATAAAAAGGTAACTCTTTCACCCAAATTCTTTCTCTAGTGCTCCCAGAAAAAATCTTTTAAAAGCCTAAGTTCCAGACTAAAAAACAGAGTTAAAAACCATTGCTCTGCCCAAACTTAAAAAGTTAATTTAGAAAATGAAAATGATAACTTTAGTAATTTATATGGTTAGAAAGCTTGTTTTCTATAGTTTTTATATGTGTAATCACAGTTTTAAAAAGATAAGTACAAAAGTATAAAATTGCTCAAAACCGAGCTATGTTCATACAAAGATAAAAAACAGGACAGCCACCTTGTAGGTCATGGATGAACCCAGATTTGAGGTTATCTCACAAGGGGATTAAAAGGAAAGTTGTATCATTTTGTGTCTAGTTTCATTGGGGACAAATTTACAAAAATCCAACGGTTAGATTTTGAGAAAAGAGCAAAACATCGAGGGCTGTCCAGAGCCAAACGTGTAGACAGCCACTGCCCACTTGTGTTGAGTTAAATTTTCTTTGTAAAAACTTGTCAAATAATTTTGATAAAATTTGGGCATGGTATCCTTTGTATTAGGAGCCTTCCCAAATAATTATAGAGTCAAAAAGATAAAAAAAAAAAAAAATCACATTCATGCAAAACATAATAGATTCGGCCAAGAGGAGAAAATATCAAAATAATCAATTTCAACCTGTACAAATTTCAATAGACATCACAACAGCATCAAATGGAGGCATACATACATCTCTATGGTTGAAACCCCCCAGCTAACAACCATATTTTCAAATTGTGTCCATAAAAAGTTCCCCTTACCTAGCTCCTTAGCTCACACGAAGAAGAGAAAAGGATTGAGAGAAGACCGAGTGAGGGTGATGAAGTGAAGGTTCCAATGCTCACATGCAAAGCTTTCAAGCTTTCAACAATGCAACAATGATCTCCTTCTTCCTTTGAGGGTGCCACGGCCAAGAGCAAAAGAGGAGAGAGAAGAGAGGTTTTGTTGGTTTAACTTAAGGACTAAGTTGTGTTTTTTTGAGTTAATGAGAGAGCGAGGGAGGGTTTAGGTGTGTGTGGCCGTGGGGTTGTGGTGATTAGGTGGGAGAGAAGCTAGGTGTCATGGTGTTGTGGTGCATGGAGTGTTTAGGTGTCACTAATTAAGGTTAGGGGATTTTAATTACCAAGTTTAGTTTACACAGTGTAATTTTACACTATGTAATCGTAATGTAATGTGATTTAAAATCTTAAAAACTTAATTTCAAACATCCAATTAATTTTATAAAACTTCTTGTAATGAAAACTTTTCTAGTTGCTCAAATAAAATTTTCTCTGTAAAGAAATTGTTTACAGATAAACTTTATAAGAAGTAACTTGATGTGCAAGGTACTAGAATTTAGAATAATTAAAACCAATTTGCAGCCAATAAATTAATTAATACATAGCAATAGATATTTAAATAATTACTACAAATAATTAATCACAGCTCAATTAATTACTAGCAGACATTTCAGAAAATCAATCACAGACAATTTTACAGACAAATTTACAGAAAAGTAACTACAGAGAATTAATCCCAGATAATTAATTACAAATAGTTACTCACAGAGAACTTTTTATTACAAGCAATTGGTTTCATTAAATTAATCACATAAACTTTAATTACAGAGAATATTATATTTTTTGATTTTATAAATTTTTCTACTTGACCATTATAAAGAAGTACTTACATTATTTTATTTTTCATCATTTTTCTTATTTACTCAATTAATTCCTAATTAAATTACTTACGTACTTAATTACTAAGTTTAAATTTTCGGGATGTTAACTAGCTTTTGTGGGAGTTTGACGTGTATAACATGTAAAATATGAACTTGTAAAGCATGAAAACAATAAGAATGGAACCTGTATCGTTATTCCTTGTATCTAGAGGTCCTAATCTTGTTTAAACCAGGTCTAGCATTAGGATTGATTTGTAATTTGACTATGTTGTATCTCTCTTGCCTGACTATCTATGTTATCACAACCACACCCCTCCTTTCTTTTTGTGTTGCTTGGTTTTATTGATGGACAATAGGAGGAGAAGGAGTCACAGTCTAGGGCATTAGTAGTAGCTTGGAATCTTTCCCTTTATTTTGTACCTGCCACGTGCTACCCTTTATTCAATAACTTTCTTAATCCTCATGCAATTTATGACAATTATAAAATGAAATGACTAATTACTTAATACTAGTATTTACAAAACATATTCAACCGACGATAATATGCCTATATTAAAATAACCAAAAAATTTGAAAGGAACCGGCAGAAATTCGTCATTTATGTAAATGTATGTATAGATATCGTTAATATAAACGTAAATCTTCAATGCTATGGTGCCTGAGTGATAATTCCATAAAGTGTTGAGTAAATACTCAATAAAGTGTTGTATTTCTCCACATATGATGACTTTTATTCTATGTGGTATGGGAATGGATTCTCTTAGGTTGAATTTTCACATGACAATGTCATGTGAAAATTTTGTCTTCATATCTCTCTTCTTAAATACAAAAATTCTAATATGACCCCTCTATTTAATTTCTATGAAATGAGAGATAGAGAATTTTCACATGACAGTCACGTGCATGAGATGATCCATTCCCGGTACGTGCCCAAGCTCATTATTTTCTGTCTCGAGACAGATGCAGAAGCGTATGGATGCAGCGGTTCATATGCAAGGAATATTGACTTAAATTTATCATTATGATAACTAAAAATTACTTTGCGTTAAAAAGAAAGATTATCAGAAAAAGGATAATGCATTGTTGAGTCAAAGAAAGTGCACCACAATCAAAGGTCGGTTGTAATGTAATTATCTATTACATAAATAGAGTCTTGCCAAGATGAGTATCATAAGGTAAAGAACTCCAGATGGGAAATGCATCAAAAGAAACAACCGTCACCACCATCATGAGAAGAATAAGTCATGCTGTCATGGCACCTACAAGATCCGAAAATGACATCTGCCAGCATAAAACATATTAGCAATAGATAATGTAAACATATCAGCACTCAACTTTGCATATTGGGTAACAATCAATATTAAGGAAATAATCCCTTTGTCATTAGTTGTCTAGGGAAGCCTTCCGACAAAAAAAAAAAATTCGACAAAATAAACTAATCATGGGGGTAAAAGAATATTTTCTCTACATGATCTGTTGACTATGACCATAACTCAGATGGAAAATTGAATATTTTCAACAATATCTAGCTGTTTATTGTTATTCCACACTACCAACTACTTAAACTGAGACCAACTAACAATTGTTCATACTTCATAAATTAACATTTCCCTTCTGGAGTAATCATCAGTGACTTTGGGGCTAAATAGTGTTGTAGCCTAGACAAAGTGATTTCATGATTGAGGTCACCAGCAGCTTAAACGAGTTAAATATCAGCCCAAATACAGTCAGGAGAATCAGATATCAAGAATGATGTATTATAATGACCATAAGTCACCAGTAGAATATCACCCCAAAAAAACATTAACGTCACAAAAACACTTCGATTTTAAATATGATAGCAACTCAGGGAACTATTTGATCCCATTGCCGATTTACCTGCACATTTTAACCTATCATTCCTCTCCCTCACACTATGTCAAGAACCTCCTTTTGTAACCAAAAATAAAAATGATAGGAAGTAAGAAAATCAGGTATAGCTCCAATTGAAAACAGCTCAAGATGACTGCTGGAGAAACAGGTAGAAGTTAAGGCAAAAAAAAAAGTCAAGAAAAAGTAAGATATATCTAGAAGAATTGGAGAGAAACAATAACCTATTAACATTAAAAATTAATAATTTAAAGTTCTCCAATCACTCTGAACACCCTATGATAATTTATTAAATTGGCTTTGAGAATATACCAACATTATAATAAACATAAATAAGATTTCTATGTAGAATAAATGGTCCATTAGGGAATTGGGCTTGGCAAAGGCAGGAAAAAGTAAAAGGAATGGTAGTTTATTTTCAGTTATGTTTACCTCCTTTCTAAAACAAAACTGGTATGATACTAATTAGTAACAGCACACTAGACAACAAAAATCAAAATGATAGAGACAGCAGGCATACCCCAGTAGTCCTCTGCCTTGCCATGGTCTAGGTGTAACAGTTAAGTTGAATACTGTGCCTTGCCTCATGATAACAACTGGTACTGCACGACCCTGATTTGACTGAGCCTCAGAAGAAAGCCTTTGGAGCAAATTATCACCTGCTTCCACATTGCCAAATTTCAAAATTTGATCTCCAAGTTGTAAACCATCCTCTACTGCTGGTGATGCATCTGATATCTCGTCTACCATTGCAAAGGGTCGACTAATCAACACATCCACATCCATTGAGTTGGGGGATTGTCTCAGAAGGACATTTTGTGATGGTGTTGATGCAACAGTGTCTATAGTTGATGAGGTCTGATTATCTGAACCATCATCATTACCTTAGCAAAATGTCAAACATTAAGACGTAATAAATATCATTCATTATTATTATATGGAGAGTAATCTTAATCAAACTAAAGAAGAAAGGCCAAGTGGCTAACACAAAAGTTCATACTTAGGAAAACAATAGTTTTGCAAAAACTGAAAATTAGTCACTTTAACAATAAAACACGATGACAAACATTATCATCTTTTCTAACATCATATTATTCTTAGGTTGTATGGCAACTTTGCAATTGTATTTTGGCCACTTTGAGGAGCAGTGGCTTTGTCAAGCCTCTTTGGAACAATATTTGCCATTCACACACAGGGCTTTGTTTGAAAGAAAGATTTTAAGATCCTTTAGAAGTGGGCAGGTTTTGCAGGGTTGTTGTGCTTATAGTTTGAGAACATTGCTAGAACTTTTCATCAGAGATTTCTTCCCGCACAACTCATACGAGATATATTGGTTGCTTGGCTTCTCAATGGGTGTCAGCTGGGCTCACAATCTCGGTGCTGATGGGAGAGGCAGCAGGGAGAGGGAGGGTGCTATTATGGATTTGCAAAGGAATTGCTGAGCATTTTAAGCTCATGATATCCCTTTTTTTGATGTTATATTTGTTATAATAGGTTTTATCATACACATTATATGTACTTCTCTTTTTTTCAGTAGATTATTCTGCCCAAAAGGAAAAACTATAAAATGCAAACCCAAACCTGTTGTCAGATAGATAATGGCACAATCAGCAGATCACATGCAGGTAAAATTTTCTCATGTTCATCATGTTCAACACAACAAAAACCTCATCAAGTTTAGACTTCAGATTTTAGAGTCTCTTCAACATGGAATACGAAGTGCTATAACTTATGATGAACAGATGAAATAATGGCTCGCTCGATTACTTTGATTATATCCCATAACTAATTTCAAACCAAAAAAGAAAACTATGGCATTGGCATAGGAAGCAGGGCAAGGGGGACAATCAGAAGAGGGAGGAGACAACATCCAACTTGACAAAGTACAAGGTTGCTATGAAAAAAATTGATCCCAGTGTTTAACTCACTCACACATTTAGTGACTAAGCAAGTAGGTGCAGAAAACTAGAAGGCAAGGCAAATAATTAGAACCACAAGTATCATGCTATCATAATTCATTAAGAATAAAAACACTGCTAGTAATACCCATAAAAAATAAAAAATTATATACACAGAAACATAATTGCAACAACCAGAATTTGGTGGTAAAAGATGCAGCTAGACCACTATCACACACCTTATTGACAAACAAAACCTAAGTCAATAGAAGCATATAAAATCAAAGTTCCACTATGTAAATTTGTATAATATACAAGAACACTGACTCTACGGTGATACCTGAATTCTTGAAAGGCGATGACTTATTTCCAAGTCTTGCCGAATGCAGAATTTGTATATTTTGGTTTATTTTCTCAGTTATCTCGTTGTGGTCATTGCGCAGCTCTGCAAAGAGAAACGAAAATCACGATAGAACAAAGTGCCAGCATATTGACGCTAACGAGACAAGAAATTGGAATCAAAGTAGCAGTGATTCGAAGCCTGAATTAGCGAACCTGCAAGACGACGTCGTTCGGCTCGAACAACGGGGATGTCGACATCGGAGCGAGGAAAGCCCTAGAAAACGAAGCGGCGGCGTCTCGTCAGGTATGAATAAATAAACGTTTATGCAAAGGTTTGGAATGAATAGAGTATTGAAATTGGAAAAGAGATTGAAAAAGACAACCTCGGAGTCAACGAGATTGCCGGAGAGGCCGGGAGCGCCGGGCTGAGAGAGGCGAGCGATGATGGCGTTCATCTCGGCCTCCAAGGCGCTGCGCTTGTCCATGAGAGACATGGTTTCTGCCTTCACGTTCGTAGCCACCATTGTCACGATTGTTCTTTGCTCTAATTACTCTGTTGACACTGTATTATGCTACTGGAATGGTCGCGCACAGCTTCTCCGACCTAATGGACTAATGGAGGTTGAAATATATATTTTTTTACAGAATATATATATATATATATAGGTTTGTTAATATCCACACTCATCCTTTTAGTTGAAGTGCATTAACCATCTCGTCCAAAATATTTATGACAAAAAAAATCATTATTTATTTATTTTAATTTTTTTTTATAGATATTATAGTAATTTAATATTTAATTTAATTTAAAAAAAAATGTTTCTCCCTCCTCTTAATGTCCCACGTTTCAATGCATTCACTCTTTCTTACGAAGAAAAAAATAAAAAAGAATACTCCACGGTTAACAACAGACTCCAAGGATTGTTCACACTTCACAGACGATGATGATCTGAAACGGGCATACTTTGTTTACATAATATTTATGTTAATGACCAATTCTAGGGTGGATATTTAATAATGTGGTTCAATGTAGTCTAATTTTTTCAGCCATTAGATGTATCTAAAGTCTACAATTTTATGATAGACACTCTCCACCAAATTCCTACACCTTCACTGGATCTATTTACAACCGCCGTGAGCAGCCGTAGGAGGTGATTTTTGGCGGTGGCGCTATGTGTGTTTTTTTTTTCTCCCCTTTCTCGATGCCACCGTTGCCGCCTTCTATGGCATCAGATCTACAACTTCAAATTGCTTCAAATACACCCAAACCAACAACCTCCATGGCAAACCAGTCATTCCCTAAAAATCAGATATTGGCGCTGAACCCACCTCGCTCTCCGTCGTTGCGGCAACACCTCCCTCTACTACATCTTGATTTCCTTCAACCAAGCCATCGGCACAACAACATTGTTTTTCACATTTATAATCACCTGCGAGAAAGGAACCGCCGCTGCTGCCGAAGGTGATGCAGAGGTAGCTAAAGGCACTGCTGGCGACGGGCATGTCGACGACGAACTCGAT
Source organism: Pueraria montana var. lobata (assembly GCA_026413185.1). Taxonomy (NCBI): domain Eukaryota; kingdom Viridiplantae; phylum Streptophyta; class Magnoliopsida; order Fabales; family Fabaceae; genus Pueraria; species Pueraria montana. The sequence goes on from CM048656.1 coordinate 38,588,704, forward strand.
GTAGTAAAAGGCAGAGAGGAGGACAGCGGGGCTGGCGTAGAGGGGGCACGTAGTCTTGCTCATCTCATTATAGGAGGTGGAGAGGGTGCAGGAATTTTTGTGTTTTGAGTAGATCCGGTGAGGGTGCACATGGCGGCACACGACGGCTGGTAAAGCAAATTCGGTGAGTGTGTAGGAATTTGGTAGAGAGTGTCTACCATAAAATTGTAGACCTTATGTGTATCTAATGGCTAAAAAAACTGAACCAGGGTGAACCACATGACTAAGTGGTTCACCCTAGAATTGGTCCATGTTAATTTGATCTAATTTTGCTACAATGGTGCTTTCCACTTTTTGGCTTATGTTCCTTCACGTGACAAAAAATATATGCTCTGTAACGGTGTTTTTTGGCTTTTTATCTTATGTAACAAAAAAAAAAACACATATGTTCTGTTACGGAAAGAGAAGGCAAGCAAAGAAAGTGATACTGTTAGGAGGAAACAGTTCAATAATCGTGCAGCGATAAATGGGAGAGGTGAGAGAAATAATTTTTATTTTTAAAAAAGTTAAATACATAATTACAATAATATCCTCAAAGTAAAATTATCAAATCAAATTAATTTATTGAGTTTCTTGTCCAAAAATTTTGGTGTTACATACTAATGCACTATATTATCAATCGATTTTATATACGAAACTAGGTCACACAAATGGTAGCAATCTTTTTTTTTTAAGGATAAAACTTATTTCATTTCAGATTGAATAAGATTGTAAATACATTAGGGTACCAGATTGGATACTAGCATGAAGACTAGATGCTTTAGCTAAGCAATGAACAACTTGATTGACTTGTTTCTTTACAAAACTCACCCTTGAATTTGAAATATTAGAAATGATTGTCTTACATCTTGCCAGAATGGTATGGAATTCTGAAATGCCTAAATGTATTGATAACTTCGTAAAACTTAACTTAAAAAAAAAAACTTAACTTAATAAAGCAAAAAAAAACCTGAAAAAATAATTTTAAATTGGCCAAAAAAACACGTGTCAAACTCTCAGACTTTGACTTACTTTAAGAAGTTGTTAAATAGAAGCTTTAACACTTAAGCATCGTTAATAGTAGAATAATTAATAATTACAATTTAATTTTATTACAATTTAATAATATACGTGACAAAATGATTTATTTGTTAAAAGTATCCTAAATCATGTATATAGGCATGTACCTAACCGGGCTACATAATGTAGAAGTGGCCCAACTCACACAAAAAGGACAAATATCTTTTTACTATGAATTGCACTATGGCACAACAATAAAAAGTGTCGCTGAAAAAGGGAATTACTATTCTTACCAATCATTTTGCTATTCTCACCATTCATATGGGTGATTTTTTTCTTAATTTTTCAAAATACCCTTGTATAAAGAAATCACAATTCCGTTTCCATTGTATAGTGTACAGTGGAATCACGATTCCGTTATACACTTGTACAGCGGAATCACGATTCCGTTGTACAAGGGTACAACGTTGTACAACAGAATCACGATTCCGTGGCACAATTTTTTTAATTTATTCTAATTTTTTTTAATTTTTTATATTGAGTAATGTTTTTTGAAATGTATAAATTTAGGTTTTAAAGACTTGGCCAAAATAAATATACCAATTAAATGCACATTGGTTGATGTATCTTATAGGATTCATATAGATAGTTGGTTTTAAATAGTTGGTAAAAACAATACTTGACAAACATCCTATATTTTGTTAGTGCTATGAAGTTGCACATTGTTGTTGTTGTTGTTATTGTTGTTGTTTGTTCTATAATTTTAATAGAGAAATCGTTCATTCTTTCATTATATTAGCAGGCGCGCGCGTGTTGTTTATAGAGTTTACAAAAAAAATGTAATAAACTGAAAAATCAACATCATTTATATAATAAAATGTATATACAAAATAAAAGTTTATACAAATATAAAAAATACATAAAAAATCAACCACCTATGCGGCCACTGCCCTCAGTCCTCCTCCTCTGTCTGCGTCCTTGGCTGCTGCACTCAGCACCTAAGCCACCCTGTGCAATGCACAATAGTCACTGCACCAACTTATGGTCATGCATGCCCTCAGGAGTGGCTCTGGTATGCAACAACCTTTCTGCAATCGCAGACATCATTCGATACCGATCCTACACTGAGAACAAAGTAAGTAAAATTCATTATAATACAATTTGTATTTCTTAATATTTTCTTCCTAATAAATTATTTTTACTTTTATGAAACGTCAAATTCTAAAATAATCTTAAATAAAGCGTAACTTTGTATGGTATAAGAAATTATTTTCACTTTTATTTAACATCAAATATTTGTGTTTGGTATATATATATTTTTTCAATATAATTTCTCTTTCTTTAAATCAAGCAAACTTAACCCTGTCATCAATTGTCTTGTACATAAAACCCTTAATTTTACATTTTTTTACTCATTCTTGGTTAATTGATTATGTTTAATTGTTTTAAACATTCTTTTATCTAAAACTAAGTCACTAAAATATCAAATTTAATTAAAAATTAAAAAAATGATTTTTTCCACTTCAGACCCTAATATTACATCTAATAAAATACTTAAATGTAATTGGACCCTAATATTAAAAAAATTACTATTTGAACCCCCTAAATTAGATAAGGAAATATTAATTATTTAGTGAAAAACAATTTCACAACATCATCGTATAAGTATTTAATTTCATAAATAAAAAAATTAATTAATTAAAACTTATGATATCAATTGGTAATTACTAACCACAAGTATATTTTTTTCCTTATTTTTTTTACATGTTGTAACAACAACAACAACAATATATATATATATATATATATATATATATATATATATATATATATATATATATATATTGTTAAGTAATAAATAATGTTAAGTAAAAATGAATATAAATATAAATAAGACATATTTGGAAGAAATGTTAACACAAAAAGTCTACTATTCCATTAAAATTCTAAATTTCAAAATTAAGAGTGCACAATGACTGAAATTAAATTAAATATGACAACTCCGAAAAAACAACGATTTGCGTAAATTTTGATGAATAAAATACTAAATACATAAATTAATACTTATTACTTAAGGATGAGTTAGTAATAAAACCAATGGAAATGAAGGCGTTAGATGAGTTATTTTGATTTAGTTGCTACTAATATAGATTTAGTATTTTTTTATTGTTAATACAACATGCAATACTCACATACTTTTCTATTCTATCTGCGGCTCATGCATATTAGATTTTATTAGTTTTGTAATATATTTTGAATATTATATAAAATTGTTATTATTATTATCAACACTTAAATCATAACTTCTTCACTCTTTTTGAATATGTATGTCATGTATCAAAAGGCAACAAATACATTTAGATTATTAAATTCGTAATTGGATAGAACCCGATCCCTGACAACAAAGGAGAAGTTTATTAACATTGAATTATTGATGATGACGTTCAAATTTTACTCGGATATTTATTTGAGGATAACATTTCATATGTTATTAAAGCATTTCGTTTTATTTTTCTTATAATATTACAACACATTTGATAATGACATGATAGTCTAAGAAACGTATAATAAACAATAAGAATAAAGGGGTTAAGGAAATAAAATAGCGTTAATTTTGAATTTTAAAAATTTTAGTTGAATAGTTTATCTTTAATATAAAGAACCAAAACCATGATAAAGGGATGTGGGGACTTTTTTTTTTTTAACGAAATTTGCAGCTATTTATGTATATGATTTGGTATTTTTCAAAACCAAACTTGCTGCCAAATTTTATAAGCCAAGCTAATATTGATTTTGTATGGGGTTGTAAGGATTCAAGTTTGATTATATCGGAAACTCCTTCTCACCTTTAGCATTCTTTATACTATTTGGATTACCTTTTAATAAAATACTATTGTTGAAAGATATCTTCCATAATAAGCAGTACCTAAAGCATCATTCTTTTCTCTATTGCTTTAATCGTGAAGTTTGGTGGTTCATACTTGGGCCCAGAACAAAATCATACCCATACGAATTGAAAATTCAAAATTGGTAATATTTTCATTTAGTTATATAATAGGCTATCACAAAAAGAAAATGCTTGTACTATCACAAAAAAAGGAAATTACTTAAGAAATCTGCTCACTTTTATCATTGCAAATAACTGTGCTTTGTACACAACAATGAAAACTTTATGTGTTCATATATCGTTACATAAATTGCAATATTAAATCATAAGACTAAGCAAAAAAAATTAGGTGAATTTTTTTTTTTTGACAAATCAACCTCTTTTTGTCTTGAAGCCATTGCTTCCATTGATTAATTGTCTCCTTCATTGGCTTTGGGATCATTCAACAACATTTACCACATGCAACAACCACACTTCCAGTAGAAAAGTTTGCTCTCGCTTTTCATCTTCCTATAAAAGCAATATTTATTGAAAGCAAGGAGTCATATTGCAACTAAGAATTCTAAATATGCCCAGCCGAGAGAAGTATAAAAAACATATATAAAACATTTTTTTAATAAAAGTATAAAAACTACATTTAGGGATGCACTCAATGATATAATTAAGCAACAATTTTTTTTTACAATAACATAAAAAGATCATACCTTCATTTGGTTAATCAAACACATTGCAGGGATGCACTCAATGATTTAATCAAGTAACCATTTTTTCACAATAGCATAAAAAGATCATACCTTCATTTGGTGAATCAAGCACATTGCAATAGATGTTTTGTATACACAAAAACAAAAATGAAATAAAAAGAAAGAAAAAGTCAGAATAGCCAAAGTAAAAATTTGTCGAATACACGAAAACAAAAGAAAAGGCATAAAAGTAAAGAACATACCTTCATTTAGTTAATCAAGCACATCACTGTGATTTTTTTTTTTATAGATAATAACAAAAGTGAAAAAAAAAAAGTCAGAACAGAAAAATATGAATATTAGAGAATGCGTTAATTTAGAAAAAAAAAATGTAAAAGAAATATTACAAAGATGCAAAACAACAATATCAAAAGAATTCATACCTTTAGTATGAAGAACTTGCAGAAGATGCGAAAATGCTAACCTCTCTGAAGAAGAACGTTTCATTTATAGAGATAGACTTTAATTTGTGAGAATTTTGAATTTTGAAATGGCTAGTAATCTCCTGAAGATTTGAAATTGAATCTTACGTTATAAGCATGAATGGTTACCACATTTAAGTGTATCAAAGATGATGTTATTATATTTTTTATTAATTTCTTTTTATATTTATTAATGATGCATAAACGATGATTGAATATATATATATATATATATATATATATATATATATATATATATATATATATATATATATATATATATATTACTATCCTTTTAATTTAATTTTGAAATTTAGTGACTGTTTTAGTGCATGTGAAAGTACAAAAATAAAAAATATTTTCGACAGTAATGATTGAACTAAAATTAGCAACGTATTGATTATTGATATAATTAAATTTAATAATCAACATATTTTAATTAACATCATGGAATTTTAGTATATAAAAATTATTAAATATTTGATCATGTTTGAACGTGATACGAAAAAAAGCCTTGTTATTGTTTATTTAGTATATAATAATTATTAATTATTTGATATTTTTATATTTATATGGATTATCAAAAGACAAAAGATTTAATATTATATAATTATTTTATATACTATAGATGAAATGGAAGATGAAAGGTTACTTTAATGGAAGATTTAATGATTGAATTTATCATGGAATGGTATTGTATATTTTTTTTTGGTGGAAGGAAAGGTATTGTATATAATAATTATTATATCCTTTTAATATTCCGTTATTACATAAAACTGTAAATTATGTATACTATTTCAAACTTTAGGGTTTAGGGTTTGGTCCTTTCAATTATAACCTTAAATAATTAATTATCTGAAATTGCAATTATAATCATAATTTTATTCCATGAAACTGCAATTATGTAATATCAATTAATTTTAAAAAGTTTGTATATTAATAGCATTTACAAAATTAATTATCTTAATATTAATAGCATTTTCATAATTACAAAAATAACCTTACTTTTGGGGGGAAATTTTTTTGCAAGTGTATATTTCTTTAAGTAATAAAGGATTCAATCAAGTATTTGTTCAAATATGTAAATAAGGGACATGATCGAGCTACTATTCAGATTAGCAATACTTCTGAAAATGGTGACCAACCACCCATTGTTGATGAGATAAAGCGATACTATGACTGCAAATATTTATCACCCTTTAAGGCAATTTGGAGAACTTTTGCTTTTGACATTCATCATAGGTGGCCACCTGTGCAAAGATTGGCATTCCATCTTCCCAATGAACAACCAATTCTTTTTAAAGATGATGAACACATTGATGATGTTGTGAGCAACAGTGAACATATTCAGACTATGTTTTTAGCTTGGTTTGAAGCTAACAAAACTTTTTCTTAAGGAAAGGAACTCACATATGCTGAATTCCTAAGCCAATTTGTTTTTGACACTAAAAAAAAAAAATAGCAGCCAAGGAAACAAGGTTTCAGTATTGGAAGGCTTACTTATGTTCCTCTGGGCACAGGTGAATTGTATTACATGCGGATATTATTGACTATTCAAAAAGGTTGTATTGATTATGCAAGTCTTAAGACAATTAATGGAAAAACGTATAATTCTTTTGAAGATGCATGTTATGCTTTGGGATTGTTAGTCGATGATAAGGAATTCATTGGTGCAATTAATGAAGCTAGCAAATTTGCATGTGGAAGCCAATTAAGAAAGTTATTTGTGACTTTGCTGGTCATGAACATAATGTCAAAATCTGATGTTGTTTGAAAATCTGCTTGGCATTTCTTATCAGATGATATTTTATATCAATGAAGGAAGACATTAAATATGCCAGGTTATGATTTCATTAACTTTGATTACAATCAAACAATATGATTCAGAAACATAATAAATATAATGTGTTTTTTTTTTAAATGCATGTCTGTATATTGAAGAAAAATATTTGCAAAATCTTTGTCTTCTAGAGTTGGAAAAATTGCTAATGTCCAATGGAAGATCTCTAAAGGATTTTAGTTTTTTACCATAGCCAGATTTTTCAAATACATTCATCTTTGAGAATCTGATGTAGTGTCTACCATCAGACATATGTTTGCTTCTTTCTCCGCTTCATCATCCAGGCCCTCCCATGTGGACATCAGAATCTTCTTGCCCTTCTTTTTGTTGAAGATTTTCTTCTTCTTGTCCTTACTTTTCTCAAGATCTGGGCATTCTGATTTGAAATGTTCGGGCTTCTTGCATTCGTAGCACACGATTGGACTTTTCTCCTTCTTCTCCTTGAGTCCTTTCTTGTTTAGGTTTCTCCATCTGGATCCACCTTTCTTCTTCCACATAGAGTGGATTCTCATGGATATGAAGGATAGATCATCACCCTCGACTGAGTCATCATCTTTAGATTGCTCGTCTGATGATACTTCAGTGTATGGCTTTGGACGATGGTGTTTTCTATGGCTTTGGACAATGGTGTTTTCTTTGGCTTCTGGAGGCTGAGTGCCAGAGACTTGCTTTTCTTTGCATCACCATCTTGCTGTAGTTCCAGCTCATGCACTTCAAGGATTCCCACAAGCTCTTCTAAGGACATATCATCCAGTCCTTTGGTTGCTCTCAAAGCTGTAACCTGTGGTCTCCATTGCCTAGGCAAACTCCTTAGAATTTTGTCAATATGTTAATAGTTATTATAATCTTTACCATGTGCTCTAAGCTCATTTAGTATGGTTTGAAACTGTCCAAACATACTTTGTATATCCTCGTTTCCCTCCATACTAAACAGTTCATATTGACGAGTGAGAAGAGTGAGTTTGTTATATTTTACCTAGGTGGAACCCTCATACGTTAACACAAGAGTGTCCCACATTTGTTTAGTGCTTTTGAAACTGTGTACTTTATTGTATTCTTGTTCGAATAGTGCACACATGATGATGTTTCTGGCTCTGGAGTTAAGATAAAATCTCTATTTTTCCTCCTCTGTCCATCTAGCCTTGGGAATTTCGTTGAGGTTCTCATTGAATGGAATGTAGTCGCCCATCTCCACAACGTTCCACATATCAATATGACAGGACTCAAAGAATGCTATCATTCTTTGCTTCCAATAATCATATTTGACACTCTCGAAGAGTGGTGGTCTGTTCACAGCTTGTCCCTCATTTTCCATCTTTCTCAGGATCTGGTTTCCTCTGTACTGCTAAGTACTCAACCCAAGAGGTCGAGCTCTGATACCAACTAAAATGCAGAGAATCACATTAGAAGGGGGGTTGAATAGTGTGTTAGAAAAATCTTTAGAAACTTTTCACAAAGATGAAGATATTTCAACTTAAGCTTTACAAGGAACTTGCAAAACAAAAGATTGCAGCTATCGTCCAGTTGTTTAAAATAACAGTTCAATGGAACTGCGTTTTAGCGTATCGTCCAAGCTTAAAGCAAAATGTTTTTCGCAAATATAAAGTAAAGAGACTTGTGTGTATGATGCGAATAAGAAACTTAAAAGAATAACTGGTAAGCTTAAAAGCGATAGAGTAGAAACACTTAGTTTATACTGGTTCACTCAACCTGAGCTACGTCCAGTTCTCTTTCAAAAACCTTTGAAGGGTTCCACTAATCAAATCCTAATTACAAATAAGTATTATATACCCTGCCACTTTTGGCTAAAAGTATTCTCTAAGCCACTTTTGGCACACCTTTAATCTCCCTATGAGATTAAATAACACCCAAGTAGTTTTTATCACTAAGCCACTCCTGGCTTTCCGAACAATAATTTGTTTACAAGTTAATAGATAACTCTCACAGAGAGGATATTACAATGTAACTTGGATGCACAGAATGACTTAGCAAAGCTAAGAAGATCACTATTTTTTATCAAGTGTAGGTCATCCAGTCGTTTTAGTAGAGTTTCAGCTCTTAGAAAACTTGAATGCTTCGTTTTTGATTTCTTGAGCTTGATCCTCTATTTATAGGCAGCTTGATGAAGATATCTGTTGTGGGATCTGTGCCTTTGCCAATAACTGTTCTCTCATAATCATATGACTGTTGCTATGTGTCAGCTCGAGGTGGAGAGAAGGAGGAGACAACAGCACAGGCAGCGCCTCCACTTCAGTACGGTTTCTGCAGAGAAAAGCTTTTTTGTCCCCTGTGGTACACTTTCGAATTTTCAAATGAAATGTCACAATTGATAAGAGAGGGAATAAGGAACATTTCAGAGAATCAACATCGAAAAGCATAAGTGTACTTTTACACATTATGGACGCATTATATAATCATTTGATAGAAAGAATAGTGTAAGTTATATAAGCTTCGGACGCTTCCTCGAATGGACGCAGTGTTTACACAGTTGTTTTCGCAATGTATTGGACGCTTGTTTTAATAACAGCGCATTGGACGCTGTGTTTTATACTTAGAAAACAAGTTTCTAGTTACTCATTGGATGCACTTTATACATAAAGATATCTTGTTTGAGTTTAAGAAATACAATACCATTGAGGCATTGAACGGTGTAATACCTATAATACTCAAACATAAACCGTTAGATACTTTAAAATTTTAATCTTACTTGTTATCATCAAAACCAAAGTTTGAGGGGTTGGACATCGTCCAAAGTCTTAGATTCTAACATACCATGGTGAGAGGTGTACTCCTAACAGTCATCCAACTAAAAAATGTGTAAGACAATTGAGTTCTGGGAGTTCCAGTGGCGGCTGGCCAGTGTGAAATAATTTACAAAAATAGTTGTGGAAAAGAATAGGTTTCGAGTGTGATTGTTAGAGAAACACATCGTGGTGGTTAGCGGGATTGTGTTTAGGACTGTCAAGTTGTTCTGTGTGTACTGCTTGATGAACCAGAGAGTTTACCCTCTGTTTATTTTCTTTTAGGAACCGGTGACAGTACCTATGGAGATCGCAAAGATGCTATCGTCGTCATCTCTCCTCTTTCGGAGAGTCTTCGAGGGGTCATTTGTACCCGTTACTATTTTTTATGCCACATCATCAGAGGAGTTAACATTTGGTTCGACGCTTCCCTCCTTTCGTCGAACCCCTTTATGTCAAGAATTGGAGGCGTAATTGGGTGAGTGCCCGTCAGGGGGATCCGCCGCTAGTCGTGAACTTAGGAAATAGTGAGTCAAGGTTTTTAAGAAGGATTTAGAGAACTTTGAGGAAGATTCCGTGAAGGATCCTATGGACGATGACCACTATATTTCTTCTCAGGGATCTTGTTAAGACCCTCTGCCATCCTATTTCTTGTGATTAGTCTAACATGCAGGGTTGGGTTTAGAGATGACTGCTCTGAGACTAGGTTTTCCCCTTTTTATGTATTTGAGTATGGGTAGACCTAAGTTTCAGATTTTTGGTATGTATATTCAACTTTGGTACTCTATTACCCTATGTATTTGGTATATACTTTGGGGATGTATATTTTACTATTGTTCCAAAAAATATTTGAGTTATGAAATTCTTTATTTCATGTATATATGTATATCTGGTAACAGAAAAATAACCCGTTTTCAATTATTAAGCGAAGCATAACTTTTGAAATAGAAATCAAAATAATAAGTTTTTAACAACTTGGTAAAAATTCCAACTTATGTTTTCTAATTACACTTGATTTGCATAATTAAACAAGCTATCATGTTTTAGAAAATAAATAAATAAAGGATTTCTTCTTTCTTTTATAAGAATTGAATAAAGTAACATGCCTATTAAATTAAAATAAGTTTAAAATGAGAATATATGTAAACTCGGATTTAGGGTGTTACATTAGGTGGCCCCAAAGGCAACATGCCGATATTTCCTACTGCATTAGACGGTCTCCTTGCCAAGTTAACCTGTCCAATCACAGCAGTGTTTTGGTTATGCGGATCAGTAAACAAACCATGCCCCCCGGGTGTCTGGTTATTCATAACCATAGGTGACATAGGTGACACAGGATTATTATAAGGTACAGTATTGAAAAGAGGTACCTGCGTATAATTCGGCTGGCCTATTGGAACAAGTCATGTCGAAGACGAAGTTGTATGGACGTTAGACATAGGCATCATATTCAATAATCCCATTCCATTAAATGGCGCCTGAACATGATTCCCTTGCCCTTGGGTGGGCGATACTGCCTGAAATACATTCGTCTGAACCCCCGCTGGAGGTCCTAACAAAATGGTATTCGGCTGAATCACACCCAGTTGATTGTGTGTTGTAAGGCATCCAAAACTCAACACTCCTTGGAGCATTTCCTCATTCTAGTTCACTCATTGACCTAGGTGTGCATTACCTCCTTGCGAAAAAGAAGTTGTTGAGCTTTCAACTGGCCTTGAAGACCTGATGTCTATTAAGTTGATTCAACAACTTTCATTCCTAGTGTTCCCGAATGTAAATACACTATTCATGTAAAGATCTGTATTGATTAACATATGTTTAACACCTTTTCTAGGATTTATTTTTGTAAGGAATGTATTTTAGGTTCCCTTAGCTTATAATTTTAGGTTCCCTTATTATTTTTGTAAGTCAAGTTCTTCCCTCCCCCCTCCAATCTTTTGTACTTCCTTTCGTTTTTCTTTAATAATATTTTAGTGAATACAAATGATAGATAATTGTTAGAATGCCAACTTGGTTGGGATTGCAACATTTATTGTAATACATTAGCACACTATTTTGTCTTAAAAAAATGTAAATATAAAATTATAACTATTAACTTAAAAATAACAATTAAGATTTTAACAATTTTATAGCTTATTATGTATTACCTTCATTCCTATTTATAAGATCCAATTACCTAATTCATCAGAATTAAGTAAAATAATTAATTTAATTGATAGCAATAATACTCCCTCTCTTCTATTCTGATCAATACAATCTTTCTTATTTAATTAGGGATATTTTAGTCTAAAAATAATTAATGTAAGGGACATTATGAATTGGATCTTATAAAAAAGAATAAGCATCATTTCTAGTTTGGGTCTTATAAATAGGAATAAAGGTAATATATGTTTTTATTAAAACTCCAACCATTAATTTCTAATCAATAATTATAATTTGACATTTTAATTTTTAAAGTACATTACTCGACATTCTAATCGATAATTATAATTCGAAATTTTAATTATTAGACCATCTTCCATGCTTGTTTAATGTTAAAGAATATTAAAAAAAATGCATTAATATCATCCCTCAACATTTTTTAGATTTTCTTGAGAATTTAAATACAATTGGGAAAGACAATAGATAAGATGAGTAAAAAATAATTCCCATCCTTGCATTTTTTTTAAAGGAAAAATGCTAATAACACACTATAACAAACTTTTTTTAAACATTTTTCATTGTGCCTATTTCTTTGGGATAGGAAAAATTAATCTGCAAAATGCAAAGTATTGTACCTGGCTGATACTTAATTATGATTGTAAAGAGGCTGATGATCTGAGAAAAAGGGATTTTTCATAAAAGCATATCACATAAAGTGATATTACATATTACACTTCATATTACAGGATAAATAATTTTAAAAACATATCACATAAAGTGTATTATATTTTTTTTAAATGAGTTGTATTATAAAATAAATGTAATACAATTAATTTTAGAGCTTAAGATTAAATAGAAAATTAACCTCTTAATAGTGATTAATTGAGTAATTAAGAAAAATAATGGAAATAATTAAAATAAGTATTACTTAAAAAGGATTAAGTAGAGACATTACATGATTAGTGGAGGGAATTCAAAATTTGAAAGGTCAAAGATAGACTCACTTTGGTCAAAGTCAATGAGAAGGGATTTGGTCAACTCATTAATGACATTGTTGTAATTAAGTGAAACTTAAGTCTAGAATCTAAAATTAGACTTTTAAGAGCATGATTAGCTTACTAATGGGTCTAGAATAACTTTAATTAGTAAAATTAGTTGTCCTAAAGTAATTAGTGATTTAGAAGATTTAATCAATATAATTAAACAAAATAGAGTGCAATTTGTTTAATTAAAATAGAATGTGATTTGTTTAATTAAAGCCTAAAAAGAATTAGTTAGCAACTAAATGAATGTGAGGCATTAAATCTTAATTAATGAAGTGAAAATAATTAGTAAATCAAGTTTTGACCATGATTTGACCAAAAGTCAAATATGGTCAAATGAAGGAATATTCTCATTAATGACATTTTCGTAATTATGAGATTTTGATCTTAAAAATTTATTTTGGGCTTAGATAAAATTTTGATAATTATGATTAAGCATAGAAATGACCTAAGTTCATCAAAAAATAATTAAATTGAATTAATTATTAATTTTAGCAATTTATTTAGTATTTTGGACCTAGAAAATTCATTTTAAATCCAAATTGAGTGATTTCAAAGGCATTGACTTTAGAAAATTAAATGCTATGTTTTAAAAACATATTAGAGCTAAAAAAAAAAATTAAAACCTATGACAGCTAGATACCCTAAACATAATTTTTTTTTAAATCTTTTTTTAAAAAAAAAGTGGGGCCTACCCTTCTAGGGTTTGGGGCCCCCTTACCCCCTTTGTGGCCGTCGGTTTTGAGGAGAGAGGAGGGAGAGAGAAGTCCAAAACTCTCTCTTGTTGAGAAGAAAGGTAAGCTCCTCCTTCTCTCTAGATCTTCTCTTCTTCTCTCTAACTTCTCTAACCCTCACTCTTTTTCTTTGATTCTTGGCTATGTTGTAAAGCTTGAGAAGCTCTACACTTGGGTGGTTCCCTTTTTTGCATTTGGGCACTTCCTACTCCTAAAGCTAAGGTATGTGAGGGATTTTCTACACTTCTTGATCCTAAAACTTGTTGTATTGAGACCTAGAGTGATGGGTCTATGTGGTATGTTGACATATTTGATTTTTTTAGTCTTGAACTTGTGTGAAAATGTGGAATCCCGTACTGCCTTGTGTGCTGTGAAAAATGGGTACTTCTTTTTGATGTTTTGGACCTCAAAAATGGGTTCTTTGGGTTCAAAAACCTTGGGTTACATATAAAATATGTTACATTTGAACACTTGAGCTATTTGTTATGATTGTCTTAAAGTTTTGAATTATTTATGTAAGTTATACTCTGTTTTTGGGGAACTTGATATTGAGGCTGCATTATGTTGTTTTTGACACCAAAAGTGGTTTTCCCATGTTCCAAAATGTAGGAATGCATATGTGGAATGTTGGAAATGAATTGTTAAATCTTTCGCAAAATTATTTTCTTGCAAAATGTAAGTTTTGGGCACTATTGAGACTGTTTTGTCAACTGGGATTAATGGTGCTGATCAATTATTGCTAAGACCGAGAGGATGTGACCTCCGGCATTGATATGAATTGTTGGATAATTCCTGTGAATGTATTACTTGTTGTGATTTGAGTCCGAGGGACTTTGTCCCTCGACAATGCATGTTGGTTTTTGCTTGTGCATGAGTAGGATAGATGAGTTTGGGGTGCCCGAGGCACTAGAGTGTGTGCAAGTGGATATATATCCACCTCAAAGAGTCATGTTGTTCATGACATTGAGAGGCGAGAAGGGACCAAGCCCTTCTCCTCTTGTCGTACGGGGAGTAGTGAATGACGTTCATGTCATTCGTCTTGCATGGGATGACGCACGCTACGACGAGACATATAATGTAAAGAGGGCATCGGTGACAAAGACAAGATGGATTTAGAGAGACAATGTTATTAATCAGAGATGGGGCTTGACTCCATGCTCGGTGGGGAGGGTCCTCTAACATCCTCTTGGCAGTACCGTTGAAACCAATTGTACTACGAAATACATCTCGCGACGTGAAAAACATGTGAGGAATCATTATGAGGAGTGGATGATTATAGCTGGTACACTAGGGGATAGTTCGTCATCTCAAAGGAAGCTTAGGGAAATGGTGTTAGGTTGTGATAACCTGGCTAAGGTTATAAGTCCAGTTAGTACGAGGGACTCACATAACCGGCTTGGCATTCCCGACAAAGACAAAGCTATATCCATGGTTGGTGAGAACGACGTGTCACTAAGTACCTGACATGAGTCGTGTGATCCCAATTCGTCATCCACACAATTGCGTAAGACCATTAAAACCTGGGAGGTTTAATGGAAGTGGGGCCCATAGGAATAGATATTATGGGATAGAAAATTGGACTAGGTTTACCGTGAGTGGTTAATGCTAGTAAGCCACACGCAGTGGTTGTATAAGTTGTTTAGGACAATAAGTCCAATTGTTTGTGGCAACCAAGGAGATAGAGAATTCACTCCCATGTTTTTATTTTTTTCAGATGAAAATGGTTGACCTTGTGCGAATGATGAAGACGGAGTGGAAACACTATGCCAAGTGCCAATAATGCAAATGGATATGTTCAAGGAAGAAGATGATCCTCCCGAGGATGCCTCACGAGTTTAATGGGTATTGAGTTATAATTTTCATTGAGTCACTGCTCTGAGTCTCAGTCCTTTCTTCTATAAATGAGGGTAGACTGGGATTTAGTATTATGATGTATCATTTTCCTTCATGTGACTCATTTGAAAAACAATGTATTCATTTTTAAGGATGTAAAAGTGTATTCAGTTATGTGTAATAGAATTATCTAATGATGAAATTGAGGATGTTTAAAAGAAGTTCCATTATGTTTTAATGGTTTACCATGGCTATGATGTTTTAATGAATTCCTGTGCATCGCACCAATACTATCTTCAGTGGGTTACAAGAAGCTATTTATAAAGGGGAAACAAATGCATCTTTTGCAAGAAAACGAATAATACTGCCTCGATCATTTACTGGAGGAGCAAGATATATGTTTAATAACTGTTAGGATGCTATGGCCATATGCAAAAGATTTGGTTGTCCAAATTTATTCATAACAATAACATGTAACACAAATTGTCCTGAGATTCATGAATTCCTTTCTCAAAGCAAGCTAATAGCAGCTGACATACCTGATATTGTCTGTAGAGTTTTCAAAATGAAATTGGACCATTGATGGAAGACTTGAGAAAAAATAAAGTCTTTGAAAAAGTTAATGCAGGCAAGTATTTTATCCAAACTTTTTGTTTTGTTTTAATTTTATTCGAACTGATAAATTATTTATAATTTCTTTTTTTTTTCATTTTACTGAAACAGGAATCTACATTATTAAGTTTCAAAAAGGCGGACTTCCTCATGCTCATATTCTTATATGGTTGGATGGGGGAAAATTGATTAACTACTGCAAGTGATATTGGCAAAGTCATCTCAACTGAGTTACCTCTTGCAGATTTATATCTGAGATTAGTAGAAGTAGTTCAAAATTTCATGATCCATGGTCCCTGTGGAGTTATTAACTTTAAATCTCCTTGCATGAAAGAAGGCAAGTGCTCCAAATATTATCCTGAGAAATTTAATTATTCTTTGTGCATTGATGAAGAAGGTTATCCGACCTATAGACGTCGAGACATAGGAATTTCTGTCCACAAAAATGGAGTGACCTTAGACAACTGGAGTGTTGTTCCATATAATCCTTATCTATTGATGAAATATCAAGCTCATGTGAATGTAGAATATTGTAATAAATCAAGTTCTATCAAATATTTGTTCAAATATGTCAATAAAGGACCAGATAGAGCTTCTATTAGGATATCCAATGATTTAGATCATTCAGAAAAATAGGTTTGACAAAATAAAACAATTCTATGATTGCAAGTATCTATCTCCATGCGAATCTGTTTGGCGAATTTTCGCTTTTGATATTCATGAAAAGTGGCCTCATGTTCAGAGGTTGTTATTCCATCTTCGTGATCAACAACCTATTGTCTTTAAAATGAAGAAAACAGTCAAACTGTTGTATCCAACAATGAGGATCTCCAAATAACCTATTTGGGGAAAAGTTATGGTCTTAGGAGGAGATTTCAGACAAATATTACCGGTTGTAAGAAAAGGATCAAGGTAAGATATTCTGTTAGCTACTATCAATTCTTTTGAAATATGGAAATTTTGCAAAGTTTGCAGACTTACAAAGAACATGAGACTTCAATCAGATCATAATCTAAATGATATAAAAGTGTTTGCAGATTGGATATTTAAAATTGGAGATGGGGACATCAAGGCAAATGAAAATGGCAAAACTGAAATAAACATACCTAAAGATTTGCTCATTCCAGAATATGAAGCCCTTTGCTTTCATTGGTTGAGTTTACCTATCCTAATATATTACAAAATATAAATACCCCCAATTTTTTTTGAAGAAAGAGCAATTCTTGCTCCTACTTTAGAAACTGTTGACCATGTCAATGATTTGATCCTTTCTTTAATACATGGTGATGAAGTGGAGTATTAAGTTCAGACACACCCTGATAGTCAGATGAAGATTATGAAAGCTAAGCTGAATGGCTTACCCTTGAGTTTTTAAATGATATCTCAAGTTCAAGCATACCGAAACACAAATTAAGATTAAAAGTCGAAGTTCCTGTAATGCTTCTAAGAAACCTTGATTAATCAGCTGGCTTATGTAACGGAACAAGATTGCAAGTAAATGATTTAGGGAAGACTGTAATAACAACAACTGTTATTACTAGCAAGAATATTGGGGATAAAATTCTTATTTCGTGAATGGATCTGGTACCATTTGATCCTGGCTTTCTATTTAAGTTTAAAAGAAGTCAATTTCTTGTGTCCTTATGTTTTGCCATGACTATTAACAAAAGCTAGGGACAATCACTTTCCAAGGTCCCTTTTGGGAGATAGACTTGCACAGAAAGCTATCTAACTAGAGTCTAGAGCTCTTCTAAGCCTAATAGACTGAAAGGAACTTCACTCAAAGCTGGGGAAGTAATGAAGGGTAAATAGCATAAGAAAGGGTGTTGTTAGCAGGCTAGAGAGATATTGAATGAAGAAAGATAGTTCGACTTCCTCACCCATTGAAGAAGCCATGATTGCTTGAGTTGAATCAGTTGAGTTTGGTCCTAACGTATATAAGATAGAGGTTTCAGTATGAAAGAAGATCTTAACTTTTAATTTCATAAGAGAAGAAAGAAAGGTAAATGAGACTGGTATGCCAGTTTCCATCTTCTTTTTATCGGGGGTTTTGGCATAATTAAGTTCGACTCCCATAGTCCCACGGCATTCCCCCTGACCTCAAGATAAAATGAAAAAATGGACGATAGACAGTTTGATTGTTAAGGGTACCATTATTCATTAGTAAGGGAATTTTTATTTTATAGGAACAGACTTCGATTCCCTTTATATGCAATGTGGCGAATCAGATTGATTTAACGATGACGAGATATGCGATTTAAAACTTGTCATCTGCTTTAATGTTCGGAATTGTATCTTTCACATCCTGCCTTTACCCATGGCCAGCTTTATGTAGCTATATCTCGAGTGAAGTCCAAAAAAGGATTGAAGATACGGATTTTGGATGATGATGGACAAATATGCCTCACCACAAAAAATGTTGTCTATAGAGAAGTATTTGACAACCTTTAAAACAGGTAAACTTTTTAAAAATTGAACTTTCAAATTGTTTGTAGTTTATGTCTCCTTTTTTTAAAAAAATATCATACTTTTGTTGATTTGTATTGTCAATTGAGTACAAAATTCTTACTTTCATCTATATGATTGCTCATAAGATGTGGCTTTCCCCTTTTCTGTTATTGTAATTTTGCTTCTTCATTTGCTTTTCCTTCATATGCTATGCAAATAAATAGCTCCCTTATTTGACTCTCCTTATCCGCAGGGAAGAAAATGGTTTTACTAAAGAAGGACTTTCCAATATGTTGCAGATAGGGGTGACAAAATGGATGGATCGGATAATCCAGATCAAAATGGATCGGATCAAAACAATCCATTAATCCATTTGGATCCATTAAAAATTGATTTAAAAAATCCGATCCAATCTGGACCATTTGATAAAAATTAATCCAATCCATCCATTAACAATTTTTTCATGGATGGATATCCAATCCATCCATAAAAATATGTTTTTTTAAATAATTATTTTTAATTTAGAAATAATATATTTTTAAAAATTAAGAACATATTTTAAAATAATAACAACCTCGGTTGAGGTCGGTCGAAAACAGCTCTGGCCGATGATGGCTGAAAGCTACTCCGACCGATGTTGGCTAAAAAAAAACCTTGTTGATGGCGACCGAAAACCAAACCTAGCTTATGGCGGCCGAAAATAGCCCTGACTGATGTCAGTCAAATTCATCGCTGACCAACATCAACAGAAAAATAGTCTGGCCGATGTTGGTCGAAAATAGCCCCGATTGACGTTGGCCAAAAATAGCCCTGACCGATGACAACTGAAAACTTCCCCTGCCGAAAACACAAACCTAGTCAAGGTCAGCTGAAAATTTCCCTGGTCGACGTCGGCCAAAAAACCTAGTCGAGGTCGGCCAAAAAAATTCCGACCAACATCGACCGACGTCAATCGAAAAAGAACCCTGACCGAGGCTGATCGAAAACTGCCCTGGCCGATGTCGACCCAAAAAAAAAGCCTGCTTGAGGTCGGCCAAAAAACAATTTCGGCAGGCGTCGACTGAAAAAAAAACCTAGCTGAGGTCGGCCGAAAAAAATCATGGTCGAGGTTGGCCAAAAAACAATATCGGCTGATGTCGGCCGAAAAAACGCTGGTCAAGGTCAGTAAAAAATTGTCCTGGCCGATGTCAGCCGAAAAAAAATGTTGGCCGACGGCGACCGAAACAAAAACCCTAGCTGAGGTCGGCCGAAAAAATCATGGCCGAGGTCGGTCGAAAACTGCCCTGGCCAACGCCGGCCGAAAAAAAAACCTGATTAAGGTTGGCCAAAAAACAATATCGACCGATGTCGGTCGAAAAAAACGCTGGTCAAGGTCGGCCAAAAATTGCCCTGGTCGATGTCAGACAAAAAAAAAATCCTGGCCGACGGCGGCTGAAACAAAAACCCTAGCCGAGGTCAACCAAAAAAAATCATGACCTAGGTCAGCCGAAAATTGCCCTGGCTGATGTCGGCCGAAAAAAAAACTTGGCTAAGGTAAGCCAAAAAACAGTCTCGGCCGATGTCAAGCGAAAAAACGCTAGTCAAGGTCGGCCAAAAATTGCCCTAGTCGACGTCGGTCGAAATAAATCGGCTGAAAAGTAGCCCCTATTGATGTCGACCAAAAAAAATCATGGTCGAGGTCGGCCGAGTAAAAATCCTAGCCGATGTAGACTGAAAAATACCCTGACCGAAGTTGGCAGAAAAAAATTGGCTGAGGTTGGCCGAAAAATAGCCCCAATTGACGTTGGTCGAAAAAAACCTTGGCCGACATTGGTTGAGAACTTTCGGCCAACCTCAGCCAGGTTTTTTTCGGCTAACTTCGGTTAGGGTTATTTTCAGTCAAAATATTTTAGGATTTTTAAAATAAGTTTTAAATTTTGACTGAAATATAAATTTTAAATATATTTTTAAAATAATATTTAAAAATATTTTATAAACAAATTTAAAAATATAAATTTAAGATTTAAATATGAAAATATTTGTTGGGTAAAAATATTTTACAGCCGAAAAATATATTTTTAAAATAATATTTAAAATTTTTTTATAAACAAATTTAAAAATATAAATTTAAGATTTAAATATGAAAATATTTGTTGGATTAAGTTTGATCCACTAGGTATTGATTAGAGGATCCATTGGATTTTGAAAAATAGTGGATGGATCATTAACCATCCATGAAATTAAATGGATGGATAGGACCCAATCCGTTTAATTTTTATTTTTGTAATGCATGGATTGGATGGATTTACTAGTGGATGGATTGGATGAATGACAGATAAACGGATTGATTTGCCACCCCTAGTTGCAGACACCGAAAACAACGTTGCAACATATTATATGTATGAAATTATAAAAAAAAAGTTTATATTGTTTTATGATTTGTATTGTCAATTGACTGTTGTTAATTGAGTACAAAATTCTTACATTCATCACCTTCCAATATGTTGCAGGATGTTGGATACAACAGTTGCATCAAAGTGGTTTTATGACACAAGATCAATGATTAACTCTTGATGCAATGTTCTGAAAAGTCAAGTTACACTATTTTATTTACATACATTTTGCAGATGATGTATCTTTCTATTATCAGATGTGTGAAAGTTATTGTGACCTTATCTATTTTTAGATAGATTTTGAACATGTTGCCTAACTTTTGAATTGATATTTTCATTTGATTAATGATTACACTGCAATTTATTTTTATAAATCTGTTGTACTGTCATAGAATTTAAGCTAATCACATAAATAGAAATATATTAATCTGATAAATGCCCTTTATATGTTCATGATCCCAATATCTTCAACAGTTAAAATCAGATTTATCTAACAAAAGAAGAATATAGAGGAAAATGTTGCAATCAGTGTTTTTTTCAAAGAGTCAGAGTTGTTAAAAGTCAGTGTTGATTTTTTAGCACTAACTTGATATAGGAAACGACCGTTGTTCAAATGGTGTACATAGGGAACCAGTTTGAATTTTCAAGAATGTTCAAAGAAGATGCCGAATTGTATTTCATTTAGCTTATTAGCTTATTTGTATAAGACAGGGCTTTATGTAAGATGTGGTTTATATCAATATATATAGTACATACTTATCTCTGCTAAGTAGACAGATGTATTTTTTGGGCTTACCTTTGGGCACCTCTAGTGCTAAAATTAAGTGATTTTAATAATATTTTCATCTTCAGATTTCATATCCCTTCTCCATTATATAAGCTTATCCAATTCTTCAAATTAGGAATAAGATGAAAAATAAATTCATATATTTACTTCCAAATAAGGTAATCGGAAAAATTGTGATAAAAAAGGTTAATTAATTTATTACAAAATAATTAATTTATTAGTTAATTAAAAAAGATACTGATAAAATAAGTTTTTTTTTTTTAATGGAAAGATACTGATAAAAAAAGATATAATTATTTAAAAAGGTAATTGGACTTTGGACAATATAATTATTAAAAAAAAAAAGGTAATTGGAAAACAAAATTCATTAGGCAAACACAAACGCATGCATGCCTCTTCAATGTACTTCATCTTTTTCCTTCCTTCAACGTTCAGTCTTCAATGTACATTTAACCTCTCCAATTACCATAGATAATGAAAACACCTTCCCTCCATTTATTTCTCATAGGAATCTAAACATATTCATCCCCTTTCACCTATCCTAAAAAGCTTATATCGTAATACTTCATGTATCCTACTTCAGTCTTGCTTCTATTTGATTCAGTTGCAACAATGACAATCCTTCGTACCAACTACAGAGACAAACCATGTTACTGTCAAGGTTTAACGTCATATACCTTTCTCTCTATTCATGTTTTGCATAAATTTTGTCTATATTTATTCTAGATTATACTTTTTTCAATCAAAATTCTTTGACATTATATTGATATTTTCGTTCTTAACATGGCAGATTGAACATGGTTCAACATTAAGTCAAGGTCCAAAATTTCAATCTTTTTACCTACTCACCAGTAACGACACTGTAGTGTCAAAATCTTTCTTTACTCTTAATCATTGAAAGTTAAAATAACATTCAATAATTTATTTATACACTCTTTTCCCTTAGGGTATCACTGCCATACCACAACACTTTTATCAGTCGTTCAAGGATGAACTCCCTCAGACTGTTTGGCTGATCGATCCAGAAGGAACCGAAATTGAAGTCTATTTGAAGAAATATGATTCTGCTGCTTATTTTAAACTTGGATTACTAATGTGTTGAAGTTCAACAAACTTGATCGAGGTGCTTGGTTATTCTTCAACTATGAAGGCGAAGGAAAATTTAGAATTAAAGTTTTTTATTTGGGCTTGAATGAGATTTCTTACAGACGATCTAAAAGGAAAATAAAATTTTCAGACTTTGTTGAATATGAACAAGTATTATTGTTTTTCAAAAATATTCTATCAATGTTCTTCATCATATTATATATAAAGGGACACTTGGAAACTAATTTTGAATCAAAGAATGCTCTAAAATTCCCACGATTTTGGATATGCATTTATCCCCAGGAGGTAACTTTCAGTTTCTTTGATTCTTTTATTTTAATCGTTTCTGATTTGTTTTCAATTAATCAAAGTGAAATACTTATTTACTTTCTTATTCTTATTTTCATTGATTCTGATATGTTATTTATCTTTTATACAAGGCCAAAACTTCTGCTCCATGGCCATTTTATGAAAGCTAAAAGAGAGAAGTTCCAACAAGAGTTTGGTTTATTGATCTAGAGGGCTCTAAGATTGGTGTTATATTAAGAAAATGGGATAGTGATGGTGACTTTGTTTACGACATCACAAATTTGCTGACACATTATAATCTCAAACATGGAGCTTGGGTCGATATGACTTACAAGGGGAGGGGAAATTTCAAGATTAAAATCCTAGATTTCATGTTCAATGAGGTCATTTACCCAGAACATCCTGTAACATATGATTTTATCATGAGGAATCTGAAGCAAGATTTTCAAAGACGCCGATGTTAACCTGCTCCATTGCCTATTACTGAAGGTTCTATTAGGACATATTGAACCCATCTGTCCAAGAGCCAAACAAGAACAAACAACATGGTTTTCCTTCTATTTAATTATATTGTATTCATTTTAATTTTAATTTAATTTCATTTCATTATTATCTAACTTTTTTTGTTTACCATGAATATGAAATAGAATCTGCCTACAAAAATGGTCATTGAATTTATTGATGGAATTGAATTGGAAGAGTTGGAGATACAAGATGAACGGGGAAGACGTTTTACATGTGGAATAAGGACAGGAAGATCACAAGGAGAAGCTCACCTGATAAAAGACTGGACAAAATTTTGCATTGCTAACAAGTTGAAGGGACAAAACAACATTAAGATTGATGTCTTCAGGAGAAATCCATTGAAGTTGAAAGTTAAAAGTCTTCATCCATGAGCAATTGGAGATTAACATGATTCATCTAATGATTAATGCTTTTAAACTTTTAAATTGCATTCTACTTAGGAACAATTTGTCTTAAGTTTTGAACTTTTAAATTTGGGAACAATTTGTCTTGGTGATAATGCTTGAATTCCAGTTTTATATTAAATCCATGTTCTCTGTTGAACTTGCCTACTGTGATATGGTTTCATATTGGTTTTACATTCTTTATTGTTTATACATTTTTGTTGGTTTCATAAGTATCTGATTACAAAATTCGTTGCTTGAATTTTTTTTTTATATCAGCAAATAAAACTTATATTGACAATTGGTGTAGGAGGTACCAATTTGTTTAGAGCACGCTGCCAGTATTGGAATTACTGTCTAACATTCATTGGTTATTTTAACTTATTCGTTGAAAAAATACATAAGTGCATTATTTTAAATTATTGAATTATTTCAAAAGTTTTTAATTTTATTTTTATTTAAATACAAACACAAATTTAAATACAAATAAATCAAATTATTTATTTATATTCATTTATATATATATATATATATATTATATATATATATATACATAGTATATATTGCATATATATTTAAAATTTAAAATTCTAAAATATTTTATTTTATTTTATTTTATCTTATATATAAAAATAACTAAAACAATAACCCGTGCATGGCACAGGTACAAAAACTAGTAGTTTCTTAAATTTAGAGACTAATGTAACAATACTTGCCACTTTCAAGGACTAAAGTGGTTGCTTACTCATAAAATAACCTCAATCTTTTTAATAAAATTTATTTTCATATTTTATCTTTTAAGAAGTTCATTTTAGTTCTTTATTTATTTTTTTTAAAATTTAGGTCAATGTTGTCTTTTTGTTAGTTGAAACTAACAATGTTAATGTTTTATATAATAATTAATTTTAACATAGTGACAATTTTTAATTGACATTGTAATATTTAAAAATTATAAAAATTAAAAAGAAAGAAGGGCAAAGTGTATTCATTAGATTGTTTTTGATCGAACAAATAAACTCTTTCTTGATTCATCAATTTATAAAATCAATTGAGGGATTTTGTTACCCTATGTGTTTTGATCAATATAGTGGAAAATAAGATGATTTCATTGAAGCATGTGTGAGAATTGAATATTTTTATGTCGTGGGTTTTACAAAATTCAGTTTGTTTTGATGGGCAGGTTTTGCAAACGAGAAGTACTTGTCCACAAACTTTGCCATTTACTCCTTCAATTTGTGATACTCCCTTATGGTAGAGTTTTGAGTCATTGCTTAGTTTTTGGCCACAAAGAGAGGTGGGAAAAGACTTAACCTAATTGTCTTAAGACTAATTCCATGAATTCACACATTTAAGACATTCTCTCACATTATTGCCCAATAGTCCAATAACCTTAATTAGCCAAAAATATCTATTCTAAATTTAATTGGGTTAAAAGGAATCATCCCACTTGATGATATTTGTGACACCCAATATCATTGACTATTAAACCTAATACTTATAAGAATTAATGTTCAATTGTTAATTTTATTTAGAAATGAAATTTCATTTAGTTTAAAAATTAGGTTAAATTGATCTGCAGGTCCCCATATTTTTACAAAATTTTCAATTAGGTCCCTGAATTTTTTTTCTTTTAATTGGGTCCTTGAACTTTTATTTATTTTTTTCAATTGGATCCTCCCTTCTAATTATTGTTATGAAAAATTAATTGCAGATACCTAATTAGAGGTGTAGACAACGGACTGATGCTTCTGGAGTGTATTGTAAGTACAATTGAGTTTAAGTCAATTGTGATAGTTTTCTACAGAGTTTCAACCTTCTACAAAGCCAAACAATTGTGAGAGGCTTGTGAAATCTTGGGTTGAATTGATCTATAGAGGTTAAAACTATGCCAAAATCTTTCACAATTGACGTTGTGCTTACAACACACTCCAAAAGCATCAGTCCACTATTTGCACCTCTAATTATATGTCTGCAATTAGTTTTTCATAACAACAATTAGACAGGAGGACCCAATTGAAAAAAAAAATTTAGAGACCTAGTTAAAAGAAAAAAAGTTTACGGACTTCATTGAAAATTTGGTAAAAGTATGGGACCCACAATATAATTGCGATATGATCATTGGTGGAAAGCCATCTTAGATGAGTTTGATGCACTCCTTCGTAACGGCACATGGTCATTGGTACCACCACCCAAACATCATAATATAGTGGGATGTAAATGGCTCTTCCGCATCAAACATCGCCCTGATGGTACTATAGACAAATACAAGGTGCATTTTGTTTAAACAAGGGTTTACTCAATATGCAGGTGCGGACTTCTAGAAGACATTTACATTGGGGGTAAGACTGCAAACCATAAAGGTGATTCCCACCTTAGCACTGAGTCATCGTTGGCAAATGCATCAATTGGACGTCAAGAATGCCTTTCTCCAAGGCACTCTATCAGAAGAAGTCTACATGACTCAACCACTAGGACTTAAAGATAGTCAACACCCAAACTATGTTTGCAAGTTGCACAAGGCCTTCTATGGGCTTCGCCAAGCACCACAAGCATGGCACGATGCCTTGAAAATCTTCATCATGTCATTGTTGGGTAACAGAGTAACAAAATAATAACTCACAACTAAAATAAGAGATGAGAAAAAATAGGAATTGACACACAATATTTTAACGTGGAAAACCCTCAACGGATAAGGGAAAAACTACAGGCAAGACCAGCGAAATATTTTTACTAAGTGGAAAAAAATTACAACCTCTCTCTAACTATAAGGAGAGAACAATTACACTCTCTCTTACAATAGGAGAACACATAATACTAGTGTTGCTAACTCTCTCTCTAAGATTACTACAATTGTAGTGGGATGCTAAGATGAGCAAAATGGCTTGCTATTTATAGGCAAAGATGGGAGCTCAAGCATTTAATGCATTGCAATATTTTTCTCCATCCAACCAATTTTGCATGCCTACCATAGTAGAGTTAGAATTTTTTACTCCAAGCCTTTCTTTTTGACTTTGCCACAAAAGTGGCTTACGGCTTCACAATCTCCCACTTAAAGCTACTTTTGTGAGTTTTCAAATATCTCTCTATCTTGCCATTTCCTTGCTGCTTACGTTTTCGATAGGCCAAAGGAGGATCGGCACCATGTAAACTTGTTTGTATTGATTGGCTTCGTCAAAACATCTGCTAGGTTATCTTTAGTGTGAATCTTCTGCATGTCCATGCTTCCTTCCTCTACTACTTCTCTGACAAAGTGATATTGAACACCTATGTGCTTTGTCCTAGAATGAAAGGCTGGATTCCTTGCAATGTGCAAGGCACTTTGACTGTCACAATACACAGTAGTCTTCTGTTGCTTGTGCCCAATTTCTTCCAATAGCCTTTGAATCCAAATAGCTTCCTTGCATGCCTGGGTAGCTGCCATGTACTCAGCTTCTGTAGTAGACAAAGCTACAACAGTTTGTAATTTGGATAACCAGCTCACTGCCCCTCCTACAAGTGTAAACACATACCCAGTAGTAGACTTTCTTTTATCAAGATCACCTGCAAAATCTGAATCAACATAGCCCCTGACAATAAATTCCGATCCTTCAAAACATAATGCAATATCCGAGGATCCTTTGATGTATCTAAGGGTCCTCTTAACAGCATTCCAGTGCTCTCTACCAGGATCTGCCATGAACCTACTAACCGCTCCCACTGCTTGTGCAATGTTTGGTCTTGTACAAATCATGGCGTACATAAGGCTTCCCACCGCTGATGCATACAGTACTCGAGACATTTCTATCCTCGCTGCTTCATTGCTAGGACTCATACTTGAGGATAACTTATAATTGATAGGAAATGGGGTAGAAATTGGCTTACAGTCTTGCATGTTGAAGCGCCGCAAGACCTTCTGTAAGTAATTCTTTTGAGAAAGCCAAAGCTTCCTATCTTTTCTGTCTCGGTGAATTTGCATCCCTAAAATCTTGTTTGCGGGTCCCAAGTCCTTCATATCAAACTCCCTAGCCAACTCTGCCTTCAATTCTTGGATTCGATCTTTGTTGGGGCCTACCACCAACATGTCATCCACATACAACAGCAAAATGATGAAATCATTATCATCAAACCTATTGTAGTATGTACAATGGTCTGAACTCAGTATGTTGTAACCAAGGCTAATAATGAAGGAATCACATCTCTTGTACCAACATCTTGGCGCCTGCTTTAGACCGTACAGAGATTTGGTCAACCTGCAAACCAAGTTTTCTTTTTCTTGTTCTTTAAAGCCTTCCGGTTGGAGCATATATATCTCCTCTTCAAGTTCTCCATGGAGAAAAGCAGTCTTTACATCAAGTTGCTCAAGATGTAAATCAAATGCAGCACACATAGCCAGAACAACTCTAATTGTTGTCAATCAAACAACTGGCGAGAATATCTCATTGAAATCAACACCTTCTTTATGAGCATATCCTTTGACCACCAGTCTTGCACGATATCGTTCCACTTGATCATTGCCATCTCGTTTGATCTTGTATACCCATTTGTTTCCGATGGCTTTTCGACCCTTTGGAAGTTCAACAAGTTCCCATGTCTTGTTTCTATGCAAGGCTTCCATTTCTTCATGCATTGCTGCCATCCATTGAGAAGCATCCGAACTACTCATGGCCTCTTGAAAGGTTGATGGTTCTCCTTCCTCAGTTAGAAGACAGTACGCATCATGGCTTGCCATGACAAACTGTGAGTGCCAACTTGGTTTAGATTTTTGTCTTGTTGATCGTCGAAGACCTCCTCCATCATTAACCTCATTTGGCTCTTGTTCTTCATGCTCCTGTTCTGCTTCAGAAAAGTCATCTTCTCCAGACATCTTCTCTATCTGCACTATAGTAGTGTCTTTGGTAGTGCTGTCATTTTTCTGCTCACTCTGCAATTCATTTTCTCCAAAAACTACATCTCTGCTAACAACAACCTTGCGGGCAGTGGGATCCCACAAGCGATACCCCTTAACATTGTCAGCATAACCCAAGAATATACATTTCCTGGATTTTGGATCCAACTTTGTTCTTTCTTGGGAGTTGTACATCACGTACACAGGACATCCAAATACATGTAAGGAAGAATAATCAGCTGGTTTGCCTTTCCACATCTCCATCGGCGTCTTTAAACCAATCGCTGTTGATGGTGATCGATTTATCACAAAACAGGCGGTTTTAACTGCTTCTGCCCAGAAAGATTTGGCTACTTCTGTTGTTCTCAGCATAGCTCTTGTTCTATCTAGGAGAGTTCTGTTCATCCGCTCTGCCACACCGTTCTGCTGAGGTGTATGTGGAACTGTGAATTGTCTTAAAATACCCTCTTATTTGCAGAATGCTAAAAAGTCACCATCTACATATTCTCCTCCATTGTCTGTCCTCAAGCACTTAATTCTTTTTCCAGTTTCAAGCTCCACTTGTGCTTTGAATTCCTTGAATACTGGAAACACATCTGACTTCTTCTTAATTGGGTACACCCACAATCTCCTGGAATAATCATCAATGAATGATACAAAATACTTTGCTCCTCCCAGGGATACTTCTGGTGATTCCCACACATCCGAATGGACCAAGTCTAGTATGTGTTTGCTTCTAGTAGTTACTTTAGCAAACTTCAACCTATGTTGCTTACTTATCACACAATGCTCACAAAACGGTAAATTGACCGTTTTGAGCCCAGGCAGGAGATTACGTTCCGCAAGGACTTTCAGGCCTCGTTCTGACATATGTCCAAGTCTACGATGCCACATCATCGTTGCTTCTTCTTGACTTGCTGTTGCAACTGATGCATCTGCTTCTTACAACGTATCTCCTAAAAGCATGTATAGATTAGCTGTGATCTTCTCAGCTTTCATTACTACAAGATTGCCTTTCACTACCTTTAAGATCCCACCTTCAGTATGGATCTTGCACCCGAGATCATCCAATTGTCCAACGGAAAATAAGTTCTTCTTCAAGCCCTTCACATGGCGTACCCCTTGAAGTGTGCGAACAGTACCACCGTACATTTTTAATTTGACAGTACCGACTCCAGCAATTTCCAAGGCATGATCATTTCCCATGAACACGGATCCTTCCGAGATAGGTTTATAAGTGCAAAACCAATCTCGACGTGGAGTCATGTGCCAGGTTGCACCCGAATCCGATATCCAACAATCATGAAGTTGTCTTTCGCCTTTAGAACTAATTGCTGCTTCACTATACAAGACTTCTCCGTTATCTGAGGTACTTGCAACGCAACCTTGAGAGGTTGATGCTTCAGAATTCTTTCCTCCATTCTTCTTGTGCCAACAATCTTTCTTTAAGTGCCCTCTCATGCCACAATTGTAGCATTTGATGTTCTTCCTTCTTCGAGACTTTGATCTACCATGATTTTGACTCCCACTAGAGCCACATTCCGTTGATCTGCCTCTCATCATCGTTAAAGCTTCTACTTGCTTGGAATTTTCCAGCCTATCTTCCTTATTCTTTTGCCTGGATTCTTCTTCAAGAATAGCTCCGGAAACATCATCAAAGGTTAGACGGCCGACAATATTATTGTTTGTTATGTTGATGATGAGTTGATCATACGAATCTGGTAAACTTTGAAGTAGAAGCTCTGCCCGCTCATTTTCTTCTACATTGAAATCTGACGCAGAAAGTTGAGCGAATAGAGTATTCAGATTGTTGATGTGGTCCGTCACTGAAGTGGACTCACTCATTCTAAGAGTGTAGAGTTTCCTCTTTAAGAATATTCTAGTGTGAAGTGACTTAATCTCGTACAATTTGTGGAGAGTATCCCAAATCTCCTTCGCGGTCTTCTTCTCCGCAACACTGGACAAAACCGAATCCGCCATTGCTAAGTGCAAATTGGCAACAGCATTGTCATCCATCTCTTTCCACCTTTCATTAGTGATCTCCGCAGGTCTGCCTTCAATTGCATCTTGACAATTGTCCTTTATCAAAATTGCTTTTATCCTCAATTTCCATAGGGAGAAATTATTCCCGTTGAACTTCTCAATCTCGTATTTTGCTGCCATGGTTTCACACTAAAGAACTGACTTACACAACTTCCACCGTATATAGTACCGCCTACTGGAACAGTGACTGTAGACCGTGAACCAGTGCACCAGGTAAGTTCCCAGGAAAGAGAGGTGGGTCACCAACGGACACGCTTAAATACCAAGTCTTTCCTTAGCCAGAACTTTCCTAGACATGCACTTTCACACTACCTCACTCTATATCCAGTAACAAAAATAATTCTTTTCTGATGTGGTAGATCAGACTATACCGCAACCACAGAGCATACTAAGAAATTTCTCCGGCACTATACCAGCGTACCAGCGTGTATCGCAGCGGAACAATATCAGAACCTATTGGCTCTGATACCACTGTTGGGTAACAGAGTAACAAACTAATAACTCACAACTAAAATAAGAGATGAGAAAAAAATAAGAATTGACACACAATATTTTAACGTGGAAAGCCCTCAACGGATAAGGGAAAAACCACGGGCAAGACCAGCGAAATATGTTTACTAAGTGGAAAAGAATTACAACCTCTCTCTAACTATAAGGAGAGAACAATTACACTCTCTCTTACAATAGGAGAACACACAATACTAGTGTTGCTAACTCTCTCTCTAAGATTACTACAATTGTAGTGGGATGCTAAGATGAGCAAAATGGCTTGCTATTTATAGGCAAAGATGGGAGCTCAAGCATTTAATGCATTGCAATATTTTCCTCCATCCAACCAATTTTGCATGCCTACCATAGTAGAGTTAGAATTTTTTACTCCAAGCCTTTCTTTTTGACTTATGCCACAAAAGTGGCTTACGGCTTCACAGTCATATGGGTTCATCACAGGCAAGAAAGACCCATCACTATTCATTTTTGCATCTGGGAACATAAAAGCTTATTTCCTTATGTATGTGGATGATTTGCTATTAATAGGCAACAACAATGACTTCCTTCAAGCCTTTATTGCAGCTCTATCCAACCGGTTTACACTAAAAAACATGGGTACCCCTCATTGCTTTCTTGGGGCCGAACTCATGCCCACCAAATCAAGGCTCAATCTCTCTCAACACAAGTACATCCGCAAGGTTTTGGAGAAATTTGATATGGAAGGGGCAAAACCTGCACCAACCCCTCTGTCATCTTCAGCTACTCTACAACTTCATGATGGCACTCCAACCAGTGATGGCATGCATTTTCGCAAAATCATTGGAGTTGTACAGTACCTTACTCTCACTCGGCTCGACTTGTCGTTCTCCATAAATAAACTCTCACAATTCATGCATAAGCCCACCACTCTCCACCTACAACATCTTAAGCGTTTGGTTCGTTACATCAAGCACACAATCAACTTTGGTTTTCTGCTTCAACCACCTTTCTCCCTCAGTTTGTTGGCATATATTGATGCAGACTGGGGTGGGAATGCTGATGATAGAACGTCCACATCGACCTACATCATCTTCTTCGGTGGCAACCCCATCTCATGGCTTTCAAAGAAACAACGGACAATTGCTAGGTCCTCCATAGAAGCAGAATATAAGGTTGTCGCCACCACCACATCAGAGCTCATGTGGTTAACAAACCTTCTCATAGAATTGCATGTACCCATGCAACACTCACCATGAATTCTCAGTGACAATGTTGGTGCAACTTACTTGTGCTCTAACCTTGTGCTACACTCACAGATGAAGCACATCTCACTTGACTACCATTTTGTTCATGAACAAGTTCAGGTAGGCAAGCTTCAAGTGTCCCACGTGTCCACCAAGGATCAACTGGCAGATCTTTTGACCAAACCACTGGCAACTGCGTTCATTCAGGATTTAGCAACCAAGATAAAAGTCACAAACAGTGACTTTATCTTGAGGGGGCATATTAGATAAGCAAGGAACTTATTCTGTTAAGGTCTCCTATTATTGAGCATTTATCATATAGTAACAACAAATTAGTTTCTTATCTTTCTCAATTTAAATTATAGCTTATCAATTGTATTTAGTTGTAACAAACTCGTCTATATAAGAAGAGTCTGTATCTCCATCAATTAATAATAAAGTTCACATTCTCTCATAGCCTCTATAGGTTGCACATAAATTAGATTAAGAGCACACCTTCGTAATGGACATGCATGTCTATGTGATCGTGTAGAAAGTAATCCAAAATTAAATTTTACAAACATAAAAAAAATGAATTTCAAAAATTAAATTACAGTCTAACAAATTATTTTCAAAATATTTGTACTATCTTCACATTTTCTAAAAAAAGAGTCTGTTCCAATGTGAATTTATAATTGAAATTATTTTGCAGATTCATCTAAATTATATTTAATATTCAGAACAAATTTTACTGAAATGGATTTTAAATTAAAATAGATTGTTAATAAATTTGACAGCACATCTATTTTTAAGTTTATTAAATATATAATAATATATCATTATCATTATATAATAATATCAGACTTTTTATATTATTAACTATAAAATAAATTAAAAAACATTACCATTTTTATCAACATTCACATCCCTTTTGTAAGGTTCTTGCATAGAATATGCAAACATCATTTTCGTTGGCAAAATTAATATTCAATAAAATGGCAATCACGATAATTACTTTTATCATAATTATATATTTTTACTAATTTTTAATGAACATGAATAAAGTAAGAATAAAAGTATTAAAAATAATATGCACCGGTTATTTTCTTAGTTCCATAAAACTAGTTAAGATATATGAAAAGTTTCTAAAGAGTTTTTTTGCTTTCAAAATTTTTAAAGCCACGAGTCTAAAGTATGGAAATGAGGAGCCGCTGAGCCGGACTCTCTTATTGGGCACCGCAACATCAGCCTATTAAATAACAAAAGATAATATATAGGGAATTGTTGAATAAACCTCCCTTATTTAAATTCTCCTCTATATTCTTTTTCCCTCTCAAATATACACCTTTCCGGAAATACATAGCCGGAAATATATCCCTCAGCCCCTCACGGCGTCACAGCAACAGCGTCAATTTCTGGTATTTCATTTTCATCCTTTATTTGTTCTGTTTCTCTACTTTGTCAAGACCCCCCTTTTGTTGGTTGTGCTCCCTCACGCACAAAAGAAGCTTCAAGAAGCATATGAGAGTCCTTCCTTTGGCTTGACTGCGAAAGATTAACAATGGATATATATATATATATTTTTGTTAGGACCTATTAAAGTTGGAGCTTTTCTTTATGTGGGGTTTTTGTAAATTCCGTTCATTTTTAATGTTTGTAAAACTAGTTAATTATGAGCTGCCATTTGGTTGAATGTTGGGGGTGGAGTGGTTTTGATCAAAATAACGGCTGACCCTTAAATCAGCCTCAGTGTTGTTTGTGACGATAGGCTAGCAAATTTTAAGGCATATAGCACTTCCAAATTCGTTACATTTATGTTCCCAACCCAACTTCCCTTGCGTCATTTGCAATGGCTAGTGGTTTCAACGAGTGCGGTCATGTGTTTCACCAAGTGTCTTCACACGTGACTCAGTCAATGCTAGAGCCTTCACGTTGGTTATGTTTGGTAAAACTAGTTTATAAGCTAGCTGAAAGCTTATAAACTATAAGCTGGGAGCTGAAAAGATGGAAGCTTGTAAGCTAGCTGATTAGAGGATGTACATTTATTAAATAAGGGAGGTTTATTTAACAATTTCCCAAATTAATATGAAAGTTAACTATTTAACTTTAATTAAATTTTTAAGTGAGAAAACCGCATGTTGTTGGTGTTACATACTTGTAGCCTAAGTTAGTAAGTCCTGAAAGCTGGTTGTCGCTTAATAGAGTGTTATATCTTAACCTTCCTTCTTTCTTATTGCAGTGTTATCTCTTAACCTTCTCTCCAATGGCGATGGAGTGTGTTCATAATCCTAAGAGCAACAAGCGTAAAAGAAGATTTATGAAAAAGATGGAGGGTGTTCATAATCCTAAGAGCAACAAGCTTAAAAGAAGATTTACGAAAAAGCTTCGAGTCAATGAAGAGGTGGAGGTAATGTCAAATTTTTTATAAAGATATAATTTGTTTTGTTATTGGAATTTTTGTGGTCTTTTGAAAAAAATAAATAAATTGTGGGGTACCCGTTGTTGCACCCTTGTTGTGTTAATAATTAGTTGATTTAATCAGCTTTCTATGTTTGTGCACGTGTTTTCTGGTTTTGCTCATTTGGTTTATGTTGTTGTTAATTCTTGGCTTTGGTTAGTTTTCACGATTGGCTGCTACTGTGTTTGAATGTTTTTAGCTACATTAACTATGCTGTTGTTGTTTTCATTATTAAATTCCTGTTTTCATGGTTTGATGTGCTCTGCATTGTTCTCTTGTTTTTTATTTGTGGCTTTGTTTTTGTGCTAAATATGGTGTTGTTTTTGGTTTGCCTTATGATCACTTGCTTTGGTAGGGATATGAGCGAATGGTTTTTTTTTTTTTTTTTTTTTCATTTGAGATTTCCATCTATAGAAATTGAGAGAGTTTTGATGTTTTTCAGGTGAGGAGTGTAGACGATGGCCTTCTAGGATCATGGCACTCTGGGACAGTTACCGAGTGTGTGAAGCTGAAGCGCCATGTCAGATATAACAATCTATTGAAAGATGACGGGTTGGATCATTTTGTGCATGTGGTGAGGGTTTCAAACGCATTGGATGGTCATAGTGGATCTTTGGACTGCAACAAGCGCGGGTTCATTAGGCCGCTGCCTCCTTCGGTTGAGTTCGACAGCTGGTACCTTAAATTTGGTCTGTGTGTTGATGTGAACTACCAGGAAGCTTGGTGGGAAGGTGTCATATTTGATCACTGTGTTGGAATGGAGAAGAGGAGCATATTCTTCCCTGATTTGGGTGATGAAATGCAAGTTGGAATTCATCAATTGCGGATTACTCAGGACTGGGATGAAGTTACAGAGGAGTGGAAGCGACGAGGGAAATGGGTGTTTCTTGAATTGGTTGAGGAGTGCCAGAGGGGATCATCATTTGTTGCAGTTTCAGCTAGGCAAATCTGGTATGATGTACAGGAAAAAGAGGAATTTGTCAAGATTGGAGAGTGGACATATAATGTTAAGGACTTATGCAGAAATATGGTGATGGAGGTAGTTAATGACTACTTAACTCTTACAGAAAAAGAACTTTTCTCAGTCTTAAACCTTCCAGGGAGTTTATTAAATGAAAGACCAGAGCAGGAATCAGTTAAACCTATGGCTAATGTTGACTTAAATATGATGACCTTGCCTGATAAGGAAATTACCCCCGAAGGTTCTGAAAAACCATGCAAGAATGACTACATTTGTTCTGTTTGCAACTATGGTGGTGAACTTATTTTATGTGATAAATGCCCATCTTCATTTCATAAGAAGTGTCTTGGTTTGGAGGTTGATTAACCATTTCCCTTCTCAATCATTAGTGCTATCTTCTTGTTTTTACTTATTGTATTACTTCAATTCGATACTTTCATACCAATAATTGGTCCTGGATATGAGTTTTTTCCTTCAACTTGTTTTATGTTTTCTGTATAGGATATCCCTGATGGTGACTGGTTTTGTCCATCATGTCGTTGCCGGATTTGTGGCCAAAGAAAAGTTGATGGAGTTGAGGATGGACATGTCCTTACTTGTGTTCAGTGTGAACATAAATGTAAGCAAGCTTCTATGTATTTTTACTTTAATATTTCATCCATGCCTGGATATATTTTGAGTGTGTATTTTGTCTGCATATGTAAATCTGGTGTCATCTTTGTCAAACTTGTGTAGATCATGTTGGGTGCCTGAAAAATGGAGCTGTAGGTATATCAAGATTTCCAGAAAACTGGTTCTGTGGAGAAGACTGTGAAAAGGTACATTAAATTCATCTCCTTTCTTTCTTCTCATTTTAGAAAAATTTAGCAATAATTTGCATGAAAAATTGCTTGTTCCTATTTGTTTACTTTCAAGCTTTCTCTCTCTCTCTTTAATTTATTCTGCTCTTACTTTCATTGGAAGCATTATTTTACCTTTTTACTGAAACAAAATTATATTTATTACCAATACTTCTGCTATGTGAATATGGTCAACAATTACTCATGAGATTTCATAGAATTAGTTATGTTTGATTTTGGTGACGTTACTTACTATGTTATGACATCACAAGGGGATGAGGTTTAAGTTTAGTGTTAGAGTAACAGTTTTAAGCTGTGTGTCTTCATTGAGGGTCTTTCAGGAAACTGGTTCTACTATATATACATTCTGATTCTGGTGTCTATTTTTTTGCAGATACACAAGGGCCTTCATGAAATATTAGGAAAGCCAGTTTCAGTGGGTGTGGAAAATCTAACTTGGACATGGTTGAAGTTTATCAAGCCTGACAGTTGTGAGCTTGGTAGAATTAAAAGTGACAGCAAGTTCAATCTTGCTCTTTCAGTGATGCATGAATGTTTTGAGCCCCTAAAGGAATCTTTCTATAATAGAGATGTTGTGGAAGATGTTATATTTAGCAGAAGGTCAGAAATTGTCATCCTTCAAGATATGGTCATAATGTTTTTTATGTTGCTTGTTGTATTTATGTTATACACATCTACACTGTTTACTAATGGTTTTGTTTACATCTACCATATTCACTTTGCCTTTCTAAATAGTGCTAAATTATTGTTATACCTCTCGGCCTATACTTGATATCTGTACTTTGGAACTTTGTAGGTCAGAGCTTAACCGATTAAATTTCCAGGGTTTCTATACTGTACTACTTGAGAGAAATGAAAAACTGATTAGTGTGGCAACTGTTAGGTGAGGATAGGATCTGTTACCATCAAATGTTAGGCTATTTTTTATTGTATGATTGCATGTTCCATTTGAGTTGTGGTTTTTTATGCCTTGTAATGTTATGGTCATATTCATTTGCTATGCCAATTTGTTAGGGTCCATGGGAAGAAGGTAGCAGAAGTACCTCTTGTTGGTACTCGATCACAGTATCGTCGACGCGGAATGTGTCACATTTTAATGATTGAGCTTGAAAAGGTAATCTATAAACCATACATTTGCCCTTTTTTATTGTCTTTTTACCTTATTTGGAAGGCATGTTTTTGCCAGAAATAAATGGTATAGTAACTGCAGTGTGTCATTTTCTGAAGGCACTCAAACAAAGCTTTTGCTTGTTTTGATTAAATTTATTATCATTAACTGTGTTATATACAGTCACCAGTTTCTCAAAATTCTAATATAAGTCCTTTTGGGCAATAACTTAATTGCTCAAGACTCTGCTCAGAAATTATGGCAAGGCATATGGAGTGGAATAATTTTGAGTTCAAAGGATATTCTCCAATAGTACAACCTTATATGCACTTTTTGTTCCCTCCAACCAATCTTGATATCATAGAAACAATCTCCTTGATCTTAGCTTGCCCATTTCTATCCAATAAACTTTCATTCTCCACATACTGATTATTTTTTATAATTTCAAAGAGAATTAAGTATACTCATATTGGAGAAGCCCTATTTCTTATGAAGCTTTTATTGTAAATCATGGCTTTAAATTTAGGTGTATGGTTGAAAACCATTAAAGATTACTATACCAAGACTGGTTAAGTATTGTGACAAAGGATGAAATTCACCACCTAATCTGTTTGGACAGACTTAATTTTATTGTTTAGTTGTATTTTAACCATGTTCTAAACTTGTTTGAACATACTTAGAATTTTAGATTTGTTGTTTAGGAAATAAATCCAAGTATACCTGTTGTAAGCATCAATAAAGTAAACATAATAGGTGAATCCTCCAAAAGATTTAATAAGTGCAAGCCCCCAAAAAATCACAATAGATTAGTTCTAAAGGAGTGTTAAATGTAGAAGTAGAGGGATAGGAAGGGGTCTGTGACTTTTACCCATACAACATGCAACACAAAAGTCATGAAATCCACTTTTATTCAAAACAGGATTATTATAGTTTTGAAGTATAAGACTAATGACAGTTGAATTAGCATGTCCCAACCTATTGTGCCATAGACTAGAGGCAGTGAGCGTCGGTGTATATTTATAGTGATGTAAGAATCTTAATCTGTTAGGGGTGGGCACTTCTTCCAAGACACTCCTCTAGTTCTTATTGTAATACTAATATCAATGTCCATAATTTTCAATTTCCCTTTTTTGGTGTACACTCCACTACTACTTATCCATCCCTATTGGGTGCCTAGATACTTGGTATAGCTAGGTTCAATGTATCTTAGGAAGTAGCGGTATCATAATTGTTCTCTTGTAAATTGTTTTTGTATTAGTTATCTTTATAATACTCTTGAATATAAACAAATCTATTATGCCAGGCGGAGTCACTCAAGCACATTCAGAAAATTTGCTTTCTCATTTTCTCACATAACCTGTCATAACCAACTGCTACCTAACAGTGTGTTCAGTTCTGATGTTGAATTTGTGTTTAAGTGACGAGGGTGGATAAAAAGGAGAAATAATTACAATATCATAAATATTTTTCTTATGATAAAGTCCTACGGTTACAGTCATTTTTGAAGTTACATTTTATGACTTGTAGTTTTTTTTTTAGATGCTCATGCAATTAGGTGTGGAGAGACTTGTTTTGCCAGCCGTTCCTAGTTTGCTAGAAACATGGACGGGTTCTTTTGGCTTTGCAAAGATGACAAATTTTGAGAGGTCTCAATTTCTGGACTATACTTTCCTAGATTTTCAGGATACCATCATGTGCCAGAAACTATTGATGATGATTCCATCTCCAGATTCAGGTTTGTTAATAGCTGATTTTGAGAGGATACCTTCATTTTGAGAATTGAGTTTACTATTCTTTTTTTGTAAAGGATGAGACAAGTAAACAAGTTTGTGTTGCACAAAGATGATTACAAATTTGATGTTTCCTTTTGGCAGAGATTGATAAAGGAGGGATGCTGGATCAACAAATGGGGGAGTAAGTCTCACCTCTGTTTATTTAATCCTAAAATAGATATAGGCAAAGGGAGTCCAAAGACTATCTAATATTGTGG
Source organism: Pueraria montana var. lobata (assembly GCA_026413185.1). NCBI lineage: Eukaryota > Viridiplantae > Streptophyta > Magnoliopsida > Fabales > Fabaceae > Pueraria > Pueraria montana. The sequence goes on from CM048656.1 coordinate 38,628,624, forward strand.
AGAAAAGCAGGGAAAGGGAAATTGTTTGGTCTTTTTCATAACTCATCCTTCATTAATGTTCTTGAGATCTATTTGGGGGCATAACATGTATTTGATGCACATATGTGTGCTAACACATGCCAAAGCTTTTGGCAATGTACGTGCTCCCTCAGATCTTTTTGCAAAATTATTTCTGAGCTTCTTTGTGTGTTTCAGCAAATGTTTTTGTAGCTTACTGTTTTTTCAGATGTGCAAAGTTACTGAAAATTTCTTACAACCTGATTCTTTCTTTTCTTGGTTAATTTTTCTCATTTCGCAATTCATGTTTGTTTCCATTCAGACTTTCCAAACTTGTATGCCAGCAGTCCAGATGCTCACTCTCTTTAGAGCATATGCATATGTATTTCCATGGGTGAAATTCATATTGGTCATCTATATCTATAATCTTTAATCTATAATATATAAATTTCAAAACCATTAAAGGAAAAGTTTTGACAGATGTCAAGCTTTTAAGCTATTATACACTATTTAGACTATGCCAATTTTGAAAAGTTTTACTATTCAATCTAGAGTGCATTTCCTTTTATACCATTCTTATACAAATTTTCATTTTATACCACTTTTCATTATTTCTTGTACACAATTTCATTTTTAACATATTTATTAACACTATTATTTTATAAAATTATATAAAATAATTAGAAAGGATAGTATATAAAGTAAATTTATTTTATCATTAATTTAAATAATTTCCCATTAAATATAAAACTATTTTTTTTTTGTGCTTAAACATATTAAAAGAGATATATACCATGTAATTTTAATATTTATATATAATATTAAAATGATAAACTCATTTAAAATTGTATAAATATTTATATCCTAAATTTATTTATAATTACATTCATGTTGCTTTACTTAAAAAATATTCTATTTAAAACCCTTTGAAGGACCAACTCATATGGACAGTTGCTAATAATGGTTCCCTTTCTCTTAAAGATGCTTTCAAATTCTTAAATCCTAGACAGCACACTACTCCTTGGGGTAAAATCATATGGAGCAAATTTATACCACCTTCAATTTCTGTTGTCATTTGGAAAGCATTACATAATAAGCTACCTATAGATGACAACCTACAAATTAGAGGAATGCACATTGTCTCAATTTGCTGTCACTGCCATAAAGATTATGAAACAATTAAGCATGTATTTCTTTGCTAGGCCTATGATAATGCTGTTGATCTTTGGAATTGGCTAAGTCAGGTGATTGGCCAAAGGATTAGTCGCAATAACATTCAATTGACTCTATCAATTCGCTCCGTGCAATGGTCAGACCAGGTTAGAGATACTATCACTGCTGCTGTTGTTAGCATTTTCTGGGCAATATGGCAAAGCAGAAACCTTATCAGATTCAAAATAAACACGTTCTCCCTCACACTATAAGATCCTGGATTATTGCTAATTGTAAAAGCACGGGCAACTCCTCCAATGGTTTTATGTCATCTTCTGTCCACAAATTCAGCATTCTTAAATTTGTTTTCAAGTTACTGGGCATCCTAGCAAATCTAATAGGATCAAACAAGTTCATTGGAGATCACCGAGTTGCAATTGGAATAATGCAACCCGGATGGTATTGCCAAAGGAAACCCAGGGAGAGCTAGTTGTGGTGGTATTTATACTAACAATAACATGGAATGCATGGGCTGTTTCTCAATTAATTTGAAGATCTGCAATGCTTTCCAGGTAGAATTGCAGGGAGCCAAGACAACAATTTAATTTGTTTATAGTAGAGGGTGGACAAATCTTTGGCTAGAATGCGATTCTGAGCTAGTGGTGAATGCTTTCAAAAATCAAAATCTTGTCCCTCGGTGGCTATTAAATAGATGGAGAAACTGTATAGAGATTATTAGAAACATCTCCTTTTTGGGTTAGTCATATTTATTGGGAGGGGAACACTTATGTAGATAGGTTAGTCTCCTATGATGTCAATATTCAACACTGTTCTTGATTGGACTTTATACCATCTTTCATTTATGAGGAGTTCTATAGTTGGAAATTAGGACTTCCTCGTTATAGGTTCAAATAGAGTTTCTATCATGGGTTTGGTTTTGCCACCCCCAATGTAGTTGTATATCCTCCTTTCTGTTATTAATAATATTTATGTGTGCTGTAAATGATTGTTAGAGGCTATGGTGCCATCCTGGTTGGGATGGCTGCCTCTATAGTCATTTGCACTCCTTTTTTGCTAAAAAAAAAAAAATCTTATTAACAAAATTGAAATTATATTAATAGTAAAATATATTTCATGAATAATACTTTTTTTTAATAAATATCAATAATTTCATCTATTATATTGTCACATAACTTCTATATATTTCTATATATATATATAAAGTTATTTTATTTTATGTATTGTATGAGTTATTTTAAGTTCTACATATTATTTAACCTAGTTACTTAGAAAAATAAAAATAATAATTTACTTTAAAAATAATATTTTTAACTAATATTTGATTTCAATAATTTGATTTTAATTTAATTTTTATATTTTAAATTATTTAAATGATTGTTTATAAACTTAAAATATTATAAAAAAAAACAATTTTTTTTGTTTAAATATCAATGTAAAAAAACTTAATTATTTTATCATTTTATATTATGTTAATTTTAATATACTTATGACATAATATCATTAGAAATCTTTAATGGAAAAATGATTGAAATATTTGGACAAAAACATCACTCTTTTAAGTATTTATTACAACTAATGGATTTTTCTATAATTAGTTGATGTTGTATAATTATGTTAAGGAGAAAAAAATACCTACATTAGAGTATTTGATATTATTAAGTTTTTCTCTCTCACAAGTATAAGATAATACTAAACACTTATGACTACTCATCTTACACAAGTGCTAATTAAATATAATTTATCTATTAGAGATTAAAATAATAATTAATTTATTTTAATTAATATTTGATTTCAATTGTTTGAATCTAATTGAATTAATTTTTATATTTTAAATTATTTAAAATATTTTTTATAAACTTAAAATACTATAACATTAATAAAATTTATTTTAATTTATAATATAATTGTAAAATAATTGAATTATATTATTAGTTCATATTTTTAAATTATAAAACATTTAAATTTAAATATTTTTAGCTTTTTTAATAATGAGTTTCTCATATATATATAGTTTATAAATATTTTAAGTAAAATAAAAATGTATATATGAATTTATAACCAAATAAATTCCCGTGCATAGCACGGGTTAAACACTAGTTCTAAATAACAAATAGGACTTCTTAAATAGTGGGTGCCATTTAGTGGGATCCACATGAAATTCACCCAATAATAAAGAGTGTATTGGGAAAAGTATGTTGCTAGAGTTCCTTCTATTTTTATTGTATATTATGTCTTAAAATAATGGTTGAGAAAAAAATATTGTAATGTTAAGCTCATTACTAGCATTTTCTACCCCACCTTAGGTATAAGTCCTTTCAAGCACTATATTGCACCTCTCACACATACTCCTCCAAAATTTTACACCTCTACTGCTGCAACATCATCTACTACTGGTTCTTCCTCAACTAGCCTTATCCTACCATCCCCTACTGTTGAACTCACTACAAAACTTGGACCTGACCCTCACCTAGACCTCCAAACATTTTCCCTATGCAAACCTACTCCAAATCTGGAATACACAAACACAAATTGTGTTTGTTAACATCCAATTGCAAGGTATAGGACTTAAGTCCAACATTGGAAGTATGTAATTCTAGTGTGGATTCTAAAAGGCCTTGGGCTCTCCAACTACAATTGGTAGCTTTTGTAGTGTGGTTTTTCCAAGGTGACATGATCCTATTTAGGAGTCATTGCTTTTTACAAATCATCCTTGAGTTGGTTAACGTGTTTAGCGAAATTAAATACAGAACAAGAAGAAAGTGAAATTTAGCACAAAGATAAAGACTTGTAGCAATGGGGCAAAGTTTAGAAAACAGAAAAAAAATGGAAAAGATAGAAGATGGCAGAAGACGCCACACTCTATAAAGAGTGATAAGTCCAGCGAAGATTTGCCACAAAGGTATGGAAACCTTTTATAAGAACCAAGAAAGGTTCAATCTAAGAACTCACAAGAGGCACAACTCTTATACTCACAAAAGGAGTGAAATTCTAATCTCATTCAAATGTATTAAAATGCAAGAGATTATAAGGCTATTTATAGGCAACAACTCCCTCTTAATAAGGCCGATGACTAAACCTGATATTAAAGAAACAAAAGCAAAGGCCCAAGCAAGCTTAAGGCCCAAATTACATCTTAAACTAAATTCAACATAAACCAAATCTAATGTTGGAAATTGGGCTTTAGTATAAAAACAATCCATTTATTACAATTAAAACAGATCCAAAACACTTGAATAAAATCTAAAAGAAATTATATTGCAAGCCCATAGTTGGCATATTGTTATTCCCCTTGGATCAAATGCATCTTGAGCTCCTTTCTCACTTTATGTTTGAGCTTGTAGGTGTTGATCTCTTTTTTAAGCAAGATCTCCTTTGCTTTCCTAGCTCTTGCTCTAGTTGTTGGGCCTCCTAGCTCAATTAGGTTCTCCCTCTCCTAAGCTCTTCCTTTTTCCCTTGAAGGCTCTCCTTGATCTCTATTACAAGGTTCTTATCAATTGGTATCAGAGCTTTCCACCATATCTCAGTTGCAAACGAGTGGCATAGGCAGTGACACCGGCGTTGCAATGTTTGCCCAATACTAATTATATGGCTAATGCATAGCCATCCCGTGTTGGCACCAGGGCTACAGGGTTTGGTGGGACAACCTTAGCACTGTTTTTTTGGTCCACAATTTTTCAGAGAGAGTACTCAGCAAGAATCTGGGTGTCTAATTGTCTTCCATATTCCATCACATGATCAATATGCTGACATCTTGACTAATGCCCTCTCAACTCAACAATTGATAATTCTCTGGGACAAACTTAGTAGTCTGGCTGTCAAGACAGTTGCTGGCCCAACTGTCTGTTACAATTCTGTTACAACTGAACTGACTCAGTTATAACAGTTCCCCCCCCTCTCTCAAACACTCACCCAGTCTCTACTTTCTCTGATTTTCTCACATTTTTGTCCACATTTCAGTTCATCTGAATCTAATTGTCATATCTACTACCATTGCATCTTTGTTTAAGCTTAGGTTTTGGAAATTGCACTGCACCAAAACACATGAATGATTGATCCATTAGTGCATTTTGTTATTCTTCCACCCCTCCCCCTTCCGTTTTTTTTATTTAAATAACTATATCGATGATATTGACTGATTAATAAAGTGCAGCTCTTATGATATTGACTGATGAGGAAGGCTAGCGACACTCTCTCTAACACTCTCTTGCTAACACTCTCTTTGTGATTGGTTGAAATTTGTTGGAAATCACCAATTTTGGTAGGTCTCACTTCTAGATTAGGAGAGAGAATCATTAAATGATAAGTGAGACCTACCAAAATTGTGATTTTCAACAAATTACATAGAGTGTTAACAAGAGAGTGTCAGAGAGAGTGTCGCTAGCATTTCTCTTGACTGATTAATAAAGTACATATCTAATGGGTAGTGTTAGTAATTTAGTATGACATGCTTTGTTTTCATTCTCCGTGATTCTCGTGTCACCTAAATGGTGATGCATTACTGAAGAAATAAACAATTCAAAAAACATTTCCATTCTCTTCATATCATAGTGTCACACTTTTTCACCAATGTGATCCTCTACAAACCAATCTCATAGTAAAATGTTATTGATAATTCCGCCTTTTGTCAGCATAACTATGTTGTTTAGAGATTTCATGTTGGGGAGTGAGCATAACTATTTTTTGTTCAGAGATTTTATGTTGGAAAGTGATGACAGTGTCGGTGTTGTATCTAACGGATGTGATATTTTTCTAGTACATGTGCAGGCAACAATGATCATCATGTTGTTGGTGCTATTGGCCCAGCCACCATGGTACTCTCAATTGTTTTAACGAGTCACACTTTGTTTCACTCTTGTTGTCTTATTTCTTTTATGAGAAATGTTAGGAATACATTCTCTGACATATTCTTTTAAACACACTCTCTCAGTTAAATTTTTTTGAAAATGACAAAATTTTGTGGGTCACACATCATATTTAATTATTCTCTCACCTGATTTTATAGTTTGCAACCATTTCGAGAAAGTATGTTTGAAGGAGTGTGTTCCTAGCACTCCGATTTTATTATATTGTTTCTTGTTTTTGCTATGACTGATGATTTTATTGGTTCTTAGGTGGAGCAAGAGCAACCAATTCCTAGGGATCACTTTCTTGGAAAACAAGCTGACAGGTATAATGGCCCTTATAAGTGCTACATACGAAGGAAAGTGAGAAAGGAACGTGAAGGATTTGGCATGTCATTATGATCATGCATTGTAGGGAATTGAATTAGAAAGTTATGAGTACAAGGATGATGATTAATTCTTCATCTGTAACGTCAAAAGTAGAGTTTCTTTGTACATGGTGATTCAACTGTGCATAAGGGGAGACTTGTCTGTAATGCATGGTTTTACAACCTTGCACAACTGCTCTTTTGCCTTCATTTGAATTTGTAAAACAGAAATGGTAAATTTGAGTAAGATCACTTCTACTGTGATGGAGCCACATGTGTTGTGAGTGCCTGCCTGTGAATCTGGTTGGTTTTGAAATGTTTTTTTTTTGGAATGGTTTCGGAGAGATTATTAATGTTTGACTGGACATGGGGTGTCATGTCTATTTTGCTTGTATGCATTGTGCATATCTTCTACCTCATGTTTCTTAATGTGTAAAAACTTAAATTGGTCTCAACTATGAATAACTTTTTTCTTCTCCCTTGTACGCTGAATGTTCATCAAGTCTATCTGTAACTTTTTTTTAAATGGTAGGTCAACGTGCACATGTAATTAATACAAATTAACATTTAATTTTGCTTTTCATTAATACCATGTTCTTAACAATTATTTCATTTGCATAAAAAAAACAAAACAATTATTTCATTTCTAAACATTTTATATTAGAGCGTCTCCAATGGTCTTCATATAAGTAACTCTATTTATGTCACTTCAATCTTAAGCAACCCAATTAATTTTCTCTCTAATAGGAGTTTTTGTTAACAAGTTGCTTAACTCACAAATATCTCTTCTCTCTCTCCTATATTTAATACTACATCTGATCCTAATTATAAGCAACAAATTGGATTTTTCTTTAGTCCTAATTATAAGCAACAAAAATCTGGCATTCGAACATACCTCCTTCTGCCTCATTTCTTGTTTGGAGGATTCTGCATGGTAAACTACCAATAGATGACAAGCTCTGGGAAAAAGGTTGTCACACTGTGTCCATGTGCTCTCTATGTGGTAAAAACTATGAAACCACTGAGCACCTTTTTTTACAATGTCGTTCGCTTTAGCTTTATGGAATTGGCTTAGTGCTTCTCTAGGCTATACAATTGACACCAGCTCAATTCGTAACATCCTCTTGATGCATTTTATTAAACATCATTTATGCATAGCATTTCACGTAGGAAATATTGCATTTTCTGACATTTAGGACTCATTTACCTTGCATTTGCATTGTTTTTCATTTCTTTTTGGAACCGTTTACGCTTTTGGTATTTTCATGTTTTAAGGTTTTTTTTGGGCTCTAAGACATCAAATCAAGGAGAAAGATGACTCCAAGGATTGAAGCTAGAGGCATAGGGACACTTGAAGATTAGAAGAAAAGCACAACCGGATCACCTGACAGAAGCCATGGCCATGACTTTCAGAGTCATGGTTGTGACTATGTTGATTTCCACATTTTGGGATCCTTGACAGATGTCATGGCCATGACATTCAGAGTCACGGCCATGACCCAATCTGACTTTTAGCATCACTCATGACAGCAAATTGTCATGACCATGACCTGCACCAGATTGAAAATCTTATCTTTTGTGATTTTGGTTGTAATTTGGGCTTAAATCTTTATCTTTTCCTTAGCACATTCTCTTTAAATAGAGTGTTTTACTTAGGATTAGGAACTCTAGAATTTGAGGATTATCATACGTTTTGGAGATAGAGTGGAGGATTCTTCTTCTTCTTCAACTCTTTTCTGGTTTGTTATGTTTACCTTTAATTTCATTGTTGTTTCCATGACTATGAATGAGTATTCTTTTTATTCTAGGATTGGGGCTTAGCCCTTGACAATTATTATGCTTAATTGATTTATCTTTATGTTATATTGGCTTCTCCTCTTGATTTCTCTTCTATTGCTTTTATATATGCGAAGCGTTTGGCGAACATTTTTCATAATCATAGACGCTTAGGGAAGAACTGAGAGGTGAACCTAATCGTTGGATCCATAGGGGAGGAACTTAGACATTAAATCACGAAAGTAGGTTTAATCCTTCGAGGAATCAATGAATTAACAAAGAACTTAATGGGTTTAATTGAACTTAATTACCGTGAGAGTAGGGTTTAATTCAATCAGATACATCTTTGTATCCTGAGAGGGAACAAAGGTTACCTTAGGTTAATTCACCTTCAAAGAGAACCAATAAGAACATAAAGGTAGAAAGATTAAGTCAATAGGAAGTCTTTGTGTGAATCCCAATCCTGGAAGTTTTCTCATTATTGATTTTAATCTGTTCAAATATTTGCTCTATCTTATCTTTATCTTTCTTTATCTTATCTTTATCTTAAATTTAATCTTTTCAAATCTCACATCTTTTCTTTTATCTTTATCTTATCTTATCTTTATTTTATTTTTATTTTTTCAAATCTTTTCTCATCCAATCAAATCTTTCCTTTTGTTTAATTTTAATTAATTTGTGAAAATTGCAAAGCCAAAAACCCACTCCCTGTGGAGACGATATTTTTTTATTACTTGATGACAACCGTGTGCTTGCGGTAAATCTCACAACACCTCTCATCTACGAGGCCATCTTGGTCTCCCCAATTATCTGACACCTTGGCAACTTCAATCTTTACTGTGTGGGTCATTTGGTACTGTAGAAATCAATACCGATTTCACAACCACAATGCCTTAGTTCAGCTAGCTATCTCTCTGGTTGTAAGCAAAACCCGTATTAGTGGGAACTTCACTTCTTCTGTAATGAAATCCTTTGCCTCTGAATTTCTGATCTTGAAGAAATTGGGCATCAATGGCCATCCTAGAAAGGCTAATCGGATCAAAGAAGTCACTTGGAACCCCCCCAAGAGGGATTGGGTAAAGTGTAATACAAATGGAGCTGCAAAAGGATGTCCTGGTATTACAAGATGTGGTGGAATTTTTAGAAATTACACGGGCTCTTTCATTGGTGGTTTTGCATCTCATATGGGGATCCAAAATTCCCTGCAGACTGAACTTTTGGGAGCTATTCTAGCCATAGAAATAGCAGATAAAAAGGGATGGAGGAATTTATGGCTAGAATGCGATTCAACCCTATTGGTTCAAGCTTTTTTTGATCAGAAAATTGTTCCTTGGTCTCTTAAAAACAAGTGGTAAAATATAGATTTAATAAAGAAAATGAATTTTTTGGTTGATCACATCTATAAAGAAGGCAACTTTTGCGCAGATACTCTTGCCTCTCATGCAACTTCAATTTCTGGTTTCTGTTGGTGGGATCATACCCCACAATTTGTTGCAGCTGATCGGAATAGGAACATAATAGGTCTACGTAACTATAGGTTCTTAAAATTTTTATCAGCATGAGTTTTGGTTCTTGTCCCCTCATGCTTCTTTTGTACTTATCTTATCCTTTTTTTTGCTGAATATATTTTCTTGGTGTGTGGCTCAGGATCAATAGTGTTTGCGGTGCCAACCTAGTTGGGATCTCTTACGTTATTGTGAAGCCATTCCACCTTGGTTTTAAAATAATTATAAGCAACAATCATTAGTTTTTAAAGTTATTCAGGGTTAAATTTCTTTTATACCCTTAATTTATTGTTAACTCTATTTCGTAAGCATTCACTCATTGGATTATGAGTACCAACATTAAATATGACCATCACTTACAACATTTAAACTTAACGTTATTTTGGAATAAAATTTGAATTTATGGTAGCATTAATTAAAAATAACTAATTAAACCACTTTCCTTGGTCTTGATGATTTGTCCCATGTTTCTTATATATAGAACCGGAGGTAGTACAAAGTTAAGCAACTCATAAGGAATAGTTGCAACTCTTTTCAATTTTAAGCAACTTAAAATCACATGTGGCACACCAAAATAATATTTTTTTTTTATAGGCAACCATTAAGCAACTCCCTTTATAGATGCTCTTACTTTTATCCAAAAGAGATAACTGTTACACATTGGACGCCTTCTAAGATTTCTGTTTAACAATAGTTGATGAAAAGTTATTTTTTTTATTGGCCAATGTTAATTTGTTAGTTGTTAGTTTTGTTAGTTGTTAATTTATTAATAGTTGATGAAGAGTATCAAAGGGGTCTAGCTCAGTTGGTTGAGCAGGGTGCGTGATTAGTTATAAATCCCCTTATACTTGTTTTCAAAAAAAAAATGATGAAAAGTAGATGTCCCCAGAGTTATAATCTAAAAGTTTTGTAAAATTCTAAATATTTTATATGTGGGTGGCTATCTAATTGATAAATAATGTAGTTGAAAGGGAATTTTCAAAACTAATCATAACCTAGCATGATGTGTAAATTTTATTTTATAACTAGTGTAATAACCTATACCTTATACAAGTGTTAAGTTTACAATTTATAATTTTATTTATTATTATACTTTTAATGTATTTTATAAATTTTCTTTAGTTTTACAAAAATATGTTAGTAGATGTGTGTGTGTGTGTGTTGATCTTCTAAAAATATAATAATAAATATTGATACATAATCATGTAATACATATGTCTTATATCATTTTAATTTACAAAAATAATTTACATATAGCAGACTGATATTCAACAATTCTTTTCTCAGGCTATTTTAGGAACTATTCCTAGAATGGATAGTTGGAATCCAACAAAACCTCCTTCTGTTAAAATTAACACATGTGGGAGTTCTCTTGGTAATCCGGGTTCTTTGAGCTTTGGTGGCATTATTCGGGATCATCTTGGTCAATGGGTTTCAGGGTTTTCAGGATCTTGTGGACATGCTACAATTACAACAGCTGAGTTACTTGGTATTTATCATGGATTGAAGCATGCTTGGAGTTTAGGCTTCAGGAATGTTATTTGTGAGATGGACTCTATAGTGGCTATCAAGCTAATAGATGAGCCACACAGTATTTTTCATCATTTTGCCTCAGTCATCAACCTCATTCTTTCTCAGGTTGATCAAGACTGACAAGTTTCTTTTCAACACACTCTTAGGGAAGGGAACTCTTGTGTGGATTGGCTAGCTAAACTTGGAGCTACTCATGATTAGACTCTCCTTGTCTGGGATGTTTGTCCTCCTCAGCTTTCCCATCTTATTCTTGCGGATGCTATGGGGATTATGAGGATTCAGTTGTAATTTTTGTTTTCTTATTTTATTTTTTTACCTCTCTAATGCATAAAAAATTACAAAAATATATGTTATAGTAGAAAAAAATTTATGACAAAAAGGGGCAAAAGCCCAAAAAAAAAAACTAAGAAATAAGCATGCTGCTTGAAGCATCAGCTTGCAGAAGCAAGCTTAAAAAATTAGGAGGATCTTCAAAACTATTTCAGGAAAAGTGGACCCTAATGCCCTCTTTGGCCAACACATCAGCTACCGAGTTCAAATCTCTGGGAATATACTAGATCTGAAATCCCATTGGGAACCAAGCCATCTTGATAATATCTTGAAGTAATGCAAAGGACGAGTGACTCCTATTGCAATTCTGGGACACCAAACTCACTGCCTCCTTCGAGTTTGATTCAATCAAAATATGGGTGAAACCCCTATTTAATGCCAATTTCAATCCATGAAATATAGCCCGAACCTTTGCATGAATAACAGGCATCCTACCAAGTCTGATCATAAACCCTACCATAAATCTACCTTGATAGTCATGAACAACTCATCCACATGAAGCCTTGTTATCCAACCAACTAACAGCACCATCAACATTGACCTTCTGCCATCCGACAACTAGTGGAGTCCAAGAAATACATGGACCCGCATTCCTGAGCTCCTAATGTAAAGAGCAATCCTCTGAGAACCCCAATGAAGCTTTCCAATATAAAGGGAATTCTCCACCTAGACAAAGATGGAATGATCAGTAGTCCCCATGCCTTAAAACACAAAAGGAGTTTCTTCTTCTCTAGATCTGGTCCACGACCAATCCGAACCTCTGATGCCAGTTAGCTCCCACATTATATCCCTTCCCTATACTCCTCAACAGCCAAGCTGTAAATCACTTGCAAAAAATTCATTCTCAACAAAACCAGTCATGAAAAGTTGCCAGATGCATTTTGCATCAAAACAGTCATGCAAGGCATGGATATTAGTCTCACTATGAGTATGACATATAGTGCAAAGAGGGTCAAATGTCATACCCATTTCCCACCTTCTTTGATTAGTCATAAGACACATCTTCCCCATTTTCCATAAAAGACTACAAATTCTTTCAGGCCCTTTCCAACTCCAAATCTTTTGGAAAAGGGGAATTTTTTGGCAATTGAATATTGAAAGCTTTGACAAAGTATGCAAATCGAAGAGAGAATAGGCCATCATTCGTACCTTTCCAAACAAAACTATCCTTACTAGACCCTTGTAGAAGGGTCCATCGAATCTTATTACAGACCTCCAGAGGCAGCATATGATGTAAATAATCACCATCCCAACCTCTATCATCCTTAACAATATCACAAACTTTGAGAACCAAATCCTGTTGGACAAGGGTGACAATCGCCTTCTTTAAGAGTGGTCCAAAACCAATAACCCACTCATCTGTGCTAATTTGATCATGCACAGGGCAACTAACATTCTTAGAGAAATACACTAGTTTTTTTTTTCTTTCGAATTCGCTTTTTTCTCCAAAACTTTCACAAAAGAAATCAAGGCACGATTTCAGGACGTCCACTTGATCCTTTGTTGCCTCAACAAACAAAATCAAATAATCTGCAAAAACTAGGTGGGACAACTTTGGACCCTTCCTTCCTAATCGGACAGGTTTCCAGAATTTATGATCCACAACAAGAGAAATAATTTGGGATAGTCTTTCCATACATAACACTGTTAGGTTCTAAGACCTTGGACGATGTCCAACCCCTCGAATTTCGGTTTTGATGATAACAACTAAAGGATAAATTTTGAAGTATCTAATGATCTAGTTTGAGTGTTATAGGATTTACGTCGTCCAATGCCGCAATGGTATTGTATCTCTCAAACCTCAACTTTATGTTTTAATAAGAAAAGCGTCCAAATGTGTTTTGTAAGAATACTACAGGCAGCGTCCAATGCTCATGTGAGAGCAAGCGTCCAATGACTATATAACCCACTCTGTAGTTTCTATCTTAAAATAATATTATAAGGAAATTCGCTTTCAATGGTGATTCTATATAATGCAACGATTATTCTCTCACATTCTAATATGTCATTCGATTTGATTTTTCGAATAGTATTGAACAGGAAAAGAAGAAGCTTCTCTCTGCAGAAAAAGTACAAGTAGGAGAGGCGCTATATATACGGCTGTCTCCTCTAACTCTCCACCCTAAGTCAAAACGTGACAACGGTCACATGCTTTGGAGAGAACCGCTCTTGGCAAAGGAACAGATCCCACAACGGATACCTTACAACAAGCTGCCTATAAATAGAGGAATGAGCTCATGTATCAGACCGACGAAAAATTTAAAAATAGCTGAATCTCTGTCAAAACGACTGGACGATCAACACTTAAGCAAAACGAACTTTCTTCTTAGCTTTGCTAAGCGATTCTGTATATTCGTGTTTATTGTAATATCCTCTCTGTGAGAGTTAGTCTTACTTTCTATACTCAAACAATTCTGTTTGGAAAGCCAGGAGTGGCTTAGTGTTAAAGAATACTTGGGTTTATTTTTAATCTCAGGGGGAGATTAAAGGTGTGCCAGGAGTGGCCTAGAGAATATTTGTAGCCAGAAGTGGCAAGGTTAGAATACTTGAGAGTAATCAGATCTTGATTAGTAGAACCCTTCAAAAGTTTTTGAAGGAGAACTGGACGTAGCTCAGCTGAGTGAACCAGTATAAAACTAAGTGTTCTATTCTCTCGCCTTCTAGCTTATTTGCATATCTATTAAACTATCTCTTCAACATACTACGAAAGTGTTTCTTTACACATGTTATCTACGATTATCTTTTACATGTGTTCTAACGAAAAGCAAGAAAAAGCAGTTTCATTGGACTGTTGCTTTTGAACTGCTGGACGATAGCATAATCTTCTGTTTTACTAAGTTCTTGTAAAACTTAAGATATACTATCTTCACATTAGTTAAAGTTTTTCAAAGAAATTATAAATACACTATTCAACCCCCCCTTCTAGTGTATTTCTCTGTATTTCAGTTGGCATCAGAGCTCGGCCTCTTGGGTTGAGTACTTAGCAGTATAGAGGAAAGATCCTAAGAAAGATGGAAAACGAAGGACAAGCTGTGTACAGACCACCACTCTTCAAGGGTGTCAAATATGATTACTGGAAAAAAAGAATGATAGCATTCTTTGAATCTAGCCATATTTACATGTGGGAAGTTGTGGAGATGGGCGACTATATTCCACTTGATGCGAACCTCAACGAAATCCCAAAGGCTAGATGGACGGAAGAGCAAAAACAAAGATTTTATCTCAACTCCAGAGCCAGAAACATCATCATGTGTGCATTGAGCGAACAAGAATACAACAAGGTGCACAGTCTCAAAAGTGCAAAACAAATGTGGGATACTCTTGCGTTAACGTATAAGGGTTCCACTCAGGTAAAACGTAACAAACTCAGTCTCCTTACTCGTCAATATGAGTTGTTTAGTATGGAAGAAAACGAGGACATACAAAGTATGTTTGGACGGTTTCAAACCATAATAAATGAACTTAGAGCACATGGTAAAGATTACAATAACTATGAACATATTGACAAAATTCTAAGAAGTTTGCCTAGGAAATGGAGACCACAGGTTACAGCCTTGAGAACAAAAAAGGAACTGGACGATATGTCCCTAGAAGAACTCGTGGGAACTCTCAAGGTGCATGAACTAGAACTGCATCAAGATAGTGATGGTAAGAAAAATAAGTCTCTGGCGCTCAGCGTCCAGAAGCCAAGGAAAGCATCATCGTCCAAAGCCATGCAAGCTGAAACATCATCAGACGAACAATATGAAGATGATGACTCAGACGAGAATGATGAACTATCCTTTATATCCAAAAGGATACATGCTATTGGAAGAAGAAAGGTGGATCCAGATGGAGAAACCTAAACAGGAAAGGCTTCAAAGAAAAGAAGGAGAAGAGTCCAATTGTATGCTAAGAATGCAAAAAGCCAGGACACTTCAAATCAGAATGCCCAGATCTCGACAAAAGCAAGGACAAGAAGAAGAAATTCTTCAGCAAAGGAAAGGGCAAGAAAGTTCTGATGTCCACATGGGAAGACCTGCACGATGACTCATCATCGGACGATGGAGAAGAAGAGGAAGCACACATATGTCTGATGGAAGACACCTCAACTGACTCTTCTGAACCAGAAGAAGGAGATGAGGTAGATTTTAATGACATAGGTTCAATTCAAGAAGCTTATCATGAACTACTTTCAAACTCTTCTATTCTGTCAAAGGCCTATAGAACTTTAAAGAAATAATCCAAATCACTTTCAAAAGAAAAAGAAGCTTTAGGAAAAAGTGTCAGACAACTGGAAAGTGAAAAGGAGGATTTACAGAAAAAGTTTACAGAGCTCTCAAGGCAAAATGAAATTACAAATATGGAGAGGCGAACTCTCTGGAATGATGCTGCTCGAGCCCATAAATCCTGTGAGGATTCAAGGACTAGAGAAAGAAATCTTTCCATAGAGATTCGAAATCTCAACGCAGAAAACAAAAGGCTAGTTGAGAAGCTTCTGAAAGTTGAAGCAGATACTTCCTTAAGAGGTCAACCACATGATGTTGTAAAACTTCATGAAGAAATTGACAGCCTAAAGAAGGATCTGTCAAACTTTGTCAAGGGTTTTGACAACCTCAAAAATCTTTTAAAATATGAAGGTTGTAAGAGACCAAATGACAGGTCATGACATGGATATAAGGGAAAGAAATACATTCATAACGAGGAAACAGATGTTTGCTACTTCTGTGGGAAACCTGGACATATAACGTCCAAATGCATACACCTGCCTAAGAAGGGAGCATTCAATGCCCTTCGAGCTAACAAAAAAGGACCCAAGTCAATCTGGGTACCTAAGGATAAAATTGTTCCTGTTGCAGACATGCTTAACAGCAGGAAAGAAACTCCAATCATGGTACCTGGACAGTGGGTGCTCACATCACATGACAGGAGAAAGGTGTATGTTCCAAAGCCTCCTACCCAAGACTGGTGGGACAGTCACTTTTGGAGGGAATCATAAAGGGATGATAGCTGGTGTAGGTAAGATTGGTATACCACCCTATCCTTGTATTGATAAAGTTCTTTATGTTAAAGGTCTTAAACATAATCTACTTAGCATAAGCCAATTATGTGATAGTGGATATGATGTTGCCTTTAACAAAGGTGAATGTACAGTCAAAAACTCTGATGGATCCCTTCTCTTTACCGCAAAGAGGCAAGGCAATCTGTATAAGATTAAACTTGGGGAACTATCTAGTCAAAATGTATCATGCCTAGTTTCTGTACAAGAAAATCATTGGTTATGGAATAAAAGACTTGGTCATGCAAGCTTGAGGTTAATCTCAAAGCTGAACAGGCACAACCTCGTAAGAGGACTACCAAGTATGTCATATAAAGATGATCTTCTTTGTGAAGCTTGTCAGAAAGGAAAACAAGTGAAAAGTTCTTTTCAAAGTAAAAACATTGTTTCCACTTCTAGACCTCTTGAGCTGTTACATATTGATCTGTTTGGACCCACAAGAACAGCCTCGGTAAGTGGTAAAAGATATGGACTGGTTATAGTGGACGACTATACTAGATGGACATGGGTCTTATTCCTATCCCACAAAGATGAGTCCTTCAAGGCCTTTTATAACCTCTGCAAAAGAGTTCAAAATGAAAAAGGAGTATGCATTACTTCTATCAGAAGTGATCACGGGGGAGAATTCGAAAATGAAAGTTTTCAAAGGTTCTGTGAGGATAATGGTATCCTTCACAACTTCTCAACACCTAGAACACCACAACAGAATGGTGTAGTTGAGAGGAAAAACAGGTCGCTCCAGGAGATGGCCAGAACCATGTTGAATGATAATTCAACCCCTAAACACTTCTGGACTGAAGCAGTGAATACTGCCTGCTATTTACAAATCAGAATCTATATAAGGCCGATATTGAAAAAGACTCCATATGAATTGTGGAAGGGTAGAAGATCCAACATATCCTACTTCCATCCATTTGGATGTCAATGTTTCATTCTGAACACTAAGGATAACCTGGGAAAATTTGATTCTAAGTGTGATGAAGGAATACTGCTTGGATATTCTGAAACTTCAAAGGCATACAGAGTTTATAACTCTAGAACCTTAGTTGTTGAAGAAGTTATCCATGTGAAGTTTAATGACAACAAGCCTGATAAGGAATTATCAGAGCTGGACAAATCATTTGCAGATCTCAGATTGGACGATGCAAGTAAGTCATCAGATTCGTCCAACCATGATGTCTCAGTTGAAGAGTCAAATGCACCACTGGACGGTCCAGTCGCAGAACAAAGAGAACCAAATGGACGCAACTGGTAAATGAAGAAATATCATCCACAGGACCAAATCATTGGAGATCCAAAAGATAGAGTCAAAACCAGATCTTCACTTCAACGACAACAAGGTCACACAGCATTCATATCTCAAATAGAACCTAAGACTGTGGACGATGCCTTAGAAGATGAAGGCTGGGTCAAAGCAATGCAAGAAGAACTTGACCAGTTTCAAAAGAACAATGTCTGGAAGCTAGTAGAACTCCCCAACGACAAAGAAGCTGTAGGAGCAAAGTGGGTGTTCAGAAACAAGCTGGACGAAGCAGGTAATGTTGTGAGAAACAAAGCAAGGTTGGTAGCAAAAGGTTACTCACAACAAGAAGGTATAGATTATACTGAAACTTATGCTCCCGTTGCACGTCTAGAGGCAATCCGCATTCTACTGTCATTTGCAGCTCATAGTAATATGAAGTTATATCAAATGGACGTAAAAAGTGCATTCCTCAATGGACTCATAAAGGAAGAAGTCTATGTGGAACAACCCCCAGGATTTGAAAGTGATGATTTTCCAAACCATGTTTTTAAACTTAACAAAGCCTTATATGGGTTGAAACAAGCCCCTAGAGCGTGGTATGAAAAACTCAGCTCATTTCTGTCAGAAAATGATTTTTCAAGAGGAAAAGTAGACACTACATTATTTCGCAAAGACTACTCTTCTGATTTTATTATTGCACAAATATATGTTGATGATATCATATTTGGTGCCACTAATGAGTCTCTCTGTGAAGAATTTGCCAAATTAATGCAAACAGAGTTCGAGATGAGCATGATGGATGAGCTGAAATTCTTCCTTGGACTTCAAATCAAACAAACTGAAAAGGGAATATATATACATCAGACTAAGTATGTCAAAGAGCTGCTAAAGAAGTACAAGTTGGACGATGCAAAACCAATGAAAACTCCTATGCATCCAACAACAGTACTTGGACTGGACGACAACTCAAAGAAAGTAGATAATACTCTATACAGAGGAATGATAGGATCACTCCTATACCTCACAGCGTCCAGACCTGACATCATGTTCAGCGTATGCTTATGTGGCAGATTTCAATCTGACCCAAGGGAAGTTCACTTAACTGCTGTTAAAAGAATCTTTTGATATCTTGCTGGAACCACTAACCTTGGGTTATATTTCAAAAGGCAGAAAGATTTCAGGCTAATAGGATACTGTGATGCTGATTATGCTGGAGATCAAATTGAAAGAAAAAGCACCAGTGGAGGGTGTCACTTCATCGGTGGTAATCTAGTCTCCTGGACATGCAAGAAGCAAGGAACCATTGCTCTGTCCACTGCTGAAGCAGAGTATATTTCAGCTGCAAAATGCTGTTATCAAATCTTGTGGATCAAACATCAACTTGAGGACTACAACATATATGAGAGTAACATTCCTATCTTCTGTGATAGTAAAGCTGCCATAGATCTTTCTAAAAATCCCATATTGCATTCAAGGGCCAAACATATAGAGATCAAACATCACTTTATAAGAGACTATGTTCAAAAGGGTACTGTGGAATTACACTTTGTAACCACAGATAATCAGCTGGCTGATATATTCACCAAACCCCTTACTGAAGACAAGTTAATCCTTCTGAGGAACAAACTTGGCATGGACTCTGTAAAGGAATGATTAACATCTACATGATGCGTCCAATAAAACCATAACGTCCAAAGGACATGTCGTCCAAGGAACACTAGAGTCATGCACATGCATTACATATATTTCACTTAAGTCCAATATGTGGACGATGCATTTTATTTTAGTTTTTCTTATTTTGTTCAAATAATCAAAACGGATCGTTTTAAGAGTAAGTATGAGCTAATACTCTATGCTGAGTCAACAAAATCTTAGTAACCGTACACAGTTACCCACATTCTTCGCACGTCTCATCATGGCGGGTTTTATGGCGTCATTTACATTTCAAATATTCAAAAAGCCCAAAACCATTTCATATCCTCCAAAAAAAGCCCAAATATACACTTATCAATTCGTCACAGAAAGACACCACCGTATCCATCTTCTATGAGATTATCATCACCCTAAGCACACACACACTCTCTCTCCTTCTCAGAAAACCTAAAAATCCAAACTTTTCTACCATGTCAAACTCTGTAAACTCAAGCAACTCGGAACTCGACGTCCTCACTTACCCTGAAAGCACAGTTGTGTGCCAAGGAGCTGCTACAGTGCACATTGAGCACTTTTTCGACATCGAAAAGCTTGAGAAGCTGGGACTGAACCTGAACGAGAGCCTTCTGAAGTGTGGAATCAGAGGCTACTTCAATGAAAACCAGAAAATATTCCCTGAGTTGATCAGAATGTTCTGGAGAGATGCCAAGTTCCAGAGCTCAAGGGAGCTCGTGGCCACGGTTCTTGGACGAGAGGTGACACTGTCCACCGAGACCATTGCAAAGGTAACTGGTTGCATTAGGGAGCAGAACCAGTACAAAACTGACTGCACCAAGCAGTACGGCAATTACGTTGCAACCGTGCTTTGCAAGACCAAATCTACCGACTCAATAAAGATTGAGTACAGGAACCTGTGTGAGGAAGCAAAAATCTGGCAGCAGGTGTGCAACAAGAGTATCCTGCACAAAGCTGGGTCTAAGGACTCAGTCACGGACTTACACAAGTTTGTGATATTCCATATTATGGAAGGTATTCCCTTCAATCTCCCACACACCATTTACGTCAATATCGTGAGAATGATGAAGTCTGTGGGTGGCAATGATGACATTTTCTATGCCGCCCTGATGAACAAGATCTTCTGGGACCAGAAGGTCTATCAACGCTTCTTTGATGAACTGGAAGAAGATGTTTACGAAGTTATTGTGAAGAAAGGGCCAATGGTAGCAACACAACAACTGTTTAGTGAGTCCAACATAAAACCTATGAAGATCAAGCTAACAGCTAAGGTCTTAAGGGACCTGGACGAGGACACCATCAATAAGCAACGACATGAACAGAGCAAGATCATCTCCAATAATGATGAAGAAGAGATTGATCTTCTTGGTATTGGCAAAAAGATTAAAAGGCTGATGGAGGAATATGAAGGCAGAAAGATCACACGACAAATGTCTCAGAAGCATGAGGAAGATGCTGAAAAGGAGAGAAGAACCAAGAAAAGACATGCTGACACATCCACTGCTCAGTTCCCAGCAGAGAAGCGTCCAAGGACTGATGCGTCCAAACCTGCTCAAGCTGAGCAGCGTCCAAAGGCAGCACCAGTAAAGCTTGCTCCAGAAAAGCAAAAGGTTCGGAAGCTTCAACTACTGGACGACTCTGATGATGATGACCAGATCCCAATTGGTCAAATCACGAAGAAGGAAGAGGAGACGGAGGGCCCTCAGCAAAAGAAGCAGAAGGTACAACCTGCTAAACCAATTTCCTTTCCTTCTAACGTGCCACGACGAGTCAAGACTCAGGCAACAAGGCCAAGGAGAATTGCAGTTCTACCACCTTCCTCTCAAGACACCGACAGCATATCCACCAGCACCCTACTACCAACAACATCTAGTGCTCCATCCACATCAACAACCCAGCATCCACATCTTCGCTTGGACCTGTCCAAGTTTGTAAGTCCAAGGGATGCATGGAGGGATACATGGTCCCCATGGACTATACCCCCCAAGCAGAAAACCAAAGAAGAAAAAGACAGAGAACGTTTCCCGGTTGCATTCCTTACACGAAATGAACAAAATTACTGTAAGAAAAGTGATGTGATCCGGAGGCCTCTACAAGAGCCTTTGAAGCGGCATTTCACTACTGTATCAGCACCAGAGTGAACGAGGTATGATTACGCTCATGATTCTTCAGCTGTTTATTCTGCTATGCCAGAAGGAGCGATCATCAGCAACCCTCTGCCCAATTGGACGAGAGAAGTGTACCCACACTTGATCCGGATGCCTCATCTTTACTCCTGTCCAACTGGAACTCAGCAAAGAGTGCATCCAGCAGCAGAAGAGTTGCATAAACCAGAGGTGGAGATTTCCTCTCGATTCACAAAGACAGTTGCGGAGCAGAAAGGGAAGGCTCCAAGTAAAATGAAGTCACCGTCCAAGAAGTCCCCTGTTAACAGGGATATTGAACTGGCCGCAGAGTTACAGTTGGCCATTAAAGAGAGTCTGGACCCTTCCATATCGAGGCAGCGTCCAGATGTAGGGTGGGTCAAGGATGTTTGCATCTGGACTCCAATCACAAAGTTCCTGCCTCTACCAGCTGGAACTCCAGTGCTAAACTTCCAGCCAGGCGACTATGATGAACTTGGAAAACTTCTGCAACAAATGTATATACCAAACCAAGCCATCGCCTACCCACCAAACCTTCACATAAGCCGTGCCACAGAAATAAAGTTTGTACCAGACAGGGTATGTCCTAGACTACCCTTATATGATGTTGGTCGCAAGAAAGGCTACAAGTCCTACGACATTGAGATGCCAAGCAGGGAAGAGAAAGTTGAAACCCTGCAAAAATCCTCTCATACCTGGGGTCATCTATTTGACAAGACTGGTAAGCTTACGTGTTCACTCGGAACCTTTGATTCCATTATCTTTTGGCACCAGATCTTATGGAACGATTCCCAGAAGGCCTCCTCCTCAGGCAGCTCCAAGGATGACTTCGTTCACCCCCCTCATGGTATTGAGGTGCTGTGTCCAGTAAAGACTCACCACTTCTCAGACACCTTTGCCTGCTTTCTGAAAGATTCAGATGATTATCTAGAGTTAATGAAGACATTGCCAAAAATTAGAAGCAACAAAGTGTTTGATCTTCGAACACTGGATCGTACAGAGTTTGTGGAGAAACTCCAAACTCTGCATGAGGAGTATAAAGCAGAAGAAGCCACAACAGCAGAACAAGCTCGTCTAGAGCAGCTGGCTCTTGAGGAAGCTGAGACCGCAACCACAGAAAAAGAAGATCAGGTTGCTAAGTCAAAAGCTACACAGGCAGAGCTGGATGAAGCATCTGCCAAAGTAACAAAGGTGCTAGCTCATCTTGACTTGGACTCATCTGTACCAGTGGACGTGGAACACTTTGTCACGTCACATGAAGAACCTACCGTCCAATCTGGAAAGTCCAAGGATGATAGAGAGCTCATTGTTGAAGCATCCAAGCCAATGGAAGCAACTGCAGCAAAGCCTACTGCTGAAGATATCACCAGCTTCCCCATTGTTGATGCATCTACTGAAGCACATTCGGGCACACGTCAACTGGTTCCCACCGGATCTTCAAGTCCAAGGGGCATCCATCCCTTGCGATTTGCTGAACCTCAAGGAGTCTTAGAAGATCGTGTTCACGAGATAGTGCGACAGGCTCTGAGGCAACAACAGCTGGAAACCAAAGCAGTTCTTCAAGCTTTTCAGCAAAGGCAACAGGCTGAGGCTACTCAACATCGTCTGATGCTGCAGAATGCTATCACTGAACAGTTCATGAGTCTCTCCCAGACGCTTGTGAACCAGATTCAAAATACAGCAGCCACCTTGCTTGGACAAGTTGCTCATGCAGTTCCACCCGTCCAACCACAACCTCCTCAACCAGCACCACCTATACAAGCGCCACCAGAACAACCACCACCACCACCACAAGAACCACCTCCACAGCCATAAGGTGACCATGATGGTCCAATCATTTTTCCATCCTTCAAACCTTTTTTTTGTTAATGACAAAGGGGGAGAAATTGGAATTTTGATGTCATAGAAGTAAATAGCTAAATACTCTATATATATATATATATATATATATATATATATATATATATATATATATATATTGGCATCTTTATCAAAACATGAGGTGTTTATTTCATAAATTCCGCATCCATATCCTTGATATGTTTTACACTCTGATATCTGTTATACCTGATATATTCTTGTTTTTTTTTTATATTTCTCTGTTATCAAATGCATAAGAAATGTTGAACTCAGGGGGAGTACTTCATTTCACATTTATACACTGGCATAACATAATCATCTATGACTTGATTCATTACATTCATATATGATTATGTGACTGTTAACATCAAAATTTAACATTATTTGTCATCATCAAAAAGGGGGAGATTGTTAGGTTCTAAGACCTTGGACGATGTCCAACCCCTCGAATTTCGGTTTTGATGATAACAACTAAAGGATAAATTTTGAAGTATCTAATGATCTAGTTTGAGTGTTATAGGATTTACGTCGTCCAATGCCGTAATGGTATTGTATCTCTCAAACCTTAACTTTATGTTTTAATAAGAAAAGCGTCCAAATGTGTTTTGTAAGAATACTACAGGCAGCGTCCAATGCTCATGTGAGAGCAAGCGTCCAATGACTATATAACCCACTATGTAGTTTCTATCTTAAAATAATATTATAAGGAAATTCGCTTTCAATGGTGATTCTATATAATGCAACGATTATTCTCTCACATTCTAATATGTCATTCGATTTGATTTTTTGAATAGTATTGAACAGGAAAAGAAGAAGCTTCTCTCTGCAAAAAAAGTACAAGTAGGAGAGGCGCTATATGTACGGCTGTCTCCTCTAACTCTCCACCCTAAGTCAAAACGTGACAACGGTCACATGCTTTGGAGAGAACCGCTCTTGGCAAAGGAACAGATCCCACAATGGATACCTTACAACAAGCTGCCTATAAATAGAGGAATGAGCTCATGTATCAGACTAACGAAAAATTTAAAAGAGCTGAATCTCTGTCAAAACGACTAGACGATCAATACTTAAGCAAAATGAGCTTTCTTCTTAGCTTTGCTAAGCGATTCTGTATATTCGTGTTTATTGTAATATCCTCTCTGTGAGAGTTAGTCTTACTTTCTATACTCAAACAATTCTGTTTGGAAAGCCAGGAGTGGCTTAGTGTTAAAGAATACTTGGGTTTGTTTTTAATCTCAGGGGGAGATTAAAGGTGTTCCAGGAGTGGCCTAGAGAATACTTGTAGCCAGAAGTGGCAAGGTTAAAATACTTGAGAGTAATCAGATCTTGATTAGTAGAACCCTTCAAAAGTTTTTGAAGGAGAACTGGACGTAGCTCAGTTGAGTGAACCAGTATAAAACTAAGTGTTCTATTCTCTCGCCTTTTAGCTTATTTGCATATCTATTAAACTATCTCTTCAACATACTACGAAAGTGTTTCTTTACACATGTTATCTACGATTATCTTTTACATGTGTTCTAACGAAAAGCAAGAAAAAGCAGTTTCATTGGACTGTTGCTTTTGAACTGCTGGACGATAGCATAATCTTCTGTTTTACTAAGTTCTTGTAAAACTTAAGATATACTATCTTCACATTAGTTAAAGTTTTTCAAAGAAATTATAAATACACTATTCAACCCCCCCTTCTAGTGTATTTCTCTGTATTTCAAACACGAACAAGTATGGCGAGATAGGATCGCCCTGTCGAATTCCCCTAGACAGCTCAAATGAATCCAAAGCTTCTTCATTCCAGAGAACCCTGGTAGAAGAAATAGAAATACAATGCCACACTGCATTAACAAAAGATCCCAGCAATTCAATGTCTTCTAAGGTGTCGTTTACAAAAACCCATTTCAAACGATCATATGCTTTCTCTAAATCTATCTTAATCACCATCCAACCTTTCAGACCAGTCTTCCATTTCATGGAATGAATTACCTCTTAGGCAATTATAATATTATCCCTCCCTTGCCTACCCAGGACAAAACTACACTATGTCGGATTCACCAAATCAGCCATAACCCCCCTTAGTCTATGAGAAAAAACCTTCGTCAAAACCTTATAAGAAACTTTGCATAAGTTGATTGGCTGGAATTGATTCAGCTTTGCTACAACATTAACTATGGGGATAAGCGTGATAAGAGTCTCATTCACCTCTTTTATCTTCGATGGATTCATGAACAGATTCTGAATGAGGTTGCATAAAGACGGCCCAACTGTATCCCATTGGCTTTGATAAAATAGGGCCTGAAACCCATCCTCTCTCGGAGCCTTGAAGCTCCCAATACTAAAAATGGCCCTTTTAATTTCCTTCTCTTTAATCTGGCACCCAGATCCTCCAATTGAGATTCACCCAAGGAAGGAAATGAACCTCGGAGACAAAACGAGTCAACAAATGTGCAGCTTACGAATCATCTCCTGTACCTATGAAAACTCAGATATCCACACTCCATCATCATTTTGCAAACTATGGATAAAATATTTTTGCCTTTTGATAGTCGTGACCCTATGAAAATACTTCGAGTTATGATCACCATACTTCATCCATTTGTAACGTGATTTCTGAAACCAAAGAAGCTCTTTCTGGAATAGGGTGCTCTCCAGCTCTGCCCAAAGCTCCTTTTGAAGGTCTCTAAGGAACCTATTCTCCCCCTAGAGGAGCTTCTTGTCAATCATGTTCAGCCTATGAATCGACTCCCCCATCCTCTTAAGAATATGCCTAAACACTTTGTGATTTCACTATTGGAGAGTCTTAGTAAGATTCGTGATCTTTTCCTGCCACGTCTGAACGTCCCCGTCCTTATGCCAACTATTTTTCACAACACGTTGAAAATCTTGATGAGTAAGCCAGGAGGCCACGAACATGAAAGGCCTTTACCTCCTATTTCGAGGCTGCTCAAGATCCATGCAAACCACAATAGGCCTATGATCTTGAACTGGAAAATATGCTTTACAATAGCTCCTGGGAACTTAATCCTCCAATCATGATTAGCCAGGGCCCGATCCAAACGCTCAAGTACAGACCCTCTCTTCCAAGTAAATTCTGGTCCAGTAAACCCCAAATCAATGAGGCCACAATTGTGCACTATTTGGAAAAAATCCCTCATGCTCCTTTATGAGAAATTAAAAGCCCCACCACTCTTCTCTAAAGGATACAAAATTGCATTGAAATCCCCCATCAACATCCAAGGGAGATTACACTCCCACAATCTACTCGATGGTTCTCCAAAGCATGGCTCTAGAGTTTGCATGAGGGCTACCATAAATAATAGAAACCAGCCAAGGAGGACTATTTTCAAAACTAACTTCAATGTGAACAATCTATTCAGTCTTCAAAATTACCTTGACCCGCTAGAGGTTGGACTGCCATAAGCACTAGATTTAACTCACGTGGCCACTAGCTTCAACTAAATGGAAGGAATCAAACCCCGTTCAAGCGATAACATTTCTTTCTTTCCCCCATCGAAGCATGAGTCTCCATTAGCACAACAAAGGATGCCTTAAATTCATGATTGAGGTCTTTAATCAAAGACCCGAAACCCTTGTCACCAGTACCGCATCAGTTCCACGACATCATATTCATTGATTAACCACCATAGGGCTAACCTCTGTGTTCGGACTCCTTAGATTGACAAACAATACTTGCTTCAGTGTCCATATCTGTGACAACAACTCCAATCTCAAAAGATGTTAAACTCACCTTCACGGAGTTATGAGGAATGGATGAAGATCCCCCACAAATCTGGGGTTTCCTGCTCTTCTCCAAGAACATCAAAGTTTCCTCATCGGGTGCCAACACATATCCCTCCAGAGAAATCGCGAGTTCCTACCTGCCGAATACAAAATTGGAGCCCATATTCTTATATGCTCATATCAACTTGATATTATTTGCTCCCCTGGAAACCTTCACAACCCCTTTATTCTTTTTTCTGTCTATAGGTTTCTTTTCCCTTGTGACCACAACTTCTTTATTCAAAAACATTTTATTTGACCCTTTCTTAAGATCAGATGGGGCTTTCTTTTTCGTAACATGTTTACCTCCGTAATCTTCGACCTCGTATCTTTAACAGAAACATTGGGATTCATTCCTATAACACTGTGGTTTTTGATAATTGTGTGATTAAGTGTTTTAATTAAATTATAAGAGAAACTAAATTTAAATTATATTTGGTTGATTTATTTATTAAAGATGTAATAAGATAATCTTGTGTTTGGATGAGTTTATGAGTGTTTGGTTGAGCTTCTTAAGTTGGGTCTTAGAAGAGTTGGGCTTTGGCATAGAAAGAGGGTGTGTTTAGTAGGGCCTTAGTGAGAAAAGAGAGCCCAAAATTCCTAAAACCCTCCCTAACCCTTAGAGAAGTCTGAACACCTTACCCAAAACCCTCTCATTCTCATTTCCCTTCTCCCTCAAGTCACTTTTCTCTCAAGAAAACTGAAGCTTGAGCTCTCCACACAAGGGCACTCCATTATCTTCCTTTGGAACTCCATAGCGATTTCCTTGTAGTGGTAAGTTCACCATTTACCCTTTCTTGTTCTTTTTCCTTTGGAGGAACAAGATAGAGCCTTTTTCTACTCTATAAATTTTGTGGAGTTTAATGGTGTGGGGGTTTTTGTTGTGGGTTTTCTTGTTTTGTTGTGTTGGTAGACATAGAAGAGCCCTTACTTTGCCAAAAGTGTCTCCCTTTCATCTCTTTTGTTCAAAAAAAGTTAGTAACTTGAAGTTACCCAAGGTAAGGGGAGCTCTAGTATACATTCTATGGTTTATGATGTGTTGATTTGGTTGTTGATGCTTAAGAATGTTGGAACAATTGCAAAACTATGTCCTTGCTTTTGCCTTGAGTTTTTGAGTTTTTTTGAAATTTGAAAGTTTGAATCTTGATTGATGATATATGATAAAGGTTGTGTTGTGATTGTGTTTTTACATGAATGAAGTGTTGTTGATGATGAAAACATGTCTAGATCCCTTAAAGCTTTCATCTTGAGTTGAAAAAGTTTTTGAAATATCGTAACTTGGAAAACAAGGTGAAATTGATGCAGAATCAATATGCAAATTCGCTGAGCAAAATTGGACTTGTTGAACGAAACACTCAAATCTGGTGTGTTTCGCTAAACGACACTATTTCGCTAAGCAAACAAAAGTCTCTGTCAAAAGGTAATTTGAAAAGTGTTGGAATTCATTAAGCGAACTCCTCATCGCTGAGTGAGACTCTCCCTGGAGCTAAGGGTGTCTCGTATGTTCATATTTCGCTAAGCGAGCAAAAGTCTCTATTTTTAAATAATTTGAAAAAGTTTTGGAATTTGCTAAGTGAACTCCTCCTCGTTGAGCAAGACATATCCCTGGAGCTAAAGGTGT
Source organism: Pueraria montana var. lobata (assembly GCA_026413185.1). NCBI lineage: Eukaryota > Viridiplantae > Streptophyta > Magnoliopsida > Fabales > Fabaceae > Pueraria > Pueraria montana. Next base: position 38,657,492 of record CM048656.1, read on the forward strand.
CTCCTGATTCTTGTTTCGCTAAGTGAGGGTTGGTCGCTGAGCGAGTTAAAGTCTTTGTCTTTGAAATATTTGGAAATATTTAGAATTTGCTAAGCGACCATGGTTCGCTGAGCGACAATGATCTTTGTGAGGAATCTCGCTGAGCAAGATTTTGTCACCAAGCAAGACTCCCTGAAATCAGTTTTCGCTGAGTGGGAATTTCATAAGTTGTCCCTGAAGTTCCGCAGGATCAGTCATAGGACTCCCCCAATGGATGGGTGTGTAATCTACGCTAAGGGATGGGCCTAAGATGATCGCTCAAAGTGAAAATCTCCTTGGAGTAAGAGTCTGCATGGCATTAGGCATGATGTGTAGATACATGAATTCTCGTATGATGTTATGGATTCTCTTATGGAATGATTGAAACGTGCCTTGAGATGTGATTTTGGTTGTACTGTAATCTTGTCTTTGAAATGGTTGTATGAGGATTTCCTTCTATTCTCCATGACTTTTGGGATTATTATAATTTGTGAACTCTCTTTTTGCTATCATGTTATTATATGCTTAGTTTGTTTGAATGAGCTTACCCTTGCATTTTTGTGTGATTGTGATGATCGTGTCGTTTTACACGGAAGCAAATGATAGAGATGCTTCTGAGGAGCATGTTGCTTTTGGATGACGTGGGCCTTTCTATAGGCTAGTGATCCTTTGGCGGGATCTTTGTTGGGCTTAAGATCGAGATCCGACTCTTAGTTTTTCTTTTTATTTGCTTAGTTATGACTAGCTTAGGAAGTTTATGTCATATACATTTGGAATCTTTGATGTATTTATTTCTATGCATGGTAGGTTTAAACTTGTTAGCTTGATGACGTTATGGATTGTAATTGTCATAAGGCACAAACTTATTTATTTCCTCTTATACATGATGGTATGACTTGTGGTTTAGTATGATGACGCTGTTTGGTTTTGGAAAGCGAAAACTTTCTACTCATTTTCTTAATAACTTAATTCAAGGATTTCCTAAAATTAAAAAAAAAATATCTTTTACCGTGTTTTAGTTGTATGATGTAACACCCTAAATTTTAGAGCTTAAGACTAAATAGAAATGTAACCTCTTAATTAGTGATTAATTGAGTAATTAAGAAAAATAATAGAAATAATTAAAATAAGCATTGCTTAATAAGGATTAAGTAGAGACATTACATGATTAGTGGAAGGAAATTCAAATTTGAAAAGTCAAAGATGGACTCACTTTGGTCAAAGTCAATGGGAAGATATTTGGTCAACTCATTAATGACATTGTTGTAAATAAGTGGAACTTGTGTCTAGAATCTAAATTTACACTTTTAAGAGCATAATTAGCTTACTAATGGGTTTAGAATGACTTTAATTAGTAAAATTAATTGTTCTAAAGTAATTGGTGATTTAGAAATTCTAATTAAGGTAATTAAACAAAATATAGTGCAATTTGTTTCAGTAAAGCCTAAAAAGAACTAGTTAGCAACTAAATAAATGTGAGACATTAAATGTTCATTAATGAAGTGAAAATAATTAGTAGAACAAGTTTGACCATGATTTGACCAAAAGTTTAAGCTGGTCAAAGTAAGAAATATTCTCATTAATGACATTTTCGTAATTATGAGATTTTGATCTCAAAAATTTATTTTGGACTTAGATAAAATTTTAATAATTATAATTAAGCATAGAAATGACCTAAGTTCATAAAAAATAATTAAATTGAATTATTTATTAATTTTAGCAATTTATTTAGTATTTTGAGCTCAGAAAATCTCCTTATATATAAATGAATAAGTCTAACTGTGCTCTCATTTCTCCACTCTCCTCACTCTCCCTCACATTCACTCTCATTTGAATACTCTCATCTCATTAAGTGGTGTAGTTCACTCTCCTAACAGGCATTTGGTTCTTCTACTTTTCCTAAAATTTCTCTTATCAATTTCTGTAACTACCCATATTCACAATATTTCTATAACTATTTCCATTCATTTGTTCATCTGATGCTATTTTTTTTAATATTTCTTTTTTTATCAGTTTTTATAACTCTATTTTTAAATTCCAAAGATTTCTCTCTTTCATCAATAATTTCAAATCCTTAATTCAATTTACTTTTCAATTTTCAAAGTTAATATTAAAAAAATTAAAGTTACATCATTACATCTTCCCTTATCTTTTTTTCTTTTAAATTTTATGGTTTCTAATTTATTTTATAATTATCTATTTTTTAAAATTTCTTTCGATGTGTTATATAGTTTTTTTTTCTTCAAATTTTATAGTCTCTAATCTTTTGAGTTTTTTTTTTAATATTTCTTTTATTAGTTTTTCTAACTCTATTTTTTAATTTTGAAGATTTCTCTCTTTCATCAATAATTTCAAATTCTTAATTCAATTTACTTTTCAATTTTCAAAGTCAATATTAAAAAAATTAAAGTTACATCGTTACATCTTCCTTTATCATTTTTTTAAAATTTTATTCTAATTTCTTTTATAATTATCTTTTTTTTTAAATTTCTTTCGATGTGCTATACAATTCTTTTTTATTTCAAATTTTATAGTCTATAATCTTTTGGGCTTTTTTTTAATATTTCTTTTATCAGTTTTTCTAACTCTATTTTTTAATTTCGAAGATTTTTCTCTTTCATCAATAATTTCAAATCCTTAATTCAATTTACTTTTCAATTTTCAAATTTAATATTAAAAAAATTAAAGTTACATCGTTACATCTTCCTTTTTTTTTAATTTTATAATTTCTAATTTCTTTTATAATTATTTCTTTTTTAAAATTTCTTTCGATGTGTTATATAATCCTTTATTTTCTTTAAATTTCTTTCTATTAACTATATAAATAAGGTAGTGAAAATTTGAATAAGTCCGTGCAAATGCACGGGCTAAAACACTAGTTCATTTTAAATCCAAATTGAATGATTCCAAAGGCATTGGCCTTAGAAAATTAAATGCTACATTTTGGTGAATTAATAGAGTCAATAAAAATTAAAATTTAGACTAGTTTAAGACCCTAAATGTAATTACCCTAAAAAGTTATTTTTAAAAAAACATGTGGGACCCTTCTTTTAGGGTTAGGGCCCCTCTATAAAAGCCAAATGAGAGCTCCCCTTGTGCGGCTGCCGGCCCTAGTAAGGAAGAGAGAGAGAGAGAGAGCGTTTCATTTTTTTTCTCTTGTGTGAGAAGGTAAGGTTCTCCTCCTTCTCTTTAGCTTCCATCTCCTTCTCTCTAAGTTTTCTCCTACTAACTCTTGCTCTTTCTCTTTGATTTTTGAGTATGTTATAGAGCTTGAGAAACTCTACAAGTGAGTGGTGCTCTTTTTGCTATTTGGGGTTTTGTGAGAGCTAGAAGAAAACTATAGTAACAAATAACAAATCTACTAAAAGGTATGATTTTATTATTTAACTCATTAATTTAATTAGGCTAAAATATGTTTTTCGTTCCTATAAAATTGGAAAAGTTCAGTTTTCATCCCTACGAAATTTTTTGTATGTTTTCAGTCCTCCTAAAATTAAAATATGTCATAGTTTGGCTCAGAGCTAGGTTTGGGTTAACCAAACCTAGCTCCATGCCAAACAATGGTATATTTTAATTTTGCATGGACTAAAAACATACAAAAAAATTTGCAGTGACTAAAAATGAAAATTTCAATTTTATAGGGATGAAAAATTTATTTATTTGTAGGTTAATTAAATGATAATAGTCCATTAATTAATTTATCCTTTTCTCTCTTCCTCCCCTTACTCCTCCGTTGCCCTAGCCCCAAACCATGTTGCACTTCCCACTAGAGAAGACCTCTGTGAAGTGAATCAGTCAGTCATTAGAAGGGGCTGAATTTCTCTTCAAGCTTCTCTGCTTTAAGAAACATAAGACTAGTAGGAGTAACAAGTTTCCTTACAAGTACTTGAATGTTATGAAATGTACTTTGACAAATCACCAAGTAAACTTGTCTGCAACTACTTCAGAATCTACTCACAAATGATACAGAATTTGTTAACGACAACTTTCTGATTCTCACTTGGTTGCACTAAGTAGAGTTGCTTCTTAACAATAAAACAGTTTAAAAAACCCCTTGATCAAAGATCAAGTTTAAGTTATAAAATAGGCTTTTGTAAAACGGATTAAAGTACACAGCAACAATAATGAGAAGTAGCAAAAAAGGGAAACAACAAGCCAAGGAGTTATACTTGTTCACCCAACCTGGGCTACAATAATTCCACTAATATACCAACACCATGTGGTATTCTTTCTTTCCTAAAGCCTCCACAGGCTCCTACAACAAGGTATTCTTTCTTTCTTGAAGCCTCCCCAAGCTCTTACAACTGGGTATTCTTTCTTTCCTAAAGCCTCCCCAGGCTTCTACAACCAGTATTCTCTAAGTCTCTACATGCTTACCCAAGTATTCTTTCAACAAGTCTCTCCTAGCTTAACCCTCAGTAGCAACTACTACTAGACACACACAGTCACCTGTTGTGTTGCCTAAACCCTAAGAAATCACAGTCAACTGACTGCCCTTCTTAGTCCTCTTCAGCAACACCTCTGCTAGAAACACAGAACTTCAGAAGCAGTAGTCTCTTGACTATTCTTCTAAGTTCTCTTTAGTAGTAACTGTTATTGGATACACACAGCTACCTATTGTGGTCCCTTCACACCAAGCGAGTGGTGGACAAAATACTTTCGATTTAGGCACAACTGGCTTTCACCTAGAGTGTTCTGGGCTAAGGAAGTTCCTTAAGATAGGGGTTTGTCAACTAACCTTTACCCACTACTTTGGCAACCTTCCTTACACTTAACTCCTTTGCACTTGATCAATTTATAGACTTGATCAAGGAGCTAGCTGTTTGTGGCCGTTAGAATTTGAACTCAAATGCTACAAAAGTTGTCCATGTTCATGCAAGTAGCCGTTTAAGCTCTATTCAATCTCAACCATACAACTCATTGAGTTGTCTTCTTCATCTATGCTTTTGCTCCACTGTTGCTTGCTTTCACCTTGAATTTGTTGAAGGATCCATTGATGCTAGTTGTGATCTTAGTGGCTTCCACATGATTTCAAAATTTGAAATCATAAGGAGTTTTCTGGAGATTGTTTTTAGAGCAAGTCTTCTTGAGAAAAATGGTTTACTGCTTTTACAATCTCTCTTCTACTATTGGTTGCTTGTTCTTTTTTTTCAACAAGAACAGTTGTTTCCTTTGAGTTCCTAAAACTTAGACTATGTCAAGAAACTTAAGGATTAACAGCATAAGGATCAGTGTTGTCCAAGTATTGATGCATATGTCTAGTGTGTGCTTTTGAATTGAGAGACACGTCTGTCTTCACGTTTCAATTGCAATGCAACTTCTAATGATCCTCAAGTCATGTGTAGTTTCTAATATCTACCCCTTGACTTAAGCTATCCCCAGCATCATGCCTCTGATCATACACAACTTCTAATATCTGCACTTTGGCCCTAAAAATATTATTGCATTTCTAGCTTTCACTATAGGATTATGCTTCACACATGTGCTATGCTTCTTAATATGTCCAGTCTTAAGAAGAACACTTACAACAACCATTAGTAGCTAAGTTCAGTAACTTTGATTTTGCTTCACAATGGTTTTTCATCATTAAAACACTCAGTTCCAAGAGAGACTTTGTCTCAATACTCTGACCCGACCTCCAACCAGATTCACCCTAACCCAAACTATCCTTGCACCACTGCAAAATTGCTTCGGCAAACTAGAGTGTGTCAACAACGCAAAGCTAACGGCGACATTGACGGAGTCCACCCTCAACGACACTGACAAGTTGGATTTTTGGTTCTTGCAATGATTGTGCTTCTGTTAGTGTTAATGCTCATGTTTGTGTTTGATTTTGTTCTTCTTCCTCCTTTTCAGTAGCGCGAAACCCCAAACAGCACCCTCTATCTCGTCTGCCTCAACGACGGCTTTCCAGCGGAGCCCAGGGTGTTGCATTGCAGATCCTGGGTTCTATTTTGTTTCTTGGTGGGTTGCGAAAATGGTGTTGATACATTTCCTTGTGTTACTACTGCATTGATGGATGTTTTGTAAATTTTTAAATTGCCAAAAGAAAGACATGAATGGTTAATGGATGTGTGGTTGTTGTTGGGTGGCTCTGGTGGAACAAGATGTTATTTCTGACACATTTTCATGTGGATTTGTTTGTTACAATGAGAATTCAAGTGGAGTGGGTGGTGACAATGATGATTTGCCGGAAATGGTAGCACTGTTGCCGATGACAAGAACGTCGATTATTGGTGAACCTGAATCATATAATAACAATGGAGGGAAGAGAAAGGGGGAAGTGAGAGGTTCAAATGAGAAAAGTGTGATTAGTGGGATTAATTAATTTTCATTAACTAATAAAAATTACAAATAAATAAATTTTTCGTCCCTATAAAATTGAAATGTTCGTTATTAGTCCCTGCAAATTGTATATTTTTAGTCCTTGCAAAATTGAAATATACCATTATTTCGCTTGTAGCTAGGTTCGGTTAACCCAAACCTAGCTCTGAGCCAAACTATGACATATTTTAATTTTAGGAGGACTGAAAATGTACAAAAAATTTCGTAAGGACGAAAACCAAACTTTTCAAATTTTATAGGGATGAAAAACATATTTTAGCCATTTAATTAGAATATATACTTGTTATATATATATATATATATATATATATATATATATATATATATATATATATACTCTATCTTTTATAATATAAAGGAAGTTTTGACGCATTTTTTCTACCAAAATAAGGGTAATATAGACAATTCTTTTTTAATTACTTTATTTTTTATTTATTTAATAAATCATATTAATTAATGGGACATTTAATAGAGAATGAGTTTTAAATGCATATTTATTATTAGGTATTTGGGAAGAATAATGGGTTTTAAAAGTGTTATCAATGAATAATTGAATTTATGCATTCATTACTTGATTATTATGCATTAATTTATAATGTTTAGAAATTTTAATTTTAAAAATAAAAATATCTGCTTTAAAAAATAAAATTGAAAGAATTAAAAGTGTTAATAAATAATTGTTGTTGAATTTATCATTTGTAATTATTTGTAGTGCATAAATTTCATGGTATTTCAAAAAATATTAATATATAATTATTGCTAATATGATATACATAAAAGTTCTATATGTCTTGTGTAATAATAAAAAATTATATTTATACTATCAAAAGATTAATAAACAATAAACTAAACAAGCATAATAAGATAGAGGATTTTTTTAACAATTAATTATTACATGACTAAGATAGATTATAATGTGAGATATACATGTTTGATATTTAAATTATTATTATTTTTGTTGTTGTTATTGAGGTGTCTCCAACTTTACTATAATATACATGAATAAAAGAAACTTAATTTTATAAAATAATTTTATTATCAATTAAAAATAATATAATAATTTTTATGATGCATATTGTTTTACTGTATTTACAATAGTCAACTATTCATTTATTATTTATTATATATATTTTATGTTTATATTGTAAATCAACTATTAATTACTACGTGTGCCTATTTGTTTCATTATCCTAATATAACAATTCTTATATGAATTAATTTTATACAATTTACCAGTTTTCTATTAATGTTTTCATTTGAAAAACATTAATTGTTATTTTTTGTAAGAGTTAAAATTACGTGTAATTAATTATAAATCAAATATTTTGCATTGTCTTACTTGGACACAGGACACGTTACTTATTGCAAGTCAATGTCGTAGAACTAACTGAAGAACATGAAAAGTTTGTAATTACAATATATGTCTTCATTCAAACATGTTACTCATATGAAATTCAATTAAAAAAAACCTTTAGAGAATATTGAAAAATGAAATACATAACATGCTAACTACTAAACTAATATCGATAACAAATTTCAAGCATCAAATGAAATTGACAAAAACTGCTAAATAATTATTGAATTTATTCATCTTGTACTATTGACTTAAATTCATTCTCAATTACATGTTTATTTATCTATATATCTAATATCAAATCTCACTCATCCTAGCACGAGCATTTACATGTGCCATCTTTTATGTCACAATACGGAATACTGCATGGTGGATCACAAATAGAGATTGAGCAATCAACATTAGTTTTACATTGTGATGCTAAGATCACTTTAATTTGGTCACACATGCAAATGTCATTACGACAAATAGCTTTCCCTTAACAGTGAGGTAAAATCAAGTTGCATTCAACATTTTCATGACATTTACTAGGACCTGTCATTCTTGGTATACCCGTGAATCCAAGCCCTACAAATAGATATAAAATTTTAATAATATTGGCACACTCCCATGACTATATGTGTTTAATTTCTTATAGTCATACATTAAGATGTTAAAGGAAAATACCATTGCAAGTTATTAAAGCAAGAATGACCGCTACTAGAGCAATCTTCACTAAAGCCATATTTCCTTATGCGTTGTTTTGATGTGGTGCTTGTAATGTTGAGACTTAAACAATATATTTTTGTCTTTATGGATTCAGTTAATACCTTGTACTACATATTTATTGTAACCCCCTTTTTTTTTCTAAAACATAATTTAACTATTTAATTCATTTTATATATTTATTTCAAAGTTCTGATACGATCTCTTACAATCCAAAATATGTTCTGTAATTTACATCATTAAAATTTATATAAACACTACTACAAAATAATTCTAACTACTACAAAATTATTGTCTACCCAAAATAGTCCCATCCTATATGCTCTGGAATTTCTGCATCTTCATCATTTAACTATATCTTCAAGCACCTGCAATTCATACTCCCCCTAGAATCTGGGGACAGCATTACCGGATCAGGCATTTAATTTCTCATACAATAAAACAATTTCAAACAATACATATCATAACAAATTACTTAATTACACACATAATTAAATGCAGTATGATTTATGCAAATGCAGTTTTTGACTCAAATTCATTTTTGACCCTGCTCCATGGAGACTTCCCCTTTGAGTATTTAGTAAGTAACTGGCCTACCATTACGCACTGCAATTCAGCTATCAGCCCCTACTAAACACGAATAAACTAAACAGAATTAGGAGATCAGGATATCCAGGAAGGCCACCACGACAGCAATCCCGTTCCGGATTACGGTCACATGTGGAATTGCCAATATCCCTCACCCCACAGACTATATAATCACAGACTATACAGCCCTGTCTAACTTATTCTGCTCACCCCAAAGATTCAATTCTCAAATCATATTCATTTCACATGACTACCGCAGTCTCGGTTAGTCAACAAAACCATTTCTCATATATCAACTCGTTTCTCATGACTACCGCAGTCCCGGTTAGTCAACAAAATCATTTCTCATATATCAACTTGTTTCTCATGACTACCGCAGTCTCGGTTAGTCAACATTTATTCTTTCTTTTCTTTCTTTTCTTTTCTTTTCTTTTCTTTTCTTTTCTTTTCATGGCTACCGCAATCCCGGTTAGCCAACATCAATTATTTTTCACTTGAATCTTTATAAATCTCCCAAAAAGACTCATGCAATGAATTATGTTCATGATCACAATTAAATAAATAATTTGTACACATTAACATACAAGAATACAAAAATTAAGCAATTTACCTTATAACATTAGTATTTTAGTAAATTATCAATTAAATCACTATTAGGTAAAGTTACTAAAATACCCTTAATCTTTTTATAAATTTCCAATTGTGTCCTCTAAATGTGAAATTACCTAATTACCCTCAATCTTTTTATAAAATTCCAATTTTGCCCTCAAAGGGTGAAATTACCAAATTACCCTTACTCTTTTTCAAAAATTCCCATTTTGTCCCTACATGTAAAATGACCATTTTGCCCTTAATTTTACAAAAATTTCCACATAATATCCCTTGCATTTAGGGCTGGCCGAATGGTATACACACCATTTCCAACATGTTTTCCAAAGCAACAACTTCCAATTTCAACCAAAAATCAACCAAATCACAAATTCAATCAAAATTCAACAAACCAAATTTCAACCATCACAACACATCAAAAATTCAATCAAACATCATTCCAATCCATGAATTACAATCACAAGCATCAAAAACACAAAACCCCTAAATCAATTTCAAGTTTTCATGATTCTAGGTCAAAATTTTAATCTAACCCTACAACATGTTTTCTTCTAATTCCAAGGGTTCTAATTGAAATTAAATGCCTAGATCCTTACCTTAGACTCTTTAATTGAAGAAAAAGCCTTGAATTCCTTTCTCCCTCACTCCTTGGTCTTGTAGGAATTTTTGGGATTTCCTCCAATTTCTTTTCCTTTTTGCCGATTAGCTTAGGGTTTAGGGAGTTTGGATGGTTTGGTTTCTTAATTTGAGATGAGATGATGAAGTTAAGATGAAATTGAAATGAAGGAGCTGCAGCTGCTGTGGGAGGAACTCACGGTTCTGTTTTTGTGAGAGATAGCTTTTTGGTGACTTTTTGCCTTTTACTTAAGTTATTTGCTTCATTAAATCAAGAATTAACCAAATTGGACTTTGCCTTCAAGTCCAGCTGCTGCCTGCACGTCCAGCAGCTCTATTGGACCAAGGGCAGTCCACTTGCCAAGCCTTTCCAGCCCACTTGGACAGCCAAGGAGTTCCAAGTCACTTGCCTACCCCAAAAGTCAACATTTCAAGAACTTTGTAGAAAATTCTAGAAGGTAATTAGGGCTGCTAATTATTTTACAATGTGATTAGAATTTGAAGAAAATAACATCACCATTGGATTCCTCACTATCAAAAACCTTGGGGTAGTGTCTTACTTATCTCTTAATCCAAGCCTAATTAGCTTAATTTAGTGATCTTAGAAAAGCCTAAGTTGTCACTTTTTGATTGGTTAAGGTTCTAAATTAAATTTTTCTTGGTTAAACATTTTTAATAATTATTCTAAGTATATTACAATTATTAGATAATTTTATAGATATCCTATGAATTTTCTCTAAATTTTCTGTCTTAGAATTTTACCGTAATAATTCCTCAAAGTTCTAACTTTCAGAAAATCCTAACAATTCTGAATAAGCATTTTAATTCTTTATCTGTATATATTTTTAATCTATATTCTATTACCTTTCTTTTAAGTTATAAATGAGTTCAAAATTCTATACTTGAAAATTATCCTGGACAGCTGTCTGACATAGCAGTCCAGTCAACTATCAATTTTGGCAAAAATAAAGACATTTGGAAATTCAGAAAATTCTTCTGAGTAGAACTGTATTAATTTCATTAAGAGAATATGTACATAAGGTTTCTATAAAATACAGTGCATAAATGTTAATAATATACATATATAAATGCGTACAATTAATAAAATGAGGATGTTACATTTATAGTATATGACTTTTAAATATGGAATGTTGTTATATGTGGTATACAATCCTTTATAATATAAAGTAAGGAAGTTTTAGCGTATTTTTTCCCTTCCAAAATAAGGGTACTTTAGACAATTCCTTTTTATTTATTTTACTTTCGATTTATTTGATAAATCATATTAATTAATGGGACATTTAATAGAGAATGAGTTTTAAATGCATATTCACTATTAGGTATTTGGGAAGGATAATGGGTTTTAATGTTGTTATTAATTTTTTTTATGGGCCAAATATTAGCTGTTAATATGTTAGTTTTTGTTAGCGGGGACGACCTATCCCTCCCTCCCTTCTCCCTTCACCATCAAACCAACCTTATAACTCCTAATGTTGTTATTAATGAATATTTGAATTTATGAATTCATTAATTGATTATTATGCATTCATTTATAATATTTACAAATTTTAATTTTAAAAGTAAAAGTATCTGTTTTAAAAAATAAAATTAAAAGAACTAAAAGTGTTAATAAATAATCATTGTTGACTTTATCATTGTAATTATTTGTAGTGCATAAATTTGATAGTATTTCAAAAAAATATTAATATATAATTATTGCTAATATGATATACATAGAAGTTCAATGTGTCTCGCATAATAATAAAAAATTATATTTATACTATCAAAAGATTAGTACCCAAAAAACTAAACAAGGATAATAGGATAGAGGATTTTTTTTTAACAATTAATTACTACATGACTTAGACGGATTATAATCTGAGATATACATTTTTAATATTTAAATTATTATTTATATTATTGTTGTTGTTGTTGTTGTTGTTGTTGTTGTTGTGGTGGTGGTGGTGGTGGTGGAGGTGGTGGTGGTGTCTCCAACTTTAATATAATATACATGAACAAAAAAACTATATTATATAAAATAATTTTATTATTAATTTAAAAAATAATATATATTTTTTTATGATGCATTATTGTTTTACTGTATTAATAATAGTCAACTATTCATTTATTATTTTTTATATATCTTTTATGTTTATATTTTAAATCAACTATTAATTGCTATGTGTCTATTTGTTTAATTATCTTATCATAACAATTCTTATATGAATTAATTTTATACAACGTACTAGTTTTCTATTTAATGTTTTCATTTGAAAAAAATTAATTATTTTTATTTTTGGTAAGAGTTACAATTACGTGTAGTTAATTATAAATAAAAATAAAATATTTTGCATCGTTTTACTTGGACACATGACACGTTAATTTTTGCAAGTCAATGTCGTAGAAACTAAATGAAGAACATGACAAGTTTGTAATTACAATATATGTCTTCTTTCAAACATGTTGCTCATATGAAATTCAATTAAAAAAAAACCTTTTGAGAATATTGAAAAACAAAATACATAACATGCTAACTTCTAAACTAATATAGATAACAAATTTCAAGCATCAAATGAAATTGACAAAAACTGCTAAATAATTATTGAATTTATTCATTTTGTACTATTGACTTAAATTCATTCCCAATTACATGTTTCTATATCTAATATCAAATCTTAGTGATTCTAGCACGGGCATTTGCATGTGCCTTCTTTTATGTTACAATACGGATTTTTTGCATGGTGGATCAAGATCACAAATAGAGATTGAGCAATCAGCATCAGTTTTGCATTGTGATGTTAAGATCACTTTAATTTGGTCACACATGTAAATGTCATTACGACAAATAGCTTTCCCTTTACAGTGAGGTAAAATCAAGTTGCATTCAACATTTTCATGGCATTCACCAGGACCTGTCATTTTTGGTATACCCGTGAATCCAAGCCCTGCAAAAAGATATAAAATTTTAATAATATTGGCACACTCCCATAACTATATGTGTTTAATTTCATATAGTCATACATTAAGATGTTAAAGGAAAATTCCATTGCAAGCTATTAAAGCAAGAACGACTGTTGTGAGGACCTGATTTGTTGGAGTTAGAACTTAACTAGTTTGCTTTCAAAACTGGAAGATCAAAATATTGTTCGATTAAGGTTGATAAAATCACAAGTAAATTTTTCGCTATAATTGGAAACCTGCATTTCAAATCATAAATTATGAAACATGTGAAAAGAAATAGTGTACATGCATGTGTTTGCATAGGGGGAAAGTATAAAAGTTTGATCACTTATAGTGATCATATCCACAGGTAACTGATAGACAGTCTCTGTATTCCAATACTTTTCATATAATGTCTTGTAAATACATGTAAACAAAATATCTCAACAATTAAATGGAATTTAAATAAAACTTAAGGGCAGAGTCATTATCCGTCAGTACCTAATAAACAATTGGTTCCAGGGTATTGGGAGGGGGAAAATATGTATGAATTGTTACATGCATTAGAATAAAGGGTTCCATTCATGATCAAAAGTAAGTAGTAAGTATGAAGGTTTGTAGAATGAAATACTTGAATAATCATTAATTAAAATACATTCCTCCAAATAAACTAATTAACTTAACTTAACAAACCATCACTGGAAAAAAGCTTTACTCAATCTCACTCATCCCTCAAAAGCACCACCTCATAGCCATACTTACATATGAGATGGCATACCACCCAGATCCAACGATAACTAGGGTTGTCTAACTTAGTGTTATTTCTACCTAGGTGTTCATGACCAAGGGATTATCCTAGCAATATAGCCTTCTTGTGAGTCTCCTTGTTTTCTAGATCTTTACAAACTCTCCATTTTCTAGTTCCCAAAGTAATCCTCCTACCTGTCGCTTGTACATCCACTGCTTGAAATCAAGCAGGGCCACAACCAAGGAACAAACAAAAAGGGGGGTGAGATATAACACCAACAAGCATGTAACATAGTAACATGATAGAACTGGGGAATGCCATTTGCCTCAAATTGCAATCCTCCACATACGGACATAATGTAGAACATACATTGTACTATTTATGTCACTGTGCTTATACTCATTCTTCATTAATCACTAGATCACATACTAATAACTCACAACTCAACCTTAATCGAATCCACATCGTGCATAGTACATTAGTCAACCTTAGTAATACATGGTGAGTACCATCACGTCAAGCCATTATACAGTTATAGAATCCAAATATGGGTCACTATTATCATTCATTATCACAGTTCATTGAAGTCACTTTCCCTACTAGTCATAACACTTTAAGCACCAATAACATCTCACAAGTAGTGTCATTACATTTAGCAAAAGTATGGCAGAATAAAGTCCAAGCACAAAATACAATTATCACACACAAGTGTATCCAACCAGTTGTTAAGCGTTAGTCACATATTATGAATGTCATGCTCCATACAATCAGTTAGTAAAGTTATCTTGTGATTAATGCATGATGCATGCAGGTACCTGAAAATAGTATTTGTATGGCGCCTTTGGCATTAAGCCTGGGAGTGGCACTAAGCCTAGATGTAGCACTAAGCCTGGATGTGGCACTAAGCCTTGGAGGAGGACACTAAGTCCTAGGATGTCGTGATGAGAGGACGAGACATGGTTTTAAGGAGATAAGCCCTCATACATGAAATGTCTATCTTTTCACAATTGTCTTCCTCATCCTTTACAATTCATGAGACAAAGTTTAAAATTCATGGACACCTAGTCCTTGGTAAGATTTTTTTCAAAAAGGGCTTACTTGAGAATTCGCAAAATTAGTGGACACTTAGTCCCTGGTAAGGTTTCTCCAAACATGTTTTACTCAAGAATGCATGAAAAGCAGTGGACACCTAGTCTATGGCAAAGTTTTTAAACCAAGTTCTACCATCTCCGCCATCATCATGGGTAATTTATATACAATTATCTATTCACGCAATCAACATGATTCCAACTCTAAGAGTTCACATAACATGTCTATTTCAATCTAAAAAAGTACCAATTATGCACAAGAATTGCCCAATCAAGGCAGAATTCACAAAACATAGCCGCTGCTAGTATAGAAGTGCATACAGAATGCATCATGTTCCAAACTTCATGTCAAATTATCTAAAAATGTAATCAGTGTGTTTCTAACTCTCAGAGTTCATATAACATGTCTAATTCAATCTAAAAATACCAATTATGAAAAAATCATTGCCCAATAATTACAGTATTTACAAAACATGACTGTTGCCTGTACAGAGTCGCATGCAGAACAGGTCACATTCAAAAATTCATATCAAATTGCTCAGAGCTTGAAATGTAACACCCTAAATCCGATTTTACATATATTCTCATTTACAAACTTATTTTAATTTGATAGACATCTTAACTAACTTTAAATTTTCCAAAAAAAATGTGAAGTTAATAAAACATAGATCGGAATTTTACTAAATTTTTTAAAACTTTTCATTAATTAATTTTGGAAGTTGCGTATCGCCGCCTCAATTGTAAATATACATTTAAAAGTGAGTAAAACAGAATAAATAAAGTAAATAGCTCTGGCTATAAAATATACATATATACATGAACTAGAGATTTTCATATCTCAAATATTTTTCTGAATAATAGTAATATGTACACTCCCAAAGTGTATACCAAATACATAGGGTAATATAGTACGAAAGCTGAATGTATATACCAAAAATCTGAAACCTAGGTCTACCCATATCCAAATACATAAAAAGAGGAAAACCTAGTCTCAGAGCAGTCATCACTGACACCCAACCCTACATATTAGACCAACCTCCAACCGAAAAGTTACGAAGTTGATGAAGATAACATCTTTATGACATCCATAGGTACTGCCACAGGTTCCTAAAAGAAAAATAAACAGATGGTGAACTGTTTGCTTCATCAAGCAGTACACACACACAGAACGACTTGACAGTCACATACATAATCCTACTAGCCATCACGATGTGGTTCTCTAACAGTCACACTCGAAACCTATTCGTTTCCACAGCTATTCTTGTAAATTATTTCACACTGGCCAGCTGCCACTAGAACTCCCAGAACTCAGTGGTTTTACACATATTTAAGTCGGATGACTTGCTGGGAGTACACCCTTCACCACAGTACAATGGCAAGGCTCTCACCAACACGATTGTTCCTCACATTTGTCGGGATTGCCAAGTCGGCACTGTGGAAGCACGACCACAAACTCGGCGCCAGATCCCCAAGAAACAGCAAGTCAGCGAGCACACCTCAGGTACCACTCTGTGAGGTCATCCAATCTTTGAGGACTGACTCCTCAACCACTCCCTCTCATCGGGTTCATCTCTTATAGGTTGGTGTGAACCGTGGGTTCACTGCTAAAGGTATTGAACGGCGGTCTTCCACAACGTATGTCCCCGACATACCATACGGAGATCCACTCTCCACCACCACAGTGGTCACACATTCCGACCCCATTCCTCACGAGCATATCGCTCACCATAGTTGAAGCCCCCACATAACCTCTTTCACAATTATCCATTCAAACTTTTTCCACGAACACATTCGTTCAACCGTCTCACATGACTTGGCGCTAGAGGTTCCTTCCTCCTTTCGGTTCTCACCACGATTCAGACAATTTTA
Source organism: Pueraria montana var. lobata (assembly GCA_026413185.1). Lineage (NCBI taxonomy): Eukaryota > Viridiplantae > Streptophyta > Magnoliopsida > Fabales > Fabaceae > Pueraria > Pueraria montana. Next base: position 38,674,371 of record CM048656.1, read on the forward strand.
TTATGTTTTATATATTTCTTACCCTATCAAATGTCTTATGATTTGAAAAAAGAAAGATATTTATCTTTGAATAGCAATCCTACTATTGACACTAGAAATTAATTCTAGTTATTACAAGTACTCGCGTCAAGTCTTGTAAACACATCACACCAACAAACAATTTCACCACAAGATTCAAACTACAGTCAACAGACCGTATCATCAAAATAGAGAAAATTACACTTTCAAATATCAAATACTCAAGGTTTTCCTCCCTCAGACTTGAATGAATCAATCATAATAGTGATTGTATTCTATCCATTATCTCACAGAATCAAACTATTAATTGAAGGAAAAGTGGCAAAAATACAAGTGTTAACAATCACATTTGACTATTTAGTCAAATTTTCATTGGCAGTACTGAATGCGAGCTCTCACTGATACAAGCAAATGACCTCAGAATTTAAAATTTTTTATACCAAATTGAAGCTCTTGAAATCTAGTTTACAGAAAGGTATTCCACTTATAAAATAAACATCTAGAAAAATTTTATAAAATTTTCTAAGTCAGCAGCCCTAGATTTTGAGTGCTCACTGAACATAGCTCAAAGAAATGTAAATTTCTCCCACTTTCCAAACTTTTTTTTGGGCTGAAATTTTTACAGTAGAAAAGTAACATCTTTATATTTCTAAAAAGGTAACCCTTTCCCCCAAATTCTTTCCCTATTGTTCCCAGTAAATTTGTTTCTAACAGCCTAAGTTTCAGACTCAAAACAGAACTCAAAAACCCTTGCCCTGTTTCTTTTAAAAAGTTAATTTAGAAATTGGACATGATAATTTTTTTAATTTATATGGTTAAAAATATTGTTTTTTCTAGTTTTTAATGGTTCAAAAATGAAAAAGAAACATTAGGCACACAAGTGGGAATTTGAGAAAAATCGAGACATGTTCCAGGGAAACTTGAAAACAGAACAGCTATTTTGAAAGCCATGGATGAACTTTAAAACGAGATTTTCTCTCCATTGTATCAAAATAAAAGTTTTTCCTTTTTGTGTCTATTTTCATTTAAAAAAAATTGGTGAAAAACCAACGGTTAGATCTTCCAAAAATCACAAAATCGTGGGAGCTGTCCAGGGACACTCGAACCTAACAGCCACTGTTACATTGTTTTGGAGTTTGTTTTCAACATGCAACCTTCATTAATTAATTTTACGAAAATTGGGCATGGATTCCCTTGTTCCAGGGGCCTTCCCACTCAGTTTCAAAAGAACAAAAAAAATACTAAGGCCAGGGCATGCACTCACACAGCCTTCTCCTTGTAGCTGCTCATGATCAAGAGGGAAGCAAGGGAGAGAAGAGAGCTTTGGGGGAGTAACAAAAAAGAACGAAGAGGATGAGGGAAGAAAGAAGCTTGTAGTAGGGATAAATTTGAAGTTTTGCTATTTGCACCCACCCTTCCTCTAAGAACACCCCTCTTCTCTTTTTTTCTTTTCTTTTTCTACAACTTACGGAACTCACATAAAAGTCCAAAAAAATTCACAATAATACTATAGCTCATAACAAAACATAGAACTTAAGTTAATTATTATATCAATCAACATAATTTAAATTTAGTTTGCTCTTTCATTATTAATCAAACACTTAATTATATAATTAAGAAAATCACAACGTTACAATTCTTCCCAATAAGAAAATTTTCAAATTAAATCTCTCACGTTCATACTTATTGGGTTGTAATTTTCGGGGTGTTACATGAAATGCCATGGGATCAATTGAGTTCATTAGCTAAGACATGAAACTTTAAGTATCTAAAAGTGCTAAATCAGATTCATTTTGTGCAAGTTATATAGCAATGTTAAAGACAGTATAAATATATACATATATATATATATATATATATATATATATATATATATATACACAAGTCAATTTAGCACTATCTCCTATTATTGTCTAGAGTTAGTTTCATTCTTCTTACTTTACCTACACTTGGTTATGGTTAAGAGCTTGAGCAAGATTAGTTTTACACTTCTCAAAGGTACAAAGGGACAGGGGAATTATCTCCAATCAGAGACTTAAGTTTCTCAATCCTTAAGATTACACAAACAGTCGCATAATGCAGAATGCAACCCCACTTCGTCATACACTGCCATTTTATTCGTCAAATATTCTACATATCTCTAAAAATTATGAGACCACTTAGGTTAGTTAAAGGACACTTTAAACTTTAAAATTGCCAGAGAACAGGTTCTAACTCATTACAGGTTTCTGCCACAAATTAAAAGAAAACAGAATAGTGGCATTGCTTGATATTTTCAGCACACTCCATAGTCATATTTTAAATTATCTAGTTTTCTATACACTTGGATAGGTTTAAGAATATGGTAAAGTGGAAATTTAGACCTACTATCATCCATGGGAAAATAAGGAATACAGTCCTATTCAATGGTTCTAGTCTCACTACTCAGATTTGAACACAAACAGTAAATATACTAACATTTTCCTGCACATGAATCTATCAAACCTGTTTGACTAAAATATTCGCCAAATATTCTATAAAGTTTTAAAAATTATGGGATCAATTGGGTTGGAAAAAAGACATCTAGGGATAAAGGACTGTAAAAGGGAAGCTCCTGGTTCTTCCATACAATTTTACACGAATTTCTGCATTGTAGGGTATCTGCTTCCAAAATTTCCAGCAAGCAGTTTTGGGAATTAAGTCACCTTTCCACTACTAGTAAACCTCATTGTTAATGTGATTTCAAAAGCATGTCCTATCATAATTCCTCAAGCATCAAGGACAGTGATTAAAAAGTTTCAAGTTTCGTATTCCTTACACAAGTCAATTGCAAGTAGACTCACTAGCCACCTCACATTACCAAGCTTCAAAACTCAAACTTTTACTTTCTTTTTACTAGCATTTGTAATTCAGTTGACCACTTCTTTTAGAATTTAATGGGCCATTTATGCATCACAAATAGCAATTGTCTTTGCTAACAGAATCATTCATCTTCCCCACACAATATTCACATCACCAAATCAAGCAAGTGCACTTACACACCAATACTAACAAAATTCACATTCTCTTCACCAATGCATCATGTATTCTATCATATATGTTAATCTCAAATGTGTAACTTCCAGCATCTTAAGGATTGTTCCAATTCTCACTTAAGACATACCAAAGCAAGGTAATTTATATTAAATTCGCATAATTAAAATCTTCAAGAACTAATTCATAATTACATATCATCACAAGGATATAAGCTATAAAATTCTCATCATATTTCATTTTGCTAATTAATCTTTAAATTAAATTTATAAATAGGGAAATCAAAATTCTTTCCACACACATCTATATATCTTACTAATCAATCAATCATCATTTAAGTTCTAAACACCGTTCCTTGACCTTCGATTATCGCCTGTATGGTAGCTTTGTGAGCTAACCCACCTTATAGCTCTGTAGCCATTCGGGGACCCATTTTAAATCCCCGAGGCATTCCTAAATATACAACTAGCAATAATCACAAAACTAAATCACAAAGCTAAACTCAACGCGCCAAACAAAAGCAATTTTACAGTTTTACTAAACGGAGCTATAAGTCATTGGGAGCGAGGTGCTCCCAACTTACTCTAAACACCTATGTGTATCTCATACACCCTTTACCTTGAATGGCGAGGGGTCCATTGGCTGCTATTCGAAGTCCCTTCAAGGTCCTTGCGCGTTTTGCTCTCCAAACTTGCGATCACCATAACTTCGCACACAGGTGTCTGTTCGACGTGCATGACCTATCAAATCGAAGCTTATGACGAGCACTACACAAAAATGACTTTGTATGTATCTTTTGGTGGCTCGAAATTCAAAAGCATGCTCAAAACAGATTTCGTCCTAGAGGGAGAAAATGAGCATTTTACGATTTTGTTTACCTTTTTAAATTTCTACACTATGAGGGAGTGACACTGATGCGACCCAGACTTTGAAATTGAGCAACAGTCACCCCCTTAAGCCTTCACTACCCTCGGTCTTGGAGGAGGAGGAGGGAAATCATACATGCAATTGAGGAATTGGAAGCCTTGTGAAGAGTGGTGACGGGTTGGGGTTGAATATGTGAAGAACAGAATCGATGGTGATGAAGGAGGTCGTATAGGAGAGGGGAAGATAGGAGGCTTGTGGAAAAAGAAGAAAGAAACACTTGGGGTTCTCCAATTTAGTGTCTGCAAGGAGAATTAAAAAGATGGAAAAGCAATTTGAAATGGGATGTCAAACATGGATCTAGAGGGAGAAGGGAAAGAAACTAAGTGTTTAGCAATTGATTACTAAGGTAAGCACGTGTACTCAACTAGCAATTTAAGAAAGAATTAGATTTGGATGTGTTTAGGAGGTGGTGTGAATATGTCTTTGGTGTAGGTGGACCGAGTATATGTAGCTGTTGGAGTCTAAGACTTTGGACAATGTCCAACCCCTCAAACTTCGGTTTTGATGATAGCAATACATAATCATATAAAGATATCAGAGCAAAATGGGTAATGAATGATTATGCTACACCAGTAGATGTTGACAGCGTGAAAATATATGAAATGAAGTACTCCCCCTGAGTTCAACATTTCTCATGCATTAGAAAGATAAGATATGTCAGATAATATTGCATGTTAAAAAAATATCAGAGATAACAAGTATCAGAGTGAAACGCATATCATAGATATGGATGGGGAGCTTGTGATCAAAACACCTCATATATATATGAATAAACAACCATAAGAGTTTCACAGAGTAGTGCAATTAAAAACAAACTCTATGACATCAAAATTCCAATTTCTCCCCCTTTTGTCATCAACAAAAAAGATGGGTTTGAAAAATGGAAAAATGATTTGACCATCATGGTCACTTAAGACTATTGAGGTGGATCTTGTGGTGGAAGTGGTTGTTCTGGTGGTGCTTGAGATGGTGGTGCTGGTTGTTCAACTGGTGGTTGTTGATATTGCGGTGGAAGTACAGGTTGAACAGGATAAACTGGATGAGCAACAGTGCCAATGAGATTAGTAGTTGTTAACTAAATTTGGTTCACCAGCATCTGCAATAGGCTCATGAATTGATCAGCTATTGCATTTTGTAGCATGCACCTATGTTGTTCAGCTTCAGCCTGTTGTCGTTCTTGGAAAGCACGAAGAGCAGCGTCTGTTTCTGCTTGCTGTTGCCTGAGAGCTTGATGCACAATCTCTTGGACTCTATCTTCATATACACCTTGTGGTTCAACAAATCGCAAAGGAACAATAGCCCTTGGAATTGAGGAACTTGTAGGCACGACTTGCCTAGTTCCAGAGTGTGCTTCATTGGACGCATCAACAATAGGCATACTTGTTGCAACCTCAAGAGTAGGTTTATCTACAGTGGACTCCGGTGGTTGTGGCACTTCAGTTTCAGCCACTGGTTGCATGTCTTCATCCTTGGACGCTTTAGATTGATCTGTTTGCTCCTTATGAGAAGTAACGAAGTGTTCAGCGTCCACTTCGACCTCATTTTCCAAGTCTAACTGGATGAGTACGTCGTTTATTTTTGCGGAAGCTTCGTCTAACTCTGCTTGTGTTGCCTTTGGTTTGGTTGCTTGTTCTGCTTGTGCTTTAGCAGCAATCTCAACTTGTTCTTTTTTCATTTGCTCTAGACGAGCCTTCTCAACCTGCTCTTGCTCCATTTGTGCCAATCGAGCTTGTTCAGCCCTGTAACGTTCATGAAGGGTTTGCACCTCTTGTTCAAATATGGCTTTGTCCATCTGGAGAATATCAAAACCTTTGTTGTTGTGGATGATTGGCAGTGTCTTTGAGACATCAAAAAATCATCATCTTCACTCAGGAAGCATGCAGCAGTATCACTCTAATGAAAGGTCTTCACTGGACGCATGACTTCGAGACCTTCAAGAGGATGAATAAAATCTTCTTTAGAGCATCCTAATGTTGCAATTCTAGCTCATGCACTTTTAGGATTCCCACAAGCTCTTCTAACGACATCTCATCCAGTCCTTTAGTTGCTTTCAAAGTTGTAACCTATGGTCTCCATTGCCTAGGCAAACTCCTCATAATTTTGTCAATATGTTTATAGTTGTTGTAATCTTTACCGTGTGCTCTAAGCTCATTTAGTATGGTTTGAAACCGTCCAAACATACTTTGTATGTCCTCATTTCCCTCCATACTAAACAACTCATATTGATGAGTATGGAGACTGAGTTTGTTACGTTTTACCTGGGTGGAACCCTCATACGTTAATGCAAAGGTGTCCCACATCTGTTTAGCGCTTTTGAAACTGTGCACCTTGTTGTATTCTTGTTCGGATAGTGCACACATGATAGTGTTTTTGGCTCTGGAGTTGAGATGAAATCTCTATTTTTGCTCCTCCGTCCATCTAGCCTTCATGATCTCGTTGAGGTTCTCATCGAATGGGATGTAGTTGCCCATCTCCACAACGTCCCACATATCAATATGACAGGACTCAAAGAATGCTATCATTCTTTGCTTCCAATAATCATATTTGACACCCTTGAAGAGTGGTGGTCTATTCACAGCTTGTCCCTTGTTTTCCATCTTTCTCAGGATCTATTTTCCGTTGTACTGCTAAGTACTCAACCCAAGAGTTTTAGCATTATTTGTCATCATCAAAAAGGGGGAGATTGTTGGAGTCTAAGACTCTGGACGATGTCCAACCCCTCAAACTTCGATTTTGATGAAAACAAATAAGATTAAATTTTGAAGTATCTAATGTTTTATGTTTGAGTATTATAGGTACCACACTATCCAATGCCTCAATGATATTGTATTCCTTGTGCTCAAACAATATATCTCTAAGTGTATAATGCGTCCAATGTGTAACTGGAACTTGTTTTTATAAAGTATAAATCCAGCGTCTAATGCTTTGTAATAAAATAAGCATCCAATGCATTGTGAAAACCAGTGTGCAAAACACTACGTCCATTCGAGGAGCGTCCAATCGCTTATATAACTTACACTACCTTTTTTCTATCAAACAGTTATATAACGCGTCCATTATGTGTAAAAGTACACTTAAGCTTTTCGATGATGATTCTCTGAAATGTTCCTTATTCCCTCTCTTATCAATTGGACATTTCATTTGAAAAATAAAAAATGTACCACAGGGGACAAAAAAGCTTCTCTCTGCAGAAATCACACTGAAGTGGAGGCGCTGCATATACTATTGTCTCCTCCCTCTCTCCATCCCAAGTTGACACGTAGCAACGATCATATGATTGTGAGAGAACGGTTATTGGCAAAGGCATAGATCCCACAACGGATATCTTCACCCAGCTGCCTATAAATAAAGGATCAAGCTCAAGAAATCAACAACAAAGCATTCAAAGTTTTCTAAGAGTTGAAACTCTGCTAAAACGACTGGACGATCTACATGTGTGCAAAAAGAGCAATTCCTTAGCCTTCGCTAAGTCACTTTGTGGATTCTGTTTACATTGTAGTATCCTCTCTGTGAGAGTTTATTTGAACTTGTAATCAAACTATTTGTTTGGAAAGCCAGGAGTGGCTTAGTGACAAAGAATACTTAGGTGTTCTTTAATCTCAGGGGGAGATTAAAGGTGTGCCAGAAGTAGCCTAGAGAATACTTGTAGCCAGAAGTGGCAAGGTAGAGAATACTTGTTTGTAATCAAAGTTTTGATTAAGTGGAACCCTTCAAAAGGTTATTTTTGAAGGAGAACTAGACGTAGCTCAGGGTTGAGTGAACCAGTATAAATCAAGTGTTTTTACTCTATTGCTTTTAGCTATCCAGTTATCTCTTAAGTTATTTCGTGGCACTAGATGTGCAAGTTGTATTTTTAAAACTCTTTGTGAAAAAATTTATTTCTCGATTGGACGGCCATCTAAAACGCAATTCCATTGAACTGTTATTTTGAACGATTGGACGATAATTGAAATCTTCCGTTTTGCAAGTTCCTTGTAAAACTTAAGTTGAAATATCTCCATCTTTGTGAAAAGTTTTTAAGGTTTTATCTAACACACTATTCAACCCCCCCTTCTAGTGTGTTCTCTGCATTTCAGTAGCAAACTAGCTATGCTTAAAAAGAATGATTTAGGGATGGTTGTGTGGGCTAGAAATCCGTGGGAGTTAAAAGGGAAAAAGAAATATCTAAAGTGATTTAGTGTTGTGTCCATGAAGTAAGCATGCTAGCCATTTAGGAGAACCAAAATTGATTTAATGCATGTTTACATACACTTGTACAACAGCTTAAATTTAAAAGCTTAATTGAGAACAAATTATGTATGCAATAAAAACTTAAATAGCATTAAAACATTTGAGTGAGGAAAACTTTTAATCTAATAAAATCCTTGTAGCAACTTTATACAAATATAATAAAATTTTAGATCCTAATAATAAAATATATAATTATGGAAGAGCTTAATTTTAATAAAACTCTATTTAATATACCTTCATACTCATATTTATAAAATAAGTTACTATAGTAATTGTTGAAGTCCCACATTGTGGCGGTTTAATGTTATAAATCAACACAACTTTAATTTATAAAGGAGTTGCCATAGCAACTAATAATTTTTAAAAAAAAATAACAACATTTTATAATTGTAGTAAAATATTTATAATGTGAGTGCATTAGCTAAAAACTCTATTATCTAGCTTGAGTCATTAAAAGAAGATATATGCACAACTTGCACTTTATAAAGTACATGTCATATTAGTTATTAGCTTGTCACAACGATGATTCTAATCTAATAAACACTAGCAGCATTGTTACTTTAGCTTTGAAAACTAATTTTAAATAATGTAAACTAATCATTTTTTTTCTAGATCATGAGATTATCGCTATGCAAAAATATTTTTAATTTAAAGAGGCATAAAAAAATAGCTTTTATTATTAATTTAGCAATTGAAATTTAATTTTGATGTCTTGAAATAAACATAATACTTTAAGAGGCTTGTTTGAAAATCCTTGAAAATGTATGCATAATTATGTTTACTGAAATATTGGGGTTATTGCATTCAAATGTATGCACCTATATGAGCTTATATGGGTACAAGCTCCGATGGCGAGCAAGTACTTGTCCCTTGACATAGAACAATGTACTTGACATGATTTTATTCCTAAGGTTAAATTTTCAGGATGTTACAACCGCTACTAGAGCAATCTTCACAAAAGCCATATTTTCCTATGCGTTGTTTTTGATGTGGTGCTTGTAATGTTGAGACTTCAACAATAGCTTTTTTCCTTTGTGGATTTAGTTGATACCTTGTACTACATATTTATAGTATATGACTTTTAAATATGGAATGTTGTTATATGTGGTATATAATCCTTTATAATATAAAGTAAGGAAGTTTTTGCGCATTATTTCCCTTCCAAAATAAGGGTAATTTAGACAATTCCTTTTGAATTATTTTATTTTTTATTTATTTCATAAATCATATTAATTAATGGAACATTTAATAGAGAATGAGTTTTAAATGCATATTCAGTGTTAGGTATTTGGGAAGGATAATGGGTTTTAATGTTGTTATTATTTTATTTTTTTTTATCAGCCAAATAATAGTTGTTAATATGTTAGATTTTGTAAGCAGGAGGATTCGAACCTACGACCTATCCCTCCCTCCCTTCACCACCAAACCAACCTTATAACTCCTAATGTTGTTATTAATGAATATTTGAATTTATGAATTCATTAATTGATTATTATGCATTCATTTATAATATTATTTACAAATTTTAATTTTAAAAATAAAAGTATCTATATTAAAAGACAAAATTAAAAGAACTAAAAGTGTTAATAAATAATTATTGTTGACTTTATCATTTGTAATTATTTGTAGTGCATAGATTTGATATCATTTCAAAAAATATTAATATATAATTATTGCTAATATGATATACATAGAAATTCTATGTGTCTTGCGTAATAATAAAAAATTATATTTATACTATCAAAGGATTAGAATCCAAAAAACCAAACAAGGATAATAGGATAGCAGATTATTTTAACAATTAATTACTACATGACTTAGATGGATTACAAAGTGAGATATACATGTTTAATATTTAAATTATTATTTATATTGTGGTTGTTGTTGTTGTGATGGTGGTGGAGGTGCTACTGGTGGTGGTTGTGGTGGTGTCTCCAACTTTAATATAATATACATGAACAAAAAATATATAACATATAAAATAATTTTATTATTAATTTAAAAAATAATATATAATTTTTTATGATGCATTATTGTTTTGCTGTATTAATAATAGTCAACTATTCATTTATTATTTTTTATATATCTTTTATGTTATATTGTAAATCAACTATTAATTGCTATGTGCCTATTTGTTTAATTATCTTATCATAATAATTCGTATATGAATTAATTTTATACTCACTTACTGGTTTTCTATTTAATGATTTCATTTGAAAAACATTAATTATTTTTTATTTTTGGTAAGAGTTACAATTATGTGTAATTATTTATAAATTAATTATTTTGCATCGTCTTACTTAGACTTAGGACACATTAATTGTTGGAAGTCATTGTCTTAGAACTTAATGAACAACATGAAAAGTTTGTAATTAAAATATATATCTTCTTTTAAACATGTTGCTCAAATGATATTCAATTAAAAATAAACCTTTTGAGAATATTGAAAAACAAAATACATAACATGCTAATTTCTAAACTAATATCGATAACAAATTTCAAGCGTCAAATGAAAATGACAAAAACTGCTAAATAATTATTGAATTTATTCATCCTGTACTATTGACTTAAATTCATTCTCAATTACATGTTTATATATCTAATATCAAATCTAACTCATTATAGCACGGGCATTTGCATGTGCCTTCTTTTATGTCATAATAAGGAATATTGCATGGTGGTCACAAATAGAGATTGAGCAATCAGCATCAGTTTTACATTGTGATGTTAAGATCACTTTAATTTGGTCACACATGCAAATGCCATTACAACAAATAGCTTTCCCTTTACAGTGAGGTAAAATCAAAATGCATTCAACATTTTCATGACATTCATCTAATGTTGTTTTTAATGAATATTTGAATTTATGAATTCATTAATTGATTATTATGCATTCATTTATAACATTTACAAATTTCAATTTTAAAAATAAAAGTACATGTATTAAAAAAATAAAATTAAAAGAACTAATAGTGTTAATAAATAATTACTGTTGACTTTATCATTTGTAATTATTTGTAGTGCATAAATTTGATAGTATTTCAAAAAATATTAATATATAATTATTGCTAATATTATATACATAGAAATTCTATGTGTCTTGCGTAATAATAAAAAATTATATTTATACTATCAAAAGATTAGTACCCAAAAACTAAATAAGGATAATAGGATAGAGGATTTTTTTTTTAACAATTAATTACTACATGACTTAGACGGATTATAATGTGAGATATACATATTCAATATTTAAATTATTATTTATATTATGGTTATTGTTGTTGTTGTTGTTGTGGTGGTGGTGGTGGTGGTGTCTCCAACTATAGTATAATATACATGAATAAAAAAAACTATATTATATAAAATAATTTTATTATTAATTTAAAAAATAATATATAAATTTTGATGATGTGTTATGTTTTACTGTATTAATAATAGTCAACTATTCATTTATTATTTTTTATATATAATTGCTTTATGCCTGTTTGTTTAATTATCTTTTCATAACAATTCTTTTATGAATTAATTTTATACAATGTGCTAGTTTTCTATTTAATGTTTTCATTTGAAAAACATTATTTATTTTTATTTTTGGTAAGAGTTACAATTACGTGTAATTAATTATAAATAAAATATTTTGCATCGTCTTACTTGGACACATGACACGTTAATGGTTGCAAGTCAATGTCATAGAACTAAATGAAGAACATGAAAAGTTTGTAATTACAATATATGTCTTCTTTCGAACATGTTGCTCATATGAAATTCAATTTAAAAAAAACTTTTGAGAATATTGAAAAACAAAATACATAACATGCTAACTTCTAAACTAATATCGATAACAAATTTCAAGCGTCAAATGAAATTGACAAAAACTGCTAAATAATTATGGAATTTATTCATTTTGTACTATTGATTTAAATTCATTCCCAATTACATGTTTATCTTTCTAATATCAAATCTCACTCATTCTAGCACGGACATTTGCATGTGCCTTCTTTTATGTCACAATACGGAATATTGCATGGTGGATCAGGATCACAAATAGAGATTGAGCAATCAGCATCAATTTTACATTATGATGTTAAGATCACTTTAATTTGGTCACATATGCAAATGTCATTACGACAAATAGCTTTCCCTTTATAGTGAGGTAAAATCAAGTTGCATTCAGAATTTTCATGACATTCACCAGGACTTGTCATTCTTTGTATACCCGTGAATCCAAGCCCTGCAAAAAGATATAAAAATTTAATAATGTTTCCATACTCCCATAACTATATGTGTTTAATTTCATATAGTCATACATTAAGATGTTAAAGGAAAATACCATTGCAAGCTATTAAAGCAAGAACGACCGCTACTAGAGCAATCTTCACTAAAACCATATTTCCCTATGCGTTGTTTTGATGTGGTGCTTGTAATGTTGAGACTTAAACAATAGATTTTTGTCTTTATGGATTCAGTCGATACCTTGTACTACATATTTATAGTATATGACTTTTAAATATGGAATGTTGTTGTATGTGGTATATAATACTTTATAATATAAAGTAAGGAAGTTTTGGCTCAATTTTTCCCTTCCAAAATAGGGGTACTTTAGACAATTCCTTTTTAATTATTTTGTATTCTATTTATTGGATAAATCATATTAATTAATGGGACATTTAATAGAGAATGAGTTTTAAATGCATATTCACTATTAGGTATTTGGGATGGATAATGGGTTTTAATGTTGTTATTAATTTTTTTTTATCGGCCAAATATTATTGTTAATATGTTAGTTTTTGTTAGCGGGAGGATTCGAACCCATGACTTATCCCTCCCTCCTTTCTCCCTTCACCACCAAGCCAACCTTATAACTCCTAATGTTTTTTTTTAATGAATATTTGAATTTATGAATTCATTAATTGATTATTATGCATTCATTTATAATATTTACAAATTTCAATTTTAAAAATAAAAGTACATTTATTAAAAAAAATTAAAAGAACTAATAGTGTTAATAAATAATTCTTTTTGACTTTATCGTTTGTAATTATTTGTAGTGCATAAATTTGATAGTATTTCAAAAAATATTAATATATAATTATTGCTAATATTATATACATAGAAATTTTCTGTGTCTTGCGTAATAATAAAAAATTATATTTATACTATCAAAAGATTAGTACCCAAAAACTAAACAAGGATAATAGGATAGAGGGATTTTTTTAACAATTAATTACTACATGACTTAGATGGATTATAATGTGAGATATACATGTTTAATATTTAAATTATTATTTATGTTATGGTTGTTGTTACTATTGTTGTTGTTGTGATGGTGGAGGTGGAGGTTGTGGTGGTGGTGGTGTCTCCAACTTTAATATAATATACATGAACACAAAAATCATTTTATATAAAATAGTTTTATTATTAATTTAAAAGATAATATTTAATTTTTTATGATGCATTATTGTTTTATTGTATTAATAATAGTCAACTATTTATTTATTATTTTTTATATATCTTTTTTGTTTATATTGTAAATCAACTATTAATTGCTTTATGCCTATTTGTTTAATTATCTTATCATAACAATTGTTGTATGAATTAATTTTATACAATGTACTAGTTTTCTATTTAATGTTTTCATTTGAAAAACATTAATTATTTTTATTTTTGGTAAGAGTTACAGTTACATGTAATTAATTGTAAATAAAATATTTTGCATCGTCTTACTTAGACACATGACACATTAATTGTTGCGAGTCATTGTTGTAGAACTAAATGAAGAACATGAAAATTTGTAATTACAATATATGTCTTCTTTTAAACATGTCACTCATATGAAATTCAATTAAAAAAAACCTTTTAAGAATATTGAAAAACAAAATACATAACATGCTAACTTCTAAACTAATATCGATAACAAATTTCAAGCGTCAAATGAAATTGACAAAAACTGCTAAATAATTATTGAATTTATTCATTTTGTACTATTGACTTAAATTCATTTCCAATTACATGTTTATCTTTCTAATATCAAATCTCACTCATTCTAGCACGAGCATTTGCATGTGCCTTCTTTTATGTCACAATACGGAATATTACATGGTGGATCAGGATCAGAAATAGAGATTGAGCAATCAGCATCACTTTTACATTGTGATGTTAAGATCACTTTAATTTGGTCACACATGCAAATGTCATTACGAAAAATAGCTTTCCCTTTACAGTGAGGTAAAATCAAGTTACATTCAGCATTTTCATGACATTCACCAGGACTTGTCATTCTTTGTATACCCGTGAATCCAAGCCCTGCAAAAAGATATAAAAATTTAATAATATTGGCATACTCCCATAACTATATGTGTTTAATTTCATATAGTTATACATTAAGATGTTAAAGGAAAATACCATTGCAAGCTATTAAAGCAAGAAAGACCGCTACTAGAGCAATCTTCACTAAAGCCATATTTCCCTATGTGTTGTTTTGATGTGGTGCTTGTAATGTTGAGACTTAAAGAATAGTTTTTTGTCTTTATGGATTCAATTGATACCTTGTACTACATATTTATAGTATATGACTTTTAAATATGGAATGTTGTTATATGTGGTATATAATCCTTTATAATATAAAGTAAGGATGTTTTGACACATTTTTTCCCTTCCAAAATAAGGGTACTTTAGACAATTCCTTTTTAATTATTTTGTATTCGATTTATTGGATAAATCATATTAATTAATGGGACATTTAATAGAGAATGAGTTTTAAATGCATATTCACTATTAGGTGTTTGGGAAGGTTAATGGGTTTTAATATTGTTATTTTTTTTTATTAGCTAAATATTAGCTATTAATATGTTAGTTTTTGTTAGCGGGAAGATTCGAACCCACAACCTATCCCTCCCTCCCTTCTCCCTTCACCACCAAACCAACCTTATAACTCCTAATGTTATTTTTAATGAATATTTGAATTTATGAATTCATTAATTTGATTATTATGCATTCATTTATAATATTTACAAATTTCAATTTTAAAAATAAAAGTATATGTATTAAAAAATAAAATTAAATGAACTAATTGTGTTAACAAATAATTCTTGTTAACTTTATCGTTTGTAATTATTTGTAATGCATAAATTTGATAGTATTTCAAAAAATATTAATATATAATTATTGCTAATATTATATACATAGGAATTATATGTGTCTTTCATAATAATAAAAAAATTATATTTATACTATCAAAAGATTAGTACCCAAAAAACTAAACAAGGATAATAGGATAGAGGATTTTTTTTAACAATTAATTACTACATGACTTAGATGGATTATAATGTGAGATATACATGTTTAATACTTAAATTATTATTTATATTATGGTTGTTGTTGTTGTTGTGGTGGTGGCGGAGGTGGTGGTGGTGGTGTCTCCAAATTTAATATAATATACATGAACAAAAAAACTATATTATATAAAATAATTTTATTATTAATTTAAAAAATAATATAAATTTTTTTATGATGCATTATTATTTTGCTGTGTTAATAATAGTCAACTATTCATTTATTATTTTTTATATATCTTTTATGTTATATTGTATATCAACTATTAATTGCTATGTGCCTATTTGTTTAATTATCTTATCATAATAATTCGTATATGAATTAATTTTATACTCACTTATTGGTTTTCTATTTAATGATTTCATTTGAAAAACATTAATTATTTTTTATTTTTGGTAAGAGTTACAATTACGTGTAATTATTTATAAATTAATTATTTTGCATCGTCTTACTTAGACATAGGACACAATTGTTGGAAGTCATTGTCTTAGAACTTAATGAACAACATGAAAAGTTTGTAATTACAATATACGTCTTCTTTCAAACATATTAGTCATTTGAAATTCAATTAAAAAAAATTAGAGACAATTGAAAAATGTAACACCCTGAAAAATCAACAACTTTCATTTAAATTTTTTGATTGTGTGTTATATAGTGTAATAGCTTGATGAGTAAGGAAAATGATGTGCTGTGTGAACGAAATGCTTGAAGAAAATTTTAGTAAAACAAGTTTTAACCATGATTTGACCAAAAGTCAAAAAAGTCAAAGACTAGTCAAATTAGTCAATAAAATTTTATTAAGTATAATTAAGCATGAAAATGATTCAAGTTCAACAATGTTAATTAATTTGAAATGATTAATAATTAGTAATTTTGATAATTTTCTTAGTAATTTGAGCCTAGAAAATTAATTTTAAGTTCAAATTAAATAATTCAAAAAGCATGAGGCATAGAAAATTAAATGCTACAAGTTAGTAACTTAAGAGGGTCAAATAATTAAAAATTAACCTAAGTTTGCTTAAAAGCCTAATTAATTAAATTCCTAAGTTGAGAAAATGAGTGGGCCCTACCCTTTAGGGTTTGGGGCCCTCTATAAAAGCAAAAGAGGACCCCCACCCTCATAGCTAATGCAGCCAGTTTTGGAGGAGAGAGAAGGGGGGATTTTCAAATTTTGTTGGCTTTGTGAGGTAAGGTTTTCTCCTTCATCTCTCTAGGTTTTGCCAACTTCTCTCTACACTTTCATGCCCCTAATCTCTTCTTCTCCTCTTGAATTTTTAATATGTTGTAGAGCTCTCCAACATCAATATTTGGGCGGTTGGATTTTTCCATTTAAGCTCTTAAAGCATTGGAACTAGGGTATGGGAGGGGTTTCTCCATTTTTCCTTGAGCCTATTTGCTTGTTCTAGGGCTTAGCTCTTGTGGGTTGAGCCTTAGAGGTGTTGAATATGAATTTGAGTGTGAGAAATGTATGTAAACTTGCATTTTCGTCACTATTTGCATGACTGAGGAAAATGGGTACACTTTTTGTTATTTTTTACCTCAAAAATAGGTTCCTTGGGTATGAAAACATAGGTTTACATGTATCATATGTTGCATTTAAGTTTTGAAGCCATTTATATGAATAGTACTCTATTTTTCGGAATTGGCAGTAATGGGGTGTAATTTTTTATTTTTTATCTCAAAATAGGTTGCTTGGGTATGAAAACTTAGGGTTGCATGCATCATTTATTGCATTTGGGTTTGGGAATCATTAAGGGCTAAATTTTCAAGTTTTAGGGCTTTAAAATGAAATTCGCTCTGTTTTAGTGCACTGGCTGTGTTTGACGCAAATTTTAGTATTTTTGACCTTAAAAATAGATTCCTCATGGTTGAAAATGTAGGATTACATGTGTTATTTATTGGAAATGGATTTCTAGACCAATGGGAATCAAAATTTGAATTTTCATGGTATTTTACTCTATGTTAAGGGTCTGCTTTATAAACTGACACTACTGGGTGCACAATTTAATGATTTTGACTTCAAAAATGAGTTCCTCATGGTTGAAAATGTGGATTTATATATATAAAGCATTGAATTTCGATTTATGAGTCAACGAGAATTTAATTTGTAAGTTTTAATGTTTTGACCATGAAGAAATCAAGTTTTAAATGCTTAAATTAAGTCCTTTTAGTGTAATTACAATATATGTCTTCTTTCAAACATGTTGCTCATATAAAATTCAATTAAAAAAAACTTGTAGAGAATATTGAAAAACAAAATACATAACATGCTAACTTTTAAACTCATTGATAACAAATTTCAAGCATCAAATGAAATTGATAAAACTGCTAAATAATTATTTAATTTATTCATTTTGTACTATTGACGTAAAGTCATTTCCAATTGCATGTTTATATATCTATATATCTAATATCAATTCTCAATCATTCTAGCACGAGCATTTGCATGTGCCATCTTTTATGTCACAATACGGAATATTGCATGGTGGATCACAAATAGAGATTGAGCAATCATCATTAGTTTTACATTGTGATGTTAAGATCACTTTAATTTGGTCACACATGCAAATGTCATTACGACAAATAATTTTCCCTTTACAGTAAAGTAAAATCAAGTTGCATTCAACATTTTCATGACATTCATAGGACCTATCATTCTTGGTATACACGTGAATCCCTGCCCTGCAAAAAGATATTAAATTTTAATAATATGCACACTCCATAGCTATATGTGTTTAATTTCATATAGTCATACATTAAGATGTTAAAGGAAAATACCATTGCAAGCTATTAAAGCAAGAATGACCACTGCAAAAGCAATATTGACTAAAGCCATATATCCCTATGCGTTGTTTTGATGTGGTGCTTGCAAGGTTGAGACTTAAACAATAGTTTTTTTGTCTTTATGGATTCAGTTGATACCTTGTACTACATATTTATAGTATATGACTTTTAATTATGGAATGTTGTTATATGTGGTATATAATCCTTTATAATATAAAGTAAGGAAGTTTTGGCGCATTTTTTCCCTTCCAAAATAAGGGTACTTTAGACAATTCCTTTTTAATTATTTTATTTTCCATTTATTTAATAAATCATATTGATTAATGGGACATTTAATAGAAATTGAGTTTTAAATGCGTATTTATTATTAGGTATTTATAAAGGATAATGGGTTTTAATGGTGTTATTAATGAATATTTGAATTTATGCATTCATTTATAATATTTAGAAATTTTACTTTAAAAAAAAATCTGCTTTAAAAAATATAATTAAAAGAACTAAAAGTATTAATAAATAATTATTGTTGAATTTATCATTTGTAATTATTTGTAGTGCATAAATTTGATAGTATTTCGAAAAACATTAATATATTATTATTGCTAATATGATATATATATAGAAATTCTATGTGTCTTGCATAATAATAAAAAAATTATATTTATACTATAAAGAGATTTATTTTTTTGCTGACCATGGTATTGGTACGGATTATTCATCGCCGAAAGCAATGACTAACTCCGTCGGGGACCGTGAGTGCACACCAAGGTGGGTATTCTCCTCCTAACATGGTTTATTCTATACCCAAAGTGGCATAACCAGGATTCGAACCCTAGACCACTATACTATCAAAAGATTAATCAACAATAAACTAAACAAGCATAATAAGATAGAGGATTTTTTTTAACAATTAATATATAACTACATGACTAAGACAAATTATAATGTGAGACTAGTAGTTGTACTTGTGCGATGCACGGGCAAATATTAAGTGATTGAATTACATTTATAATTTTAAATTTTAAAATAATGAAAATAAATCAAAATTGGAAACTTAAGACAAATTACTAAGATTAACAATATAATTTCAATTACTATTGTGATAAGGAATAAACAGAGCAAAAAAGTAAAAGTTAATATAAATTGTTATAATTTTCATTATGATTTTTTTAGGTACATCATAACAGTGGATTAAACATATAATAATAGTGAATTTAAGAAGAACACAAGAACATAAAATTGGAACATGAAATAAGTAAACATTTCATTACTGTTGAACATAAACCATTGTCTTTAATCTTAAAATAAAGCAAATTAAATTCATAAAAACCAAACAAAGAGAGGTTTGAATGTTTAGTTTTTGAAATCCTATCATGTTCAAATGATTCTAATTGGCGCTATGACAGCAATTGAACTTGCCAACCAGAAAGGTTGGCTTAATCTTTGGTTAGAATGTGATTCTCTGCTTGTTATAAAGGCTTTCAAATCTCCGAGTCTAGTTCCTTGGAGAATTAGAAATAGGTGGTTAAACTGTATAGACATCATTAGTAGGATGAACTTTAGATACTCCCATATATACCGTGAAGGCAACTTTTGTGCAGATAGACTGGCTTCTCATGGTCTTAGGATACAGGGTTTTTTTGGTGGGATCTTCTCCCGAGTTTTATCCGGGTAGATTTCTTTCGGAATAGATTGGGTCTTCCGAACTTCAGGTTCAAATGATTGCTCTCATGGGTTTGGTGGATGCCCCCCATGTTTTGTAACTCTTTACTTTCTTTATTTTATGAATTCATAGTGTGTGGCTTAGGCTATTATTATTTGCAGTGCCAACCTAGTTGGGATTGCAATTAGTATTGGTTCCTCTGCTCACATTTTCAGCCAAAAAAAAAATAGAAGAATCTGAATCATCATTTAGAGTATGATACTTTATTTCTTCACCATCAACAGTGAAAATCCTTATCTCAAAATTGTTATCTCCTACATAATGAAGCCAAAGTTCATGATTAAGAGTCAGGTTGTAAAAATGGCACAAATTCCCCACATCGGACGACAAAAACAATAAATCTTTTTTATCATCCTCAATGCATTGGAGACAGATGACATTTCCCTCAGGATCCTTCAAGAATGAATCGCCCAAAATGGAGGAATCTTTGTGAAATAAAGTAAAACCACAACCAAGGGCAATGAAATCCTACATATATAATATTAAGATTAATTAATATATATAATTTATATAAAATCGTGCATACCAAAATTAATTTTAAAAAAAGCAAGTATAAATTGTCACATTAAATCTAACCTTTCCTACTTCTATTATAGATTTTATGCTTCTAAAGAAATTGTCCGAAACAAAATTTCGAGGAGTTCTGCATGCAACTTCCAACAGAGGATTATTTTCCCATTTGGTGAGAGACTTTTCTCGAACATTTTTTGCATGCCTTATAATACCAGCCTTTGTTCATGTCATAATCCATTAACTTAGCAAGCACAACACTAACACACTCCTGAAGTACATAATAATAATAATAATAATAATAATAATAATAATAATAATTATTATTATTATTATTATTATTATTATTATTATTATTATTATTATTATTATTGTTGTTGTTGTTGTTGTTGTTGTTGTTGTTGTTGTTGTTGTAATAATATAGCAACAAAATAGTAGCATTAAATTTAATATAAAAAATGTAAAATTGAAGTTTTTCACTTTATCTGCCTCAAAGATATCTAAAATAGTAAACCTTTCTAAATCTAGAAAATCATCACCCAAAGAAACAATGCTCTGACTTGAAATATAACTGATCAATTGTGAAAGCAAACGATTTTCAGTGTCTAACCTATTAAAATACACAATTTATATATTAAAATTAAAATTATATTAATAAATTCATAAATAAATAATGAAAATAAAAAATTCAAGCAAATTAAGGGTTTCAAAATAACTACTGACTTCTGTTTGTATTCACTAAATTCTTTCAGATTTTGGTTTACAATCATCTTTCTAGCATTGTAAGCATTTGAAATTCCAGTTTTTCCTGCATATTAATAGACCGTTAAAAATATAATAATTATTTATTAGTAGAACTTGAAAAAATTAAAATAAACTACACATAATATAATATAATTTTATACCATTGAAGGTTTTGACTTTGCACAATTACAAAATGATAATTACGAAACTGTTTGGATCATGTTTCAGAAGATATGTGTCCAATTCTTTTGCATAATGTTGCCACAATGTAAAATGTAACCTATTTCCTCTGCATTTACATTTTAAAAAATGTCAGTAACTATTTACATAGCATGATAGCCAACATTGTATTTATAAATTACAATACTCTAGATCACTTTAAATCCTCAAGCACAATATCCATAAGTTTATTCTTTGCTGCATTTTCTTTTAAATCATACTTCTCAACAACATGCCCAATGACATCTACAATAATAACACATAAATTTTAATTTTAATTTAATTTTTAAGTATAAAAGTAAAAACTTTATGAAGTAAACTGACCTATTAAGTAAGTGTCAGGCATACTAGTGATTATTTTAGGGAAGGCAACAAAGTTGAAATGGTTTACTGGTATGGCAGCAGCATCAGTCTTCATACACATTATGGTTTTCATGAAATTTACCTTAAACTTATGATCACTACCTTTGAATTTGGGATCAATTTGAGAAACTAATAGATTTTGAATAATATAGCGGGATCCTTCTTCAAGAATTTTTTTCAAATATATTGAGCTGCTTTTGTTTCACATAAGCTTGAATCTTAGAACACTAAAACAGAATAATATATGACATAAATTTTAAAAACCTTAAGTGTGAGTTTCTCAATAATATATACAAAAAACATTAACATTTAAACAGTATGATAATAAAAAAAATTACCTTTTCATCCAACAGGATCATTTCAAGTGATGTCACTTCTTTTGAGTTAGTCTTTGAATTTTGAACTTTCCATAAACGTATCACACGAATTTTAATCTTCCACTGTAATTTTCCAGGTACAAATTCTTTGATGAATGAATATCTCTCTGCCATTCTGCAAAGAGTTTGCCTTTCTGGTAGTAGAGTTTGGCTTCCTGGTAGTAGATTCCGAGGTTTAGGATTCATGAATAGTAAGAGAAAAAAATTACTCCCACACATATTTTTTTTTTATAAAGGATGAACTTTGTGGTTAATAGCAACATTTAATACTACTTTTCAATTCCAATTTCAGCCAACAATAAGTGCAGTAGTTACTACTATATTGAACTCTTTCTAATAATTCCCTAAGCCCAATAAGTGAGACAGGTAATTAAACAACTAATGGTTTTTTTTCATTTACTGAGCACACTAAGTGATTTTTTTTTCTTTTTCATTCATTAGACATCTATTGGCTTTACAAATTCCCCAATTTGTTTTCAATATTGAAGTATATCGTAAATCATAAATCATAAATATAATAAGCAACCAAATCTGCAACTTTAATTTTTTTAAGGAACTATGCAACTTTAATTTTTTGTTTTTTAAGGAACTGTGCAACTTTAATCAACGATAAAGGTTAGCCTTTTTTTTATATTTGAAATAAAGATATTGAATACTTTTTTTATATATCTTTGGAAATAAAGTTATTAAGCCATATGTATATTGATATTTAATTTATATTGATTGATATTTTTTCATACATATTGATTGATATTTATCTTTGGAAATAAAGTTTTTTTTTTCCAGATAGGAAATAAAGTTATTAAGCCATTTGTATAGTGATATAACTTAATTATCATGTACATATATTGATATTTATTAATATTTTTTTTATCATTTTTACTTTTATTTATATTAGGAAATAAAGATATCGCAAATGCGACTTTTTTTTAGTAAAAAAAAGATATCATAAATGACAAGCCACCGATTATGCAATACTAATTAATTCTATTTTTATGTTGAAACTAATTAAAAATATCCAATTTAATTTCTCAGCTATGGAGAAAATTGTGAAAGATTCAACGATACTGGTTATCCATTTATATTAAACAATTAGATCGATATTTAATTATCATGTATATATTTTTCCAAATAAATATTTTAAGATAAAATTGAGCAGAATATGACTTCAATGCAATATGATTCAGATAAAATTTTTAAATTTCAAAATAACCTTATATAATTGAATCCAATCAGATTAAGATAAAAATTTAAAACTAACTTATATAATTGAAACAAAAAAATAATAACTAAACATTGGAACTCGTATTTAGACATGCTATAAGGATTAAAATAATTGAAAAAGGAATATACTCATTCACATGCAGATTAAGATAAAAATTAAAACTAACCTTGTATAATTGAAAAAAAAATATCATATCATATCAAGATAAAAGATAACCATAAAAAATAACAGATAAGCATAGAGCAAAATGTATGGAATCGGATTCAAATAAAAATATAAAACCAACCTTATATAATTGAAACAAATAAAAATAAAAATATCAACATAAAAATAGACATAAAAAGATAACAGATAAGCATGGACTAGAATATGATTTCATTGGAATCAATTTTCAAACAAAAAATAGCAAGGCAAATAGTTTTCAATATGAAACATGAATCAATAAACCAAAACACAAAAAAGATAACTCATTGAGCATTTTATAGATTTTAGTATAACGAAAAACATACATTCTTTAATAAGAATGGAACTCCATGTTACATATCCAAAAACACTTCAGACTTCAGTATCAAAGCATTAAAATAAGATAACAAACATTAAACATCATGGAAAATGGAATCACAACACAGATAAGGGATTCAGGAATGTATCGATTCAAGTTTAAGAAAAAACATACACTTATGAAAAAACACTTCAAAATAAAAGAATTAAAATAAGAAAAGAAATTTAATTAGTGCTTCCCCCTTCATTCTCATTCTCATTCTCTCTCGCTCCCTCCCTGCATCACATCACATACGTCATTCTCTTTCTCTCTCATTTTGACCTACATCATTCTCCTCCATTCTCGTTTTGACCTAAAATAAGAAAAGAAATTTAATCCGTGCATTTTTTTGTGACAAATTACACCCAAATTGTACTAACCTTTCAAAACTCAATGTTGCTTTGGATACTCTTTTTATTTTTTTTAATAATTGACGTCACTGTAATTTGTTGATGCTACCAAAAGAGAAACTGAAAGGGGAAGGTATTATGGAGAAAATCTATTGTGAAAAAATAAAAAATACCTTTCCGCATATATCGATCATGTTTGCAGTAGTTTCTTTTGTAACAGAAAAGAGAAGAATGAAGAGATTGAATGAGAAACATTCAAACAAAAGGAAAAATGGGAAAGCAAATTTTGGAGTAGCAAATAATACCTCTGTGTCAGGTTGAAGAGAAGAATAAGTTTGGGGAAATTTTTTAGGTTCCTTTGCCTGAAGAGAATAATGAGAAAGCAATATTTGGGGACTGTAATATGGGAACTGTAAATATTAAAACTGTTGAGGCAACCAAGGAGTCACATTAATAGAGATTAAATAACAATTAAAATTTGGAATTAATATTTTACTTGGGAACAACTAATATAGATAACAATTAATATTTTATTTTATTTACAAATTTACAAAAGAAGATTTTACTAAAGAAAATATAAAAGCCCTTCATTTGAGCAGGAAATTTCCCTCCAAAATTTCCCCATTGTATCCAACTTTAAGTAACAAAGGATATAAATGTTTGATACTTAAATTATTGTTATTATTATTGTTGTTGTTGTTGTGGTGGTGGTGGTGGTGGTGTTTCCAACTTTACTATAATATACATGAATAAAAATAAAATTTTATTATATAAAATAATTTTATTATCAATTTAAAAAATAATTAATAATTTTTATGATGCATTATTGTTTTACTATATTAACAATAGTCAACTATTCTTTTATTATTATTTTTATATCTTTTATATTTTTATTGTAAATCAACTATTAATTGCTATGTGCCTATTTGTTTAATTATCTTATCATAACAATTCTTATATGAATTAATTTTATACTTCACTTACTAGTTCTCTATTTATCTTATCATAACAATTATTATATGAATTAATTTTATACTTCACTTACTAGTTTTCTATTTTATGTTTTCATTTGAAAAACATTAATAGTTTTTGTTTTTGGTAAGAGTTACAATTACATGTAATTAATTATAAATCAAATATTTAATTTGCATCCTTTTACTTGAACGCATGACACATTTATTGTTGTAAGTCAATGTCATAGAACTAAATGAAGAACGTGAAAAGTTTGTAATTACAATATATGTCTTCTTTCAAACAGGTTGCTCATATGAAATTCAATTAAAAATAAACTTGTAGAGAATAATGAAAAACAAAATACATAACAAGCTAACTTCTAAACTCATATCGATAACAAATTTCAAGCATCAAATGAAATTGATAAAACTGTTAAATGATTATTGAATTTATTCATTTTGTACTGTTGACTTAAAGTCATTTCCAATTACATGTTTATATATCTATATATCTAATATCAAATCTCACTCATTCCAGCACGAACATTTGCATGTGCCATCTTTTATGTCACAATACGGAATATTGCATGGTGGATCACAAATAGAGATTGAGCAATCATTATTAGTTTTACATTGTGATGTTAAGATCACTTTAATTTGGTCATACATGCAAATGCTATTATGACAACTAGTTTTCCCTTTACAGTAAAGTAAAATCAAGTTGCATTTAGCATTTTCTAGACATTCATAGGACTTGTCATTCTTGGTATACACGTGAATTCAAGCCTTGCAAAAAGATATAAAATTTTAATAATATTGGCACACTCCCATAACTATATGTGTTTAATTTCATATAGTCAAACATTAAGATGTGAAAGGAAAATACCATTGCAAGCTATTAAAGCAAGAACGATCACTACAAGAGCAATCTAGACTAACGCCAGATATGCCTATGCATTGTTTTGATGTGGTGCTTGTTGAGACAAAGTGTCTCGTAGAATTAAATGTTTTAATGATGACAAACCACTCTGAGACAAAATCGAAAGTTAACTGAACTTAACTACTAATGGTTGCTTTAAGTGTTCTTCTTAAGACATGACACATTCAGGAGTATAGCACAGGTGTGAAGCCTAGGCCTACAGTGGAAGCTTCTCCATGACGTAGATTCTGCAATCAGAAGCATAACTACCAGAAGGATAGCTATTGAGAAGCTGGAAAGCCAGTCATGTTTTTCGGGTCAAAGTGCAGATATCAGAAGTTGTGTATGATCAGAGGCATGATGTTGGGGATAACTCAAGTTATGGGGTAGATATTAGAAGCTACACATGGCCTAAGGATCATCAGAAGTTGCATTGCAATTGGAATGTGTAGACAGACGTGTCTCGCACTCCAAAAGCACACACCAGTTACATGCATCAGTGCTTGAACAACACTGATCCTGATGTTGTTTTTCCTAAAGTCTCATGACATAGTCCAAGTCATAAGAACTTGAGGAAAATAGTTGTTCTCGTCTAAAGAAAGAAGAACTAGCAACCAACAGTAGAGAGAGATTGTGAAAAGCAGTAAACCACATTTCTTAAGAAGACTTGCTACAAGAAACAATCTCCAAAAAACTTCCCATGGTTTTCAAAGACTAAGACCATGTGCAAACCATTAAGATCATAGCTAGCATCTATAGATCCTTTAACAGATATAAGGTGAAAGCTGGCGACAGTGGAGCAAAAGCAGAGATGAAGAAGACAACTCAATGAGTTGTGTGGATGAGATTTAATCGAGCTTAAACAGACATCTGCATGAACATGGACAACTCATGTGGTATTAGTTTTCAATCTCCAATAGCCACAAACGGCTAGCTCCTTGATTAAGTCTATAAATTGATCAAGTGTGAATGAGCTAAGTGCAAGGAAGGTGCCAAAGTAGTGGTAAAGTTCAGTTGACAAACCCCTATCTGAAGGAAAGTGTTTTGTGTAATGATATGAATTTTAAAAATAAAAATATCTGCATTAAAAAATAAAAGAACTAAAAGTGTTAATAAAAAATTATTGTTGAATTTATCATTTGTAATTATTTGTAGTGCATATATTTGATAGTATTTCAAAAAATATTAATATATAATTATTGCTAATATGATATATATAGAAATTCTATGTTTCTTGCATAATAATAAAAAAATATTTATACTATCAAAAGATTCATCAACAATAAACTAAACAAGCATAATAAGATAGATGATTTTTTTTAACAATTAATAACTACATGACTAAGACGAATTATAATGTGAGATATACATGTTTGATATTTAAATTATTGTTATTATTATTGTTGTTATGGTGGTGGTGGTGGTGGTAGTGTCTCCAACTTTACTATAATATACATGAATAAAAATTAAACTTTATTATATAAAATAATTTTATTATCAATTTAAAAAATAATATAATAATTTTTATGATGCATTATTCTTTTACTGTATTAACAATAGTCAACTATTCAATTATTATTTTTTCATATCTTTTATGTTTTTATTGTAAATCAACTATTAATTGCTATGTGCCTATTTGTTTAATTATCTTATCATAACACTTCTTATATGAATTAATTTTATACTTCACTTACTAGTTTTCTATTTAATGTTTTCATTTGAAAAACATTAATAGTTTTTGTTTTTGGTAAGAGTTACAATTACGTGTAATTAATTATAAATCAAATATTTAATTTGCATCATCTTACTTGAATGCATGACACGTTTATTGTTGTAAGTAAATGTTGTAGAACTAAATTAAGAATGTGAAAAGTTTGTAATTACAATATATGTCTTCTTTCAAACATGTTGCTCATATGAAATTCAATTAAAAAAAAACTTGTAGAGAATATTGAAAAACAAAATACGTAACATGCTAACTTCTAAACTCATCGATAACAAATTTCAAGCATCAAATGAAATTTTGATAAAACAGCTAAATAATTATTGAATTTATTCATTTTGTACTATTGACTTTGTAACACCCTGAAAATATCAACTCGATTATATATATATATATATACATATATACATACATAATTATATTTGTCGGTATATAAATCTCTGCAAGTAACTGACAGAAATTAATTCGCTAGAATAAATTCTCTGAAGTTGCTTTTCTGTATAATTGACTGTTAGTTTGATTTTAAGTTTCGGTGAAAATAAAATAACCTGTGTATTTTATTTGGGTTAATGATGTGTGATGTAATGAAAATTTAAATTTCAGTGTCTAAATTCATTAGTGAAAAATAGATAAATTTATCTGTTTGAAATATCTAATGAAACAGATGTGAATTCATCTGCCAGTAGAAAAATTGACTGTGTTTATTCATAGTTGTGTCTCTATGTTGTTAAAAATTTATTTGACTGGAAAAACCATTTTGAATCGTCTTTTTAAAAAAAAATCTAAGACTTGCTAAACAAGTAATCTTTCGTAAAATTCATCTGTGAGTGATTACTCTACAGAGAAATTTTAAGAAAGTCACTTTAAAAAGTTTTTTTTTTTCAATTGTAAAGAATTTCTAAAATTTAAATTAGATAGTTATCGATTAGTTTTCGTTTTAAAACCGCGTTCCGAGTTAAATTACACAGTGTATTTCTACACTGTGTAAATTGACATCACCCTCAACCATCAAATCAAGTGGCTATTGGCCACTTGCATCTCATGCAAGGACACCCTCACTACTGCCCAAGGCCAACAGCCACTCACACCCTTCCCCTTAAACCATCACTCAAATCAGCAATTCAAAAATTAAACTCACTCACTTACTTCAGCCTAACACTCAACACACAAAGCAAATTCTCCTTTCTCTCTCTTCTTCTACTGTACGTTCCTTAGACACCAGCCAGCTCCAACACCATTTCTTCAAACTTCTTCCTCTTGCTTGCTCTAGTTGGAGCGCCCTGCAGCCAATACTCCTTTGAAGGAAGCTAACCAGCTTCTTCTCCTTTGCCCAGCGAGATCTTCGTCACTGTAAGGGGACTCTTTGATGGATTCAAGTGGCTGGAGGTGGAGGATTCAGCCACTCTCACCCTAAATGCCTCTCATGTGAACTGGTTGCATGAAATGTATAGTTGTACGTGTGTGACTGATTTTGTTTTCTTTTATTTCTCTTTGGTAGTGGCTGTGTCTATGTCAAAAATTTTCTCCTCATCTTCTTCTTGTCTAAAAATCATGGGATGGCTCCAATACAAAGGAAACCATGCCCAAACTTTGTTAGAAACTCATGCACTTTCAAGAAATTTCAAAAAAAGTAATGCTGGCAGTGGCTGTCTCATGGTAGAAGCCCTAGACAGTGCTTATATTTTCGACCATAAGGTTTTATCTAGCAGTTAGATTTTGATGAAACTTATCCCCAGTTAAAGTAGACTCAAAATGCACTAACTTTACTTTTGAGACCATTGCGAGATGACCTCAAATGAAGGTTCATCCATGACCTGCAATGGGACAGTTCTACTTTTGGAAACTGGTTGGGCAGTGGCTGTTTCACGTAGAAGCCCTGGACAACGTTTACATTTTTGAACATAACTTTTAATCTAACCGTTGGATTTTGATGAAACTTGTTCCCAGTTAAAGTAGACTCAAAATTCACCAACTTTATTTTTGAGACAATTGTAAGATAACCTCAAATGAAGGTTTATCCGTGACATTCAATGGGACTATTCTGCTTATGAAAACTGGTTCGGGCAAGGTTCAGTTTTTGACCTTTTTAAAACAAACTAATGACTTTTTTTGAAATATAATTTTTTATCATAAAGCTAGACAAATAGAGATTTAAAATGATGAAAGTTTCGAAAATTTTCACCAAAAATTTCTAAGTTAATTAATTAGGTTTAGACAGATCTCATACATGGATCCCAAATTTCAAACCTGAGGCATAGGTCTTAGAAAAGAAATTACCGGGAAAAATACAAGAGGAATTAGGAATCAAGTTTTACTTTTTCTGAAAGGTATGAATGTTATCTTTTTACCATAAAAATTTGAGAGAAAATCTCATTTGGGAAGGTTGAGAAAATTGCACATCTTTGAGGTATGCTCACTGTGAGGAGCATGCTGACCTGCGAACTTCTAGGAATTTTCATAATTTTTGTAGATTTAATCTGAGAGTGTGGGTTACCTTTTTCAAAAATAGGTTTTAAGATCTTTACGTTGATATAAGAATTTCACCAAACGAAAATTGTTTGTTAGATTAATTTTGGACAAAGATTGGGTGCTACCAGAGAGGAATTTTGTTCATAAAATTGCCTTGATATGTGATATTTGAACTATGATATATTTGAATGTGTGAATTAATTTTAAATATGTACGTGCAAGGCAATGAGTAAAATTGACCATTGCCTCATGTGATTGTAAGACCCTTGGAATGTGAACCTAGGGCATCTCTGTGTGTGTGATTGTACGTTTTGAAATGCTCTGTGATATAGTCATGTGGACTGTAGTGTGATTTAAATTTCTCTGTAATGTTTGTGATCTGTGAGCATAAGACTCGAATGCGAGTGCTTATGTGGACTAGGACACTGTCCTAGTAATCCGAAAAAAATTTACCGGCAATAATAATATAAATTCCAATAGTGAGAACAACTAATTTTAGACTTAAAGATTTATTTATTTTATAAGTTAATAAATAAACTCTTTGATTTGTACTTTAGACTTAGATAAATATTCTAGGACCCTTGCATGGAGGAATCGTCGGTAAGTATTAATTATTAAAAACTTTAGAAATTGAGAGGGAAAGGCACAAATAAAATGTAATAATGAATCTTGATACGTGATGGCAATATGCGCCTTAAGAGTCGTGCAACGAGGAAAAGCGCGTGTACGGCGGACTTGTGAAGGAAGTTGCATGGGATGGTTTCGGATGAGTGAAAGTTGCAACGATGTTGACAGAAATCGAACGATGTGTTCACAGATAGGTGATGGAGAGCATATTCTCATATGGTATAATTTTGTGGAGCCAAGACAAGGTCTTGAGCTTGGCATCGATTTCAATCTGTCTTATACCCCCAGTAGCGGAAACCCACGGCAATGGGCAAAGAAAATCTCCGTGAAAGAGTGTGCGAGGAATAAGTCCTCGAAGTATGAATGATCACAGATTGGTACCTGGGAGATGATCGTGAGGCATTACGACCTTGGAGGGTAGGCGTCAAGTTGTGACTTCGTTCACACAAATCGACTTGGCGACCCTGACAATAACCACGAGAAAATCTCAGTTGGTGAGAGCCCATCCTTATACCAGGGTGATGGTGTACTCCCAGCAGTCATTCCACTCAATATATGTAAGACCACTGAGTTCTAGGAGTTCCAAGTGGCAGCTGGCCAGTATGTTATAGTTTACAAATTTTAGTCATGAAAGCGAGTAGGTTCCGAGAGTGAACGTTAGAGAACCACCCCACAGTGGTTGACAGGATTGTGCCTGACTTCTACAGTCGTTTCTGTGTGATTTTCTTGATGAAGCAAATAGTTTACCCTTTCTATGTGTTTATTTTCTGTAGGTCCAGATGGCGGACGAAGAGCCAACCCTCCATTGGGAGGTTGATTGTTATTTCAGAAGATGGTAGCCGACGTGGTTGCGGGCGTAGACCACTTTACCGGCTACATACGATTTACACGAATGCCCATTAACGAGCCTTTAGGAGCGCACCCAGTAGTAGTGGAATATTTTGCATGGTGGACGCAACCAACGCCGCCATACTACCATCATGCGGAGCCCGTAGACGTAGTGATGATCTCCTCATCCCTTCTCTCGTCCGAGAACACAAAGACTGCTTCTCATTCTTCGGGAGTGCAGTTAGAGGAGTTAGATGACTCTGACACCAAGGAAACTCCTACTGAGGGGAGTTCCTCTGCGGTGCCTGACTATGTACCCCAGCCGAAGTATGAGGCAGTAGGGGAGGATGGCGAGGCCGCTCCAGCGGCGATGGAGGTTGATGGGGAGGAACCAACAGTAGCTGCTGTAGAGGAGGTGACAGAGGCTCCTGCCAAGGGAGCTGGCTGGTTGCCAGCAGAGGACGAGGAGGACCCCGAGGAGGATCCGAAGGAGGATCCAGAGGAGGATCTTTCCGAGGATTCCTTCGAGGTCTCTTCTAGTTCTCATGAGTCGCACACTTAGTCCTCCATTGGTCGACTGTTCCCGTAGGTGTGGGCGGAGTCTCTTGGGGTAGATGGTAGATGACTGCTCTAAATGTTAGGATCTTCTTTTATCTTTACCATGTATTTTGTTGGGTAGATCTAGGCATTCAGATGTTTTGTTATATATGACTCAGTCATCTTGCGTACCACATTAGGTATTTGCTACACACGGTTACTGGGAACCTTGTGATGCTCATCAGACTCTCTTTATGTGTGTGTGTGTGTGTGTGTGTGTGTGTGTGTGTGTCACACACACACACACACACACATATATATATATATATATATATATATATATATATATGTAGCGTACCTTTCAGTTATTCACTTCTGTCTTTAATTATTATCTTATTTATTTATTCTGCATATTTGAAAAATTCAAAGTGATCTTTTGCAATGATAAACACGTTAAGATCTTTCCCATTAAAATGACGCATTAATAAATGCAAAAACAAATGAGAACTTTCAAAATTAAAGTTTAAAAATTGAAATGCATAGTTCAATTAAAAAGTTTTAAAAGTTCACTAAAATTCCACCTACTACGTTTTAACTTCACTCGTTTTCACAAGTATAAACAAATCAAAGAGCTTTAGCAAATAATTAATTGAATTAAATACGGCATATTTTTCCTAGTTAAAATTAGGGCGTTACAGACTTAAAGTCATTTCCAATTACATGTTTATATAACTATATATCTAATATAAAATCTCACTCATCCTAGCATGATCATTTACATGTGCTGTCTTTTATATCAATACGGAATATTACATGGTGGATCACAAATAGAGATTGAGCAATCGACATTAGTTTTACATTGTGATGTTAAGATCACTTTAATTTGGTCACACATGCAAATGTCATTACGACAAATAGCTTTCCCTTTACAATAAGGTAAAATCAAGTTGCATTCAACATTTTCATGACATTCACCGGGACCTGTCATTCTTGGTATACCCTTGAATCCAAGCCCTGCAAAAAGATATAAAATTGTAATAATATTAACACACTCCCTTAACTATATGTGTTTAATTTCATATAGTCATACATTCAGATGTTAGAGGAAAATACCATTGCAAGCTATTAAAGCAAGAACGACTGCTATTAGAACAATCTTCACTAAAGCCATATTTCCTTATGCATTGTTTTAAAGTGGTGCTTGTAATGTTGAGACTTATACAATAGCTTTATGTCTTTATGGATTCAGTTGATACATTGTACTACATATTTATAGTATATGACTTTTAAATATGAAATGTTATTATATGTGGTCCTTTATAATGTAAAGTAAGGAAGTTTTTGCGCATTATTTCACTTCCAAAATAAAGGTACTTTAGACAATTCCTTTTTGATTATTTTATTTTCAATTTATTTAATAAATCATATTAATTAATGGGACATTTAATAGAGATTGTGTTTTAAATGCATATTTATTATTAGGTTTTTGGGAAGGATAATGGGTTTTAATTGTATTATTAATGAATATTTGAATTTATGCATTCATTAATTGATTATTATGAATTCATTTACAATATTTAGAACATTTAATTTAAAAGATAAAAATATTTTATTTAAAAAATAAAATTAAAACTAAAAGTATTTATAAATAATCATTGTTGAATATATCATTTGTAATTATTTGTAGTGCATAAATTTGATAGTATTTAAAAAATATTAATATATAATTATTGCTAATATGATATATATAGAAATTCTATGTGTCTTGCATAATAATAAAAAATTATATTTATACTATCAAAAGATTAATGGCCAATAAACTAAACAAGCATAATAAGATAGAGGATTTTTTTTAACAATTAATTACTACATTACTAAGACGGATTATAATGTGAGATATAAATGTTTGATATTTAAATTGTTATTATTATTATTATTGTTGTTTTTGTTGTTGTTGTTGTTGTTGTGTCTGCAACTTTACTATAATATACATGAATAAAAGAAACTTTATTATATAAAATCATTTTATTATCAATTAAAAAAATATAATAATTTTTATCATGCATTATTGTTTTACTATATTAACAATAGTCAACTATTCATTTAATATTTTTTATACATCTTTTATGTTTATATTGTAAATCAACTATTAATTGCTATGTGTCTATTTGTGTAATTATCTTATCATAATAATTCTTATATGAATTAATTTTATACTTCACTTACTAGTTTTCTATTTAATGTTTTCATTTGAAAAACATTAATTATTTTTATTTTTAGCAAGAGTTACAATTATGTGTAATTAATTATATATCAAATATTTTGCATCCTCGTACTTGAACGCAAGACACATTAATTGTTATAAGTCAATGTCGTAGAACTAAATAAAGAACATGAAAAAGTTTGTAATTACAATATATGTCTTCTTTCAAACATGTTGCTCATATGAAATTCAATTAAAATAAAAAAAAAAACTTTTAGAGATAATTTAAAAACAAAATACATAACATGATAACTTCTAAACTCGATAACAAATTTCAAGCATCCCATGAAATTAGACATGGCAAATAACCCCGTACCCGCAAGTACCGCCCCGAACCCGCCCCGACTTTGACGGGAAATACCCGTTTTGACCGAGTATGGGTATGGGTACGGGTACGAGTATTACCAGAATTTTTAAGCAAGGATGGGGATGGGGATAGGTATCAAACTATACTCGTACCCGTACCCGCCACCATTACAATTTTTATAATATTTTTGTCACAACATATATATACATAATATATATATATATTAAAGATTTTATTGTTATAATTTTTAAAAATATAAATTAAATAGCTTAATAGTTAAATAATTTAAATTATAATAATAGTTAAATAACAAACTTAAAATTATACATTTAACTAAAAATATAATTTAATTCTTAACTCTATGCCTTTAATTCCTTTGTTATTCATTCATTTTTATATATTGTTTGAATTAAAACATAATTAATAACTTAATATATAATTTATTTAAAAATATATAAGTAAATTAAAATTATAAAAAATAGTGTAGTGGGTTACCTATAGATATACCCGAACCTGACAAAACCCGATGGCGATGGGTATTAAAAGTTTAAACCCACATCTTTTATACCCGAACCCGTACCCACCCCGCCTTTTGCATGGATAGGGACTGGGAGAGCCAAACCCGTCCCCGACCTGCCCCGTTGCCATCCCTACATGAAATTGATAAAATTGCTAATTAATTTTTGAATTTATTCATTTTGTACTATTGACTTAAAGTCATTCCCAATTATATGTTTATTTACATGTGCCATCTTTTATGTCACAATATGGAATATTGCATGGTGGATCACAAATAGAGATTGAGCAATCAACATTAGTTTTACATTGTGATGTTAAGATCACTTTAATTTGGTCACACTTGCAAATGCCATTACGACAAATAACTTTCCCTTTACAGTAAGGTAAAATCAAGTTGCATTCAACATTTTCATGACATTCACGAGGACCTATCATTCTTGGTATACTCGTGAATCTAAACCCTGCAAAAAGATATAAAATTTCAATAATATTGACACATTCCCATAACTATATGTGTTTAATTTCATATAGTCATACATCAAGATGTTTAAGGAAAATATCATTGCAAGCTATTAAAGCAAGAAGACCGCTGCAAGAGCAACTTGATGAAAGGCATCCCTATGCATTGTTTTGATGTGGTGTTTGTAAGGTTGAAACTTAAACAATAGCTTTTTGTCTTTATGGATTCAATTGATACCTAGTACTGCATATTTATAGTACACGACTTTTAAAGATGGAATGTTATTATATGTGGTATATAATCTTTAGACAAAAAGTAAAAAAGTTTTGGCGCATCTTTTCCCTCCCAAAATAAGGGTACTTTAGACAATTCCCTTTTTAATTATTTTATGGGTAAACTATGTTTTTCATCCCTAAACTTTTTGCTATTTATGGTTTTTGTCCCTAAACTTTTCAACAACTAGTCAACATCCTCCGACTTTTTTTCCATCATATGTTTTAGCCCTTTCCGTCTATTTTGGGTGTTAAGTGATGACATGGCGTTGATTTTATTATTATTTTATTTGATTATGTTTTCTGACGGATTAGATAAAGTGTTTATGAAAGTATTAATAATTTGTGGTAGCTTTTAGGTGCCACAAATGTAACACCCCTTGTTACTATTAAGGAATTTCTACTTATTTGCATTATTAGTGAAAATGAATTTAATGCTAGATTGTAAAGTAACCTTCCAAAATATGAGGAAATTTGTTCCCTTTTTAACTTTTAAATCTTATTGCTTTTAACTCCAAAAGAAGAAACATCCTTGTTAACTTATCATTAATTTAAAAATGCCTTTTTTGTGAAATAAAATTCTTAATAAACTAAAGTCGAATTATCAAAACATCATAACTACAGTAAACCATTAAAACATAATAGAACTTCTTTTAAGCATCCTCAATTTCATTATTAAATAATTCTATTACACAAAACTAAATACATTTTTACATCCTTGAAAGTAAATGCATTTTACACGAGTCACATATAAGGAACTGATACATCATAAAAATCCCTAGTCTACCACTTTATACAAGAAAAGGACCGAGACTTAGAGCAGTGACTCAATGAAAATTAAAATCCAAAATACCCATGAGGCATCCTTAAAGGGATCCTCTTTTTCCTTGAACATATCTATTTGCGTCATTGGCACTTGGTGTAGTATTCCCACTCCGTCTTCATCATTCGCATAGGGTCAACGAACTTTCTCTGAAAAAAAACATGAACTTCCAGTCCCAAACAACCTATATGACCACTACGTGTGGTACTCTAGCGATGACACTCACGATAATCCTATCACGAATATCTATCTCTCAACATCTATTCCTATGGGTCCCACAGCCATTAAACCTCCCAGGTTTTAATAGTCTTATGCAACTTCGTGGATGACGATTGGGAGCACTCGACTCATGTCCGGTACATAGTGACACGTCGATCTCACCAATCATGGATATAGCTTCGTCTTCGTTGAGAATGCCAAGCCGGTTACGCAAGCCCCTCGTACTAACCCTTAGTCGGGTTATCACAAACTGACACCATTTCCCCAAGCCTCATTTGAGACAACGAACTACCACCTAGTGTACCCGCCGTAATCATCCACTTCTCAAAACGTTTCCTCACACGTTCTCCACACCGCGAGATGTATTCCACAGGGTGAAACGGTTTCAATGGTACTGACAGAAGGATGTTTTGGGGACCCTCCCGACTGAGCATGGAGTCAAGCCCCGTGTCTAATCAAAGACCCCATCTTTCTACATCCATCCCGTCTTTTGTCACCGAAGCCCACTTCACATCATCTGCCTCCCCGAAGCACGCGACATCCCATGCAAGGTGAGTGACGCGAACGTCCATCATTCTTCTTCATAAAACAAGAGCAGAAGGGTTTCGTCCCTCCTCACCTCTTAACAGGGACGGATCCAGGAAATCATGAGAGAGGGGGCTGGGGATTTTTTTTTTCACTTTAATTATTTAAATATTTAACTTCTAATAAATAAATATTTAATAAATAATGACTTTTATAAAATTATTTATTAATTTAACATGTAAAACTAAATCAAATGATTCAAGAAGAAAATACATGTCTTAATTTGTTTGAAAGGACTGTTGCTAAAAAATTAATATATTATAACTCATACTAATTTTTTGTTTCATATATTACCAGAAGAAAACATCACTTTAATTTTTTTTCATCCTTACTTTTAGTCTCTTAAAAGAACTAAAAGTAAGGACAAAAATTTTTTTAAGGACTTAAAAACATAAATAAAAATTTTTTTTACAGATAAATAAAAAGTCTAGGAATTAAAAACAGAAATTCTTAAAAATTTAGGGACTAAAAAAATAATAAATCCCATATTATTAAAAAAATTAGCATATAATCAATGGTAACATATATTATCAGATTTATTAATTAGTATATATTATTATTATTTTTTTACTAAAAAAAAAGATTATATTAAATTGAGGTTACAAGGTACCCACCCCAAAACAGAGCCTGATAATAGTCAAATACAAATGAAAATCTACCAAAATACCAATTACCAAGTACATTTAGTAGCAGAACACTATGGACCCTGCAATTTCTACACTAATTAATACACCAATGAAAAAAACCAGAGAGAATATATTTGCTTCTAACACATGTTATGGGTGTTTTGTACTGCACTCCCCCTTATTTTTCCATGTTGCCTTTTACTTTATCCCGAAAATGAATACTGCAGCACTATACATGTATCCAATATCTGCATAACACCAATGGTGTTACACCATATTTCATGACAGCTGGTATGCTTGACCTGCCAAGTTACTATGATCATTATACAGAAAACATCTTACATATTTCATTATTATAATATATATAGTAATAAGAAGTCTGAGGGGGAGGGGGGGGGGGGGGGGGGGGGGGCTAGAGCCCCTGCATGCCCCCCATACATTCGTCCCTGCCTCTTAACGTCATGAACACCATGACCCTACGAAGTGGATATATCCACTTGCACACACCTTAGTGCCTCAGGCACTCCAATGCATCTAAACTAGTCATGCACAACAAGACCAACATGCATTGCCGAGGGACAATGCCCCTCGGACTCAAATCACAACAAGCAATATATCCGCAGTAAATATTTAACAATTTATATCAACACCGGAGGTCACAACCTCTCAGTCTTAACAATAATTAATCACACGTATTCATGACATATAAATGCACATATAAGACAACAAGTGCATGCCGAAGGTCACGCCCTTTCGGTCTTGATTAACAATTCCACAATGAGAATAGCATTCATATACTTATCCAATTCAAACTCATCACAAATTACAAATTTTTGGGTCAAACCCGCAGCCAATACAAAATCCAAATTTTCAAGTGTCATAACTTCTTATTTTGGATTCCAAATACTCACAATTTAAGTCCTAACCCTTATGTACATGTTAACTATCATTTTCCACTACAAAATATTTATTTTAGGCTTTTTAAGCTTAGATTTTAAATAGTTAAACACCCAACCCGAAATTAGTTCAAAAACACAAGAAAAAGGGTTTAAACTTCAAAATTACATTCCCAATGATGTAGAAATCGGATTTTGATGAACCAAATATGCAACCCTAGGTTTTAGGACATAAGGAAACCATTTTTCTGGTCCAAAATAGCTGATTCCCCTCTAAAAATTATTAATTTTGAAACAGTGGCAAATTCAATGAAATTGGCATAAAACTTAAAAACTAATTTCCTGTTGATGTAGAAATCCGATTTTGACAAATTTTATATGCAACCCTAGGTTTTAAGGTATGAGGAAGCTAATTTTGATGTCCATTATAGCCAAATCCAACCACATTATTCCCAGTTTATAAAACAGAGGCAAAACAGAGTAATATAATGCCAAACGTTCAAGTTTAAATTTCCATTGATGTAGAAGTCAGATTTTGACAAATTTTATATGCAACCCTAGGTTTTAAGGTATGAGGAAGCTAATTTTGAGGTCCATTACAGCAAATTCCAATCACAATATTCCCAGGTCATGAAACAGTAGCTACAGTGCCCAAAATTCACATTTTCGCTAGACAAAATTTTTCTAAAAGATTCCCAATCCATTCTCAACATTCCACATATGCATTTCCATGTTTTAAGACATGGGAAGACCATTTTTAAGGCCAAAAACAACCCAGCACAGCCACAACATTTATTTTCCCAAAACAGAACAACAATTTCATAAATAGCTCAAAACTTAAGAAATTCATAATAAATAGCTCAAGTGTTCAAAATTAACATACTTTATATGTAACCCTAGGTTTTTAGACCCAAGGAACCCATTTTTGAGGTCCAAAATGCCAAAAGAGATACCCATTTTTCACAGAGTACAAGGCAGTACGGGATTCACCACATACACACAATTTCAAGATTCAAAAATTAAATATATCAACATGCTACATAGACCCATCACTCTAGGTCTCAAAGCAACAAATTTTAGGCTCAAAGAGAATAGAAAATCCCTCCCATACTTCAGTTTCCTAAGCTCAAGTGTCCAAAACAAAATTTCCAACCACCCAAAGCTAGAATTTAGTGAGCTCTACAACATATCCAAAATGCAAAGAAAAAAGAAAAGGATTAGTCTAGAAAATCTAGAGAGAGGAAGAGGAGAAATGTAGAGAGAAGGAGGAGCTCACCCAAGAGAGATTTTGAACTCTCTCTCCCTTCTCTCTCCTCCAAAGCTGGCTGCTGCACTTGTGGGGGAAGGGGTTCCTCTTAGCTCATATAGGGGACCCCAAAACCCTAAGGGTAGGTCCCACAATTTTTTTTTAAAAAAGATTTTTCTAAACCTAATTGTGTTTAGGTGTTTAGATGCTCTAGGTTTGATTTTTTTTAGCTTCAAAATGTTCCTAAAACATACCATTTAATTTTCTAAAGCCAATGCCTTTGGAATCACTCAATTTGGACTTAAAATGATTTTTCTAAGCTCAAAATACTAAATAAATTGCTAAAATTAATAATTAATTCAATTTAATTATTTTTGCTGAACTTAAGTCATTTTCATGCTTAATTATAATTATTATAATTTTATCTAAATCCAAAATAAATTTTCAAGCTTAAAAACACATAATTACAAAAATGTCATTAATGAGAATATTCTTTCTTTTGACCAGCTTTGACCTGAGTTGACTTTTGGTCAAATCATGGTTAAAACTTGATTTTATTAATTATTTTCACTTTATTAATGAAGATTTGATGTCTCACATTCATTTAGTTGCTAACTAGTTCTTTTTAGGCTTTAATTAAACAAATTGCACTCTATTTTGTTTAATCACCTTAATTAAATTTTCTAAATCACTAATTACTATAGAACAATTAATTTTACTAATTAAAGTTATTCTAGACCCATTAGTAAGTTAATCATGCTATTAAAAGTCTAATTTTAGATTCTAGACACAAGTTCAACTTAATTACAACAATGCCATTAATGAGTTGACCAAATCACTTCCCATTGACTTTGAATAAAGTGAGTTTATCTTTGACTTTTCAAATTTTGAATTTCCCTCCACTAATTATATAATGTCTCTACTTAATCCTTATTTAAATCATGCTTATTTTTAATTATTTCCATTATTTTCTCAATTACTCAATTAATCACTAATTAAGAGGTTAATTTCCTATTTAATCCTAAGCTCCAAAATTTAGGGTGTTACAACAAATTGCAAGAACCTAAAATCGTTCTCCCATGCTTCTCACATAAGAATGTCTCTGCACCCAACTAATCCATCACCTATTATCCCACCACCTGGCCTCCAAATCTCGAACCCACCAAATATTCACTCTCCCCAACAAAATTCATCATCGCACCAATTATGAAGCAACACCATCATACCTCCAATTCAAACTCATCCAAATTGCAACCCCAACCAATCTCTGCCACCTCATGTGAGTTGAAAGTAATTAACTAATGCAAGTTCTAAAGATTCACTAGTACTTTGCAACATTTCAATTGATCATGCGTTTCATATATACCCACATTGCGACAATCCTTCCCCACTTGCTTTTCATTTCTCCCATTTTCACTATCCTCAACGATTCATTCAAATAAGTTTTAATTTAATTTGTTGGTTTCATTTTGGAATGGTTGGGATTTGCTGTGGAGTGTGAAAACGCAGTTCAGTGTTCTGAATCAAAGGTAATTGAAGATGTTTCACTTCCAAATTGTTCCAAGGATCAAGTTTTTTTTTCTCAGATTTGGTTTGTTAATTTGTTATCGTGTTTTATTTTTATAGGTGGCAATGATGTGCAAGGAAAGGTTACACGTTGTGAAGGATGAGGTTCAAATAATGAGTTGGAATTTGGAATGGGTGGTGGAGTTATAACGTTTAGATTGTTAAGGTTGGAGAACACGGGTAGATCGGTGGTGGAGCTTAAGAACTCGTTCATTTTTTCAGGTTCTTGCAATTTGTGGCGGCTTTTAGCTAGCTGACAAAAAACATATTCAAAAAACTAAAAGTATTAATAAATAATTATTTCTGAATTTATCAATTTTAATTATTTGTAGTGTATAAATTTGATAATGTTTCAAAAATATTAACACATAATTATTGCTAACATGATATATATAGGAATTTTATGTGTCTTGCATAATGATAAAAAAAATTATATTTATACTATAAAAGATTAATATCCAATAAACTAAACAAGAATAATAGACAGGATTTTTTCAAGAATTAATTACTACATGACTAAGAGTGATTACATCATCATCATCATCACCACCACCATCATCTTCTTCTTCTTCATCATCATCATTTTTGTAATACTGTGATTTTCTTAAATTCATGATTAAATGTTTTTAATTAAATTGTAAGAGGAATTAAATTTATTTTTATATTGTTGAAAAATAAAAATATAAATCAAGCAGATGATGTTTTATGTTGTTTGTGAGAGGTGGGTTGAGTTGCGTTAGAGCTATGGTTTGGACCATGGACTTTAGGGAGGATAGCCCATTTCCTCTTTCCTTCTATTCCTTATGAGCAATCCTAAGGAGGCACTCTCATTTCTCTCATTTTTACCCAAGAGCTATCCTTTTCTCTACTCTTAAAGCTTTCTTTTCTCTCATGTTCTCCTTGACCCATTAGGGGTTCTCTCAAGAATAGGACTTGGTCTCCCTTCAAGACAAGTTCTTCCCTCCTCCTTGAGCTTATGACTCCATTGTTTGATGGGGAGCTCTCTTTCTCTCCTCTTTCTCCTTTCCATGAGGTGACCTATAATGGGTATTTGTTGCAAAACTTTATTTGTGTAATTTTGGGTTGTGTTTTCATAGGTTTTGGTGAGATAGTGTTGTTCTTGATGGAAACCCTCTTTGTTGAGCTCAAGGCTTCTCTTTTTTCTCTCATCTTCTCAAGAGCTAGGCTTGGAGACCCATAGGTAAAGGAAGTTTATCTTTGATTTGAGAAGTATTTGTGATGGGTTTGTTGTTTTAAAATGTTGTTTTTCAATTTTGAATCTCACAATTTGTGTATCTGAGAAGTTATTTTAGTTTTAGAGATTTTGGGAAGCCATTGGAGTGTTTTTCTGCATTTTCGAAGTTGTAGGGCCCTCACTTTAGTGTGCCAACTTTGAGTTACTTAAACGAGGGGGGAAATTTGAGTATTTGATGGTTTCTGCCACCTCTTAAGCGGGCAACTTTAGGATGGCTTACACAAGCTGGTGCTTAATTTGGCCAAAAGCAGACAACTTAAGCGAGTAAGGATTTTTGAAAAATAGTAGTTTTTTTGTGCACGCTTAAGCGAGCAACATTTAGGTAGCTTAAGTGAGCCAGTGCTTAAGTGGGCTAAATATGGCAAGCTTAAGCGAGTTGTGTTTTTGAATATTTTATTTTAAGGCTTTCCAAATGAGATCCAAATGAAAACATCTTTGTTTTATGAGATTTTGTAAAGAGATTAAAGTTGATTTTATATTGGTATCATGTAATTTATATTTAAATGAAGATTGTTCCCTTTGTTGAGATGTTACTATGAAGAATATGAGCTTAGGTAATTGCGAACCCTATAAATGTTTATATAAATGTAGTATGTTTATTTATAAGATAATTATGTTGTTGTTGAGATGTTTATATTATGTTAAGGTGATTGCATTGTTTTTGAAGTAATTATGTTTTGATTAGGTGATTGTATTATTGTTGAGGTGATGGAATATGTTGTTGTGATTGAATCTTTGATGTTGAAACTGTTTAAAAACATTTAAATGAGTTAACTATGATTTTTAAAAGATTTGACAAATGGCTACTTGGAGAAGACGAGTTTCATTGGGCATCGGATCTCTGATCCACTAAGAAACCCGAGTGAACAACATATTCATGAACATTAAGTTAACTCATTTAAATGTAAAAGAAATGGTTGTTGTTGGTGAAACTTGGATCCTTGAGACAGACCATAGGTGAGATGATGGGTACGGAGGTGTCATATCTAAAACCTCAAGGAAATCAAAATATCATACGATGCATATTTGTTGTTGGTGAAACTCGGTTCCTTAAGTTAGACAATTAGAGATGGTGGGTACAGAGGTGTCATACCTAAGACCATAGGGAATCCAAGTATGATGTGGTGTTTTATTGTTGTTGCATATGAGTAGGTATGTAAATTGATGGGTGCTTGGTTTGCCCTTAACCTAGTGCTGAATGAATTGTGGGGCTAACATTGAATGGGTCTATAGAATAGATGGGTGGGAGAAATCCTCTAGAGGTTAGGGCCTGACCAAGGTAAGCCACTACCCACACTCATCTATTCCAACAAAACCACACTTCTTCCATAGGATCAGTCACGGGACTCTCAAATGGTCAAAGATAAGTACACCATGTAAAGGGATGTGGCTTACGATGATCGCTCATATGGTGTCAAACTCCATGGAGTAAAGTCTGTCTTTGGTGATTATAATTAATGTACATGGCGATGCTTGACTGATGGACTTATGATGATGATATTAGATGGTTTA
Organism: Pueraria montana var. lobata; assembly: GCA_026413185.1. NCBI lineage: Eukaryota > Viridiplantae > Streptophyta > Magnoliopsida > Fabales > Fabaceae > Pueraria > Pueraria montana. The sequence continues at coordinate 38,719,328 of CM048656.1, forward strand.
GTTATGATGTTGATAACTTGATTGAAATTCATGATGGTTGTAGATGAAATGTCCTTTTTATGTGAGTTGAATGTTGTTATTATTTGAATTTCAAATTCCATATTTTAAAGATGATAAAGTTGAGGTATTTAATATTTGTTGAGTTTTAAATTGTTTTAAGTATAAATATGTTGAAGTGTCATAAGGCATATGATTTTGTTTGGTTAATTGTTCAAAATAAAGAAGTGGATGGGGGAAAGGGGAAGAGGCATCTGACGTGAGAGAGAAAAGGTAGGGGTTAGGTGGTTGTTTTTCAACTTATACCCTTTCTACCCACCACTTGACTCTTTTAAAATATTTCATAGTTCCTCTAAGGTCCAAAATTATTAATCCCATCCATAAACTGATTTTATCAGATACTCGGAGATACTTAAGGATAAAAGTGTTGAAACAACATCCCTCCAAAAGTTTGAGTTTTAATGACGACAAACTTCCAAGAAGCAAATCATAAGTTATCTGAAGTTAGCTACTAATGGTTTCTTTGATATGTGCCTTAAAAGGCAGGACTGGATTCAAAAGTATAAAGAAAGGTGTGAAGCATTGGCCTACACAATGGAGCTTTCTAGACATAGATCCTGTAAAACAAAAGCAAGACTACCGGAAGGAGAGAAGACCAGAAGCATGGAAGCCATTCATGTTTTCTTGATCAAAGTGCAGATATCAAAAGTTCTGTATGATCAAAAGCATGATTTTAGGGGTAACTTTAATCAAGGGGTAGATACCAGAAGCTACACATGACTAGAGGATCATTAGAAGATGCATTGCAGAACAGATGGATGAAGACAGAAGAGTCTACACTGTGTAAAAGCGCACACTAGAAGCTAGAAGTCAGAATGCATGCATTAGTGTACCAAAGCACTAAATCTGAAGCAAGAAATTCTCCAGAAGACTTGAAGAAATTTAGAAGAATAGAACTTGAAGACATCAATGAGTCCTGACCAGAACAAGCAACCAGAAGAATGAAGATTGAAGCTCAAGCACTGTAATCACTAGAATCAATACAAAAGACACTCTGCAGAAAAATCTCAAGAAGACATCTCATGACAAGCTAAAGAAAAATAAAAGTGATGAGGATTCTGCTAAGACTAGTCAGCTAAGCACCAACGGTTACAATTCAAATTCAAATTGTGCAAGTTGTCAATAATGGAGAAGAGCATAGAGGATGCACTCGAGGAGATGTTGCAAGGAGAAGAAAAAAGATCAAACATATCAGAAGCCTTTTGGAAGTTTGTTGTTATTAAAATAACTTAGGCTAAATTGCAATTTTGGTCCCCCTAGTTTCCCAAATCCACGATTTTAGTCCCCCTAGTTTTTAATTGTAACATTTGGTCTCCCTAGTTTTAAAAATTGGCGATTTTGGTTCATATGATAGATTATTAACTAATAATTGTGATTAGTAGAGTTATTAAGTTAATCTATAAATTAATTAAAAGTAATTAATTATTAAAAACTTTAATCAAACATTATTGACCCTAACTTAATTAATTTATAATTAAATAACTTTACTAATTACAATTATTAGTTAATAATCTAACAGATGAACCAAAATCACCAAGTTTTAAAACTAGGGGGACCAAATGTTACAATAAAAAACCAGGGGGACCAAAATCGTGGATTTGGAATACTAGGGGGACTAAAATTGCAATTTAGCCAAAAACTTAAGCTTCAGAAGGAGTTATGCTTCAACAAACATATCATCCATCCATTTGAAAATAAATTAATGTAACAGCTAAAATTAAGTTTCCCAATGGGAGACATTTTAAGCCTTCCCACCATAGCTTATATCCCAAGAAAGTATCTCAACATCCAAAGAGTTGTAGAAGGGACTTTCACACTCTATTTGGTTGTAAGGAGAGCAATATAATGGATGGAAATAGAAGAGAAATAATTAGAGAAGAGAGAAATATAGTGGAATAAATTAGAATGTTGGGTTGTTTGGTTTAAGAGAAATAGAGTGAAAATAATATAGTAAGATTGTTTGGTTTGAATGAAATGAGAGGAGAGAATTTATTAAAGATATAAAATTACTTTTATACCCTTAACATGATTGATATGTAGATATGTTGTTTTTCGAGTGCTTTTAATCGATTAAAATACCTATATAATCGATTAAATGCATACACTTAATCGATTATGCTTGGCAAATAATTGATTATACGCAAGGTGAAATGAATATAAAACAAGTTAATTAATTATATAGGGTCATTAATTGATTAAATTTGTCATATCAGGATTTGTGCATAGCGATTGAGAAGCGGGGCGAGGATGAAAGAGCAATGTTGCAACCTAAAGCACTAACGCTGCCAACAAATTGTGCTAGACCTACAGCAAGTAGCAACGAAAACTTCTCTTCCCACCTACAGGTTTGTTCGAAACTTGACCTTTGTTGTGTATGAAGGTATAGAAAGGTTCTTTGCTTTGAGGGTCACCAAGAACAAGGACAAAAAATGGGTATTAAAGTCAATATACACTTTGCTTATACTTGCCCTTTCTCTTTCCCACTTAATGGGTGGAGAGAAATAATATTAGTAGGACTCACTAAATTCAAAATTATTTCTATTGTAAATTAGCTACACCAAACATCGACATTTTATTTCCATCTATCCCCATCCCCAAACTCTTACCTATTCTTTCTGATCTTGAATATAGGCAAATAAAATCAATTACACTAATTAAGAAAGTTATTTAGCATAATTTAATTGCACCAATTTCATTTTAAAAATAAAACTTTTTCCTAAACTATCCTTTCTTAAAATTTGATATTAAAAAAAAAAGAGAATAATTAGAAATAAAATCTCTATTAAATGAAGAGTAATTTAAGAATGGTCTCATAAAATAAGATAAAATTATTTGATATTTGTTATATTTGAAACCAATACACAAGATATTATTTTTTTATATTTAAAATTAAAGGGAGTACAAAACACGGTAGTCTCAACTCCCTCCCTCTCTTTCTACATGATATCATTACCTCACAAGATTAATTCAATTCACAAAAGGCTTAAATATGTTTGTAGTTCCTCAAATTTGGGTCTTTTTTTTAGTTGTCCAAATTTGTGTAATGATTATGAAGACCCCCTGTGCCTTGTATCTATAATTACATAGAGTTTTGATGATGTTTGTATTTGTAATAGTTTAGTTTGCTCATTATATTGTGTGAACAATAGCCTATTAGGATGATTGTTATAGCTTTCATTGTGTGAATGTGTGTGTATCATGCATATAGGCTAGTTACATGTATATTCCCTCATGCGTGCATGGATTGATCATTGATTCTGCTTATATTTTGGTTAAGGATTGAATCTAGGCGAAACCTTTTTGAAAATTCTAAGATTTCAATCTAAGAACAAAATAATTGATTTACCAGAACAATATAATCGATTATCTAGAGGCTCTATTTTATAAGATCTGGATTAGGTTCGCAGATAATCAATTATCCATTTGAAATAATCGATTATTTGACCCTGAAAGAAAAATGAGCCATCAGCAGTTAATTGATTATTTGGCAAAATAATCAACTATTTCGTTCATAAGTGTTTTCAGATGATAACATGAACAAAATAATCGATTATTCTTAGTAATAATAAATTATCTCTATTCAGATGGCTATAAAACTAACTTTTCGAAAGCTCTCATGTGTGACACCTATTTCTCTCATTTCACTTTGTCTTTTTCATCTGAGGGAACCCTGAAACTGAGTGTCATCGTCACAGAGATTCATTGAATCACATTTTTCTTATCCTCAAGAAATCAATGGATCTTGATCATGCTACATGAAGGGAATATGAAAGCAAGTTAGGAATGTTAGAGTCTAAGACTTTGGATGATGTCCAACCCCTCAAACTTTGGTTTTGATGATAACAAATGAGATTAAATTTTGAAGTATCTAATGATTGATGTTTGAGTATTACAGGTCATACACCGTCCAATGCCAACATGGTATTGTACAACTTAAGTTCAAACTATATATCGCTATGAGAATATTGCGTCCAAAAGTAACTAGAACTTGTTTTCTTAAAGTGTAAATCCAGCATCCAACATGCTGCTATAAAACAAGCGTACAATGCTTTGCGAAAACCAGTGTGTAAACACTGCGTCCATTTGGTAAGAGTCCAACCACTTATATAACTTACACAAATCATTTCTATCAAACAGTTATACAACGCGTCCACCTTGTCAGAAAGTACAAGTATGCTTTTCGATGATGATTTCATTTGAATGTTCGCTCTCTGTTATTCCCTCTCTTTTCATACATGACATTTCATTTGAATATTCTACCACAGGAGACAGAAAATCTTTCTGCAAAATCGTACAAGTAGTGGAGGTGCTGCTTATCCTGCTGTCCCCTTTCTCTCTCCACCCCAAGCTGACACGTGGTAACGGTCAAATGATTGTGAGAGAACGGTTTTCGACCAAGGCTCGGATCCCACAACGAATACTTTTTCTCAAAGGCCTGTAAATAGAGGACGAGGCTCTTGAAGAACCAATGAAGCTTTAGCGAAATTTTCTAAGAGCTGAAACTCTGCCAAAATACTTAGACGACCAACACTTGCGCAAAAAGAGCTTACTCCTTAGCTTTGCTGAGTTACTTTGTGTATTTGCTTTCTATTGTAATATCCTCTCTATGGGAGTTGATCTATTACTGTGTAATCAAACTATTATTTGGAAAGCCAGGAGTGGCTTAGTGACAAAGAATACCTGGGTGTTGTTTTTAATCTCAGGGGGAGATTAAAAGATGTGCCAAAAGTGGCCTTGAGAATACTTGTAGCCAGAAGTGGCAGGGTAGAGAATACTTTTTGTAATCAAAGTTTTGATTAGTGGAACCCTTCAAAAGGTTATTTTTGAAGGAGAACTGGACCTAGCTCAGTTTTAGTGAACCAGTATAAACCAAGTGTTTTTACTCTATTACTTTTCACTTGCTGGTTATCTCTTATGTTATTTCTTTGCATTTAGACGCACAAGGTTCCCTTATAAATCTGTTTGTGAAAAGGCTTTATATTTCGCTTGGACGATAACTTGAAAACGCAATTTCATCAAACTGTTATTTTGAACCATTGGACAATAGTTGTGATTCTGGATTTTACAAGTCCCTTGTAAAATCTGAACTAAGATATCTCCATCTTTGCGAAAAAGTCTATTAGATTTTATCTAACACACTATTCAATCCCCTTCTAGTGTGTTCCTTGTATTTCAAGGAAGAGCTTCAAATTTTTCATATCTTCACTCTAGGTGAATTCTTTCCTTTAAACTATGCTTTGTAAATTTGTGTAGGGTAAGTTTCCCTATTGTGTTGCATTGCGTGTAGATAGGTTTTCTACATTGTAGTGTTTTCTTGAATAGGTTTGTCAATAAGGTGTTTTGCATATGGTGTGCATGTGCATGTGAGTTTGTATGTAAACAAATTCTTATAGTGGATAAGGTCCAAGCTCAGGTTGCTTTGGATAACACCGGGTCTAGATTTCAGGTTGAAATCGAACCAGTATAAATTCTTGTGTCATTTTCTCTTTTTCCCTTATCTTTTAATATCTTGATCTTAATTGGTTGCACTTTGCTTTTGATCTTTTTGTTAAAATTGATTTTGGAAATAAGAGACAAGTTAACACAAGCTGAGCATACAACTCACATCTTCTAAAGGATTCAAAAAGTATTTTATCTTGCAAAGTTTTCACTCAAGAAAATTTAAAGAATCCAATTCACCCCCATTCTTGAATTTCCTGTGAAACGAGCCATTTTATCTAACAATTTGAAGTTATTTTTTTAGTCCCTGGAATCCGCAGAATGCTCTTTTTAGTCCCTCTCCATAGTGTAAGCCAAATGAGGAATAAGAGATTCACACAGTGTTATCAGACCCAGCTCGGATCAACTGAGTCAACCAGTTGACCCGAGAACCGATCACCTAAACGGTCAGAGCCACCAAATGGATTGGACATGTAACAGATCCGGTTTGACTCGGTGGGTTTAGAGGTTGAACCGATGACTTGGCGACCTGGTTGACTCGGTGGGTCATGCAATTTTAGTTTTTTTTTTAGTACAGAGCAACATCACTCATATGAGAAAATTCAATTTATATCTTACACTTATGTTATTTATAGATTTTCTTACTTTTTTTTACCAAGCATAACCGCATCTTGGGATTTGAGATGATAAAGTTATTGTCACTTCCAATTTGGGTTTTTTCCCTTGGCTTGTATTGTTATCTATGAATAAAACTTGTATTTACCTTATCTCATCCAATAAACTTATTGATTTGAAAAATGATTATTCTTTATCAAAGCAATAATGGGATGTATGAAAAAATTGTATTGTCTAAATAAAATAGGTTTATATATTAGATTATGTCTGTCAGTGTACAACAATGATAGTTTCAATAAATAGATGATAATGAATTATAACTTAAGGTTGTGTATGCTGAATTCTGAAAAAAAAAATATGTTGCTCAAATTTTTTTAACAAGTTCATAACTATGCTTCTAAATATGTTGAATTTTGTTAAACTTTCAATCTTTAAGTGTATAAGTTTACAAGCTACCTTTTATGCACAAAAAAATAAGTGTATAAGTTTACAGGTTTGAAATTATTTAGAATTTTTTTAATATAGACCGAGTCATGCGGGTCAACTAGTGACTCACTAAGTTGACTTGTGACTCAGTGACCCAGTACCCCAACCGAGTCGAAGACCGGTCCGAGTTTGATAACATTGCGGCTTTTGACTGCCAGAATTTGATTTTCTATTTTAAATTTTAAAGTGCGATTTCTAGCAGTTTAAAATAGCCGGAATCAAGTAAATAAAAAAAAATTAAAGCGATTTTTAAAGTGGTTAATGTGTTTTTAATTTTTTTATTGACTTGATTCTAGCGGTTTTTAACTGCAAAAAATCGTACTTTAAAATATAAAATAGAAAATCAAATTCTGGTGGTTAAAAATAGCCACAAATTGTAAATATCGTATTTCCAGTTTGGCTCACACTATGGAGAGAGACAGGGACGGACGTACTGGGGGGGCAAGCATGGGCTATAGCCCCCCATTCTTTTCTAAAAGGCTAAATGTCACTTTTGGTCCTTTATATTTGAGTGTTTTTTTGTTTTGGTACATTAAGTTTTAAAAGTCTCATTTTGGTCCTTTATGTTTTCGAAGGGTTTCATTTTGGTCCTTTTTTTAATTTTTCGTTAATAACGTTAGTATTTTGTTAACATTGCGGCTTTTGACTGCCAGAATTTGATTTTCTATTTTAAATTTTAAAGTGCGATTTCTAGCAGTTTAAAATCGCCGGAATCAAGTAAATAAAAAAAAAATTAAAGCGATTTTTAAAGTGGTTAATGTGTTTTTAATTTTTTTATTGACTTGATTATGGCGGTTTTTAACTGCAAAAAATCGTACTTTAAAATATAAAATAGAAAATCAAATTTTGGTGGTTAAAAATAGCCACAAATTGTAAATATCGTATTTCCAGTTTGGCTCACACTATGGAGAGAGACAGGGACGGACGTACCGGGGGGCAAGCATGGGCTATAGCCCCCCATTCTTTTCTAAAAGGCTAAATGTCACTTTTGGTCCTTTATATTTGAGTGTTTTTTCGTTTTGGTACATTAAGTTTTAAAAGTCTCATTTTGGTCCTTTATGTTTTCGAAGGGTTTCATTTTGGTCCTTTTTTTAATTTTTCGTTAATAACGTTAGTATTTTGTTAACTTTTAAATTTTGAAATAATTAATTTAATATAGTGACGGCTAAAAACCGCCAATATTTGTAAATTAATTATTGTAGTTAATTGAAAAAATATTTACATATAATGGCAACTTTTAGCCGCCACAATCTTTTTTATTAATTTTTTAAAAATTATAATATGATGAAAGTCCCTAGCTTCCCTTTTCTGCCACTACAAAAGTTAAATGAAGACAATAATTGTAACGACCCAACTTCGTTACAGATTTGTTATACTAAAACCTTGTGTTAAATATTATCATATGAAACTATCTATAAAATTTTTCACATTTAACACACATATATATGTACATCATGATATCATAAAAGTATAAAGTATGGCTTTACAAAACTTAAATATACATATACATACAATACCAAAAATAATCCTCTTGTAGAGGACATTTACAACAACCTAACATTTATACGTATGTCCGTATGTCCTAAGCTGGTTCTCATACTATATACATATATATGAGAACATATACAAAAGGAGGGATCTCATCCCATCTTCAACATATACATCCGCTTCAGTCACGAGCGGTCTGAGATCCTGCAACATCACCATTATCTGCTCTCGTGCCAACCATACGATCATTGTAGTTATACAACACAAATACAAACACAAAAGGCAAGGGTAAGCTTATTTATAAAAAGATCATAGATATACAAAGGTATAAGATTTACTTAAAGGAAAACTAGAATCAATCAATAGTAAATCAGATAACCTCATACAATAACAAACACATCAATCTCGTATGCCATTTCATTATGAAATGTCGTGCTGACTCGACTCCATAGAGATTTCTACAACTTTTGGGCGATCCCTTATAGGCCCCATCCCCTACCATAGTCTCACCTTTGACCATTCAGGGAGTCCTTCCCTTGAGCTGACCCTGTGGAGGAAGTGTGGATTTAATCGAATATAGACAAGTGTCGGTATTGGCTTACCTCTGTAAGGCTTGCAAAACCTTACATCTATAGGAATTCGCCCACTTGGCTATTCTATAGGCCCACTGTTAGCCACCACGAAAACCTCCGGCACTAGGTTGAGAGCCTACCTAGCACCCTCAACTTACGTGCCTACCCATATGCAATGTCATGTAACAAGCCAAACAACTTTGATTGCCACAAGTTCCCTCTATGTTACCATTTTTCTCAAATCATGCTTATGAACCCATCCAGCAGTTCAATAAGCTCAAGTAAGGCATTCTCACACCATGAATCCTTACTCACAACACAACACCAACTTTAACAAAATGTGAATTTCCTAACATAGTTCTAGAACTTTTGTGGACATCCTCATCACATTCATACCATAAAAATAATTCAATCTAAAATAAATTTGAAAGCCATTTTATAGTGTAGAAAATGAATTCTCGCTTAAGCGCCACTTACTCTCGATTAAGCTAGAATTTCATAAATTAATTGGTCACTTCCAGGGTTCCTCGCTTAAGCTAGGATTTTCCTCGCTTAAGCACGGCCTCACTTAAGCTAGGATTTCTGGCGCTTAAGCTAGGACACCTTCCTAACATGTCCTCTATCCCCTATCTTGCTTAAGCGAGAACCACTCTGTTCTTAAGTGAAACAGGGTTGTAAAACCTCGAAAACATGCTTAAAACTCTTCAATGGCTGCCAAATTCATTCCAATTCGAATTTTACATCAAACATAACACATATACATCATACATCATTCCACACTCAAAAACAACATTCCAATCATAGAATATACAAACAAAGCATTCAATCATATTAAAGCTTCCCTTACCTAAACTTTTTGACTCAAAACCTTGAGGAAGAAGTTAGGGAGACTTGGTGATTCAGAAATGATTTCTACTCAACTTTGGCTATGAAATCAACTAGAGGAAACCTAAACCAATCCCAAAATGAGCTTCAATCAAATTTTAACCCATCAACCAAGATTTTACATGAAACCCATTTCTCATGCTCTTGGTAGGAGATGAGAAAGAAACTAAGAGATCAAGAATAGATAGGAATTGAACTTACCAACTAGAAATCAACTAAGGAAGCTCTAGAGAACAAGAAATCAAGCTTCAAGATGATGTAGAGATTTCACCAACTCAAGAGGAAGAGAGACTTAGAGAGGAAGGAAGAAGAATGAAGGGAATGGAAGAAACGTGAAGCTTTGAACGTTTAAGATTTGAGATTTGCATGAAATTTTGCTATTTGCCCCTACCCTTCCTCTAAGGACACCCCTTTCTCTTTTTTTCCCTACAACTCACGGAACTCACGTAAAAGTCCCAAAAATCTCACAACACACACTCTAAGTCCAACACCTCATGAAAATCTAACAATAACACTATGACACAAAACAAAACATAAAACTTAGGTTAATTATTATATCAATTAACATAATTTAAATTTAATTTGCTCTTGCATTATTAATCAAACACTTAATCATACAATTTGGAAAAACTACAACGTTACATTAGTGGCAAAACCCAACTAACCAAGAGAATCAGATCTTTAAGACGTTTTACTAAGTCTTGTATTTATCCAAATAACTAGATGAGAAACTAGAAATTTTTCCTGGAAGCGAAATTCAAATTGTATGAAACATCAATCACAATTGACAGCCAAATTGTTGCAATTGAAGTTTTGCTTTCTAATTATAAATTCGGAATCAATAGAAATTAGATACTAAATCATGACTAAAAATTCCCCTACCCTACGAATAGCTGCATAATACCAAATCGAACGCAAAAAAAAATGACGAAAACCATATAGAGCTAACACATGTAGCGGAGGAGACGGAAAGGGTCACCGTCATCAATTTTGTCGGTGCAGCTTCTTCACGTCGTCGGTGGATCTCGACGGGGACACCAATTGCTTCCGAGGTTCATTTCCGTCTTTCCAAATCTGAGATTTGTTCATCTAGATCTCTTAATGTCGAAATCATGAACATGCTATTACGTCCAGATCTCCCAAAGGCAGTCTCAAATCTGAAGATCTATAGATCTGGTTTGGGGCTGCATGGGGTTAGGGTTGGGGCTACACGAAGAGGCATTTTCTAGTGACCCACCAAGCGAAAACCCAAGCAACTACAACAAGCATTTTCTGGCTGGTGGGTGGCGCGTCGAGCTTCACGAAGAGGCATATGATAAGGGACAACAAAGGTCTTGGAATCACATAGAAATTTGTAGTGTTAGAATTGATTTGATGGTGAAGGAGATGTTAGTATGTGTTCCTTCCGCTAGCTTGTGAACGGGAAGAGGTGGTAATTTGTGATAATCGAAAGTAGGTGAGGAACTAACTATGTTAAATTTCAGTGGTTTATAATTTTTAAAATAAAATAAAGATAGTGGCGGTTTTTAGCCGCCACTATATTAAATTAATTATTTTAAAATTTAAAATTTAACAGAACATTAACGTTATTAACGGAAAACTGAAAAAAGGACCAAAATAAAACCCTTTGAAAACATAAAGGACCAAAATGAGACTTTTAAAACTTAATGTACCAAAACGAAAAAATACTAAAAACATAAACGACTAAAAGTAACATTTAGCCTTTCTAAAACTTACTAATATGTATGTATTATATAATTATAATAATATATATTTAAAAAAATATTGGATTTCCTTTTTAAAAATACGTTCGGGATCGTGAATGATTTGCCGCAGGATCGTGAATGATTTGCCTCATCCTTTATTACTTAAAGGAATATACACAAGACAAAAAAAAAATTCCCCCCAAAACATTAAGGGACAATCAGGTAATTTTAATAGCTTGAAAATTATTTGAACTTAATAATCAATGGCTCACAAAATCCAATTTTTCTATTTGTGTTTCAGCACTTGAAAGGAGATGTTGCACCTGTTTGTTTTTAAGCACTTGAATAACGGTTTCCAACCAATGAAGCAAGGCTTTTATGTTTTATATACTGATTTTTGATTACTTATTCAGTTATTCTTCTATCTCTGTTTTTCTTTCTTCTCCTTTTCTGGACTAATCAATGGATGAGAAGGAATAATGCAATTTCCTTTCATGTCAAATTGTCAATGCTTAATCACGTGTTATCAAATAGTTTCTATTTTATCTAAATTATATGTGTTAGTTTTTTTAATTAGAGTTATATATCTAACTAATTTACTTATGTGTTTCCGCTCTAATTTGATGTTAATTCCATTAGTTTATCAAATTTAGTCTTTCTAACTCCTTTTTTTTCTCAGTTACAACTTAGGCTTGGAGTTGATACATTTTTTATGAGCCACGCCTCAGATTAAACAAGTATTCAAGAGGAAAGGTTGCTAATATAGATATATAATCCTTTGAGCAACATTTGTAAGCTATGTATGTTTATAATTATTAATTATTAATCCCTTTTATTGTTACTAATTTGACAATTCTTATTAGAGCATGCAAAATATTAGTGTATTAATTCACGTCAGATAAATTATTACTTATCTTAATCTTAATTTGTATATAACTTTTACAATAATTTAGAAATTGATAGAATCACTTATGTTTCTTGGTTTATTTGAGGTGAATGTTTCTATGCTTTCGTATACAATATAGAATTTAATTGTGTATATTAATTTAATAAAGTAATAAAATCTATAATCTATAAAGAGGTACGTATTTCACCATATATATTTTTGCCTCATTTTACTCCTTTTAAAGAGGCAAGTTACCAAGCTTTTTTAAATCTATATTTTGTCTTAATAATTTTAAATTTTTAAATATACCAATTAACAATAAACTAATTTTTAAAAAAAATTGTTAAAACTGACCATTTTTTAAAAATTTTAAAAATCTATCAAGTCCTATCTTTCCTAACACCCAGACTAACCCTTTTTCTTTTCTATCTACTAATTCCCAATTCTGATCTCATTTGTTCCTTTTTAAGTTCTTATCTCATTTCTTTTTCTTTTCCATCTAATAAATTCAGACTATAATGTCATCTAAATATTCTAATTTTCAATTTCTAATGATAGGAGATGATGATAATATCAAATATTTTATACAAGCTTTGTCAATGCAACTGATATTGTTAATTGAGTTTTAACAACTGCATGCAAAATGTTTGGAATAAAATAACGATTCAGATCTCATCATTGCACACAAGAACAAAATAGAATTGAATTGAATTGAACTTTAAGTATCACATTAAATGTTGATCAATTTTAATACATATATAGTACATATTCATAAAAAATATTCAAGGAAAGAAAATTTAAATTTAAAGGAAAGAAATTTAAATTTTTATATAATTCATGAATTTTAATTTTAATATATTGTATTTTAATATATTAGATTTTATATTCTTATTTTGTTTCTTTAATTTTTTCTTCTTATACTTTATCTACTTAATTAATAAAAGAATGCCTCTTATTATACTTTATTAATAAATAAATAATTTTAAAATGGTAATATTTTTAATTTATTTTTTAAACATGATCTTTTTTTTAATTTATTTTTTAAACATTATCTATTTTTATAAATACAAATACAATGCAAGACAAAATTTATTAATATATGATAAAAATTATTTGATTTCGTAACTCTCCTCAATTATTTTTTAGAACCACCCTTTATTACTAAATCATATTTTTATTTTTATAAAAGAATAATCTTTCTCTTTCCTAATGATCACTTATCTAAATTATTGTTCATTTATTCTTTCAATAATATACTATTAAAATTACATACAGTAATAATTGAAAAAAAGAAAATTGTGTATGTGGATTAGTGTTTGTTCCTTAATTATTTAATTTCAATATATATACTATTAAATGCAGAAAAATATTCAAAAAAAGAAAATAGTAATTAAATAATTTTAAATTTATATTTACTAATTTTAAATATTTAAAATTTGTTATAACCAAGTTTTTGAAATTTTAAACTTTAAAATTATTATAAATACTTTTTGAAACTGGAAATAGTTGAAATTAAATTAGTAATTATAAAATCTTAATATTAATAAATAATTTCATAAGATATGATTCATATATTCAATAATTTTAAATTTATTATATAAATTTATTTATATATTATTACATACAAATTAAAATATTTATCCTACCTCTCACCAAAAAAAAAAAAAACACTTGTGTATCGCACTGGATACACGCACTAGTATTTTTAAAAGTTATCTTTAAAATTTATCATTTAAAAATTATCTTTTATATTATAATTATCTTTTAAAATATATTATTATTTTTTAAAATATTATATAATTATACGCTCAGCCCAACTTTGCCAATTAATTGGTGCTGCAATTTCTTCTTCACGCAATTGTGCCGCAGCCTACTAATTATTATTGTAATTTCTTCACGCACCCTTACTTTGCCAATTGCCACACCCCTTGCACGCTAACTCTCTTAGCCTTGTGCTCATTGTTTTGCTGCAATTTCTTCATGTAAGTTATAATTCACAATGTTTAAGACTTTTTTTTTTTTAGATTTCATAATATACTTACTATTTTTTTTTCTTTCATTCTTAGATTTTGACTAAATTTGTCCGATATCCACCATTGTGAGCGTCTATATCTAATCTTTGTTTTAAAGAAGAATAAGGTAAGAGTAACTTTTTTCCTAATTCCTGTGCCGGCTATTTATTTTCATTAAGATCATAAAAAATAGATTTAAGATAAATATATTAATTAATGAATCTCTTTAGTTTAGTTTAGACATTATTTTACATTTGTAATTTTTATATTTAGAATTCATGATTTGTTGTTGTTGTATGGTCTTGTAGATGAATTTGTTTAGTGTTTAGAAATTGGAACATATTATTTTTTACATGCTTTTAGAATGTATATGGTGTTTACTTTAGACTTGTTTTAAGTATTTTTTTTAAATTGATTTTTTTGTGATTTATTGTAGAGAGCACTATGGGAAAATCTACTCTTCATGCATATTTTAAGAGACAAGCTAACGAAGCTGAAGCTCCTCAATCTCAGGCTCTCGAACAACAATTTAAAGTTCCTAGGATAGAAGAAGTTGATATCTCTTTATTAGAGAAAGATCCAGGAAAACGTTGTTCTATTTGGCAATAATATCCTATTGATCAACGTGACAAGATTCGTAGAGCTTACATAAAAGCTGGACCATATCAACCTACAAATATAAAGTTTCCAGCTTCTACTATTGGAAATATTCATCGACACTTTCATCCTTCTTGGTTTAAAAAGTTCCCCAGTTGGTTAGAATATTCACCTCACAAGGATGCTGCATTTTGTTTACCTTGCTACATATTCAATAACAATCATGGTGATCGAAATGATGGAAGGAATGCTTTTGCTGAAGTGGGATTTAAAAATTGGAAAAAAGTCAACGATGGAAAGAATTGTGCATTTCTATGTCATGAAGGAGTTTGCCCTAATTCATTGCATAAAAGATGTCTGAAATTTTGTGATGATTTATTTGATCAATCTCAACATATTAAGAAAATATTTGATAGGCAAAGTGTTGAAATTATTGCCAACAAATGCTTAAGGTTAAAGACTTCCATTGATGCGATAAGATGACTCACATTTCAAGCATGTGCTTTTAGAGGTAATGATGAAAGTCTTCATTCATTAAATAGAGGGAATTTTATTGAGCTAATCAAGCTTTTGTCTTCTTACAACTCTAATGTTGCTAATTTTGTCCTTGAAAATGCTCAATATATCTCACCTAATATTCAGAAAGAAATATTGTATATTTTTGCTAGAAGGGTACGTGCTGCAATAGTGAAGAAATTGGTGACTCTAAGTTTTGTCTTATTATTGATGAAGCACGAGATGAATCAAAAAGAGAACAAATGACTATAGTTTTGAGATTTATGGATAGAGATGGGTATGTTCAAGAGAGATTTTTTTATCTTATTCGTGTTGCTGACACGTCTTCTTTAACTTTAAAGAAAGAAATTTCAAGTGTTATTTCTCGTCATTGTCTTGATATTCAAAATCTTCGTGGTCAAGGGTATGATGGAGCTAGCAACATGTGTGGTGAATGGAATGGGTTACAGGCTTTGTTTTTGAAAGATTGTCATTATCATATTATATTCATTGTCTTGCTCATCGGCTACAACTTGCTTTAGTTGCTGCTACTAGAGAAGTTAGTCATGTTCATCAATTTTTTTCAAATTTAACATTGATTGTGAATGTTGTGATTGCTTCTCCTAAGAGACATGACCAATTACATGTTGCTTTAGCGAATATCATTACAGGTAGCAGATTCAATCAAATAGGCACCTTACAAAGAGCTACAGATACTTGATGGGGATCTCACTTAAATTCAGTTCGAAGCCTATTATGCATGTTTGGTGCTACTTGTGAAGTTCTTCAAAAGGCTATAGAAGAAGGTAGTTATTCCC
This sequence comes from Pueraria montana var. lobata, assembly GCA_026413185.1. Classification (NCBI taxonomy): domain Eukaryota; kingdom Viridiplantae; phylum Streptophyta; class Magnoliopsida; order Fabales; family Fabaceae; genus Pueraria; species Pueraria montana. The sequence goes on from CM048656.1 coordinate 38,735,384, forward strand.
TTCGTGGTGATGCTAATAGTGCTTATGATATTCTCACATCTTTTGAGTTTATTTTTCTATTGCATCTTATGAGAGATATCCAAGAATCAAGATATATTGAATGCAATGTCTTTGGTTTCCACTACTAAAAGTTTGATTCAAAGAATGAGGGAATCAGGTTGGGAAAGTTTTATCAAGGAAGTCATATCATTTCGCGAGAAACATGAAATTAATGTTCTTGATATGACTACCTTGTATGTTCCTAGAAAAGGTCAAGCTCGCAAAAATGTTGATCATATTACAGTTGAGCATTATTATCGTATTAATTTGTTCATTGCTACACTTGATACTCAGTTACATGACCTTAATAGTAGATTTTGTGACAACATGGTGGAATTGCTTACTTTGAGCTCAGCTTTAGATCCAAAAGATCTTTACAAATCACTCATTGTGGAGAAAATTTGTGAATTGGCACTAAAGTTTTATCCTGATGATTTTACTGAACAAGAGAAGTTGCATCTTAAAATACAAGCTTAACATTATGAACTTGATGTTCCTTTTCATTCTGAATTGAGAAATCTATCAACAATTTCTGAGCTATGTCAACTATTGGTGAAAACAAGAAAACATTTGATTTATCCTTTGATTGATCGTCTACTTCGTTTGGTATTGACTCTTCCTATTTCAACTGCTACAACTGAGAGATCATTTTTAGTTATGAAGATTGTAAAAAATAGGCCCATAAATAAGATGAAAGATGAATTTTTAGCTGATTGTTTAATTATATACATTGAAAGAAGGATTGCTGAAAATTTTGATACAGATTCTATTATTGATGAATTTTATGATATGAAGGAACGACTTGCACGACTTAAATAAAAGGTATAATACATTTAAACTGTTAGTTTATTATAATTTAATTTTTATTTAATATATATTATTAATTTTTTTCAGCCCCCCCTTTGATTGAATTCTGGATTTTTCCTGGAGAGAGACTAAAAAAAACATTTTATGAATTTCAGGACTAAAAAAAAAACTTCAAATTTAGAAAACTAAAAAAAAAATAATTCAAATTTGAGGGACTAAAAACATATTTAAGCCTTCATAAAATATCATAATTTATCCCATTCAAATCAATCAAAATCCCATGTACACTCGGGCATAAGGTTGGAAACAGTTCTTTAAAAAAAAAAAGAAGGTTGGAAACAGTGAAACAGAAGACGTACATGAGCTATTAGCAATATGCAGTGCAATTTCACGCCCCAGTTGGAGGAAATGAATTTTTTGTGGCCCCACGAAAATTTTGTAATTATTCACTTTATTTCAACTAAAACCGAGAGAGAGAGAGAGAGATTTTTAGCCACATTCTCATCCTCCTAATTTCATTTCTTCCCAATTCCTTTCAAGCTACCCAAGTGTTAATGGATGTACAACAACGTTAATCTTTAGGAATTTAATTACACAATTTTAAAAATCCTCAAGATTTAATCAAAATGTTTGAAAGTTTAAGGACTTGGTTAAAAAATTAGTAAATCTATAAGGAGTAACATATCAATTATTAACTTAAAAAATAAATTAAAAAATTAGAGAAATACCAACCATACTTTTTTATATAATTAATAAGACAAGAGTCTAAAAGAAAATTGTACAATCATCCTAAGAAATGAGACCCCAAATGGATTTTCTATAGGAAGAGCAACAAGTGAAGGATTGTGCCAATCTAACAAGAAAACAAGCAAAAGAGCTGCCATGACAAGTTTTAGATGTTATAACAGAACATTTTGTCGACCAATACTCTTAACATGCTTTTAATTAGTGAGTGAAAGCCATATAAATATTTTAAGTAATTTAATTTTAATAACTTGTACCATAATTTATTCAAAAAAAAAAAACTTGTACAATAATAATCGACATAAAGGTTGACATTGATTATATCAAGATAAAATTTTAATTTTATTCAAAGAATAATATAAAAATGCCTAATCTAAGTTTTGTCTATCAAATAACGTTAATCTGGCTTTTCATTTAATAAATTTTACATGTATTTTATTTAATAATTAAAAATACGTTAAAGAAGATGGTGTCAATCTTAAAAGGAATGTTGTAATATTTTCTCTTGGAACCAATCTATAAATTAAAATATCTTTGCTTGAAAGGAGAATAATGATTAAAGAGACAAAATAGTGGATAATAAAGAAAAAAAGACGAAATAGTGGGCTTAATACACAACATGTCAAGACTCTTTAGTGCTTTTTTTTATTCGTGCTAAGGTTTTTCTTTTTTAAAGTAGATTCTCGTCACTAAGGTTCTTTTCTCACCAAGTAAAAACAAAAAAAGGGGGAGTAAACAAGAAGTGAAGTGAGGCAATGGTATACTAGCATCCCGTGATAGATATTTTATATGAAGGAGTAAACAAAACAAGATCCTTTTCTTACCTAGTAATACATTTTCTAAGGCAATTCTTTAAATATTGTGTTATTTTTAATGTAAGACCTATAAAATTGTGTTATTTTTAATAAATTTTAATCAATAAAAAAAGTGTGTTCAAAATAATGTATTAATCAATAAATTATTTTTTTTATCCTTTAATTTATTTTTTAAGTTCAATTTGATCCTTTATTTTTTAAAATTGATTCAATTTGGTCAAATTTTTTCTTGCATCCGAAAATTTTAAAAATATATCCAAAATTAGTTTTAAATAGGATTAAATTGAACCTATTTTAAAAAATAAGGACCCTAATTGAACTTTTTAAAAATAAAGGTCCTAATTAAATATTTTTAAAAAACATAAAATCTGATTGAACCTTTAAATAATAAGAGAAATAAATTGAACCTAATAAAAAATAAATTAGAAGAAAAAAAATTAAACCTTTTTTTATTTTATATTTATATTTGGCAATGCCAAGAGCCCGTGTCCAACAAGATATTTATATTCTCCTACGACACGAGATAGAGTAACGAGTGTGACTGGAGTGTGACTGCGATGTCATGTCAAAGCCACCCGTCACGCAAAGGCTTCACCGCACCCCACCATAAATAAGATACAACCTCCCGCACCCTAAAATGGCATCATCCATTGTTGCTCCCTTCTCCGCATTTTCCTCTACACTCTCTACTCAATTTCTCACTCCTTCTTCTTCTTCTTCTTCTTCTCTCTTTCTCAGAACACTCACTCTAAGGTCCAACGCACCGTTTCAGCGTCTTTCTTTTATTACCTCGCAACAACCACTTCGCAGGCTCATGGCTCGTGCCAGCCTCGGCCTCACTCACCCTGCCAACACCGAATCCCCCAAGGTTGAGTTGAATTTCAATTGAATTTGAATTTCATTTCTCTTTCTCTCCCTCCCTTAATTTCATTTCAATTAAAGCTGACATGACGTGTGGGAATGGAAGGTTTCTTTTGCGGCGAAGGAGGTCGACGTGGCGGAATGGAAAGGCGATCTTCTCGCCGTCGGCGTGACGGAGAACGACGCGGCGAGGAACGCGGAATCGCGATTCGAGAACGCGATTCTGAGCGCGTTGGACTCCAAGTTGGGCGGGCTGTTGGGCCAGGCCTCGTCGGAAGAGGACTTCAGCGGCAAGCTGGGCCAGTCCACGGTTCTCAGGATCGCTTCCGGACTCGGATCCAAGCGCGTCGCCTTGCTCGGCCTCGGCGCGTCCGCGTCCACAACCGCCGCGTTTAAGTCCCTCGGCGAGGCCGCCGCCGCAGCCGCCAAGTCCGCCCAGGCCGGCCACATCGCCGTCGCGCTTGCCTCTCACGATGCACTCTCCGACGAGGCTAAGCCTAACACAGCGTCTGCAATCGCATCTGGTATTTTTTGTTTCTTTTAAGATCTGCGTATAACATAGTATGTTCTTATTTCGATAAATTTCTCAATAAACACTCTCATAAGAAAACAAGAAGTAGAAAAAATAAAAAAAATAAAAATAGAAACCTATAATGAGTTGAGTTTCTCAGATTATAATCAACTTATGCACTTAAAAAGACATTTATAGAAGTTCTCTGCTCTAACTTCTTCAAAAGCTTAAGTGTATAATAAGATGTGTTTTTAACCCCTATATTTTTGGTCAAATACTTCCAGTCCAACGTGGTCAAGGTCTTTATATTTTCGTATCGAATTTGGTTCTCAGATTTTAAAAGCCATGTGAATTTATTCCTTTTTTTTTTTTCTCTAAAAATTCATCACACTTTTTTACAGTTAGCAGAGACTAAATCCACGTGGTTTCTAAAGTTTGAGACAAGGTTCATAATATATATGAAAGTACAATACAAGTACACCTTGACCACGTTTGACAAAAAAATATAGAGACTAAAATATATATATATATATATATATATATATATATATATATATATTTTCCCCTTGATTTTAAGTTACAGAAGAAGCTCAATTTATTTGGCTTTTTTTATTTTTTTCTTCTTCTTATATATAGAAGTTTATCTAAATAGGACCTATATTATTTGAAAGGTTGTGATTTTGAATTAAGATTGAGGTGTGTTGCAGGGACTGTGCTGGGAACTTTTGAGGATAACAGGTACAAGTCAGAGTCGAAGAAATCGGTGCTTAGTTCGGTGGATATTATTGGGCTTGGAACTGGGCCTGAATTGGAGAAGAAACTTAAGTATGCAGCAGACCTTTCTTCTGGAATCGTTTTTGGAAGGGAGCTTGTGAATTCTCCTGCTAATGTGCTCACACCAGGTTCATATCAAACTTTTAATTGTGTTTATAAGTTGTAGATGTAGAGGCCAATTTGATTAAACTTCTTAAAATGCTCTATTACGAAAGTAAAATAAATCAAACTTTTGGCATGAGTTAAAATTAACTTATACTTCTCAACTTTTTACACGATAACAAGTCTTTATGGTGGAATTTTACAATTGAAAAGTTCTTGTAGACTAAAAGCTAATACAAACTGCGCCATACATACACACACATGCATGGTTGTTAAATTCCAACTCTATAACAGAGCAAATGAAATAATAATATAAATCAATACCTTATGCATCGGCTATGCAATGTGCATTATTTTGTAGTTAATAAAACAGTACAAAGATATCAACGAAATTGTAAAATTAATTTCATAAAATTAATTCAAGTACTCAACAAAATTGGCAACAACAATGCATTTTGGGGCCAAAACCATGTGTAAATTCAGGCTTTTAAATTTGATAGTGGAATTGGGAATTTTCTCTATGTTAGTTTATTTGAACTTCTATGAATTTGACAAATAGAGAGTTAAGTTGTTTTTTTTATATCCGAAGATCATAAACTTGTAAGAATTTAAAAGTAGACTCGAGAGTTTCAACAACCATGTGTGTGTGGAGCATATCATGTGAAAGTGTGAGAAGAGTTAACTTGACCACTTAATATTATGTAGACGGTAAAAATTAACTACTCTCATGCTCTCATCTGACACCCCCTACATATATGGATTTGCCTCTTTTGAAGTGATGAATTCACTTTAGAGGGAAAAGGGAGGAGTTGGAGCCACTGATTTGAAAATCAGTGGTTGAGATTGTGACAAAATGCAATACATGCACATGTATAATAATGTATGAAGTTGTCTAAATAAATTATCTTGATTTTCTTGTTGATGTATATGACTCCTTTTCTCTCTAAAGTGAAATTCTCTTTTTATAGGAGCTAGAATATAGACACACTACACACACACACACATTTCCTTGGCCTTGCAGTAACAGGGCAGGTAGTTGAACATTTTCACTGTTTCATTGCAACATGTGTGAGTTACTTTTGCATTTCTAGGAATTGATCTGTCCTTGATGAATTATTTGCCTCAGGGGTATTGGCTGAAGAGGCATCAAAGATTGCTTCAACATATAGTGATGTTTTTACTGCCAAAATATTAGATGCTGAGCAGTGTAAGGAATTGAAAATGGGGTCCTATCTTGGTGTTGCTGCAGCCTCAGCAAATCCTCCTCATTTTATCCATCTGTGTTATAAACCACCAAGTGGACCTGTCAATGTCAAGTTAGCGTTAGTTGGAAAAGGTTTGACTTTTGATAGGTACTTAATTTAACCATGTCTCTTTTTATTTTAGCTGCAACACAAAACATGAAATGAGATTTTCCCTCATGTTATCCTTGGTGTTGATTTTCAGATTATAACTTTTATTGGTTATGAAGTTATAGATTGTCACTTCTTTGTGTGTTGTGTCCATTTTTTACTTTGGTGTGGTTTAGCACATTCCACCCATTGATAAGCATGGTGCAGAATGTATAGACTTCTAAGTAAATTTTGACACCAACATCTAGTTTGATGGTGTAAGTCACAAGAAATGGGTTCTCAGTTTTCAGAGAAGTAGTTGTGAAAAACAGATAAAGGAAAAGAAAAAGAATGCTTTGATAGTATTTGATTATTAGTTAAAAAGAACCTAAGGAGAGGATTCTCATTTGAAGGATTTCCTCTTTCTGCAATAGAGCTAATGCTCAGTTCTCAAATGACAACAGAGCAGAATGAATAATCTTCTACAGTTCTGCTCTCCTACTATTTAATCTTACCACCCATCTAATTCTCTAAATAACTACTTTTAAACAACTCATACTACTTTGCCTTATTTCGTTGTATTCTTCTGTCATGGATCCTATCAGATGGCTTAGGTAATTGTTTGATGATATCATGATATTCTATTTATGAATAATATTTTCATTTAAAAGTGATATTTTAATCTGTACAATCCATTGCTGAGCTCCACAGATCCACCATTTCACTATACTTTTCACTTATTTCAATTTTCTGTATTCTGTGGCTTAATTTATAGATCATTGTGCAAAGGCACAGGCTCCTTACTAGTTATCCTAATTGCACTTCCCCTCTTTAATTATCAATTGTCATACTTCCCAAATCTATTATGAAATCATCCATTAGGACCATTACCAATAGTCCCCTGATGGCCTGATGTTTTGCTGGTGAAGTAATTGCTCTTTGCTTTGTGTAAAATAGAAGAACTTATCATACGTCATCCTCAATTTTGGAGTTATTTTTGAAGGAATATTTGTGTTCTATTAGCCTTTGTAATCAAAGCAGTAACAGGAGATCATGTGATGTTTTTTCCATTACAATTTGTGGACAACTTGTCAATGAGGGGGCTATAGGTAATAGGATGATAGATCAATGTGGAATATGCTGAAATTTGTAGTTTAGGGGGAAGTGTTAACGGAGAGACGGATCAGGGTGGATAAGTGCAATTTCTCCTTTGGCTTTTGTTATTTTGATTTAACACTATAATAATTACAATTTTTCTTTGTTCTTTTCTTTTTTGTTTTATTTGCATGTTATTAGTGGTGGCTACAACATCAAGACGGGACCTGGCTGTTTGATTGAACTCATGAAATTTGATATGGGCGGTTCTGCTGCAGTTTTAGGAGCAGCAAAAGCTCTTGGTCAAATCAAACCTCTTGGAGTGGAGGTCTGTCGTTTATATCATTGTTCGCTACTTTTCATTTTATTGTTAACACATATTTTCTGTTATCTTGCTAGCTTTCAAAGTAATGGTAAAAGCCTCTGCTTGGTAACTAGTTGGTGGTGGCTTCATATATGCAAGAATGAGAGGAAAATTTTATCTCGTTTTAGATGTTTCATAATTGAACTACTGAATATGAATTGGGTGTCTACTCTGCTTTAGAATAATCTGTTCGGAGTTCCTGTGGCAGTTTCTCTTGACTCCTTTTAAAGGTTTTGGTAACAGTATAGAGGCCAAAATTTTATAGTAGTGATTACTGAGTAGTTTATGCAGTTGTTTTATGGTGTATTTGGTTGTAGTGGAATGCTTGTCTTGTCTAGTGCACCTCTTTACCCTTACATATGCTGTTGAATGGGATTGTGCTTATAGCTTCTTTGTTCATCTTTTTGCACAAAAAATGCATTTTATATCCTAGTTTAAAAAATTCTGCATGTGCAGGTTCATTTTATAGTTGCAGCTTGTGAGAATATGATAAGTGGAACAGGTATGAGGCCTGGAGACATTGTCACAGCTTCAAATGGAAAGACTATAGAGGTGAGGATTTATTAGGTTCATATTCATTGTTTTAATTTGTACACATGTAAATTTAGCTTACTATATATGGTATTGAGGCATAATATTGGCCTATCAGGTGGATTTTGATTTTCTTGATTTTGTTTTAACCCTTTGTGATCTTTTCATTTTCATAAGAAAACATATGTTAAGGTGTTAGAATTTATGAAAATATCATACCATATCTTATAATATGTTAGATTATCCTTTAGGTTTAGTTTCCCTATTTCCTCATTATCTCCTATAATTGGTTACTAATTTCATTATCTAATCATGATTTGTTTTCCTTAATTACTTAGGCTTATAATTACTCCCTCTGGTCCCTACTATAAGGCACTTTAGACAACAATTGCACAGACCAATAAAAGTAATTAATTCACTTGATTTTATTGTTTTTAAATTTTTTTTTACTAATCTCCCAATTTTACCCTCATTAATCATCATTAAATTGTATGAGAGAGAGATAGTTATTAATGAATTTATTGATTAATAGCATAGTAGTTAATAGCGGATAGCGGCGCGTAGCGGCCGCCCTCCAAAAATGCTATAGCGGGATAGCGGTAGTGGGATGACTGCTATTTTGATCCCTAAGTACATTTATATTACAAGATATATATATATATATATATATATATATATATATATATATATATATATATATATATATATATATGCTGAAAAATAAAGAAAAACACCTAAAATTAAACATATTCAGAATTAAGATTTATAACCTAAGTTTCCCAAAACAGAAAAAGCTGCACAACAACCTATCACCATATCCAAAACAGAAAAATAGCCATGGGTGGTGGTTGAATAGGCTGAGAGGATGGCTGAACAGGTTCAGTAGTAGAGGGTGAAGCCATAGTTGCTGAAGTTCAAAAGAAAGAAGAAAGTTGGACAGTAAAAGAAGAAGAAAAGGGCCTTTGAAGGTCGTTACAGGCCTGTTGAAGGTCACCGGAAGCGCCGCTGCCGGAAGCACTGCCGGAGAATGGTATGAAGGTTGTGCGGTGGGGCTGGGGTTGAGAGGGTGGCAATATTTGTGCGGCACTGATTCTCGAAGGTGTGGGGGGTTAATAGGTTAAAGAGTAAAAAGGTGTGACATCTCATTAAAAAAACCCAATTAGTAAAACGGTGTGTTTTGGTATCTCACTAAAAAAACTCAATAAGTAAAACGATGTGTTTTGGCTTCTCATTTAAAAAAACCCCTGACCAGCCAAAACGACGACGTTTAGAGTCGTCTTCTTCCCCCTAACCCTAAAACTGACTATCGCGTCTACGAAAGCTGTGAAACTCCACGATAGTGCACGATTTTGGCCGCGAACAGCGGCGCGACTGCCGCAACAGCAAGGTGCGACGCGACGCAACCTTCAGGAGCGGCAGTCGGCCGCTCCGCTCCGCATCTCCGCTATAGCGCGCGATCGTGCCGCTATTAACTACTATGATTAATAGCATAGTGGAAGATGGAGGGTCAAAACGTATGAGAGATAATAGTTATTAATGAATTCTCAAATTCTCTTCTCATTATTCAATAATAACACAGATACTCATAATCTTTAATAGGGGCACATAAGGAAAAAAAAATAAATTAGTTTTATAGAAATTGTAAAATGCCTTATATTAAGGACCACCAATTTCTATGCCTTATAATAGGGACCAGAGGGAGTAATAGGCTAAAATATCCTTTTGGTCCTTTATGTTTTCATTAATTCTCACATTGATCCTTTATGTTTTAAATTCATGTTTTGGTCCTTTATGTTTTAAATGTGAGCCAATGTGATCTTCTTGTTAGTCTAAGAGTAACACCGTCAACTTTAAAAAAGATTAAAGTTAAGTAAGATGAGTGCTAGGAAAACATTCTCTAACACACTCTTTCTACCACACTCTCATCGATTGAAATTTATTGAAAACTACAAAACAAGGAGAAAGGTTCATTAAATATGACGTGGGATTCACAAAAATTTGTAATTTTCAATAAACTTTAACTAATCAGATAAAATGTGTTCAAAAAAGTGTTAGAGAGTGTGTTTTTAGCATTTTTCTAAATTTAAAAAACAATTAGTTTTAACAGCTTAGTGGCGGTTTTTAATTTTAACTACTACTATAATAATTTTAATTTATAATAAACAACTTAAAACAAACACATATCAAAAAATCAAATTGACTACTTGGATCATTCATACATACTTAAATCAAATGTAAAACCACACAATGTTCAAATCTAGATCTACCTTATAAAACAAATAAACATAAAAATTATAATTGAGAAGTGAAGCGGCATCATCGTTCCGGCATCATCAGAGTATAACTTCTGGAGGTTTAGGGATTGGTAATCAAGGAGCTTTTGGGCTTCTGGGTAGGCAGTGATGAAAATTTGGAAGCTGTAGTCGATTCATGTTCACTAGATCAAAATCAAACACATCCAAAATCAAAATCAAAATCAATGGAGATCGAAACCAAACCAAAAATCAGAATCAGATACAAAATCAAAATTAGAATTAGATCTGAAACCCATAACAAACCCAAACCCAAATCTGAACTGAAGCTCCAGATCCAGAACCATCTCGGTCCAAACCCACCGCATTCCCAGTCGTTGACATGAAAAACCTCCTCCATTCAAATCACTCCTCGGTTACGCACAACTCAGTCCTCTACAGGATGCACAAAGAGAAGGGACGAAGCCTACTCTTTCACACTTCCCTTTTTGTTCACCCACTTGTGCGGAATCCTAGAGATTTGTTCTCGATGAGGTCGTTGATCCTCACATCCACTGTCGCCAGTGCCAGCGGGAGGCTTGTGCGGCCGCTATCGCCACTGTTGGTGATGCAGAGGTGGAGTTTGCCATGTTGGGGAGTGGAGTCAGATCTCACGGCAGCCTGGAGAGGGGGCATGGCAAGGGCGGCGAGCTTGACCAGAGAGGAGTGGTCAGAGATGGCCATTGTGGTTTAATTATAGAAAATATATATATTGGTTGTCTTGGTGATTGAATTTTGAGTCTAAAAGATAAAGGTTCATTGTGGTTTACAAATTGTAAAAATTTAATAAAATAAAATTAAGATTGTTGTGGCAAAAAATCGCCCCAATGTTAAAATTAGTTTAAAATAATTAATTTTGATTATTTAAAGTTCAATAAAATAAAATTGAGATAATGGCAGTTTTTAACCGCCACTATATTAAAATTAATTATTTTAAAACACTAACGGTGTTAGTGTAAAATTGATTGAAGGACTATTTTAAAACATAAAAGACTAAAGCGGGAATTACTAAAAACATAAGGGACCAAAATGATATTTTAGCCTAATTAATATAAATAAAGGTTACTGCTCTTGGTATTATGAGGACATCAGTACTTTGTAATATATCTCAGTTAAAATCAATCATTCTCTTTTATCTCCCCTCCTCCCTCAATACTTAAAACCTATGAAGCATCGATACTTCAATTTGTTTCACGTATCTGTATCCGATACGTATCCAATACCGATACTCTTGGATACTTCACCGATACGTATTGGTGAAGTATCCAAATCTATGAAGCACAGATAATTCAATTTGCTTCACGTATCCCATATCGATACACTTTGGATACTTCACCGATACACATATCGATGAAGTATCCGAGCTTTTAAAGCATTTAATGAAAATCCAATACAACTACATGAATCATGTAAGTATGTCTAGTATAGAAACACTGTCCCTTAATGAACCAAAAATGAAAATTGTCCTCTTTATGTGAATGATTTCAAGGAAGGATGAGATTGATAGTACTGTTCCTATATGTAATTAATAGAAAATAATTTATGATGATGATGATTTATAATTTTAATTTTAGTAATGTCAAAGTATGTTTTTAATTTAGATTTGCATAATTACAATTATATATTTACCATGTTTTATGAATTTTTATATATTTCTAAATATTTATCTTACATGTATCGTATCCTATATATTTTTAAAATAATCGTATCGCCGTATCGGATACGTATTGTATCTGTGCATCATAGCTTAAAACTCATTATTTCAACATCGTATTGGAGTAGTATCATCCTCCATGACCTATCCCATCGCTATTCCATTGCTGACTTCCCTTAAGTTCAGATCACTACTTTATTTTCGTTATTTTTCCTTCAAATTAACTATCTCTCTGTGTCTCATCTCTAGTGTCCAGTCTTGATTGCTGTTTCCTTCTGACTGTCCCTACTCATGTTCTTCATTCTTGCCTCCTCCTGCACTGGTTTCCTTCTCTACATTTTTTCTGATGTGTGTCAAACATATTTTGGCGATGTGTTTCTTCTGGGTTGCAATCTCTACCATATTTGTAATATGCTTAGAAGTTTAGTAAGCTTTGGTTTCAGGAAGAGTGTTACAATATATGAAAATATCTTATCATATCTTAGATTATCCTTTGTTTTAGTTTCCCTATTTCCACGTGGATTCTTAGTATCGGTTAGCATTTTTTGTTTCCCTAATTAGTTAGGACTATGATTAGTAGACATAAGGGTTAGTGCACTAGGTTTTATGAACATATCAATACATTGTAATACATCTCAGTTAATATCAAACCATTTTCTCTTATCTCTCTTCCTCCCACAATACCTAAAACTTCTTAATTACAACAATAAGGCCAATTTGTTTGATTTAACAAGTAGGAACACAAGTGATGCGATAGTTAAAAATGTTTCTTGAAGACTAGGACCCAAATTTGAGTATATCAAGAGCCATAATGGAAATTTTTTGAGGGTTATAAACATGGAACTGTTCATTCACTAAACCAGACCTGCTTTGGTGGTTCAGAGCTGGTTCAATGGTTTAGAATCCAGTTCTCTAATCACTGGTCTCATTGATTTGACTGGACTGGCCATCTATCTAGTTTAAGGTTGAACCAGTTGGACTGTCCGGTCTGGTATGATTTTCACAACTACCAGATGATGGAACTCAGACAACACTCAACAGGTGCAGTAGTTGCCAAATTTTGCCTCCATCAAGTATCAACAGTGGCTGGTGGATTGAAAATGGAATGGAGTTATTGTAAGATTGAAAACCAAATAATTCGGTCTCTATATGATGATTTTTTTTTGTACTTTTTTTTTAATGTAACAACCTGATCTTGTCCTGAGTTATTTCCATATCTGAAATAATCTGATACACCAAATTGGATTAGATTAGATACTGGATTCATCGCCATTGCTAGCATTAGTTACTTTTGGGGAAAGTTTCCCTAAAGCATTTCTAATCAGGAAGGAAACTCTGGTTGAGTACAGTATGCGGTGGAATGTTGCCCCTGACATATGTCCTTTGACTTATAAAATAATAAAAGTTCAAATGATGGATTTTCCAGTCACTTCCTTAAAATAACTGATTCATGCTGATATGTACTTAAAATAAATAATTAAAAATGAGCTTTATATGTAATTATGATATTTCATTTCATTATATTATGCCATTTTTCATGTTGTAGTTTGCATTGCTTGTCAATACTTAGGAATATCCTGCACAGCTTTTCATATTTAATCAGTCCAAATTGCATTGTCAGCGTGTAGGATTTATTAGGCTGAACAGATTCAGTTGTTTTTATTTTCATTTTTTGTATATAATGACTCTAGTTGTTTCACTTAAAACAGTTTTCTTTCAATTTTTTTTTTTTTACTTGTCCCGATATTTTTTTTTTTGTTTTTGAAAAACTTTTGTAATTGTTCTTAGTGAATATTTGCAAATCTGTGCTACTGCTAGCCATATTTATCACTAATAAACAAATATATTTTATGCAAATCTGTGAAAGTCTATGAATTCAAGTTTTGGCCTCTGAGATCTATATTATGGCACAAGTGTATGACATTGGTTTAACCTCTTGTGTAGGTTAATAACACAGATGCAGAGGGTAGGCTTACCCTGGCAGATGCTCTGGTGTATGCTTGTGACCAGGGCGCTGAAAAGGTATGCTGCTATGAATCTGAATCTGTCTAATATTTATGTAAATCATCATGGATTGGCTTAAAATTTAATATTTCATGATTGTTAGATTTGGTCACTAATTATTTCATTTCTAACAAGAGTTTGAGAAAATGTTGGAACCTTTCCAATGTGTCCTGCTGAACTAAAATTCAATTATTTGAAGAATGTTATTTTCATTGTTAAAATACCTGTGGCGTTCCAGTTCATTTATGTGAAAAAACTTTTGTAAGCCTATGCCAAGTACCAACTTTGGGATTTTTGTGTTTACAAACACCTAGTTCGGCAGTCCTTGTGTTTCTGAATTTCAGTTAATGTTTTAAACAAGCTTATTACTTGTTAGGTGTATAGTTTGGTTTTAGAACTCTGCTAACAGGTTGATCAACTGTTCTTCAGATAGTTGACTTGGCAACATTAACTGGGGCCTGCATAATTGCTCTTGGATCCTCAATTGCAGGTAATTATAATATGAACTTGAAATATGGATGGATTTGAATGATCATTTACCAATATTTGTTAGTGAGTATAAAAAAGGCCAAATATATAGTTGGCAATTTAAACTTGTAATATTGTGTGGAAAGAGGAGAGCTAAGCTCTTGGGGAGGCAGAACCTGAAAGAGACATGTCTGAGTTGTGAAAGTTGCCACATGATCTTTGCTTTTCCTCTGTTGGCACTTGTATTCTCATTAACTGCTGAACTCATGCAATGAATTATTCATTATCAGCTGATTATTGACCCGAACTATTTGTTTTCAAAGGTGTGTTTACACCAAGTGATGACCTGGCAAAAGAAGTTTTTGCTGCTTCTGAAGCGAGTGGGGAGAAACTATGGAGGTTGCCATTAGAAGAAAGTTACTGGGAATCAATGAAATCAGGAGTAGCTGATATGGTGAACACTGGTGGTCGACCAGGCAGTGCTATTACTGCGGCTCTTTTCTTAAAGCAGGTATGTCCTATTTGAAACATTTTATTGTGGTCCAATCAGGTCTACATCGAGTCATTTTTAAAAAATAAAGGACTACATTGATGCATTTTAAAAAATAAAGGACCTGATTTGAACTTTCAAAAATAAAAAGATTTCATTAAACATCCTAAATAAATAAAAGGACCAAATTGATAATTAAGCTTTCACTTCTCTCGTTAACATAATGGTCCGTATCCACTACGGGGTGATAATAATATTTAAATAGAAATGCTAGGAACACTTTCTAACACATTCTTTTGAATACACTCTTTCTTATTAGTTAAAATTTATTGGAAATTGCAAAATTTTGTGGGTCCCACATCCTATTGAATGATTCTTTCTTAATTTTGTAGTTATCAATAAATTTTAACTAACAAGAGTGTGTTAGAAAGTGTTGCTAGCACTCCTCATATTTAAATGCTATACCCCTTTTTCCGAACTCCATTTTTTTGTACAAATGCTTGTGTTGCACTGCATCTTTTGGTAGGAGTGTTGCACATGAAGTGGGTTGGATGATTTGGTGGGAAATTTTTTTGTAGAAACTATTAATGAACGAATTTAATGGGAGGAAAAACAGCTGCTTTGTAAATACTGACACGCGTCTTAGTTGGCTAGCTTCTATCTGCAGTCTTCCTGCACATTTATGTCACTGCTTTGTAAATACTTTTGCAGTTTGTTGATGAGAAGGTTCAATGGATGCATATTGACATGGCTGGTCCAGTGTGGAATGAAAAGCAGCGCTGTGCAACAGGATTTGGTGTTGCTACTTTAGTGGAATGGGTTTTGAGGAACTCATCTTAAATGCAAACTGAAATGGTGAAATCTTGTTCAATTGTGGTGTTATATGAATAAGTTATCTGAAGGGATATAAAAGGTGTACCAGAGGCAGTTTGAAGTCATATTTCAGTGTATTTAAACTTTTATAAGTAACTAATGGTTAAATAGCTTCAGTCTGTTTTGTTAATATTTTTAGCTTCCGTGATTCTAATTCATAGTATGGTTAGAAACATAGCTTGCAGCTGGCCAAATTGTCGCAATCTTGGCACTACTTAATTGGAGGAAATTCTTGCATTAAATACATGCTTGTTTCCGCATTGTACCTCAAACTGGTCCACGTTCAACTGAAGTTACAACAAGTAGCTTCTGTGTATTTTAGATGCAGACGTGGAGGGTAGTTGATCCACGTTAATTAATCTGTTTCAAATAGGCACAAACAATTATGATCTAGTTAAGTCTCGGGATCCATTTGATACACATTGAACTACAGTACAAAAAATAATAACATGGAATAAATATTTAAATTATAAGACAATTTTTAATTTTATACATTGTTTAATAGAGGGAAAAGTGGAAAACTGAAAAGTGAGAAAATCATATTACATGAGTACAAATGTGACTTATATAGTCAATCTTAGTGATATTACTATCCTATATTTCTATTATCCCCCCGCAAACTGGAAGGTGTTCACAACACTTCTAGCTTGGGATGAAAGATACAAGAACATTGGCTAAACAAGAAAAGCTGACAAATATAGTGGCAGCGGCCAAGGTGTATAACTAGAAGCCTTCGACCTACTTCTGGGCCACTTCGAACTTCTTTCAGCATCTCCATAGCATTCACTCCAACAGAATCAAGAATCCCAATATTGGGAGCAACCATCAAATGCCAAATTAGGCAAGCAAAGTTTAACCACCAAACAGAAGCCACAACTAAAAGCTTAACCACTTGGTAGAAGTTATAATCCAGAAAACAACTAATGCTTAACCACCATAAGGCAGAAGCTAAAACCATCCCAATGCTTAACCATCCATGGCAGAAACTCAATACAATGCTTAACCATCCATGCCAGAAACTCAATACAATGCTTAACCACCATGGACAAAAGCCTATGTCAAAAAAAAAAAAACTCCAACAGCCATAATAGACAAACAAAAATCATCAGTAATAAGAAATAAGCTCAAACTGTTGCTGTAGTAAACAAACGCATGAATGAGCCAACAAAATTCTTTCCACAGTCCAATGCTTGATCACATTCTGAATGAACGAAAACTTTCAAAAGAGGATGCCTCACACAAACCAGAAAAGTGCACCAGCAGTTGCAAGTATAGAAGCAACATCAATAATAAGGTAAATGCTCTTTGATGATGTCTACAATTTTGTGAAAAGAGAAACTCCACATGCTATATCCCAATTATAGAAAACTAGAAGTAATGAACCTATTCAAAATCTTCTTCCAACAATACAACAATCTAACAGGCATTTCATCAAACACCTTGACTGCAATCTCAAAATCACTAAGCATCAGAACCACTGAACCACCAAAGATCAGCAACACAATTGCATAATTGAAATTGAAATCAGATTAGTGCCAGAGCCATAACCAGTATCAACAGAACAGACCTTAACCCTGGAATGCCAAATTATAATCGCAGAATGGAGACGAACCAATGCTTGAACCAGAATCGGAGCCACAGCTAGAAACAGAAACAGACGATCCATTCCAATGACGCGCTCACCAGTCCTTCGCCCAATCTCCAGCACCGAAGAGAAAAGGAAAAACGTACTGAAAACGAACCAAAGAAATCAGGAATAGAGATGCTAATGTCCATTCCGAATTTCCGATGGTGGAGAAGATGTACAGTTAAATCGTAACAACCAATATGAACAATCGAAACAAAGAAGAATATATGGTGAAATTTGGTGACTGAAAATTGTGGGTTTACTGTTGCGAAATCAAAATAAACATGAACGAACAATTGCTCTGAAAGAAAGATGAACAAAGATGAAAGAAATAAAATGAAACGAAGGTGAAGCACTTGAAGAAAGCAACTAAGGCTCTCGAACCTTTTCACCCGCCTACCTCTCCTCCCAATTTTCCTGAGTTGGGAAATGACGAACACTTCACGAATTCAAACAGGGAATATGGAGTTGTGGAGAGAATAAGGGAAAAGGATGAAGAAACTACATATAGTGAATTCTGAAGAGAAGAAAAATCGAAGAAGAGAAGACAAATGTGCGAAGATATTGAGGAAAGAAAGTGAGAGATGTGCGAAAGTGACGAGGATAGTTTTATCTTTCCAATCTATTATGTGTGGGACAAAAAGTTGTTCCTTGATTTAGTAACAAGTTTTTATGTTTTTGTTCTATATTGTACAACTTCATTTGTTTTATTCCATAATCATTTTAAAATCCAATGTAGAACAACAAATTTTGTGTTATCCTATCCTTCATTTTTTAGCAAATCAAACATACCCTTAATGACTACTGAATTTGCATCACACTCAAACAAGTATATTGGTCTCATGAACAAATGAAAGTAGGGGCATTATTTAAAAGGGCATTTCACTTTAATTCTTTTTTTGTGCAAAATGATAATGGAAGATAAAGTTGAAAAGGATTAAAATAAATGCTTTTTACAAAGTTAGAAGCTAAAGTGAAGATTTTGAAAGGAATTAAAATAATATAATCTTAGTAACTAAAATGAGGATTTAATCATTAACATTCCATACCATGTGTGGTATTTTATACCATGTTTTGCATGTTAATTCTTGTAGGTTTTGCATTCATTTGTGTCAATTAGGACTAATTGCATGCTTATTTCCTTACTTTTTATCACCTAGGACTTTTTGATGTATGTTTTGTGTTTTTGGTTTTTAGAAAGGTGAATTACTTGATGAGATTGCCATGAATGCTTGAGGTTCTATGCTTTGAGTGACTTTGATCTAGAGGAAGAGCATTTGAAACTTTGTTGAAGCTTGGATCAAGTTAAGGAAGGACCACAAGAAACTACATTGGAAGAAAAATGAAGAAAGTGGCAAATTCTGCAACCAAAGAGCACCACGGGCTGCTTGTGGTAACTACCATGGGCGTGGCAGACTACAGGAATCCAAATATGACAACCAGAGCCAACCACGGGCAGACCGTGGTAGATGCCATGGCCATGGCGCGTTCAACAAAAAATTTGAAATTGCATTTTTCTATTTTTGTTTGATTGGACTTAAACCTTAATTGAACCCTTTAAATAGACTCTCTAGGGTTAGAAAAAGGGTTCCAAAACATTTGGTATTGAAAGCTTAGAGAGAAAACTTGGATTCTCTTCCTCTCTTTGATCTTGGTTATATGCTTTTCTTTTACTTGTTTTTAGCTTCTATGGCTATAAGTGAGTATTTCCTTTGTTCTGGGATTCGGGTACAACTCCTGACATTTGTTTATGTTAATTTAATTTATTTAAGGTCCCTTTAATTCTTTTCTTTTAATTCTCCTTTTATTGAATTTATACATGTTATACGCTTGATCACCGTTTGCATGATTTTAGACACTTAGGGATGAACTAAGAGGTGAACTTAACACGTTGGAACCATAAGAGATGAACCTAGGTTTTGATTCACGACTGACTTACTCCAAATCGAATATTCTCTTATCTTTATCTTTATTTCTATCTTTATCTTTAAATCAATTTTCTAAATATTTTTCAAATCAATTTTTAATCTTTTCCAAATTGTTTGATTTCTATTGAGATAATTGTTAAGCCAAAAATGCGGTCCCTGTGGATTCGATATTTATTACTTGACAACAATTGTGCACTTGCGATTTTCCTTTATCACTATACTAATGAATAGTAAGCCATCATTGTGTGCTAATAAGAGTTTTAGGGATATGTTGTTTGTGTTAGGATTGTAAATAAGTTGAGTTTAGTATTTAAATTTTAAGTTGATTTATGAAAAAAAAAAATGTATTGTTTAAGCTTAACTTATTCAAACAAGTCTAACTAAGAGCTTGACCTTGACTTGTTATAAAAATGTCTCATGATTTTTGTACCTTGACTACGAAATAGATGAAACTTTTCATTCCCATGATTTCACGTAATTTTTTTAGCACATGTTTGTTTGCTTTTATTTTTGTGTCAAATGCGTTGCTCAAGAGTTCTCCTTTAGTAGAAATTGAATTCAACTTTTTGTCTCTTTCGAGCGAGAATAAAGATATTTAAAGCTTGTGGAATTACTCTTGCTAGTTTTCTAAACCTTTAATTTTGTAAGATGAAGTATTTTCCATAAGACAACATTATATTTCTTCAAAGTTAGATGAATCATTCAATCTATCTTATCGCATACTTAAAGAAATCATTAACACAATAAAACTTATCTTGTTTATTTTTTGTTTGTTGTCATTAAAACCAAAAGTTGAATTGTCTTGGACTTAATAAGGCTGAAAAAGTTGCTTTATAGTTCTTTCGTTGTGGTAACAACACATGTTAGGTGGAACTTTCAATTCTAGTAATTGATGTATTAACATTCCCAAAAGTTCAACTTGTTTAAACTTTTCTTTAGTGTTAGGCGTGTCACTTAACACAATTTTTCTTTTCATAGCTTGACTTATGTGTAAGTTGTTCACGGGTCGGTTTGGTTTGGATTCGGGGGAAAATGAAATCCAAACCAATTGATTTTCATTGGTTCAGTTTGGTTTGGATTTTTTAGTTTTTTTGCCTAACCTAAACCAAACCAACCCGATGAAGAACAAGTTGGTTCGTTTCAAGTCATCGAATATCCAATTAGAAAATATAAAAAAAATTGTTTTAAAAAAATTAAAAATAACATAGTTTTGTCCCAAAATTCACAAATAATGTTGTCATAAAAGAATGTAAACAACATATTTGAGACTGAAACGCAATCAAAGCAACACAACAACAATAAGTTGCATTGTTACAAGCATTAAAAAAAATATAATAAGAATAATAATAGAAATATAGTTGGTTCAATTCGGATTGCTTCAGATTTGGAAAGTGTAAACTTGATACTAAAATCAATGAACATCAGGTTTTAATTGGTTTGGTTCAGATTGGATCCGAACATGAAAAAAATCCAAACCAATTTAATTGGTTTGGTTTGGATCGTCAGGATTGTCGGGTTGATCTAGACCAATTAACATGTTAGATAAAATGGCTAGGAGTGAATGATATCCAAGAGGGGGTGAATTGGATATCTAGAAATTTTCTTTAAATCTTTTCTTGAAAATATCTTTTTGTTAGATCCAATGAACTTAATTCTTGATGTGATTAGAAAGTGTAGGTTGCTAATTAGTTGATCCTCTATTTCCAATGTATAGTTTTAAAAGATAGATCAAAATATGATACAAGAAACTAAAACCAAGATACTATTGAGTTGAGGGAAAAAGAGAGAATCACACAAACAATTTATATTGGTTCGATTTCAACGAAATCTACATCTAGTATTATCCAAAGCAACCTTAGCTTGGACCTTTCCACTAAACAAAAATTGTTTACACACAAACTCGCATGCATATGCACAACCTTCTTGAAAACCTATCAAGAAATACTAACCATATAGAAAACCTACTACATGAAATGCAACTTGGGTAACCCACCCAAAAACAAACTAGAATACAATATTAAAGGAAAGAATTCACCTATGTAGTGAAGATATGAACAATGATGCACTTCCTATATTGCTTTCAGCTTCTCTTCATGATTCCATGACCAAGATCCATTGAATTCTTGAAGATAAGAAAAAGATTTTGCTCAATGAATCATAAACATGATGACACTCAAAGTCTCTAAGCTCTCAATATGAAAATGCTAAGTAATCTGCGAAAAATAGGTGTTACACTGGAGAGCTTTCAAAAATTTGTTTTTATAGACCTCAAAACAGATATAATCGATTATTACTAAGGATAATTGATTATTTTGTTCTTGCCATCACCTGAAAATAATGAAGAACGAAATAGTCGATTATTTCGTCAAATAATCGATTAACTGTGAAATGCCCATTTTTGCTTCAGGGTCAAATAATCGATTATCTTAAGTGGATAATCGATTATCTGCAAACCTTAGTCAATTCTGGAAAAAAAAACAAAGCCTCGAGATAATTGATTAATATGTTTTTATAATCGATTATTTTGTTCTTGGATTGAAATCTACTAAATTTTAAAAAGATTTTTGCCCAGATTCAATCCTTAACAAAATAATATCATGGATCAATGGTATAGGAAATCAATCATGAGAAAATCAAAGTAAAACCAAGGCTATATGCATGATAATCACACACATTCACACAATAAGACTATAACACACAATCCTAAAGGCTAGAGTCAAATATGGAGCATAACTAAGATATTACAATACATCATCAAAACTACAATACTGAGAAATGACATGATCATCTTTAGGTCTTCATTCATTACAAAACACCCTTACTTATGTGCCATTTTATCTCTTTCTAGTCTAACAAATAACAATCCTAAGGCTTAGTTACTTCGGGATGGTCATAATATGATACTCTTGCATGGTTTTAAGATGAAAGACTTAGAGGACAATATGAGCTCTTCATCAATCAATAATCAATATGTTTCATGCATTTAAAGTAAAAGCATCATTGCTTAAAATACACTTGTTCATCACATTGTATTATTTGTTCATCATTATTTGTTCTTATCGTTATGTTAGCATTACACAGGATTCAATTAAATGCAAGTAACTGTTATAATGTTATCGTTATTTTTCTTCTGAATTTGTTTTTATCGTTAACTATTAAATATTAATATTAGTATGTATATAAATATGAGTAACATGATTTTTTTTTACACAACCATTCTTCTCAAAGTTGCTCTTTTACTCAAAGTTCAATCTCATCCAATTTTTTTTACTCACATCTCCCAAATTCTCAACTTTTTCTTTTTTATTTATGTTTTCATCCAATGGGTCCAAACCAATTCAATCTCAATCATTGGTTAAATTTCATGCAAAATTATCAATATCGAACCAATCCAAATTTTCAAAATCCTTCACTTCCATAAAATCCACCACCAAACCCACAAAATAACCCAAATAAGGCCAATGCAATTTTCAAATTCCTGTCCTCCCATTCCCCTTTCGATTTCCCATGTTTCAATCACCATGGATCATGATACTTCTATGGGTTTTGGTGGAGGACAATCTTCTGAAAAAGATCAAGAAAAACCATCTGAATCTCAAGCTTCGCTATTTTCCACTCAAATTGGGTTGGATAATATTGCACTCGATGAAAAAGAAAGAGAAACGCCAACTGAAACACCAAAAAAAATGTGGTTCACCATGGCTGAAGATTTACTTCTCACCAAATCATGACTAAATGTTTCTAAAGATGCAATTGTGGGGATTAACCAAACTAGATGTGCTTTTTGGTCAAGGATTCAATATAATTACAATGAGGATCGTGGTAATTTGGAAGCGAGGGAAGCATCACAATTGAAATCTTGATGGCAAATGTTGAATCTAGCACGTAAAAAATTTTCAGCGTGCTACAAACAAGCAAACCAAAGAAAGAAAAGTGGTAGCTCTGAGGTTGACGTTATGAAAGATGCACATCAAATTTATTTTCAAGATGTAGGTAAACATTTCAAGTTGGAGTATGCATGGCACGTGGTAACCAACCTAAATTTAGAGATCAATTGTTTGAAGGAGCTAATAAAAGAACAAAGATTTCTGCTTCTGGAGCTTACTCATCCTCCTCTAATCCGGATACACCATCAAGTTACGACCCAGCTTCACCAACCATGGTTCGTCCAATGGGAACAAAAGCAGCAAAGAGAAAGGCTTGCAAAAGCAAATGAAACATCTTCTACCTACATTGATCTAACTGTAATAGGTGATACACAAAAGTCAAAAGCAAAAGCAATGGAAGATTTGGCACATGCCAAGCTTGACCGTAACAAGTTGAAGGAGAAGCGTTAAGCATTAAGGAGAGAGAACTCGAGTACTAGTTCAAGATAAAGGAGAAAGAGCTCGAATTGGAGGCAAAGGTCAAGGAGAAAGATTTGGACATTCAAATCCTCTTCAAAGATATGTCTACTATGAATGTTACACAACTACGAGACCATAGGAAGTTGTGTTACAAAATTAGAGAAAAATATGGACTTGTGCAATGATGTTAGTTAAAGTGGCTATGTTTGTTTTAATTATGTCATTTTCATAAATTACTGTCATTTTAATTAATTATGTAATTTTTATTGATTATGTCATTTTAATTAATTATGTAGTTTTTATTCATGATGAGATGAATTATGTTAAGTTTTTATGAAATTTTGTTATAGTTTTACATGTAATTTTAGAAATTAATTTGTTGGTCAAACTAGCCGTTACTAAAACTAGCCGTTGGTCAAACTAGTTGTTATTCAAAGTAGCCGCTATTGAAACTAGTCGTTGTGTTATCTGTCTTTATATATTCTTCACATGTAACATCATTTTTCATATCTCTCATTTGTGCAAACAAGTTTCATCTTCTCCTCAAATTCTCTGAAAACTATCAACATCTAGTGTGTTCCTTGTAAATGGACTCCAGTGAATTCATCCTTTGAAGAGGATCTTGAAGATGAAATAATTGAAGATTTCATAAATGACGACTACGAAGAACTTCTCGACAAATTCATAATGGAGAGGCTAATTCAACAACAAGCCGCTACGCATACGCGTAGACGTAGACGAATCCACATAGAAAGGAGTCGCGAAGAAGGGCATGCTCAATTATTCAATGATTTTCTCCAACAATCTAGTATATATAGAGGAGCAATTCTGATGAAGATTTCGAATGCGAAGGGATGTCCTCCTTTGCATTCTACAAGCCTTTGGCTATCATGATGAGTATTTTCAAATGAGGGTTGATGCAACTGGAAGAATGAGCCTTTCCCCATTGCAAAAATGCACTGCTACTATTCATATATTGGCATATGGATCGCCTGTTGATAATGTTGATGATTTCGAATGCGAAGGGATGTCCTCCTTCGCATTCTACAAGCCCTTGGCAATCATGATGAGTATTTTCAAATGAGGGTTGATGCAACTTGAAGAATGAGCCTTTCCCCATTGCAGAAATGCACTGCTGCTATTCGTATATTGGCATATGGATCACCTGCTGATAGTGTTGATGATTATGTGTGAATTGGCGAAAGCACTGCATTGCAATGCTTGGATAAGTTTGTAAGGGGTGTCTATGATATATTTGGATCTAAATACTTAAGAAGGTCCAACAATAATGACATTTAACGCCTACTACAAATCGGGGAGACACGTGGTTTTCAAGGTATGTTAGGCAGCATTGATTGTATGCATTGGGTTTGAAAAAATTGTCCAGTAGCATGGAAAGGTCAATTTACTCGTGGTGATCATGGAAAGCCCACAATCATGCTTGAAGCAGTGGTACCACAAGACTTATGGATTTGACATGCATTTTTTGAGGTTGCGGATTCAAACAACAACATCAATGTGCTAAATCAATCTCCTATGTTTAATGACATTTTAGAGGGCCAAGCCCCTGCGGTGCAATATACGGTGAATAGAACCCATATAACATGGGGTACTATCTAGCAGATGGTATTTATCCAGATTGGGCAACGATTGTCAAGAGCATCTCAATGCCACAAGGCGAGAAAAGAAAATAGTTTACCCAACGTCAAGAAGCAGCAAGAAAGGATGTGGAGCATGCGTTTGGAGTGGTCCTGTGCATGCTTGGCACATGGACACAATCAAGCATATATTATATGCATGCATTATATTACATAACATGATTCTGGAAGATGAACGACACACATACGTTGGTCATTTTGATTATTCTTATATGATCATCCCAACAATGATGATGTGTCGACAACTGACATACATAGTGGTCCTCATTCTAATATTCAACCATACCTCTGAAGAAGAGCAGAAGTTCATGATAAGCGACGTCATCATCAACTCCAAGCTTGTGGAGCATATTTAGGAACATTTTGGATGCGGTAGACCACAAAATTAATTATTGTTTTAATTATGTAATTTTTATTATATTAATGTCAGTTTGTTATGTCGTGATAATTGTGTGATTTTAGCTATTTTCATAATTTTAAATAAAATTTAATTTAATTATGTTTTTTTATCAAAAAAATATTTTTATAACCGTTAATTTTTATTTGTATTATATGCATGCGAGATATTTTATGTTGTGATCATAAATTTTATTTTCATATTTTTAATTATGTTCTTAAATATTTTATAAATAAGATAATTATAGCATAACTTAAATAAATTATTGATAAAATGTGAGTTTTTTTGTGGGAGCCAAATAAGACCCAAATAGAGGTATTGGGTTGGAGAGAATATGTGCTTTTGAGGTGCTTGTCTTGGGAAGAGTAAAAATGAGTGATGTGCACATGTGGGACCCGTTTAAGAATCCATATAAAAGTATTGGGTTGGAGATGCTCCTAGGATCAGCGTGTAGCTTAATCAAGTTGCTAGATTTGAAGGCCGAATATGTTGGTAGTTTAGTTATAAATTCCTGCTCTCAGTCACTAAAAAAACACTCATCCACTTGAATCTTAATGGTAAGATTTTTCTTCTACCAATCATTCAAGGATATCAACCAACTTTTCCTATGCCCTTTATCGTGAAAAACCAAAAATACACATTTACAAAAAACTCTAGCTCTAAGCCTACATATAACTCGAAAAGCCTGTATAAAGCCCAAGCATTGTGATGGAGTTGTATTGGGGCCACATTAATTAAGAGTCCTCAAAACAAGGCATTGGAAAATCATGAAAGGCAAGCATATATATACCTAGTTTCTTAGACAAACTGTCATACATATAGGTGAAAGTGGTACATTCAATCCACAGAGTTTCATAAAGTAACTTAGATGCTTTCAGCAATTATCCGCTCCGCACTTGGCTACCCAGCGTTTACCATGGGCACAATAACTGGCACACCAAAAGTGTGTCCTTCCCAGTCCTCTCGTACTAAGGAAAGGTCCTCTCAATGCTCTAACGCCCATACCGAATATGGACCGAAGTGTCTCACGACGTTGATGACAAGGCTCAACCTCTACTAGTAAGTTGTCACCATCCTTACTAATAAGACGAGGTATCTTTTGTAACAATTCCTTTGAAGTAAAAGTATTTGTTACCTGGAGAACGTCGTCATGTACCCAATCATTTGTATCAACAACAACCAAGGGCAAACTCGAAGCAAGCATCGACCATCACAACATCTTATTATATCCTTACCGCAGGTTCATCTTATTGATATAAAAAGTTATATACAAATGTAAATATATTTATAAAAATATATTTTTTTACAAAAATATTCTTATAAACTAAAATGATATAAGACATATGTAAACATAAAATTATTTGAATATACATCATAATTCATAATTATGTAAATATATTTTTTTATAATATAAACTGGTGATGCCACTTTGGGTATGGAATAAACCATGTTGAGAGGGAAATACCCACCTTGGTGTGCGCTCATGGTCCCCGACGGAATTTAGTCATTGCTTCCGGTGATGAATAATCTGTATCAATACCATGGTCAGCAAAAAAAAAAATACATATCTACTAATATATAATTTAAAAGTGATTGAGAAATACATAAAATAATCATAATGATTTTAGGCTTAAATATGTTTTTAATCCTTCAAATTTGGGGGTTTGTCTTTTTTAGTCCCCCAAGTTAAAATTTTTATTTTTTAATCCCTCAAATTTGCGAAATGTTTTTTTTAGTCTCTCTTACAGTAAAAAAAATCACCGCAAATTGTGCATATAAACCACCAAAAGTTAGTCAGGAGGGACTATAAAAAGTGTTTTGTGAATTTGAGGGACTAAAAAAAATGCAAATTTTAATTTGGGAGACTTAGGCTATGTTCGGCAAAACTAACTAAGGCTATGTTCGACAAAACTAACTAAAAAGCTAGCTGGAAGCTGAAAAGCTAGCTGATAGCTTAAAGTTGAAATCTGGTAGCCAAAAACTGTTAAGTTAGCTTATTAAATCATACGTGTTTGGTAAAACTATCTATTGAAATAGTTAAAAAAATCTAAAATGACAGAAATAAGCATATTTATATGATTTTTTAAATATAAATTTTGATTTTATTTTATGTATAAAAATATATTTTGAGGTGTTATAATTTTAGTTTTTTTAATTAATTTTAAACTCTTGCAATTTTTTATTTATAGATAAATTATTTTCATTACATTTATAGTTTCAATTATTACATTTTTTTCATATTAAGTATTTTACTATTAGTCTTATACTATATCTTAAAATATGTTTAATCAAGTTTAAAATAAAGTAAAAAAAACACTTAAGTAGACATGATACTTTTATTATGTTAATTAGCGTAATAGTTAATTAATAAAATAAATATACAGCTAAGTAGATACTTAAGTAGAATACAATAAAGAATAATTGATAAAAAAAATTAAAAATATTTTACCCAGAGAAAAAAGGAGAGTGAGCAAGAAAATTGGAGAAAAAAAAGTGTGATAAGCACGGTGATACATGTGAAGTAGTGAAAAAAACAAATAAATAATAAAATCTTGATTTATTTAAAAAGGGTAATAAAGAAATTTAAAAATATTTTAAGGATAAAAAGGAGTAAAATATAAAAAACTAGAAGCTAGAAACTAGTGTTTTAAAAAACGCTACTTCAAGTAGCGTTTAAAAAAAATCCTAGAAGCTACTAAAAAAAACTTGTTTACTGAACAGTCAAACAAGCTTTTCAGCTAATAAAAAAAAGTTAGAAGCTAGCTAAAATGGCTTGTCAAACATAGCCTAAAAAGCTAGCTGAAAACTGAAAAGATAGCTGCTAGCTGAAAGTTATTAAACTAGCTTATTAAATCTTAAATGTTCGGTAAAACTATTTGTTGAAATAGCTGAAAAATGTAAAATGACAGAAATTGACATATTTATACGATATTTTATATAAATTTTAATTTTATTTTGCAGATAAAAATATAATTTGAGGTGTTATAATTTTAGTTTTTTAATTAATGTTAAACTCTTGTAATTTTTTATTTATAGATAATTTATTTTCATTACATTTTTAGTTTCAATTATTACATTTTTTCATATTAAGTATTCTTCTATTAATCTTATATTATATCTTAAAATAATTTTAATCAAATTTAAAATAAAGTAAAAAAAAATACACTTAGCTAGACATTATACTTTTATTATGTTAATTAGCGTAATAGTTAAAATAAATTGTCTAATATAAATAATATAATGGTTAAAATAAATAGTGTAATATAAAAAAAATGTAAAATATAATAACAAAAATAAAATAAAACAGATAGATAATAAAATCCTGTTTTATTTAAAAAGGGTAATAAGAAAATTTAATAAATATTTTAAGGATAAAAATGGAATAAAACATAAAAAGCTAGAAGCTAGCGTTTTAAAAAACGCTACTTCAAGTAGCGTTTTAAAAAACGCTACTTCAAGTAGCGTTTCAAAAAACGCTACTTCAAGTAGCGTTTCAAAAAGCGCTAGGAGCTACTAAAAAAACTTGTTTACCGAATAGTCAAACAAGTTTTTCAGCTAATAATAAAAAAAAAAAGCAAAAACTTGCTGAAATGACTTGTCAAACATAGCCTAAAAAATACAAACCTCCAAATTTGAGAGACTAAAAACATAATTAAGCCAAAATTTTATAAATTGTAAACTCAACTTCTATAAGATACAGTTTATTACCCTAGTTACTCTCTTAGATCGTTTTTATAAGAATCAAATTAAAAGTGGTGTTTGATCCTTTTTATTAGAACCAATCTAAAATATCCTTTGCATTAATTTTTTCTTAAAAAAATATTCTTAATTAAAGTCGTGTGCAAATGAGAGATTGTATTGACAAATAACTAGAATAGTACTGCTTTGGACTCAAATATAAGGAAAAAAATGCCCAAGTTTAATGAACTGAAATATAAGTAAATTTCAACTAATTCAATCCTATTTATTGTTACTGTTCCAAAAAATCCTTTAGTTAATTCAAATATGAGAACTATCTCCAATAAATAGATTAAGTGTATGCTACGAAATACTCCTTCCGTCCCTATTTATAAGACCATTTTCAGAAAATTGATTGTCCCTTTTTAAAAGACCCCTAATTTATAAATGTATTAATTATTTTTTTCCAAAGTACCCTTAATTAATTATTCTCTCTCCAAACATTGATTAATTAGATGAGAAGCAATTAAGTGGAGATAGATGATTAATTTAAAAAAAAAGGTTAAGAGTACTCTTGGAAGAACTAGAGGAAGTATAATTTTTTTTTCCTTGTATGAAATCAAGAAAATTAAATTAACTTTATTCGCATCCTTAATCAGAGACATATCTAAGGGGGTACAGGCAGGGTGAAACGATAACTAAAGATTAAAGACCAAAATTACAATTTAAGCAAATAACTTAGTGTGAAACGATAACTAAAGATTAAAGAGGCAAAGCCAATGCATACACAGTATGTCAAGATTCTTTGGTGCCAGGGTTTTTCTTTTTCTTTCTTTTATAAAGAAGATTCGTGCTAAGGTTCTTTTCTATTCAGTCAGTCATAAGGTAAAAACCAAAAAAAGGCGAAATGAACAAGGAGTGAAGTGAGGTAATCGTATATTGGCATGCATCCACCAATGCCAAAATGTTCCTCCTAGGACACGACAGAATAACGAGTGTGCCTGTGCCTGTGACTGTGACGGATTCATATCCTCTCTGGCAGCTTCTATTTCCACTTTCTCTATTTCTCTAACTTTAAACTCTTTTCTCTTCTATTCTCTCTCCTTTACTTTCTTCTCTGAGTTGGAGTGGGATGCCATGCCATGACACCTTCACCCAGAAGAAAGTGTCGTCGTTCGCTCACGATATATAAGATAGTCTCACACACCCCAAAATGGCATCATCAT
Source organism: Pueraria montana var. lobata (assembly GCA_026413185.1). Taxonomy (NCBI): domain Eukaryota; kingdom Viridiplantae; phylum Streptophyta; class Magnoliopsida; order Fabales; family Fabaceae; genus Pueraria; species Pueraria montana. The sequence continues at coordinate 38,765,998 of CM048656.1, forward strand.
CCATTGTTATCTACTCTCACTACGCAACCTCATGGCTCACGCCACCCTCGGTCTCACTCACCTCGAGGTTGATCAATTTCTCTCCAAAATCCCCAAGGTTGAATTTCTCTCCCTCTCTTTTTTGGGTTACCATGACATTTGTACGAAATATCTATTAGTTTTTCTTGATGAAACTTTGTTTGCTATCTTTGGTAGAGTTTTCCTCCCAAATTCACTGTGCTCGAAACCAATTCTACTCGGACCAACTATACATTGGTTTTCTCCCTTTAATTTCATTTGAATTTGAGTGCATGTTTAGATGAGCATTGGTGTTTAAAATTGATTTTGAAGTGAAATAATTTATGTTTGAATATTTTTATTATAAAATCTAGTTAGAAGTACAAAATTTTGGATTCAAAGTTGTCTCTACTCATAATCAATTTTGAAATCAAATATGAGAAAATTTATCCAAAATTAATTCTGAATTCAGAATCAATTTTTCAACGTGAAATCAAGCATACACACTGAATTAATGCTGACATGAAATGACGTGGCTATTTGTGAAAATGGAAGGTTTGTTTCACGGCGAAGGAGATTGACGTGGTGCAATGGCAAGGGGACCTGCTCGCGGTCGGCGTCAGGGAGAAGGACGTGGCGAGAAGCGCCGAGTCGAGATTCGAGAACGCGATTCTGAACGCGTTGGACTCCAAGTTGGGCTGGTTGTTGGGCCGGGCCTCGTCCGAAGAGGAATTCACCGGCAAACTGGGCCAGTCCATAGTTCTCAGAATCGCTTCCGGACTCAGATCCAAGCGCGTCGCCTTGCTCGGCCTCGGCGCGTCCGCCCCAACCACCGCTGCGTTTAAGTCCTTCGGCGAGGCCGTCGGCGCCGCCGCCAAGTCCGTCAAAGCCAGCCATGTCGCCGTCGCGCTTGCCTCTCCGGACGCAATCTCCCCGGAGTCTAAGCTTAACATCGCGTCTGCAATAGCATCTGGTAAGATATGCGTTTGTTTAAGTGTGTATGCATGCATGCATGCATGCATTGTAACTTAACTTGTAAGGTTGTGAATTGAGCTTTTTCTATAAGTTGAAGTATATACGTTAATTTTACCCTCTGCTCAGTTCCTTTTACCTTTTTATTACTTTTTTCTAGGCTTAAATATATTTTCGATCTGTCTTTTTTAGTCTCTAAATTAAAATTTGTATTTTCAGTCCTTCAAATTCATGAAATGTTATTTTTAGTTCTCTATCAAAAATTGCTACAAATTGCACAAATAGCCAAAAATCAGCCAAGAAAAAACTAAAAAAAACATTTCGCAATTAATGAATGCAAATTTTAATTTGGAGATTAAAAAAGACAGACTCAAATTAATTTGAGAACTAAAAATATAATTAAACCTTATTTTTATTATAAGTGTTTATGAAAAAATTTATCCAAACAAAACCTATATATTAATTGTAAGGTTGTGAATTTGAATTAAGACTAAACTGTGTGACAGGGACTGTGCTGGGAACGTTTGAGGATAATAGGTTCAAGTCAAAGTCGAAGAAATCGGTGCTTAGTTCGGTGGATATGGATATTATTGGGCTTGGAACTGGGCCTGAATTGGAGAAGAAACTTAAGTGTGCAGGAGCCATTTCTTCTGGAGTCATTTTTGGGATGGAGCTTGTGAATACTCCGGCCAATATGCTCACGCCAGGTTCTTTACAAACATTTAATAATTGTTTTATAAGTTGCAGATATGAGATATGGAGCCAACTTTGTTAAACTTCTTAACCAGAGAAGAAAATATAATGAATTAAGGAGGTAAGTAAAATAAATCAAACAGTTTTTCACGAGTTAAAATTAACTCTTGCATCTCAACTTCTTCAGAAGGTTTTTTGTTAATTTAATAGAGCTTGAAATTCTTGCCTTAGAAAAATCTTAACAGTAGGATTTCATAGTCAAAACTTGATGCAACTGCTATGCTATATTTAGCCCCTTACTAGCTATTTTGTAGTTTAATTAATAAAACAGGACAAAGATATGTATGAAATTGTAAAATTAATTTTGTGAAATTAATTCAGGTGCTCAACGAAATTGGTGAAAACTATGCATTTTGAGGCCAAAAACCATTTGCAAATTCAGGGTTATAAGTTCAATAGTAGAATTGACAATTTACTGTATGTTAGTTTATTTGAACTTGTGTGAATTTGACAAAAACAGATTTACATGCGAGTTAACTCATTTTTGTATCCAAATATAATAAACTTGTAAGAATTTAAAACTAGACTCAAGAGTTTCAACAACCAGACATGTGTGGATGGAGCATACTATGCAAAAGTGTGAGCAGAATTAACTTGACCACTTAATGTTATGTAGATGGTAAAGCTTAGAACCTCTCATGGTCTCATTTGACACCCCTTATATATATATATATATATATATATATATGAGAAGGGATTCACTTACTCCAAGAGTAAGTATAAGAGACATAGTCTTCATCCTCACAATTCATTTTCTTGAAATCTAATGGTTATAATGAATAATTAATCTTAATAATTAGATTTCAAGAAAATGAATGGTAAGAATGAAGAGTATGTCTCTTATACTTATTCTTGGAGTAAGTGGATCCCTCCTCTATATATATATATATATATATATCCTCTCTCTCTCTCTCTCTCTCTCTCTCTATATATATATATATATATATATATTATAGATTTGCCTCTTTTGAAGTCTTGATTTTCTCATCAATGAATATAACCCCTTTTCTCTCTAAAGTCATTTTTCTCTCTTTATAGGAGCTAGAATATGGATTTGCCTCTTCTAAAGTGATGAATTCACTTTAGAGGGAAAAGGGAGGAGTTCTAGCCACTTATTTGAAAATCATTGGTTGGGATTGTGACAAAACGCAATGCAAGCACATGTATAATAAGCTATGAAGTAGTTTAAATATATTATATTAATTTTCTCATTTTCTCTCTAAAGTTAATTCCTCTCTTCATAGAAGTTAGAATATAGACACAGTGACACACACACACATATTTCCTAGGCCTTGCAGTCACAGGGCAGGTAGTTGAACATTTTCCTTGTTTCATTGCAACATGTGTAAGGGATACTTTTGCATTTCTAAGAATTGATCTGTCCTTGATGAATTGTATGCCTCAGGGGTATTGGCTGAAGTGGCGTCGAAGATTGCTTCAGAATTGAGTGATGAGATTTTTACTGCTAAAATATTAAATGCCGAGCAGTGTAAGGAATTGAAAATGGGGTCCTATCTTGGCGTTGCTGCAGCCTCAGCAAATCCTCCTTATTTTATCCATCTGTGTTATAAACCAATACCACTTTTACCCATCAAGGTCAAGTTAGCCTTAGTTGGAAAAGGTTTGACTTTTGACAGGTACTTAATTTAACCATGTCTCTTTTTATTTTAGCTGCAACACAAAGATAAAATGGTCAAAATGAAACGAAATTTTCCCTCATATTATCCTTGGTGCTGATTTTGAGATTATAACTTTTATTGGTTATGAAGATATAGATTGTCTCCATTTTTTGACTTTGGTGTGGTTTGGCACATTCCACCCATTGAAAAGCATGGTGCACAATTTATTACCAAAAACTATTAATATATTGGAGTTTATTACCTATTAGTTTGTTAACTACTGGACCATTGACTTCCATGTCTATTTTGATACCAACATCTGGTTTGATTGTGTAAGGAACACAGTAAATGGGTTCTGAGTATTCACAGAAATAGTTGCGAAAAACAGATAAAGGAAAAGAAAAAGAATGCTTTGATAGTATTTGTTTAGTTACAAACAAAGAACCTAAGGAGAGAATTCTGCTTCCAAGGGTTTCCCCTTTCTACAATAGAGCTAATGTTCAGTTCTCAAATGATAACATAACAGAATGAATAATCTTCTACGGTTCTACTCTCATCCAACTATTTAAGCTTACAACCCATATAATTCTGTATCTAACTACTTTCAAACTACTTTGCCTTATTCTGTTGTATTCTTCTGAAATGGATCCTATCAGATGGCTTTAGGTAATTGTTTGATGATATGCTATTTGTGAATAATATTTTCATTTAAAAGTGGTATTTTAATCTGTACAATCCATTGCTGAGCTCCACAGATCCACTATTTAACTATGTTTTTCACTTATTTCAATTTTCTGTACTCAGTGGCTTAATTTATAGATCACCCGTGCAAAGACACAGACTATTTACTAGTTATCTCAATTGCAGTTCCCCTTTTTAATTATCAACTGGCATATTTCTTCCCTAATCTATTATGAATTATACCATTACCAATAGTCCTCTGATGTTCAAATTGCTGGTGAAAGAGTTGCACTTTGTTTTGTGTAAAAGAAAAGAACTTATCACACTTGTCATCCTCAATTTGGGAGTTATTTTCAAAGGAAAGTTTGTATTCTATTAGCCTTTCTAATCAAAGCACTCACATGAGATAATGTGATGTTTGTTTCCATTACAGTTTGTGGACAGCTTGATGATTAGGGGGCTATAGGTAATAGGATGATAGATCAATGTGGAGTATAATGAAATTTGTAGTTTAGGGGGGAGTGTTATTAGAGAGATAGATCAGGGAGGATAAGTGCAACTTCTCCTTTGGCTTTTGTTGTTTTCATATAATACTATAATAGTTACAATTTTTCATTGTTCTTTTCTTTTTTGTTTTATTTGCATGTAATTAGTGGTGGCTACAACATTAAGACAGGACCTGGCTGTTTGATTGAACTCATGAAATTTGATATGGGCGGTTCTGCTGCAGTTCTTGGAGCAGCAAAAGCTCTTGCTGAAATCATGCCTCTTGGAGTGGAGGTCTGTCGTTTATATCATAGTTCACTACTTTTGCTTTTATTTTTACACATATATATCCTGCTAATTTTCAAAGTAATGATAAAAGCCTTTGCTTGGTAACTAGTTGATGGGCTTCATATATGTAAGAGTGAGGACATTTTATCTTGTTGTAGATGTTTCATAGTTGAACTATTGAATATGAATTGGGTGGCTACTTTGCTTTAGAATAATATGTTTGGAGTTCCTGTAGCAGTTTCTCTGGACTCCTTTTAAAGGTTTTGGTAACAGTATGGAGGCCAAATTTTTGTGGTAGTGATTACTGAGTAGATTATGCAGTTGTTTTTAGTGTATTTTGGTTGTAGTGGAATGCTTCTGTTGTCTAGTGCATTGATAATCACCCAAGCACTTGGGGAACCCTCCCTTAAAAGCTAGCCATTAAGGGGGGAGAACCAAGCCACTAAAGCACTCTACCGAGCATCCCATACTACTCAATGTAGGACTTAGGCACCCCATAATACCGAAGTCGCTATCATGCATCCCTTTACCCATGCATATGTTGTCGAGTAGGATTGTGCTTATAGCTTCTCTTTCTTTGTTCATCTTTTTGCACAAAAAAATGAATTTTATATCCAAGTTTAATAATCCTGGATGTGCAGGTTCATTTTATAGTTGCAGCTTGTGAGAATATGATAAGTGGAACAGGTATGAGGCCTGGAGACATAGTCACAGCTTCAAACGGAAAGACTATAGAGGTGAGGGTTTATTTGGTTCATATTCATTGTTTTAATTTGCACATGTAATTTTAACTAATTATATATGGTATTGAGACATAATATTAGCCTATCGAGTGGATTTTGATGTTGCTTTAACACATTACTATCTGATCTTTTCATTTTTATAAGAAAACATATGATGAGTTTTAGAATATATGAAAATATCATACCATAGAATATCTTAGATTATCCTTTAGGTTTAGTTTCCCAATTTCTTCATTATCTCCTACGATTGGTTACTAATTTCATTATCTTATCATGATTTTTTTCCTTAATTAGTTAAGATTATGATTAATATAAATAAATAAAGGTTAGTGCTCCAGGTATTATTAAGACATCAATGCATTGTAATATATCTTAGTTAAAATCAAATCATTCTCTTTTATTTCCCCTCCTCCCTCAATACCTAAAATTCAATTTCAACATCACATCAGAGTAGTACCATCTTCCATGCTATTCCATTGCCGAGTTCCCTTATGTTCAGAACACTACTTTGTTTTCACTATTTTCCCTTCAAATTAACTGTCTCTCTTTCTGTGTTTCATCTCTTGTGTCCAGTACCATACTTTTTCCTTCTAACTGCCCCTAGTCAAATTCTTCATTCTTTCTTCCTTTCATTTTTAAACTTGCCTCAATATATTTTGTTTGTTTTTGAAAAATCTTTGTAATTGTTCCTAGCGAATATTTGCAAATCTATGCTACTGCTAGCCATATCTATCACAATAATAAATACATTTGTGAAAGTCTATGAATTCAAGTTTTGGCCTGAGATCTATATAATGGCCCAAGTGTATGACATTGATTTAACTTCTTGTGTAGGTTAATAACACAGATGCTGAGGGCAGGCTTACCCTGGCAGATGCTCTGGTGTATGCTTGTAACCTGGGTGCTGAAAAGGTATGCTGCTATAAATCTGAATCTTTCTAATATTTACATAAATTATAATGGATTGGCTTAAAGTTTAATATTTTTTTATTGTTAGATTTGGTCACTAATTATTTCATTTCTAACAAGATTTCGAGAAAATGTTGGAACCTTTACAATTTGACGTATTGAACTAAAATTTAATTATTTGAAAAATGTTATTTTCATTGTTAAAATACCTGTGGCAGTCCAGTTCAGTTCTTTGTAAAAACATTTGTACACCAAGTACTAACTACAGGATTTTTGTGTTTACAAACACCTAGTCTGGCTGTCCTTATGTTTTTGAATTTCGATCATGTAATGTTTTAAACAAGCTAATTACTTGTTAGGTGTATAGTTTGGTTTTAGAACTCTGATAACAGGTTGATCAACTGTTCTTCAGATAGTTGACCTGGCAACATTAACTGGGGCCTGCACAATTGGTCTTGGATCCTCAATTGCAGGTAATTATGATATAAGCTTAAAATTATAATTATTGTTTATAGATTAGGTAAAATATGTTTTTTGTTCCTATACTTTCGTTAAATCTTGTTTTTAGTCCTGGAACTTTCATATCATGCAATTTAGTCCTTAAACTTTATAAAAATGGTGTTTTTAGTCCCTTGGCTAAGTGGGCTTACTGCTCAATTTCTGCACATTTTTTAACTTCAGGTTGTGAGAAGGGACTAAAAACACATTTTTTATAAAGTTCAAGGACTAAATTGCACAATATGAAAATTCGGGGACTAAAAACAAGATTCATCAAAAATATAGGGACTAAAAATATATTTTACCCTTATAAGATTTGAATGATCATTTACGGATATTTGTTAGTTTAAACAAAAAAGAAAGGCCAAATATATAGTTGGCAATTTAAACTTGTAATATTGTGGGGAAAGAGGAGAGCTAAGCTCTTGGGGAGGCAGAACCTGAAAGAGACATGTCTGTGAGTTGTGAAAGTTGCCACATGATCTTTGCTTTTCCTCTGTTGGCACTTGTATTCTCATTAACTGCTGAACTCATGCAATGAATTATTCATTATCAGCTGATTATTGACCCGAACTATTTGTTTTCAAAGGTGTGTTTACACCAAGTGATGACCTGGCAAAAGAAGTTTTTGCTGCTTCTGAAGCGAGTGGGGAGAAACTATGGAGGTTGCCATTAGAAGAAAGTTACTGGGAATCAATGAAATCAGGAGTAGCTGATATGGTGAACACTGGTGGTCGACCAGGCGGTGCTATTACTGCGGCTCTTTTCTTAAAGCAGGTATGTCCTATTTGAAACATTTTATTGTGGTCCAATCAGGTCTACATTGAGTCATTTTTAAAAAACAAAGGACTACATTGATGCATTTTAAAAAATAAAAAGGAACTGATTGAAACTTTCAAAAATAAAAAGATTTAATTAAACATCCTAAATAAATAAAAGGATCAAATTGATAATTAAGCTTTCACTTCTCTCGTTAACATAATGGTCCGTATCCACTACGGGGTGATAATAATATTTAAATAGAAATGCTAGGAACACATTCTTTTGAATACACTCTTTCTTATTAGTTAAAATTTATTGGAAATTGCAAAATTTTGTGGGTCCCACATCCTACTGAATGATTCTCTCTTAATTTTGTAGTTATCAATAAATTTTAACTAATAAGAGTGTGTTAGAAAGTGTTGCTAGCACTCCTCATATTTAAATGCTATACCCCTTTTTCCGAACTCCATTTTTTTGTACAAATGCTTGTGTTGCACTGCATCTTTTGGTAGGAGTGTTGCACATGAAGTGGGTTGGATGATTTGGTGGGAAATTTTTTTGTAGAAACTATTAATGAAGGAATTTAATGGGAGGAAAAACAGCTGCTTTGTAAATACTGACACGCGTCTTAGTTGGCTAGCTTCTATCTGCAGTCTTCCTGCACATTTATGTCACTGCTTTGTAAATACTTTTGCAGTTTGTTGATGAGAAGGTTCAATGGATGCATATTGACATGGCTGGTCCAGTGTGGAATGAAAAGCAGCGCTGTGCAACAGGATTTGGTGTTGCTACTTTAGTCGAATGGGTTTTGGGGCTCGCAGAAGGAGTGATGTTGGACTTGAAGATCACTTGTAGTGTGTTATAGAAATAAGTTATCTGAAGGGATATAAAAGGTGTGCCCCGAGGCAGTTTTTAGGCAATATTTAAATAGTATGAGAATGGCAGTATGGTTTTGTGGTGATGTGTGGACGTGAGAATTTTAATTACCATAAAATAAATAAAAAGGAAGAAAGATATATGATGGGGAAGAAAGTGATCTTGAAATATGGACGAGGGTGATGTGAGGAATGTGAAGGAGGTCCCCTTGGAGAAAAGAGCATGTTATCTTGGTCATCTTAGAATAATTTTATCATGTACAACTTTGCACACCAACTAGATAATTAAAAAAATTATTAATTTATTATTTTCTCTGTGAATAGCAGTAACCAATCTTTTCTCTTTTCCCACTTGCCTAAAATCTCTCCTATTAATGTGAGCAACAGGCCAAGCTCGCACTCTGACCTGTACCTGTCCAATTATTTGTTTAAGGAGAGAACCAACTCATAATAAAGTCACAAATAATATTATTAACATTTAGACGGGGGGATATCAAATTCTAGGTGTTATTGTTGTTTCTCGAATCGAAATTGAAATCAAAATCCGAACAGAATGATTACCGAATGTGGAATGAAAATTGTTGGTGAATTTACAGATTACATAATCCAGAATTACAAATTCATTATTCCGAACTATGTGTATTTCGGAAAAACATAATTCGGAATAATGAATTTGTAGTTCTAGATTAGAAATTCATAAATTTATACCTTTTTTGGATACATTTTGGATTAGTAATTCTGTAATATCACACTCGAACGTATAACTAAAAAGTCACACAAAATTCATCATCAAATTTACAAAATAATCTATCGAAATCTATATGATTTTGAATATCAAATGATTTTTTTTAAGTTGTAAAAAATCTTGATTGAATATCTCAAGACTTTTTTATATATAAAAAAAAAAACTTTTAAAATCTTTCAAAGTCCTAATTGAATACACCTCCCTTAGTGTTTTTGTTCATATAATGGTCTCTTAATTACTTGGATGATGGAAATATCTTTTCTCCTAAAATCTTTACTTTTTAAAATTATTTTATTATTTTTTCTCAAACTGTAACTAGTTGTTCTCTAAAATTATTATTATTTTTTAATTTTTAAAATTTATTGTTTTTTCCTAATCTAAATTATTTATATTTATTAATTCAAATTAATTATACAATTTTTTTTAATTTATATTTTTTAATTCTAATTGTTACTAGTTAAAACAAAAGGCAAGAGGAATCCATTGTATTATAAATTTTAAATTTACAGCACCTCTCTAGCTTTGCTATTTACCCAGCACTAGTGTAGTGACTCATGCCTTGCAAAAAATAAACATTGTATTTTAATATTTCGATAGAAAGTTTTAATCATATTTTCTTTGAAAACAATATTATTAGGAATTATCTACCGTTAAAAGTAATTCAAATTTATTTCAATCACAAATTGTAAAGTATAAGATTTTTAGTTATTAATTATTGTTGTCCATTATAGATGGTTGATTATATATCTTGTAGGCTATGATTTTTAAAATATAATAATTGAGAGAAATAAAAATTATATGTTAGGTAAAGTAGTAATTTAAATAATGGGAAATGATGTTTAATATGAAGGTTAATACACGAATATTATATGCGAAGAATTCCTAGCTGATTTCCGTTAATTCCCTAATTTTATGCATTTTTTAAATTATATAATTATCCAATCAAAACAAGGCAGATAGGAGTCGTACGGTTTTTCACAAAAAATCTTCGTACCATATAGCATAACTCTTAAATAATTGTTGTGAAATAATCTTTTAATCAATCTAAAGTCAAATTTCCTAATTACAATAAAAAAGTTAAAATAACACATTTTATGAAATGACATTGTTAATCACATATATTCAAATTAAAATATGAATTTAAGCGATGCGTGCCTTGCACGATATATATGCTGGTTTCCGAGTGATTCTGTAAATATTTTACATTTTTAACATTGACAAATTTAAATTAGGGATTATGAAATAAAGCTATTGAGAATTTAATGTTAGATATCAATCATGTATAAGAGTATGTCAGTATTTTAAGTTATTAATTACTATTGCACAATATAAATAGTTTTTTGAAGATCTAATTAATTATTATATTTAAAATAAAATATGATAGAAAAAAAAAAGGATGAATCACGAATGTAATAATTTAAATAATTGATGTGAGATAATATTTCAACTAACATTTGAAAGTTTCCTCATACAAATCAAACCAATAAAACAACACATATTTTGGGAATGGTCATTTAATATTTTCTGAGTTCTTAGGGATGGGTCTTAATTTAGCCTTGTGTCTTTTTCCTTGAAGATGGTCATTCAACGCTTTCTCACTTGTGGCAGCAACCTGGCATAAGGCGCAACTCAAGACCCGCCCAGGTGTCTTTTGTAAATTACATGGAGAATGCTCATTGTCATCAAATGCAGGAGGTGTCATCACTTTGTGCTTTCCCCTATACTGATCAATGTTTGGCTTAGCCTGCAATGGGATAAAGAAAATAATATACGCTCATCAGCCAATTAAGAGCTTCAACATCCTATATATTGATTTTGGATGTATCAATAAGATATACATATTGTGATCGCACAACATGGTTCCTTTGGCAGTAAAGTTAGAATAATGCAAGTATATCATGAAGAAAATGTATTGTTGGGTAGTGATTGGCCAAACAAATAAGATGTTTTCTTACGAATGTTTATTGAAAAGTTTATCCTAACATATCCTTGTTCTATTATTAACAAAATTGGACTCTAATTCCTACTATCCATTTATTCTTCAAAATCGGCTAGAGCCTTACACAAGATGGAATGATGGATTGCTTACATAGTAAATGCTCCTCTTTTATGTAAACTAAAATATGGAAACAGTTAGAGTTTGTTTCTGTTTTCACCTTTGCTTTTTAATTTTTGAAAACAAGGAAGCATGCAAACTAGGAAAATAAGAAAATATATTCTCAAAATACATTTACCAAATAAGTTTTTCTACTTTCTCGTCTCCAAAATTGTTTTCAATTTAATACTTATCAAACAAGTTTTAAGAAAAAATGATACTTTCTCATGAATAATTGTTCTTCAAAATTATTTTACAAAATAGTTTTAAAAATAAAAAAATAAAAACACAATCAAGCAAGTCCTTACACATCGCTTCTTCCTTGAGATATGTTCAAATTACACTACTCTCCCCACTCCTAACCCCTAAGAGATTATTTTACATCACAGTCTAGTCATTTAGTCTATTGAAATAGGAATAATTTTTCTCTCTTTGCAACTTTCAACATCACTTACATATTTGAACTCATTATCGACTTTGGACATGGATTGCTTGCATCACTCACAATAACTCTTATATTTTAAGAATTTTGTAAAAGTTAAAAAATAAAGCTTTAAACAAGGGACTGATGAAGCTTTTTTTTTTTTTTTTTTTAACTTTTACAAAATTCTTAAATTGAAAAATAAAAAAATCAGCCACTTTTTCACAATCCAAATGCTAGCCACTAGAGTAGAGGTAGGAAAAAATAAATGAAAATGAAGACAAAGACAAAAACTGAAAAGAAGGGTAAATTAAACATAAAACTATACACTAACCAATATGTTAACTCAATCCTTGTTGGATTGTCTGATATGAGTAGTAGTACAAGGTTGTTTGCTATCAACCTGGTGGGGTAACTGCGATTATGGCCAACCAAACATGGTAATGTTGTTACTCATTCTATGTCATCTGCTATTACCCATTCTAGGATTAAAGGACTTGGACACTCCTTGTGGAACCAAGACCCCTTCTATTCTTTGCATTGGTATTCTCAACGCTCTCTTTGACACGATTTCGCTCCTGACTTCCTCCTCCATCTCTCTTCGCCAGGCCATTGCCATTAGGGGTGGGTATCTGTCGGATTTGGGCCAAAAACTCCCAATCCGATCAAAACCGACCAGTAAAAAATATGGCCCATCACCATCCATTCAAGTCTTCGGATCGGATCGGGTTCGGGTTCGGGTTGGATTAACTTTGGGTAATGCGGGCGGATAATTTCGGATCTAGCATTCCAAGATGATCTCTTGCTTCGATTTGATATTTTACTTGCAGTTTGATAGCATTCTAACATGATTTCCATCGTCGGCGGTCATAGGAGGCCGCTACTTAGCGTTGCCGGCAGTCATAGGAGTGCGCTTCTCACCAACTTCGTCTGCCAACATCGAAAGGTAGAACATAAGTCAAGGGGTAGAACGGAAGAAGCTCCAAAGCCACATGAAGGAGCGAGAGAGAGAAAGTGTCATTGTGCATACATATAATGATCTGACTATTTGAGAGACAAGTGTGCTACACACGATTTGTGAGAGAGAGAAAAAGTGGCGCAATGTCCAAAGTTACTTGTCACTCTGCAACATTTTGAAGCTTACAATTTATAAAGTGTAAATTTTGAATTGAACGAAATAAATAATAATGCAAGCCAGCTCACCTTCAAAACATGCTATTCGGTCGGGTGCGGGTACCGATTAATTTTTTTTCTCAACCCGCACCCTTCCGAATCTATCCATCCAAAATCGTTCTTTCTATTCTTTTTAACCCGAGACCCATATGTATCCTGCCGAACGACATGTTTCTTAAGCGGTTTACTTGGGTTTCGATCGGGTGACCAATTGTTGCCCACCTCGTTGGCTATTATCTCTCTCCTGATTTCCTCTTTCTCTAACTGTCGCCAAAATGCTTCGTCGGCATTGACAGACATTGGCGTTGGGAAAATTGTGGGCATCTGAGCATTGTCGAGAAAACAACCTTGTGCAAACTCACACCCTGAAAATAAACTCACGTGAGAAAAGTTTCTTTTTTAAACACCAAATCAAATGGCTCTTGTAATGAGTGTTACCTTGTAATGAGCGTCCAAAGATGTTTGAATTCACGCAGGCAACAGTGAGAAGAGGGTGTGGTGTTGGTGAAGGTGTCTTTTGGTTTTGGCCAACATGATATTTGAATTCCATATAAAATGTTGGAATGTGAGTAAAACAAACCAAAGACGCGAAGAAAGATAAACAATGCAAATAAGATAAGAGACAGTGTGTGTGAGTGATTGTGTGTAGTGTTAAGTTTTAAAGTGTGATTAAATAGTCTGAGGGGTAGGTGTTTGCAGGTGCATCTAAGGTGCGGTCAATGGACAAGCTTTTGCCAAAATTCATCAAATATTAATTGTTTGACTTTGACCTTAGAAAAAATATTAAATGTGAAAAAATATGTTTGACCTAAAAAAAACATTAAATATGAATAAATAATTTATATGTTAAATATTTCATATATTTACTTATTTAAATTTTGGGATTTAAATATTTATCTATTACTCAAATTTGATATTATTAATAAATTAACAAAGCAGGTAACTTATTATCATAAATAATTGTCATGAAATTAATATAACTAGTATTTTAATTCAAAGGTTGTATAGAATAACTATTTATTTTTATAGAATTAAATTTTTTAATAAATAAATATTTTGAATACATAAATTATATTTTATATTTATAATAAATAATTTAAATTGTGATAGTAATACTTTAAATTATTGATGTATTTTAAAAAAAATAGAAATCAAAGAACTAGTTTGAAATGATGGTATATACGAAATGATGGTGTCTTATAGAAGAAATTAAAAAAAACAATTAGAAATTAAAGAACTAGTACTTTAGAGAGAGAGAGAGAGAGAGAGAGAGAGAGAGAGAGGTATAAAAGAGATAAAGATGAAAAAAATGATGGTTTGAAATGCTTATCTACAAAAAAGAATAGTTTTGTGAAACCAAATAATATTTAACTTGGTCTCTGGAGATTAATTAAAAAACTAAGAATAAAAGATTCTATTAGAAAGAAATAAATTAATAAACATTTTTAATATTTTTCATTGAATTTTTTTACTTTTTACTCTATCAACTTATTAGTCATTTCTTTATTATTTATAACAAATAAATGTATTATATTTAAATAAATTAATTTTTTAATTCATAATATTGAATATAAATGTTGACAAATATATAAGATAGTAAAAAAGGAAATTAAAATATTTAGTATCAAATGATGGCATCACGTTAATGCATTTCCCTATGTTTCACGTGAAGAATACCGTTACTAGTTTATTATATTTGATAAACTTTTCATATTAAAAAGCGTTTATTGAAATAACGATAAGGATGTATTGGTAAAATATTAAATATAATATTTTTAATGAAAAAATTAATTTTTATTCTTTGACTATTAATGTGAAAGATAATAGTAAACATATTCATTAATAAATTTAAATATTTATATAACGTGAATGTTGAAGCATAATCCTTTATGAGATGAATGTTTTAACGACAACAAACTTTTAAAAAACAGATTTTAAGTATGATAGACTTTTTGCTACTAATGGTTTGCCTTAAAATGCTTTCAAAGAAACAGAACATATCAACAAGCATGGTGAACAAGGTGTGAAGCATTTGCCTACGACCTTGGCTTCCCAAATCTGAAGATCGTCCAACTTCAGAAGTAAGAAACAAGAAACTGGGAAGGCAACCATGTTTTTCGGGTCAAAGTGCATATTTCAAAAGCTGTATATCATCAGAGGCATGATGTTGGGGATAGTTTAAGTCAATGGATAGATATCAAAAGGTACATATGACTTAAGGATCATTAGAAGATGCATTGCTTAGACAACTCGTGAAGACAAACGTGTCTACACAGTCAAGAAACACACACCATGAGTTGTAATGGTCAACTCTATGCAGCAGTGTATTGATGCATTATCTTGATGAAAGCTCTCTTGATCCAACAGATCTAGCCAAAAGAAGAGAAAGCTAAGTTCTACTTTAGCAAGGTAACCATTAATAAGAAAAGTAGTCACTTAATTCTGCAACGATCAAGAAAAAATCTACACCATTATGCAGAAGACTTACTTTTCTAAAGAAGTAGCAAACCTCATGGCTGAGCTGGAATAAAGGAGAAGCCACGAGTTCTGGACAAACAGCAGGCACCAATGGACAGAATTTGAAATTCAAAAGTTATGTGCAAGTTGTTCTAACTAAGGAAGGAGGAGGAACCGGCTATGTGATTGAGACAACACACAACGGATTTCCTTGGCCTCTAAGTCTCTCAAGTTTAGGAGTAATGGATCTCCTTGGCCTCCAAGACAAGGTGAAACGGTCTTCTTCAAGAAGGTCTATATATAGACATTGAAGTGTAGCTGAAGATCTTTGCTAGGAAGTAAACAACTTAAAGAGTTCATAGGTTAGAAGCCTCATCAAATTCTGATACTAGACTTCCTTAGCCCAGGCTCTCTTGATTTGTATAGTCAAATCTATCTGGCCATAGATAGTATGTAAACATCTTCTCAGGGGAGCTTACTAATGAGTTTCTCCTTGTGAGATGTATTAGGTACATGTCCAAATAGAACTCGTTTAGGATAGGGAACCTTATAAGAATAGTCAGGGGACTGTTGCTTCTGAAGGTTGAGATTAACCACAGTAGGTTGCTGTGAGGATCAAGTAGTAGTTGTTATTGAGGGTTCAAAGCCTGGAGAGGCTTTTAGAAAGAATACTTGGGTAGATAGCTTGCAGAGACTTAGAGAATACTAGGGTTAAGCCTGGAGAAGCTTGTTGAAAGAATACTTGGGGGAGCCTGCAGAGGCTTAGAAAATGCTGAGGTGTAGGAGCCTGGGGAGGCTTCAAGAAAGAAAGAATACCCAGTTGGTGCTTGTGTTAATTGAAAGCCTACAGTTGTATAGCGACTGGATGTAGCCCAGGTGGGGTAAATTAGGATAAATTCCTCGGTGTGGTTTATCCTTCTTATTGCTTCTGATATGTATGTTTCTGAATCTTTACCTTGAGTATATTATTCTATTATATCTTTGATATAAAACTCTTTTAAGCTACTCAAACTATTTTCAAAAGTCCAAAAACATACATCTACTCATCATTCTTAACTATCAAAAACAGATTCTACCTACCCTGAATCTGACATTTTATGAGTAGCTTTCTAAAGTAGTATATGAAAGTATTTTTGTATGATTATTATTGAAAAACTATTTTATATTAAATACTATCAAAGGATATCGATTGGTCTCAATGAAGCTTCCTGAAGTTGTCTCTTGGATATATCCTAAAATTTTATAAGCTTAATGTTCTTTTGCAGAAAAGCCATAGTTGGTTAAATGTCACTATTCAACCCCTTCTAGTGACTTTCTGATAGGGATGACAAAGTGTACCCAGACCCTACGAGTACCCGCAAAAGTATCCGCACATGGGTAGGGTATTTACCCGCTTAATGGGGCTAGGTCCGGGGACGGGTATTTACCCGCAAATTTTAATGGGGATGGGTACAGGTACGGGTACTATAGTACCCACCCCGCCCCACCCCGCCCCGCCCATGTTATATGTATATATTATTTTAATTAAAATATGTTACTTATGTAAATAATTATATTATATATATACATTTTCGGTTAAAAAATAATTATATCTTAATATATAAATTTTCTTAATTATATAGTTCCTTCGTTTATCCACAATCACTCACGAGTCGTTTATGAAAATATATGTTTTACGATTGTGCAAATAATAGTTATTAATTATTGTTCTTAAAAAATTTCAATTCTACTATACCAATAATTGTATATCATGTTGATGTTGATTATAAAAGCTATTATTATCTTTTACTTTTTTTTTTATTGTGATAACAAAATGAACTTTTATATTTTTATAATCCTACGCATTATAAGAACCAAGTGTTGATTGTATTGACAGCAAGTTGAATATTTAGTTACGCATAACTCAGTTCATAAGTTAAATTTTAGTTGGTTTTTTTAACAAGTTAAAATCTAGTTAAATCAATCTATTTTATCACCTAATTCAATTAATATTAAATTTTTTCAATATTTTATCATATTATATATATAATTTTATTATATTACTTATCTAATTCTAATTTTTTCTAACACAAACCAATGTAAAAATGAGAAGCAAAATTAAAATAATGCGGTATTTTTTGTAATTAAAAGTGAAAGTAAAAAATATTTTCTCAAAACAAATGGCTCTTAAGAACAATTCGGTGCAGTTCGGAGCAGTTCAGTTCAAAACGATTCAGTCAAGTTCAATGAACTTAAGAAATAGTTCAGTTCGGTTTGTCCGAACTATTTAGCAGTTTAGTTCAGTTCGGACGAACCACATTTGCAGTTTGAAATAGCTCACGACAGTTTATTTCAGTTCAGTTCGAATTGAACAACCTTAATCACGACAATCGCAATAACAAGCTGGTTCACCAGGTTCGTTGTGACAGCGTCCCTTTAGCGAGACTTGGACTTGGACACCGTCTCATTCTCACCTTCAGCGGCAGGCAACATCGTTTTTATAAAGATAAGGCTATTCTATTAAACTATATAAAGATAAGCTTATTGATCGAATTAAATGTATATCTCATTAAAAGAGGTTTTAGGTAGATTTTTTAAATTAAATTAAAGTTCAAAAAAGAACTCGTAAATAAATTGAAATTGGATGTTATGTTTAAAAGTATAAATAATTCAATTAGACATGTATAATTTGATAATATTTTATTTAATAAGAGTTTATTTATGAGACTGATTGAAATTAATCAATATAAGTTAAACGTAATTTATTTTAACACTTTTTCTTGAAGTTTATTTTTAATTTTTAAAAAATATAAAAATATTCTAAAACAATTTTATTCATTTAAACAACTATGCTAGACAAATAAGTGGTCGGGTCTAAGTAGTGATTGACTTGGGTTCACGAGTTCAAGTCCTAACTATGAACTAATTAGTTTCAATGTATTATTTTGTGGCAGGTTTTGGAGAGTGTCATCGTCATACAATGTCTAAGTTTCTAAAGATTTTGTTAAACGATTAAAACATTAAGTTTAAGAAGGAGTTATAAGGTTAGTTTGGTAGTGAAGGGAGAAGGGAGGAAGGGATAGGTCGTGGATTCGAATCGTCCCGCTAACAAAAATTAACAAATTAACAACTAACATTTGGCCGATCAAACAAAAAAAACATTAGGTTTAAGAATGATTTTAGATTATTATCTTTATAACGTTGTTTAGTTATGACTTAAGTTTAAACGACAAGGTTATGTTTGGTTGTTTTAATGTTATGTTTGGATTATTTACGAGCGAATTTTTAATTTACTTGTAGTATTTTTTAATTAATATTTTTTTATTGAATTATTAACTTTATACATATGAAAAGTGAGGGTAGCGGGTGCAGGTATGAGTATATAGGTACCCAGCAGGTACGGGGATGGGGATTAAAATTGCTACCCGCGCAGGCATGGGACTGGGTACGGGTATTTTTTTTAAACGTGGGTATGGGGACGGATACTATAGTACCCTACCCATTGCCATCCTTACTTTCTGATCCACTTTAGTGAAGGGATAAATAAAATTAAGAATGTAAGGCTTTATTAATTGTCTTTAGATTGAATTAAAGTAATTTTAAATATAACTTGCCTAAATTAACTTTGGGTACATATATCTTTAATTTTTCCTTTACACATATTTTTACTTTAAATAAGTTAAATTTGAAAATAAACTTATCATTTAAAAAATCTTCAAAATCTATTTTACTACTAGTATTATCATTCAACTTGATAATATTTTTTTACTTAATTTTTTAAATAAATATAAAGGTGAGAAAACTAATTTATTTTTAATGGTTATCCTTTTAATTTTTTTACCTTCAAGATTGTATGCAATTTTCATTTTCCTTTTTTTAGAGACAAAAATTCAAATGGGTTAAGAACACTTATAGGAGAAAGTTATATTTATTTAGTGAATTCAATTATGATCGTGAATAGCAATAGGTGCAAACTACTTATGATTTTTAAGTTTTTTTAGGTTTTCTATCCATTTTTAAGTGAATATCATTTTAGCCTCATTTTAGAATTTATGCAAATAATCCTCACTTGTCCATTGTATGTTTTGTGGTTTCACCCTAGAGATAGCTATTAATAAAGTTAGAAAAAAACAAAAAACCTTAAACTCCGAGTTCAGGCATAGGATTGATGGCCTAGTCAATGTAAATTTTATTTAAAATTCAAAGTTTTTTTTTTATTGAAATTAATTGTGTGTGATTCTAGATTTGTATATTGTATAATGATAAATTAAGAATCCTCTAAAATTATAAAAGAATTATTAACATATTTAAATTTTTTTACTGAAAGATATATATATATATATATATATATATATATATATATATATATATATATATATATATATATATATATATATATGATGAAGTAGACGACATTGTACTAAAAAAAATCGTTTAGGCAGTAATGAATTATATCAATGATAATAAAATTAAAATACAAAATATATTACTTTTATGTTTCTAAGAAAAAGGAAACGGAGACAATGAGTGTAAGAAATATGTAAAAATTGTTAATATTTATTGGACATGAAACTTAAGAACAAAAGGCACAATTGATTAAACACATTATAAAACAAAAAATGAACCACAAATAAGTTAAGAAATACTACGTTACAATAACATATTTAAAATAAATGTGTAACTATTTTTATTACTACTATAATATTTAAAATATTATACATTTAAAATTTTAAAACACATTACATTAAAATAACATTTTAAATATAAGTGTAAATATTCTTATAGTACTCTAATATTTAAAATATTTTAAATCAAATCCAAACTTGGTGCCATGGAAACTTAGGAATAAATGGTTAAACTGTATACATATAACTCGTACTTTTAATTTTAAATGTTCGCATATATTTAGGGGAGACAATACTTGTGTAGATAAGCTTGCCGCCTTTGGTACTTCTATACATGTAGGGTTTAGTTTGGTGGGATTTAATCCCTACTTTCATTACGGAGGACTTCTTCTGTAATAGATACGGTTTGCCTTTTTTTTTTTTTGTTCAAATGATTGCTTTGGGTCAGGTACACGCCCTCAATCTTTTGTACTCCATTTATTTTTATTTATATATAAATTATTGGTTTGCTGTAGATGATTGGCATTGACTGTGGTGTCAACCTAGTTGAGATTGCAGTCAATGTCGTGATGTCTTAGTAGGCCATTTTATGAAAAAAAAAAATTGAATGACAAAAGTCAAAGTCACACGTGTGAGTGAAATTATCGAGATTAAAATATGAAATAGAAAAAGTATGAAAGATTATAAATAAATAAATAAATAAATAATGTAAAAAGAAATGGCATATAAACAAATAAAAAATGTAGTGCTTAAAAATTAATAAGAAATACTGCCTAATTTTTTAATGGTCGGGCCAACATCCTTTTCATTTTTTTCCCATTTCTTCTATGTTGAGTCATAAGACGAATCAGGACCCTCAATTATTTTGATTTTATGCAAAACAAATATTAAGTAAAGAGATTGCGTCTTAATGCCAACAGATAAAAACGTTGGATCTGCGTCTGTAAGGTACAGATGATACACAGACAGATGTTTAAGTCTGAAGAAGCATTTAAAGGCATAGTAAATGCACTATCGTTTTGTAATCTGCTTTGCAGAAAAGTGCTTAAAGGGAAATAGAAGGAAGAGTCAAAGTTTCAGAAGTTTCCCCCGCCTCAAAAGAAGCGCTACAACTAGCAATGAGTACTTGTCTGAGCAAGCGATGTGACCACTGCAACATAAGTATATGGAATATATCTCAAGAAAGATAAGCAGAATGTTTTACCAGCTCAGAATGACTAGTTGGTGACAAGCATTTAATGCTGGCATTAAATGCCCCTCAACCACCTTTCTTTAGACATTGGTCAGACGCAAGAAAGAAGACTGTTTAGAAACAACGGTTACTTCCTCAGTAAGTCTATAGAAGAAGATTTGAAGTGCTGAATATACAACACACAAACTGAATTCATCATTCAAGCATTCTTTCAAGCCTTCATTCTTTCTCTTGAAAATTCTTTTTGTAAAAGCTCTCAAACCATCGTGTATATCCTAAGAGAAAAAGACTTCATTCTTAACCTTGTATATCCGTCTGTAAGACGATAGTTGAAAAGTTTGTGCACCCTTACAAAAACAAATCTTGTGATTTGTTTTAGAGCCAGAAGTGGCTTGGTAGTAAAGAATACTTGGGTTTTTAGCTTGGAGAGGCTAAGTGTGAAAAACTACTTGGGTGAGCTAGAAGTGGCAGTGAACAATACTTGTAACTTGTGAAAGTTAGTGGAACTTGGTGGTTTACCAAGAATTTGACGTAGTCTCGGAGTGAGACGAACCAGCATAAACTCCTGTGTTGTCTTTCCTGCCTTCTATCTCTTATAACCGTTTGAACTGACTTCGTCTTATGATTTAAACTCGATTTTATTTAAAAGGCCTTCATCTATTGTCTTCGTCTGTCAAACGTTTCCTTCAAAAATTGTTTCCTTTTGCTACAGATGAAACACGAGTTCTATAAATATTTGCAAAAATTTTTATAAATCACAATTCAACCCCCCTTCTTGTGACTTTTGCTTTTACATTATATTAATATTGTTTTGGATGAATAAATTCCGAAACAAAGAAGATTTTTTTCCTTAGCAATCATGTACTAAACGAAGAAAGTAAAATACAGGACCCATAGAGCCATAGCCTACAATCTATATATAATTCTTAGTGTTTTGTTCATATAATGGTCTCTTAATTGCTTGGATGATGGAATATCTTTTCTCCTAAAATCTTTACTTTTCTCCTAATCATATTTTCTTTCAAAACAATATTATTAGGAATTATCTACAACTAAAAGTATTCAATTTATTTCAATCACAAATTGTAAAGTATAAGATTTTTAGTTATTAATCATTGTTGTCCATTATTTACTGATGGTTCAATTAGATCCCTTTACGTTCAATTAGGTATTTTATTTTTTAAAATAGATTCAATTTGGTCCTATTTTTCTTTCATATGCTTCAAAAAATTTTAAAAAATAGGATCAAATTTGATTTAAATGGGACCAAATTGAATCATCTTAAAAAGTAACGGATATAATTAAAACTTTTAAAAATAAAATGACCTAATTAAACTATTTTTAAAAATTACAAGACTTAATTAAACTTTTTTATAAGATAATCAAATTAAACTTAAAAAATAAATTAAAGGAACAAAATAGTAATTAAGTCTATTTTTTTACTTCAAGGGATCTTATTGGCTTTTTTACCAAAATGGGGAATTTTTTTCAAAAAATTACCAAAGTGGGTACTTTTTTTAAAAAATACGGAAATGGGTAAGTCGTGTTTTAAAATACGGCTTCATATAAAAGAAGTTGTGTTTTAAAACACGACTTTACTTTCTGTATTTTTTTTTTAAAAAAATAGAAGTCGTGCAGTGATTAACGACTTTCATAATTTTTTTTTTTGAAAATTGCTATTTACACCATCTATTTACGGAATCACCCCCCCTTTTTATTTTTTTTCCATAAATCATAAGAAATACAACTTTAAAAATTTATCCGGATTAAAATATTACTCAAATAATTTCTGACTCTTAATTAATTTCTAGTTGAGGGCACACGAAAATAAATTTAAAAGGGGGTGTATCGATAAATATGTGGTGTAAATAGTAATTTCCAAAAAAAAATTATGAAAGTCATCCATCAAGGCACGACTTCTATTTTTTTTATAAAAAAAGTGAAAGTAAAGTCGTGATTTAAAACACGACTTCTTTTATATGAAGTCATATTTTAAAACACGACTTACCCATTTTCGTAATTTTTTTAAAAAATTGCTCTATTTTGGTAAAAAAAAAAGCCGATCTTATTCGTTTACATGTTGTATCAATTTGGGGATTTATACATCCTTTTTAAACATAAAATGGGGTGCATGGTGATATATTTGAGGTGTAGGAAGTAACATCTATTTGTCGTTTCCTATTTCCTAACTTGGCATAATGGTCAAAAATATTAATTGAAAAATTAAGGGATAAAAAACTAAAAATTATTGTGGTTTGCGGAATTATTAGGTGATTTGACATAATTATAGTTCCAACTGGCTTTACATGACACAATCAAGTTTAGTTTTTTTTCTCCTAATTAGAAAAATTGAATATATATATATATATAGAGAGAGAGAGAGATTTATTTGGACTATGGACAGGTGATGATTCAGGATTATCTAATAATTTTTCATTAATCATGGTTTTTTGTGTGTTGTTTGAAAAAGTATTAGGTAGTCTGAAATCATCATGATATGCACTAATTTCCATATAATACCTAGTTGAGTGTTATTAATTTGTTCTTGTAAGTTAAAAAATTAAGTTTATGACACGTTGAGGTTGATCAAGATCAAATACAGATGATGATCCTAAATCACCTAATAATTTCTCGTGTTGTTCACCTTGTTTTCTTTTAGAGAATAAGAGAAAGATTATAGTGGAAAGATTAGAGGAATGTGGAGAAAGAGAAAACATGGTGAGAGAGAAAATATTAGTTGTTACTATTTAGAGAAAATAATAAATTAACTATTTAAATTAGTTGGTGTGATTAATGGATATTAACATGTGCAATAATTTAACATATTTTATATTTTATAATTATTTTTAATTTAATTTTACTACCAAACTTACTAATAATACAACAGTACCATAACAAAATAATTGAATACAATAGTAAAAGTTTTAGCACACTAGGTAAAGTCGGCTACATGAATCACACGATATTATTGGACTTGATTAAAGACCAAATCCTGATATTATTCTCCACGAGACCCTTTTTAACAACTTCTTGCTCTCCCTTTCTTTGTTTTTATAAGATTAAAATCCATGCAATATATTCTCCTTATTGATGCTTTGAATGACCTTTTTGTACGTATCTAAACCAGCTTAATCAATTTTCTATCTTCTTTTTTCTTTGTCAGTATTATACTAATATTTTCTCATATATAAATATAATAAATTTGTATCTTTGCCTTTCTCGCATACAATTAGTGTTAGACATCTATTTTAGCATTTTCATTTATTTTATTCTTACATTTTTCTTTTATTGTCTCTTTAAAGCCTAATATTTACTATAATAAAGTATAACTAGATGTATAACATTACGATAAAACTTTTTTTTGAACTTGGTAGGTACTTTGCGACCACAAACAACTTTCCAATGCCTTTCTACGTTTCAACCATCCAACTTGTTTCCTATGTAACACTCTTATTAACTTCCCTATCATTTGATAATATTGATCTTGCATATTTGAACTTATAAACTTGTGATATATACCACATTTTCTCTCATTTGTACTTTCAAATTGTTTTTTTTTTTTTTGTGTTAAAATTGCAATGCATATACTTTATTTTACTCTCACTTAAGCAAAAATCTTTTTATTCCAAAGTTTGTCTCTAAAGCTCATGTTTATAGTTAATCACATTTCTTGATTCCTCAATTAAAACTATATCATCTGCAAAAAAAAAAAAAAAATCCAATTATGTATAATATTTTGTATTCCCTAATTGTTGTACACACATTAAAACTAATTAAACAAATAAAAACTTAAGAACGAACCTTAATGTAATTGTATCCTTATAGAAAAGTATTTAATCTCGTGTTTTCAAATTCTCGTACTAACAATTAGTCTATCATACAAGTCTTGCATTCTAAGGGGGCAGAGTCGGCCCTGCGCCTTGTTTTTAGGGGCGACGGCCTAGGGCCCATGTCTAAGAGAGGCCCACATTGTTTTAAAAAATTATATTAATAAAAAGTTTATATACATTATTTTATGTTGTTTTTACAAATAAATTGAAATTACTATCTCCTTTCATGTCTTCTTTTATTTATCCAAATAAAAGCATAACATGTGATTATAAAGTATTACTCTTTTGATTGTAAGTTTTTTCCTCGTGGATTACATCACAAATTCATGTTAAAAGAATTTCTAGCCCATTTTGATATATCATGTTAAAAAATGTTGACATGACTAGGAGGGGTCCAAAAAATTAAAAAAGAATTATATAATTATGTGAAAAAAAATTATATATATTATTTTATGTTATTTTTATAAATAAATTGAAATAATTGTCTCCTATCATGTCTCCTTTTAATCTTTTATATATCTAAATAAAAATGTGATTATAAAGTATTACTCCTTTGATCGTTAGTTTTTTTTATTGTATTACATCACAAATTCATGTTAAAAAGAATTTCTAGCTCATTTTGACATGTCAACATGTAGTGGACATATAATAATGTGTAGACTTAAAGTTTTGTATTTTTCAATAAGATAAGAAACACAAACTAAAACTCAAATTATAAAAGAATCTACTTCTCCACAATAATTTAAAAAATAATTGTACATCACAAGTTAAATTATTTATCATAAATCTAAAATATAATTTATAGTTTAAAAATGATTGTTTATTATGAACTTTAACCATAATATAATTTAAAATTTTAAAAATATTTATTTATTTTCAATTATAAGTATATAAAAAAATATTTAACTTGTGCAACACACAGTTAAAACTAAAAGTTAGTATATTAATAAAAAATAAAAACATATAAGTTTAATTTGAAACTATGATATTTTATTAATGATAGACGATAACATAGAAATATATTGAATGAAAAATATAACATGTCTTTTTCAATTGGCTTAATTGCAAATTTTACAACCCAACTTTTATAATTTTGTGAATTTTACCACCCAAGTTTTAATTTTGCAAATTTTACCACCCAAGTTTTCAATTTTTGCACATTTTACCACTCTGATATTTTACAAAAAAAAAAAGTTAAAGAATTCAAAAAAAAAAATTTGTGAAACATCATGGTGGTAAAATGCGTAAAAATTGAAAACTTAGGTGGTAAAATGTGCAAAAATTGAAAACTTGGGTGGTAAAATTTGCAAAATTAAATCTTGGGTGGTAAAATTCTCAAAATTATGAATATTGAGTGGTAAAATTTGTAAAATTAAAACTTGGGTGGTAAAATTTGCAAAATTATGAAAGTTGAGTGGTAAAATCTGCAATTAAGCCTTTTCAATTTTGTTAAAACTATGATATTCAATTAATATAATAAAATATATCATTTTTAATTAAATTATATGTCTATTTTTTTATGTAATATATGTTTACGTTTTAAAATATTAATATATAAGAGGGTCTTATTTGTCATTTCACCCTGAGCCCATAAAATGTCAAGACCAATCCTGTAAGGGGGTTTAAGTTAATTGGTTAAGTAATGTGCATGAGTTGTTGTAGCTAGTACTTATATTCGATTCTCATAGATAAAAAAAGGTTTAAATACATTTTTAATCATTGCAATTTAGCATTTTTTTTGCTTTTTATCCTTACAATTTTTTTTATTTTAATCCTTACAAATTATGTTTGTTTTGTTTTTCATTCTTAAAACGGTTTAGATAACACTTTTTTCACTATTTAAAGCGCTATTTAAACCGATTTAAGGACGAAAAATAAAACAAACATAATTTGCAAGGACTAAAAAAAATTGCAAAGACGAAAAATAAAAAAATGCTAAATTGTAAGGACTAAAAGGTTATTTAAGCAAAAAAAAGAAATACATGTCTTGTATAATTTAAATATAAATTGTGTGAACACCTTTCTTTTACGGGGTCTTTCACTTAACTTCATTTCTCTTAATACTTTATTATATACTTTTTTTTAAGTCAATAAAATTATAGGTAAATCTTTCTTTTCTTTGAAGCTTCATTTCTTTCCACCAGTTCTATTCTATGAATAAACCACGCCACAAAGTATGAAATAAATCATCTTGTCCTTGATTTCTTCTATTGAATAATAGAGTTAAAATAGATTACGCCACAACAACATATCACGTCTGTGGAGTTGTTGTAATTTGGTTGCAGACTCAAAGTCGAAAGCCGTCGTCGTTTCTTTCAAAATCTACCAAACTAAAAGTCATTCTTAATCTTGGACCTCTCACCTAACTTTCACTCATTGATCAATCTCTTACAACAGTTAAGCTAAGGATAAGGACGAATATAATAGCCGAAGTTAGATATGCGCATATTTAATTAACAAATAAACACAATTATTACTGTAGACTCTAATAATCATACCATATACTCTTTTTTTTTTTTATCATGTTATGGGTGGTCACCTTTAGTGAAGTTTTCCCTTTTAATCATGTTTTTTTTATCTACAAGGCTCAAACTTGAGACATTGCATAAGGGAATCGAACTCAGTACTACTCAGACTAATGACTTGTTGGTATATCATATACTTTACACTTCTAAAAGAAGGATAATTAAGTTTTTAGTCCCTAAACTTTTTCAAAATTTGATTTTTAGTTCCTAAACAAAATTTTAACCGGTCAGGATCCCTAAACTTTTTAAAAATTTGGTTTTAGTCCCTGAACAAAAGTTTGAACCCTATTATTTTTAATTATTTAATGGGGTTTCAGGGACTAAAAACTTAATTTTTAAGAAGTTTAGGGACCTTGATCGGTCAAAATTTTGTTTTGGGACTAAAAACTAAATTTTTAAATGGTCGAAGGATCTTGACCAGTCAAACTTTTGTTCAGGGACTAAAAATTGAATTTTTAAAAAGTTTAAAAACTCAATTAACCCTTTTTTTAAGAAGTGTATAGTATACGATATACCAACAAGAAGTGTAAATTAATTAAGACTAATGCATGCTCTAGAATTCAACACCCATCCTGATAATGGATAAGTAAGGCCCTCTTTACCTTATTCCATTGCCACGAACTGAATTTAATGGAATCAATAAGGCACTCATCTTCTGTGTTTGTTGATGTAAATATCCAAGAATTACAGCTCAACCATATTAACCAAATTACCGCAAACCATACCCTCATCCAATGCTTCTTACTATCTGCATCACAATCCAACAATCCCCAAAAACTGTAAGAAATTCACCTTTGCATCCTTATGTAATGCCACTCTTAGTCCCCACCATCTCTAACATGCCACCCAAACTCTATATGTAACATCGCATTCAAAAAACAAATGGCTTGTACTTTCTACTTCTCTTCCACAACCCTTACATAATCCTTCACTAGTATCCAAAATGTTCCTTTTGATCAAATTTTGAAGAGATGGAATACGATCATAAGCCTTCTTCCAAACAAACATTTGCACTTTTGGAGGAATATTTTTCACCTATATCTTCTAAAAAAAATCTGTTGGAGTTCCCCTAATGACTTGACATTATAGCCTGATAAGCTGATCTCACGGTATAGGTACCTGAATTATCTGCTTTCCATACCCACTTATCCTTTACCCCTTTCTCCAACCTTATCCCACCCACTACGGCCTCCAATACTGTCAATATATCCTTTTCCCATTGAAATATTTCTCTTCTCTATTTCCACCGCCACACCCCCTTGCTTCTTGCCATACCCCCAAGTCAGCAACTGTTGCCTTATTATCTTCTACAATAGAATATAACCTTTGAAATTGCTCCTTTAATGCAATCTCTTCTACCCACGGATCTTGCCAGAAAGTCGTATCTCCTCCTCCACCCATCTTTCTACAAATATTATCTGTTAACCACTTTTGAAAAGAAATGTCATCCTTTTCCAAAGTGTTTATACTTACCCACCACTTAGAACACTTCTTCCCCTTCGTACTCCACCCATCCCCCCTCCCTATATAGTATTTGTACTCCAACACCTTATAGCATAGAGCTTGTTTCTCCACCATCAAACACCATCACCATTTACCCAAAAGCGCTAAATTAAAAGCTCTTAAATCCCTTATCCCCAACCCTCCCTCTTCTTTCTTCCGACAAATATTCTCCCATGCCACCCAATGAATCTTTTTCCTCTCTTCCCCCCTCCCCAAATTTTTTTTAAAAAGAGATTCAAGCAATAGAATAATACCTTTTGGAGCCTCAAAGAAGGAAAAAAGTAGATTGGCAGGGATGACAAGACTGATTTTATCAAAACTGCTCTCCCCACTGTGGAAATGTGCTTACTATTCCAAGACATTAATCTTTTCTTCACCACCTCAATCACAGGTCTCCACATTTCCGTCTTTCTTGGATTGGCACCTATTGGCAACCCCAAGTACTTGAAGGGTATAACACCAACCTTGCAATTTAAAATGTTTGCTACTTTAGATAGCCACTCTTGTTGTACATTATATTGATCCCCATAATTTTACTTTTATGAAAATTCACCTTCAATCCTAAAACAAGCTCAAAAAGTTGTAATATGGATTTTATTGCATTAATATTCTCCCAATTTTTCTTTCCAATAAACAACGTGTCATTTGCAAATTGTAGATGTGAAATATGAGGACCTTTCTCACCTACTTGGAAGCCATTGAATAATCCACTGTCAGAAGCCTTCTTGATCATCAAGCTCAACCCTTCATGAAATCTTAAAAAGTAAAATAAGACAACATAAAGCTCATCAAAGTACAAATATTTATATTTATTATTTTTTTCCCTACTAAATTATTTTCACTTTTATTTAATAGCAAATCCCAAAATAATCCTTTAGAAAATAATTCTAAACAAATAAATCGCAGTCTTATAAAATAAAAGAACACTCTTATAAATACGAATGTTTAAAATAAAATTTAAATGTTTTCAAGTAAAAGAAAATATTATGAATAATAGATTATTAATTTTCAAAATATTAATGAAATCAATTTTAGTGATAATATAAATATTTAACAATAGAATTAATATAAAAAGTTTGTTGACTATTTAAAATACAAAATTTATACCTTCCAAGAATTATATTTTAAAATTATTTTTTTGTCTAGATTACATGTGTGTGAGTATATGTAAATAGAATGGTTTTCTATTTCTCAGTTAGTTAGGCTAGTCAGTTACAAGTTAGTTGTTGACAGCTGTCACTAACACAACTCTCCTATATATACTACACTGTATCCCTAAATTCATTTCTTAACTGAATAATGATTAGATCCTATTTCTTCTTCATTACGTTTTCTCTATTAGTTCACAACATGTATCCCCTACTAGAGGCAATCTTGTTTGAGCCGGGTAGGACCACTCTGGACTTTTTAAAATTATAAATGATGTCTAAGGTAAATAGGCTTTTTTTTTAGATGAGTTAGATCATTAAATTTTAATCTATGAATCTAAACTTGAACAATAAGGATGAAAAGATACAATTAAGTAGTTTTTTTAATTTTAACAAATTGAATATGATTTTATAGCTCATTAAATACGAGTAATTATTATCATTATTATTTTATGCTAAAATTATTATACATAATATGTTAAATTTTATATTACATGTAAATTTAAATGATTTTGTAATCTTGTAGTGTAAAATGAAAAAAAAATTACATTTTTACCATCATATTGTAAATAAGAATACAATTTATTATTTTTATAATAATTAAAGTTTATAAAAAATATTTTCAATAATTTAAAGTATGAAAATTAGTTATATTAGATTAAATTAATAAAATTACATATTAGTTAAAAGCTTGTTTTATAAATTATTATTTTAAAGTCATGAATCCTCTTCACTTCAAAAGAACGGAAGAATGTCCAATTTACAAATGTTACAATTTTATATATTTTATATAATAAATTTATTAAATATTAAAATTAACTAAGGGTTGAGATTTCATGCAATTTTGAAAAAAATGCAGAAGATTTTTTTTGCAATTATGAAGCAAATGTTCTATAAAATTTTAAATTAATAAACTAATATGCAATAAATGCAACACAATTATCTATGATTTAAAGAATAAAAGCCAAATTATAAGCTCATATACAAAGCAGAGCTATTTTTAAATTTTTAAGAAATCATTATGGTATCCATTTAATGGTGTAATAAATGCAGCTCAATATTCCACTGATATGTAAGTTAAGTTACCAAACTACTCCTATTTTGAATGGGAAAAATCTATGCCAATGTACATTACTTTTATAATATGAAGATAAAGATTTAGAAGTTTTATTACAAAATATGTTTTAAATTATCATGAATACTAAATTAAACCTTAAAAAAATATATTTATATCATAGAAATGAGTTATACTCAATTCTTATAAAGCCTAACATATTTTCACCTCCATCTTAATATTAAATTATCACAAAGTAGACTATTAAACAGACTTATAGATCATACCATCTTGATAATTTTATTTATGTACATATATTTAAAAAAAAAAAATACTAAATACTAATATAAAAAATATATAAATTAAATGAACTTGTGCATGTACGAGTTTAAAATCTAGTACTTTTATTACAAGTAACTTTATTAGATTTTTATATATGAAAAGGAACTAAACATTTTTTTTTTTACTAAAAAAACTAAACATACTATATGTGATTATGGTCGATTTTTCAACTTTATCCTGGCCCTATCGGCCTCTCCCACTCCCATCAAGGGGCTAACCTAGGGCCCCACTAGAAAATCTCTGCCAGGCCCACAAGTGATACATACATATGGCCTTATGAGAAATAACTTTCATTAATTTAAATTTCCTAAATGATAATTTACAACTTAGTTTTAATAAGTATCCTATCAAAGTTGATTTTTTTTTAGTAAAAAACTATTTAAAACATTTGCAACCAAAAAAATATTTACTTTTTTTTAAAATATAAAAAATCTGTTAAAAACTTTCAATCCATAAAAAAAAATTAAAATTTGACCGAAATTACAAGTGCTTATAATTTATTATTTTTTTTTTCTAGTTAAATAGATGGTATTTAAAGTCCTTTATTTTTTAACCACAAAGGAAAAAGAAAAAAAAATGAAATAAAAGAGAAAACAGATTTTTTTTGTTAATTTTTTTTATGAAGCTCTCTCATTTTACATAAGATTAAAATCTTCTTTTATTAGTGACTGATACGACAGTATCATATTATAAAAAAAGACATAAAAATAAAATTAGTACAGTGAGTCATCTTATAATTATTTTATATTTTTTTCCCTCCTGTAGTGTAAGGTAACAAGATCCAAATTCTTTTGCCAGAATAGACCGTATTGTCTCCATGTTTCTTAGGCCCCTGAGCTGACATAATAGTAAAATACAAAAGCATCACAATTCACAAGTCACAACCTGTTCAACTTTGTTCTTTACTCCTTTTCTTAATCATTCATAGTTATATGCTCAAATAGATTAACATGAACTGTGTAGACAGAGAAAGAGAGAGAGAGAGAGAGTGAGACATCAAAAGATTCCTTTTTCTTTTGCTTGAAAGAAAATGAGTGTTTCTTTGACTGTGATGACCTTCAATCTCCATGATGATGATCAAGAGCAAGAGAGTTGTAATTCATGGGAGAAGAGAAGGGACATGTGTTTAAGCGTTATCACCAGTTACTCACCCATCATCCTCTGTACCCAACAAGGTTGTTGGAACATGAACATGAACATGATTTTTTTTTTCTCTACACACTCATCTCTAATGATCTTGATTATGATATGGGTTAAGGTTGCTTTGTGTGCTTTTTTTCTTTGATCTTGGTTTTGGTTTCTGGATCCTTCATTGGCTTTCAATATTCAATTAATGCTTTGATTTGGAGATTTTTTGCTTTGCTTTTATTTGTGTAACAATGCTTTTAGCTTGCTCCTTTCCTTTATCCATATAGATACTTGATCTGTGTTCTTTCCCATGACCATGTCATAAGTTTTTTGCTTTTATTATTAATCTGATTTTAGTTTGTTGATTTCTTTCTCTGCTTTAACTTGAACCCGGATTCAGGACTGAAAGCACAATTGGATTTTCTTCAGCAGGGCTTGGCAGGTAATTGCGTGCTTTTTCACAAGCATTTTCTATCTCAAATGTATGTGGCAATAAGGAGTATATGGTGCTAGGTATGAAGAAAATATTTCATTAAGCTGCTGTTATCTATGGACCTACTTAAAACTAAAGTTGTTCAATAATGCTATCCACTAGGATGTGCTTATGTAATGCCTGCATCATAGACAATTGGATTATGCTAAAATGGGTATATACTGTGTAGTTCATTGAAAAGTGTCAGTGTGTGGTAGAGAAACTATACATGCTAATAAGCGAATCCTCTGATGAGTGTTGGTGAGCTTTATCAGGATTTTTTACTTATGTTGAAATGATCTAATATCTGAAATGCTAGCTTGTTCAAATAACAATCTTGAGTACTTAGTGAACAAGCACGGCTGTCTATTTCTTGTTTTTGGAATTAATTCTGTGTATTTCTGGCCACTTATCTTATTTCCTAGTTAATTCTTTAATTTGCTTTTCTTGTGCTAAAATTGAAAAGTTTTAGTTAAAATTAATTGGCTTCATTTGCTTATAAACATGACATTTATGTTCCATGTTGGATTCCAGACTACTGTAGGTAGTAACTTGGCTTCTGAATGTAGTGCTTCTTCTACTTTAATAAAAATAATCAGGTTATGATCAGTTTGGCATATCACGAAAAGGGCCCCAAGACACTACTGATGAACATTGCACCATCTTCTATGATAAAGATAAGGTATTAGATTGTTTGAGTATTACTAGAATAATTTTTAGAATTTAACATGTTGGAGAATAACTTGATTGATAGCTGTTAGTCTTTGCTTAAATGAAGGTAGAGCTTGTGGAAGGTGGAACCTTTTGGTTGTCTGAGTCTCCCTCTGTACCCGGAAGCATGTCATGGGGTTCCCAATTTCCTTGCATTGCAACATGGGCTATATCCTTGTTTGTGATTATTTAGAAAACCAATGCCAACCTCATTTGTTTTCAATTTTTTTATTTTTTAAGACACTTAGTTGAGAAAATCTTTGTTTCTTTGACATGATGTCCACACATTTCAACTTAAAGGGGTTGAGCCCCCAGGATTTTCATTTCAGATAGTGAATACAAACATGGACAAGTTCAGTTCTCGAGCACGCAGAAAAAGCGCTTTACTCACATGGCAGCACATTGCATCCTTGCCCCCTAGCCTGCCAGTTGTGTACTGTGGAGGATTCAACACACAAAAGGAATCAACAACTGGACGCTTTCTTCTTGGAAGATCAAGGTCTTTCCTTAGTACATAACTTTTCACTTGATAGTTATTATCATTTTTCAAGTATATATCATGCTACTTATTACTAGGAGCTCAAAGTTCATATTTCTAGGATAAGTATTGCTCTGTGCTATGAGCTTTTCTATTCATGTGTGTTCGGATTAGCTTTCAATTATACAAAATCAAGTTGAAGGCCAAAGCAACAAATAGTTGCTTCAACTTTTTCAATTTTCCACGACGATTTTGGTGGTCAAAATTGATTCCAGGAGGTATCCGAACACACTATAAGATGGATGGATAAGTAGTGATTTGTGTAACCATTTATCTATGCATGAAATGGAGTTGATCAATAGTTTACTTTTATTGAATGCAGAGAGCATGGTGCAGTAGGGGACATGTGGGATGCATGGCCTTGTGCCCATGTGAGGAAAAATGCATCCTTAGTCCGCACTTATCATGGATTCAAGGGTACTCTTATGTGCTTCTACACTTTCATTCTAAGCATTACTATACTACTATTGTGCCATTATTACTAAGTGTGTTATATGGTGTGGTTAGGTAACAAACAAGGAGCTCTTGAAATCCTAGAGTTAATTTTTAGAGCCCTTTGCCTCTGCTGGGATCGCCAAACACAGGATCTCCACATTGATTGGGTCCTTTTCAGAGGTAGATCTCTAATTCCAGCTTCAAGTGAAGTGGTGAATGATAACATTGATGGGTGCTATCCATCCTCCCATTATCCTATATTTGCTGAGTTTATGCTTCCCCACACAGTAAGGATGCTGGAACCACCAGTGCAACAAGGATAATTTAAATTCTATTTTTCTTATACTTTTTGGTTCCCCCTTCTCTCCCTTGAGTAATGTGTTTCCCACTTTCTATCATGAATGTCTTCTTATTAGCAAAATTAAGTATCAAGAACACACTGCCTCCATACCAGAGGATCATGTATCAAACACAATCCAATAGCTTGTCAATTGTAACTTGTAAGTTATTTGTGCTGTTTCTTTTTCTCTAATGAGCTTTTTTATTTGAATAGGTTCTGACATTTCTGAAATCTAAGCAGCGATCAGTTCAAAAGGTGAATAAATGACATAAAAGTGTTTGTTATACATTGTTAGATTACCTTCTCATTTCCCCCTCAAAATACACTGTTTAAATTCTTGAATGAAGCAATTGCTACAATACAACATTGTCCCTGAAGGGGTGCTGCTTAATAAGGTTGCAACCTCATGTGGTGAAGGCTAAGTAAACACCAGATAGATAGGCACGGATATCAGATTGCTAATTCGGTTAAGAGCATGTTAGGTAGTCCAATAATTAATTAGGGGTGTTCATGGGTCGGGCTGGGCCAGGTTTGGCTAAACCCATTACCCAACCCGATCAAAATTTTACGGGTTGGGTTGGGTCGGATTTGTGCAATTTTATTGTGAAATCCGAACCGAACCAACACGTTCACAAACGGGTTGGGTTGAGTTGGATTAATCGGGTCTGAACTTTTAAAAATATTGTTTATTTTGTAAAAATTAGAATGTTTTAGAACAACAATTTGTTTTTGCCTAGAGCTTTGCAAATATATAATGACTACATACCCTCCAAAAAGATCAAATTGTGACAATATTTGATTAATAAAATGAATGGTTTCAATGTTAATACAATATTTTATTTTAGATAGAAATAAACTATTATATTAGCATATGAAAACATAAACAAAATTAAGACAAAAAATAAAAACAACAACTAAAAAAAGAAATATAATTCATGTGTGGTTAAAAATTAGCAAAAAAAACTCTGATTTTATGTATTTCTTAATTTAATAATATATATAATAAATTTAATTTCATGTTACGGGTCGGGTTGAGTCACGGGTTCAAAATGCAGAACCCGTTACCCAACCCGTACACTGACGGGTTTAAACGGGTTGGGTCGGATTTGACCCAAACCCTAAAAAAATCCAAATCAAACTAATTGGGTCGGGTTGGGTTCACAAGTTACCCGTACCCGTGAACACGCCTACCAATAATTACCAATATGATCTTGTCACAAGTAGGATTTGCATATCATAACAAAAAAAATTATTTGTTGGAAAATAAAATATGGATATACTTTTAAAAAAAATGTTGTATGCATACATAAAAATAATTAACAATTTAATTTTATGGGTTATCAAACTTAAATATTATCAAAAGATGATATTATTTGAGTGAAATAATTTTAAAATTTTATTAATTCAATTACTCAAATAAGTTACTCTTTAATTTATATATAAATTATTTGTCTATAATTTATTCATCAATCTTTGGAATTTGTTCCAAATTCCTTAGATGATACAACGGTTGAAATGCAGCATAACCCAAAGGATACAGAAGTTACCCCTATGGTTCGAAGGGATTTGCAAGTTCTATCTTGCCTCTGGGGAGATGTTGTTGAAGAAGATGAAGAGCATGGAAATGTGCGAGGTGAGGCTTTGGATCCAAGTGATCAAGATGGCTTTACAGTGGTTGTTTCTAAGTCGAGCAATAAGAAAAAAAAAAAAAGCAGCAGCAACATAAGCTAACCCGTAACAGGGTTGGTCCAAAAAACTTTGCTTGATAAATGTTTTATTTTGGAACGCTAGAGGAGTTGCCAATCAGGCAACTCAAACGTACATTAAACAATTATGTAATGATCACAAACCATATTTTATTTTTCTGGCTGAACCATGGACGCATTTTGATAAGGCCTCCTTATTTTGGAGGAAACTTCGTTATAAATTTTTGTTGTAAATAATAGGGGGTCTTTAATTACTTCCTAATTTGTGGGTCCTTTGTGTAGAACATCTTGTTCTTGTTTTCATTGCATCATTGGGCCAGTAGATATCATTTTCCATTCGTCTGGAGAATCAAGATATATTTCTTTCAGCGATTTATGCTAGTACAAGCTATCGTCTACGTAGACAACTATGGTTGGACCTAGCATCTTTGCAGGTTACACAGGTGATTTTAATGTTGTCATTGGTGCCCATGAAAAAAGAGGAGGGCGTCTTCCTTCTTCTATTTCATGTGAAGAGTTTCGAGCTTGGTCTGGCAGTTGTAGTTTGGAGCACATTTCGACTTTGGGTGCTGAGTTCACTTGGACAAATGGTAGAAAAGGAACTAATCATATCGACATGCACCTTGATAGAGCAATCTGTAGCCAACAATGTTTCGATTTCTGGAATAATATCTCTTGTAATGCTTTACCGAGATTTAGTTCTGATCATGTTCCTTTTCTCCTTCTTTTCCAAAAAAGAGATCATACATTTGCATCACCTTTTCGTTTCCTGAAAATGTGGCTTTAGCATAATGACTGTGAAAGAGTTGTTTCTGAAGTATGGATAAGAATATTGTGGGGTGCCCCATGTTTGTGCTTTTCCAAAAGCTTAAGATGTTGAAATCTGAACTTAAAACAAGGAATAAAGCCGTTTTTGGAGATGTTCACTCTAAGGTTCGAAGTGCTATGGAAAAGCTGGATCAAATCCAGAAGTGTATTCAGGAACAAGGCTTTTCAGATGTATTTTATGAGGAAGAGGCTAAGGCGCATTTGGAGCTCCAACAAGCTTTATCCATTCAAGAGTCCTTCTAGAAGGATAAAGCTCGAGTAGCTTGGCACTGTGAGGGGGACAGGAACATGACCTTCTTTCATAGAATTACAAAAATTCGACGAGCCACTCAACAAATTACAGCTTTGCACCATAATGGTTCCTTAATTGATAAGCAGATTCACCTAGAGGAAGCTATTGTCTCATATTTTTCTGATCTTTATGCATCCGAAAATGACTGCCAGAAAAATGATCTTATTGCGCATACAATTCCTTTTATGGTTGATTCAGCAGATAACGAGTTCTTAACTGAAATTCCATCCTTTATAGAGGTACGTGATGTTGTCTTTAACTCTAATGGTGATGGTGCCCCTGGCCCGGATGGCTTTGGGGGCCATTTCTTTCAACATTTTTGGCACATAGTGGGGTGTGGATGTGTATAACTCGGTGAAGCAATTCTTTACTCAAGGTTGGATGTTGCCAAACCTGAATTCAAATCTTGTTGTTTTAATACCTAAGTCCCCAGATGCAGATGCAGTGGAAAAATTTAGACCTATAGCTCTGGCAAATTTTCACTTTAAGGTTATTTCTAAAGTGGTAGAAGATAGGTTGTCAAAGATTGCTCCTAAGTTAATATCTCCACAGCAATGTGGCTTTGTGAAGGGGCGCCATATAAGTGATTATATTGGCACATCTTCGGAAGCCATCAATTTGCTCAATCATAGAGCGTTTGGTGGTAATATTGCAATTAAAATTGATATTCGCAAAGCGTTCGACACTTTGGATTGGGGATTTCTTTTAAAGGTATTGGAGGCTTTTAGCTTTAACTCAATCTTTTGTCATTGGATCAAGGTGATACTTCACTCAGCAAAGCTCTCCTTTTTGGTTAATGGAAAACCTGTGGGTTTCTTTGCTTGCAAACGAGGAGTGAGGTAAGGTGATCCTCTGTCACCCATCATTTTCTGTTTGGCAGAGGAAACACTCAGTAGGGGCATCTCTTTGTTAATGAACAATGGTTTGATGAATTGTATGTCTGCTCCTAGGGGATGTAAGGTTCCTAGTCATGCTCTCTTTGCGGATGATATTATGATATTTTGTAGGGGCAGAAGAGGACACTTCAGAATTTAATGCAATTGTTTAAGATGTATGGTGAAGCCTCTGGCCAGTGGTTAAGTGTAACCAAATGCATATTCTATTATAGACACTTATCAGCTGCAAGAGTATCTGCTATTAAATCTGTACTCGGGTTCACAGAAGGATCTCTTCCCTTTACTTACCTCGGGGTCCCTCTTTTTCAAGGTAAGCCAAAGAAATGTTTCAAGCAACCTTTAGCAGATAAAACAAAAGCTAGATTAGTCTCCTGGAAAGGCTTACTTTTATCCTACATGGGGAGGGTGGAATTGGTTAAATCTACTATTCAGGGTATGATGCTGCACAACTTTTTCATTTATTCTTGGCCCTCTGCGCTTTTGAAGCATGTGGACTCTTGTATTCGTAATTTTATATGGACTGGAGACGTTCATAAGAGAAAGCTAGTTACTGTTAAATGAGACAAATTATGTGCTCCTTTATCAGCTGGTGGTTTGGGGATACGACCTTTAAAGAGTATTAAGAGAGCTGCTATTCTTACTCTTGGATGGAGATTGATTACTTCTCAAGGGATTTGGGCAAAGCTGGTCAGAGAGCACTATTTATTCAGGAACTCGTATGTAAAATCCTCCATTTGGCCTGGAATTCGTGACTGGATGTCTACTATTCATGAGAAGGTTTACTGGAATCTTGGTGATGGTAAATTGATTAGGTTCTGGCATGACAGGTGGCTTACTTCTCCTATTGTTGAGACTGCCAACATTCCGGATGAAATAAGTAATCAACTTCATGCTAATGTATGTGATTTTATTGTCAATGAATCTTGGAATCTTCTTAAGGACATGGAGCTACATTTCCCAGATGTGTGTTTGGCTAAAAGGCAGATTATTATACCTTCTGTTCCAAAACAAGATGAAATATTGTGGTCTTCTACAACATCAGGAGAGTTTTCTTTCAAGGAGGCTTTTAAACATGTGCAGAATTCTTATCCAATGGTGGCATGGCATAAATTACTTATATGGAGGGATGTTATTCCTCCTTCTCGGTCTTTTCTGTATTGGAGATTTATTCATGGCAAAATTCCCAAAGATGATGTTCTTCGTAACAAAGGTTACATTATGGTTTCTGCTTGCTCTCATTGTGGCCTAGCTTATGAAACTATTGAGCATCTGTTTCTCTCTCGTCCTTTTGCATTGAGCATATGGCAGTGGTTGTGCAGTACCCTTCATCTTCATATTGATCTTTCTTTGCCTTTGAGCATTTTAGATGTTTGTAAAAAGCGTTTTAGTGTGCAGGCTACTGATGTTGTGGCTACAAGCATTGTGAATGTGATATGGTTTCTTTGGAGTAGTCAAAATTCAATTCGGTT
Source organism: Pueraria montana var. lobata (assembly GCA_026413185.1). Classification (NCBI taxonomy): domain Eukaryota; kingdom Viridiplantae; phylum Streptophyta; class Magnoliopsida; order Fabales; family Fabaceae; genus Pueraria; species Pueraria montana. The sequence goes on from CM048656.1 coordinate 38,806,485, forward strand.
TAAAAATGGTCTCATTTCTAAACGAGGCACTATCCATAATATTATTGCAGCTGTGGCTCTCTCGGGGAATTACTCTAAAGGTAGCATGTATTCAAATATGCAAGAATTTAATATTCTTAAATCGTTTTTTATTCAAGGGCATCCGCGTAAGGCTCCTTTCATTAAAGAAGTGATTTGGAGACATCCTGCTAAAGATTGGTTAAAAGTTAACACGGATGGTGCTGCTCTTGGAACTCCAGGCTTGGCGGCTTGTGGAGGGCTTTTCAGAGACTGCCATGGTGATTTTAAGGGTGGTTTTGCTTTGAATATGGGGGTTTCATATGCTTTTCATGCAGAATTAAATGTTGTTATGACAGCTCTGGATATTGCTCACACTCGGGGGTGGTCCTCTGTTTGGCTTGAAACAGATTCGTCACTTGTTGTATCTGCATTTGCGAACTCAAGACTAGTCCCATGGATGCTACGGAATAGATGGGAAAATTGTATGCAAAGGATTAGAACTATGTGTTTCTTAGTTACCCATATTTATAGGGAGGGAAATGGATGTGCAGATAAACTGGCTAATTATGGGATTTCTCATGTTAGCTTTAAGTGGTGGGATTTATTGCCTAGTCTTATTACTGACGATTTTCATCGTAGCAAGATTGGCTTGCCTTTTTATAGGTTTTCTTGATGTATTGTGTATCATGGGTTTGGTTTGGTCCCCCCATGTGCTCTTTGTATCTTTCATTCTTTTTATAATAAATAAGGTCTGCTTTTGCATAGGATTGAAACTGCCTTTGGTGCCAACCTAGTTGGGATCATTGGTATTTTCATTATGCTTGAGTATACCTAGCCTTTCATTAAAAAAATTTGTCTATAAAAATGTAGATATTAAATTTTTAAATAGTAAAAAGTACACGTGTTTGAATTAGGTGTGACAATCACTTATACTAATACCAACTTATTTTACAAAAGATGAAACAATAATAAAAAGAAAAATGACATCATTAACGCCTATAATGCAGTTTTTTTAATGAAAATTGTCCTCCAACAATATTTTCAACATCTGCAATTTCAAATAAAATAAAATGAATGTAATTATCAATAATAAAAACAGTTAAACTCATTTGATGAAACTTTAAATTATACCTAATGGAACAAATAAGATTAGACTTACTTTAAGTTCTAAAAGACTTCCTTGTGAAAGACTTCCTTGTATACAACATTTGAAGTTTCACTATTGGCATTCCCTTCCTTATCAACGCTAAGAATCTTCAAACCATGACACGAGGTAACTCTAGACATTGCAACATATAGTTGTCCATGCGTAAAAATAGGTTGTGGAAGGTAGATACTAACATGTTGAAGAGATTGTCCTTGACTCTTATTTATTGTCATCACAAAAGAAAGAGTGATTAGAAATTGTTTGCGCTGAAATCTAAAAGGAACTCTTATATCAGAAGGAGTCAACGATAACCTCGAAATAAAAACCTTTTGGCCAATATTGCTTCCTGAAATGGCCTTTGCTTTAATAACATAATTACCCATTTGGGTAATGATAAGTCGTGTACCGTTGCATAGTCCTGATGATTGATCAATATTTTTTAGCAACATAATAGGTACACCTATTTTTAGAGTTATCTTATGATTTGGTAGACCTGAAGCTGTTATTGAATTAAAAAATTCTAAAGTATGGATGTTGTCTTGCCAGTCAATTATTTCATTTTGAGAGCATGGTGTATCAAAACTCAAATAGTTTTTTGCCTCTCCTGGAATCAAAGACAACATATACTCATTGATGATGTCAACAGTTTCATTCTTTGGCGTTAGAATAACCATCTTTTGAAAAAAATGAAGGATCAGTAAAATTCTCCAAAAAACCTGGATAAGTCTCGTTAATTATGGAAGCAAACAGGTCTCCTGAATTTCTTATTAGCAAATCATTTGGAATTTCAATTATCTCATCTTCATCATTATCTTCACCAATAGTTCCCTCCCCAATACTCAACAACCAATCTGAAAATTGCTTCATTTGGTTCACATCAGATACTGAAGACGTAGTTTGAAGTCTCATGTTCTTGGTTAATGTCAAGACTTCACAAAATTGCCATAAATAAGATAATTAATGTTGGCATGGATAACCTCTTGTCTTGTTCCTTTTGGTATCACAAGAAGGATTTCTCTAAAATCACCTCCCAAGACAACTACCTTACCTCCAAAAGGGAGATTTTTTACTATTATTTTTAGAATAAACGAAGAATATATCTAAAAGTCTTGTCAACAATTCAAAACAGTGTTTGTGCATCATTGGAGCCTCATCCCATATAATTAACTTCGACTTTATTATCAATTCAGCCAAAGGACTACCTTGCTTAATGTTGCAAGTAGAATCTTCATTAATATTTAATGAGATTGCAAACCTTGAATGTGTTGTCCTCTATCTAGCAGCGCTGCTATTTCACTTGTTGCAATTGTGAGGACAATATCTCATTTTGATCTTATAGCTGTAGAGATGGCTCTCCAAATAAAAGTTTTTCCTGTACTCCCATATCCATAAATGAACAATCCATCACGATCTTCAACAACATGCACAATTATTTTGTTGTATATTTCCCTTTGTCCAAAAGTCATTGTAGAGATGCTTATCATAATTAAGCTCATCATGGATTAGTCTATTATGAGATTCAAATATGAATGACATATCTGGTAGAGGCATGCTATGAAAATCACACAAACTTCTGTTGTTGCTTTGTAATAATTTTTCTATCTCAACCAAAGCAAAATTCTTCAACTCTTCATCAGTCAAAATCAAATCAACAGTAAATAAAGTCATTCAAATATCAATGCATGTAATACAATATAATAGAAAGAAAATATTTGTATTTTATTATATTTTGCTAATAATTTGAATTAAAATTACTATAATTAAGAAGATAGGTTCTTTGTCTCTGCAATATGTCATCACTTAAATAATGCCAAGTTTTACTCCAAATCAATTCCGGTTAAGCAAGTTGATTTGACACCAATAAAGTTGCAAAAAGCTTTCTCAAGTAATGGGCAATACCCCAATGGCTTGATTCTATTATTCTATCAATGTATTCTCTTTCGTCATCCAACAAACTCATTGCATAGCAAGCATCTTTAAAGGTCTCACATACAACATTGTTTATTGTCCTTATATCTTGGAATGATTGCGTTCCTTTGGCATAATTAAGCAAATTCCTTAAGTAATACAATTCACCACCACCTGCAAGTACAAAAGATGCTTAAGTAACACAGATGCATTAATATTAAAAAAAATAGAGTAATTAATTAATATAGTTCACCACTACCTGGATGAACAAAGTGCAACCTTCCAACTGTGAATCCTCTCTTTTTGTTTCCAAACAAACATTGAAGGAAATTGACTATGTGCCAGATGCCTTGCTTCTAAATATTTTTTATTTGCTTCTATCCATGACATAAATTTAGATTTTTCACTATTAGGTTTGTTGAGAGCATCATCTATCCGATTGTTATCATTTAATACAATCATATGTTCACCGGGTAACTGAAAAAACAAATGCTCAACAGAAGGTTCTCTATAATTTATGTCAAAAGCAAACAACTTTTAGGCTGCTTTGTAACACCCTCAATTTTACTATTTTACCATTTGTAAATATTTTTATATAAATATTATGAGAAATGATGTACTGTATTTTATAGAAACTTTCTGTACCTATTTTCATAATAAAATTAATACAGTGCTATTCAGTAAAATTTTCTAAGTCTTTTAATACTTTTGTTTATACATAAAATTCTTGTTGACCGGACAGTTGTGTCAGACAGCTGTCCAGGATAAGATTTTCCAGTATAACATTTTGGATTAAACTGTACTCTAATAAATCAAGAATTTAATGTAGATTTAAAATATATACAGTTGAGAAATGAATTACTTGTTGACTGGACCGTTGTGTCTGACGGCTGTCCAGGATAAATTTTCAAGTGTAAAATTTTGGACTAATCTGTAACTTAATAAAAAGGTACTTGAATATAGATGAAATATATATACAGTTGAAGAATCAAAATGCTAGTTTCGAATTATTAGAATTTTCTGAGAATTAGGACTCTAAGGAATTATTACGGTAAAATTTTAAGGTAGAAAATTAAGATAAAATCTATATGACATCTATAGAATTATCTATTAATTATTACATACTTAGAATAATTATTAAAATTGTTTAACTAAGAAAAAGAAAAATAAAAGTATTAACCAATCAAAATTTGACAAATTGACATTTCTAATGTAATTAAATTAAGCTAATTAGACCTTGATTAAGAGATAGTTAAGACACTACCCCAAGATTTTTGATAGTGAGGAATTTAATGGTGGTGTTAGTTTCTTCAAATTCTAATTAGTTTGTAAGATAATTAAAAAGCCCTAGAATTTTCTAGAAAATGCTACTTTTTCCTATTTTTTTTTTACTAATTAAACAAAGCAAAAAGCAAACCACACAAGGCACCAAGTTGAACGTCCAAGTGGGCTGAATTCTGGCCAAAATTAGCTGCCCAAAGCACTGCAGTGGACGTGTGGTGTTTATTAAATTTGGTGCAGAAAATTTTGTTTATAAAAGCATAAGACAACCAAAGATAAAGAAACCAAAAAGCTAGTTTTTCCTTTCCCACAAACCGTGAGCTTCTAAGGCAGCTACAGCCCCCATTTCACTTCATCTTAAACTCCATTTTCTCTTCATCTTAGTTTCTAAATTCAAGAAAGAAACCCATCTCACCTTTCCCCCTCATCCAATTTCAATCGGCCAAAAAGGAAAGAATTAGAAGAAAACTCTAAAAATTTCAAGAAACCAAGGGAGCAAGGGAGAAAAGGATTCAAGGGATTTCTTCATCAAACTAAGGATTCTAGGTAAGGATCATGGCATTTAATTTCAATTTAGACCACTTGGAATGTAGAAAAACATGTCTTGATGTTTAAATTCAAGAATTGATCAAGAGCCATGAAATTGAATTTGGGGCTTATATAAATTTGATGTTAGAAGTGTGAAATTGGTGTTTGATGTAATGTTTGATTGATATTGATGATGTGTTATGATTGAATTGAACTTTGATTGGTTTGTTTGTGATTGAAATTGCTTGGTTGATTTTGAGATGTTGGAAATTTTGAGAAAAAAATCATTCACGGCCATGAAGGAATTGAAAGGGTGCTAGGTGGAAATTTTTCAAATGACCAAGGGTAAAATAGTCATTTCACATGTAGGGACACATTGGGAATTTTAGAAAAAGTTTAAGGGCATTTTCGGCAATAATTAAAAAGTATAAGGGTAATTAGGTAATTTCACATTTAGAAGATACAATTGGAATTTTATAAAAAGATTGAGGTTAATTAAGTAATTTCACATTTAGAGGACACAATTGGAATTTTATAAAAAGATTGATGATAATTAGGTAATTTCATAGATTCTAGAACAATTAGGGACATATTTGGAATTTCATAAAAAGATCAAGGGCAAAATGGGAAATTTTAGAAAATAGTAAGGATAATTTGGTAATTTCACCCTTTGAGGGCAAAATTGGAATTTTAGAAAAAGATAGGGGTATTTTAGTAATTTCCATAGTAAAGAATAATTGGCATTTTTAGTAAAAGTTTAGTAATTTTTCCTAGTAAAGGACTAGTTAGTATTTTATTAAGGTATTGATGTTATGATGCAAAATAGTGAATTTTTATAAATTTTATGTGATTGATTAATATTAATTATTTGTTTATTAGTATCATTGTCATATTGCATACGTTTGAGTTCTTGGAAAATACAAAGATTTCAAATGAGAAATGAGTATTTTTGGGGGAATTGATTTCCAGGACTGTGTTGACTGACCGGACTGCGGTAGTCATGTATTTGAAAATATGATTGAGATTATGAACAGAGAACTGTGTTGACTGACCGGACTGCGGTAGTCATGTATTTGAAAAGATGATTGAGATTATGAACAGAGAATATGATAGTCCTGAGAAATGGGTGAGCAGAGTAAGTTAGACAGGACCGTATAGTCTGTGATTATATAGTCTGTGGGGTGAAGGATATTGGCAATTCCACAGAGGACCGTAATCTGGAGCGCAGATACTGTCGTGGTGGCCTTCCTGGGTATTCTGACCTCCTAATTCTGTCTAGTTTATTCGCGTTTAGTAGGGGCTGATAGTTGAATTACATGAGGTAATGGTAGGCCAGTTACTTACTAAACACTCAAAGGGGAAGTCTCCATGGAGCAGGGTCAAAAATGATTTTGAGTCAAAAATTGCATTTGCATAAATCATATTGCATTTAATTATGTGTGAGAACGGTTAATTTGTATCGGATATGTATATGCTTGAAATTGTTTTAATTGTATGAGAAATTAAATGCCTGATCCGGTAATGCTGTCCCCAGATTCTAGGGGAGTGTGAATTGCAGGTATTTTGAAGATTAATTAGAAGTTAAAGATGCAGATATTTTCCAGAGCTATAGGAATGGGTGTTTTTGGCTTTAGATACTTTTGTATTAATTAGAAATAAATTGGTAGTAGTATTTTCTGTAAATTTTAATAATGTAAATTATAATGACAAACTTTAAATTTTAATGGAATGTATTTATTTTAATGGTAAATTCTTTTTATAGATTTTAGATGGAAATTAATTAATTAGAAGGGGGGTTACATGCTTCACATGAGGATAAATATCTACAATCATAATACAACTTGATTTCATCAATGCATCTTTGTTGTTGATCTGTTGCACTTTGGTAGAATGTTGCAGTAACACGATATTGACCTTTGTTGACATATTTGAAAAGATACTTGATAGAACGTGACTGGTTACATCATTCAACATTGATATGAGCATTGTACCTCAAGAACAAATATTTATTGTAAGGAACAACAAATCTATTATCAATTAGCAAATCTCCCTTCTTAATTGCTCTACCATTGTCCCTTCTTCTGTATAAAAGGTATCCGTCATCACTAATTGTAGTACTGTCAACAAATTTCTTAGGAAAATGTTTTGAGCATTTACCATTTTGCATGCATGGAGATTTTCTATTTTGAATACCACATGGGCCATGAATCAGTAGTCATGATACAACTCCAAATAGGGCAGAATCAATTCTTTCATCAGAAATTTCAGCAGATATGACTTTATCAATATAATCAAGGGATTGATATTTGAACTCGGATGCAGAAATATCAAAATGTGTGAATAAGGTAATCCACGTTTATGAAATTCTATTGTGTAAAGCACTACACATTCAAAATATAACATGTTCAATTAGTTGATCAATAAAGCATGTATAAAGCATAAATTTCATATTTTATTTCTATATATCTAAAGTATATATAAATGCAATTTTTTTTTTGGTTGAAAAAGACATGTTTATATAAATTAAAATGATATAAAAAGTATGAAATATATATATATATATATATATATATATATATATATATATATATATATATATGTGTGATGAGGGATCAAATTACATCGGTGTAACTTAAACAACTATTACACCATCAATAACTTGATACAGAATGCGATTTTTATCGATCCAACTGTTGAATTATATCTACATATTACTAAGATTATCTGTGTCAAATTTTGTCCAAATTAAACAATAATAAGAAAGTAATCAAATGATCCATATTTTAGTATATTTTAAAAAGTTTATATTACGTCAATTTTAATCTGTATGAATGAGGTAGCAAATAATTTTGGATTAATATGAAATTTTGTATATATGATCTATGTGAAAGGAACTTTCAATCTAACGGTGGGTTTTAAGAAAACATTATCCAGTTAAAAGTTATTGAATGGTGTAATAGTTTATCAAAGTTACACTGGTGTAATTTGATCTCTCTCTCTCTCTCTCTCTCTCTCTCTCTCTCTCTCTCTCTATATATATATATATATATATATATATATATATATATATATATATATATAAACATCTATTTATATAAAGTTAATAAATAATTGAAAAAAAAAACTATATAAATATTGAATATTGTAAAGGTAACACTCATGCATGTTATATGTTAACAATTTACAACAAGCTTTAACCTTTCTAAATACATTTCCTTGCTTTATGTCCTTAATCAAATGATCAAGTTTAATCTTGAAAACATGACAAACTAAGTCTGGTCTATCTGTTGCTTGAAGCCCTTGTTTTGTTAAAACTCTTTGTAATTCTAGCCATTTTTTATTGCATGTAAATGTGATGAACAAATCTGGATATCCAGCCCATCTACAAAGTGCCATAACATCATGATAATTTTGAAATAGATAGCGTGCACTACATGTAAAAGTTTGACGGGCTCCCGCCATAAATTTGGAAACGGTAAGCGTCCAACAAAGATTTTCTTCTAAAGTCATAGCTCTATGGAAATGACAATGAATGTAGGATGAGTAGAATATCTTCAATGCAAGTAATAGTGTAACACCCCTTTTTACTATTAAAGATTTTCTTATTAATTAAGAAATTTGTGAAGTAATTCGATATCCAATTATTGAAAATAGCCTTTATAATTCGGGAAGATTTGTTTTTCCTTTAAAAAGGTTGTTACTTAAAACTCCGAACAAAAATCATCCATAATAACTTATTAATATATATAAATTCCTTTTAATGAAATATCAGTCTTAATAAATCAAACTCATTTTATAAGACATTAACTTCGATGCAAACCATAAAACATAACAAAATCTTCTTTAATTAAAAACATCCTTAAATCCAGCATTATACTATTCTATTACACCGAATATATTCATGCATTTACCTTCTTGGAATTTAACACATTATTCATTTGAGCCACGTATAAAGAGTTGTACATCATAATATTAAAACCAAGTCTACCCCTTTTTATACAAGAAAGTACTAAGACTCAGAGCAGTGACTCAATGAAAATTTCAAAATACCCAAGTAACATCCTAGAAGGATCATCTTCTTTCTCTTAAAACATCCACTCGTGTTCACAGTGCTTGTTGTAGCCTTTCGTTCCATCTTTGTTGTCTGCATAAGATCATTTGTCTAAATCTGAAAAAAAATAAAGGCGTATGGAGTGAGTCTCTCTCCTCCTCTAAACCAACAACCAAACGACCTTCCGGTCTCAAACAAACATACAATATCAACCACTTCACAGTGGTGCTCTCACGAGTCTCACTCGAAACCTATTCGTTTCCACAACTATTCTTGTAAATTATTTCACACTGGCCAGCTGCCACTGGAACTTCCAGAACTCAGTGGTCTTACATATTTTTGAGTTAGATGACTGTTGGGAGTACACCTCTCACCATGGTACTATGGCGGGCTCTCACCAACCGATGATGGCTCGTATTTTTGTCAGGGTGGCCGAGTCAGCTATGTGATCTATCGTCACAACTCAGTGCCTTACCCTCCAAGGTCAACCTGCCTTACGATCATCTCCCAGGTACCAACTGTGGTCATCCATTACTCCGAGGACTGATTCCTCAACACTCTCTCACAGAGTTTATTTTCTTTCTTCATCGCATGTGGGTTTCCCGCTGCACATGGTACAGGTGCGGACGAATTGACGCCGAGCTAAAGGTACCACCTCTACGCTCACATATGCATATATAAATAAGGACTTTGCCTTTATCGCTACATCGTAACGATCTCATCACCTCAAGTGACGCGTCATTCGCAATCCGACCTTGGTTCACAGATAACTCGCAGCTGAAATATCCCACGCGACCTTTCACAGGTTTGTGTGAGCTTTTCTACCAAAGGTACTCGACGGCGGTCCTCAATCAACATATGTCCCAGACATACAACACGGAGATCAAACTCCCCCACTATCACAGTGGTTAAACATTACGACCCCATCATCTCACAAGCACAATGCTCACCGTAGATAAAGCCTCCACACGACCTGTCTCACAATTATCCGTTCAAGCTTTGTCCACAAACAAATCCGTTCAACCGTCTCACACGACTTAGCGTTGGAGGTTCTTTCCTCCTTTCGATTCTCACCACGATTCAGACAATCACAGTTCACAAACTTTCAAACACATGTGCGTATCGCACTTTACCCAATCATGACCCACATCATGATTCTTAACTGTCTTACTTAGTTTTATGGAAATCCTCACCCACTCTCACATTTTATGCTTACTTCATTCATTTTGTCCAAATCCATGCAATGGTCCTAAATTCCTTTCTAAGTCCAAACATTCGGCATCCTCCATGTGCATAGGTAATTCCTAATTACTAATCCATAATGTTATTAAGTTCACACTCTTAATTATAGTTGATTCACTATTGCTCATAGTGAATATTATTGATTACTAGAATGACCTTCTAGTATTCACAAATGTACTCCATTTGGAGTTCATTTGCTCCCACACAAGAATGAAAAATTCTCGTTCCCACAATCAACAAACCATCACAAGCAATTCACATGCACAAACAAATTCCAGCACTATTTGCCCGAGGATCACATTCCTCCCGGTCTCCAATTCACAGTTAATAATAGAACAATCATTAATAATCAATAATTCAATAACTCAACATAATCCATTAAACAACATCATACACACATTTTCTATAGGAATTTCCCTTTTGAGGTGAAATATCCATTAGCAAGTCCAACGAATGACATTAGGCATAATTACGAAATCACTTAATTAATTTTCATGCATATACTTATAGCTGTACATACATACCAAAAATTATTTGACCTAGCAAATTAACTTAGAATTTCGTTAAATTTTACAGGAACATAATACATCACATATATTTCATCATATAAATTTATCTCACGAAAATTTAACCCACAAATATTATTTTTGAATTAAAAACAGTATCTGTACATGCTCTGTAAAACACAATTCCCTATTTTTAGAAAATAGCATATCAAATTCTTTTTATGTGAAATTTTACATAGAATATCTCCAACATGTGGATCATCACATATAATTTCCTCAGTATAAAAAATCCACCAAAAATATCTTTTTGAATTTTTAAAGCATTTCTGTCTCAGAACATAGTCTCCCATATAAAAACATAAATAATTACCAAAAATGCCTATAAAATTCCGATAAAATTCACAAATATTCCACATAATCCAAATAAGGTTACAAAGTTTTCTCATAGCCAAATTCGTACAAAAAGGATATTTTCCCCATTTAAATTCTCCACTGTCCAGTTTTCATTTTTCACAATAATAATTTTCTAAAATTACTTCCCGACTTTTCCTAACCTTGAAAAAATTCAGAGATGACCCTCATGATACATAAAATGAACGTATGGTTCCAGTTTTCCAAAATCGCTTCCCAAAATTCTTGTAAAAATCAAAACAGTCCCATTCTCAAAATTAACAGTTTTCAAAAATAATTCCGGTAAAAATAGTTACAGTGCTCAAAAAAATCTGAGAAAAATACCACGACATCCAGAGGCATCAAAACATAGGAAAATATATTTATATCATCAAAAACATGCACGAAAACCGAGACGAAAAATCAACACAGTCACAGGACCCAAATCACAAGTAGCTTATTTCGGGTTTTCAAAATTATTTACAGACTATCAACAACAGCTACAATCCATATTTAACAAGAAAATAAGGAAATAGCTTAGGGAAAAAAAAGAAACCCCTCCATACCTCGACGAAATCGAAATCCAATCGGTGGGTATTGAAGCTCTTGAATTCTTCTTTAACATATCCGAAAATGAACGGTGAAAGATGAAAATTGATGCTCCAAAACTTAGAGAGAAGATGCAGAGAGAAGGAGCACGGAGAAGACGGATGAAAGGAACGAAGAAAATGAGAGAACAAGCCAAGTAGTTCACGTTAAGAGGGGTGTAAAATTTGGTATTTTGCTATCTGCACCAACCCTTCCTCTAAGGACACCCCTCTTCTCTTTTTTTTTTTTTTTTTTCTACAACTTACGGAACTCACGTAAAAGTTTTAAAAATCCTCAAAATAATACTAACTATATTTTAATTACTCAAACATATCTTTTCTTATTTAAAAGAAATAAATTCCAATTAAATCATAACTTAATCATACAAATATATATTTATTGAGTTGTAATTTTTTAGGGTGTTACAAATAGCAATAGCTCGTATCCATGGCTATGTTTAAATAGAAAAGATTTATTTATGACTGTAATCAATCAATCAAAAATTGCTAGAAAAAAATAGATTTATTCATTTTTCCTTGCATAATCTGTGCATATATTATTAGAGAAATATGAAACAAATATATTAACAAAAATATGAAGTTATAGTGCAAAAAATAAATTTATTTATTTTTCCTTGCATAATCCATGCATATGTAAAACTCCTTTAAAACCAGATAATTAAAAGCATTTAATTGGAAATTAAAATGGGTTTATTAGTGGGTATAATTACAATGTGTAAACAAAATCTTCGATAAAGATTTTTAATTTTTAATATATATATATATATATATATATATATATATATATATATATATATATATATATATATATATATATATATATAAACATGAATGTTAAATATAATATTTCCATGATGTTATTTAATGAATGTAATTAACATATTTGGAAATAAAAAAAATGTCGAGAATATTGATGCATATGATTAGCATTATATTTGGGCCAAATATTATAACATTTTTTTTTATTTGTGCCAAATATTATATTTTAGTGCCGAATATATCATTAATTTATTTGTTCCAATATTATAAGGATGCACGTATATTATTAATTCATTCATATTCATCATAAAAATAATAAATTAATATGACTCATAATAAATTATTTCAATCAAGCATTTAATTCAAGCAATATGATGATTAAAAATTGATTGTTAAATTATGAATTAATTGATTGTTACGTTATGATGTAATTCAAATTGATTGTTACAATAGCTAAGTAGTATGGAATAGGACAATTCTGGCAATGGAGTTTCAAATTGATTGTTACGTAACATTGGCTCCAAATTGATTGTTTCATCCTATTTAAATGCTATTTAGGGTGATAAAGTAATTTAAATTAAATAATAATTCAAATTTAAATAACATACTATTTACGATAATAGAATTCAAATTAAAAATTTTCATTATATTTATTTGATTTTAATTATTGTGCCCTTTTTGTAAAATGTGAAATTACTTATTTATTCTGGAATTTTTGGAGAGAAAATCTTTCTGGTAGGTGTATATTTCTTTAAGTAATAAACTAGTGCGTGTCTCCCGTGCATCGCACGGGATGATTTATTTTTTTTAGTGGCAGAGTATTTTTTTTAAAATTATATGTAAAAATATATATATACAAATTTATATACTTAGTTTAAAAATATTTGATATATAAATCATATTTTAAGAAATTATTTGTTAATAATAAGATTTTATAAATTTTTTTACTGCAATAAGATCTTATAATTATTAATTTAACTTCAACTATTTCTAGTTTCAAAACGTACTTATAATAATTGTAAAGTTTAAAATTTTATGAAATCAGTTATAAAAAAATTTAAATAATTAAAATTAGTAAATATGAATTTAATTTTAATTCCAACCATTATAAGTTTTCAAAAAGCATTTATAACATTTTTTAAAAGTTTAAAGTTTCAAAAAGCATTTTAAAAAATTTTAAATTTTAAATAACTAAAATTAATAATTTGAAATTACTTAATTATCCCCAAATTTCTTAGTTTATAAAAAAAAATATTTAAGGAGAGATCAAATTACACCGGTGTAACTTAAACAACTATTACACCATTCAATAACTTTCAACTGGATGATGTTTTTTCAAAACCCATCGTTGGATTGAAAGTTTCTTTCACATAGATCATGTATACAAAATTTCAAATTAATCCAAAATTATTTGCTACCTCATTCATATAGATTAAAATCGACGTAATATAAACTTTTCAAAATATACTAAAATATGGATCATTTGATTACCTTCTTATTGTTGTTCAATTTTGACAAAATTTGACACAAACAATTTTGGTAATATGTAGATATAATTCAACGGTTGGATCTATAAAAATTTCATTCTATATCAAGTTATTAAAATGGTGTAACTCTTTTGGAGTTATACTGGTGTAATTTGATCCCTCCTCAAAATATTTATAACATTTTTAAAAGTTTAAAATTTCAAAAGAATTTTAAAAATGACAAATTGGATTTTAATTGGAAGTAATTAAATTTGTCTTAATTTTTTTTTTCAAAACTATCCCAATGAACAAACTAACAAACATCAATGGGCTAGATTTCTCTCCCTGTCATGCTATTGTAGAACTGACTATGAAGAGCATATTTTGTGAGAAGTAATTTATGCAAGGGCATTTTAGATTGGACCTTATAAAAAGGACCAAGTCACACTTTTAACTTGAACCTTATCATAAGAACAGGAGATAATATCATTTTTTATTAAATTAACTTCATAATTTATGAATATTGTATTTATATCTGATATTTTGCTAATTATAACTAAATGATGGACGAATTCTAATAAAAATTTATTCAAATTTTACTTAATGTTTCTTTATTTTATGGATTTCTTTTTTCAAAAATTATTTTCTTATACTGTTAATATTTTTTTTAAATTAATGTGTAATCTTTTTTTAAATCACCAACTTTGTGTATTTAAATTTTTAAAAATCAATTCAATATGCAAGATTAAAATATATATAGAATCATTAAAAAATTGAACTATTTTTTCTTTTAAAAAAAATTCAAATTTATGCAAAATCGTAATATATAGAATCAAAATCCATTTAAGGTTTAATGATTTAATTGATTGATTTAATCAAAATATATACGCGTGATAATCACCTTATGATTTAATTAATTTTCTATTTTTTTATGAATAATTAGAAAATAGGTCACAGAGATGATAGAGATAGAGCTACACACAAAAAAATTATAGAGGACAACAATAATTTAAAAAAACTGACATCTAAACATTATTGTATTGGAGTGTAGAATGTAGAGGACATGTAAGTATTTTTCGTATCTTAACTTTTCAACCACATTAGTTTAGCTCTTTCTTTTTCAGTTAGCCATGTCAAGAAAATTTCAACATTCTTGAGTAATGATTTAGTATCTTTTCACCTCCATCTACATCTCTATCTATTTTCTTCGCTTGATTCTTCTAACTCTCACTTTAATGACGCCTCCATACTTTTGAAGAATTGTTTTTCATGACCCTCACAATTTGATACAAAATCTGTAGGAGGAATTTCAAGACTCTTTCATGATTGTTTTAAATCAATAAAAAAAAAATATTATAACAATACAAAGAGAAAAAGAAAAATATACTCGTTTTTTTTGGGAGGGGAAAAGTTTATAAGTGTTTAACCATGCAAAGAGTCCGGTAGTTTTTGGCCTACCTTATCTTAAACCAGCATTAGCACAAAACCCTTTAACAATATGTCAATTCTATTTAAATACATCGTTTTTTATTTCATATTTGACATTTCTATTTATTATATATTAAAATGTTTATTCTACAATTTCAATTTATTATATACTCTATTAATTAAAAAAGCAAAGGGAGTAGTGGGATAGTTTGAAATTTTAAAATTAATAAAATTGGCAGTTTTTAAATAATACTGGTTTATTTAAAAAAGCTAAGAGAATAGTGGGGTAGTATGAAATTTTTAATTTAAAAAGAAAATATAGTTATTTCTAAACAATAGTAGTTTAGTTTACGTTGTTGATCCTTAACAGGGTGAAAAAAATATCAATCTCATAATTAACAATTGTTTTCAAATTTTAGTTTATTGTTAATTGTTAGGTTTTAAAAATTAAAAAAATTGGACAGTTTAAAACAACCAAGAAGAGCATTGTCAAAAAAAAAAAAAAAGCAAAGAAGAGAAAATTGGAATAGTTTGAAATTTTAAAATAATAAAAAATGACAGTTTTTAAAAAATAGTGATTTCTTTAAAAAAATCTGAGAAGAGAATAGTGGGGTAATTTTAAATTTTAAATTTCAAAAATATTGGTTGTTTTTAAATAATAATTTAGTTTATGTTGTTGATCCTTAAAAAGGTTAAAAAAATACTTTATTATCTGATTAAGCAATTAGTAAATATAAATCTCATAACAATTGTTTTAAAAAATTGGTTTATTTTTAAAAATTTAAAATATTGGACGGTTTAAAAAACCTAAAAAAGAGAAAAGTGGGGTAGTTTGAAGTTTTAAAATTAAAAATTAAAAAATTGGCATTTTTTAATTAACAGTGTTTATTAAAAGAAGATGAAGAAGAGAGTAGCGGGGTGTTTTGGAATTTTAATATTAAAAAAATTGAGAGATTTTAAATCTCATCAGGCAGGCAACAGAGGGGGTTGTGCAACAATATGTACAGTAAAAATTATTCTCTTGATGAAGAAATTGACTGTCAAAAAAATGAATGAAAGAAAAAAGTGATTACTAAAGGATTAAATTAACAAAGTAATATGATATAGACCTTGATGTAACTTATCTATTGGTAAACTTGAAAAGTCGTTCCACTTTGCAAAACAAAAGCAAACATATAAAAGACATAAATATAAACCATCTGATATGCAAATAAATAAATTAGAGTAAGGGAAAAAAAAGAATTACCAAAGTTTGGATTTAACCAATAATGAGTGTATTTAACGTGACTTCAAATGGCAATAGGTTGCTGCATTTCTGCTTTACAACAATGAGAAAGGAAAGCGAATTAGAGAGCAAAGAAAAGCGATTTCATTCACCAATATCATGCTGAAAGTGTTAGGTGAAGAAGAGGGAAAAAGAGATAATTGAGGAAGTGCGAGAGAGACAATACAATGGTAACTTTGAGGACCACTAATGTGTACAAAAGGAGCTAGACTCACAGACAGTTAACGGTAAGATAAATTTTATACTGAGAAGGAGTGTTTTTAATGGGTACAAAATTTTATACTGAGAAGGAGTGTTCTGATACACAGTAATTTATTTGATTTTTATTCAGGCATTATAGACAGATTTAAATACTGAGAAGGATGTATTTCAATCAAGCATTTAATAGGATATATTTTTAATTTCAATCAAGCATGTAATTTTGTTTAATTCAGGCAATATAGACGTATTTCAAAATTTAAATTTTATAACAATAAATTATTTCCATTTTAAATGTTCCATTTTTAATTCAAGCAATAATTATTCCCATAAATTTAAGGATATAATTGAAAATTTTAATTATTATAAATATCTAAATTTATTTCTGATCTAAATGTGACGTTACATTTTAAAATTTAAATATTTATGAACTTTTTTTATGCATATGAAATGACATACTTGTCTTTGAAAGTTTTGGAGGGAAAAAATTTCAACTTGGTGTATATTCCTTTAAGTAATAAAGGATGATATTGAACTCGATAAAGTAGCACCATAAAAGATATATAAAAACAGCCGCATCTAACTTATATAGATTTCGTATTAAACACTCTCTTTACCGATAACTAGTACCAACTAACTATTTAACTAATGATTCCGCAATTAGTGAAATAAAATAAAATAAAGCTAAGCAATGGGTTTCTTACAAAGTGGGTAATTCCGTAATACCTTAAATATAATGATAATAGAGACATTACATAAATCAAACCCACCATTCAAACTGTGTCATCCAATCTCCACCGCACATCATCATTCATCAATTTCGTTTTTTTGGCACTATTAATTTGACTCATGTATGGGAGGCATCATCACTAGAGTGATGTATTAAACTTAATTTCTACCAACATCGGGTGGT
Organism: Pueraria montana var. lobata; assembly: GCA_026413185.1. Lineage (NCBI taxonomy): Eukaryota > Viridiplantae > Streptophyta > Magnoliopsida > Fabales > Fabaceae > Pueraria > Pueraria montana. The sequence continues at coordinate 38,824,195 of CM048656.1, forward strand.
ATGAGTGGTAGATAACCTTATCCCTTAAACATGTGTTCAGGGGTTCGATCCTTTGCCAGTGTTTATAGAAAAACATCTGTTGGGAGATGTCAATCTCTTAAATGGATTTCAGTATCCGAGAGATTAATCCTTGACTCTCGGCCGAGGGATACCGAGGTTCATCCCAAAAACAAAAATGAAACTTAATTTCTATTCAAAACTTGCAAATATCTCAAACGAGTTAATTGGACTCACCAAACAATTCGTTACATTTATTTCAAATTCGTAGAAAATTTAATATTGTAGCATAATGTTAATTCTTAATGAGACAAAAATACCACCCACATCCCCAAAAACTTAAAATGTTAGTCATACCTGATAAAGAATAATATGCTGATATTTATGGCTTTAGATACCATACCAGAATATATAGTTATTATTACGTTATGATATAAAAATGTACCAACCGCCACATGATTTTGGTCCAACAACAACTACAACATCGTTAATGTAACGAACAAAGCAAGAAAACTTGAAAGAAAAACTAGTGGGAGGAACGAGAGAAAGAGGAAGAAGAGAGAGAGAGAGAAGTGTTCTTTGATCTACGTTGTTTGGAAATTAACCATGGCGAGAGTGCTTCTCGCACGTAACCTGTGTCTATGGATCTCTATGTGTTTTCTGTTACTTGTTCATGTCCATATTGGAACTTGCTTTTACCTTCCTGGTGTTGCACCCGAGGATTTCCACAAGGTCATTCATTCCCTTTTCCATTTTCTTTTTTCATTCAAAAAATGCTTGTGTCATTGTTGCATTTTCATGTTCATGCTTTCTTTGAATTTCGGGTCAGATCAATATTTTGTCTTCTTGATTTTCTGGTATATCCTTTCTTTCTTTCTTTTGCCTTTGTTGGTTTGAGAAATAAGATCCTTACTCAGTTTTACAATTTAGGTAATGATTGTATTTATTTTGGTTTGGTGGCAAATTCCATGTGGGTTTGTGAGATCCGGCCATTATGGTATTCTGGGTATGAAATTCTTGCTAACATGAACTTAACGTGTTCCAGTGGCAATCTTTTATACTTGCTATCTTTTACACTTTCTTCTTAAAAAATTTCATTTACCAAGGGACTAAAGAATCTAAATTTTGCAGTTCATGTGATGGTATTTTGATTAGTGGCAAAGATGATGAGATAGAGTGTGCATGAATTTTTCAGCGCAATTCTGTTTTTATCAAGAGGGAGGGAAATATAGGAATTTAGGCATGTATAGCTTTTTTTTTCAATACCTGGTGGATAAGACTATTGTTGATGTATTTTCCTCTTCATTCATAACTGCTTTACACATTTCATTTTCCAAACTCATGTTGACATAAATAACAACACTTCACAGCTTATTCACCTGATTTAATTAATGTTTGATTGATCAGAATAGCTTTTTCTTAATCATAGTTTTGCATAAAATGTCTTATCTTGTGTTGTTCATTGGTGACAGGGGGATCTGTTGAGGGTGAAAGTGAACAAACTATCTTCCACAAAAACACAGCTTCCTTACTCCTACTATTCACTGCCTTATTGTCATCCAAGTCACATTGTCGACAGTGCTGAGAATCTTGGGGAAGTCCTTAGGGGTGACCGCATAGAAAACTCTCCTTACGTGGTTGGTTAAATTTTTGCATCATTCTTCCTTCTTTCTTCCATTTAGCATGTTCAATTACAAAAATACTGAAACTGTTTGATTCTTCAAGTTTAAAATGAGAGAACCCCAGATGTGCAATGTTCTTTGTCGGCTAACTCTCAATGCAAAAACAGCCAAAGAGTTCAAGGAAAAGATAGATGATGAATATCGAGTGAACATGTAAGTCATTAATGTGACCTTCTATATATTTTACATAAGACCTGTTTGAGTAAGCTTATCCAAAAGCATTTCTAAGAGAAAAAAATAAGAAGAAAAAAAATGAAATGAACATCTCCGTAAACTTAAATTAGCTTTATGCATAAGCTAATTTATATAAGCTCTCTCATATAATTTTTCTAAAAGATTATTTTTTAACTTGTGCATAAGCTAATTTTGGCTTATGGAGAAGCTTTTTTCATTTTTTTTCTTCTTATTTTCTTCTCTTAGAAGTGTTTCTGGATAAGCTTACCCAAACAGACCCTTAGCCTTTTACCCTTTTGACAAAAAATTTAGTATTCTATTCTATCCTTGCATTGTTGCAGGATTTTAGACAATCTTCCTTTGGTTGTTCCACTACGACGACCTGATCACGAGTCTTCCTTGGTGTATCTGCATGGCTTCCTAGTTGGTCTTAAAGGACAGTATGCTGGAGTAAGTGCCAGCTTAATGACCTTTGTTTTTGCCATTGGTTTGCATTTTGTTTTGACCTATTGTACACAAATGTTGACAGAACAAGGATGAAAAGCATTTTATCCACAACCACTTGACATTTATAGTTAAGTATCACAGAGATCCAGTGACAGAAATGTCAAGGATTGTAGGCTTTGAGGTTAAGCCTTTCAGGTTGTGTTATAATTCTTTCCTTCTTAGTTGTATACACTGCTTGGTTTGAGAAAATGTTTTCTTCTTTCACTTTGTTTCCTATTTTCTGAAGTTTATACATAGGAGAAAGTGGAAACAGAAAACAATAAAAAGTTGCTTTCATTGTTTTCTTACAAACTTCTGAAAACAAGAAACAAAATGAAGACAGAAAACATTTTCTCAAACCAAACACCTTGTTAATAATACTTGTAAGTTGAAATTATTCCTATGAATACAGTGTAAAGCATGAATATGAAGGTGAATGGGATAATACCACACGCTTAACTACATGTGATCCTCATGCAAAAAGGTTAGTCTCAGGCTCTGAGCCTCCTCAAGAGGTTGAAGACAAAAAGGAGATTATTTTTACCTATGATGTTGAGTTCCAGGTTAGTACCATTGTTCATGGAAATGGAATAAGGGTGCACCTGAGAATCGGGTTTTGATGTTCATATCTTTTTTAAACCTCTAAACATTTTGTAGGAGAGTAATGTGAAGTGGGCATCTCGCTGGGATTCCTATCTCCTAATGGCTGATGATCAAATTCACTGGTTTTCAATTATTAATTCTTTAATGATTGTACTATTCCTATCAGGAATGGTGGCTATGATAATGTTGAGAACACTATACCGTGATATCTCAAAGTACAATCAATTAGAGACTCAGGAGGAAGCTCAAGAAGAGTCAGGGTGGAAACTTGTCCATGGGGATGTTTTCAGGCCTCCTTCAAACTCAGATTTGCTCTGTGTATATGTTGGAACTGGTGTTCAGTTTTTTGGGATGATTCTTGTCACTATGATCTTTGCAGCACTTGGATTCCTCTCCCCCTCAAATAGAGGGGGTTTGATGACTGCCATGCTCTTGCTCTGGGTCCTTATGGGGCTATGTGGTGGCTATTCTTCGGCGCGCCTTTATAAGATGTTCAAGGGAACAGAATGGAAGAGAATTGCTCTCAAGACAGCCTTTAAGTTTCCTGCCATTGCCTTTGCAATCTTCTTTGTGTTAAATGCTCTAATCTGGGGCCAGAGGTCTTCTGGGGCTGTGCCATTTGGCACAATGTTTGCTCTTGTTTTCCTATGGTTTTGCATCTCAGTTCCACTTGTGTTTCTTGGTGGCCACTTTGGTTACAAAAAGCCAGTGGCTGAGGATCCTGTAAAGACAAACAAGATAGCTAGGCAGATCCCAGAACAGCCTTGGTACATGAACTCAGTGTTCTCTATTCTAATAGGAGGCATACTTCCATTTGGCGCGGTCTTCATCGAGCTTTTCTTCATTCTCACATCTATCTGGTTGCATCAATTTTATTACATATTTGGTTTCCTCTTCATAGTGTTCCTCATCCTCATTGTTACTTGTGCTGAGATCACAATAGTTCTCTGCTACTTCCAGCTTTGTAGTGAGGACTACCGTTGGTGGTGGAGGTCTTATCTAACTTCAGGCTCCTCTGCACTCTACCTTTTCCTGTATGCTGCCTTTTACTTCTTCACGAAGCTTGAGATCACAAAACCAGTATCTGGAGTCTTGTATTTTGGGTACATGCTGCTTCTTTCATATGGTTTCTTTGTGGTGACTGGCACTATTGGTTTCTATTCATGCTTCTGGTTCATAAAGCTAATCTACTCGTCGGTGAAAATCGACTGATCCATGGCTTGTGAAGGAGATGGCTCGATTGTTAAATCATTGCAGGAAAGCTTAAGTTCAGACATTCAGAAATTGTTAGTCTTCTCAGTATAGGTTGTTTTGAAGTTCTGATTTTATTCAAATATATTTTTTCCAGGTATCATATTTTGTATCTTAGTATTCTTTCCCTCCTGATTCTCTCTTTCTAATTGAATATTCTCATTGTTTTGTCTGACATACTCATGAGGACCATTATCTTGCTGTCCTCAATGTCTATCTTGGACATATCAGTGGTAAATGTATACCAATATAGATCATGGAAAACAAAACCAGTTCCCTTGGTCATTGAGGAAATGTGCTTTAAATCTTGCCACAACTACGCATTTTAACTTGAGTTTTCTGGTACATACTTTATTTTCATTGAAATGTAGCATGGTCTTGTTAAAAGGGTGAAATCAAAGATGAGGTTAGGAATCAAATTGGGTAATGCAAGAGCCAAGAGGTGGATAAATGTAACTAAAATTCCAAGGAAAACAAATTTACCATACCAATGATTTCGCTTTGGATAATAGTCAGCAAAGTATCAGCACTCTATAATGTTCCTCATAAGTGTTACCTCTACACAAGCTATCTGTACAGTGCGGCATAAATGTAAACAAAAGGATAAGTTGATGTTGGAAAATGAATGCAAACAAACAATAAAATTGCAAAACACTGTGCTAAAAGTGGTTCCAATCGTTAAAAACCGACAAGCATGTTAATTTCACTTCAATTACATATCTGCCAACCAATTAACTCTACAATTTATAAAATTTTGAAAAGTACATTGCTTTCCCTGTTGTGGTAGGCAGGCCTAACATAACAGCTGGTTGGCTTAATGTTTAATTTACAAGGACCCAGAAGCATTGTATAACTTGCGATCTTTCACATTGCAACCGAAATAATTATTGTGTTGAGAGAGAGAAAAACTGATGTAAGAGATAATGAAACGGTGTGTCTTAATTACGTAATGAAATCCGTTTTATATAGATTTAATGTAATAAAAAGAAATAAACCTATAATTATAAAAGTGGGTTGATTATTAATTACTGATATAGATTGCTTTCTTCACGTCCTTAACTTTATGTAATTTATTATTAATTACTAATTATTAAATAGTTAAAAATTTTAGGATTAATTAAGGTTTTAGTCCCTAAACGTTTTAAAAATTCGATTTTTAGTCCTTGAACAAAATTTTGACCCGCCAAAATCCCTAAACTTTTTAAAATTTTAGTTTTTAGTCTCTAAACTTTTTAAAAATTTGATTTTTAATCCCTTAATTAATGAGATTTCAGGAACTAAAAATCGAATTTTTAAAAAGTTTAGAGACTAAAAATTGAATTTTTAAAAAGTTTAGGGACCTTGACCAGTCAAACTAAAGTTTAGGGACTAAAAGTCAAATTTTTAAAAAGTTTAGGAACCTTGACCAGTCAAACTAAAGTTTATGAACTAAAAATCAAATTTTAAAAAAGTTTAGGGACTAAAAACTTAGTTAATCCAAAAATTTATAAAAGACCCGTGCGTGCGGGTACTTTTTTTTTCACAGGAACAAATTTATGGCATTTCATTCATAATCAAGTCAACAATACAAAGTGGAACATAGCTAAAAACTTGGAGACTAGGATAATGTGGAGCCACCTTTGCTAGAGCATGAGCAACTCCATTAACTTGTCTTCAAACAAAATTAACCTTAAAGGTTTGATTCCTAGACAACAAGGATTGACATTGGGAAATAATAACCCCAAATTCTGAATAGTCCAAAGCTGTGTTTTTGACTTTATCAACAACCCCTTTGCAATCCATGTCAAACTCCACATTCTCCAATCCTAGAGAGAAAGCAAATTGAAGAGCAGCAAGAAGACAATAAGCTTCTCCTTCCATGACATTCAAACATGGCACTCTACATTCTGTGCGAGACACCACAACATTCCATTCCCTGCAAAGTCACGAAAACACATGCCAAAACCAGTGCAGTTCATGTCTTTAAAAAATGCAGCATCTAAATTGCACTTTATATTTCCATGTGAAGGAGGATACCATCGATCCAATGGAGCATAATCATGTACTACACTCTCCTTTTTCCTTGTATCTTGGGCTCGAAACCAGTCTTGATAGAATATATCTGCACGTTGAATTATTTCACAAGTTAAAGAAGCATCCTGGTTCCAGACTTTGCTATTTCTATTCCTCCATAAACTCCACAAGACCATTGCCACACGTAGTTGCTGTTGACTACTCATGTCATTAAATAAGAAAACAAATAAAATAAAAGTTAATTCTAACAGATCATATAGGATTATCTAAAATAGTCTAAGATATATAAAAAAGATATTATTAGATATTGCTCAGATTTTCTAATACTCTCCCTAAAGCTAAAGCTTATTAAGCTTTTGTTAGCATCTTCGGCGTTCGTTGTTTATTTTTAGACATTGTTGCTTAGTTTTTTTTTTTTATCATTGGAGGAGATCTACGTATCATGTTGGCTAAAATTAAGTTCCGATTGCTTCTATAAGTAAAAGTTGTTTATGATTAAAAAAAATATTTTCTTACCCTTTTTTAAAGATCATTTAAGGGGAGTCATTTAAGGATTGCTTAAAATTATACTATTGGAACAAAATGTATATGAGTTGCTTAACTATGATGTGACATTGTGGAAGCTAATTGACACGAGATAAAGAACTCAAAATGGGTCGTTTAAATTGCATCCATTGGAAAGTAAAAAGTTAAATACTTAATGCTTTTTTTTTTACGCAAAATACTTAATGCTTAAAACTTAGCAAAAAATATTTTAAATCTTTAACATATAAAATATTTATTTATATTTAATGTTTTTTTTTTTCTAAGGACAAAGTTAAACTATATTTGATGAACTTTGTTGAAATAGTGAAAAAGGTTTTATTGAAAATCATATGAGAGTACATTTAAAAATCATAGGATAACACATTTTTATGCATGCCAATAAAAAAAATTTGCTTTTACTTCCTTAACCAGTACCCTAATTAACATTTTTTTATAAGCTAATATTTCATTGAATAATAAATATTTAAGGCAAGCAAAAGTTGTGCCTATCTCAAGCTCCTAGATATACATAATTTATAGATGAGGGCACTGATTATCATTTGTTTTTCTAATAATACAGAACTATGTTCTAAAGCAATGATTTTCTACACAACTGCCATAACTGCCCCTAACTATCAGCTCCTATTCAGGGTGTAAGTGACTTGGGTTGAGTTGGATTTGGTCTAATTTAAGACCTAACCCAATGAAATATAGTTGGGTTAGGTTGGATTGGATTTGTTGATTTTTGTCATACAATTTAACTTGAACCAACCCGATCTTAATTGGGTTGGGTAATTTGGTTGACTATTTAAAATACAAGTATATTCTAGAAATTCCAAAAAAAAAAATCAGGAAAAAAACAGAAAAATAAAGTACCTAATTATTTTGATTGTAATTATGTATTTCATTTTTCTGATATTTTTTGGAAAGGGATAAAACAACTTCTTGACTCTAATGGCATCTAATATCTTCTTACTAGCCGTCAACACTCAATTTCGTCTAGACAATTAAAAGTAATGTACAAAAATGACAACAAAAAAAATAAAAAGTAAAATATTATAAAAATAAACTACTATCTCTGTTCCTAAATATAAAACTCTTTTCTAAAAAAAAATTGTCCCTTTTTATAAGACTCTTTTCAAGTTGTCTATTGCATTAATTATTTTTTGACCAAAATACCCTTAATCACTTTACAATAAATGCTATAAATTAATAAGATAAGTACAATCTCTCTCTTATGAGGATTGTAGAAGATGAATAACACTCATTAATTAACTAGGTAGAAAGTAATTAAGTGGAAAAAGATAAATGATGAGTCCCAATAATTGTAAGGGTAATTTTGGAAAAATAATACAAATTATTAACAAATTTAATGCTATTAACTAAATTAACCAATTTTCTTAAAGGATGTGAATTAGTTAAAAGAGTCTTATGTTTAGGGACGGAGGTAGTATTCAATAAAAATACTCATTTTCCATTTAATTTGATATAATCCAAATTTCTTTGTTCTGAATTTTTACGACGTAGTTCTGAAACAAAAGGAATAGTAAAAAAAAAGTTATATTATCAAACCAACAAAATTTCATTTAATTTGACTTAAAAAAGAAGAAGAAAAGTGAATCCAAAAATATTTGTTTCTTCATAATTTGCGCCAAAAAAATAACAATTCTAAAATAAATAAAAAAAGATAAAGAAAAAGAAATTTAATTAAATTAATTAATTAAATTGAATCAAAGTCTCATTTCACTCTCTTTTTATTTTTATGATCACACACAAAAAATATATGTCGCTCATAACATAGCATGCTCATAGCAAAGCATCTTCTCTCCTTTAATTTTTATTCACATCATGCATAACGTCTCATTCTCTCGTATAAGAACTTCTCATTTTGAATTTCCCCCATACAAATCTCACTGTCACCTACTCTCATGTATTTCCTTCATCCTAACTGCACAAATAAAATCTTCCCTCACCAATAGCTGGCACCGTCACAGCATCACACATACAACACAGAACATTCTAGGGGTGTTTACGGGTTCGGGTAACCCGTGGACCCAACCCGATCCAAACCGACTCAATTAGTTCAGATCAGATTTTTTGTGACCCGTTAGTTTACGGGTCAGGTAACGGGTTTTGCTTTTTGAAACCGTGATCCGACCCGACCCGACCCAACCCGACCCGTAGCATGAAATAAAATTATATATATATATATATATATATATATATATATATATATATATATATATATATATATAAATTAAGAAATACAAAACACCATATTTTTTTGCTAATTTTTAACCACACATGAATTATATTTCTCTTTTTTAATTGTTTCTATTTTTTGTCTTGATTTTGTTTATGTTTAAGAAATACAAAACACCATATAATAATTTATTTCTATTTAAAATAAAATATTTGTATTAACATTGAAACCATTCATTTTATTAATCAAATATTGTCACAATTTGGTCTCTTTGGAGGACATGTAGTAATTATATATTTGCAAAGCTCTAGGCAAAAATAAATTGTTGTTCTAAAAAATTCTAATTTTTACAAAATAAAAAATATTTTTTAAATGTTTAGATCCGATTAACCCAACCCGACTCAACCCGTTTGTGAACGGGTTGGATCGGTTCGGATTTCACAATAAAATTGCACAAACCCAACCCAACCCAACCCGTAAAATTTTGATCGGGTTGGGTAACGGATTTAGCCAAACCCGGCCCAACCCAACCCGTGAACACCCCTAGAACATTCAGCCCTCACTTGTCATATTTAAAATATTTTTTTTCATAAACTGACATGCTAAGACTTCATGACATAACTGCAATCTCAACTAAATTGACACCATAGTCAAATGTCAATCATCTGCAACACACCAACAATTTATTTAAAAATAAAAATAAAAGGAGTACAAATAAAAGGAGTACAAAAGATTGGGAGCATATACTTGACTCAAAGCAATCATATGAATTAAAATAAAATAAAAAAGGCAAGTCGTATCTATTACGGAAGAAGTCCTCCATAATAAAAGTAGGGATTAAATCCTACCAAACTAAACCCTGCATGTATAGAAGTACCAAAGGAGGCAAGCTTATCTGCACAAGTATTGTCTCCCCTAAATATATGTGATCATTTAAAATTAAAAGTACGAGTTAACTATCACTTTAATCCCCAAAAGTATAATTTGGTGTCATTTAGATCCCCAAAAGTATGAAAATTTCAAAAGCATACCTGAAAGTGTAAAATGTTCTTCACTTTAATCCTCCGTCAGTTGAGGTCCGTTAAACTTGACATGCTTGGACATCCGTGATGCCTTGTGTGTGTTGGCTAGTTGGACCAAAGACAGAATTACAGCATCCAATTATGTTCTTCCAGAAAGGTTTTAATTTTGAAGCTTCCATGATCTTCATTCCATGAATAGTATATCTCCCATGAACAAAATCACAAACAAAAAAGAAATTAAAATTAATTGCTAATCCAGAAAATCTATAACAATAATACACAAACTGAAAATATCTAAAACAGAGACCACACCCAAAAAACAGGGACACCTTCCTATATGGAATAACAACGAAAACCTGAAAAGGGTTTAGAAACAGGGTTCAGGAACTATCTGAAGTTCTTCCGAGCACCAATGTCCGACTTTCTTGTTCGAACATGGATTGCACAAGGCTTCTTGAAGCTTGGGCGTGGAGGACGTTTTGGTTGTCCAACTTTGTCACTGGCGCCGAAAATGGAACCCGTAGAGGAAATGAGACAAAACGTAAAAGTGAAGCACTCACTTAACGGCACGTTAAGTCTAGCAGATATCAATTAACGGAGGACTAAAGTGAAAAACATTTTACACTTTCGGATATGTTTTTGAAATTTTCATTCTTTCGGGGACTTAAGTGACACCGAGTTACACTTTCGAGGGTCTAAGTGACTATTTACCCAACCATCTATTCCTAAGTTTCTGAAGCACCAAGTTTTTTTTTTATCCGTAGGAATTGAAGACGGGTACCAAGAGATTTACAATAACTCACACACCCTGCTCAACCAACTGAGCTAGACCCATTTGATTCTGAGGCACCAAGTTTGGATTTGAAATGTGTTTTAATATTTTAAATGTATAATATTTTAAAGATTATAGTAGTAAAAAAAATAGTTACACATTTATTTTAAATATGTTATTGTAATGTAGTATTTCTTAACTTATTTGTGGTTCATTTTTTTGTTTTATAATGTGTTTAATCAATTGTGCTTTTCGTTCTTAAGTTTTATGTCCAATAAATATTAACAATTTTTACATATTTCCTACGCTCATCGTCTTTGTTTTTTTTTTTTTTGTAGAAACATAAAAGTAAATATATTTGGTATTTAATTTTATTATCATTGATTTTAATTCATTACTGTCTAGATGATTTTCTATCCAGCACAATGTTGTCTACTTCATCTCATGCATATGCATATATATATATATATATATATATATATATATATATATATATATATATATATATATATATATATATATATCCTTCGGTAAAAATTTATAAATATTTTAATAATTCTTTTATGATTTTAGAGGATTCTTAATTTATCATCATACAATATACAAATCTAGAATCACACACAATTCGTGTCAATTAAAAAAACTTTGAATTTTGAATAAAAATTACATTGATTAGGCCATCAATCCTATGCCTGAACTTGGGGTTTAAGGTGTTTCTTTAACTTTATTAATAGCTATCACTATGGTGAAACCGCAAAACATACAATGGATAAGTAAGGATTATTTGCATAGATTTTAAAATGAGACTAAAATGATATTCACTTTAAAACATGTAGAAAACCTCGACAAAAAAAAAATTAAAAATCATAAGTAGTTTGCACCTATTGGTATTCATGATCACAATTGAATTCACTAAATAAATGTGACTTTCTACTATAAGTGTTCTTAACCCATTTGAATTTTTGTCTCTTAAAAAAAGGAAAATGAAAATTGCATACAATCTTGGTAACAAAATTAAAAAGATAACCATTAAAAAAAGAAATAAAAAAGTACATTAGTTTTCTCACCTTTATATTTATTTTAAAAAATTAAGTAAAAAATATTATTAAGTTGAATGCTAATACAAGTAGTAAAATAGATTTTGAAGATGTTTTTAAATGATAAGTTTATTTTAAAATTTAACTTATTTAAAGTAACATATGTGTAAAGGAAAAATTAAAAATATACCCAAAGTTAATTTAAGCAAGTTATATTTAAAATCACTTTAATTCAATCTAAAGACAATGAATAACGCCTTACATTCTTAATTTTACTTATCTCTTCAACTTATATAAATATTTAAATTTATTAATGAGTTTGTTTAATATTATCTTTCACATTAATAGTCAAAGAATAAAAATTATTTTTTTCATTAAAAGAATTATATTTAATGTTTTACCTTACATCTTTATCGTTATTTCAATAAATTCTTTTTAACAAGAAAAGTTTATCAAATATAATAAACTAGTAACGGTATTCTTCACATCATACATAGGGAAATGCGTTAACGTGATGCCATCATTTGATACTAAAGATTCTAATTTCCTTTTTTACTGTCTTATATATTTGTCAACATTTATATTCAATATTATGCATTAAAAAATTAATTTATTTAAATATAATGCAATTATTTGATTATAAATAATAAAGAAATGACTAATAATTTGACAGAGTGAAAAGTAAAAAAATTCAATGAAAAATATTAAAAAAATTATTAATTTCTAATAAAATCTTTTATTCTTAATTCTTTAATTAATCTTTTGAGACCAAGTTAAACATTATTTGGTTTCACATAACTTTTTTTTTTCATTGATAATCATTTCAAACCATCATTTTATTCATCTTTATCACTTTTATTCCAGTATATATATATATATATATATATATATATATATATATATATTAATTTCTAAATGTTTTTTTTAAAATACATCAAAACTTTAAAGTATTACTATCACAATTTAAATTATTTATTATAAATATAAAATATGATTTTATGTATTCAGAATATTTTTTTTATACTAATTATAATTTTTAGTTATAGTAAATTTTATATATTCAAAATATTTACTTATTGAAAATTTTAATTCTATAAAAATAAATATTTATTCTATACAACCTTTGAGTTAAAATACTAGTTATATTAATTTCATATCAATTATTTATAGTAATGAATTACCCACTTTGTTAATTTATTAATAATATCAAATATGTGTAATAGATAAATATTTAATTCCCAAATTTGAAAAAGTAAATATCTTAAATATTTAACATATCAAATATTTATTCATATTTAATGTTTTTTTAGGTCAAACATATTTTTTCTAAGGTCAAAGTCAAACAATTAATATTTGATGAATTTTAACCAAAGCTTGTTCGTTGACCGCACCTTAGATGCACTTGCAAACACCTACCCCTCAGACTATTTAATCACACTTTGTAACTCAACACTACACACAATCACTCACACACATTGTCTCTTATCTTATCTTATCTGCGTTGTTTATCTTTCTTCACGCCTTTTGTTTGTTTCACTCACATTCCAACATTTTACATGGAGTTCAAATATCGTGTTGGCCAAAACCAACAGACACCTTCACCAACACTACGCCATCTTCCCACTGTCTCCTACATGAATTCAAACATCTCTGGACGATCATTACAAGGTAACACTCATTACAAGACCCATTTGATTTGGAGTTTTAAAAAAAAAAAAAAAAACTTTTCTCACATGAGTTCATTTTCAGGGCGTGAGTTTGCACAAGGTCATTTTTCTCAACAATGATCAGATGTCCACAATTTTCCCAACGCCAATGTCGATCAATGCCGACGAAGTATTGTATGATGATACGAATTGTGAGAAGAGGCACTTTTTCACAATCCAAACGCTGGCCACTAGAGAAGAGGTAAGAAAAAATAAATGAAAATGAAGACAAAGACAAAAACTGAAAAGAATGGTATATTAAACATAAAACTATACACTAACCAGTATGATAACCTGATCCTTGTTGGACTGAGATTGTTTGATATGATTAGTAGTACAAGGTTGTTTGCTATCAACCTGGTCGGGTAACTATGATTGTGGCCCACCAAACATGGTAATTCTATTACTCATTCGACCCGTTCTAGGATTAAAGGACTTGGACACTCGTTGTGGAACCAAGATCCCCTCTGTTCTTTGCTTTGGTATTCCCAACGCTCTCTCTGACGCGATTTCCCTCCTGACTTCCTCCTCCATCTCTCGCCGTCAGGCCAATGCCATCTCGTTGGCTATTATCTCTCTCCTGATTTCCTCTTTCTCTAGTTGTCGTCGAAATGCTTCGTCGGCATTGACCAACAATGGTGTTGGGAAAATTGTGGGCATCTAAGCATTGTTGAGAAAACAACCTTATGCAAACTCACGCCCTGAAAATGAACTCATGTGAGAATTTTTTTTTTAAACACCAAATCAAATGGGTCTTGTAATGAGTGTTACCTTGTAATGAGCATCCAGAGATGTCTGAACTCATGTAGGCCACATTGGGAAAATGGCGTAGAGTTGGTGAAGGTGTCTTTTGGTTTTGGCCAGCACGATATTTGAACTCCATGAAAAATGTTGGAACGTGAGTGAAACAAACAAAAGAAGCGAAGAAAGATAAACAACACAGATAAGATAAGAGATAGTGTGTGTGAGTGATTATGTGTAGTGTTGAGTTTCAAAATGTGATTAAATATTCTGAGGGGAAGGTGTTTGCAGGTGCATCTAAGGTGCAGTCAACAGACAAGCTCTGGTCAAAATTCATCAAATATTAATTGTTTAACTTTGACCTTAGAAAAAATATTAAATGTGAAAAAATATGTTTGACCTAAAAAAACATTAAATATGAATAAATATTTGATATGTTAAACATTTCAGATATTTACTTTTTTAAATTTTGGGAATTAAATATTTATCTATTACACTCATTGGATATTATTAATAAATTAACAAAGTGGATAATTCATTAGTATAAATAATTGTCATGAAATTAATATAACTAGTATTTTAACTCAAAGGTTGTATAGAATAAATATTTATTTTCATAGAATTAAAATTTTCAATAAATAAATATTTTGAATATATAAAATTTACTATAATTAAAAATTATAATTAGTATGAAAAAATATTCTGAATACGGAAATTGTATTTTATATTTATTATAAATAATTTAAATTGTGATAATAATACTTTAAAGTATTGATGTATTTCTTTTTAAAAAAATTAGAAATTAATATATATATATATATATATATATATATATATATATATATATATGTGTGTGTGTGTGTGTGTGTGTGTGTGTGTGTGTGTGTGTGTAAATAAAGTAATAAAGATGAAAAAAATGATAGTTTGAAATGATTATCTACGAAAAAGAATAGTTTTCTGAAATCAAATAATATTTTAACTTGGTCTCTAAAGATTAATTAAAGAACTAAGTATAAAAGATTTTATTAGAAAGAAATAATTTTTTTTTAATATTTTCCATTGAATTTTTTACTTTTTACCCTATCAACTTATTAGTCATTTCTTTATTATTTATAATCAAATAATTGCATTATAATTGAATAACTATGGATTGTTTTGCCAACAATCTGGGCATCTCTAAAGCTTTCAGTGGCAAAAAAAATTAAGTTATTCAATTATAATGCAATTATTTGATTATAAATAATAAAGAAATGACTAATAAGTTGATAGGGTAAAAAGTAAAAAAATCAATGGAAAATATTAAAAAAAAATTATTTCTTTCTAATAAAATCTTTTATACTTAGTTCTTTAATTAATCTTTAGAGACCAAGTTAAAATATTATTTGATTTCACAAAACTATTCTTTTTCGTAGATAATCATTTCAAACCATCATTTTTTTCATCTTTATTACTTTATTTATACATACATATATATATATATATATATATATATATATATTAATTTCTAATTGTTTTTTTAAAAAAATACATCAATACTTTAAAGTATTACTATCACAATTTAAATTATTTATTACAAATATAAAATATAATTTACGTATTCAGAATATTTTTTTATACTAATTATAATTTTTAATGATAGTAAATTTTATATATTCAAAATATTTATTTATTGAAAATTTTAATTCTATAAAAATAAATATTTATTCTATACAACCTTTGAGTTAAAATACTAGTTATATTAATTTCATGACAATTATTTATAGTAATGAATTATCTACTTTGTTAATTTATTAATATTATCAAATGTGTGTATTAGATAAATATTTAATTCCCAAAATTTAAAACAATAAATGTCTAAAATATTTAACATATCAAATATTTATTCATATTTAATGTTTTTTTTAGGTCAAACATATTTTTTCACATTTAATATTTTTTCTAAGGTCAAAGGCAAACAATTAATATTTGATGAATTTTGACCAAAGCTTGTCCGTTGACCGCACCTTAGATGCACCTACAAACACCTACCCCTCAGACTATTTAATCACATTTTGAAACTCAACACTCCACACAAATCACTTACACACATTATCTCTTATCTTATTTGTGTTGTTTATATTTCTTCGCATCTTTTGTTTGTTTCACTCACGTTCCAACATTTTACATGGAGTTCAAATATCGTATTGGCCAAAACCAAAAGACACCTTCACCAACACTGCGACCTCTTCCCACAGTGGCCTACATGAATTCAGACATCTCTGGATGCACATTACAAGGTAACACTCATTACAAGACCCATTTGATTTGGTGTTTTTATAAAATAAAAAAAAACTTTTCTCACATGAGTTCATTTTTAGGGCATGAGTTTGCACAAGGTTGTTTTCTCAACAATGCTCAAATGCCCACAATTTTCTCAACACCAATGTTGGTCAATGCCGACGAAGCATTCCGGCGGCAGCTAAAGAAAGAGGAAATCAGGAGAGAGTTAATAGCCAACGAGATGGCATTGGCCCGATGGCGAGAGATGGGGGAGGAAGCCAGGAGGGAAATCGCGTCAGAGAGAGCGTTGGGAATACCAATGCAAAGACCAAAGGGGATCTTGGTTCCACAACGAGTGTCCAAGTCCTTTAATCATAGAACGGGTCGAATGAGTAATAGAATTACCATGTTTGGTGGGCCACAATCACAGTTACCCCACTAGGTTGATAGCAAACAACCTTGTACTACTACTCATATCAGACAATCCTAGTCCAACAAAGATCGAGTTATCATACTAGTTAGTGTATAGTTTTATGTTTAATTTACCCTTCTTTTCAGTTTCTGTCTTTGTCTTCATTTTCATTTATTTTTTCTTGCCTCTACTCTAGTGGCCAACGTTTGGATTGTGAAAAAGTGGTTGACTTTTTTATTTTACATTTTAAGAATTTTGTAAAAGTTTAAAAACAAAGCTTCATCGGTCCCTTGTTTAAAGCTTCATTTTTAACTTTTACAAAATTCTTAAAATATAAGAGTTATTGTGAGTGATGCAAGCAATCCATGTCCAAAGTCGATAATGAGTTCAAATATGTTAGTGATATTGAAAGTTGCAAAGAGAGAAAAATTGTTCCTATTTCAATAGACTAAATGACTAGATTGTGATGTATAATAATCTCTTAGGAGTTAGGAGTGGGGAGAGTAGTGTAATTTGAACATATCTCAAGGAAGAAGCGATGTGTAAGGACTTGCTTATTTGTGTTTTTATTTTTTATTTTTAAAACTATTTTGTAAAATAATTTTGAAGAACAATTTTTCATGAGAAGGTATTAATTTGTTTTTAAAACTTGTTTGATAAGTATTAAATTGAAAACAATTTTTGGAGACAAGAAAGTAGAAAAACTTATTTGGTAAATTTATTTTTGAGAATATATTTTCTTATTTTCCTAGCTTGCATGTTTCCTTGATTTCAAAATTTAAAAAGCAAAGGTGAAAACTGAAACAAACTCTAACTGTTTCCATATATTAGTTTACTTAAAAAAGGAGCATTCACTATGTAAGCAATCCATCATTCCATCCCCTGTGTAATGCTCTAGCCGATTTTGAAGAATAAATGGATAGTAGGAATTAGAGCTCAATTTTGTTAATAATAGAATAACGATATGTTAGGATAAACTTTTCAAAATATATTCGTAAGAAAACATCCTATTTGTTTGGCCAATCACTACCTAGCAATACATTTTCTTCATGGTATACTTCCATTATTATAACTTTATTGCCAATGAAACCATGTTTTGCGATCACAATATGTATATCTTATTGATACATCCAAAATCAATATATAGGATGTTGAAGATCTAAATTGGCTAATGAGCGTATATTATTTTCTTTATCCCATTACAGGCTAAGCCAGATGCTAAGTATGGGGGAAAGCGCAAAGCCATGACACCTCTTGCATTTGATGACAATGAACATTCTCCATGTAATTTACTGAAGACACCCGAGCAGGTCTTGAGTTGCGCCTTATGCCAGGTTGCTGCCACAAGTGAGAAAGCATTGAACGACCATCTTCAAGGAAAAAGGCACAAGGCTAAATTAATTAAGACGCATCCCTAAGAACTCAGAAAATATTAAATGACCATTTCCAAAATATGTTGTTTTATTGGTTTGATTTGTATGAGGAAACTTTCACATGTTAGTTGAAGTATTATCTCACATCAATTATTTAAATTATTATATTCGTGATTCATCCTTTTTTTTATTTTCTATCTTACTTTATTTTAAATATAATAATTAATTAGATCTTAAAAAACTATTTATATTGTGCAATAGTAATTAATAACTTAAAAAATACTCTTATACATGATTGATATCTAACACTAAATTCTCAATAGTTTTATTTCATAATGCCTAATTTAAATTTGTCAATGTTAAAAATGTAAAATATTTACAGAATTGTTCGAAAACTAGCATATATGTCGTGCAAGGCATGCATTGCTTAAATTCATATTTTAATTTGAATATATGTGGTTAACAATGTTATTTCATAAAATGTGTTGTTTTAACGTTTTTATTGTAATTAGGAACTCTGCCTTTGGATTGATTAAAAGATTATTTCACAACAATTATTTAAATTACTACCTTACCTAACACATAATTTTTATTTCTCTCAGTTATTATATTTTAAAAAACATAGTCTACAAGATATATAATCAACCATCTATAATGGACAACAATAATTAATAACTAAAAATGTTATACTTTACAATTTGTGGTTGAAATAAATTGAATTACTTTTAACTGTAAATAATTCCTAATAATATTGTTTTGAAAGAAAATATGATTAAAAAATTTTATCGAAATATTAAAAACAATGTTTATGTTTTGCAAGGCACGAGTCATTACACTAATGCTGGGTAAATAGCATAGCCAGAGAGGTGCTATAAATTTAAAAATTTTAATATATACAATGGATTCCTCTTGCCGTTTTTTTTAACTAGTAACAAGTAGAATTTAAAAAATATAAGTTAAAATAAATATCATATAATTATTTGAATTAATAAATATAAATAATTTAGATTAGGAAAAATGAATAAATTTTAAAAATTAAAAAATAATAACAAATTTAGACAACCACTAGTTACAATTTTAGAAAAAATAAAAAAAATAATTTTAAAAAAGTAAAGATTTTAGGAGAAAAGATATTTCCATCATCCAAGCAATTAAGGGACCATTATATGAACAAAACACTAAGAATTATATATAGATTATACACTATGGCTCTATGGGTCCTGTATTTTACTTTCTTCATCTAGTACATGATTGCTAAGGAAAAATTCTTCTCTATTTCAGAATTTATTCATCCAAAACAATAGAAGAAATGGGAAAAAAAATGAAAAGAATCTTGGCCCGGCCGTTAAAAAATTAAGCAATGTTTCTTATTAATTTTTAAACACTACATTTTTTATTTGTTTATATGCCATTTCTTTTTATATTTATTTATTTATAATCTTTCATACTTTTTCTATTCCATAATTTTACCTCGAAAATTTCACTCGCATGTGTGACTTTGACTTTTGTCATTTTTTTTCTCATTAACTAGCCTACTAAGACATCACGACATTGACTGCAATCTCAACTAGGTTGGCTCCACAGTCAATGCCAATCATCTGTAGCACACCAAGAATTTATTTAGAAATAAAAATAAATGGAGTACAACAGATTGGGGGCAATTACCCGACCCAAAACAATCATCTAGACCAAAATATATTAAAAAAAGCCAAACCGTGTCTATTACAGAAGAAGTCCTCCGTAATGGAACTAGGGAAAAAATCCCACCAAACTAAACCTTGCATGTACAGAAGTACCAAAGGAGGCAAGCTAATTATCTGCCCAAGTATTGCCTCCCTTAAATATATGTGAACATTTAAAATTAAACCTACGAGTTATATGTATACTGTTTAACCATCTATTCCTAAGTTTCCAAGGCACCAAGTTTGGATCTGATTTAAAATATTAGAGTAGTATAAGAATATTTACACTTATATTTAAATATCCAGACACCCCTTAAAACAAGATACCCACTTGACACTCATTAAAAAATACTACCTTCGGTCCTTTTTATAAGAAATAAGTTATACAGTAAAATACACTATTACTTGTTTCTTATAAAAAGGAACGGAGGTAGTAATTTTTTAACTGAGTCACCATACAGCTTTTAATAAATAAAAACAAATATTTTAAAAGCTGAAATTTGATATTTTTAAAAAAAACAAAGTGAGCAGAAGAGGGAGATGAAAAACGTTGCTTGTAAGAGAATGAAGGTGACTCAAAATTCAGTTTGAAGCTTTTCACATTGACCACTATTCCTCCAAGGTGTTAACCCAAGAGTTCTCACCACCGAGAATCGCGACTCAGTGGATGTCAGTTGCTGGAAATTGACCCCTCTTGGGTCCGAGTGCTAGCCGTGGAGAACCTAACAACACTGACGTATGAGTTTTTCGAGCATTATGAGGATTTACAACTTGCAGGTTAGGGTTTTTGGATTTGGTTGAGTGAAGGGTTTGGGTGTTATTAAGATCGAGCATGAGTAGAGGGAGAGAATGAGGGGGTAATGTGTTTGGGAATTTTTGCCAAATTTTCTTTTATTTTACCAATTTTTATTTCTCTTGCGACATTTTTTTATTCAGAAAGGGGTAACACATAAGCATTGTTGGGTCAGTATTTTGTCCATGTAAGAGGGTGTTGGAGGGGTGACCAACTAGCTATTATTGTTTGGGTGTTCATATCGAAACTCTTTTAAAATAAAGTTATAGGACCCACACATATGTATTTTCTCTCATGGAAAAAGTTCAACGTACACCCCAACAATGTTAAACCCCCGTTAGACTCCGGGTGAGGTGGAATTAAAAATATTATTTTATTATTTAATATTTTTAATAAAATTAAAATTAAAATAAAAAATGAAATTAAAAAATTTAAAAGAGGGAAAAAAGAGGATTACTGCTCCAAAAAGACCCAAATTCTTCTCCCTACTTCTCCTCCCACTTTGAACGTCCGGCATCTCTTTGGCACCCTTATGAATGTGATTTGTCCAGCATCTCCATGGCACCCTTGTGAAGGTGATTTGCGACAAGGCCGGAGGTAGTTGTTATGTAGCCGTCGTTGGTCGTGTCTTCGTCTCTCTCTAACCTGCTGCTCCTGCTTTGAACCATTGCTTCTCCTTCGCACCTTGTGAAGGTGATTTCGCCTTTTTTTGCCAAAGGTGGTTGTTGTGTAGCCATCGTTGCTAGTTTGAACATTAGATGCACCCATTCTGCAGTTGCTCTCACTATGAAAATTGGACGCACTACTTCCTCAACGCACCCCTTGTGAAGGTTGTTTAGCCTGAGATGGTGGAGGTTGCTGATGTGAAGCCGTCATTGTAGCTACATTCGTGTCTCTATCACTGCATTGGTGAGACCCTAAACCCTATCCCGTATAAAATTTGAGCTTTTTACTATATTTAGTAATTTCGATTTATGAGAAGATGGATTTCGTGGCTATGAAAATTTCATGTTTGTGTGTCGATTTCATTGTTTATTATGCAAAAATTGTTTACAATGTTTGGGATTTCATTGTGAAGTAGTTTTCATGTTGGGCGTTTAGTGAGTTTTTGTTGTGTTGATGGAGTTTTTACTATCTTTGATGCTTTGGTTGCACTAGCAGGATCCAATATTATGTTCAACCCCATATAAATCATTGTATATAACAATTTATCTGGTTAATAAGTATGCTAACCAATTGTGATATATTATTCACCTTACATATACATGTAGTTAATCCACTTTATCAGTGATGGAATTAATCACTTATGACATAGAGTTAACCACTTATTAGTGATAAGATTAACAAGCATTGTTTCATTAGAGCCATCAACCCAGTTTCAAAATTGGAGTTAATGTCAATAGGTGATGGCATCATCTTGGTGATTTAGCCAAGATAATCACTAGTTTCCATTATTACAATGTATATGGTTATGGAAAAATAGAAGTTCGAGGTAATTCAGTTGTGGCGAGTGAAAGCCTAATCCTCTTAGGTTCTGTTGTAGAAAAGAATATCATTCTAGGTGTTCTTTCAGTTGCTCCAATGAATTCTATCCTCCATGAAGATAGCATATATATTGGATTTCAAGCCTGAGTTACAACCAAAAACTCTTCAAATACAAATTGATGAAAGGATAGAGGAGATGGACATGGAGTACAAAAAAGTAGTTGCAAATATGCTACAAATTTGGTTGTCATGAGTAATAATATCAAAGCAAGATACTTTAATTGCATTGGTGTTAGTGGAAAGAGGCATTTTAAAATCTATGACAGATGGCTTTCAACTGCACAAGGTTTGAGGATTCTTTCTGATGCACCTGATTCTTTGGGGTAAAGAAATATATTGTGTGGCGTACATAAATACATTATGCAATGAAAACATTTATAGCCCCAATTGGCACCCCCAACATCTATAGAGAGTTAATTGTTTGTTCAACCTTCATTACTTATTTCAAGTTGTAATGGTGACTTAAATTTTGAATCAATATTAGATCGAGTTAGATATTTTTTAATGTATTTGCTTCATACTACTGCACTTATAACAATATTTTGTTTGTTTTATTTGAAAGGATAACATTTTGCTTTAAATGTTGATGACATTATTATTTTTCAGGCTAAAATTAATCAAATTTATCAAGACTTAGTGTGTCACTGGGTCTTGCATTCGATGAACAAGGTTAAGGAGTGACAAAAAGTGTTGGCTAGTGCAGCACTTCCACAAGATTTGTCATTTTGATGAGTTTGTAAACATAGAGGCGTTGTCATTATATAATTATTTCATTTGTCATATGATAACATGGTGTGGGTGACCAGACATATTTTGGAGCTATATTTGGGTTTGGCAAACTTTATTCAGATGATGATATGAACAATTGACAAACATGATTTTTTGGGTTTACGGTCGTTTGTATGGATTGATTTTTCATATTATCAATGGTTACAATGAATATGGTTAATTGCAAAATGTCGTTATTGACTGATACACTCTATTAACTACACATTAACATATGGTTAATAGTGTAACATAAGTAATTCATAAGGAACTAAAAACCTTAACGGAAAAAAGTTGATGGACCTTGACTAGTCAAACTTTTGTTTAGGGACTAAAAATCGAATTTTAAAAAAGTGTAGGAACTAAAAACTTAGTTAACCCTATTTTTAATTGGTCATTTATTTAATTCAACCCACACTATTAAACTATTTACTAATTATTATTCGTACTAATTATTAATAATTCTAATTAAATGCGGGGTGTGACACTCCCCCTTACCTCTTGCCCAATGCTAGCCAAGGAGAGGAGATGATGCTTCCTTCCTCCAAGCTTGAAGAGAACTTAAAAAAAAAAATGAACTAGAATAGGATTGCCTATGCTTCTAGAGAGAAGCTAGAGCATCCTAAGAGAGAGAAGGAGAGAACTCTTGTGAGTTTGGTGTGAAATGGAAGCTCCCCCTCCTATATATAGTCGTGAGATGAGAGAGAAAGAGAGGTAGAATTTTTTTTTTATTCATTTAACTATTTTAATTTCAATTTCAATTTTCAAAATTAGATTTTAATTAGATTAGGTGGTTGATTTGGCTAATGCATGGAGGAGTTAGACTTGCCACCTATTTGCTTGTTAGACAAGCTAAGGTTCTAGGTAATCATTGCTTAGATTTTTGTTGCTTTTCTTTCCATTTTAATCTCTTTTTTCTATTCTATGTTTAATTTATTTTAAATCCTTATTAGACAAATTAATCCCATTTCCCTTTTTCTATGTATAATAATACATCAGTCCCCTTGTAGTGTAGGTTCATTTTTATTTTTTTGGTTTAGTTACTCTACGAGTCCTTAAACTTTTACCAAAATTTTAATTAGGTGTTTAGTCTTTTTTTTTATATTAGGTCTAACAAGGACCTAATTAATAAATGCAAGTTTAGGGACCCAATTGAAACAAAAAAAAAAAAAAAAAAGTTCATGACTTAATTAAAAGTTTGGCAAAAGTTTAGAGACCTGCGGAGTAATTAAACTTTTTTCCCTCTATTTTAATTAATCTCATAAGTTACTAATTAATTCTTTATAAATGTAAAAATTAAATTTCTATATAGAGATTAATTAAGATTTTTTTTCTTAACCCATACTAATATTAATAACCGTCCTTTATAAATTAAAACTAATTTTCATAATTACTATAATTTTTAATTCATTAAAACTTATTTATTTAGTCTAATAATTACTAGTATTTATTAATAAATTCCAAACGGCTTTAATAAATTATGAATTTTTTATAGAAATTTTATTAATCACCAATCTAATTAAAACACGCATATATTCTCTTCTGTTATTTTTTACTAAAATGTTGTTTGGTTTAAACAGTTAATTAAGCAAAAACTGTAATTTTATGCGTTCAAATGCCTAATACAGAAAAATAATATGCAAAGGTTTTTTTTTTCATTCCGGATCCAATGGCGGGGCTAGAATACTGAAATTCCTTCTCTAATAATCGCACAACCAATCTTAAAAATGATAGAGTGTTAGAGAAAGTGTCGCTAGCACTCCTCAAATGATTAATTTCTACAAGGTGGAAAACAGGGTGTTACACGTGTGACATTGTCATATTTAAAATACTTCAAATATTACAGTACTGATAAAAACATTTACACCTATATTTGAAATATGTTATTATTATGTAATGTGTTGTAACATTTTAAACATTATTGTATGAATTAAATATTTACACATTTATTTTAAATATCTTATTGTAATGTAATATTTCTTAACTTATTAATGGTTCATTTTTTGTTCTATAATGTTTAATTAATTGTGTTTTTTTTTCTTAAGTTTCAAGTCCAATAAATATTAACAGTTTTTACATGTTTCTAATACTCGTTATCCCTGTTTTTTTTTTTTAGAAACATAAAAATAATATATTTTGTATTTTAATTTTATTATTATTGATATAATTCATTATTGCCTACATGATTTTTTCAATACAATGTTGTTTAGTTCATTTCATGCATATATATATATATATATATATATATATATATATATATATATATATATCTTCGGTAAAAAACATATAAATGTTTTAATAATTCTTTTATATTTTTAGAGGATTGTTAATTTATTATCATTCAATATAGAAATCTAGAATCACATGTAATTCGTATCAATGAATACTTTGAATTTTAAATAGAAACTAAATTAATTAGGCCATCAATCATATGCTTGAACTTTGGGTTTGAGGTCAATGCACAAAATATACAATGGACTATTGAGGATTATTTGCAAAGATTCCAATATAAGACGAAAATGATATACACTTAAGAGCATATAGCACACCTAGACTATTTTTTATACTGATATGAAACATAGGGAAAATGCCCTCATTTCATACTGAAGATTTTAAATTCCTTTTTTATTGTCATATATTTGTCAATATTTTTATATTCAATATTATGCATTAAATACATTTAATTTACTTAAAATAAAATAGCTTTAATTGATTCGAAATAATAAATAATCTATCACGTATGATTGCTTAAATGAGCATCTCCATCTGTCAAAAAAAAAAAAAAAAGCATCTCCAATACTCTTTATATAAGCAACTCAATGCTCTTTAAATTGATTAGGTAATAATTGAATTATTCTATCCAAACAAAGAAATTGAAATATAAGACATTTGAATTACTTTATCCAAACATAGCATTTTGGAAAATGAAGGAAATTTAATTGTAAGTAATTCAAATACCATGTATTTCAATTTCCTTAAATTGCTAAAAGTAAGTCTGACAACAACACTGAGACATGGAATTGGGCTAGTGTGAGTCATAATCAGATAACCATTGAAATGTTCATCGGTGGGAAAGTAAGTCACCACTAATATGATTCATCTGTAGGAAAAGAGTCACCACTAGAATGATTATCAGTGAAAAAGAAGTTGTCACTAATATGATTCATCTGTAAAAAAATAAAAAAAAAATAAAAAAAAAAGAGTATCACCAGAATGATCGTCAGTGATAATAGAAGCCATTAATATGGTCCATTAGTGAGAAAAGAATTGCATGACAATCATCAAAGTAGTAGAGCCTGATGTCTAGCAATGCTCATACCATGAGAGGAAATCTTCATGAGTGGCAAGAGTTGCCCAGAGGTGATCAAAGGTTTGAGGTGTAGTCCTAGAGGATTAGAAACAAAAGGGCAAAAACGTCAACAGGATAGTACCTGTAGGAGGAGAGCCTTGAAAAAGTCAACACCAACAAACGACTATTGTTGGAGATTTCGCAAGAAAAATAGGCAACGGGCAATTGATCGGAGTGGCAAACCAAACAAGAAAGGAAACATGCCGGAAAAGTTGTGACGTAACATCAAGAAGTGGTGACAATCACGTTAAAAAGAAGAGATACAACGACCGTGACTAATTGGAGTTCCAAATTTTTGGGAATCTCACACTAAATAGTAACAGACTAGTCACAAAGGTGGTGCCACAATGATACCAAGTTGTCTTGACTACACAAGGAAATCTGTTTTATATTTAATTTTTTGTGTACAATGGTCACACTGAGATTCGAACTTATGACCTCATACATTCTACCTCAATCCCCCACCACCAGACAGACCCTAGTGGGTTAAATCTGTTTTATGACTTAATGCAATAATATATATATATATATATATATATATATATATTCCTATTCACATGATATGATAGACCTATAATTACAAATATCCTAATTAAATAAGAAAACAAATCATAAAATAGAAAATAAAACCTAACAAATCATTTAGAATACTCTAAAAGTCTAAGATATAAAAAACATATATATATATTATCATATATTTCTCAGATTTTCTAACAAATTGTATAATATTTTACTTTTAACCTTGCATGGAAAGATGTATTCAAAATAGTAAATAAAAAGTTGAAAAGATGCATTTAGAAGAGTAGTTACATATGAAAATTTAGTCTGCATCATCAGCAGTAAAGTCAGGCTCGGGAGGTTTCTGTAGTTTCACCAACTCCCTGGCACTCTTGGCTTCCCGATTCCGATGTACACCGCGAAGAGCATTCGCGGCAAATCTTGAGGCCAAGAAGGTGGCACCAAGGCTGTACGAACTGCCACCGGCATTGCTGCGAGCTCCCTCTGACTCGGTTTCGTCCTTCCGAAGAAGCTCCATAGTTTTCCTCTTGGAATATCGACGCCATGCTGCTTGAATGAAGCATGCTGCCCAGGTTCTCCATTGTTGGGAGTAAAAGCGAAAGGTGTGCTGAACCTGTCTACTGTGCAGGCGCCTGAACTGGCTGGCAACAAACTTTAACTCTTCAGCAGTTAAGGCAAAAGCTTCAACTTCTGTTAAAGCTTTAACTGTTCGAGTGGAAGATGGGAGGTTGGAGCCAGATTTGGGATCCAGTGCCCAGGTCAAAAGCTCCTCCCCACAGAAGTCAGCCTCTTTTAAAAAGCCACGATTGAAGAATCCACTCCTCCCACCATCTGTTGTGACACTCTCAAGGCGACCCCGGATGATGAAAAGCATCTCATCAACTGGATCTCCTTCGCGAACGATGTAAGTACTCTCTGTGAATAAACATGGCTTCAGTCTCTCACATATGGCATCAAGCAATCTCTCATCCATACTCTCAAATAGTGGAACCTACAAATCCGACAAAAGCAATTAATAAATTAACAGATTAAGATGATCATGCACCAATTTGGTGAGTTAATCTAAGAGGGAGAACAGATCTGAAAGATCTCAGAGGGCATTGAATGATTAGAGCCTAAAAGATTTTGGAAAGCACATCTTAAGAGCAAGAAATCCTATTATCACACCAATAAAATAAAAAATGATATCAAGAGAATAAAACATCCGAAACAACACTCATCAATGCTACTGGAAGATCTTTTTGGCACATCTCCTAGCCAGAGAATTTAACAAGACCTTGAGGAGTGACTTGAAAATTTTTCATCTGATTCGGAATTCATTGGGAGAAACAAAGGTACCACAGGATTAAGAAAAAAGTATGTTAGCAAAAGCTTTAGATAGTTTAATAACAATTTTGACATGTAAAAGGGCCAAATAATTAATTCGTGCAAGAGGACTGCTAGCCACAACTTGATGTTGTCATATAGTTGTAAAATACCATAACCACAACAAAAAACCAACTAAATGTTAATTCCTTGTTCTTTAGGTCATCTTTTTTGTCAGAAAAAAAAAAGGTGGGTCCGTTTTAGTTTACACATTTGAGTTTGGGCATTTTGGGTGTTTTGCTAATTTTCAAGTGTTTGACAGCATACCCTTCTCACTAGAGCCAGACAAAGGTGACGCTTAATGTCTCTTTGAAGATCCTTTGGCAAACTCTGAACCAAATTTTCTTCATCTACACCACGTGTTGCCAACCACTTGTATTGATCATATCGTCTCACACGCTCTCTAAGCTCTTGTGGGAGCAAGCGATGATGCATCCACTGTTCTGAATCACGTCTTTTGACTCTCATTTCCTCAAGTCTAATTGTAAGAGACTGAAGATATGTCTGTAATCATATAAAGAAATCACAATATCAGTCACAAACAATCCGCTCTTCATGCTTTAGTAATCATAAACCTGGAAAGCTATTAATAAAGCCAGTCTGATAAGGAGAAACAAGTCAAACAACAATTAGAATACAAATAAACAACATCCACTGTTCTATCCTCAGTATGTGTGTGCATATGTGAAATTGTATTTGAGCTGACTACTTTCATGCAGAACCATCTTTAGACCTTTCTTAAAATGAATAGTTCATCAATTCTAGGAATGAACATCAAGATAATCTGGCAATCAATAATAGCATTCAACTTAAACTATACATGCTTTAGAGTTTATAGCCAATGAAAAAAGACTGGAGGCAGTTGATCAATCTTTCCTCAATGCAACATACATCAGAAGATATACCACCTCTAGCTGCCCGTACAAGCAGACTCATGATAACTCTTTGGACTTTGGAGGCTAGCTACACCAATCTAACAACACCAACTAAATGATTTGATGTCATTAACCCCACTCACTTACCATCCATTTTTGGAAGAGAATAGTACAAAAAAAGTGAAAAACTAGAACCTAGGAGACCATAACAAATCATGCCAATCAGCACACTTGACAAAGAAATGTCGCTTAAAAGACTGTTGAAATTATGAACTTTTATTTATTTTTATAAGTACCATATATTCTAACAAAAGACCATGAGAAGAACACAACAGGGAAGCTGAAAAAATTAACCTTATCGCAAATGAAGTCTAGAGCCAAACAAGTGCCCTAAACAATTCTAGATTCCTCTCCAGCCATAAACACTACTACAAAGACTGAGCGATGCCACAGAATCTTAGCTTCTTTATGTAAGCCAAAACCTTTTAAATTAATAAACAGAAACTGATGCAAATCCATAGGACAGACCCAATACCCTTGAAAAGACCCAAACCAATACCATCGATATTCTTATTCAGCGCATGTTAAATTAACTGATTTTAAGTATACCTGCATGTTACCAATCAGAAGTGCAAAGAGGATAAGGCCAGCTATGGCTAGTGCTATTGAAAAGATAACCTCCCCAGTGTAGGTGCTAGTTTGAAGCCCCTGGCCAAGTGTACTGCAGTGAAATAAATTAATAAACAGTAAGTATGGATATATGAATAATCTTAGCAATCTATGATATGGAAATGAACTACAAACACATGAACAAATGATATCGTCTACACTAAATCACTAAAAATATGAAGCACATTTGGGTGAATCCCTATCGTTTAAAAGTAGCCTATCCAAAAAGTACAAACTATTCAAACATGTATTTACCTAAAAATGTATGTCAGACAATGTTCATACATTGAATTGATAATCATGTATTCTACGGATATTAAATGATAAAATTCAACGATTTATAACCATGTTGTATTTACAGACTATAGAAAATTTAACTTAGAAACAAATTGTGAAACATGCAAAAAAATGAATGAGATAGACTTGAACAACTTTAGAAAGAATTGACAAAAATACACAGCTGATACGGTCACTAATTTTTTAAATCCTTGGATTTACATATTCAAACTCCATAAAAATTAATAGGCATTCTGCAAAAACCATTTCCATAATGACTAGAGTTAGTAACCTACCTTCAGAAATAAATGTTTATGGGCTTTTCTTCCTGAACAAGCTTAATTATGCTACAAGACAGTAGTGGTACTCTTATGATTTTTGGTCATTTATAAAAAAAGAAAATTTATTAGAGAGTAGGAATAATTAAACTAAAGAGAGGATAAGATATCCTCCAAAACAAGTCTTATCGTCAAAACAACATAATTATAAAAAGGTACAAAGACAATTAGCTTTTTGAGATATCCTTCAAAAGTAGCATTTTTCTTTCTCTTGTTTTGTGTTGATTCCAATTCTAATTGTTTGTTCAATAGTTAGTTATCTATGACAATCTATGACAACACAACAGTTGTTCATATCTTACCTTCCTGCATTTTCTTTTATATTTTTCCAAGGGTTTACCAAATTGGTGTTTGATACACAATGCAAGTATACATCAGGCGTTAAGATTTGCTTTGTTATGTGATTCAATACTCTAAACCTTGAGGATGTGCACTTTTTTAATCCATTCACCTCCCCAATATATCATATGATGCTCTCCAATGTGCATTAACCTTTCATTTTAGTTCATAATTGTTGAGATCTTACATCAACTAGAGATATGACCAATCAATGTAGTCCTAATAAGGCTTGGACAATCCTCATCTTATAAGCTGGTTTTGTGGGGTTAAGTTAGACCCTAAGCCCAAATTCAAAGATGATATCAAAGCCAATCCTATATCTATTATTGGGACACCCGTATTTGTCCACGCTCTAGATGTCTATTCCTAGGTGTGAGGGGGTGTTGTTATTAAGCCACCCGCATTTGCAAATGCTCCAGATGTTTAGTTATGGGCTTGAGAGGTGTGTTGAGATCCCACATTGACTAAAAATATGGCCAATGTGGTCCTTAGAAGGTTTGGACAATCCTCACCTTACAAATCGATTTTGTGGGATTGAGTTAGGCCTAAGCCTAAATTCTAAGAATAATGATACATTGTTGAAGAATCAAATTTGATTATTGCTAGTGAGAATTAGGATTGTTGAATAATAATACTTGCTAGATTCTTTATCCAGATTGATTCTTTCTCATTTATTGAGTTTTTGGTTGGCTCAACTGACATCGCCTTGTTGTTTTTAGTTGCCATTTGGCTCTCTCAATTATGTTTTCTACCTTGTTTGGTCTTTGGGTTTCTTTTTAAGGGTCCTCTTGTTTGGTTGGTGCCCCTCTTGTTTTGATTGTATGACAACTGCATTTGCCTTGTTGCGCCCCTATATTTTGGTGGTTGTGCTCAGTTTCTGGATTGTACTTGCCCAAATGTTTAGGGCTTATTTGTTTTCTATTAAAAAGAGGATTTATTTGTAAAAAGCATAAAGCTGCCTTATTAAGCTTTAGCTTGAGGGAGAGTGTTAAAATATACTATAAAATATCTTACCATATCTTAAATTATCCTCTAGATTAGTTATTAAATTTCTTTTGTTTCCCTAATTAGCTAAGATAATGATTCATATAAATACGGGTTAGTATTATAGGGTTTATGAATATATCAAATATATCAATACATTATAATACATTTCAGTTAATATCAATTTAGTGTTTCATTATCTTTTATATCTCTTCCTCCCTCTATAACCTAAAACCCAAATCAATCCAGAATTGTAGATACACCTGGAGAAACACTCAGCATATAGTATTCAGTTCAGACAGAACATATATGGCATAATGTTTAGTTTTAATCACTTTGAATACATGATGAAAATCGACAAAAGAAAATAAAATGGAATACCTTAAATTCTGGAGCCCCCACCATAAACAGTAACAGTACTTGGAGAAGAACTTCTTAGATGAAACAATACGAGATGACAAGGCTTGTTTGAAAATTCCATAGTCAAAATTATCATTATCTGCAGAGCACTGTGATGTAAGAATATCTTTACTTCTATTCTGCCAGGCACTATAACCTTCCATGTATTGGTTGCCACAATACAAGAAATTTTTATTGTACCCGTTGTCACTAACAGCCTTTTGCCAGCAAAAGTCATTGCGTTCAACAGCTAACAAGTACCAAAAAGACCCAACTATCTGCAAAATTTCATTGATGGAAAAGGATGCAAAATAAATTCTTGTCAAAGTTGATGCATCATAAAGCTAGATAGCAAGTGTAATAGCATAATAACTACTTAGCAAGCGTAATAACTCCAAAAATAACTTTAAAAAAAAGCTGGGAAATCTAACATAATTCAACAACCAAAATAAAACAAAACTTACATGACTAGCAAGCATAAATAATAGCAAATAATATGCAGCCCCTGTCCATGCAGTTTCAGCAAAGACACCAGCTGTTCTCTTAAGTTCAGAGGTCAATGGTACCATCCGGAAAAATCTAGGAATGTACTGAAGCAAAATGATGAACAGAAGGGCCCGCTTTGTTGCAAGTACATCTGAACCTTGTGACCTCTGCAGAAATCTCCAAACCACAATCTGAATACAAGAGCAAAGAACAGGTAAAAACAATAAACACTTAACCAGTCAAAAAGACTATAATCACACATACTCAGTTTTCAAAGGAATGACAGCTATAAGGGAACATTCATGACACACAATGTTTAAAAATACTCACTTAGCCATTCAAATTGTTAGCAATTTTGCCATGGGATCTCTAATAATGTCTAGAAAAAAAAAATGTAATTTGACAGTTGCATTTAGGAATTTTTAGAAGAAAGAATCAGTCCATTATTAAATTAAAAGTAAAAGGTATTATTTTACCATTAAAGGCAGAAATACCTTAAAAAATTTCAAAAAACCAGCCATCTTCACACAAAAGGATTGATAACTTAGATGAGAAGAGGATGCTAACTTTCAGGAAAGCAAATTGGGATGAGAGAAATGCATCACTGGCATTACACATGTTAGTTCCTTGGACTAGCATTACTAGTTATGGTCAGGTCATAACTCAGAACCATGTAGTATACTTCTCAAAATATCCAATAATGCTTTTATTAAATTTGTTAGAAATGGACATTTTCATAAGAAAATAGACCAGATAATAGTAATGAAATAAGGTGAAGGATATATTAATCAAAACCCTTCCATCTCATTCTCATTTTCTCAGAATTGGGAGATTTCTGCTCCTTCCAAGCAATTGTTATTAATTTGCTTTTATGCTCATGATCATTGTTATTAGTAACCACAAACTAAATTACTCTAATGGAACCATCAAAAGAATTAGACTGTCCCAAGAAGAAAATAATTAACAGAAAAAAAAAAAGTTCTCTAATAAACCAGGCATATTAAATGTTAAAATGGCATTATAGAGAAGGCAGAAGCATCCACATCTATTTCCATGCCATAAAATCAACCAACAGATGTTACAATTTAAAGAGCTACACAAACAAGATCTCTCTTTCATGTGGTTGAACAAAATATAAGATCTACTCATTCCATGATAGTTTTAGATCAACAGTTTCTCGCCTATAAGGTGTGTCAAGGACCAACTTTGAGATTAACACATCCCCTCACGTAAGATTCCTTTGTCCTTGAAGCATGGAAAATGCACAGGCTGACTATGCCTATTGCTGAAATTCAATTTTTATTTATAAGGTAATAGTGAGGATTGAACTCCCAAACACCAAGTCATAAAGGCTCTGATACCATGAATGGTTTTTATATCTAATAAGGAGTTTAAAACCTTAGTGTATGCTTTTATTTAGCTTAATTTATGTTAAAAAAAAATGGCTTATAATCAAAATTAATGAAAGAGCTTTAAGAAATTTAAAAAAAAAAATATATATATATATATATATATATATATATATATATATATATATATATATATAAATTAAGCTAATGCAAGCATGCACTTAATCAGTCACATTAGACTAACAAATAAGCATTGTAATCTTAGAAAAATGCCCCTGAACAAACACAAAGTGCAGCATACATGTTAACGAATATTTAAAAAGCAGTTGCAAATTTAAAAGCAGAAAGTATTATATGCTCTAAATTCAAGACATTATTGGCAATTGAATAAAAACTGAAGACCTCTTGTCAACCAAACTAAGAGTTCAGTATATGTCCAGCAATAAAAAAATAAAGAAAACACAAGGACTCGAGCTCTTTATGTATTGACAACATGTTTGTGTACTCAATGTTTTTTCCTTTGTTCCTTGGCTATGGAGTATATCTTATTCTCTAGCAATAAAAAAATAAAGAAAACACAAGGACTCAAGCTATTTATGTATTGACAACATGTTTGTGTACTCAATGTTTTTTCCTTTGTTCCTTGGCTATGGAGTATATCTTATTCTCTCTACCTTCATTGTACTCTTTTTTTATCCTCTTCAGGAAAATATTTTATTTCATCACAATTCACACCCAACCCTCAAAAAAAGGATAAAATTAACAAAGCCGTCCAGCATATATCCACGAATGAAATCCCGAAATCAACCCTTGACTGAACACAAAAGAAGCAAGAAGAAGATAGCAGTGTAGATAGTCTGACAATCCATGATAAAAGATGAGTTACAAATGTAGTGCTGATACAAAAGAATCATAAAATCCAAAGAAAACAATCATGCAGCATTAACAAAAAGAGATTGAATCAAGTTAAAAAAAAATTCTTGACCTGTGGTAAAGGCAACACTGATAGGAAATCAATAATGAAATACCGCCGCAGGTATCGTTTGGCTATCTGTGCTGGATCTATCACAAGCTCACCCCGTCCAAAAACACGAGATGATGGAGCAATATAAGCAGTACGAAATTGGAGAGCCATGTGTATGAGATAGAAAGCATCAATGAATGTCCTCAAGGTGGTAACGGTAATTGCCAACTTTCGGTCTATACCAAGACAGTGAAATGAATCATTGATGACGGGGAGATAAAAAAACAGTGGATCAACAGACACGGCTATAATGCATGAGATAACAAAAAGCTTATTCCACGAGAGCAAAAATTTGTCTTGAGGGTCAAATATCTTCTTTTCTGAAACTTTAAGATCTTCAGGGAACACTGCCCTAGATACCCCTAATCCAAGTGATCGGCCAATTGACTTCAGTCCTTCAGATCCCTTTCTAATTCTTCTTTTAAAAGACCTAGAAGTTGTACTACTTCCATGGCCACCATGGCTTAATTTATCAATACTAAATCCACATGTTTTAACTGCAGCTTCAGAAGATGATGATAGTCTAGAATCCAAGTCATCCAACCTAGAAATAAATGAAAAGGGTAATATCATAATCATGTTCCATTGTACTACTTTTACTGTAGGAAATGGATTGCATATTCTTAAACAAGAACATAATAATGGAAGTATATAAGAGGCATGGAGAAGAAATAGGGGAATCCTTATTAAATATCATATCCACACCACATATCAGGACTTAAGGCTTTTATGACCTGAATACTAAAATTATTCAATTTCAAAACCCTACATCCACAATGTTTATGTAACGGTCTTGCAGTATATAATATTGCTTGTCAGAAACTAGTATTTGAAAGATTTAAGTGGACAGCCATCATGGAAATTTCCAAAATAGCAGGTTTTCTACTTCTAACTTCAGTTATAAATCCGGGCTCATGATGTGGCATGGCTGGCCCCAAATCGCTATAGCATGTGTAGCAGGATAACCACTACACCAAAGACTATATACAAAGATTAATAATTTATACTAATAGAAATTAGAGATATGAATGCACAAAAATAAAAATTACAATCCAGAATTGATGAATATTATGCAAAAGTTATAATCCAATCTAATTTTAAACACACCATCATCCTCAATCCAAGGTATAATTAACAGGCTAATAACAACAAAAATACACTACATGCAAAAGATACAAGAAAAAATATTCAAATATTTCAAGTTAAACATCAAGGACTTTGATTGTAATACAAACTAGCAAGTATTCAAAGCAATTGAACGGGTATTTTTCTATTTAAGTATATATATATATATATATAAGTAGTTAGATTTAGTGGAAAGAGAAATTCTTTAATAAATTGAAAAGAATTATTTTCAAAATATAGGTAGTTAATATTTGAATTAAAAAGGAAATTTTAATATAAAAAAATTAAAGTAATTAAAGCTGAGATTTGAGAATTTGAATTTTTAACATAAAAGAAAATTTTTAAAATAATTAATAATTTTAAAATTTTAAAAATAAGTGCTATATAATAGTAAAGCCATATGTTGGAAGAGGTCAGCCCCTTAAATGGATCTCCATACCTCAAGGGATTGGTCCTTGGGTTTCGGCCGAGGGATACCCCTGGGTTCACCCAAAAAAAAAAAAAGTGAACCCATATGTCACAAGAAGAAAAAATGTATAATACAAGATATCCTCATGATCAAGAATAAGGACTTAGATTTATAAATTAAGAATTGATTTATTTGCTTTAGTGATGTCAACCACTAGTTCATATAGTGAGACAAATTTATTCTAAAGTTGATGCAGGAATTTGAGGGCGAGCCTTGGCACAACAGTAGGATTGTTGCCTTGTATCCCAGAGGTCATGGGTTCAACTCCTAAACATAACTTCCACTTGCGAGGATAAGGCTGCATACATTTACCTTCTCTTAACGCCAATAGATGCAAGCTTCATGCACTATGTCACACTTTTTTTTTTTTTTTGAAGGAGAAATTTTTAAAAAACAATTACATTGTGCCATTGTCTATGAAATAATTGTTAAGTAAAATATCATTAGCAATAATCATATTAAATTAATGCAAATTCCATGTAAAATTTAAAGATGGATTATTAGCCATAAATTTCTTGAAAACAAGATCGTCATTAGAAAAAAAAAATTATACATGAAAGTTTAGTATGCATACAAAAAGCAATACCTATGTCCTATGCTCAATTACAGTAATGAATTCTCCATGTTTGATGAATAAATAGTTGTAAGAAAATGTGGGTAAAGAGCATACATATAAATATTACTAACTCTCTTCTCCTTCATATCTTTACAAGCGTAACCGTGCAATGAACTATATTGGATACCTCACAAATTTTTCCCGCTGCCCACCCACATATTGCGACTTGTAACCACAGTCAAACATCTTTGAACCAACAATTCATGTAGTACACAACCTGCAGCCAAACAAAACAAATTCAAAAATAATTCACAGATAATATTAAATTGGTGTTTTCACCATAATAAGCCTCATGCAATTTTCAACTAAAATCTGGGAAAACACAGAACTTGAAGACATATCTCGCACATCAGAAACAATTTTCAAAAATCATGCTCATGTTCACTCTCTTGAGATGGTACAACCTAAACAGAGACCTACTCCATAATGCACAGATTGATTGCACCACCAAAAGTACACACATATCTTCCAGCTTGGTATTTTCACACCTTCTAAATCCAAAACAAAGAAACATTTCGATTTTTGCCGTTTGTTTATTCCATAGTTCCATTATCCAATCTCAATGAACCAACAACATGTAAATCCCAAACTCATAAAATACCTAATTCACCAAAAGAAATTCCCCCATTCTCCTTAGCAATACCATCCTTCAATCAACAAAATCATCACCAACTCTTCAGCCAGCATCAATTCCACTATCCACAAACTAGCACATCAAACTCGAAATCAACAATTCAAAACAACAATATCCCGCAAATCGACTAAATCAATGTAAGTTCATCCACAAGCACTACGCAATCAATCGCCAAAATAAAAAAAAATTAAGAAACAATGATTTTCGTTATTTCCGCGAATTGTAAGCTACCTACGGTAAGTGGCAACAAGTGTTGATAAGAGTTGAAGTTGAAACCGAAATGAATCTGAACTTTAACAAGGAGTGGATTCGAATGCGAAATAAAAAGAGGGGGAAGAGGAAACGGACCTTGAAAGAAGAGGGTGAGTGGAATTGAACAGAACGGAAGCGAAATCTGAGGGAGAAATGGAATAGAAATGAACGAGGAAGGTCAACTACTACGACTCAAAGAGGTGCTCCCTTCACGAACGTTACGCTGCCATTTGTTTTCCTTGTATTCTTCTTCTAACACGTATCCACCTACTTCCCACAGTTTTACCTTTACCCATTGCAGAAGACTTAGGACACGCTTTCTGTCACTGTATGTATATATATATATATATATTTTTTTTGTCCTATGTCGAGGAGTTTCCCACCGCCTGCACGAAACGGGGACTAGTGTTCCGCGGAAGTTTGTTCGGCACCTCGATGGATGGCATCCCTCCCAGTTGAGATTTTTTTCATACCTAAAGCTCGAACCCGAGAGTCACTGTATGTATATCAGTATATGTTTTAATGTCCATTTACTGAATTTCATTCACAAATTAGTGAAACTTATTTAGCTAATAAAAAATTTCTGACCAAGGAGTCAAGATCAGTTAGTTGGTTGAGTATAGTGTGTAAGTAATTTTCATATTGATAAATTTGATCTTTAAACTTTAAAAATTATGTAAATTTGATCATTCATAACTTTAAAAAATATGATGAACTCTTAAAAACAACGATTAAATTCACTTTTTTATAAATAAAAAAATTACATGTATTTTTTAATGTTTGAAAATCAAATTTATCGATACAAAAATATACGGACCAAGATCAAATTTGACAAAAAAAATATATAAAATAATATATTTATATATATGGAGAGGGATCAAATGGCAATGGTTACATCAATTATTACATCATTCAATAACTTTCAATGAATAATTTTATCTCAAAATCTACTGTTGGATTGAATGTTCCTTTCATGTAGATCTTATTTATCAAATTTTATATTAGTAAAAAAATTATTTGATACCTTGTTCATGTAAATCAAAATTGACATAACATATATTTTTTCAAATATACTAAATATGAATAATTTGATCACTTTCTTATTGATGTTTAATTTTCATAAAATTTGACACAAATATTCAAGATAATATATAATTATAATTTAACGATTTGATCGACCAAATTCACATGCTATTTAAAATTATTAAACGGTGTAATAATTTATATAATTTTATTCGAATTAGATAAAAATTATTATAAATGGTAAAACTTTTCCTCTAAATATTGAACTTTTATTTTAATCATTTTTCATTTATATGTTTTTTTCGTACGTCCTATTACTCCTGTTAATTGGGCCATTTAACAAGCCATCATTTAAAACAATATTCTTAATGATGATGTCAAAAAAAAACAATATTCTTAATAATTAGTGTTCCTCATTATGAGATATATTTTTTTTGTTTTATATAATAAAGGTTTCTTTTGATATTTTTATTAAATTTAATTATTATAAAATTAATATATTTACTATACATAATAATTCAAGATTAAATGATAATATAAATAATTTATTTCAATTAAATTCCTTTTTACTTCCTCCAATTAAGATTTGCATTAATAAGACAATAAAGTCTGGTGAAGTGCACATGCTGCTGCACCTGCACCTGCACCCAACAGATTCTTCACCGTGACTTACGCTGTCCAGTCAAATTAATCAACTCCAATATATTATTATTAATTAAATCAGAGCAGCGTTAGAAGAAAAATTATTTTCTCAATTTATTCTTTAAAAATTATTTTTATGTGACGTGGCAACGGTAAAGTACGACTGTTAGACATAGAATATTTAGACAGTATATACATCTTTGATACTATTATCCTGAGAGACGTGTGATGTTCTTATTTAGTTGTAATTTTAATATAATATTTAGTAGAATGAATGAAATAAGATGAAAAT
Organism: Pueraria montana var. lobata; assembly: GCA_026413185.1. Taxonomy (NCBI): domain Eukaryota; kingdom Viridiplantae; phylum Streptophyta; class Magnoliopsida; order Fabales; family Fabaceae; genus Pueraria; species Pueraria montana. The sequence continues at coordinate 38,864,261 of CM048656.1, forward strand.
TTTGAATTAAAGTAAAAAATAAAAATATGGGATTCACACATTTTTTACTATTAATTTCACTCAATTTTTTATCCCATTTCACAGCAAACAAACGTAAAAGAGTAAAATTAAAACAACAACATACTTATGGCGGTTTACTGCGGTGGCTTGGTTGACGCGATTCAATAAGGATGGCCTAGGACGATTTTGATCGTTAAATGGGGGCAACATTGCAACAAATTAAAGAAAATTAAAAACTTTATATAAATATCGTAACTAATAATTAAGTTAAAAGATTAAATTGAAAAAAAAAATGAAACTTTATATAAATATCAAGCGCAAACACATTTTTTGCACATTATAAATGAAAGGCAAAATTATTTTTTTATTTTTTTTTATTTTACTCTCTAGATTTGTTATTCAATTTAGTTCTTTAATTTGTATTTTCAAATCACATTTAACCTTTTGTTATAACAATATTAAATCTCATTGGTAATTTACCAAAATCTCGTTGGAAATTGATTTTTTTATGAAACAATAAATTGGGTTATTTTAACCCGCTTATCTCTATATTTGTATGACTCAAAATACAACAAAATTTTAAGGTGAAAGTTACACATTAACTATAAGTAGTAGTACTAAAGAGATTCGATTAATTGTAGCTAAAATATAAAGATCTCATATTCAAAGTAAAATAGGAAAAATGAATCTTGGAAACCAATCCAATTCAATTTCTCATTTTTTAGTCAATGAATTCACACAATATTTTGTTATGTTGATTATAATCCAGCATCTAGAGGTCTTATAAAAGAAATTTAATGTCTAAAAGAACCCTTCAATCAATGACCAATCCAAAAATTTTAAGTCGTAAAGATAATAATACTCTTATATTAATTTATGGAATAATACACATATTACGAATTAACTTGTTGCATTTTAAATTATGAAAGTAATTTATAATTATACATGTATATCATATTAAAAGAAAAAAAAAACTTATGGTGCTAACTACCCACACAAAGAACGGAAGTCCATCCTCAATCAATTTCAATAATCATTGAAAGAAAAAATTAAAAAAAAATGTTCAAAATTGGAGTTTGATAACGACGACTCTTGATTACCACACTTCAATCTCTTTATTATTGTCAATGAATCACAAATTTTTAATACGTAGGCCACAATTCAATTTTCAGAGAAACTTAACAATCAATTTCAATAATCCTACGGATAAAAAATAATCAATTTCAATAAGAAAAACCTAACTTCCACTTAGATCCTAAAATTTCAAACATGATATAAAAATAAAAGTTAGAGAAGTAAATTGAATAAAAAAATTAGAAAATGAAATCAAAACCTACCTTAAATTTAAAGCATGAGGATACCATTTTTGCCTAATGTAAGCATTAGAAAATGGTTATAAAATACAGATCCTTCTAATTAAATAATTTTATTAATTATTAATAATAATTTGCATTACTAAAAGGTATAATCTAACAAAATATTATTAAAAACATTTATCTTGTTAAAAAGAGATAGTATTTAGCTGTTTAAATTCCCAAGAACCACATGAAATCCCTTTGGAATGATACCGATATCCTGAAATATAAGAACTTCTGAATGAACATTCCTTTGGTGAAAGTTAGACTTACCAAATATTCATGCAACTTATTTTGTTAAGACTATTTCTACTCAATATTAAATAAATTTAAATATCTTTTTAGTTCTTACAATTTAATAATTTTTTGTTTTTCGTCATTGCAAAAAAAAATTTGATTTTAGTCTTTGCAAATTATGTTTTTTTTTTGTCCTTATAGTAATTTAGATAGCATTTTTTTTACTGTTCAAAGCGCTATCTAAACCACTTTAAGAGCGAAAAATAAAACAAACATAATTTACAAAGATTAAAACCAAAAAAAAAATTACAAGGACAAAAAATAAAAAAAAAAGGCTAAATTACAAAGACTAAAAATGTATTTAAACCTATTAAATAGTATACTCTAAAGTCTAAACCAACTGGCTGATCTGATTTGTCTTGTTAAATAGCTGGTAAACTGTTTGCCAAATTCCCCATTATTAGTCGAAGAATGGATAACGTTACTTTTTCAACATTCTCTCGCAGAAATGTAAAGGCGGTAAGTTGTGTAACCGGTAAACTGGACGCAACGCAAAAACAACATCATAGTTGCTTTGGCGTTTTTGCTTTAAAATGTGGAATTTTTCCGTTCAACATGAGTATTACGAGTTTCCAAACACAGCCTAAACAAGTAAAATCTCCTCATAAAAGGTGAAACAACTCCAAACTGAAGCATCACCACTAATAACACCTAAAAATTCTTCTTTAGGTAGTATAAGTACAATGCAGCCCCCTCCCCCCTTTCTCCTAAAGAAAAAGGTCAGGTGTTCCAACATGAATCAAGATAGTCCCACCTAAGCAAAGCATGATTGCACCACAGGAAGTAACAAAATGTTCAGTACAAAAATTATGCATCTCAGAAACATCCCCCAAAAGAAAACCATATACACACAAGACTAAAATCGCAAAATTGTAATCTTATTATAGCTATAAAAATAATGAATAGCACATATAAACCAAAATAAATAAATAATGTACATATCTGACCACATCTATCTATACAATACCGAAATGTACTTGCTACAAAATACTAATGATCTCTATTCCCTAATCAGGGAAGGCGCAGGCATTTGATTATTTACCTTCATAGATCACTTCAGGCAGAGGGGGTTTTGAGTCTCATGCAAAAAAAATTAAAAGAACTCTTTTGCGGTATATTTCTCAGCTTTGAGTCAGCACACTTGCGATTGTCTTCCTAGCCTCTTTGCACAACATGTCAGGATCCTTTCCAACAATTGGTTTATGTATAACCACTTTCACAGAACCTACGTTCACTATACCCTCCTTTCCTGCAGGCATGATTTGACCAGTTCCAATAAGGGTAATTGGTACAACTGGTGCATTTGTCTTTGTAGCAACACTGAAAGCACCCTTCTGCACGTTGCCCCAAGGGAAGGTACAAAAGGATTAAGTTAGTTCACTGATAAGCAGAAAATAAAAGAGTTGAAAAAAAAATATCTCAATTTGAATATTGACATTCCATAATCATCAAAGCTGGGGAGCAGGATCTATTTTTCAGTGACAGCTTAGGTGAGTCAATCAAACTTCCCCCCCTTCTCTCTGTGGTTTTCAATCATCTCTGGATCGAACAGACAGAAATATCAGGGACAGCTGCTAAACTATCATTAAATCTGTCCACATCACTGATCTAATGCCAATGTGTCACCCTTGATCAAGTTCCCTATCTAGGTGCGATAAGCATCCAGTCCAAGCATGTTATTCCCAAGTGAAGACAGGAAGGTATGAACAAAAGAGACCCCAACAAAATATAAATTCAGTTCATTTTAGAATATTATTATTATTCTTACTGTTTTATGTGTCTTGTTTAGTAATGTTATTAGATTGTGCTTGTACTAGTTGTACTACTTTAGCAAGTGAATGACATCAACTATATCTATATCTATATCAATACAAGACACAATTCATGCTTTAACAACAATGCACAAGTCAAAATGTCAAATCCTCAGGGTCAATTCACCACCAAAAAGTGTATCCTCCTCTATAGGAAACTTCATACTAAAACCCAGTCTATGGCACTCCGTTAAATTCCCATGTATTCCATTGTAATTTTCGTAGCCAGTATTCTTAACTTTTTTTACTATTGCTCTATTGCCAATCCATCACTATGGGGAAACCAAATATACACTTCTATATTTTCCTAGGTATTATCTTCTTTTACCAAAGAGGTATTACTCTCGTTATGTTATCCTAATTTTTTATCATATTTTAATAAGTACTCTCTTTGTATTGTCTTATTTGATAATAAACTTCATGCTGAATAACAACATTCAGGAAACATACTGATTGGTATAAGAAAATTTTATCAGTAAAATGTATTATTTCTGTTTTTCCTACTTTTCCATCCATTTACTATATTTTTTTAGCAATAGCATGGTACCAAAGAAACACCATTGTTAGTAATTTATAAGCTGTCACCATCCCATAGCAGAGTTCCCAAAAATCTAAAACTGTTTATTTTTCTTTCTCCTCCTGTCTTTTTCCCATTATTCTCTCTTTATTGTTAATTGAGCACTAACTCCAGCCCCTAGAGACTTTGTTTTTTCTCCTACGCAAGGATTTCACACACCCTTCGAGTCAACAATAGTGGCTGCTTGAAGTTTTTAGCATGTCTTACCTCATCCCGGTGGTTTCTGAATGTGTTTCTCCACCTTTTTAGTCTGAGTCTGATCAATGAATTGACCTGCAACTGAACTCAGAGAGACAAAGTATTGCCAAAAAAACTACCAGCCACATGTTGCTTTTACCTCCTTGGCCATGCAATATTTCAAACAGTTCTTTTGAGTGTACATCATTACAGCCATGAGCCATCTTCATTCTGGATTATCTCTCTAATGCAATGCACATTTTGTTATATCTATAGCAGTCATCTAGTGTTGGATGCCTCATTTTGTTCTGTTGCCTTCCAGCAAAGTTTATGTGGTTTATGTAGACCATTATACAGCTTCAAGTTATTTTCTTTTAGTGGTATTTGTAACAAACTGAGAACTTGGTTAACTTTGGCTCAGGGGAGCATTAGAATATTAGTGTTCTTATTCTTTTAGGGGTCATGTTATGTTAGTAGTGTGTTAGGATCCAGTTGCAAGGTATGGGATTTGGAGCCACATTGGAAGTATGGGATTCTAGTGTGGGTTTATAAGGCCTTGGGCTCTCCAACTACAATAGCTAGCTTTTGTGGTGTGGTTCTCCCAAGGTTCTTATCAATTGGTATCAGAGCCTTCTACCACGTCTCTTAGCTGCAAACGAGCGGCACGGGTAGTGACACCGGCATTGCAGTGTTCGCCTGGGACTAGTAAAAGGGCTAGTGTGCACAGCCAGCCTGCGTGGGCGTCGGGGCTGCGGAGCTTAGTGAGATGTTAGGATCCAGTTGCAAGGTATAGGACTTGGAGTCCCACATTGGAAGTATGGGATTCTAGTGTGGGGTTTATAAGGCCTTGGGCTCTCCAACTACAATAACTAGCTTTTGTGGCGTGGTTCTCCCAAGGTTCTTATCATAGTGTTGTAGGGTTAGGTTTGTATTCGTTGCAGTACTCTAGTACTAGACCTATATGATTAATTAAATAATTAGTATAAATAGGTGTATTAAGTTTTTAAGATAGTGATTATAGCACATCTTTCTATCAGTGAAATATTATATTTTACTCTTATTTTTCCATCCTTTTTTGACACCTTATTTATTTGTCAAGAAGTGGCCACACTTATTCATGAGCTCTGCCCTTTTTTTCTTCATAACATAAAAAATAAGTCATGATCTACAATTGTTTATGATAGAACGCCAATTGATAAACTGATAAAGTATAATATTGAACACTAAAATCACACACAATACAGCAATACACTTGCTGTCCCAGAGATAAAAGTCACCTACAGAGAGTATTCTCTGTCCACAAACTGCAAATAACTACACACTTCCTAATTACAAAACCTACTATCAGATATATACTCCTAATACATAACTGCCAGCAGTTATTTCCCATGCATAACTGCCATCATGCAATTTCTAATATAGAACTGCTTTCTAATACAAAATTGCCAATACAGAATCAGTTATTTTCTATCACATGTACTCCTAATAATTAACTACCTCCAATCCATTAATGATCCTTAACTAACTTGGATCTCAGTTCACATCATTACCGGTTGCTGAAAAATCAGCCTTGTAGGAAATGGGTTCTTCCTCATTATCTTTATCCACTTCAATACCAATTACTTGTCCATCTTCAGTTAGGGCTTCATTATCTCTCAAAATTACAAATCTTAATTGTTTCCCTGCACATTGATGTAGGGGATGGAACTTTTCTCCACACACACATAAAGCATAAACCCTCGCTTTTCCTTTCCATCAATTCTTGGTATATTATATGGCCCAGGCAAATGCTTTTCATGCCAAAATTCCACCTATCTCCATCCAAATTTTGCCCAGAAGATCACTCAAGAAGAAAAATTCTGTTATGTGAATTTCCTGACGCACCTAGTCCAAAGTTCTGATTTTTTCCTCCATTCAAATTGCTGCTCTCTTAGATGAGGCAGTTACAAAATATAAAACAATAACAGGTCCCAATTCGCTTCCTCCTATGCTGCTCTTCAATGGCCTCATTGTAGTGCTGAAACTACTACCACCCTGTCACCCATATAACTACCAACAAGTGCAGGCAGATCTGAAATTTTTGCCTCTATACCCCTGGCCAAATGCATGGCCTGGAGCTGACATTGAGATTTCAAATTATGCAGTTTCCGTTTAATGTTAAGTTGTAATAAGCCATCTATGAAATAACCCAAGTATTGGTCCTCCAGCAATTTCCTTTCTTAAAAGGACAAGAATACAAAAGCTTCTATATAGTCATTAACAGTCCCAGTTTGCTTTAAATCTTTCAACTTTACATAAGGATTTTCTACATTTTTCCTTCCAAACCTTGCAACAAGGCTCTCTTAAATTTTTCCCAAGTCAAAGGTGCCTCAGTTTCTCTTATGTATTGTTTGGATTGATGGAATTACAAAACAAAGGAAATAATTTATTTTTAATTGTTTGGTTAGAGTAAAAAGAGAAGGAAAAGAAACAGCTAAATTAATAAAAATACAACTTTACCCTTTAAATATTATAATAAAAAAAAGAAAGCACAACTAAAAGAGATTGCTTCTACAGTGCCTCTCCATCTCTCTCTCTCTGTTGCTGCAATTGCTTCTGCCATGTCATTATTGCTTCTTCTACAGTTTTTTTTTTTTTTTGCTGCTTTTATTTTGAGAGTCCCATTTTGGTTTTGGCCTAGTCCATGACAGTGGGAATTATAAAGTCTTTAGTTGTTCACAAATTGGTGAAGGGCAGTGCCACACAGATCGGAGGGTGCTTCAACTTTTGTGGGAGAACAAGCTATAGGAATTCACAGTACTCGCCAGAGGAACATTCTTACAAGGGCATCCATGCCATTATGCTATGTAACCAATTTCAGTCCCTTTTGACACTAGTATTGGATGGAACTCAAATCATCTGGGATCCACTAAAATCCATTGCCCTCCCTGCTGATTTTCACTCCAAACAAACAATAGAAGAGAAATATTTCCACCTTCCTTCCCTCCTCCTTATTTCCATCTTTCCTATTTTCCTTCAAACACAGTGTTAATAAATTGAACCACTAGATTTGACCAGTGTTGTTAAAAAGCGGCCATGGCGGCGCCATGGCGGGTTGCGGTGGCGGATTTCTCACAGACCGCCATTCTATGGCCGTGGCGTGGCGGGTTTTGCATGGCGGGCTATGGCGGCCGCTTTTCCTGTAACGGCCATGGCGGTAGCAGCGGACATGGCGGAAATAGCGGAGTGGGAAGAAGAAGAAGATGAAAAAACAGAGACAGTGGCGGAAATCTAAGGAGAGGGGAAAAGAAAAAATGGGTTTTGGGTCATTTGACCCGACCCAAACCAGTCTTAATTTAAAAAACCCTAAAAACCCAACTCAGGCCCAAATTTAAAAGACCCAAAACCCGACCCAACTCATGCCCCAAACATTAAAAAAAATTGACTGCCCACTTAAAAACCCTAGCAACTTGTGCTGTCTCCAGCAAACAGCAACCTAATCAGTGACCACCCACCTCCGGCGACCACCCAGCAGTGACCGTCACCGGCGACGGCAATCTCCGGCGATGACAATCTTTGGCATCTGCCCTTCTCTAGCAACCTCGACCTTTCTATTTCTCCTTGTTTCATTCTACCTCAACCTTGTTCTTGTTTCTCTCTAACTAAGTCGACCCTCAACCTCTCTTTTTTTCCCTTTGACCTCTATAACTACTCAACGTTACCTCTGCAAGGCAGTTATATATATATGTCCGCCATGCCTTCCGCCATTTGCCGCTATGCCACCCGCCATTTTTATATGGCGGATTTTGGGCTCTCCGCCATGCTCCGCCATCTGCCATTAACAACACTGGATTTGACCCTTGACTGTTATATAATATTTATCAAAATTGTGAAGATAATTCCGAATTAGTATTATTTCCTGCAGAATCTCTTTGCAGTTGAAATTTTCATGTTCTTCCTCTACATGTTTTTCCAACACTCAACAGCCTCTCAATAACGGAAATTTCCTTGCGTCCCATCTTTTCTTCCATGCTAGCATCAATTTTTGGCCTCCAACCTTCATGTTTTTTCTCCAACAAATCCATACCCCCAGTTACCTTAGTCATGCTGAAATGATTAATTCAGTGACCACAGAACCTCCTCTATTGGATTCAGCAGGTCAGACCAAAATGATAGAAGACCAATTGATAAATGAATATAATCTAATATTGAACACTGAAATCACACACAATACAACAACACACTTGCTGTCCTAGAGACAAAAGTCTCCTACAAAGAGTATTCTCAGTCCACATACTGCAAATAACTACACAACCTACGATCAAATATATACTCCTGATACATAACTACCAGCAGTTATTTTCTATCACATACACTCCTAATAATCAACAACCTCCAATCCATTAATGGATCCTTTCCTAACTAACTTGGATCTCAGTGCCCATCAGTTTGCTTCTTAAATCATAATTATCTATAAAGATGATAATGATTACAAGAATTTTGACACAAACTCACCTTGAATGTGCCTAGTTTTCCATCTTTACTTCGTGTTCCCTCTGGAAAGAAAAAAACAGAGGCTCCTTTCTTGATAAGATCCATGCATCGTTTAAGACAGTCCTATATGTTAAGAAGCAAATACCAAGACTTGAAGGTTATTGGTATCTTTTAACCCAAAGGAGGAAAATAATTTCACAAACCACTGACATCTAATCAAGAATTGGTTAAAATTAACAGCAATAATAATAGAGAAAGAATACCAGCTGGCTTCGGCTATCCATACGCTTCAAAGGAATGACGCCCAAAAGAAACATCGCCCACCCAATTATTGGAAAGAGGAATATCCCAGTCTTGCTTATGAACCTAAAGCTTCTTCCTAAAGTAAGAAGAGTATATATGTCTAGAAAACTCTGATGATTCGAAACATACACAGCAGGAGTATCTGGAGGTGGAAGATTCTCCAATCCCTCAAATTCAATTTTGAAAAACGGTGCTACAGTGAGTGCAGCCCATACTTTGGCAACAAAATGATGGAACTTTCTTCGGTAGCGATCAAACAGGACCACCGATGGATGTCCAACCAGCATAAGCACAAAAAGAAATATGGCAGAAAAGGCAGTGACAACATAAAAACAAGCTCCCCTGACTTTAGATTCCACTTTCAGCTCTGTAATTAAGCGAAAATCAACACATGACAAATTAAATTGGCATCGTAAATCACAAAATCTAACCAAATAGAACATCTTATACATACCAGGTAGTAAATAACCATCTCCAGCAGACCCAGCAGCAGTAAGTTCAGATCTTACAGCTACATCTCTAGGGAATTTATTCTGAACATGCAATTTAGGACATACAGATAGCCACGACACACTTTGGTGCTTCTTGGAGATTCCTTGCAAGCTACATAGAGGAGCTATAAAGGAAAAGGAAGTCAAGATAAATAATAAATAAATTACAATCAGCCATTTACCAAATGTACCAAATAACAATCTTTACACCAAGAAACAAACAAACTAAAAAAACCCAAAATTACTCCACATTAATAAAGAACTTTTGTAATGCCAGATATTATTCAGAAAGCATAGTGAGACAGGCGCACACACTCACCGTTATGTGAAGTCCTCAAAATTGGGTGTTTATAAGTTGTTGTTCCTCTATGAGTACACAACTGCAATATGAATGGGGGTTCAAATTCAATCAAACAGAACCAAAACCACGTTCTCACACACCCATATGAAATAAACATGAGACGAGATAGAATGGTGAAGAATTACGTACGAGGGTAGAAGAGGATCCCACCACCGCCAAGAATCTCGCTTCTTTGTGACCTACGAAGGAAAAGAAAGGAAGCAAATGAGTATTATAAAAAATAAAAATAAAAAACAAAGTGAAGAGTTAGAGATTGAAAGATGAGAAGTGAGGACTGACGGAGATAGAGACGATGGATTGGAGAAGGGGAAGAGAGAGGAGTAACTTCCATGGCATGGAAATGGATGACGACGACGACGAATTCGTTAGGGTTTGATTTGTGATTTTTCGAATTTCAAGGTATCATCTCGTTCTGATCGATCATCATTCCTCGCCGCTTTATTTTTTGTTTCATTAACTTTGCTCTGATTCGCTTCCTTCCATGGAAGTATTGGGTTTTTGTCACACTCTTCGTTCAGCTTATTTTGTCGCTTTAGTACACTTCCTTCCTATTTTCATTTTTAATTAATTATAATTTGAGTCAATTACAGCAACGTCCCTAGGCTTTTATCAAATTTTTCATTTTTAATTAATTATAATTTGAGTCAATTACACCAATATCCCTAAATTTTTATCAAATTACACATAACTTCACTTTTTTTTTATTTTCCTACACTAATCCTCTTTAAATTTGAAAACATTACACTAACATCTCATTTTTTTCTTTTTGAGTCAATTACAGCTTTTTTCTGTTTGTTTTTTCTTTTTAATTTTTTTTTTCTTTCTCTTATCTTTTTTTTTCTTTTATCTAACTTTCCTTTGTTTTTTTACTATTTTACATTTTTGTATTTTCTTTTATTTTTTAATCTCATTGAGTTGCAAATTGGGAAGAGAAAACAAACAAGATTAGATTTTGAAAATCATTGTGTTAAAGCAAAAATTAAATGATGCTTTTTTCTTTACTTTTTTGTGATTTTTGTTTTCTATTTTCTTTTTAATTTTCTCATTTTTTGTGTTTTCCTGGACGAAATTGGGTATTCACAATTGGGATACCATTTTGAAAAATAGAAATCAAGAGATTTCGGTACATATAAAAAGTTTATAGTTTAAAAACCATTTGCTAAATTCAATTTGAGCTCAAATTTAGTATTGCCAAGGAGAAAATTTACTCTTAATTGCCTTTTCTTTTGATTTGATGCAATGTATGTTATTTTTTTTATTGCTATAATGAATTGATAAAGTTGTGATTTTGTGAGGTAGTGGGTATTTTTACTCACTATTTTGTTTTGTTTAAAAACCCAGGGAATGTGAACCTTGGGCAACTAATGATTGATACATGTGACTGTGAATGCCTTTGTGTTACAGTCAATTTGACTGTAAGACTGTGATAGTGTTGTTTGAATTTGTGATGTGCTCATAAGACTCGGGCGCGAGTGCTTGTGAAGAATAGAACTCTGTTCTAGTGATTCTGACAATTTTGCCATTTAAAACAAAATGAAACCTTAACAGAGAGCACCATTAATTAGGCTGCAAGATTTCATTTTATTAATAGATTTTTAATTAAATAACTCTTTATTTGTGCGTTAGACATAGAAAGGACTTAGGACCTTTGAGTGGAGGAACAAACGGTAAGTTTGATTAATTATACAATTATAAAACTTGAGAGGGTAAGATGTACATATAACATAATAAAATAATAAAACTTGATACGCGTTTTGGATTATATGGTGTTGAGAGTGTTGAGAGTCGTGCAATGGAATTACGAGTGTACAACGAATTGCTGGAATTACAAGATGAAAAGAGAGTCATGTGGGGTATTTCCAACTGTGAAAATACCAAAGAGAGGGGCAGAGTTCGAATGGCACGTCACAAAAGGTGACGGTCACCCATAGAAAGGTGATGGAGGCAAGATGTCCTTATATATATATAGCAGAGATGGGGTCTCATGCTCAGTGTCTATTCGACCGTCCAGTACCATATGCAGCGAAACTCCACAGTGACGAGAAATGATAATCCCGATAAAAAGAGTCGTTGAGGAGTCAATCCTCAAAGCAATGGATGACCACAATTGGTACCTGGGAGATGATCGTAAGGTAGATTGATCTTGGGGGGTAAGGCACTGAGTTGTGATGATATATCACATAGCTGACTCAGCCACCCTGACAAAAATACGAGACATCATCAGTTGGTGAGTGTCCGCCATTGTACTATGGTGAAGGGTGTATTCCCAACAGTCATCCAACTTAAATTGTGTAAGACCATTGAGTTCTGGGAGATCCAGTGGCAGCTGGCCAGTGAGAAAGAATTTACAGAATTAGTGATGGAAACGAATAAGTTTCGAGTGTGATCGTTAGATAACCATATCGTAATGGTTAGTAGAATGTGCATGTGACTTTGTAAGTCTCTTTTGTGTGTTTTCTAGACGAAGCTGAGAGTTCACCCTTATGTTTTTATTTTAGGGGCAAATGGTTGTACCTGTGGAGATCATAAAGATGTTATCTTCATCAGCTTCGTCACCGTTCGTCTGGAGGTTAGTCTAACATGCAGGGTTGGGTATTAGTGATGACTACTCTAAGTCATAGGATCTTTTCTTTTTCATATATTTTGATATGGGTAGACCTAGCTAGGTTCAGATTTTTGGCATGTATATTCAGTCTTCATACTCTATTACCCTATGTATTTGGTATACACTTTGGGAATGTATATATTACTATTGCTCCGGAAAACATTTGGGTTATGAAAGTCTCTATTTCATGTATATATGTACATTTTGTAACCAGAGATATCTAGCTTTATTTATTCTACTTTACTCACTCTAAAATGTATGTTTTACATTTGAGACAATGCTAAGTTTTCTTCTTTAGAATTTCAAGCGACGCTGTATTTTCATAATTAACGATTAAAAGATTTTAAAAATTCCCAATCTATGATTTCTTAACCTCACAGTTTTGGCAAAATTAAATTAATTAATATGCTTTAGAAAGGGATAAAGGACCTTAAATGCATATTCGAAAAATAATAGGCTTAATGATCATAATTAAAAAGTTTTAAATTTTCTTCCAAATTTGCTTAACATTGAAGGATCATTCTTTCTTTTTAAGAAAATTGAACGAAGTAATACATTTATTAAATTAAAAATGATTTTAAAATATTGAATATATGTAAACCCATATTTAGGGTGTTACATCGTAGCTCAAATACTGTTTCTCATCACTAGGAATTAAAGAAAGCATAAAATCATTTACTTGTTCAACAACTTCTAATGTAGGAACAAGTATTGTTGCCTCTTAAAAAAATGAGTTGTCTGAATGTTTTCAAGTATATTAGGATAAACAAAGTCCACTAATGAGAGTAAAGGTTTCTCATTGTTAGTAATCAATAGGTCATTTGGTATGTCAATCTCACTCTCACCATTTTCATCTGAGTCCATTTGCCCATCTCCAATTTCAAGGATCCAACTTGCAAATTCTCTGATTTCATTTGCAAATTGATCTGTCACTATGGAAGTCAACCTCATATTGCGAGTATGCTTCAACACCTTGCAAGTTCTCCATATTTCTTATGCATTGATTGTTGCTGTAAAAATATCTTGTCTTGATCCTTTTCTAACCACTGGCAATATTTGCCTGAAATCCCCACCCAAAATCACAACCTTTCCACCAAATGGTTTATGGATACTATCTTCATATTGAAATCTCATTAGGTCTCTCAAAGTTCGATCAAATGCCTTGAAGCAAAACCTGTTCATCATTGGAGCTTCATCCCAAATGATTAGTTTAGCTTCTATAAGTAGTTTTTCTCGATGACTTCCTTATTTAATATTGCAAGTAGATTCCTCATTGATAACCAATGGAATACAAAAAGTGGAATGAGCTGTTTTTCCTCCAGGTAACAACAAAGAAGCAATTCCTCTTGAAGCAACGTTAAGGACAATCTTTCCTTGTGATCTTAGAGCCGCAGACACTGTCTTCCACAGAAATGTTTTGCTAGTTCCACCATAGCCATATAAGAAGAAAAATCCTCCTTTTTCTTAATAAACTTATTTCATGATCTCTTCATAGACATTTAATTGTTCCTTTATCAACTGATTCAAAAGTAACTTATGTAATTCAGTTAATTCATTTGTATCATAATTCAACTTATCCACAATGAATTTATTTTGAAATGAAAACATCTCTGAAAACTCCGGGAATGGTAAACAGTTGTAATCTTTAAGAGATCTTCCATTTGAATTCAACAACATCACCATTTCTATAAGACAAAGATTTTGCAATTCATTGTCTCCAATTTGAAGACTTGAAAAAGTAAACTCAATCATTATTGACATCCAATTGCAGGTTGACCAAAATTGACACATTCTAATAGTATATAAGCATGTATTGCATTTCAGTTTTCACTTATTGTAGCATATTCTATAATAAAAAAACACTGGCAGGGAGGGAGGAATAAAACATCAGTACATGTAGTGCAAATAGTATGGTGTTAGGTAGTGTGGGCTTTTTGGAAGAGTAGGAATGGAATAGTCTTCAAAAATGAGAATTATGTGTTAAATCCTACTGTTGATGAGGTATCTTATAGGGTATGGTTGTGGCTCTCTGTCAAAATGCCACAGTTTAAATTTCCAGCAATTATATGGTTTGCTAGTCCAGCTTCATGCTTATCGAAATTTCTTCACAAAGGCCTCGGACATCAAGTTTAAAAGGGGTGTATAGAAAGGGAGGCCACTGGCAGTAGAAGTCAATTGGAAAGGTAATTTAGCTATGTTAGGTACCTAAATTGTAATTGTATGGTGGGTAGAAGGACTATATAGTTGTAGGGGAAAGCTACCTAAGTTACGGTGGATTTACTTATTCTTAGTATCCAAAACTTATATTACTAAATTGTTTTGGTGATAAAAAATAAAATGTTTAATGCAATCGGTATTGTTTCAACATGTTATATGAAAATTCAATACTTCATTTCATTTTTTTTACTTGGTACATTTAAGTTCTTCTTTCATAGACAATCCCATCTGATAACAATTTTCATGTGGAGTCCCAGACAACATCTGGTTTTGACATGGTGTTCATGAAAAACAATGTAATAAACATTTTCCTCAATTGATTCCAGATGCAATCTCACTGGCTTCAATAATTGCGTCAATGTACTCCTTGTCATCTGCTAGCAAACCTAAAACATAACATGCCTTTTGAAAAGTATTGTAGACCTTGCCATTGATTATCCTGATGCTTTCATAGGAAGTACAACCTCTTTGAATTGTTAACAACATCCTCATGTAATATAGTTCACCAGTACCAGCTAGAACATAGGTAAGCCTCCCAATACTAAAACCTTACTTCCTTGGTTGCCAGGTTCTTTGTCGGCTGTTATAAACAAACTTAGTTGGAAATTCTACATATGTGAGTTCTTTGGCATCAGTTGAAATGAATTGCTTATTCATTTAAAAGATGAAACATCAACCTTTGAATAGGCCATTTCTCATCTATGTCAAAAGCAAATATTCTCCAAGCTGCTTCACAAGGTGATAGATTCTTGTAGTCTTAATAACGTTTGATCTCATCAACTACCACCAGTTTTTATGAATTTTCAAAACCATTGGTTATCTCTATAGTAGCTTAGTCAGGACCCTTGTTGACATATTTGAATAAATACTTGATTGAGTTGGATTTGTTACAATACTCTGTATTCACATGTGCTTGGTACCTCATTAACAAAATTAGGCTGTAAGGTACAACACTTCTGTTATCCATTTTGATCCCACCCTTTTCCACAAACATGCCATCCTCATCAATTGTTGTAGATGTCGTAAACTTTTTTGGAAAGTACTTAGAGCACTTTTTGTTTTTCATGCAAGGAGATTTCATATTGGCAACTCCACATGAACCATGCATCATGTACATTGAAACTGCATTTGTTAATTTTGGGTACAATTCTGGATGAGGTAACTCAGCAAAGATAACTTTATTAATATATGTTGTGTAACATCCCCATTTTACTATTTGTACGCATTTATATATGTACATTATGAACACTTATGCACTGTATTTTATAGAAACTCTATGAACATATTTTCTTAATGAAATTAATACAGTTCTACTCAGAAGATTTTTCTGAATTTCTAAATGTCTTCGTTTTTGCTGAAATTAATTGTTGACTGGACTGCTATGTCAGACAGCTGTCCAGGATAAATTTTCAAGTATAGAATTTTGAACTCATTTATAACTTAAAAGAAAGGTAATAGAATATAGATTAAAAATATATACAGATAAAGAATTAAAATGCTTATTCAGAATTGTTAGGATTTTCTGAAAGTTAGAACTTTGAGGAATTATTACGGTAAAATTCTAAGACAGAAAATTTAGAGAAAATTCATAGGATATCTATAGAATTATCTAATAATTGTAATATACTTAGAATAATTATTAAAAATGTTTAACCAAGAAAATTTTAATTTAGAACCTTAACCAATCAAAAAGTGACAACTTAGGCTTTTCTAAGATCACTAAATTAAGCTAATTAGGCTTGGATTAAGAGATAAGTAAGACACTACCCCAAGGTTTTTTATAGTGAGGAATCCAATGGTGGTGTTATTTTCTTCAAATTCTAATTAGTTTGTAAGATAATTAACAGCCCTAAATTATTCTAGAAAATTCCATTAAATTACCTACAAATGTTGACTTTTGACCTTTTGGAAGGCAAGTCACTTGCTGCACTCCTTTGGCTGTCCAAGTGGATGGGGAAGCTTGGAGAACTGATCTCCCTTGGCCAATAGGGGCTGCTGGACGTGCAGGAGCTGCTGGATGTGAAGGAAACATCCAATTTGGTTAATTCTTGGTTTAATGAAGCAAATAACTTAAGAAAAAAAGGCAAAAAGTCACAAAAGCTATTTTTCTCTCCAAAACAGAACCGTGAGCTTCCTTACCCAGCAGCTGCAGCTCTTGACTTCATTTCATCTTAACTTCATCATCTCATCCCAAATTAAGAAACTAAACCATCCAAACTTCCAAAACACAAAGCTAATTCGGCTAGTAGAGAAAGAAATTGGAGAAAATCTCAAAAATTCCTACAAGACCAAGGAGTGAGGGAGAAAGGAATTCAAGGCTTTTTCTTCAATTAAAGAGTCTAAGGTAAGGATCTAGGCATTTAATTTCAATTAGAACCCTTGGAATTAGAAGAAAACATGTTGTAGGCTTAGATTAAAAATTTGAACAAGAATCATGAAAACTTGAAATTGATTTAGGGGTTTTGTGTTTTTGATGCTTGTGATTGTAATTCATGGATTGGAATGATGTTTGATTGAGTTTTTAAGGTGTTGTAATGGTTGAAATTTGGTTTGTTGAATTTTGATTGAAATTGTGATTTGATTGAATTTTGGTTGGAATTGGAGTTTGTAGCTTTGGAAGAATTGTTGAGAATGGCTTGTAGACCATTCGGCCAGCCCTAAATGCAAGGGATATTATGTGGAAATTTTTATAAAACCAAGGGCAAAATGGTCATTTTACATGTAGGGACACATTGGGTATTTTGGAAAAAGATTGAGGGCATTTTCGAAAATTATTAAAAATACTAATGTTATAATGTAAATTGCTTAAATCTTTGTATCCTTGTATGTTAATGTGTACAAATTATTTATTTAATTGTGATCATGAACATAATTCATTGCATGAGTCTTTTTGGGGAATTTATAAAGATTCAAGTGAAAAATAATTGATGTTGGCTAACCGGGATTGCGGTAGCCATGAAAAGAAAGAAAAGAAAAGGAAAGAAAGAAAAGAAAAGAAAAGAAAAGAAAAGAAAAGAAAAGAAAGAAAAGAAAAGAAAAGAAAGAATTATGTTGACTAACCGGGACTGCGGTAGTCATGAGAATTGAGTTGATCTATGAGAAGAAATGACTTTTGTTGACTAGCCAGGATTGCGGTAGTCATGTGAAATGAAAATGATTGAGAAATGAATTGTTGACTAACCGAGACTACGGTAGTCATGTGGAAATGGAAATGATTGAGAAATGAATATTTGGGTGAGCAGAATAAGTTAGGCAGGGTTGTATGGTCTGTGATTATATAACCTGTGGGGTGAGGGATATTGGCAATTCCACATGTGATAGTAATCCGGAACGGGATTGCTGTCGTGGTGGCCTTCCTGGATATCCTGATCTCCTAATTCTGTTTAGTTTATTCGTGTTTAGTAGGGGCTGATAGCTGAATTGCAGTGCGTAATGGTAGGCCAGTTACTTACTAAATACTCAAAGGGGAAGTCTCCATGGAGCAGGGTCAAAACGAATTTGAGTCAAAAACTGCATTGCATAAATCATACTGCATTTAATTATGTGTGTAACTAATTAATTTGTTATGATATGTATTTGTTTGAAATTGTTTTAATTCTATGAGAAATTAAATGCCTGATCCGGTAATGCTGTCCCCAGATTCTAGGGGAGTGTGAATTGCAGGTGCTTGAAGATATAGTTAAATGATGAAGATGCAGAAATTCCAGAGCATATAGGATGGGACTATTTTGGGTAGACAATAATTTGTAGTAGTTAGAATTATTTTGTAGCAGTGTTTATATAAATTTTAATGATGTAAATTACAGAACATATTTTGGATTGTAAGAGATCGTATCAGAACTTTGAAATAAATATATAAAATGAATTAAATAGTTAAATTATGTTTTATAAAAAAGGGGGGTTACATGTTGCATTCCTCAATCTATTTTCAGAATCCAACCACAACAATATATAAGCATGTGGAAGACCTCTTTTTTGAAACTCCACTGTATACATCCCTGATTATAATAAACATAATAAAGTCAATAAGATAACCTATTTTTAGGTATAAATGAAAATTTTTGCCAAATACCAAAACATACCTACATTTACATTTCCAAATAACTTGTTCTTCTTGAAATCTGTCATGAGTTCATCTAGCTTCATCTTGAACACTCTACACACAATGCAAAGTCTATCATATGCTTTTTGATTTCTTTAAGAAACAAAATCTCGTATCTCACTCTAGTTTGTGTTGTATGTAATGGTTATAAAAAGATCAAGATATTCATACCTCTTGCGAATAAACATGGCATCCTGGTAGTTGTTAAACATATATCTCATTCCACCAGTAAAAAAAGCTGGCAATATTACACGCTTTCCAACTAATGATGGATTAGTTTCTCCTCTAATCACAGCTTCATGTAGACCATTCAGAATATCACACCTAATTGTTTTTTGATTTGCTCTTATCCACCCCAATCTTTGGGACTTTATCATAGTATTACAATCAACTAAAAATTGTTGGAACAGCCTACCAACATTAACAATGTTACCAAATTCAACTTCTCTTTCTTGAATTCCAAATGCAATAAACTCCCTCGTAGAAATTTGTTGTCTTGCACGACTTTGAGAATTCTTCCTAAAATCACTAATAGAAATATCCTCTTGATAACTATCTTCTCCATAAGGAAATATCAAGGGATATTGGAGAGGTGTAAATGTTGAATGTGTTTCATGAAGCCTAGACAACTCATCGCTTTTTTTTTTCATAATAATGTCTCTTCCAACATCCATGCTATCAAGATCACCAACAATCAAAGCTACCACCTCATCTGATGTAGGAAGGTTGTACAACCTTACATCCTTATATCTACTTCTAAACAACCTCAAAACCAAATTTGATCTATGGTTTTGTGTTACAAAATCTATTGCTCTTCTAAAAGATTGAGCAAGAACATTTTCATCATCAATCATTTTAGTGAGATCTTGAATCAATGATTTGTCATAGAGTTCTGAATCTTTATTTAACCTGCAAAGACATAAAAGTGAAGAAAAAACATGTTTGTATCAGTCTAACATTAGTAATTCAGTTTCAAAAATAAATATAATATTATGACACATACCCAAAGTGCTTGATTCTATTTTTCTACTTCATTCTAAGTATCATAGATGTATAATTGTGCAAATTTTGGAACACATCCATCTTCTAGCAACAAACTATCTATACAATGATAATTTTGCCCACTTAGAATGAATTGAGGAGGATCGCCTCCGTTATTGATTGACGATTCAACTTTCCATCCTATAGAATAAGTAAATGAAAACATGTTATTGTATGCTCTTATTTTTTCTTTAAAATGATGGCTTCTATAAAAATGATGGCTTCTATGATCATCTCCTGCCATTAGTAATAAAAGAAATTCTGGAGGTTTCTTCAACAAAGATATTTGTACTAATCCTTTTTGGCAGCATATAGAAAATTCAACTTCCTTCATCTTTCTAGACTTTTTTGATATTTCTTCATACCATACTTCAGCCTTGCAATATTCATATTCAATTGCAAGTTGACCAAAATTGACACATTTTGCAAGTATATAAACATGTATTGCAATTTAGTTTTCACTTATTGTAGCATATACTATAATTGAAAAATACTAGCAGGGAGAGAGGAATAAAAGCATCAACACATGTAGGGAAAATAGTATGGTGTTAGGTAGTGTGAGCTTTGTGGAAGAGTAGGAATGGGATAATGTTCATAAATGAAAATTTTGTGTTAAATCCTATTGTTGATGAGGTATCTTATAGGGTATGGTCGTGTCTCTCTGTCAAAATGCCACAGTTTAAATTTCCAGCAATTATATGGTTTGCTAGTCTAGCTTCATGCTTGCAGGAATTTCTTCATAAAGGCCTCAGACATTAAGTTTAAAAGGGGTGTATAGAAAGGGAGGCCACTAGTAGTAGTAGAAGTCATTTGGAAAGGTAATTTAGCTGTGTTGGGTACCTAAATTGTAATTGTATGGTGGGGTAGAAAAACTACATAGTTATAGGGGAAAACTATCTAAGTTACGGTGGATTTACTTATTCTTGGTTTCTAAAACTTATATTATGTAAATTAAATACTAGTTATAACAAAGGTGGTACAACTTGTACCTCTCCCAATAAAATTGGTTTTTTGTTTATCAAAAAATAAAATGTCCAAAAATTTAGCTTATAAAATGTTCCTTTTTTCAACATTTGAATACAATTCTGAATGGAATTGTAATTTGTTGTCATCTTAAGACAAATTACCTGTCAATAAAAAAACAAATTAGTGCAATTGGAGTCTTTGGAATTTGTCATTGACTACAAAACAAAAAGATTAAATTTCTAACTTCCACTAATGTCATTTATATCAACATGATCCTCGTTCAAAACTTGGTCAAAATTCAATCTAGTTGCACTAATATTCTGTAATCTTGGGGTTGGTTGGTTTATATATTCTCCATAAATCTGTCGAGAATATTTAACAAATTTGAAGATCCAGAAGAAGAACATCCATTTGATGTAGGGATATGTGGAATACATTGTTCTAAAACCGCTAAGAATAAAAAAAGTTAAACACGGATATTTATATTGAAATAAAACATATCTTAGATAAACAATCTTAAAATATATAAGTACCACTTACTTGAGGGAGTTTTGCAATGAAAAGGATTAGCATTTTGTACAACATTCTTGTTACCATCCTTAACAACAGAAGGAAGATTACATTGGTGATTAGCATGAGAGGAATTTTTGTACTTCAACATGTTGGTGCTTCCATGCATGTGAATGTCCTCAGAACTTCCTAATCTGTTTACATGTGGTATATTTTCTGCTTTCAAAGAAAGTAAATGAATAAGAAGGATTTTAGAGATGGTCAACATGTAGGTAAGCCATTTACCATGGGATAATGTTGCAAGCGGTTCGCTATTTGTGTTTTCCACAATTATGCAATGAAGTCTTGTTTCCATATGCCTTGAGATCTTGTTTTGATTTGCATTCAATATTAGCACAAAAATAACTCGGTTGAAAGCTTGAACAAAGCTTCATAACAAATCCTATAAGCAAACATCACCAACCTCTAATGACATTAGTTTTTTTTTTTTTGCTTTTGATCCATAATCATTTTTCTTTTCATTCTTGCATTTTTAGCTGAGGTCCCTTCCATTGTGAATCATACAGTGCTGCAACCTTCTAAGCAAGCAATGGATTTTGATTCTAAAAGTTAGTTGACTTTTCAATAAAAAAAAATAGGTTTCAGCTTTTCGTTCAACATCTTCTTCAGTTGTCAGCATATATGACCGTTAGTTATACATGCTTTAAAATAGTTGTTAGACTACTTTTTAGGATGAAGACAAAAGGAATACTATAAATATGCTTTACTCATTCCTTAGGCAACATGGGTCTATTTTTTTTCATGTTTAGACTCAACATATCTGTAAGTAGTCCTATAAATATTCAGATTTGCTATTATTTGATTTTTTTTTTAAATATTTACTTAATAGATACTATAATAATGAATATAAGTTGGATATATTATTTTTACATTATAAACTCTAATAAGAACATCAATATAAGTTACATGACTCTTTTTAATCAGTTTAATTTTTATTAACATTAAATGGGCTAGCCCAATTTGGAAAATATAAGTTCGTGAATTTTAGTATTTACTAACATCATGTGAATATAACAATTTCTATCAATTTAATTTTGAGTGATGTAATTTTTAAATTTATATAAGACTATTTTTTGTATCAAACGGGGCAAAAAGCCCAAAGAAAGATAATTTTTAAATTTATATTAGACTAGTGTGTTATGAAATTACTCTCCTAATTGTTTCCTTCTTTTTTGTATGTTCCAATTCATGGAGTTGAATAATGTAATTCTTAATTGATTTTGTCTTATTATCTGATATGTTGAATTGCAAACAAAGATATATATCTTTTATAGCATGCGAATTTGATTTAAAAATAAAAATTTTAAGTAATAAAAAAAGTATTTATTTTAAAAAAGGTAATTTGAGAAATGGATTATTGATAAGTCAAATATATGACTTGTTATTATGCGGCAAAGTCTATGGTGAACCCACAAAACAAGTGGTTCACCCATGAGTCACAATAAAAATACCGTTAGATTTAATATAAAATAATGAACGACAGAGATTCTTTACATGTAACCTGTAATCTAGGTATTAATAAAAAGAAAACCTGTAATTTAGTAATTATAATATTATATTATAATATTACACCAAAAATCACAAATTAGTCCAAAATCAAATAATTTAGTCTCAATTTCCCTTCCTCTCCAAAACCTGTAACTTTAATGCCCATTTGCGAACCTTGAAAATAGTGAGCCTGATCCCAATGCATTAGCAACTTTAATACCATCACCCTTTCATGCTGCCAGTGACACCAAATCAAAGGACAAAATCATCGTCCTCTTCCCACAGGGGATGAAAATTTTTTTACAAACCATACTCTTCTAAAGATCCTTACTTTTTGTTCAACTTTTGATCACAATGCTATAGTTTTTTAAATTAGTGCTTAATGGGAGTATAGAACGCATGTTTCATGTTCTCAATTGTGTCCTTTGCTAAGATCGAAGTTGCATGTTCTGCAGAATTCCTTGCTCAACAAATGGGCATAAAAGATGCTATGTTCACACTTTTGTTGAGGGCAACTGCATCTAAATGTTCTTCAATGGAATTGTTGATGATGAAATCATCGAGGAGTTCAATCTCAAAAACAAAAAAAGACAGATATTAATTTCACTGTAACTATTTATCATATTTTTTATAGATTTATTTGTAATTTAAAACAAAATAAAAAGAATTCAAATTATTTAAATTACCTACTAAAGCACATTTACCTCCTATAGTAGGTAAAATTATAGGTCCATCGGTGGACCACTTGGTGCACTTCTTCACAATAGACGCCACCGTTATTATGTATTATAAAACATAATCTAAATGGAAAATAAATATATTGTTTTTCTTAAAAATAATTAAAGTTCACTAAAAAGGTAATTTAATTAATCTTCATATTAGTTAAGGTTATATAAAATGTATACCATTTTTTAATAGAAAAAATTGAAAACTGGATTAGTATGGTAAAAAAGAGTTTATATTTTAAATATGTCCGTATATATTCATTACAGTACTTATTTTTTTAATGTACATATTGATGCAATTAAATCAATGTAAAAAAGCATTTTGAAAAATAGTGGTATTTAAAATGAATAAATAATTGTATTTTTTAAAAAAAATTATTTTGACAAATTACGTTGTGATTTAGTTTGTTTGTTACAATTTACTTATCTTTAAAAGCTAATGACAACATGTTGTAAAAAAAAAAAAAAGCTAATGACAATAATCTTACTTGAAATTAAAAATCTTTTTGTTTATAAATTTGATTTTTTTAGAAGACATTAAATTGAACCACAAATTATGAAATCAAAATACTTATCTTAAAAGGGAATTACAACAATCTCAAAAGGTATTCCTTATCTTTTAAATATTGTATCACAATTAAGTGTTTTCAAAATGTATTTATAAAAAACAAATTTGGAACCTTGGATCCTGCTTTAAAATAAGAATTTGCAAAATAGTTAATTGTTTCAATTGAAAAATATGTATAAATAATATAATTATATTTCTTAAACAACATCTATTTTAAAACATCGATTACTATGGATATAAAAAAGGTTAAGTTAATTTTTTAAAATAATTTTCTTATAAATAAAGCAAAATTCAAAAATTTAGTTTTAAATTATACAACTTTATTTTTAAAAATTTGTTTTTTACTAAAAAAATTACATAGTCTACAACGTGAAAAAAAAAATATGTCACGCAGAGCAGCAAAACTCAACTATGAAAACTAATGAAAACTACTTTAATTTAGCTATAATCATTGTGTTTGCAAAATTCAAATAACATAACTATATATAGAATCATTTAAAAAATCGTACCAACTTTATGAGATACTCAAAAAGTTCATATCAAAGAAACAATAGAATAAACTAATCGATTAATTTCTTTACATCAACTAAATTATGTTTTTTCACACCAATCTCAAACACAACCCGATCCCCTTCTGCTAGTCTATGGTCAGCACAAAAAATTTATAAAAAATATGGCCTTAGAAAAATGAAAGTAAATACGATTTTACTTTTTTGGAAAACTTAAATCAATTATTTTTTTGAAAGGCAAAACAAAAATTAATAACAAAAGAAAGAAAATGATTTAACATAAGGTATATTAAATCTGATAACAAATAATCTTGATGAAAAACCAACCACTACCCCTCCTGATGCCTAAACACACCTCCCCTAATACACAAACATAATTCACTATATGCGCCCCATCCCAAAACCAACAACTGGCTTATAAATGAATGTCATTATCATAAATTACAAATTTAAAAAGTCAAAAGCCACCACCCCACCATAAAATTGCTAACTTGAGTCAAAATCCAAATGTCAGGCTCTATTTCCAATAATCGTGACATAGCTTTCCAAAAAAACAATTCCACCAATCCTGCTAAGATTTGCAAACTACTTATCTCCTCCCAAGCATGCTAACGGGTTTAAGAACCAATCACCGAGTTAATAAACAAAACCCTTTTTCCTTGCCTTAAGCCAACACCATGACCACAATTTGACAGATTCGATCATCCCTGAATAATTGACAGATTTTTGCTTAAAAATATTGTTGTTTCGTTCTAGCCATATTGCCCATATAGAAGCAAACCTGATAACTTTGTTGATATAAAACTAAAATTTATAATAAACCTGAATAAGCTCAATTCAACCATTTGACAGACACAAATCATCACTAATGGTAATTCATTGTATACTCCAAAAATCTATTTAAGCATACAACAAAAATCTATTTGACAAACACATGGCATCAGCTTAAGCATAATAGTAAAGTAAATAATCATAATAAATAACCATAAATAACAAAAAAAAAAGCCCAAATAACAATAGTAATATAGCAATAGCAATATTCGAAATGTGCATAAAGATAATAATACGTACTAAAAAATAAGTACATGACAGTAACTTGTCCACAAAAAAAAAACTACTTGTCCACAAAATACAAACTACTCTAAAACTGTCAGAGCCAAAAAAACATAATGCTCCATAAGCATTTCATTCCTTTTCAATCTTGATATTTTTCTTCAAGTATTTCACTGGTACTTCAAGCTCCATATTGCTTTGTTCAGGTGAACACCTTTTCAAAGTAGTTAACTCCTCCAACTCTTTGAACAACTTATTGGCTTCTATCCCTTCACACTGTGAACAAAGGCAAAAAAAAAAAAGCACACATCAATAATTGTTTAATTATAACTACTTTTCTTAACTCAAACGACTAACAATACAAAATCTTTTACCTCTGCCATTTGTTTTCTTGAACCATCAACAATTGCATCACAACCCTCACCAACAGTTAACTCTTCTAAACCTTGTGATAACTCAATTCTAGGGTGGTTTGCACACTGAGTCAGATTTTCACCAATTGCAAAGTCAGGCAACAAATCCTACAAAAACAATAACAAACAATTAATAAACACTAAAATATAATCTAATTGCTACTGCAGTATGTGCACACAAAAATAATTTAACAAAAAATAATGCTTATATATAACTAACCTTTGGCATTGGAATGACTTTACCATCAGTGATAGCTTCATTCTAATCACAGTAAGACTTATCATTTGATTCAGACAGCTTAATGTCTGACTGGTTAACTTTTGTAGTGTCAAAGTTATCAAGAGGAGTAAGCTCTTCTAAACCCTTTGGCAACTCAGTGCCATCCTTATCTTTAGTTTGAGACTCAATCTCATTAATTGAAGTTGAGAATTTAGCCAATAAATCCTATGAATTAAATTAAACAAACAAAAAAATTAACTTTTAACACTTGTAACCCTCAAATACTAGCATTAACAAAAAAATTTATTTATTTGTGCAAGAGGGTTGGATGAATCAACAAGCACAGACTCTTTTCTATGGACAAATACTAATTGACAGAATCCATATTAACATCCTGACCCAAAATATCATAACACATTCATCATTATAATATTCAAATACGCATACATATATTCTTATTTTCTATTCTATTTCTATATTTCTATATTATAATTATAATTATAATATTAAAATTCTAAAATAATAATATTCTAAATCTAAATATCAAATATCCAATCAATACATATTCTAGATATAAGCATATAAACATATTAATTACCATGGAACTCCTGCTCAAATCCTTGAATTTCTTAATAATCTCACCATCACTGCAAATCTTCTTCACATGGAAGGATTGTTCAAATTTTGAACTACTTGCATTCCTCAAATTGACCTTGAAAATGAAGGTCTTGTCCACCAGATCTTTTATCTCTTTAGGGGTACTACCAACCACACCATTCTTCCAAAAAATATCAACATATCAAGATCAATATAGTACAACAGAGCAACAATTTTATTTAAATTAAAAAAATATAACTGGCAGATTAATCCATTTAAAGTTTAGAAAATACTACAACCTTTTCTTGAATCTCATACATCTCAACAAATGACTTGTTCAACATAATAGCAGCCTCTCGGTCAAAAATGACAAAGGTTGTATAGTCAGTATCATCAATGACCTTCACCTTAATCCGGTACCTGCAAAATGACTCATATCAAATATTTAAAATAGATTAAAAAAATATATAAATAGATTAAAAAAATAGATACATGGATTCTTATAGATATAGATAATAGACAGGAATTTTATACCTTGGGCAAACCTTCATCACATGCCTTTTGCACTTTTCACAAAAATACCTATTTGAGTCAGGGTATACAGCTTTGTTACACATGCAGGCTGTGTAACACCAATCTTCATTATCCATTACGTGCTTGATTGTTGCAAGTACCACGTAGGAGGCTTCCTGCAATAAACAAAAAAAATCACTAATGAAAAATGACAAATATTCACAAATAAGCAAATGAGGTAATATCAAAATATAAAACAAAATATATACAACCTTTTTGTAGTCTTTTAACTCCTCAATAGTCTTCCTAGGAGTCAATTCTAGGAAATCATGTGCAACAGCTGAATGAGTCAACTGACTCAAGGGTTGAGACGGTGACTCCATCACCTCATTCATCCTTCATGAAATAAAAAAATGGATCAAAACAAATATTTTATTTTCTAAAACAAATATTCTAAAATATAAAATAAGTGAACTAAAGAACATAAATAGAACACATATTATGTGACCTTTTCTTAAACTTGAGTGTTTCTTCACCATCAGGATTAAATATCATCTTTGTACAGTTCATGCAATTTTGCAAGTTAACTTTGTCTACTTAAAATAAACCAAAAAAAAAAATTAGTATGCAATTTAACAAAGAAAAAAATATGTATAGATGTTGCATGTACCAAATCACCTTGAAATGATCTATTTTTTGCCAACTATATCGGTACAATAGCATTATGCACTTCACCAGATGCTAAAAAATAATTTAGCTCATCAACATAGGACCTAAACAAAGTGCACTCAACCTTATACATATTTCAAGTTCAGACAATATACATTAGTGATTTCATTTTTTTCTACCCATGCCAATGCCATTCCAACAATGAGAAGGAACCCACTCCCCCTTACCTCAAGAGAAGAAAAACGCAGCAAAGGGAAGAAGATGATACAACAATGCTTCTCCAATCCCTCCCTCATGAATGCAGTGATGATTCTTGCGGAGTCTCTTGCGATGGCTCTACAACCACAACGTACGTTCTAACAAGAGAGAAAAAGAAAAAAAAGAGTTTTTAGGTTTTGGAAGCAACATGACAGCTTTTAGGCACTATTGGGTTGTGAGCATAAAGGCCCAATAAAAGAGAGTTTCAAAAGAAAAGCTTGTGCACCACACAACAAGGCCCACTACAAGACTTTAAACAAAAGGCTTTTTAGTCCCTTAAATTTGGACCGTTATTTTTTTGGTCCTCCAAAAAAAAATTCGCTCCTTTTAGTCCTCCAAATTTCCAAAAATCTGGTTTCAGTCCTTCTCCGTTAACTCCCTTAACTCTGTTACAACTTGATTTGAAAATTGAATTTATAAATACAATTTTTGGCGGTTTAAAATCGCCAGAATAATTAAAAATAAAAAATAAAACCATGACAACATCTTTCGCCCTTGTAATCGACTCAGAACTTGAAATCCCTAAACCCCAAATTCAATCTCCAAACTCAAAATCCTCCCATCCATATCACAAACTAGTCCACAACCACAGCATCTGGAGTCCAACACCATCCCTGCATACCCGACCCAAAATCAGTCCCAAATCTATCGCCTCAACCTCTCCATCGAGCTCTTTGGCGACGTCAACGATGCCTACGACACCACCCTCGATCGCATCCGTCGCTATCCAATCCTCGTCGCCTATGCTGGAATTGCCCTCGAAGTCTCCACCACTGCTTTTCGACGAAAAGTATGGAAGGTGAAAAGATAAAAGATGGTCATGCGTAGGCACAATTGAAGTGAGAGAGTGAGCACTGAGCAGTGAGGAGTTATAGCAGAATTGAATGATGGGGAAGTGGAGAACCCATTGGCGAACCAAAGGGCATCGACGGTGGTGGTGTGAGCATTGTGATGTGTGACTCCCGATCCTTTTTCTTCCCAATTTAAAATCTGCATAGCCTTTGTTTGTGAACCCTAATCCCTCACAAATCCAATAGATATCCCAATTTAACTAGTGCTTGCATTTGTAGCCTTCAACCTTTGTTTGCAATTCTGCTTCTCGATGATATTACATCCAGGGAACATCTAGGTGAATTCAATAGCCTTACCCTTCATGTTGGTCGACTTAGTCTAACCTTAATGATTTGGATTTGGGATCGAAAATGTTTGAGTTGAAAATTTTGATTTTTTCATGTTAAGATTTGATTCAACCCAACGATTATTCATATTGATTGTGGGGATTGATTATGGAGATGGATGATTGATTATTGTTGGCTTGAACTCTATGAGATTTATGGAATTCAACTCACTTTTTTTTTATATATTTTTTTACATATTCTGGAGGTTTTTAGCCACCAGAAGTTGTATTTAAAAATTAAATTAGAAAATAGAATTTTAGCAGTAAAAAACCGTCACAAATCGCAACACCGTTTGCACGTCACAAACTCAGTTAACGGCGTCTTGACAGAGGGACTAAAAAATTCATTTCCCAACTTTGAGGGACTAAAAAAAGCGACTTTTAATTTGGAGGACTAAAACATTCATACCCTATATTTGATGGACTAAAAACATATTTAAGCCTAAACAAAATACTCATTTTTTCTCACATATTTAATTATAAAAACCCAAATTTTAATATCCATATTCTTTATTCCCAAATTACCATTTAATTAATTAATTAATTAAAACCATTTTCACAACACTTATTTACATACATATATAAAAAAATAAATAGTGGGGTGTTATAAGTATGACTTTCACCTATCAGCCTCTACAGATATCACATTCATTTTCATCTTCCTCTTATATCTAACTCCCTCTCAGATCCAACACTAGTGAGCAAACCCATTACATCTGTTTCAAACAATTATTAATCAAAATAGACAAATAAAAAAAACAACAAATAATTTTTTTGCATGTTTCACTCACCTACTAAAAAATCAGTGTCATAACCACCCCAAACTATCTGAGAGATTGGAACAATATCATACACACTTCCAGACACCAACTCCTCTAGTAAAACAACCTTAGTTGTATATTGTAAGCACATCTTGTAAGTGTGCCAGCATGTTTTATAATTTCCCCCATTTATAGCAACATTGAAGTATTGAAAAGAATACACATCACCCTCTTGTATATCCTTCTCAAACTTGTAAATTAGAGTTCTCCTCACTAAAGCATGGATCCTATTCCCTTGAGAACACCCAGAAACCATGAGTTATAACACGAAAAAAAAGAGTCATAAAAAATGAAAACAATCTAGAGAATACTTCACCATTTTAGCCATGAGTACCATCTCCATAGAGAATGGTAGTTTCTCTTTAGAGAAATCAGGCACCATCCATAGCCGAACAACCTTGGCAACAATAACCCAACTCTCTTTTTTCACGGGAAATCTCAAAAATCAAATTGTATCTCGTAGCCATTTCACCCACCCATTGTAGTTAGAATCTCTCTCGAGTTGATAAAGGCCGCTCCTTTCACCCAGTGCTTGACTCAGATCAGGTCTCCAGCTCGTAAAGCTTGCTCTCTATATCCCCAAACCAAAATGCACATCTATATAATATAAACATAGAAAACCCTAGTCCACAATCCATTCAATATATCTTTAAAAAAAGAATTATTTTGTTCAATTAGGGTTCAAAGCTACCTTTCCCATCTGTCTGCATACCTTCGTTGGGTCTATAGCTCAAAATAGACACAAAAGCTAGGTCAATTTTTCTTCTCTGTTGTACGCATGCTCTTTGTTTCCTCTTTGTAAGATAGTTTTGGCTTACTCCACCAGCAAGCACACTTATCCACATACTCTGCCTCTCAAACTGTAAACCCATCCTCATACTCTACAACAAAGCTTTATCACACATAAGGCAAAAAGGGTGATTTTGTGCTCTACAATGTGGGGAGCAGATTCGGTGACTTTGTGGTGCCAACTGCACCATGCAGTTGAGAAAATCTCAACCGTTTGATTATTAAAATCCCTCAGATTTTGCCACCTGTCCATTAAAAATTTTGCTTTCAAAACAACCATTTCCGCACCTGCATGAGCACCGCTTCGCACGAATCCGCTCCCCAAATTCCAAGTCACAAAAGATGCACACTAACTGCCAAATAGTGCATTAAGATATGCACTCTATTTTTTCTTTGAAAGGCCAACAAATTATTTTATCAACACCAGTGACTTGCACACACAAGTTATGCTTGAGAGATATGCACTCTCTTTAATCTTGCGGTGCATTAAGAAAGAAGACCCCCTTTACATAAGACCAAAATATATTGTAAAAACATACGTGTAAGATTATTGTCTTGAATGAACACCAAATATAACTTAGTTTTATAGTTTTATATTTAGGTATGTTGTTATATCTGTGAGCCTGTATTGTTCCCCTATTTTGCACTGGTGTGACCATTTGAAACCTCTATCCGCATCTTTCCATTTAATTGTGTGACCACCACGTGTTTGATATAATATACCTACAAATTTATTTTCCAACAAAAATCATTTGAGAATGCTTCATGGGGAGAAAATGAATTGATTGCCTTTGTACATTAATATGCCACCAACCTCATGGTATGATGATAATGATTTGAGAGTGCCTTTACATAACGTGGAAACAAGATACAAGCTAAAACAAAGCATTAGAGAAGGGGAAACAACATTCAAGCTAAAATAGAGTAGTGTTGCCGGCAACTAAATGTCGAAATAAGAAAAAAGCTAAAATCCTAAAACAGAGTATTAGAGAAGGGAAAAGAGAAAAGCTTAGCAAGAGGAGTCAAATTTTCAACTTACCAATAACAGCCGACACAGTGGCAGTGGTAGAGTTGGCAATCCGCAAAAGCCCAACACCAGAGCTTGACGAAAGCGTGCGTTGGAGAAGATATGGAGATGTCGAAACTTTGGAAAACTTTTGGAGCACGTAAACAATGGAAGCTCCATTGTTATTGTTATTAAAAAAGAGTAAATTACACGGACATTTCCTGAGTTTTACATATATTACACCGACACTTTCTGTCTTTTTAAACATTACTTTTGATCCCCTGTAGTTCAAAAAAGCAGGATTGTCGGTATAATATAAGTAAAACTCAAGGGATCCGTGTAATATAAATAAAATTCAAGGAGGTCCGTGTAATTTAGAACCAACAAATATGGGGTTTTTTTGTATGGTTTAAAAATGCAGAGAGTGTCGGTGTAATATATATAAAAATCAGGGATCAGTGTAATTTACTCTTAAAAAAACCATTTAAGGATAGGTGGCAAAATCTGAGGGATTTTAATAATCAAACGGCTAAGATTTTCTCAACTGCATGGTGCAGTTGGTGCCACAAAGTCACCCAATTTGCTCCCTACAATGTGTTGTTTTTAACCAAAAATAATCCAATATACGTCAGAATTTCAAATTCAAATTTGATTTCAATTTTACAAACCACAGCTTCTTTTGTTCGTGATACAAACTCAATCCTTTTCTATTTGGGTTCCTTCCTACGTTGGGCTTCATGATTTGTGATATCTGATTTCATTTTTTATTCTCTTAATTTCATTTTTTTCTATTTGGGTTCCCGCACTCTGTCTGACGCTACGTCTTCACTTGCTCTGCGTTTTTGGCTTTCTGCAGTTAAATATGTTGGACAACTTGGCTTGAATGCATTTTCAAAGTTCACGGAGAATCTAATGGATTTTATATATGGTATAGCATGGTTTAACTTTTTCTTGTCTTGTGTTAAACATTCAAGGCCATCAATGGAAACTAGATAATGACAAAACTGAAAAAAAAAAAAATCATATACGAATCAAGTGCAGGCTAATTAATGAATGAAGTCGACGGGGTGGAAGGAGAGTTGGAGGGGACTGTTTGACGAGGGAGACAGGAGAGAAACTTGAACAGTAAGAGTTTGATGAAGTTTTCATTAGCCAACTCCGATTGGATCGTCCTCCTAAGCAAAACTGATGTAGCTGGAAGAAGAGAACGAAGAGCGTTAAACGGATTGCCGGAAAGGAAAGAGAAAGGGAAGTGGGAAAGAGAAAATAGGATTATTTGTATTTTAAAAAAAATAAAATAAAGTGAAATTACATAACAGTCCTTTAATTGATGCTGATCTAAAATAAAAAATAATAATTTTTTTTTAAGCTGAATAGGTGTTGGGTACTAACATACACCTTTTAATTTTTAAGTGGGTCTATGTTAGCAAACCTCATTTATATAGATTAAAAAGACTTCATGTATGTAGAGGTGTCAAAATTGGCCCGGCCCGACGGACTGGCCTGTCAGGCTAGGCCAAGCCAGGCTGTAAAAAAGCTGGCTTAAAAGGAATCAGGCCAATTTGGCCCGGCTTAACGGTCCAAACGAGTCAAGCTGTAAAAAAGCTGGCCTAAAAGGAATCAAGCAAATTTGGCCCGGTCTAACCGGCCAAACGGGCCTGGCCTGACCCATAAATTTTTGGCCTAAACACTTTCGGGCCTATTTGGCCCGAAATTATTTTTTATTTTTTATTTTCCTTTTAAAATTAGTGTAAATTTAAGCAAAAAAAAAAATAAGTAGGCCAATTTGGCCCGGCCTAACGGGCCAGGCCGGACTACGAAAAATATAGTCTATTATTAGAGATTCAGGCCAGGCCGGCTAGGCCCATTTTCACCAATTGGCCAGATGGACCAGGCCGGACTAGGCTGGTCCGGTCCATTTGACAGCTCTACCTGTATGCGTAAAAAACCATAGAGGTATATCAAAATAATTTTGCCAAAAAAAAAAAATTACGGCCATTGATTTTCATCTTTCAGATAAAAAGAAGAGATAACTCTATCGCTAATGTTTATTGCAGATTTGCTTATTCCTTCTGAAACATGACAATAGATGCCATGCCACATTAATTACAATTATATAAATATAGACAAAGGGCTGCATCAAAAATAAAACAAAGATGAAAAGACAGGAATAAAAAAAAAGAAATTAAGAAGTCATAATACAGCAATTAATAATGGTTGATCTATATATATATATGGTGATGGTGTTGAATAGTGATCTAATTGCGGGGACGTGTGTTGTCAGTATTGGAGGTGCCAGTGGTGACTTTTGCAACGTCCATGGCTGAAGCCTCAGGCTTCTTGTGGGAGTACAACACAAAGTAACCTATCACAGCAGTTGCTGCAAAGCCACCAATGGCCATTCTCATGGGACAATATGGTAATTTCCTGCGCTGGTGAAGTGCCTCTGTGGAATGTTGCCCCTTCACTGTCTCGGCTTCTGCCATCTTCACTCTTCCTGGTCCAACCATTATTGCTTTGTATCAAAGTTGTTGTGTATATGTTTAATTCGTTTCTCTTCTAAGGTGGTTTGGCTTGGCCTTGTTCTGAATGTCTCTTTTGCAATGAAATTATGTTCTACCTTTTTTTTATTTTTTATGAATGTGTTTTTTGTTTGCATGTGTTGAGGTGTTTATGAAAGTCTTGTGGGGAGAAAGAGAAGAACGCGGGAGTGGTGAGAAGGAATATAAGGCGGAAAACAATGTGTTGTGTACAAGTGTAGCTTGTAGGATTGGAGTCTTTAAATGTAATGCTCTATGGAGACCAACAATTATTATTGTTTGACCTTAATTATCTATGTGGCTATGGTTTAACATAGAAGAGAGATCCACCATATAGGACTTCATTTGTTAGTTGATATGATCATCATACACTACAATGGGAAATCAAAATATATAGAATCAATTTTTCCTTTAATATTCCGTCATTTTTTGGGTGTTATAAGTCATTCTATATATATAGCTAGTCATCTAATAATTCATGCATAAAGAAAAGAGAGGTGATAAATAATAAAAAAGACTCACCTTGTATCAAACCCATAGGGTTGGCGCCAGTGTTGTGAAAATCGGACCGGTCATCAACCTGGTCGAGGCACTGGGTTGATGGGTCAGTGGTCGAATCGGTGGGTCACTAATTGACCCGGTTTGACCAGGTATATATTAAAAAATTAAAAAATATATATATAATATAGCTAACAAAATGTGATCAATCCATAATTCATATTCTAAAATTAAAATCAATCATGATCAAACTATAAATATTACATAATCATTTATTACTATAAATTATTTTGTTAGGTATTATCATTAAATTATTAAAGAAACTCTTGTTATTTTTCACTGTTAAGTAACTCTTGTTATTTTTCACTGTTAAGTATAAAAGTTGTCGAAGGACCATAAGTAAGTATGGTGAAGATGTATACAACACATAAATATTAAATCATATCAAGATCAAGATAATAATAATTAGCTATTATATATTATTGTCAACATCAAAATAATATTATAGGAACATACCATTATATACTATTAAGCAATTAGCTATTAACAATTTAATTAAAATGTTATAGGAGCATATTATTATATTATACTATTTAGCAATTAACTTTTGTGATGAATTTCAAATGGTACTATGGAAAATATTCCAAATAACTACATTGTTTACAAGAAATGTTAAAAAAAAAAAAAACTCAGCTGGACCGGGTCAACCGGGTCCGAGTCACCAATTTTTTACCAAACCCGGCCGGGTCAAATCGGGCTGATCCAGGTCAAATCGGGTCGATTGCATATCCGGTCCGATAGCTGAACCGAACCAGTCAGGTCACCGATTCCCAATCGAACCGGTCCGACCGGCCGGTCCGATCCGGTTTTTATAACTATGGTTAGTGCAGTGATGTAAGGTCCCGCTGCATTCACATGTGGGAGAACGATCTATTTAGCGAGAGAACCCGTGTTCGATTTCCTCCGTGGTTTTTGACCTAGGACCATAAAAAAAGACTCATCTTGTATCAATGAAAAAAAAAAAACTGATTTTTTTAAGTGTTTAATGAAAATGAACTTTGAAAAAGGAATAAGGAGAAAATTTCGAAGAGGAAGAATATTGGATGAATGTGAGTGAAAATATTAAAAAGGAGGAACAATGCTTGTCATTTCAAGTTTTTTATAAAGATAATTTTGTCCAAATTTTAGCCTTCATGTTTCTGAATCTCATTTCTCTTCTCTATCGTATCTGATTATTTGAAGAAAAAAATAGATAACTTCTAAAAAAATGTAGAAATCTACTTCTTTTCTTATTTTTATTCTTGAAAATAATTTACTTATAAGAAATTCTTATAAGTGATTTTTTTTCGTAAAAAAGAAATTGTTTTAAAAAAAATATTTTAAACAAACTCATTATTTAAGAGAAGATTCTTTGCAATTTACGATCCAACCCTTTAGTCTACTTCTTTGGCTGTTTGGTAAATGGTAATGCATGATGCAGTATTGCGGAGGGAAATGAAGAAGTATTATCTCATTAACTATAATAAAAGAAAGTTAAGCTCTTTACAGTGACAAGAACTTGATTCAAATTAATTAACAATAACAACATACAGTTTGTTTCCAACTTCTTCGGAGCAACTATTCTCTGCAAGTGAAAATAATACCCTTCATTGTACTGTATGTTGGCCATGTAAAAAGGCAAGGCCAGTCTATCCTCTCTTTACACGCCATTGAAAAGTTTTTACCCATCCTCAAGAGTTCCCAAATGGTTTAAAGGCACTATTTTGTCTATTGCCCTTATAATTTTGTGAAAGAGTCATTCATAAAGAATATCACAGATGGAGTAGAATGCAATTTTCTCCTTTTGGAAAATGAGAGTACAAGCCATCCCATTGCATTGTATTATCAAAGTACTTGTCTATTCATTGTTAATAGTTACTCCTGGCATGAGTGGTTATAGTTGCAAAGTTTGAATTGAATAAGATATTTTGCTACATCAATCTGACACTAACAATTTTATATATCTTCTGTTCTGCCTGTATGCAGAGTATAGAAAATGACACAAAGTTTGTCTAACTGCCAAAAATACCACAGCCAGAACTAACCAAGATAATGCTATTTCAAGTCTTAATAAATAGATTACCAATGCATTCAGTTTGACACAATTTACACTATATTCAAAAGTTGGCGTGTTTGTCCATAAGAGCATTCCATCTCAAACTACCATGTCAGCTTCTTTCAAAGTTGATGGGATCCCCACATCCAGCCGCATGGTCGATTTATATTGTTCTGGTAAGGCAGCACCAGCCTGAATGCACATTTCCACCACTGCAGGTGCCTGTCCATAAAAATTCCTAAGCTCTCGTTCTAGCGGCATGTTTACATCAGGAACATGCCACACAAATCTTGGTGGGATCAAATCATCCAGAACTGCAGACTGCCAACCATGCTGCCCATTGCGTTGTTGGTGTTTATGGGCTCCACAGTTTTGAGCCTTGTGACCCTGGGCACCAACATGAATTTCAGGGCAATATCCGCAGACCCTGACATTGTACATCCTCATTAGTCTCTTCGCGCCTTTCCTCATTCGTTCCCATGCTTGGAGAGTTTCCTCAGCAAGAGGGACTACTTCATTGTCTAATGGGGCTACTATTTCTGAATCAGGTATTTCAGCTAGTAATGGTTTCAATGGGCCCTCTGGGATTTTATCTGGTAGGTCACTTTCATCAGCATCGATGAATTCCTTCCTCCCAATACGGATGATAGGCTTTCTTCTCCTTTTTGTGGGAAACTCTGGAATTTCAACACCAGCTTGAATGCAGAGCTCCACCACTGCTGGAATTCGAGGGATAGAGAATCTCTCTTCATGAGCAATTCGCTTTCCAAGACGGTCAAAGAGGTGATAGGCTTCAATTGGTATTAATATGTCTTCAACATGTGCATTCGTCCATTCATGGATGCCCTTGCGGATGTTGGCATGTGCACCTTTACATGACTTGAATGGATGTCCAACAGGTCCTACGTGGATTTCACTGCACCACCTGCATTAGTATTCTGATATTAGACACTTCAGAACATTTGATCACTTCTTTCTTTCCTTTTTCAGTAGGAGACATTAAATTACATTTATTTGCAAAGGAGTGTCAATTTCCAGTTGTCACTCTTATTCAAATAATTTTTTATTTATAACACCTTTTTCTTTATTAATCAAACTAATAATTTAGAGAAATTTTATAAAATTAATTAACAAGAGTTGCAAACTGGCAATAGACACGTTGGAGTAGCAACAGGCACTCTCTATTTGTAAAAGTAATGTGGGGGGGGGGGGGGGGGGGGGGTGTTAAGGTGTTAATGAGATGGATATAAATCTTGATATGTTGTGAAGGTAGCTAGAATTGCTCCTAAATATTTTTTATGTGCTCAGTTGAAAATGCACATCAATGGATTCTTTGGGCTCAAAATATAAAAAGAAAAAATAATTCTAAATCCTTCCACAAGACCTCCTACTTACAAAATGAAAAAAGTATTGAGTGCATTTCATATTTCCAATTAAATGCATTCACATTTTCAATTAATACTTTATAGAGTATTAGAAGGATATAGCATTACTCTGAAAAAAATTCAAACTTTAAGCTTTGAGAACATAAAGACAGCTTTTCAAATGTCCTGCATTATGACTGAATCAGCCTCAGTGAATCCCCTCAATCTTAAAATTCTTGCAAGTATGCTTACCATGAAAGTGTCCATGCAGTGGACAAGATTGGGAAGGGCTAAAGAGGCAGCAAGTGGAATTAGTGGTCTTCCTATCAACCATACCATCCATTTCATAAGGGTAAAATAGCTACACCATAATGCGAGGCTCACAAAGCTCTAAGTATGCAAACTTTGCTTTGTTGAAGAAGCAAAATAAGAAACTATCAATTGCTCACCATGATGGCAAATTATAGGAGGTATTGGTAACATCTGATTTAGGTTCTAGTTACACTAACAACCACACAGTTATAAGCAGGAATGCGAAGCGACATATTGGTTTTACAATGATTTATGCTTCATTTCAAACAAAGTTTCAAAATTGATTTCTGTATGAGCACAATTACTCAACCAGAACAAACATATGTAATCTTTATGTTGTTAACCAGCATTTCACATAAGCTCCACATTAGCTAAAAGCATGCTAGAGAATAATATGGAGACATATAATTACCCACAAGCATGCACAGGCACTACTTTGAGCAGCTTCTTCAGATTGTTGATCAAAGTGATCCTAGCATTATACACATTATACGCGGTCGGTATAAGGCTCTTCACCAGCAACCCATTCTTAGGTGCTGACATCGGTTTCCTCGGTTCGTCTTTCGTCTTCTTCATCCTCTCCCTAGCTGCTCGTCGCAGTTCTACAATGGGAACTGGAAAAGGTTTCTTCTCTTTTCTCGAATACTGCCGAGGAAAATCAGCATTTTGCGGCGGCACTTCATTCCTGACGGTTAGTGCTCGTTGACAAAACCTCTCTGGTCGAATAATTTTAATTGTCATAGGAACTCTAATCTTACTGCTACCACACTGCTTAAAAAGACAAAGAAATAAGAACAACAACAAGGATAATAATAATAATAATAAAATATTTATATATATAGGAAAATGCAGGTTAAAACTTTTCTTTTTTTTGGGGGGTTGCAAAATGAGAATTATTTCACGAAATTCAGAGACCTAACACCAGAATTTGATGCTTAGATTTAAAATTTTCCAAAGGCCGTTAATTCAACAGAGGACACTTACGAAATGAAGCAATTATTTTAGGGAAAATGAGAAATACCCAATGAAAAGTTGAACCAATTTACATTATTGCCCTCTGTTTCTTTCTTTCCCACCTCAATGAAGCACCAAGTCAGAAAAGAGGGGTAAAAATAAAGCTTCTTGATATAACAAGGTAGGTACCTGGAGAGAATGGAGTGAACTAAGAGAAGATAAAGGGTTGGGGTTGAGCAAAAGAGAATCTCTTGGAGTTATTCCCTTAGTCATATTCATAGTGATTCCTGAAACAAATGAAAATGAAATGAAATGATATTTGAGATGCATAAAGGAAAGAGTAGAATTGAATTGGTGAGAAGCATTACCCACAACACAACCAAAAGGGACTTGGATTGGATTTACAGTGAAACAACAAACAAGCTTCACTTCAGCGCTGCATCAATTTCAAACACTACGAACCCCAACCGATTTCAAACACCCAATAGCTTCTTATCCTCAACAACAGACTGGGATATGTCATATGTGGCACCTAATGTTTTTTTTTTTTTTTTTTTCCAGAAAAGGTAAATGACACAAACATCCTCGCAACTTAAGTAGTCAAGTCAACCCTATTTCTAGAATAATGTATTTTTTTTTAGATCAACCTAGATAATGTATATACATTTTAATTTAGTTTGGATCGAATTAGGAGTATTCGTAAGTTAATCTAATGTAAATAATAAAATAAAATTTGAATTGAAATATTAAAAAAAAATTGAAATTTTATATTTAGATTGCATTTACATGCACATATATAATTTTATTAATTTAATTAAAATAGACCAATAATATAAAAGATTTTTTTTAATGATAAAAAAATCTATTGTCACATAATAGAAAATTATTGAATTGTGTAATAATTACTTTAAAAGTTATATATGTGAAATCAAGACTATGGAGATGATGGACAAGCTTGAAGAATTAAAGAAAGTTTTTAAGGCTGTGTTTGGTATAAATGAGAGAAATAAAGTAGATGAAAATAAAAAGAGAAGAGTAGAAATAGATAAGAAATAAAGTGATAATTAAATATGTTTGGTTGAAAAAAAATAGAGAAGAAATGATGAAAGAGATAGAAAGAATAGTAGAAATAGGTGAGAAATTGTAGAAGTGGGTCCCATCATTTTTAATATTATTTTTTATCATTCTCTCATTTACCAAACCTCCCTTCCTTATTTATGCAGAAATAATATTATTTCCGTCTATTGTTCCAAACAGACCATAAGTGTTTGTGTCTAGGCTTTTAGTTTAGTTTTGATGAAGTCCCACACTTGAATGTGATGATATTTGTATTAGCATAATTTCTCTCGTGTGTTGTGTTATTTTAGTTTGTTAGCTTAATCTTGAATCTACTTAGTTAAAAGTGAAAATTATCCATGAAATTAAGATTTAAAAAGATTAAAAAGTGATAACAAGTTTTATAGTTAGAAATTATATAGAAACACTATATATAGAAATGAGAGAATAGGGTAAGCAAAGAACTTCGCTTTTAAGTTATTTTATGGTCTACAACATAGATTGTAATCGATTACATTTTATTGTGTTCTTCGAAAAACCTAGTTTTGATTTAAGAACAAAATAATCAATTAAATCACCATGTAATCAATTATCGTCGAATCTATATTTTTTTGAAAATCAATTTCAAACCCATGTAATCGATTATTATAAGTTGGTAATAAATTATTGTCAAAACCATGACATTTTTACAAAGCAAATTCTAAACAAAATAATTGATTATATCACCATGTAATCGATTACCATGTTTCGAAAGACAATTTCTCAAAGCAAAAATAACAAATTACATCCACGAACCTTTTCTTTTCAATGCCAACTTATTTGGTTGAAATTTATTGAAAATTACACATTTAGTGACTCTCCATCCTAATTTTGTAGTTTTCAATAAATTTTAACCAATGAAAAAGTGTTAAAAAGAGTGTGTTGCTAGCACTCCCTAGTATAACTCTTCAAATGTACTTCTTCTGAACTCAAATATAAGCAAAAAATATCCAAGTTTGCTATGGGTATGTAGTTTAAAATCAAATCTAAAAGTTTACACTTTCTGGAGATACCTTGTATTAGTTTCAACAACATTTGTTCTCAAATGTTTCTTTTTTACCTTTTTGTCTACTTGAATACTTAATTGAATGTACGATTACGTAATTTTTTTTTCTTTGTATATGCTTTGAATTATTCTGATTAGATTTTACATGATCATCTTTATTGCTTCCTTGTTCGGAGAACTGCTAATGTGAATTTTCTAATAGAGCATTTATCTTATATTTTCTGTGTACTTTTTTTTTAAGTAGAAGTTCTATTTTCGTGTTTTTATACACTGACACTCTTAGAAACGTTGTCTTGTCACTCTATTTTGTGTGTCAATCTCATTTTAGGTACAGAGTTGATATACTTTCCTTTTTTGTTTTTTTTTTATGAAAACAAAGACTCAAATTTCTTGCACATGCCATTTGGCCTATATATTTGAAAAAATTCCTTGAGTCCTTGTTGATCTTCTTATCCATTTGATAATTTGGATAAGATTTTTTTAAAAATATTCCACAAAGACAAGCCCCATAATTATAGTCATGGGACTTGACTTTTGCAATATTTCACAAATATTTTTAAACTTCTTTACTAAAAATGCAAATTTAAAAAAATTAAAATGAAAATTTATATAAGAAAAAAAAAACTTTCAAACTTTTTTAGAAGCTATTAAGAATTAGGAATGATCCATTAGAGTTGACCTAATGGTGAGTGATTTGGGTAGTTTGCATTGAAGTCTTATGTACCAAAAGAAATAAGTTATTAAAAATAGAATAAATTATACTCGCATCTCCTAAGCTTTTTTTCAAATTACACAACACTACTCTTTATATTTGAAAACATTACACTAACATCCCCTTATATTATACTAACACCCCTGTAATGATTAAAAAGACAAAAGATGTTTATGTAATTTCACGAAACCTCAGAAGTAATTAGTGTAATTTACTCAGAATTTTATAAGGGACTAAGCAGAAATCAGTAGACTAAAAACATAAT
The DNA here is from genome assembly GCA_026413185.1 of Pueraria montana var. lobata. Classification (NCBI taxonomy): domain Eukaryota; kingdom Viridiplantae; phylum Streptophyta; class Magnoliopsida; order Fabales; family Fabaceae; genus Pueraria; species Pueraria montana. The sequence goes on from CM048656.1 coordinate 38,907,254, forward strand.
TAACTCAGTTTTTCTTTCTGATTTGGACACTCGTGAAGGAGAATCCCAAGAGGGAGGATGAAGTGTCTTGAGTAAAACAGAAACGTCTTTCACTGCTGTTGCTATATTAAATAAAACATACAACGTCTTTCACTGCTGTTATATTACACTCTTGAAGCAAATCCCAAAAGGGTGGAAGCAAGGGTGATGCTGAATACAAGCTTCTTAATCTAAACAAACCAAATTGCAAAGCCACATAGTTTTTCCATGGGATCAACGAGGATTAACAAGTTCATCATCAAACAGAAACACACATGACAGGTGAACAGGACTGCAGGGGAAAATAAACCACTTTGTGTCCTCATTTAAGGAGAGTTTTCACAATTGATTTCACATTGAGTTTCTTGAGGTCAGTATAAGACTGTCCACAGCCCACAAACATGACAGGAGCTCCAGATATGTAAACCATTGAAAGTGCAGCTCCCACCTGACAAAGGGAACCATAGTAAAACAATGATTTTTCATGATCAAACAGGATCTATATCATCATATGTCAACCCAAAAATTCATACTTCCTTGAAATTTTAGAATTCATGTACCTTGTCATCAATGGTGTCAAACTTCGTGAGCAAGATCCCATCAATCAATCTTGGATTAGGTGATGTTGCGAGGTCAGCTAATTTCTGTAGTGAACGTGAAACAGTTGGGGTTAATTTTGATACATTGTCAATGTGAAGATCTTTGCACTATAAACAATTAGAAATAATAAAATTAGAATTTAATTTTGATACATTGTCAATGTGAAGATCTTTGCACTATAAACAATTAGAAATAATCTTAAATATGACTTTTAAAATAATTATTACAAAAGCCAGTAATTTTCAATTATATAACAATCCATGATTGGACGATACTGACAATATAAAATATCTTTACGGTGTTGAAGTATATTAAGTCATAAAAACAAGGAAAAAAGCTATAGCTGGGCAATATTGAGCAAAATATAGAATCAAACCTGATTGAACTTTGAAAGCTGATCAACTGCGTCATTACCAACCAGTGCTTCTCCAACGAATAAGACTAGATCTGGATTGTTAAGGTAGATGAGTTTTGACAGTGCTCTCATAAGTGGTTCATTATCCTGAAAACCAGCAGCCACATACCAGATGAACAGAAAAGCATTCAAATAAATATACACCTTCTAATATTATGCATATAACAAAAAGTGTGTCAATGATTGGAGAGGCACATTTGTATGCTAGCAATGTTCATATATATGACCCAAACATCTGATAAAATAATCAAACTCTTGACCAGAATAATAACTACATTAATACCTGCATACGACCAGCTGTATCAACAAGAACCACATCCGAACCATTGCGTGAAGCTTCTTGAATTGCTTCTTTTGCCACCACGGCAGGATCTTTCTCATAGCCCTTCTCAAATATAGGGATCTGAAACAAGGAAATTTATAATATGAATGTGCAAGTAAAAAGCTTTGCCATGAACTAGGGAAATAAGAATATGCAGGTTAAAGAACTACACTAATCTTTAAGCAGAATCAATATAAACCTGAAGTCTCCGAGCATGGGTCCGCAGTTGCTCAACAGCCCCTGATCGAAATGTGTCACAGGCAGCCATCATAACGCTGACCTTGTGCTGCAGAAGCCAGTAAGCAACCTACAAGGTGACACACAGAATAAGCCAACCTAGTTAAAAAGTATGCCCTATATATGGAATCTCAATTACATTGGAGAAACAATATGGTTTACTCCACCTTAGCTAGATTAGTAGATTTTCCAACTCCATTAACACCAATAAATACAACAACATATGGTTTCCTTTGCTCCTTGGCAGCATGCACATCTCTCAGTATATCAATAGAACGTCTAGGAGTTAAAATTCGAATAAGAGCTTCTTCCATTGCTGCCTACATTAATATTTTTAAGTATACTATTAGTATGAATGTTATACAAGTGAATTCAACAATTGTAGATGTGAAAGAAGATAGAAACAAACATGCACTGTTGAAGATATCCTTGTAAATGAAGCCAGCTTTTTCCCTTCAAGACTTGCTGCCACTGATTCACAGAGTTTCTCAGCTATCTCCTCAGCCTACAAGAGACATAGAATGCAAACAATATTAGCTAGGTAAATGACCCAAGATTAAGATATACAGAGGAAAAAGAAAAGAAAAATGATGTTGTCAAGTGTTGAGTAGAAACACATACCACATTCTTGGTCATGAGCCTATCCTTTAGAGCTTTCAAAGCTGGTTCTAAGTCTGACTTCTCCAAATTTGCCTTCCCTGCAATACTGCACACAGGGATATGTGAAAATATTCTAATTAGTCGTTTCAGAGAGAAGATGAAAATAAAAACGATATAAAAAAAGGTAAAAATTAAACTATAAGTTTTAATTTAGTCTGTCAAGGGCAGAAGGTGAAAAAGTTATTTGAATCCAAATAACACGAAATGCTTAAGAATAAAACTTGGATCAATTTCTCTTTATCCTTGCCATTAAGCTTTCAAATCAAAGAATGACATGTGGATTTCATTCCTGCATTAAATAGCTTCTATAAGAATAAGTTGTAGAATTCCATATTTCATTGTTTTTTATTTAAGAACTTGACATCAAGGTATAAGGAACTTGATCTAAGTTTGGTCTTATGCTTAACCTCAGTAAACATCAGGAAGGGGGAACTGGAAGCAGAACAATTTCCCTTGATTATCCAAAATGGAACTTGATTCATCATGTAAGAGCGGGTGAGGTTTCAAGAACAAGATTAACAATTTTATTTTGTTCCCCTCCTCTACCCCATTCCTAAATTTTCTGGTAAAGTGATAGAAATAGAACACCTAATTGCATTACAATTTACAAAGTGAACTAAGAGGATTTCTAGAAGATAAATGCATATAAATAACTGATTTCTCACCAATAAGGTTCCAATTCATGAAAATTTACAGAAAAATTAGCAACACAATATTGCAGCAAACCCATACCGTTATATATCAATTTTGCTGACTTCCAGCATGAGAGAACAAACCCATAGGTTAATAGTAATATAGCACACATTAAACTACAGATCATTTCAGCAAGATATTCAAACAACTTAACAAAAAGATAAACAATGACCCTAGGAAAGTACAAAATATATAAAGAATACACAGGGTAGTCTTACCTCTGGAACATGGATGAAAACCAACCCTTGCTTTTGGCATCAGGCTTTCTGTTCTTCCCCACATCGTCCTCCTCTTCTTCCTCCTCACTTTCACTGCTAACAATCTCTTCTTTATCCATCATACTTTCACCTTGATCTGCAGCCACAACAAAATCTATGTTCCTGTCCCCATCCTCAGCAGAATAATCAGTAAAGTCCAGTTTAGTTTCCGTATTAGCAGCTTCATCCCAAACTCTATTTTTCTTTGTGGCTTTTTTGTTTGGCTCTGCCTTGGAGGCCTTGGAAACAGTATCTGCCTTGGAAACAGTATCTGCCTTCTTCCCACCTTTGCTCCTAAGCTTCTGAAGCTTATGTACATCAAAAGCCCCAACATTGGGCCTTCCATTCTGTCTACCATTCACATCACTACTCGGGTTAGCATCTTTAGCAACAACAAAACTGCCATTGGAGTGTCCGTTCTCCAACTTCCGCCCATCGCCATCATCACCATCTGGACCACCACCACCGTTCTTTGCCACACCACCACTCTTCTTCTTATTCCCTCCCTCGAATCCCGACTTATTATTATTCCCCTGCGCCTGCTTCTTCGCATTCCCGGCAACAGGATTCGAATTATTCGACCGCTTCAAATCCTCGGTTCGAGCCAGGGCCTCCATCTTCAGCTGCCTAAAGGTCTCATCAAAATCAGGGTAAGCAGTCCTTTTGGGATCATAAACCAGCGAAAACTCGCGCTTCACCATAGCAAGCAGATCCTCCACATACAAGAGGTGGAGGATCCGTTGGTACACAGCCACAAAGACAAGGCCAAGTTCATTGTGGAAGGTCCACTTGAGGGTGTAGGAAGCACCAGGTGCATCATAATTGTATGATGCCGCACCAGATCGCTCCTCCAAAAGACATGAACGGATCAACGTATCAATTGGTGAACCTTTCAGAGCGTTCCCAAGTTCCTTACAAGTCCAGAGGATTAACCCTCCTCTTGTAAATATCAGTAACTGCTCTAACATCCTTGATAACTTCCAATTTTTTTTTCCTGTTAATCAATCAATAATAGCAAAATAATAAATAATAATAGGAAAAAAAAAAAAAAAAGAGGAGATTTTTTCGGGTTCGGAAAAACCTAGAAATCTAACACCGGAGAAACAAAATCACGGGAAAAACAAACATGCTCGTGTTCGTTTGTGTTCGTGTATGTCGTGTTGATTAATGATTACGTTGGAAAATTTCAGAAAAAAGAAATTCGATTGAAAGAACAAAGAAAATCGTGGTGGTGAGGGGAAGGTACCTGTTGCTGTTGTTTCTCGGAGCTGTGAGAATCGCGTTCTACGAGAAGATTGAGAGAAAATTAAAAAAAAATAAAAAAGAAAAATGAAATTGGTGTTCTTGAATGTTGGTTTAAGGTTTATATATGGATCCACGATATTTACATATCTATGCGTGCCGCTTAGCTAATTCTTTTTGCCTTAGGAAAAAAAAAGACTATACATGGTATAAAATAGTTTTATACAGTTCATTTATGTTAAAAGTTAGTTAATTTTTATAAAATTATCTTAAAATTCATGTAAATAATGATTTGTGATTGAATGATTGTGTAAAATTACTTTACACTAACACAGTGCATCACCTTTTAAACTAAAAAAGAAGAAAAAAAGAAATATACATTAATAGTGTAAAATAATTTTACACCGGTATTTGATCATAGCTACAGTAAATTTGTTAAATTTTTATAATAATTTTTAAAATTTTAATAATATTTTAAATTAATTGATAATGTAAATTTTTTTATATTAATAATGCATAACAATTAAATTTATATTTTATTTTAAAATTATATTTAATGTTGTGATGGAAAATATATTATTTATCTATTAATATGTTGTTAAAATATTTTTATCAATCTATCAAAAAAAAATTGTCAATAAATGCCATTAAAATTCTAGATATATATTGTTTTTAAATTTTGACCATGTTTCTTAATATACTTTTGATAAACAAGGTAAATTTTAATGATTTTGACTTTTATTTTAATAAAATCTGAAAAATAGAATAAAGGTTGAAAAAGTAAAGAAAATAAACAAACATAGTTAAGAGTCAATAGTCTTACTATTTTTTTTAAATAATTTAGCATTATTAAATATAAATTATTAAATATAAATAAGAGAATAATAAAGGTTGACTTTTAGTCAGGATAAAACAAGATATAAAAATAGAATAAGAATATGATAGAATAAGAGCAGAACAAGCTATAATCTCATCCAATATATGATGCACACCAGATAATAAACCAATATGATATAATATAAATTATTATTATCTAACAAAATTATTGTTTCATTTAAATAACATATAATTTTCTAAAAATTAACTTTTTATTTTTTTTATAAATTATGAAAATTATAAATTATGATTTTAACTAAATTATACATTGGTAAAAAAAACTAACTTATACAAAATTATATTTTATTTATGTAGTTATTTTTCTTAAAATTATAAAAAAAAATTATATAAAATTGTTAAAATTATAATTATTATTCAAATATACTTTTTTAAAATATTTGAATAATAATTATTTAATTTTAATATTTTAATTAATAATATGATTTAATTTTTTGTGTCATAATAATAATAATAATAATATATTTATATATATGGAAGATAAATATGCTGAATAAAAAAATATAATACTTGTTATATATAGTGTTTAACAGTGCATACTCGTTTTGAGTATCCAATTTCGTCCGGACAAACACAAAATAAATGAAAAAAAATGAGAAAATAAAAATAACAAAAAATTAAAATTAGCAACAAAAAAAAAAGAATCATCTTAATCTTATTTCTTTTCCATCTCAATTTGCAACTCAATTAGATTTAAAAAAAGAGAGAATACAAAAATATAAAATAGTAAAAAAGAAGGAAAGTCAGATGGAAAGAAGAAAAAAAAAAGATAAGAGAAAGAAAAAAAATTAAAAAGAAAAACAAACAAACAGAAAAGTCTGAGCATAATGCTATTTTTGGTTGAGCCATATGCACTTTTGTCTTGTCTTTGCCCTTTGCCATTCACGTCCCATGCAGGTCAGCTTTACAGGCACCATCACAAAGCCATGAAAAGGTTACAGTCTTGGCATCTCTACCACGCCAAATCAAACAAAGTTGGACAATACAGATTGGTCTCCATTACCTGCACCATAACAACAAAAGCAATAGCATCAAAATAAAAAAAAAAGTTGAAATAACAAAGAGATGGGCGTGAGTATAAAAAAAAGAGGACATCTTCTTTCATAGAGGACCCTTTGGCAGCACCTAACCTAACACAAAAATCTCCTTTCTTCTTCATTCACATAGAACCCACTTTCTCTTACCAAAAGGCAGAAGCAAGATTTTAAATTGCGGTCGCGGTCACAGTCGCATTGAGGTTGTAAACGTTTACGGATATTATGGATTCTGTGATGCAGATTGCAGTCGTTACGGCGTGAATGCTTCACCACTTTGTAGAAAATTATATTAAAATGTTTTATATCATTATATAATCTATAAACCTATAATTAATATTTTTTTATCACTATAAAATATCCAAAGTAAAAATCTAATTAAAAATATTAAAATAAGACTAAATTAGTAGCTACTAAATTACTAATATATATTTTACACTTAATAACTTATTGCAAATCACTTATTGGAAGAAAAATAAATGCAAAAATAAGAAGAAAAATAAATAATTCAATTAATTCTATATTTCTAAAATAAGTATATAAAAAAAATAAGTGTATATATATATATATATGTACTTGTTTAATAATATTTTATATTTTTTTTACTTACTATAGATATTTCTTATTATTATATTATTTATAAATTTTGTTATTACTGTTATTTAATTTATTGTATTGTATTTTATGTTTTATTTAATTTATATTATATCTTATATCTTATGTTTTACATAAGAAAAAAAAAAGCTATTGGACTCAAATTGAGGCCCAACAACAGACAAGAGAAAAGAAAAAGAAAAAAACACCCTGAAATGAAACCCTAAGACCCAGACCCGACCCATAAGCTGCTGTTAGCTTGTGCCGCCCCATTGGGAGAGGAAGACAACGCAGATGAATGAGTTGAAGGTCAGTGGCAGCAAGACAGAGGCCGCAGAAGCTGTCGTCGACGACGGCAAAGGTCGCAAGGCCTTGTCCAGCAACAACACAAACGGAGGAGCGACTGCAAAACCCGCAAATCGCTGCGATTTTCCCTGCGAATGGTGGCCGCGCCGGAGTCCCTTACCGCGTTACGTTATGTTGCATTTCCGTTTGCGTTTGTTGCGGCCGCAATACCGTTACGTCGCGTCCGTTACACATGGTTTTTTATCGCTCTGCAATATCGGCGCGTAACAGTATCATTGAGGTCCGATACCATTATGATGCGGACGATATTTTCGTTTTTGAACGATTTTTAAAACCCTGGCCAGAAGCATTCTCACTGATTTTCCCTCTGGTTCATACGTACACTCAACCACTCTTTCACTTTGACAAGGGAAAAACACAAGTTCATACATTTTCATCTCTTTAATTATCTTCCTCTCTTCCGTTCTTTTCTGTCATCACCGCACAAACCCCTCACCATCTTCTTCTCACCAATCACCTCTTCTCTATACTTTGACATAAACTCTCTCACACTCACAAAGCCACAAACACTCTCAACATTAGGGATGACAAAGTGTACCCGGACCCTACGGGTACCCGCAAGTGGGTCGGGTAAATACCTGCTTATTGGGGTTGGGGATGGGGCCGGGTATTTACCCACAATTTTTTGCGGGTGCGGGTGCGAGTACGGGTACTATAGTACCCACCCCCGCCCCGCCCCGCACCTACCATATATATAATTAAAATAACTTACTTAAATAAATAATTATGTTATATATATACTTTTCTGAAAAAAATATTATATTTTCCATAAACTAACACTAATAATAAAAGATTTATGTTATAACTTACAATAATTTTATATTTTATATTTTTAATATGATGAGTGGATGTTTTTAATGTTAAGTTTGAATTATTTAAGCGTGAATTTTTAATTTATTTGTAGTAATTTTTTTAATTAATATTTTTATGACTTAAATACAATTTTGGTTCTCCTATTTTGCACAATCCGCAATTTTAGTAGAATAATTGATGAAAAATATATTTTAAAAAAAGGTAATATCATTTATTTTATTACGATGTGCCATGTGATTCAACAACGTATAACTAGTTTAAAATAAATGATTAAGACTTGTGATTTCTATATTAGGACTCACGACTACTCCAACCATTAAAATCGACGTGACATGTGCTTTAGTGACGTAGATAAACAAATAATTATTACTAAGTATTTAAAATAATTAATAAATAAATAATCTTGTGTCACGTCATTATATTTGGGTCACATCAATGTCAACGTTAATCTCTTAACTGTCAATATTTTCAATTTGGTGGAAGGACCAAAATTATGGATTTTACAAAATTGAGGAACTAAATGTCTCTATTTTAAAATAGAGGGACCAAGATTGCGGATTATGCAAAATAAGAGGACTAAATGTCTCTATTTTAAAATAGAAGGACTAAAATTGCGAATTGTGGCAAATAGGAGGAACAAAATTATATTTAAGCCTATTTTTTTTTATTGATTTATTAACTTCATACATAAGTAAAGTGCAAGTATGGGTATCTAGGTACCCAGCGGGTACGGGGATGGAGATTAAAGTTGTTACCCACGCGGGTATGGGACCAGGTACGGGTACTTTTTTTAAACACGGATATGGAGACGGGTATTATAGGACCCTACCCATTGTCATCCCTACTCAACTTCATCTAATGGCATTTATAAACTTTGACCCTCCATTAGGGACGGATCTAGAGGGGGCGGGCAGGGGCGCCAGCCCCCCTCTCCCTCGGGATTTTGTGTGTGTGTGTGTGTGTGTATATAGGAAATATATATATCCTATATATATATATATTTAAATTAATTAGTGTAAAATTAATTGTGTATGTTGTTATTATAATACTAATTAAGGTTAATTAGTGTAAAATTATGTAAAACTAGTTATATTTATTGTTATTATTGTAATAATTAAGATGATAATTAGTGTAAAATTATGTAAAACTAGTTATGTGTTTGTTGTTATCATAGTAACGGTTAAGGTTATTATCATTTAAAATAAAAATAATTTCAAATTTACGTGTAAAAATAGTAAATATTTTTTAAAAATTATTATTTATTGAAAGTTAAAAATTTAAACAATTATAAAGGAAGAAAAAAAAAAGTCAGCCCCCCTTTAATAGGTTTCTGGATCCGTCCCTGCAGCCTCCATGAGTATCACTGGTAGCAGCCAACCCTCACAAAGTTACCGTTCAAGCAACAATGAAGCACCATGCTGAACTTCCATGCCAGCACCAACCAAGATCGCGTAGCATCACTGCAACCTGTCACGAGGACATTCTGTGTTTGCAATATACATGCAAGTCACCAACCCAATATGCGGTTCTGCTCTTGATTCGTTCCTTATTTCTGAAATGTTCCATCACTTTGTTTATTTGTTTGTGTTTTGTTTATTTATGATGTTGTGCTTCTGTTACATTGTTCACCGTATATTGTGCCCGTGTGTGTCTAATTTTATCTGGTTAGTCTCCTTTGCTTGTGTGCATAAAGTCAAAAACCTATCAATGTGATTTTTTTTCTTATTATTTCATTGATTTTGTTTTATTGTCTTTTTGTTACCTTGAATGTTAGGAAGATTATTAGGTGAGTATGTTTTCCTTATTAGGAAGTTATTGCGTAGGCTTTTCACTTCTAAAAGAAAATAGCAAAAACAATAGAAACTAAAAATCTGAATGATTAAAAAATAAATAATCAAAATTCAAAATGTTATGATTTGTTACTATAAGAATTCTGTTACGTGATAAATAATAATAATAACAATAACAATAACAACAACAATAATAATAATAATATAAAGGTTTAGTAATAGTCACTTTGGATGTACTGTCGATTTGATTTATTGCAAAAGCCATTAAAAGTTAATGATAACCACTTTGAATGCACTTCTGATTTGGTCAGCATGAAAGCTTTTAAATAAAACACTAAAAAGATTAAAACGATAAAAAATATATACCAACACATAAATATTTTCTACAAAGAACTATGTAACTCTGAATTCTCCATTGCACCTGAAGATACGTAGGAACAGGGGACAACTCCTGTCGAGCTAAAAAGATAAAAAAATATAAATCAAAAAGATAAAAATACAAAAATAATCCTCTCTTTTAAATAATAATTTTTTTCATAACAATAAATAAAATATCCAAAAATATTCTTGTTTCATTTTGAGGGGTAAAGTAAATAATTTTAAAGTTATTCAAATTTGCACATTTAATTAGATGTAACCGTCTTAGAATGGACGTCGTAGGGTGCTAACATCTTCCCTATGTGTAATTGACTCCCAAACCCAAAATCTGGTTTCGAGACCATTTTTCTTTTAAAGGTTTTTTCATAGTTTTCATTAATAAACTATGGTGGCGACTCCTCTGATTTTTAACATTATTTATTCGCCGTCCCACTGCGACCCCAGTTGCGACACCCGTACTATGCACGGGACATATATTGGATTATGGATTCATTTTATTTTATTTAAAACTTATAAATTTTTATGAGATTCATGTTTGAAAAGTTTAAAAGGTTTTAAATTATGTTTGTGTATTTTAAAAATGTAAACTGATAAAATAATTCAATTATTTTATAATTATATTGTAAATAATATTTTTAATTCTATTATATTTAAAATTTAGAAACAATATTTTGAATAATTAAATTATATACAAATTGTTGAAATTAAATTTACTTAAAATTAATTTTTTAATCTTTAATAGACAATTTGTATTTCATCAGCACTTATGTAACATAGGTGTTTAGTTGTACGGAAAAAAAGTACTAATTATTATGTTCTCTGACATTCTTTTTTTTTTCTTCTCTCTTTATAACATGATGATCACATAATATTAACTAATCATGAAAAAGTATATTAGTTGTAATAAATATTTAAAAGAGAGACATTTTTATTCAAATATTTAAATAAGTTTTTATTTAAGGATTTTTAATGATTTATATGTTGTAGATATATTAAATTTAACATAATATTAAATGAATTTAAATTTTAAAAGAAAATATTTTAATTTATAGTAAAGTTATATATTTTAAAGAAAAAGTATAATATAATACAAAATTACTTTTAGTTTCAATTATGAATAATAATATGTTAGAATTAAGTCAATTATTGTAAAATTATAAATTAGATCAAATACATATATTTAAAATTTGATTAATAATATTTAATTTTAAAATTTAGAGAATATTGTTGATGAGTCACCATATAAGTTGTTTAACATATTTCTTTTCATATTATTGTAGAGCTATTCTCATTACATACTTGTAATTGTAATATAATAAATGACCATCATTTTTGAAATGTAAACCTTAACAATACATAAAAATGTCTGCAATGACTATTTCATGTTTACAATAAATATGATTCAAAATTTCAAAATTTACCCTTATTTAGAAAATAGAAAAAAAAAACTCAATTTTATGCTAATTATTCTTTCATTTATTCTGAGTTTTTTAAATATAATTTTTCTTAAATTTATTTTTATCACATATAATTAGAACCATTTGTCTTACATCACTTTTTTTTATCCTAAATAGTTTATTCTCAATATATTTTTATCACCAATTTCCTGTGCTTATTATTTTTGTTATGATTATATAAATAAAAGTCAAGGACAGAATTTGTCTAATGCTAGAGTTTTTCTGCCTATATGTTGTTGTTAATAAAACCTTAGCTTTTAAAAAAAAAATGTTGCAATTTCTTAATTAAAGAGCAAATAAGGTTTAAAGGTGTTACGTGCGATAAAGAAAATTGAAGAATCTCAACCACCAAAAATATTGATTATAGTTAAATCTTTCAAAAAATATAAATTTGTTTGGAAGTAAGTTTGCTTTTAATATATTTAGTTCTTTATTTAACGATAGTACTAAACTATTATTTGTTATAATTATTGATTTTCACATTAAGAGTACAAAATAACCTTAACTCCACTAAGTAGTCTTAGTTTGCTTGTGCTAATTATCATTATTGTTAAGTAGATCTCAATCTTGTAAAAAATGGTGTAACTTTATGTAAAATGGCAAAAAAAAAAAAAAGATAAACAATTAAGGCAAGTTAGTTATGTGTTGCAAATTCACAAATGAAAAGCAAATCAAATTTAAAAATTGTCATGAAAAAATTAAAGAAGTTCAATTGCTAAACATTATATACAAGAAAGTGTTTTAAAAGATATAAATATATTTATTCTTTTAAATTTTATCTTATTTTTTTATATAGGTTTTTTCACATTTTACAAATAAAGACAAAAAAAAAAAGGGCATCGCCGGGGTAGAACATGTTCTTAAAACCCAAACATCTTCAGGAAAGAAAAAATACCCAGTTGTAGGAGCTGTGGAGGCTTCAAGAAAGAAAGAATACCACAGGGTGCTTGGTCTTAGTGGAAAGCCTATAGTTGTAGGGACTGTACGTAGCCCAGGTTAGGTGAATCACTATAAATCTTTGGTGTGTTGTTTCCCTCTTTACCGCTTATCATTTACTGTTGTTGTGCACTTAAATCTATTTTTACAAAAGCCTATTTTGTAACTTAAACTTGATCTTTGATCAAGGGGTTTTTATAAATTTTATCTTATTTTTTTTATAGGTGTTTTCACATTTTACTAATAAAGACAAAAAAAAACCCAAGCATCGTTGGGGTAGAACATGTTCTTAAAACCTAGGAATCTTCCAGAAAGAAAGAATACCTAGTTGTAAGAGCCTGTGGAGGCTTCAGGAAAGAAAGAATACCACAGGGTGTTTGGTCTTAGTGGAAAGCCTACAATTGTAGAAACTGGACATAGCCTGGGTTGGGTGAACCAGTATAACAACACCATAACCAGCCACCACTGGCTTACACAGCAATCACAGTAGGTTCACCACAACATAGAGCTTAACATAAGCTCTTAACACAGCAACCACAGTGTCACACAACAACAACAACTCAGTCACTCCCTCACCACAACACCACACCTTAGTCTTGGCTTGGAGATTTCACCACAATACAACAAAAGGTATATGTGAATCGCTGCACAGATTATAGATTCTCCCTAAAGGAGATTTTCACTCAGGAAATACAAATCATACTTCTCATTCTTTACAAGAAATAGCTCACTAAGAACAATGTAGAAGTGGGTCACTCTTACAAATAGGCTTAAAGTAGAAAATAGGAATTCCTCACTAAGGAAGAAGGCTCGAGTTTCTCCTCTTGCTCACTTGCTTCAAGATACCTTCATAGGCTTCCAAGAGGTCCCTTATATAGTGCTCAAACAAGTAGTCGTTGGACTCATGGCACAACTATTTCGTGACAGAAATTTGAAATGTGCCAGTTGTATGTGACCTGTCATCATTTTAAATTTGTTCTGAGAAAACCATTCTGATGGACAGATTTTGATGAACTTCTGAAGATACATCAGGAATGCATTCTGCTAAGGAAGGACCTATTTTGATGCAGATTCCTTTTGATGACGACTTCATGATAAGACTTTGTAAGGAGCACATCTTCATCCTAATGATCAACTCTTCGCAACACTGATCATTCTGAAGCAGCTTGCTTCAACATTTATAAGATATGTGGTTTGTTGTTGGTGTTGAATATATTTTGTCCTTGGTGCAGACTTCTGGAAAGTCTTCTTTACTTCTTTCTGATGTTCCACATCAGATTCTCTTAAGGATATATCTTCAGCTATCAACTTCTTGCATCTTCAAAAATTATTAAAATTAATCTTCTGATGAATCCTCAGTGACTGTGATTCATATGGAAGATGTGATGTTATCAACTTCAGTCTTCTAATGAGTCATCTTGGTAAATGTGACTGCATATGGAAGACATGATGTTGCATTACAATTCATTCTGATGCACAAAATCTTCATGGTCTTGTCTTCAACACATCATCTAGATGTGATCATCTCATAATCTCTTTTTGACTTGATTCTGGATTGTCTTCATAACATCATTATGATGTTTTATCCTTCTGCAGCTTCATTCTGATGATGTAGTCTTTGATATATCTTTGAATGAGACCATCTTAATGTTTCTACGACTTGCTAAATTAGAGGTCTTCAGAGGAAGCACTGACTTCATCATTTAGATGGGACTTCAATCATCTTTTTGAGACTTCTATGATGCAATGTTGTGACATCCATTCTGAGCTTGTTCTGAACACATCAGAATGCTTGTTTATAATCTGCTCTTTATATAATCTAAAACACTTAGCATATTGTTATCTTGCATAGCTTCATTCTTCAATTTGCAACACTAATGATTTGTCATAATTAAAACCATGGGTTCTGGATTCAACAAAATTGTTTTATAATTAAGAAGCAACCATACTCAGTGCAACCAAGTGAGAACCAGAAATTGTAGTTAACAGATTTTGTATAATTTGTGAGTAGGTTCTGAAGCAGTAACCAACAAGTCCACTTGGTGATTTGTCATAGTACTCATCATTATATCCAAGTACTTGTAAGGGAATAGGTTACTCCTACTAGTTTTTTGATTCTCAAAGCGGAGAAGCTTAAAGAGAAGTTCAGAAGCTAGTGTGCTAATGCAAAAAGAGCCAAATCAGTAAAAGATCACTATTCAACCCCTCTTCTAGTGACCGACTAATTCACTTCAGAGTGGGTTAAAAAGTCACAATAATAGAGCGAATTATGACCCTTGACAATTTTTGGCCTAATCCACACAAATGAAATTCTTTTGATATGTTTGCTTAAGACTATTTCTTGGCTATCAGAAGATCCTTAAAAGTAAGGAAATAATTTTCAATTACTACAATATACTTAGAAAATATAATGTGATTATGCATAGATATTCAAAAGCAAGATGTTAATGATTAGTTTTTAAAGTTGTGCATTTGTATGTTATCAAAAACAAGTTTCTTAAACCAAAAAACTGTAATAATGCTTGTAAAGGTTAATTTCAAATCAATTTTCAATAAAAAATTTGCAATTTTCAATAAAACTCCCTCCTTTTCCTTTTGAAAAGAAGAAACACACTAGAAGGGGGTTGAATAGTGTGTATGTGAATTTTGAAAATGTTTTTGAAAAACCTTTTGCAAAGCTTTAGATGGAAAACAAGTTTAAAATCTTTTCGTCCAAAGAAAACGTGAGGATCAAAGAAGAAGCAAGAACACAGGAACACACGTTTTTATACCGGTTTACTCAACTTGAGCTACGTCTAGTTCTTCTTCAACCTTAGAAGGGTTCCACTAACCAAAACAAGGTTACAAACAAGTATTATCTATGTCACTTCTAGCTAGACCAAGTATTCTCTAAGTCACTCCTAGCTACAACAAACAATCTCATCCTGAGATTGAAAAACTCGAGTATTCTTTAACATGAAGCCGCTCTTGGCTTTCACAAACAACAAAGTATTTGAAAAGATTACAAGAATCTACTCACAAAGTGAGGATATGAAAGTTTAGCGCGATTACAATAACTTTGCAATGTAAAGAATAAAGTGTTTAAGCACAAATAATTTCATCCAGAATGATTGTAATAGAGAAAGTTTCGTCCAATGTATATGTTAGACTTCTTACTTCAGATCTCCTCTTAAGTCTTTATAGGCTTCAGAGTAAAATGTGTTTGTGTGTGTTTGAGCCCTTGAGATCTTCCCGTTCCGAGTCTTCATTTGATGCATGAGAGACTTGGGACATTACTCCTTTTTGTTGAATCCAGAATCCTTAGTGTTTTAATTATGACAAACCATTAGTGTTTGCAAATTGAAGAATGAAGCTCTGTAAGCTAACAAGATGCCAAGTGTTTCAGATTATATTAAGAGCAGATTGAAAACAAGCATTCTAATGAGTTCAGAACAAGCTCAGAATGGATGTCTCAAATGTGCATCCCATGAAGTCTCAGAAAGACTATTGAAGCCACATCTACATGATGAAGACA
Source organism: Pueraria montana var. lobata (assembly GCA_026413185.1). NCBI lineage: Eukaryota > Viridiplantae > Streptophyta > Magnoliopsida > Fabales > Fabaceae > Pueraria > Pueraria montana. The sequence goes on from CM048656.1 coordinate 38,923,474, forward strand.
GTGCTTCCTCTGAAGACGTCTAAGTTGGCAAGTTGAAGAAAACATCAAGACAATCTCATTCAAAGAAAGATCAAAGACTACACCATCAGAATGAAGCTGCAGAAGAATAAGCATCAGAATGATGCTATGAAGATAATCCAGAATCATGACAGAAAGATTCTAAGATGATCACATCTACATGATGTGTCAAAGGCAAGACCCTGAAGACTCTGTGCATCAAAATTGATTGAAGAGCAACATCATGTCTTCCATATGCAACCACAATCACAGAGGACTCATCAAAAGATTGAGGTTGACATCAAAATGGAATGAAGTGTAACTTCATGTCTTCCATATGCAGTCACACACACAGAGGACTCATCAGAAGACTGAAGTTGACAAAATCACATATTCCATATGAACCACAATCACTAAGGGTTCATCAGAAGGTTGATGTTAACAGAAGTTAAAGATGTAAGAAGTTGATAGCTAAGATGTGTCCTTGAGAATCTGATTTGGAACATCATAATGAAGCTAAGAAGATCTTCTAGAAATCTACACCAAGGACAAAATACAATCAACACCAACAGTAGCCACCTAACTAAGATATGCTGAAGCAAGCTGCTTCAGAATGATTAGTGCTATGAAGAGTTGATCATTTGGATGAAGATGTGCTCCTTACAAAGCCTCATTATGAAGTCTTCATAAGAAGAAACCTTGATCAGAATAGGTCCCTCCTCAGCAAACATCAGAATACATTTCTGATGTATCTTCAGAAGCTCATCAGAATTTGTCCATCAGAATAGTTTCCTCAAAACAGATTCAAAATGATGACAGGTCACATACAACTAGCATATTTAAAATTTCTGTCAAGGAACAACTATGTCAAGATTCCAATGGCTAGGTGTTTAAACACTATAAAAGGGACCTCTTGGAAGCCTTTGAAAGCACCTTGAAGCAAGCAAGAAAGAGAGAAACTCTAGCCTTTCTTCCTCAGTGAGGATTTCGTATTTCTTGCTCCAAGCCTCTCAGTGAGAGTGACCCACTTCTACATTAGTCTTAGTGAGTTATTCCTTGTAAACAAGAGAGAAGTGTGATTGTATTTCCTAAGTAGAAATCCCCTGTTAGGGAGAATTTATAGTATGTGCAGTGATTCACATATATCCTTGTTGTATTGTGGTGAAATCTCCAAGCCAAGACCAAGGTGTGGTGCTGTGGTGAGGGAGTGACTGGGTAATAGTGTTGTGACACTGTTGCTGCTGTGTAAAGAGCTGGTGTGAGCTCTATGGTGTGGTGAACCTGTTGAGGTTGCTGTGTAAGCTAGTGGTGGGTGGTTGTGGTGTTTTAGTGAAAATCTCACTGGAGAGTGAGGATTGGATGTAGCCTTGGGTTTGGGGTGAATTGGTATAAAAATTACTTGTGTGATCTTTCTCTTACTCTTCTCTTTACTGTTTTAATTAGGTTGAGCTCTATAACTTTTGGTTTATATTAATTAATAACATGTTATAAACAGTATTTCAAATAGAAACTATTCTTTGGGAAAGATATTTTAATACACAGACAACTTGAAGTTTCGTTCTAAGAAAACACCTTTATGGAAAAACTGCTACAGATTTCATGCTGAGCTCAGAACGAATATTTATTCTGAACTCATCTCAGAACTTAAAAGAAAGCGAAGCTTTTGAAAACACAATTCAACCCCTCTTCTTGTGTTATTTTATTTAATTCACTTTTGACGTGTCTACTTTTGCAGATGAGAGATAAAGGGTAGGTGTCCTTTGTTTCTTAAAATGTACCGACACTCTTGAAGTTGTGTATTGCTTTTCTACATCTTCCTACTTCAGTCTTATCCTTGTAATGAACCTTGAGAAGTAGCTTTACTTTTGATTAGAAGCTGTACTTATACTCAGAAATACTTGTTTTTCATTAATGCTAGAAATTCAAATATTATAGCATATTTGAAAAATAGAGGGAATATCATATGAAAGGAATATAGGTGCAGTTAAACCTTAGCATCCAAACTCATAGAATAAAGAGCTCATCACATATTTGCTTTGGATGAAAAGCTTAAGTGAATATATAAATTAGAGTGTAAGTTTTTTTTAAGCGTTGGACGAAAATAGTGCATTGGACGATGGTCATTTTACAAAGTAGCTTTGGACACAACTTCATTTATGTAGCGCTTTGTACACTAGTTCTTTATAAAGGCACTAGACGAAAGTCCATTTATGCGCATTGGATGCAAGTTCAATTAAAAACGTTTTTAGTGTCTAAGGTAGAAACGATTATACCTTTGCAAGCTTTGGACATATATAATTTCCTACATAGCTCATCAAACTCATTAGTCCATCAAAATTTAATATCCTTTGTTATAATCAAAACCATGAAACTTTTGAGGGGTTAGACATCCTCCATGTCTTTGGTTCCAACACTTTTTGCAAATTGATCTTTTTCTCTTTTTGCTAAACAAACTGAGTTTAAGTATCTCAACATCAAAAGCTAAGTTCGCTTCTACAACTTGCTTCTCCTCTTTAAAAGCAAAAATTTCCAAAACTTTGCTTCTTTTATAGCAATTGGCATATCAGAAGCTTTAGTTTCATCTTCTGTTATCTTTTCCATTACTTATTTACCGACTCTTACTTTTGCAGTAGGAACTTCAAATTTTGCTTTCTGATTCCTCATAAACATCTTTGTCTTATTTAGTCTTTCTTTTGTTTCCCTACCATCTTCTTTAGAATATAGTTGTCAATCTCCTAGCTCTAGCCTTTTAGGTTTCATCCTCTTGATATTGGCTTGTCCAAAGAGAGTATAAGTCTTACCTTTTTATAGGGTGTTCATCAAATCATTAATGAACCCGACTATCTAAATCAAATCAATTAAATTAGTTAATTCATATTGGTTCAATTATCGATACTTTTCACTTCAAATTTGAACCAAACCAATTATAATTAGTTCAATTGTCAAATTTATCTTTTTTTAACATGAAGCAATCCAATCAATTATTTTTTTTAACTTTTAGATTAATATATTTTAATTAAACTTAGAGCTTAAATTTTGCTTCAACTTTTGTATTTTTTTTTCTTTTTCATTTATTTTAATTTTCTTGTGATCGTATCATTTGATTTTCTTTATTATATTTCAGGTAAACAAATTATTGATATATGTAAAGTAATAACTATAGAAAAATTAAATATTTCAAATAAAATAAATAATTAGTTATTAAAATATTTTTTACCTTGCATTAATATAAAATTAAATTAAATATTTATACAAAACAAACACAATAAGTGTAGATTAAAACTTGAAAAATATAATAATTTTTTTTTATTATAGCTTGATAACTCAAACCAAACCAATTCGATTTTAATTAGTTCGGTTCCGTTTGGATTGGCTGAAAAGTATTTTCAAAACCTGAATTAAACCAATCCAATCAATTATAATTTGTTCAGATTTAATTTTACGCTAAACCCAAACCAATCCAACCCATGAACACCCCTATCCCTTTCTTCTACTTTCAAGGATACGCCTAAAAACTTTAAATTATAATTATAATTTGAGTAAATCACCAATTTCATCCTTGAAGTATTACTTTATCTCCTAAGTGGTCTCTAATAATAATAAAAAAAAAAAAGAAGCTTAGGTAGTTCTAGAAGTATTAAAAACCATGTCGATTATTCCATCAAATATTATAAAACCATTAAAATTAATCTCTGAACTTTACTAAAATATATTAACTTTGAGACTAAAATGGTGAATATTCAATATTTTAGAAATTACTTAAATAATTTTGTTAACCAAGGAAAGACGGTAATAGTTCAAGGATGTAATTGATAATTAATTTACTCTTCTATATTTTTTACTAAAAATACTTTTAACTCACGATGCGTATGCCCTTATACTTTACTTTTAAAATAATTTCTATTTACAAATAAATAATTTCTCATAAATTTACATTTTTTTTACTTCATATATTTACATTTTTATTTTATGTGTTTCATTATGTATATTTTGTAATATAACTTTTTTTTTGTTAATGTTTACAAGAACATCATAGTTTTATACTTTTAATTTTCTTCAGTACAATTTTATTGTGCAATTTTAAGTGCTATATTTTAAAAAATATAAGGAGTTGGCCATGCCACATGGTAAAAAAAGATCTCAAATTAAAAAATTTCAATATTTTGATAATCACATTTAAAATGTAACTTGTTTTGATTAGAAAATCTCATATGGCTAAGAAACCTTAAGTACATACTATTAATGAGAAAAGGATAAATGTATCTCTAATTTTTGTAAATATATTAAACTTTAGTTTTAGTTTTTCAATTGTTTTAATTCTTAGAAATTTTAAAATTTTTAAAAATGATTTCTACTAATTTTTTGACGTGGTGGTGGCAGCATCATATTTGAGAATTGAAGGCCTCGTGCTCTATTTTTCCCCCATTGGAAAGTGGAAAAGTCTAGGAAATTGAAAGGTCCCAGACCCATAATAACAATACTTCTCCAGTTCTCCACTAAGAGTTCGCTAGTCTTTTCATCTGCTTAATCACTCTTTCGTATTATATTCACTATTTAGTACTCCTTCCTTCCTAAACTCTTGATGTTTAAGGTTAATGCACACAACTTAAGAAACATTTAATGCAACTCACAAATAATAAATTTAGTCTAAAACACTCTCATTTAATATCTATAATGAAAGAAGTTGTGAAAATCTATGTCATGTTAAATAGAAGTATATGTGAAAATAAATAATTAATGAGCCTTGAAATGTGTAAAAGATTAAGAGTTTAAGAATAAAAATAAGAAGTTAAAATATTAAGAGTTTAGGAAGGGAGGGAGTATTTATTATTTCTCACCATTTGCTTAGTGTTTTGAGTTTGTGGTGTGATTTTTAGAAGGAAATGGGAACACCAAAGGAACACATTGAGGAAATACGAAGGAACAAGTTCTCCATTGGCAAGGAACCCAACCCTTTGATTGAAGACTTGCACCAAGCTGTTAAGAATCTCTCTATTGAACTTTATACCAAAGATGTTCATTTCCTAATGGAACTCATTCAGGTACCCACTTACTACTAATTACCATTATTTCTCAATTTCTCTCTTTCTCTTTTCATTTTAGTTTTAACTTTTAAGTGTTATGTTAAGGTGTTTTATTTATTTATTTATTTATTGAATACATGTGCGTGTGATTAGACGTACATTTTATTTTTAGCTTCATCTATTATAAATAGTTTGATTTAATATTTATTTAATAAGTTCTTATCATTGTCATAAATTTGATAGTGAAACTTCTTAAATAATTATTTTATTAGAATTATATAGTTCTTATCTTGTATTTATTAGACTTAAATAATTATTTTATTAAAATTTAACAAGTTTTACGACGACATGATCAAATCAGGACATAGACACCTCATTTGAGAACGTATGTTTTCATAATATTGATTTCTTTGTTTAAATTGTATCTTTTTCTTTTAATTTTATGCTTTTGATCGATGTTATTCAGTTTTAAAATAATTGCAAATTGATCACCGATAAGATGACGCTTTTGCTCCTTCGACGTTGTATTAGATATAATTCGAAAATATATAAAAGATTATTGTATTTTTTTTAGGATTATAAAAGTTTATTCTAAATTTCACATTTTGTGATTAAAATAAAACAGAGAGAACATATTGAGCAAACGGCTAAGTATATGATGAAATTACCATGTAATTATCAATTTGCTCCAAAAAAAATGAAAGTGTTGATAATGTCAACAACCATACACTTAAATTTGATTTTATTGATAATAATAGTATTATTACTAGTAATATTATTACTAGAGGTTAAAATATGATTATATTTCTAATTGCTTGACAGTGTAAGAATTATTAAAATTAAACTTTTTTATTTATTTAAATAAGTTGTTTCCCCTTAATTAAGATGTTATTAGATGTTAAATCATGTTCTTGATTATTATTTATGTATTTTATTATTTCTTGTATTTATTCATTAAATTTTTTGTTGTCTCATATAATAGCGTGAATTGAGTTTATTTAATTTAGGACAAAAGGCTTTCTGTGTTTTTAATATTTATAATTATTTTTTGTTTAACTAAATGTATTTGTTTATATAAAATTTCAACATAAAATATAGAGTAAAAATATTCCATATTCAAACCAGCAGTGTATTATCCTGCAGTGTAAAAATATAGAACTTGATAGTAAATTTGTGGTTGATACCTTAGCTGGAAATGGTGTGAACGTTTTAGAATTTGGGTGTATTATCCAGCAGTGTAGACAGCTTCTTAGTTCTTTGTCAAACATTACAGTACGTTTTATTAGGAGGCAAGTTAATCAAGTTGCTCACTGTCTTGCTAGAGCATCTAGATTTCATGCTAGTTATATTGTTTTCGAGTATATACCTTACTGTATTGCAAGTCTTATTATGAATGAAATGATATAAGACTTTTTTGAGTCAAAAAAAAAAATCCATATTCCATTATATAAGGAAAAAGAACATTTAACAGAAAAATATTAAGTGAAAAATCAATTAATACAGGTATAATTATAGTCTTATAAATTGACATAAGAAGACTCATTCTTCAAATATTTTTTGACGTCCTTATTCTTCAAATTTATTAGTCGTCATATGAGTTTATTTTGATTTTCTTCTTGATGCAATATTTGTGAGCACTTCTAATTTAGTTTTAGCTATAAAATAATTTAGTAATCACATGCAGTTGTGTAAATAGAATAAAAAAATGTCATTTTATTTTGTTATGGCATCTTATGAAATTTTTATGACATTAGAAACTTTTATAATTTTAACTCAATTTTAATTATATTTTGACAATTTTTCTTTGATGTTTTATATGAAGTTCTTAAAATTATAAATATGCTTTGGACATGTAGAATCATTTTAGATTTTAGTGGGGCCTCACTTATTTAATGTAGAGTTAGAGATATGTGAATAAAATAAATATAATGTGATGAAAAAAATTTGCTGCAGATATCCTGTCTTATTTTTCTAAGAAGTGATGCAACAATTATTTTTCTCTTATTAACACACTAACTAGGGAATAGAAATAATGCAATTATATTTTTCAATTCTAGTGGCTGATTTACCATCATCAATTTATTGTTATTTTCACAGAATGTAGAAGATAATCTGTACTCTGAAAGAGTGAAACCTTTCACTTGAGTTCATCATAACTTCTAAGGACATAACAGCTACTGGTGCTCCAGCTACATTACTGATTTTCAACAATGAAAAGGGTTTCTCCCCCACAAACATTGAATCTATATGCAGTGTTGGACGGTCCACAAAGAAAGGCAAAAGAAGCAGTAGTTACATTGGCGAGAAAGGTACATTCTCTAACTTAAATGTCTCTACAAAAGAGTTTGTACTTTTGTTTTAATTTTCATGCTTATAGTGAAGATTATTTAAGTGATTTAAATGTACCAGAATAAATTGTTCATAATATGCACACCACTTGCTTGGATCAATACAATGCCTAATCATTTGTTTTGTGGAGAGAATGCTTGTAACTGTTAACAATGTTTTAGTAAATAGGACTGTTTTTCTTGTGCAAAACATGGTTCTCAGTGTGAGAGATTTTCAAAATGAAAGGTTGTGACTCTTCACCAAGGGTTATGAGATGTAACTCTTCACCAAAGGTCATGAGATGTGACTCTTCACCAAGAGTCATGAGATGTGTCTCTTTCAAATGTCAAATCTCTTCACCAAAAGACATGAGATGGTCTATAAATAGAACCAATCTACATGTAGAAAAATATAACAACAAACAGAAATCACCAAATTCTCTGTATCCAAATCATTTCCTTTCTTCCCTTGTACGCAGAGAGAATTAAGGAAACTATTATTCTGTAAACTGCCATTGACAATACGGTTGATGTGGATGTGCAAACCATGTCAACGAACTCCATTGTATCCTGAAGGGGATTCGCCAAGACACCCTATTGCATCCAATTCTATAGAGATTGGTGGGGGCAAATCGAACCTAAAGGTTAGTGTTTTACACGCCTTGGAGAATTGCGTTTTTCTTTGTTGTTTCTTCTTTCTTGTAGGACCATCATCATCAATGGTTTCTTCTTTGGTATTTCTTCATTGTTGTGGAGCCATTACCACCAATTTGCACCAACAATCTTTTGGTTGGAGTACTAGCCAATGAAGATTGTTCCAACAATCTTTAGGTTCGAGTACTAGCCATTAAAGATTGTTCCAACAATCTTTAGGTTCGATTTTGCTTATGACAACAATGGCTGCAACTTTGAAGAAGATGGCTTCTAATATTGTCAAACTTGATAGATTTGATGGTGAAAAGTTTGTTCATTGGCAAACGAAGATAGAGTTCCTTCGTACTACTTTAAAGATTAAGGTACATGATGAGTGACATAACAAGTAAGAAGTTTCTTGTTAATTGTTTTTATAATTATAACATGATTGATAATAGGCCTCTCTTGAAACAAATGCATGATATTGAATGTATTATTAATATCTACAAACAAACATAATATGCGTATAGATGAAAGTATATGATTGTATCTTCAACCCTTGACAAAGTTCCTTCCTCATGGAAAGACTTTAAAAAGTCTAAAATGTCTAAAAGATTATTCTTTTCTTGAACAATTGAGGCAATCACCTTCGTTTTGAAGAAGAGTATCATAATAAAATGGTACTAAGGATTTATATGTTCAAGAAAAGGTGTATGTAATCGAGGAAAGTACATGGGTGTAATTTCTCTAAGAAAAGGAAGCGAGATTTTGTTATTCTCATAGTTTCACAGGGTAGTCACAGTAAAATTGCATTTACGACTTTGTTAACCATTGGATTGGGCTGAAATTTTGTGATCCGATTCAGGATACATGATTCTTAAATCTGAACGGTTGGATCGTTGAGTGGTTGCTCGTGGTGAGAGGTATTCAGTACGTACTGTGTACAAAATTTTTTATACTTTCATCTTCTTTATTCTCTATTTGTATGTTTGTTGTTTTAGTTGTTTGGTTAACCGATGAACATGATTTGTGCACTTACTTAAGACTCTTTTGTACTTCTATTTTGATAATAATGGAAAGTCCAAAGACATTGGACTTAACCATAGCTATGTGAAGGATCTAATTGCAAATGGAATGATATCCATAGTCTTTATGAAAGCATAAAGAAATCTTGAAAATCCTTTGACGAAAGGATTGACAAGGGATATGGTGTGTAAAACACCATTAGGGATGATATGCAAGCCCATATCTAATTGATCACCAATGATGAAAACCCAACTCACACTTGAGTAGCATCAAGTATTGAGTTCAATGGTGAAAGTACATTATTAGAGTGATTGCAAGTACTTAACAATAATAGATACATCCCAAAGGTTTTAAAAGTACTTGGACCATAAAGTAAATAAAAGGGGAAGGTTGAACATTTGTTCTTAATGGACTTATAGCATGTATGTGCTGGAGTGTTTATTTATGGGGCACTTCTGATAAAGTCTACCTATATGGGAGTGAAGTGTGGCCGCTTCTTGGAGTTAAGGGTCTGACTCTTAAAGCTCTCATGAAAAGGATACATGACACAAGGCCTTATCAAATGTGTCACTTTAACAATTCGTTCAATGGTACCGAGATTGCATGTGTAAGTTATGCACGCCTGGTCTAATCATTATTTGGTTCAAAGTTTGTCTAGCACAATATTCGGGATGAGTGAAACCCATGACTTACTAAGTAAAGGTTCAAATCGCGAGATACCTTTATCTGAAACCATGTGATTTCCGGAATAATGGGATTTGGATATATTTTGAAAATGGTGGGGGATTGTTAGAGATTTTCAAAATGAAAGGTTGTGACTCTTCACCATGGGTCATGAGATGTAACTCTTCTCCAAAGGTCATGAGACGCAACTCTTCACCAAGAATCATGAGATGTGTCTCTTTGAAAGGTCAAATCTCTTCACCAAAAGACATGAGATGGTCTATAAATAGAACCAATCTACATGTAGAAAAATATAACAACAAACAGAAATCACCAAATTCTCTGTATCCAAATCATTTCATTTCTTCCCTTGTGCGCAGAGAAAATTAAGGAAACTATTATTCTGTAAACTACCATTGACGATACGGTTGATGTGGGTGTGCAAACCATGTCAACGGACTCCATTGTATCCTGAAGGGGATTCGCCAAGACACCCTATTGCATCCAATTCTATAGAGATTGGTGGGGGCGAATCGAACCTAAAGGTTAGTGTTTTACACGCCTTGGAGAATTGCGATTTTCTTTGTTGTTTCTTCTTTCTTGTAGGACCATCATCATCAATGGTTTCTTCTTTGGTATTTCTTCATTGTAGTGGAGCCATTACCACCAATTTGCACCAACAATCTTTTGGTTGGAGTACTAGCCAATGAAGATTGTTCCAACAATCTTTAGATTCGAGTACTAGCCATTAAAGATTGTTCCAACACTCAGTTCTCACTACTCATATTTAAACATATTACTATCTTTTGAAAGGCCATGTTCATCAATTAGCATGATTAATATAATAATAAAAGACTTATGAATCAAGGGGTAGAGAAGATTGTGCATTAAAGTAGGCAAATGAAACAAAAAGATGCAAATGTATGACACAATCTCTCCTACGGTTGATTTGCAGGAATCGGGTTCAAGAGTGTATTTCTGGTTACTACTCAGCCTTATATTTTTAGCAATGGATATCAGATATGCTTCAATGAGAAGCCCTGTCCACATTGCGGCCTCGGGTATATAGTTCCTGAATGGGTTGAAGAGAAGCCAACCCTTCAAGATATAAAGCAAATATATGGTGCTGCTGATGATTCGGTTCCGACTACAACAATTGTCTTACCTTTGAAGCAGGATAAGGTCAATGCTGTCAGACAACAGCTCTCAAACATTCATCCCGAAGTTCTGTTGTTCCTTTTAAAGATCAGACGCCTTTCTGTCAGAGAAGATAATGAAGATCCCGAGCTGAATACTGCAAATGCTATATCTATTTCAAGCGAGATTAACTTTGTGACAAGGAAAAACATGAATGCTGAATCCTACACGCTGCATCTCTCTTCTGATGAAAATTGTGGTTCTGAAAAGGAATGCAGCTACTATATGTGGAAGCAAAAATTTCCTGTCAGGTTGGAAAATGTGGTGGAAAGGAGAATGGATGTGGAGGAGTGGATTGTTACTTTAGCCTTCCCAAATCAAGAGAGGCTTTGTAGGGGAATGAGCTCACCTGGGGTCTATGCATTTCTTCCTACAGAGATGGTCACTAATTTCTCTTTCATAATTCAAGCAGATTTTGTCCTAGCCTCATCAAGGGAGACAATTCTCTTGGATGATAAGTGGAACCATGGAATACTAGAGTGTGTTCCCTTAGCTTTCGTAGATGCTTTCAAAACACTTGTCATAGGATCAGATCAATCTCCTGTATCTAGTTTGGCTCAGATGTTCAAATTCATTCCCATGGATAGTTCACCTTATGAAAAGTTAAATTATGTGAGGGAGAAAATCAAAGAAAAGCTTCTTGAAGAAAACATAATTCCTATTGAGACATACAAGGAGAAGAATCAGTTCTATAAGCCTTGTGAAGTTGGCAGGTTACTTCCTGAATTCTGGAATATTTTGACTGAGGCCTGTGCGGAAGGAGTATACTTGCATAACCTATCTTCTCATGATGGAAGGAAAATTGAGTTCTTCATTTGATACAAGCCAATATAATGGCATTCTCAATTTTTTGGGGGTACAACAGGTCGAATTTGACTGGTATACAAAGTGCATTCAGAGTTCCAATCTTGTGGGTGGAGTATCTGAAGATGTTTATCTGAAGCTTTTACTATTTGTTGCTACAAAATGGGGATTGATGTTTCGTGGCTCCAACATGATGAACATTCCATTGTTTAAGTATGTGAGTTCTGATGGAAGTCTGTCTTATTGCAGTATTAATGATTGCAACTATGGTGCCAAGCTATTGGTTCGAGCTGATCCTAACCAGTCCTGTCCTTGTTCTTGGCTGATTAGTTGGAACAGGGAATTTTCATGTGCAGCCAACCGTTTTTTTATGCCAGAAATCACACAGCAAGCATGTTGCGTTTTCCCCACTGGCATTCTTTGTCGCAGTGGCTAGCAAATGAAGTTCATGTTACTACTTTGAATTTGTACACCTTTGCAGAAGTCATTCGCAATTCTATTGAAAATAATTCCAAGCTTGCCATTACATATGCTCATTTCTTATATCATTCTTTCTCTAACGGTTACTTACCAAGCTGGGAGGTTGCTACATTGTGTAGGTCTATGCCGCTTGTGGACAACTATGGATATGTGAATAAATCAAGAAAAGGGTTTCTTGTGCCTGCAAAGGTGAGCAAATGGGAAAACTTGATTAGTTCAAATCTGTGGATGAAGGAAAATTATATTGAACTGGGAAAGGAGTACTTGCATCCATCTTGTTATGCAGGCCAATCTACAGACTATAAGAAGCTCATCAAGTTCCTGACAGATCACCTTGGTGCTTCTGACATACCTGATATATATCCTCCAAATGCTGGTTTTCCTGCTGTAGATACACAACTCACCAAAGACAATGCATTTTTTGCTTTTGGATTGGATTCAGAAACTGAACAGTAGGAGAGTGCTTCTACCGGAGAGATTCTTGAAATGCATAAAGGAAGGCCACTGGCTTAAAGTTACAGTCAATGGATGTATGCCACCCTCAAAATCATTCTTAATTGGCTCATCATTGGGAAGAATTTTGCAAAGTGGATCTGATCTTGTTGATATTCCACTCATTGATGAGACCTTCTATGGGAATAGAATACATGATTATAAGAAGGAGTTGAAAACTATTGGAGTGATGTTCAGTTATGAGGAAGCATGTGAATTCATTGGAAGAGAATTAATGCATCGAGCTGCATCTTTCAATTTAAGCCAGAGTCATGTTATTTTGATGCTTAAATTCATTCAATGTCAGAAACAAAGTGATCTTCCTGTAGATAAATTTGTCGACAGCATCAGAAATGGAAGTTGGCTGAAGACATCTCATGATCTCAGGTCTCCTGTAGGATCTGTATTATATGATTTGGGATGGGAAGTTGCATCACAAATTAGTGCTATCCCTTTTATTGATCAGGCTTATTTTGGTGAGGAAATATATAATTTCAAAGAGGAGCTTAAGTTGCTGGGTGTGATAGTTGGCTTCAGTGGAAATTATAAAGTTGTCATTGATCATTTAAAATCATCCTATAATTTGGCCAATTTGACAGCTGAGGCTGTTCTGTTGATAATGGAATGCTTAAAATATTCCTCTGACTCTAGTAAACTCATAAATTCACTCAAGGGAACAAGCTGCTTGAAGACAAGCATGGGTTTCAGAACACCAGGTGAATGTTTCTTGTATGATCCTGTATGGTGCTGCATTTTGGAGGTATTCAGTGGTCTTCCTGTGATAGATCATAAATTCTATTGAGAGTAGATTTTCACTTACAAACGTGAATTGAAGCAAATGGGGGTGGTGGTTGACTTTGAGGAGGCTATCAAAAAATTTGCTCATCTCTTTAAACAGAAGGCTTCACAAACTTCCTTTAACCAACAGGATGTTAAATCATTTCTTTCATGTTACAGGCTGCTGAAGCTAACTCAATATAGATTTCCAGCTGATTTCTTAGTGACCATACAAAATGAGAAGTGGTTCCTTACCAGGCTTGGTGGTTATTGTTGTCCAAGAGATTGCATTCTTGATGGCGAGACATGGAAATCTATCTCTTTATTAACTCATCTTCCTTTCATTGATGACAGTGACAACTGTTATGGTAAAGGAATACATGAGTACAAGGAAGAGCTGAAGAGCATTGTGTTGTTACTGAATTTCAAGATGGGGTAAAGTTTGTGCCTAAATGTTTGAATTTTCCTTCAGATCCCTCCATCGTTACTCTTGAAAGTGTGTTTTCTTTTCTGGAATGCATCCGACTGCTAATGCAAGGGAGTGATCTTTCTATTGGAGACGACTTCAGAAAAAGACTGTCCCGAAATTGGTTGAAGACACATGCTGGTTATAGGCCTCCAGATAAGTGTTTGTTGTTTGATTCCAAGTGGAATTCGTTTCTGAAGCCAACTGATGGGCCTTTCATTGATGAGAATTTTTATGCACCTGAAATTGCATTTTACAAGAAAGAACTGAATGCAATAGGAGTCATCACTGAGCTTGAGAAAGGGTGCTTTTCGGCTGCTAGTCACCTTGACTTTCTCTCTGATTATAACACTATTGTGCAAATATATAGGTACTTTGTTTTTCTCTTAAGAAGATTCTTTCTTTTTTCTTTTCAGTTCAAATTTTATGTTCAAGGAGATATCTATGATACTTTCTCTCATTATTACAACATTGTGCAAGTTTATAGGTACTTGAGTGAACACAAGTGGAAACCTGAGGATAAAGCTGCCAGAAAGATTTGGATTCCAGAAAGTGCAAAGTTGGTGTATCCTAAAGAATGTGTCATACATGACCAGGATAATCTTTTTGCTTCAAAATTTTATGTTCTAGGGAATATCTATGACCAGAAGATTTTTCCTTTTTTCTCCTTTTCCATGGGAGTCAGGAACCAGCCCTCACTTAATGATTATGTCAATCTTTGGAATGATTGAGAGAGTTCGGTGGAACAGTTGTCATATGACAAGTGCTGTAAGTTCTGGATGTTTATATTGAAACATCTGACCACAAATACTGAGAATAAACTTTGTAGCAGCTTGGTGAAACTACCTGCAACATCAGGCAACAATGAAATATTTTTGATGCATAAGAATGATGTTTTTATTCCTGATAACCTTCATCTGAAGAAGCTTTTTGAGCAGGAGAAAGTTATTGTCTGGTATCCTCAGAACTTGGTGTCATCATCCAGGTGTAAATTGTTTGACTTGTACAAAAAAATTGGTGCTCGAAATATCTCTGAATCTATATGCATTGAAGAGCCATCATTGATGAATGGTGTTCAACTCAAGCAGGTTGATCCTGGTAGTATTTGTAATATAAAGGGATTGGTTAAGCTTATTCTTGGTTTTCTTGCTTGTTCTAGCCTAAAATTGGAACCAAACAAGAGGCATGAAGCTGTTCAAGGTCTACTCAACCTGAATTTCTTTGAGACAAAGGATCCTGTCACTGTGAGTTATAGCTTGTCACGATCATCAGGAGACATCATTATCAAGAAGGCAAACAAAATGGCACGGTGGGAAAGGCAAAGTTCCAAGTTTTTCACCCAGAAGATGAACTTGCAATGGCATAGTGGAAACACAAGTTTATTAGAATATGCTACATATTTCTCAGAAGCAATATCAGAGGGTGTTTTGCGCGAGAATCATGATCATGTTCCTGCACTCTCTGAGCTCATCAAAATGGCTTTTGTGATGAAATTCAATAACAAAGCTATTGAATTTCTTATGGAGTCCAAGAATTTGCAGATTTTCAGTGAGGATGATGAGATCCTCAGTTCTGCATTTCCATCTAAATCAGGCTTCTCCATAGAATATGTTTTTTGGGGCTTGATGGTGCTCTTAGTTTCATTCCCTTGTGCGTGGAGCGTGTCTATGAAATGATAAATGTAGAATGCAGTATTGGCAGGGAAGACTTATTGCCTATTTCTGTTACTATAGTAACTATTTCTATAATTTTTGTTGTCTTTTATCAATTGACCTTTTAGACTATAGTCTTGGGGACAGTTGTGGTTGTGGAATTTCATTGTGAAAGTTCATTTGCATTACTCCGTATGGAGAAAGTACTAAGCTAAAAAAATATATGCCTTTCAACGAAAAATCCTTCTTTATGTAATACAGTACAAGTATATTTAAGAATTTTGAAGGGTCCTATTGTGTAGAGAATGAAAAGTAGTGGAATTCCATGTAGTATACCATCTCATACGTGAAATGGGTTGGTAGCATTTCACTGGCTACAAGAAAACCACATGGTTAAGACAAGCTACGTATCAGATGCTATGTTAATAACAAGAAGCTAAGTATTAGAACACAGCTATACTGAGGGGTAAAATTGGATCTCTTTGGCTTATACAAATGCTATTATTATGGATTTTTGTTAGATACAAAGAAATATACACCCACAAAATAAGAAAGAAGCATGAATGTTGATGTAATGCCAAAAATCCCTTCTTTAGTATTGTGCTTGTGCCCGAGTGGCACTTCTCTTCTGTCAAAACCAAAATTGTGAATAACCAAGATAAGTTAAAAAACGGATACAAGGAGGAGTGCGTGTTCAGTGAATGAGATGAACGTTTATTAACTTTTATAGATTGAGAGTATGTTATCTAGGGATGAATATGCTGTAAAAAAAAAACAAACAAATCACTGTTAAAACAAAGAATAAGGAATATTTATATTAATAAAAGTAAATAAGTCTTGGAGGGACAATCTTACACAATTTGAGCGGGAAATTTTTAGATAAATTTTTTATCTATTTTTTAATTCATAAAATCATATAAATATTGTAATTAAGATAATTGGAACAAGAATATATTTTGATTTGAAATAATTAAATTAATTATGATAAACATATATACATTTTAATGAAGGTAATTAATATTATTTTAAATTAAGATTATTATATATTTTTAAATTAATTAGAATTTTTTTGCTGAATTTTAAATTAATTAGAATACTTACAGCTAATATATATATATATATATATATATATATATATATATATATATATATATATATATATACCTTTCATTGTTTTTTCTTCAATACCCCTTTGCACATGCCCATTGTTTAGTGGTTTTTAATATATTTTTTACTCTTTTTGTAGAGATTCACCATTCATGAAAATAGAGAAGAAATTTTAGGTAAAATAATGTTTTTCTTTTTCTTCTTCATTATTTATTTCTTTCATTGTTTATTCTCTTCTTAAATATTAGTACTACTCCTGTTTATTTCTTTTCTTTGACCATTCCTTACATGCAATTGTTTTATTTTTTATCTAACTTCATTGTTTTTTTTTTGTAGTTAACAAAAGTACAATCTTGACGAGGAAAATGAAAAAAAAAATTGTGGGTATATCATATTATTTACTAATTTATAAAAAGTGTTATACCAATTCATTCCTTCACATGTAACTTAGTGCATGTCTGTCTTTTTCTTGATTATTTCTCTATAGAGAGTTTTAACTTATGTGACTTTTTTTTATGATTTATCATGCATATAATTTTTTATTTAATAAGTATTGATATCTTTCGACATTTGGAAGAAACATGATCTTATTAGTTTGTTTCATGTGATTATTTGTATATTCTTTATACAATTTTTAATCAATTTTTTGAATTATGAGTTAAGTTATGTAATGATTATCAAATATTGGATATTGTCTTACGCAAATGAAAATGTGGCGCAAGATGAAGATGAACATTCTATTAATATACGTGAGGAATGAGACTAAATATTCAAATATTAGTACAATGTAAAAAATTAATAACATTATAAATAAATTTATCTTTGTTGTCTTAATTTTTAAAATAAGTAACAATATTGATGAAAAAAATAACTAAGTTCAAAGTATATAACTAATTAATTAGGGAATATTGACATAATAATAATAATAATATTAGATTTCTATTTTTTAATTATTAAGTTATCTTAAATTGTATACTCAGTTAACCCATCTTCCAAATAATATACATGTAAAATACTCAATATGACAATAAATGAATAATAAAGTGAATCTTCTTATCAATCAAAATCACAGTCAATTATAATTGAAATAATTAGATATATGATGAGAAAATAATTATTATATAAAGAAAAATTAAAACAAGTTGAAATTTTTAAATCAATTATGGCAAAAAAAATTATTAAAAAATAATTAAAATTAAAAGTAAATAATTGAAATAAATTAAAAGCAAGAGAAAATCAATTGTCATTATCATTATCATCAATTTAAAATGATTTAAATTTAAATTAACAAATAATAATTAAAGAAACAAGACATTTAAAGGATAAAGAATAGAAATAAATGAGAGAATATTAGTAAGAAATTAAGAGAAAATTGTGATAAATAAAAAATCTACCAATTAAAATTAAAAGTTAAAAATTAAAAATAATTAAAAGAAATTAAAACATGTTGAAACCAATTTTTATTATCGTTGTCATAGATTTAAATCAATTTAAATTAAAGGATCAATAATAAATAATGGATGAAATGATATCATGGATAGAGGATCATAAAATAAATGAGAGAAGATTGCAATAATTAAAAGAAATCAATCAATTAAAATTAATTAAAAGATTAAAGTAAATAATTAAAATCAATTAAGATTAATTAAAGGATGCATTGTTTTTTTTTAAAACTTCTTTTCGGTAAAAAAGCATTACATCCTATATCTTCATAAACTTAGAGAAAATAGCTCAATAAATAACATAATTAAAAGTTAAACAACTTTTGGCACTCTAAAGACCATACAAAACCGTATCAATAAAATATAAAGTAAAACTACTCATGCATTGAAAACTTAGATAAATCACTAAAATCCATGCCTCGATGTTACATCACCTCAGAGCATCCATAATCATATAACAATGTAAGGATTAAAGACAATTAAAAATATACATCATCACCCGAGGCAAACATTTGTACCATAGTCAAACAATCATATACATTCTCATGTACACACATGCATTATGATGTGAACTCAACTTAAGACTCCAGATGCAATGCAAGTGAAAGAAGCCTAGGAGAACGTGCAATCGACAAATAGTCACACCATGGGCATTCGACACTAATAGTCTCAACCAGGATGATACCCCTAGCAGCTCGTCATGGTTACCGATCTTTGCAAGGATACTCCAATTCATGGGATCAGCATGAGCTTAAAGGAGATTTTAAACCAGATAACACCCCAAGGTCAGAACTCAACAAGCTCTTTACAACCTCCCCAATTAGGTTCATAAACAACTTTCGAAAAACATAACATGATATGATGTATGAGGCAAACAAGATAATCATGGATTTACACACTAATCATAACAAGGTGGTCCTTGCCCCACATGAACTCAGGCCACATATAAATCTACTTGGGATTAATTATGATTGGTATAACATTTCTTAAGTATTGCGTATTATATCTACCATTTCCTATTATGCGTCTATGACCTCCATAGGTTATAAATGTAATATCTAGAATTGTACTAATCCTATCAATTTGATTCTTATCTTGTTAGAAAGCTAAGACAATTATCTACAACTTTTATTTTGACCTCAAGATCCATTTTTATAGTCTATTATGCCTAAAACTGAGAAGAACATGAAATTATTTGTAAATCCTGACAGTTTGAACGTTACTCACTAAAATGGAAATATCTGGAGTTCTAGACATTTTTTTTAAGTGAAACCAAAGCCATTGGTTAGCTAACATCTAGGGCTACAACTTAAATGAAGACTACTTTTCCTAATCCCATTGTTTTCCTACTTGTTTTTGCATCCGAAGTTGAAAAACGCTGTCAGGGGAAAATCAGCACGATATTCACATGAAAGCATGAATTAACACATCCAACAACAAATCACATAATTCAATTTCAAGGATATCAGAAAGGGCAAAACACCTAATCCAAATCATCAATTCATGGCAGCAATTAAAGTGCTTCGGGGTATTCGCAACCCGTCCATGAAATTATAAATGTAAACCTAAGGTTATACAATCTACCCATGGCTCATTGCCATTCATGCAAGGGAAGAGAAAGAGAGAACCCACTCCCCTAACCTCGAAAGAAAAAATTCCTCAGCAAGGAAGAGGAAGACGATCTCAGCAAGGAAGAGGAAGACGATCTCACAACCATCTCCAAGAACGCATGGATCCAATGATGTCGTCCACCACGATCTCCATGGCAACTCTTACTATTGCAAATACTTGAGTATGATTTAAAACACAATCCCATGTTTATCTTAAAATTTGTACTAAGGGAAAGATAAAAATATTAACTATGAGGGGCTCCATGCTTAACGCTAAGCCCACTTTATTCTTTGGTGCTCCTAAGGCTTGGTGGTCTCCTCTATATATATAGGAAGGAAGGGGTTCATGAGATTATTTTGCCCAATGTGGGACTTAAAGTGTTTTTCATGATCAAGTGGCCTACTTCGCACCCGAGTTCTCTAAGATGGAAGCTGATTTTGGTTTCTAAAATGTAGGAATGAAACCAAAAGTTGTTGGCACAAGTGGTTCGGCACTTGGGTCCCTTAACCAAGGTATGGGGTTCAATCCCCGGCTTGGGCATGAAGTTGCAACTGGAGGTACCACTTTACCCCAAAAAATGGGCTGACCCGGTGGGAAGAGGATTAGTTGGGTGCCAAATAAGAAGCCTCAGATATCTCCTGGTTAGACAAAAAAAATGTAGGAATGAATTGTAGCTTTTTCAGCAAGTTTTCCAATGGTGCAAACAATGCCTCAATCGGATAGGTATAACTCAAGATAAGACGTCTTTCTAGGTTGTTCATCATAAAACTTTACACTAGACTTAAAACACTTTTCTAAGCACTTTAACTATAGAAACCCAATCCACATCCCTCTAGCACCAAATATAATATAATAATAATAATAATAATAATAATAATAATAATAATAATATTAATAACAACAACAACAACAATAACAACAATAACACCTAATGTGTCTTTAATCAATTAGTTTAATATACTAAAATAACGTGGTTCTAGAAAAAATCTTCTCACGGTTTATTTCTAATATTCAGAATTTGGGGTGTTTCATCCGTCCCATAATAATCGTCGTGTAAAAAGAAAAATATGTCCCAAAATAATTGTCATTTTAGCTTTTTAATGTAAAATTAATTGTTTTTTTTCACTTATATCCCTTATAATATTAATAATGAACAACAAAACTAAAAATGAATTAATGATGATGAGGTTACTTTTGTAAAATTGCTATTATCTTTCATCCATTTATTAATTTTTCTTGGTTTGTGTAAAATAATCTAGGATGACAATTATAATGGAATGAAGAGAAGACTCCCTCTGTTTCTGTTTAGGTGTCGGATTTTTGGAAAAAAAAATTGTTTATATTTATCTGTCATTTGTAAAGTTCAAGATCACATTAATTACTTTTTTATCAATTATACCCTTACTTTTCTCCCAAACTTTAATGAATTTATAGATGCATTTAGTGTGGAATGGAAAGGAAAAGAGATAAAATACGAAACCTCAACTATTTTATTAAAATCAAGAAAAATTATTACATTTCTTGATTTCTACATAACAACCTTAAAAAACAGATAAAAAAATAGATGGAGTAATTAATTGGGTCTTATAACCAGGATGAAGTATTAATTTTACTATTAAACCCATAACAGATAACAACTAGATAAACAAATAAATGCCACTTCAGATTTTGACTTTTGTATGAACCAGAACCAGATGATTCCCGAGCTCTCAAATAATTGATTCAGTAGAATGTCACATCCTTGCTTTCCTCATCAGATTAATTAGTGATAGATAGAGGCAAAAATATTTAACACATTTTGTTGTTATTGATCCTATCCACGGGATACTAGCTAGTCACAACTTGTACCCGGTTTCCTGTTCAAAAGGTCTATTAACTAATCGCAATTAATTGTCAAGAGGCATGTATAGAACCTTACAATAATAATCAGTCAAACTTAATAATTCAAATGATCACGTATTAGTGACCATCTTGCTCACAAAAGACATTGACCAATTTTTGTTTTATATTGGTAGTACAAGAATTAAGATCCCCTCCCCCACTTCTCAACATACACAAAAACACCCCAGCATTAGTTAAAGCCCAATAGAAGCATATGCTTAACAATGTCTTATACATTAATTCCACAAACAGCTAAAAATTTAATTTCTAGCTAGTCCATGACATGCATGTAGATACAAAATAGTGTGCCCCCACAGTTTTGATTCCAACGGGTAAATTAATTAAGGTTCTGGTTAATCAATGCCCTTAGGGCGGCACTAGAGACACTGATTAAAGAATTAAAAAGAAAAAATATTTATTGTATAAAGGAAAAAGATAAATAGTAGGAAACATTTATTTAAGAAATGCACGAAATGTAATTTGGAGAGATTTTATTGGAAACAAAATTTTAACTGATCCCACCATGTATGGTATTGCAATTGTGATTGGTTATGGTATCTTTTCGTTACTTTCGTATGTGTATTTTTCGTACCAAATAGCAAGGCTCATTGTGTAAATTATAGGAGAGTGGAAAAAAAAAACTATAGACAACATAATTTTATACATTTCAATAAAAATATTTTTTTTTTTAATTTTTTAACCAGTGCTCTTAGTATTTGCATAATGGTCACAGAATCTCATCTGAGATGAGCACTAGCGAGTTAATTATAGTCTCAAGAAAGGGAAAAATTTTCAAAATTTCAACTGCTCGGAACCAAAACCAACCACTCAAATATGCCTTGTATGGACAATGGCCACTTCTCTTAAATAGAGACAAATAGAGATGCATGAGCATAGGATCCTTTTTCTATGAATCTTTGCAATATTTAATACTAACAAGAATGTAATAAGTAAAAGGTGGTGCCGTAGCCGCTGGTACAACATCCTCTTTCTTTGGGTTGAGGAGGGAATACCAAACACACCCTATTTGTACTCATCTGAGTGCCTCCATGCATGGATGAAATAGAAAAAGAAAGGGTCAATCATCAAAATTTATGTCACAAGGATCACATCCTTCGAATCTATACATTAACTTTTTTTGAAGAAGAATCTATACATTAACTACTCTGTACACTATATGGCTTATGGGGATTACCAAATTGAGGGAAAAAAAGTTTCAAAATTAGAAGGTTTGTTCCATTTATTTCCAAGTTGAAATTATAATTAATTGAAAGTTTGAACCATTTAATTATTAGTATAATTTTAACTAAGGCAATTTGTTCTGGGTGTACGTGCCAATTTTCAAGTGTTGGTCCAATTTACCACAAAGAAAATGGTGACGTGCATGATTGATTTTTTTTTTTTTAAATTGATCTGCATGTTCTCGTATTTTTATCAAAATTTAATTAGATATTTAAATATATTTTTTAAATTAGGTCCATGAACTTTTATCTTTTTTTCAATTGGATCTCCCGTCTAATTGCAGACAGTGGACTCATGCTTATGGAGTGTGTTGAGTCAATTATGATAGATTTATGTAAAGTTTCAACCTCTGCAGGTCAATTCAACCCAGATATTCTTTTACAATTATTTAGCTTTGCAGAAGATTGAAACTTTGCAAAAAAAAAAATCACAATTGACTCAATTGTGCTTACAACACACTCCAGAAGCATCAGCCCACTGTCTGCACCTCTAATTAGGTGTCTACGTTTAATTTTTCATAACGATAATTAGACGGGAGGACCCAATTAAAAAATAAATAAAAATTCAGGAACCCATTGCAAAATTCATTCTTTTTCTGCCTAAATTCATTGATTTTTGTTTCCCTGTTTTTCGTAATTCACAAAGATATATTATTATATTTAATTTGGTAATTAATGTGATTATAGTAAGTATATATTTTGATTATATTAGTGAATTAAATCATTAAATTTTAAATGGAATTTGATTTTATATAATATGGTAATTAATTTATTAAATTTTATGAATTTTTCATGATTATGGTAATTTTTTGTTTATTATCATTATTTTATAATAATTTACCATAAATATGTATCATAAAAGAAAAAAAAAATCAGAAACCTAATTAAAAATTTGGTAAAAGTATGGGACCCGCAAAATAATTAAACTCATTTTTTTTAGAAACTACATGTATTTTTTCATTAAAGACAATTCAACTCGAGTCGAGTAGGAGCACTGTAGATAACAAAGTTTGACTCGAATTCAAGACCACTGATTAGTGCATTGTTGAATATATTATTATTATTATAAAAAAGGACAGCATAGTAGTAATTCAATTCAAACCTGCTACTAGTGATATCATCTACTTGGAATTCAGAGGTTGAAGCTACTTTGGCTGATTGATTATCTCTAGTTTCTACGCTTGCATGCACGTGGAAACCAAAAAACAGCAAATCTTGACTGAAACATCTCTTATATCAATTTCAGAAAACAGGTAAGCATTTTGAATGCATATTGAGTCTAGACTCTTTGTATACATGGAGCTGATTTAATTTGTTATTAGCTATTATTTTAATAATAACATTTGACTCAACATTAAAAGGGTGGTAGATAGGGGAGATAAATTGTTTGCAGTATGCATGTGTGAAAATTGGTTGTGAAAACAGGTGTGAAGTTAATTGAAACTTGAACGCAATGAAGACCGGACACGTTTGATAGTGGATATAAATAATTATTGTCTACCTATTTGCCTGGGGCGCACATTGGTAGTTAAATTTATTATTTCTTATATTTTGCTTATCATCTAACATATGATATGGATACATAATTCATAGGATTAGCGCAATAGTGTAAAACTCCGTTGCGTTCACATGTGTGGAACGATTTATTTAGTGGAAGAATCCGTATTCGATTTCTTTCGTGTGCAAAATTCTCTTGAATCAATGACAGCTACGCACCACTAGCAAAATTAGTCTCTGACTAAGTAAATTGACGAACATCTGTAGCCTCTGATGCAGTACCAAAAATTAACATATGGATACATGTAAATGTGAGTGAAGGAGATCGAATTCATCATCAAAACTGTTTGGTTGGTAAACCGAAGCAAGCAAGATGTTAACTAAAATATTGAGAGAAAAGTTGCAACCAAATCCGAAATTATATCTATCTATATAAATGAATTTGTCGTTAACTAACTTTTCATCTGCTGAGGTGTGATTTGGCAAACAAATGTTAACCACTTTCCTTAATTAACAAGTTCAAAAATATGATATGTTATTGGTTGGTGGACTAATCCTTGAATGGTCCTACAAAATTACCTTCAATTAACCCTTCACATACACTAAGCTTGATTCTTAATTAAATATAAAATTCTCTTTCTTTGTTGCCTTGTTATTTCATTATATTATAGTGGATTGAACTAGCTAACTATTCAACATAAGTATATGCATGTGTCAATACTTGCCACTTACTCCAACCCAAAAGAACAAAACCAAAAACAAAATACAACTCACACTTGTGTAGTTATGTACATGCATGCGTGGCATTTTGCAAGAGGAATTAATTTATTCTTTTGAGGGAATGGTATAATTGATTTTTTTTTTGTCCTAAGTCGGAGATCACAGATGTTCTCTAACTCACTAGGTTAAAGTTAATCTCGCTCGCGGTATGTCACTGCTGTTGACCTAAGGAAATTTTGCGCACAAAGAGAATTGAACATGGATTCTCCTGCTAAAAAGATGTTGTCCCACATGTGAACGCAGCGGTGTTTTATACCACTGTACCAACCCTATGGGTTATTGATTTTTCATTTGTATTGATGCAATTTGGTTGTTTAAAAAAAATAAAATTCCGTCTTTGGATTTGCACCATTTATATTCATCAACCACTGCGGTTTTAATTAACTCAAACAATAAAAGAGGCGATAAGGACCAGCTTTTTCTTGTGAGCCCTCAAATGGTCGGGGCACTCCTCCAACCCATTATATGTCAAGGAATCAAAAGGCTCTACACATTAAAGACCACAAGAAATGCAACCCCACGTTTCGGCGTGCTTCCATCTTATTAGGACCACAAGGGTGGGCATAATACAACAATGTCACAACCAACATTGATTGACACAACTGGTAGCGACTTGTGTAACTTAACTTGTCCATGGTTAGAATTCTGGCATTAAGTATGGAATAGACCATATTGAAAGAAAAATACCCAATTTGTTTGGCTCTCATAATCTCCAACACAAATTAGTTACTGCTTACAGTAGTGGGTACTTTGTACCAATATTATGGTAAGAAAAAAAAAAAAAAGAGTCACATAATATATTGCAACACAGAAATTGATCCATGATGACACATAAACTAGCTGGCTTTATGGAAGGTTGAAAAGCTAAAGCAAAATTCCAAATGTACACTCCATTTATGGGATGTATGGATGTGACAAATGTTATGATGAAAAATGGAGAGATAGAAAGAAAAATGGAATAGAAAAACTGGGTGAAAGTGAGATAGAAGAAAAATAGTCTATGAATTTACTAACTCAAAATATACATGCACCTACACAATTTTATAGCATATATAGGAGCTAAGCTTTCCTTCATGTTTACATCATCTGGAAACCAAGTTTTTAATTTGTTTGATAGGAAAGTGTCAATGTGAAATTTAATACAACCTCGTGCATTCGCCAACCATTAGTTTGATTTGACCAAATAATAATAGCCATTCAAGGATCACATATGATTCTAGTATAATTTTTTTAGTTTTCTTTTTATTATCTGAGTCAACTATAAGACCAGCCGCCTGAAATTGATAGATATGGCACATGCTTCCAAATTAATGGTGCTCTCTTGAGAGAAATGGCTCTCAACACAAAAAATTTAAAAACGTAGAGTATATATACAATGAGAAATATTCTATAGTATATATTACGGGAAAATTTAAGAGTTTTGATATTGATACTGAGAATCTCTTTCTTTCTTTTTTTCTTTTTTTCTGAAAGAATCTCTTTTCTTTAGTGTCTTTAGACTTATTCAACTATATATTAGTCTGAAAAATAACTCTACTAATACAGTAATAGCCTTAAATTTCTCTAGTAGAGTAGCAACTCTCATGTATAATAGTTATTCTTTTTTTTATCAGGAGATATCTGAGACTTCTTATTTAATACTCAACTAATCTTTCTCCCACTAGGTCGATCCATTTTGAGATAAAATGGTACCTTCAGTTGTGACTTCATACCCAAATCAATAATTGAATTCGAGACTTTGATTAAGGAATTCAAGTGACGAAGCATTTGTGTCAACAACTTTTTGTTATAGTCGTTTTCAACTTGAATTGTGAGTGACTGATTTGAGATTGAGAGAAATTAAGAGGGAGGGACAGAAAGAGTAGTGATGCAATATAGTATGGGTCCCTGGGGTGATGCATTAATGATGTTGCTTTCTGAGTTCTCAACGGCCATCTGATCCAAGTTTCAATTGCCTTGTAGGACCATCTCTCTCTCTCTCTCTCTCTCTCGATACACACATAACTGATAACAGTGAGACAAGGTCCACACTCTACAGGGATGGCCAACTTGTAAACTCTTGTGTGTGTAGTAGTAATAATACATATTTAGTAGCAAGGCCAAGTCCACCCAATCAGTAACTTCCAATTGAGACATTGACATCCACACCCAGTTCTATTCTATGTAGTTAATTAATTAATATATATCTGCCATTCAGACATATATATAACCTGTGTTAGTGTTCATACACATAATTTCACCCTAGCTACCCATTTCCCACTTCTCTCTCTGTGTGTGTCTCATAGAGACAACACATATTACTAGAAAGAAAGAGCAATCAACCTTATTATAAAGGGTGCAATGATGGCATCATCACAAACCAAGGCCCATGATCATCTCTTCTTGTTCTTCTTCTTCTTCCTGTGCTTATTAATCTTTTCAAATTTCCCATGCATTGTTGCTGCTGCTGTGCCAAAAGAGCAAGAACAAGATCGAATCTCCTCTCTCCCGGGGCAGCCACCAGTGACATTTTCTCAGTTCTCTGGCTATGTCACTGTCAACGAGCAACATGGTAGAGCACTCTTCTACTGGTTCATTGAGGCCACCACTTCCCCCGAGAATAAACCTCTTGTTCTCTGGCTCAATGGAGGTTAGTTAGTCTTAGTTAATTATCCTTTTTCACATATTTTGGCATATATTTATATATAACTTCAGTTGTGTTCACATGTGGGAGAACGATCTATTTAGCGGAAAAATTCGTGTTCGATTTTCTCCATGTACAAAATTCTCTTGAACCAGCAGCAGTCACGTATCGTGAGTGGGATTAGTCTCTCACCCAGTAAGTTGGGAGACACCCTAGTCTCTTACCCAGGACAAAATATATATATATATATATATATATATATATATATATATATATATATATATATATATATATATATATATATAACTTGATTACTCCTCACTTTCCCACCTTACACATTTCAATTAGCTTCTTGAGTTTCCTTGATAATTCAACTCCCTTTGGGGTTATACATTTCTGTCTCCAACTTTGACTGCCAATAAGAGATTATTTAGTACGGGTTACCCAGAATGGAAAAACATGTATGTAGACTAGAGCCTAATGAATGATGTGTGTCTGTGAAATACATAAGAATGTTTAGCTGTCTTCATGTCATGTGTTTAGAAAATTATGTTCCTTTCCTTCAAACACTGAAAATTTACTGGGGTGAAATGTCTGATTCCATGCACACTAGCGGTTGAAAAACTTGTCAAAAGAGCAGAATGGGGAAAGGATGGGGAATGAAAACTGTCTTAATTTTTAAGAAATAGACCTATTTATTATAGATTAAAAAAATATTATGACATAGAATAATGATTTAATGATTATTTTTAGAGATTTAAAAAAAAGTCAAAAGTAATTTATATGTTACTTATAACTTTAAAAGTTACTTTAAAAAAAATAGCTGATTTTTATGATAAGTTATTCAAAATAGCTTTTCATTTTAATTATATTTTATATTTTTTTCAGTTTTTGATTATTTTGAAAATTTGAAATAAATGCATAAAAAACTTTTAAAAATGATTATTTTTAAAAAATCATGAAGAAAAGCTATGACAAACAAGTCTGTAATTACTTTTTATTCAAATTTTTCTCTAGAAATTAAAAAAAATGATTTTTCTACAAAAAAATTATTTAAATAGGCACCAAATAAAAGATATTGGCTTGACAAGTGACCACTAGTCGTGAATAATTACATGAGATAAAAACCAAATAACATTAATTGCCTCTTATAAAATTGTTTGGTATATTAGATTAGATCCTTCCTAGGAAATGATTAAAGATTTCGAATAGTTAATATTTGGCCAAGTCTTGAAGATAATATCTCAAATTTGCACAGGAGGACCATAATATAATAAATAAAAAAAACCTAATATATATTGTTATATATATGACTTTTAAAGCGAGTTATAACTCATTAAAAAGGTTAGTTAGTTCGTTTGGTGAATTTCACCTTGTAATAATATATTAAAATATGATAAAAAAAATATGAAAACTAATTAAGATTACTAAATTGTAAATCTATTTATAAATTGTAGCCAACAGTGTCATCATTGAAAATTTGAGTACGAGCGACCAGCTATAATATTATCTTCATGACCTGTGACTTTGTGCTTGGTAAGCAATTTGACCAAAGAGAAATGATGGTTAGATACCGTTTTGTTTCTGGTTCCTCACAAATGTCAAAGAATTACCATAGACGTGTGATAAATGTAAAGTTAAATTATTATAAATATTATTTCTCATACTAACCAATGCCCCTTTATGGCTTCTCTATGTAATCTCTATTGTTGCACATGTTGACAAATGACTAGTCTCGGAGTTAAGTTTTGAAAGTGATGGGGGTCGAGGACACATTTTAATTTCTAAATAAATTTGATAACTTTTTTAAATAAAATGAAAGATTAATTTAATATTATTTAATTGTTGATATTTTTATTAATTTTTACAATTATTATACAAATTTTTAACTTACAAATAAATCTTTATCTTCTCCCTTTCTCTTTAAAACTCAACTTACAAATAAATTTTTAACCAATCCAGAATATGAAAACTTTTAATTAAACTAGTTACAATTATTTTTACATCAAATTCATGTCCCAGTCGCCATCCCTATCCTATCTAAAATGGCCGGTTAATACCCATGGCGCACTTGAGTTAATGCGTACTGTTACCTGCTAAGGTACGCTAGCTAGGTCAGCATCAATTCAGAACAACTGGCTCGTTGTGTTGTTAAAACGTAGGGCAACAGTTGCAGTCTTTTGTTTTTTTTGTTTTTGTCAATTGCAGTTTACTTCTCCCTCCCTCCATAAGTAGAGGAAAATAAAAAATAAAATATAGAAATAAATAAATAAAACTAGGGATACCCACCACATCACATGGGTCCTCACCTTGTGATCTCTTTTTGAACCTTATATTATTCCTTCCATTCCTGACGACTATTCCCTGTTTGGAACAAGTAAGAACCGCTTTGCCTTAGAAGCAAACAAAAGGAAGACTTTTTTCTTCTTTTTGTTTTCTATCTGGGAAGAAAAGAAACAAAGAACAACGCAAAGTGAACTAACTTTTCCAATCTGTTTGTCCCTCTTAAAAAGATGCCCCATTTTTCATTCCCCATTCATTCATTTATTCTTTCTTTCTCTCTCTGTTTGTCTCATTCGGTTCCCACGAAGCACGCGTATTCAGATCCCAGAAAGGGGGATAGTGAGTGATCTTCACATCATGCTGCATCATTCATGCCACTGTGTGTGTGTGGGGCTCATTGGCTCTCTCTTCGTATTCCGTCACCCCCTCAAAGTTTGAGGTCTTCGTCACTAAGCAGGACCAACCAGAAAGTGCCGTAACGTGAAGTGAAATTTAAGAAAACATAACATAACACACTGCAAGGTCCTCACAGTCGCATTCACATCCAAATATCACTTCTCAAATCTATGAACAAAATCAAAATATCTCAAGCCATTAACCGCCTGGACCTAATATTTTTTTTTTCAATTCACACTGTCTTCCATTAATTACATAAGAGACTAATTTTATTCAGTGTGTAATTATCACTTATCCAAAGAAACACATGTAAATACAACGAACCTTGCACCTTACACCACTGCAACAGCTAGATTTAGGCTTTATATGTGTAAGCTATAATAATTCCTGTTTTTTTTTTTTAAAACAAAATTATTGAGATGCATAAAATTATGTTATTTTTACACTTTCGTATTATTTATACATTAAATATTTTCTCTTTTTAATTTCTTATCTTTTACTGGCTATCAATATTTTTATGACACATTAGCGAGATCATTAGAAGAATTCAGCCTACTCGAGAAATAATACCGAAGATTTAAAACAAAATTGCCGGGATTTGATCACTGCTACAAAATCATATTATCATTAAACATGTATCGGAATACGTGGCTCAAACAATCTCTTCGTCAATTTCAAAAATTAATGTGGTCACGATTGACAAATACTCTAATGATAGCTATATTTCTGACTTTTAAAGAATTGAATATTGTTGTAATGTCGTGTAGTATTTATTATTTTTATATATTTATAAATGAATTAGAATACATAAGAGAACAAGGATGATAGTATAAAATTAATTGAAAATTATTTTACACTGTCAGTGCATCACAATTAAATTCAATACGTAATATTGTGAATGAAATTTTTATTTTTAATTAGATATTTTTAATATTTTACACACTATTTATATAATTAGCAAAAAAAAAAACTTTTTGTCTTCTTAATTCAAATTATTTTCTTTTTAAATTTTAATCTTATTTTATCTCTAAATAAAATTTAATATTTTTAAGAAAATGTCAATAATTAAAAATAAATTTATATTATAATTTAATTTTTTATTATAAATTTAAAATATAATTTATTACAAATTTTAATTATAATATGACTTATATATATATATATATATTCAAAATATATATTTATTATGAATTTTTATTATATAATAATAAACATTAAAATACCAATTATTCTAAATTTGTCACGAAAATGGGGTATTTACATACATTTATTTCCTTTTTATAATTTTTTAGCAAAACAGGGATATTACATTTCATTTGAATGATCTCTTTGTTGTTTTTCCTGTACTTTTGCGCGGGCTTGTACTTGGGTTAGTATAAACTCGGCTTACATTGAATATACACAGTAACATCCTCTGAGCTTTTATCAAATTACATCTAATCCCACTCTTTTTTATTTTCCTACACTTACACCCCTTTAAGTTTGAAAACATTACACTAACAATCCTTATGTGTTTAAAAAAATTACACTGACATCCCCTCAAACTTTATACTAACACCTCCTACAAGGGAGGAGAAAATAATGGCTAAAAAAGTAGGGAGTACTTGTATAATTACACGAAACCTCAGGGGATGTTGCTATAATTTATTCTAATTTGAAATTACAAATTTATAAGTAGTATAAAATTTTAGTTAAGCTTTTTTAGGGGTGAATATTCATTTGTTAATAATTTTTTAATACATTAATATAAATATTTATAATTGTTAACCAATTATAACGTTTATTTATTTATGATGAGTTAATCATTTATTGACCTAATGAAGGGCATGCTACATTTATGAAAGAATCTCTTATACATGTTAACTTAATAACATAAAACTTAAATCAATATCATCATCACTAGAGGTAGCAAAATGGGCTACTCAACCTAATGTGGGCCAACCTGATTCAAGTTACAGGCTCTAGCAAGCAAGATGAAAAAAGTCCAAATTCAATTCGAGCCTCTAAAATGAAAGCCCAACCCCTATAAAAGCTTGATTTTTTCACACTTTTGGTACGTTTTTGTGGACTAAGTCTGCATTGGACCATGATCAGATTCAGCTAAAAAGGTCTGCTTTTAATTTGGGTTCAAAATTTCAAGTCTAAGCCTTACATTTTATCGAACGGGTTCAGGCCGGCCCGACTAGTCCGACTCATTTTGTTACCTCTAATCACCACAGGAAAACATCTGTATATGGATTACGCTCATTTTTTTCTTTCTATCTCACTTTCATCCTATTTTTTTTTATTTATCTCTTCATTTCTTATTACATTATCTATTACATTTATCATTTTCTCTTTTTTCGTCTAGTTTTTTCTCTTTATTTCTCTCTTCCACTCACTTATACCTCCAAAAATGAGTTGTATGTACATCTTTTCCTAAATATAAATATTTTGTTGTTGGTGTGTGATGTAGGGCCTGGTTGCTCGTCGGTGGCATACGGAGCATCAGAGGAAATTGGACCATTCCGTATAAACAAAACTGGCACTTCTCTATACCTTAACAAATATGCATGGAATAGAGGTAACTCATCAAAGTAAAAGACACGATTTTCAATTTTTTCTATTTTTCACCATATATCTTCTGGCTAGAAGACCAATATCTAAATCGAATTTTATTAATATTTTAAAATGGTTTTCAGAAGCAAATATCCTCTTTGTTGAATCGCCTGCTGGTGTTGGTTTCTCATACACAAATACCAGTTCTGACCTCAAAACTTCTGGGGACAAAAGGACAGGTAGAATTTGATGCGCTGTTGAAGTTTGTTGAATAGTCACCATCCAATTAATTTCATTACTATCCTTACTACTACCATATTTGTAATTAATATGAAATTTCCAATTTTGTAAAAACAGCTCAGGATGCTCTCATTTTTCTAATTAGATGGGTGGCAAGATTTCCACAATATAAATATAGAGACTTTTACATTGCTGGGGAGAGCTATGCAGGTACACGAGCTAGCAACACCACCACTGACTTCATTTTTATTTGGACCCCCTAAACTTTAGCGATATTATACCTATATCCTTCCGTTTTTAATTCTACATAAATCATCCTCAATTTGTCTATTTATATATAGAAAGAGTAATGATACATGAACACTTCCATTTTATACACTTCGTTATTAACACTTGTTATTTCTTTCTATCTCTCTTTCTTATCACATTATATCACTTATCATGTCTAATTTTTTTCTCTTTTATTTCTTTCTCTTACTAGATGCAAAAATAGATTTGTTGTGATGTCCACAAATCATTTTTGTTTATAAAAAGGAGGTTATATAAAGAATTTAATTAGAATACACTCACAATAAAAAGTTTTTTATATTATCATTCAATCATAAATTATCATATATAATTAGATTGTTGGCTTTTATAATAGTTGTTTTAAAAATTATACTTAAGCTGATTTTTAATTGGTTAACAGTGTAAAAATCAAAATTAAACTTTTCATATAAATTGGAAGGAAACACAATATTATATTATTATATTGATAGAAGAAGGTTTTGCTTATAAAAAAAATGTACATATTGTTAGAAGAAGGTCTCTATAAGAACAAAAATGGAAGGTTTTTTTTTTTATCGGAAAATGTTAGCTTGTTAGTTTTGTTAGAAATATAAGTGGGAGGGATTCGAACTTGCGACCTCTCCCTCCCCCCCTTCTTCCTTAAACCCTCCCTCCCAACCACCAAGCCAACCTTATATCTCCACAAAAATGGAAGGGTGTCAAGTATGATACCGCTTATGTTCAGGGTATGCGAATTAATTTGTCCAATTTATTTTATCCAAGTTTCATACTGCTAGAAGCTAACATCCAATTCTATTATCTTATATTCAGGGCATTATGTCCCCCAGTTGGCTAAGAAAGTCCACGATTATAACAAAAAAAATCCACACATCCTTAATCTTAAGGGGTTCATTGTAAGTCAATCCATCTCATGACTCCACAACATTATACACCATCCTTCACAATAACATATTTTTTCTTTTTAATTTTTCAAAACGTGTAACATTTAACTTGAAAATTACAGGTGGGAAATGCTGTGACTGATGACCACTACGATGGGGTTGGAACTGTCACGTATTGGTGGAGCCACTCTATGATATCCGATCAATCATACAAATCAATCCTCAAATACTGTAATTTCGCCGAAAGGAACACGAGTAAAAAATGTGACGATGCAGTGAGTTATGCCGTTAACAATGAATTTGGAAACATTGATCATTACAGTATCTATACCCCTTCGTGCACAACAACATCACAAAATGATACTACTAGTGTGAGGCAATATGCTAGATTGTTCAAGAGTACAATTTTGCATAGGATTTCTGGGTATGATCCGTGCACTGAAAATTATGCAGAGAAATACTATAACCGTCGTGATGTGCAGAAAGCATTGCATGCAAATGTTACCAACATTCCTTACAAATGGACTTCTTGCAGGTTTGCTTTCTGACTATGATATATACTGTTAACAAAAATTGACCATGCTTAATTTCTAAAATTAAAAACATGTATTGTTCAATTCATCTAATTGGGAAAGCTTTTAATTGACACATGTGCTTTGCGTTTGTTGAACAGTGATGTGCTCAATAGACATTGGAAAGATTCTGAATTTTCTATATTGCCCATTTACAAAGAGTTAATTGCAGCGGGTCTGAGAATATGGGTTTTCAGGTATAGTTTAATTTCTAAATAACTACTCCCTCGTCTCATTATATAAGACCATTTCTAAAAAATTGTTTGTCCATCCTTTTTTAATTTCTAGATGCATTAATTGTTTTTTTCTAAAGTACCCTTAATTAATTATTGTCTCTCCAAATATTAATTAATTATATGAGAAGCAATTAAGTGAAGAGAGATGATTAATTTCAAAAAAGTTAAGAGTATTTTTGAAAGAACAACATTATTGACAAATTTAACGTGATTAACTAAATTAACTACTTTTCTTAAGGGGTGTGAATTAGTTAAAAATGTCTTATGAATAAAGACGGATGGAGTATATAAAAGCGGCATTATTGTTTGAGTCTAAAGCATTTTTGCATAGACATAACATCTAATAAGATTTGATCACTTTACCACATCATCTTATTCGTTAATATGATGTAATGTAAAGGAAAAATTCTTATCTAAACACTGTAATATATAGTGTTTCACTTAACTTTTTTCTAGTTTTTCTCCTCCTTAAAAAAAAAAAAAAACTGGGCTAAATACATTTGTAAAATAACTCTTAAATAATTAATGAGCTTATTTTTATAAAAGAAAATGAAAGAAGAATATTTTTTAAAAAAAAGCTAAATGAAGTAACTTTTAAAAATAAGCGATCCTCTTAATCTCTATCTCTCTCTTATCCGAATTATTAATTGATGTATGACAAAAAAAACAAAGCTTTTAGTTTTTTTTTAAATAATTAAAACATTAAAAAAAAACTTTTATTTTATTTTTATTTTGAATTTTAACTTTTAAAGTCAATTTTAAGTCATAAAATATCAAACATGTTTTGTTCAATTTTTCTTTTACACACCTACTTACCTTTTAAGAATAAACATGGAAAAATAGTAAAGGGAAAGTGACTCTCCATTTCATCGTAAAAGATTAGTGTAAATACAGAAAATTTAGGAGTGAGTCGAGTGACAACACTCAAAATGTAGGAGTGACAACACTAATAGCCCGTTTTTTTTTTTTTTTTCGATATACACTAATAGCCTTTCGTAATACCCAACATAGAAATTAAAATTGCCCCAATATCTAGGAAAAAATATTTTAAAAATCCAGTTTTGTCGACATCGGAACTACTGAGTACTAGAGTCTAATACCAATGAGTAAACAAAGGCTTTGAACAGCTTTGGCAGGGATGGGGACTACGAATTTCATTACGATACGTTACAATGCGGTAAAAACATTAAAATTCAATCTTAATTAGTCATAAGCTTAATCACATGCAGTAAAAAAAAAAAAAAGCTTAATCACATGGGCATATTTACTTGGTTTCTATTTCACTTCATTTCAATCCCCTAAGGTGTATTTTGGAGAGAACAATATTCAATTATAACCGATGATCACAGTAAATTTTCACATCTTCATAGTTTATAAACGTGTACATACTTTAAAAAAAAAAATATGTACATATTTTGTTTTATTTTAACTTAGGACTGACCTAAAGGTAAAGCAACTAAAATTCAAGATTTATGTCCATCAATAAAAAATTATTTATTCTTAATTTTTATAAAGCAAAAAAGGTCTTATATAATGACAAAAAGACTATATATGCTGACAAAAAAAAAAATCTAACTTTTATTTAAAGAAATAATTTTTTTTTTTAAATTTGCTATAGGCCTCATTTATGGTTGGGCCGGCGTGTTTTAACCATATATTAAGAATAGTTACAACTAAACACTTTGTTTTTAAGGCTTAAAAGATAACTTTTACATTTAATTTCACTTGTGAGTTGTGACAAAGCACTTGACATGAGAAGCATGCATTCTAGTAGTGACCTGTAATCCAAAACCCAATTTGGAAATTCCTTGATTATGAATACAATCTGATATTAGTATGCAATACCATGGCTTTTGTTGTTATAATGCAGTGGGGACACGGATTCAGTGGTTCCAGTAACTGCCACTAGGTTTTCTCTCAGCCATCTCAACCTCTCCATCAAAACTCGTTGGTATCCATGGTACTCAAATGACCAGGTAGTTACCAAAGCTAAAACTCATGTGTAAAAAGGCACACGTTGAATTTAATTTTGATACACTGTCAAAATAAAATGTTTTACATTATCAAACAATTGGAGATGCTAACCCAAAGGGTTGACACAGTGGTGTAAGGCCCGCTGCATTCACAAGTGGGGGAACGATCTATTTAGCGGAATAATCATGTTCCATTCTTTCCATGTGCAAAATTTTCTTGGACCAACAGTAGTCACACACCGCGAGCGAGATTGGTCTATGATCCAGTGGGTTAGGGGACACCCATTGTTTCTGACCCAGGACAAAAAAAAATCAATTAGATATGTTCTCATATGATTTTTGAAATAATTATTATAAAAGTTAACAATTTTTAATTATATAACAATTCATGATTAGATAACAATATAAAAACATTTTACAGTGGTATATGCTAATTAAATTCAGCATAGATATCCAAAGCCCTCTTGACAAGGAAAATCTTTTGGATTTATGTAGGTAGGAGGATGGACAGAGGTGTATGATGGATTAACCTTTGCAACAGTGAGAGGAGCTGGGCATGAAGTACCATTGTTTCAACCAGAGAGAGCTTACATACTTTTCAGGTCCTTTTTGGCAGGGAAAAAGCTACCAAAATCTTGACATGTTACTAGTTTGATTTGAATATTTCATCATTTTATCTTTTATGCATTCAATTTAATTGGTGTCCATAATCCCATGGTATTGATGGGTGAAGGCAGCAGCCTGGATAGAAAACAGCTATTATTTGTTCATATTAGTGTCTGCAATTACTGATTTGTAAACAATGCAAGTTGTATTGCTCAATAGTGGGTGAGCAAGTGAAACTAACTAAGATTGTGAGGTCTATAAAAATCTGTGTAAACTGTAAAATCTACAAAACTCTCTTATCACCTGAATGTATCGAGCCACCATATGACCAACATAATCTCATGGTACATATTTTCCAAACAACTCTCAATATCCCTTCCAAAGACAGTTTTGGGATGAGAAAAAGAAAATATACATTTAATTACATAAATATCACATCCTTTCATTTTGTTTTGTATTTTCAAAAGTTTGTATAATAAATAATAATTTTTTATTTTTATTTTTTGTTTACACTGTTTCCTATGATATCAAAAAACAAAGTAAAATCAATATAACATTTTTTTAAGAGTTTAATTTTTATACACTAGTGTAAATTTTTTTACAATGTCAATAAAATTACCATACATTTCAACTTATAATGGAATGATTGAAAATTTTACATTGTTAGCGTTCCACTATTTTCTCTTATTTTTATTTTTTTTAATCAAAAGACTATTTTCTCAAATCACAGTCCTTATTCACAAGAAATTTGTCATTTTCTTGCAAATATGTCAAGTAATCTATATCTACAAAACCTCTATTGAAGTCTCACTTTCTTTTTACTATAGTGTAGATTCTATTCTCTCACACCAAAGGTAAGGCAACAAATCTATTCGGAGATTCTAATCCCTCATCTAAGGCTTAAATCCACTTTTGGTCTCTAATGACATGGCACTGACACTGTGCTAAACTGGCAGTAAAGACCAAAATTTGAACTGCCAATGTCATGTTAACATACATGTTAAACTATCACGTCATCTATCAGGATGTTAGTGCCACGTCATCTCTTAGATGTCACAAGCAATTTTTGTTAGTAAATTGATTGTAGACCAATGGTGAACCAAAATTGCTAAATTTTAAAAACATGAAGGACCAAATCTGCAATAAAAAATTGAGACTAAAATTGCACAATCGTAAAATTATAGGATTAGATGTTGATTTAAGCCTTTTCTCTATTGATAAAAGACCAGATAACAGGACACAACAGAATTTTCACCATTCAAACAAAAATAACGCAAGAATAAAATGTGGAAAAATAGAAACTCCACCACCATTACAAAATAATTCCAGAGGATTACATTTCTTTCCGAATAACCAAGATTGCAAGATTAACACAGCCATAGTAAATGAAGAAAACAAATAAGCCTATCTGCCATGTTTGTGCAAAATTGAGGCCCATGTCATAAGTCTAGAATAAAACTATTCATCACTTCAATCCTTCACTAAGCCCTGGTGGCATTCCTAGGCTCTGTGCAAGATCATTCATCCTTTCCTTCATGGCCTACAAACATAAGCAATAATATTCTTTTTTCAATTCAACAATCACAAATGCAAATGAATTTTTGTTCTTTGTCTTGAAAATAAAGATTTCTACCTGGACACTCTTCTGGTGTGCATCCTTGTATGCCTCAGTGATTAAAAGTGAAAGTTTCTGCAACCCACAGATGTTTGATAATAAATAATAGTTTATTATTGGCATTAAAGACCACAGTTTGATTTATAAATAAAAGTAGTACTCTATTTGGATAAACTTCATAAACTCTCACAGGAAAGGAAAATAAGAAAATAAAATAAATTAAAGTTAAAATCAATTTATGCACTTCAACTCTTATAGAAGCTCTTTCATCTAAACTTTTTCAAAAGTTAATATGCATAAATTGATTTTAACTTATGAGAAAAGTTTAATTCATTTTAACTTTTACTTTCTTATAAATATTATGGAAAAAATTATCCAAACAATATAATGGGCCATTGACCCATGTGTACAGGATGATAAGGGGAAATGGGAAGGATTTTTTATGATTTCAGTGAATAGTACCAAACCAAAACATTGTTCATGACAATTGGCATGTAAGAAAGAAAATAATAAATGAAAGGATCTTAACATGGTATTTAATCCATTATCCTCATATGGAAGAGCAGAAAAACAATTGAAGAATGTGTTTGGTATCTTTGAATGTGACACTTTCCCTTTGTTTCAAGAGGAATTGAGAAGAGAGAAAGAAAATAATAAATGAAAGGATCTTAACATGGCATTTAATCCATTATCCTCATACGGAAGAGCAGAAAAACAATTGAAGAATGTGTTTGGTATCTTTGAATGTGACATTTTCCCTTTGTTTCAAGAGGAATTGAGAAGAGAGAAGTGAAAAAGAAAGAAGTTTTATGTTGTTTGATTAAGGAGAGAAATAGAGAAGAGAGAAAATAAAATGTGGGTCCCAACTAAAAAAATCTCTTCATATATTATATATGGAAAGAAAATGGAGAAAGGAGACAAAAAGAAATTGTGGGACCCACCTAAAATTATAATTCTAACCATTTTTTTCCTACCTCAATCTATATATATTAAGGGCAAATATGTCTTTTCAAGAAAAACTTATTTTCTTTCTCTCTAGTTTTCTATCCAACCAAACAAATGGAAAGAAAACTCAACTTCTCTTTCTCTTCTACTTCTCTCATACTTCTTTCAATCCAAACACCATAAAATCTATCAATTTTCTATTCATTATCTCTTCTCTCCTACTTCTTCCCTTCCTACTTCTCTTTTTATCCAAACAAAGCATTTAAATGTCCAATCCAATTGCACCTAATGATTGTGCACCATCGATATAACAGAAAATAGTGTATATAACCACAACATCACTTGAATTGTTTACTCACTTCAGATCCCAATTCCATAGCTGCCTCAGTAATTTCCGTTCTTACAGGTTGCTGGTTCCCCGACAGTGTTACCTAAAAATTATACTTCATCAAAAGTAAGTAACCAAAGGAAATCATACTTACAAATTAATATATAAAATATTGATAATGTAATTCAAAAGTAGTGATTATGAATAAAGCTAGAACAACATAGGAGTTATTAAAAAAATTACATTAGGTACAAATAATCATTTCGTTCCATGAAAAACCTCATCTAATGTATAGTATTATTAGAGTATAAAATATTCATATGATTATACAAATAAAGTTCCTCATTTTAATTTTTGAAAGGAAAAACTACAGGGAAAATCAAGGAATTAATTCTGCTGGGAAAAACATAAAAAGGTTACAATTTGAAAACATATATAGAGAGACAGATAAACAAACAGAAAGAGAGGGGGAAAGAGAGAACAAAAATCATACCTTAACTAACTCACCCTCACAATAACCATCAAACTCAGCTCTGCATTATAGAACAAGACAAATAACTCGTTATCTCATTCAGACCAACTTGTGTAAAAAAAAAAAAAAGCAAAAGCCAAAAATGTATAATGAGAAAGCCATACACTGCAAGTTCTTTCTGCACCCGCACTGCTTCAACTTGGACAACCATTTGTGCCTTCTTCACAGTCTCATAAAGATTTTGCATGTTTCCAAGAATTCCTGCCTAAAATGATTCCACAACAAAATGAAATCTGTCAATTATGAATATCATGCTCAGTTTACAAAATACATACAAACTACCAACAATATATGGAAAGCATTACTATAGTATGAAAATTAGATAAGTAAATCAAAACCATTGGCAAAAAAGTAAAAAACTACTTAAAACTCATGACTGCTATAAATAGCCACATGATTTGGTTGGTGTTTTAATCCTCCAACCAAGAGCATCATGACACTCGGGATTCATTGTCTGGCCTGTTTGTTGAATGTTGGCGATGCCCTAGGTCCTTCAACCGAAATTCGGTGACTAGCTTTAATGGTCTGGTAGAAGAGGCTAAATTTTTATTGCAACATTCAATCTACATTAGTGCATTTGGTTGAAGGTAACAGATATTCTAGGTTTTTTTTGGCTCAGCAGCTGATTTGGAATAAGATTAGGAGTTTCACTTCTGTTTGGTGCAAAAGCAATTATTTAAGGGATTTTACCTAATAGATAGGCTGAGATATAGGGTAACTTTACTCCATTTATGGTTACTCTTTTTCCTTCTTTACTAGGTTTTCCTTTTACATTAAGGAGGATCCATTGTCCTCCAAATTCCTGGTAATTTTCTTCACAGCCTTGATGATTTTCTTCTGTATATGCACTAATGCTGTTATAAAGTGGCTTGTGCGTGTATCTGGGCATGGCTCAACAAGTGACCGAACCTGAAAAGACTCGGTGCAAGT
Source organism: Pueraria montana var. lobata (assembly GCA_026413185.1). Classification (NCBI taxonomy): domain Eukaryota; kingdom Viridiplantae; phylum Streptophyta; class Magnoliopsida; order Fabales; family Fabaceae; genus Pueraria; species Pueraria montana. Next base: position 38,965,557 of record CM048656.1, read on the forward strand.
GTGACCCATAAGAAATTTTAATGCAGATTAGTGGTAGAAGCCATAGTTATCAAAATCACATTCTGATTTGTAGAATTCTACACTTATACATGTTCGAAAAGCCCCTCTGCTCCTGATCAAAGATCAGATCACGATCTGATGGGATCACGTAAAATTGCATGTTTGATCATAAACGATCAGATGTGTCCAGCCAAAAATCTTTGAATCCTTTCTGAGTGGGTGGTGAGGGTTGTTAAAACCCCTGCTGCAGCTGCTGTGTTGTTCAAGGCTATGCTGTGACCTTGTGCAAATAAATTTTGGATGCCTGTGTTTCTGCATGATGTCATGAATGATATCTTAGTTGGCTTCTGCAACTGCAACCTTCATCTGTTTTTGCAATCTGGTTGTCTGTGGGTGTATGGAGTTTTGTGCTCTTATGGTCTAAGGGTGATGCCTTTGTGGTTCCCCTGTTTCTGCCACTTAATTTCAGTTTTTCCACATAAATATCATTTGATGCATTTACTTTGTTATTAAGTCAGTATCAAGCTCACACCTATTTGTATTTTGATTTTGAGCCTTTGGGGATGCTTATGTTGAAAATCAGAATATTATATTCTGATTCTATTAATAATAGCGGTTTATAGGAACATAATCTTTAATTTAGAGGAAACAAAATATCCTCTATTTATGTGTAATTAATGTAATTAACCTATATAAACACGCATCCGCTGTGTACTCTAACACACGATTTTCCCTCCATTATACTTCTGTTTTCTCCTATTTTAACATGGTATCCAGAGCCTGATAGAGGTATTACGAAAATTGTGCCTCACCGGGGACAGACCTACTGTCCCCGGTGGACCCTTTTAATTGTCTCCCTTCTTTTGGTGATCAATTTCGTACCTCCGATGACTTTTCCGGCCACCGCCTTCAACTCGCCCCACCGTTGCCGACAAAACCCACTCTGTCCTTATCCCAGATGCACTGGCCTCGTACATGTCCCAGTTGCACTGGCCTCGTCCTTGTCTCAGATGCATTGGCATTGTCCCAATCATTGACTTGGTTGCTGTCCTTGCGGTTCTGGTCAAGAACCGTCTATTTGGGTCTTCACTAATATTGGTTTGAAGCTTCTAAATGTTGGTTTTAAGAAAGTCGGAACTTGCTTTGCTTGCCATGAATTTTCTTAGGCTGATGGGTATTCCAGCTCTCTGGCAATGTTATCTTTCTAGCAATATTCCCCGACTTCACCAAGATCCCATAGTTGTCTTCAAAATATTGTTTTTAGTGGAGCTCAATTTTTATGTTTTTGTTGGGAATAAATTTTCTTGTAACAAGCTGAGAGCTTAGTAAGCTTCAGCTTGAGGGGGAGTGTTGAAAATCAGAATATTATATTCTGATTCTATTAATAATAGCGGTTTATAGGAACATAATCTTTAATTTAGAGGAAACAAAATATCCTCTATTTATGTGTAATTAATGTAATTAACCTATATAAACACGCATCCGCTGTGTACTCTAACACACAATTTTCACTCCATTATACCTCTGTTTTTCTTCTATTTTAACAGCTTAAATGCTAGCAGTGACTTGTGAGTGTAATTTTATAGTCATGTTGCAATCTGACATACCTTTCTACAAGTTTGACAACCATTGATGGAGGCAAAGGGACTGTGCCTATATAGGAAAATATGAGTATAGTAAAACTAAGCATCAATGAGGATTAGGGAGGTACTGGCATAAGGGTTTGAGCAACTACTCTTTAAATTTGTCATTAATCATATTGAATCTCCACCCGTTTCATTTGTCGAAGTGGGCCTAAAGTGTGGCATGGGTCAAATGTTAATCTGTCTGTCACTCTATTGTTCTCTCTGTTAGAAATTAGAATTATTATTATTAAGCGAATCTTATTATTACAGTAGGACTAGTACTTGAGCTAGAATACTCTTCTAAATAGGAGATTAGGTGCATTAGGAAAGTGTTTTATATCTCATCTATCACATTTCACATCTAAAATATCAAAAACATCACAATTGTTCATGTTGAAAATAAGGATAAAATAATATACATTTATTATTAATAGATAAGTGGGATTTGTAGGAAAGTAGAATCTGATTTTGAGGAAACAGAATATCCTCTATGTATGTGTAATTAATGTAATTAACCTACATAAACACGTCTCCGCTATGCATTTAGACATGGTTTTCAATCCATTATACCTCTGTTTTTCTCCTATTTTTAACATGATATCTAGAGCCTAACAGAGGTATTACGATAATTGTGCCTCACCAGGGAGGCAGGACAGTGTCCCCAGTGGACCCTTTCTGCTTGCCACTCATTTTTTGGAGAGGAACTTTCCGGTCGCCTATCCTGCTGCTGTCCTTTTCTGACGTGTTTTCCAGCCACCGCCTTCTGCTCGCCGCTCATTTCCGGCGAAGAACTTTCTGATCACCTATCATGCCGCTGTCCTTTTCCGTTTTTTTTTTTGGTGATTTTTCTTTGCTTCGCTGGTTGTGCGTTTCTGCCATTGTTTTCCTTGCCCATGGCTATTTATGATGATTTCCTCTCTTTCAAGTTTAAATAATTTTGGGTCTCCACTAATATTGCTTTGAAGCTTCCAAATGCGGTTCTTAAGAAGGTTAGAACTTGCTTTGCTTGCCATAAATTTTCTTAGGTTGATGGTTATTCTAGCTCTCTAGCAATGTTATCTTTCTAGCAATACTCCCTGACTTCGCCAACATCCCTGAGTTGTCTTTCAAACTATTGTTTTTTGGTGGAACTCAATTTTTATGTTTTTATTTATTTGTTGGGAATAAATTTTCTTGTAACAAGCTGAGAACTTAGTATGCTTCAGCTTGAGGGGGAATGTTGAAAATCAGAATATAATATTTTGATTCTATTAATAATAGCGGTTTATAGGCACATTATCTTTAATTTAGAGGAAACAAAATATCTTCTATTTATGTGTAATTAATGTAATTAACCTATATAAACACGTCTTCGTTGTGTATTCAAACACACGGTTTTCAGTCCATTATACCTTTGTTTTTCTCCTATTTTTAACAGTTCACAATCATATTGGGAAAATATATTCTATATTCTCTCTTTTGCATTTAACCCCTATAATTTCAACAATCCATATTTTCTGCTTGTACCCCAAGCTACAACAAATAACAAAAGAAGTAATGCCATAGAACTTGAAGCTTAAGTTTGCACAGATGGAGGAATTCATATATGATTTCATTTGTCCCAGACAAAGTAGGTTGGCAGAATGCAGGGAAGAGTGGCGACTGACAGCTTCCAAAAACACTAAGGGGATGTTTGTTTCAAGGTATCATATTCCATTCCTAGGAATGTTATTCCTAGGTATATTTATATATATATTGGGTTAGATTTTAATATTCCAAGGAATATTTTTAAAATTTAAAATAATTGAAATAATAAATAAGAGTAAAAGTAAAAGTTATAGTTGGGTTAGAAAATAACTTTCCACATTCCTAGGAATATTTTTTAGCAGAATATTATGTAGTAAAATCTGTATATAGTAAAATAATATTAAAATTTATAATAAATATTCTGCTATTAAATATAATAAATAAACTGTTATAGTTTTTTTATTTTTGCTGTATTGTTATAGTTTTATTTTGCTATTAAGTTTATTATATATTAATTAAATATTAGTATTTGAAAAATTATAACAGATTTTAAGGTTTTATGATAGATTTTATGATAAAAAGATATTAAACATTAATTGAAAAAAAAAATATCACATCAATTAAATATTTTTTATTTGATACTAAACGATACTTGATAAGTTCTGTTATTAAAATTGATCATATGTTTTAGCTTTCTGTTATTAAATTAAACTTGAAATTTTAAAATATCTTAATTAAAAATTATTTTATTTTCGTTTCTAAAATATCTTGATTAGAAAATATTTCTAAATTTTATTAGAAAATAAAACTTGATTATAATGCATCTAAATTTGAATTTTGATTTTTTTTCTTCTAAATTTTGATTAAAAGATGTAAAAGAAAGTCTTATTTAAAAGACAAAAAAAAAGAGATAAGAAAGTCTTTATATGAATAAGGGTCCAATAGTTAAAACTGATGGTCCAAACAGCAATGTTAAAACTGACGGTCCAAGTCCAAACATGATTTGTCGTGGAACTAAAACAAAAGTTACCAAAGTGAAATCAGTGCAGTGTTGTTTTGAGTTAAGGTTGTGAATTGAGTTTGGGTCATCTCTCTTCTCTCACACACTAGCAGCATGCGCAGCCACAACAGCAGAACAGTCAACAGAGGCTGTAGAACTGCAGTGCAGCACGATTTGCCTGCTTCGGCCACCATTTTTCGCGATTTTGGCCGCAAAAAACGCTGCTCCAGCCATGACGCCCAGGTGCGATGCGATGACCCTTGGAGGAGCTGCAGGGTGCCGTGACATGATGCACCGGCACGATAGCGCCGTTATTGCACGCGATTAAGTACTATGGAATAAGACCTAAAAGTCCTTAATTTGCTGCAGCCCAAGTTGGTTTTTGAGAGATAAAAGTAAAACAGGAAAATTGCCACTATTGTGGCTATTGTCAGCTGCAACAGGCTACTTATTGTCGATTGGAGTGCCAGAACAACCAAATGCTTTCCACGTAAAGAGTTAATAGAAGAAGGAAACCCTTACAATTTGAAAGTCAGTCCAACTACTATTATTGGTGGGGCAATAAAATCTAAGAAAATGAATTATTAACTTCAAGGTGTCTTTTGCATGTCCCGACATACAAAGTACATCACTAATCCTTCATATACAGTAGAATTTGAGTCGCTACATATACATGATGATTTAACCTATAACTCCTATCCAGTAAGGGTTGAGGACAAATAGGTTCACCAAACTCTGAGGAAAGAAAATTTCCTTTGGACAAAGTGGTATGGGGTGAATCTGGAATAGAAGGCATGGGAATAGGAATCAGAATCAGAGATGAAGAGATCAGAACCAGATTTATTTCAGCAAGTATACACTAATTCATTTAGGCTTCGAATTACTATTAGGCTCAAATTTTGAGAAAAAAAATTTTAATAAGGGGGGGAGAATTGTAACATTCTCCTCAATATCATAGGTGATGTTAGAACAAATTCTAAGAGACGGAAGTTTCATGGTTGACAGATAGGCAAAGAAAGGTTCTGCAGGAGATGCTACGTTCACCAAGTGGGATACTTGTCCTGAAGGTTTACACCATTTCATGCTTGCGGATGCAATGGGGATAACCCATCAAAGACAGTAGTTTGGCCTTAGTTCTTTATTTTCTATGTATCAAAAAAGTATCCCACATATAATACTCAAAAAAGAAAGAGCAAAAGTCCAAATTAATGGAATTCATGATGAATAAATAATAAGTCACTGTTTACACCCACAATCACCATCAATCTATGAGCAATAAGAACATAGGATGAAGTTGTTGGAAAGCCGCTTTAATTGCGGTCACCCATAGGACAGAAAGTGCTACCTACGAAGGGGCTAACCAAAAAGACTGAGTTAAGCGTCATAGAGTGCAATCACCAGAATGCAGCTCTTAGGCAGTTGAAATCCCACATCAACTAGAGATATGGCCTAAACAGTGCTTATAAGGCTTGGGCAATCCTCACCTTACAAGTCAGTTTTGTAACGTTGAGTTAGGCCCTAAGCCCAAATTCTAAGGTAAGTCAAAAAGTTAAAGGTGATGGTTAATTAATAGAATAAAAAGAACAAATCATATAAAAATTAGAAGAAGGAAGAAGGAAAACAACACACACACACGAAAAAAATAAAAAAGGCAGAGACGTGTAATGTGTACAGGAACAAAGGTCAATACAGTGGGAACATTAGCGTGAACGACCAAGGAAGAATGGTTTTGAATCCTATACTGTTTTTAAAGCAAAATATGCATTAGAAAATGGAGGAGCAATATATGATTTTGCTCATGGTGGTGCTATAGACTACGCACAAGCACAAACGGATCATCAAGTGGTGCTGATTTTTGTTGTGGAGTGGGGAACTATGTTAGGGGTCCTTATTCTTGTGTTTTCAAAGAATCTATCTTAGGATTATGACAATGCATTGAAAATAACTCACAAAAGAACCTTGTCCAATTAGAATGGAGCAAAAAATGCTCCATTCTCTTACAAAAGTCCCAGTTGTTACAGCCATGAGAGAGAGAGCTTCTCTCTCTAGAATCCATGTATGGAGCTTCCTAGCTGTCTTGGAGACCCCTCTGTACTCGGATGCAACAGTTGTTTAATTTGGATTTTTTGTGTATGCTTGTGCTATTGCATTTGTTAATTTGTGAAATGAAAGCCTTATGGGCAATGCTATGGATACTTTGTGAATGGAATTTTAAAATTATTTATGCCTTTGATAATTGTATATATTAGTATTTAGTACTATGCTGATAGACAAGCTAAGCCTGATTAGGACTACATGTAATTGTATATTTCAGTTGGATGTGGTTGATGACCTGATCTCCCTTTCTTATTATTATTAAGTATAAATTGTTATTATTGTGAGTTGTGACTGATTTACTGCTTACTGCTAGTTCATTTATCCTATTCATTCGAGTCAAGTCAAATTCATGATGGTTGAAAAGTTACAATAGTTGATGATTTTAAGCTTTCAAAACTATTTTCGGCATCAGGGAAATGTATCTATTAGCGAACTTATAACCAATTTATTTTATCTTTGTTCTTCAAACCTTGAACCCCCTAGAATGCATGCAGTTCAAAACCATTTTACTTGGACTATACTGAGAATTGTGAAATTCTCACCCTATTTCTATTTCTATGTACCATGGTGTTCTCGATACATGGGTGGCATTCTCTCCATGGTTTTGAGATCTTGTGGGACAATTAGCACTCAGCATGATCCATAAGAGGGAACAACCAAGGTTGCCAGGAATGGAAAATATGATCTTGTGATTTTCCCATTCCCCTTACCCTCCTCCTTCTACCGCTATTTCATTTTATCACCCTTGTAACTAAGCAATTATGTATTTATTTTATCATTTTGAATAATTGACTATGTTATGGGATGATGTAGTGTTATGACCAATCTACTTAGGTATCCAGTACATTTTGGAATCTATGATATGTATATAATATCATGGAAGGTAACCTAGATAGATTAGACAGTTGACTTGGGGCTTTTGTAGTTGCTAGAAGATACTATAGAGGCCTCCCTTGATGCTTAGATTCTATATGTCTTATGAATGGAGCAGGTTTATGTAGGGAGTATCCTAAACAAACTTGTCATGGTAGAACTACTGAAGTAACTGAACTAGTCATTTACAAGTACAAGTACAACAAAAGTATTTTCTTTTTCTACAAATATTACCTCTTGTTAGAGAGTTCCATACAAGTGTCCATGTCAGATACGTGTCCAACACATGGACACAGCATAAAAATGGTGTGATGGTGCTTAATGATTATAATGCTTAGGTCAAATAAGTATTTCAAAGAGCATAATTATGTTCGTTAACCATTATCTTGCATGTGAATGACATAAGTAATCCAAGGAGAAAAATGGATACAAAAGAAAATATGTGATCCTGTGAGCATTATGAAAAAGCTAACCTTAGAAGGAGCATCATCACTTTTCCCATTATTGTCTTTTTTCCCTCCAAATAGGGCATATAATCGGAAACATCTTTGGCCATGTCCAACTTTCGGACAACCACATCGAGATAATATCTTCATGTCAACTATATTTGAACCGGAGCTTAGTTTACCTATTTAACAACAGCCAACAATGAGAAACTTTTGGATAACAATTCAATCTTGTGAATCAAAAGCAAATATGGATTCACCTTACATAACTGAGTTCTCAATCTTGCTTCTTATAATGTTCAAATTCATAGCTATATTATAAAAGAAAGCATATTTTCAATCAAGAAGGTCAATTTATTAATCAAGCCGTTCCTGCATTCGGAATGAAAACCCTCACCAAGCTCTCAATTACTCACATTAAAATAAACCTAAGATTCATTTACATAATTTCAAAATTGTTTCATTCTTAACAAAAATAAATAAATAAATAAATAAAAAAGAACTTAAACACAAAAGACACTGTACTGTCCCATGGTCCATCACCCCCATATCAATACAAACAAGAACCCTTCCCCACAACCCAAAAAAACGCATTATGAAACATAAATAAGCAAAGAAAAGGACACAATTTAGACAAACTAATTGAAACCCCAAAACCCAAGCATGTCAAAAACAAGGGAAACTGACAAACAAGGCAAAAAGTTTCAATCTTAATGAACTCTGTGAGGACCCAAATGAAAATGAATGGAAAAAAGAGAGACTCACAGAGAGAAGTTGATAAAGGGGCATGCTTTTTCCAGTCACTGAGCCCGACCGCGTTTGACAGGGGACCAGTTAGAGAGGGCGTGGTTGTCATTGCCTTCCACGAGAAGAAGAAGTTCAAGTTTGAGTTTTGAAGGAAACAGAGAAGGATGAGATTGAGATGAAAGCGGTAGTATCGGATAAAGTTGAATTTCTTTTGATTGGAAGAGAAAAGTAGGTTCGGCGGTGATTATGATTTTGGGACAAGTTTTGTTTTGTTCCATTCCACATTTGCACTGTCAGCACAGCACAGGCATTGAAATTGAAACTACTTGTGACCACAATAGTTCCACCGTATTTTTTCGTAAATTGTTATAATATTTTTTTTTTTACCCATGACAAATTGTTATAATATTGAAGTTATTTAAGATTCTATTTTTTTTAAGTCTATTTAAAATTTCACCTCATCTCTAAATATTAGATTGTTTTTTAAAATTTATTTGTCTATTTTTATAAGACTCTTTGTAATTTATCTTTTGCATTAATTAATTTTTTTCCCAAAATACTTTTAATTACTTTACAAAATGTTATAAATTAAAGATAAATTTATTCTCTCTCTTATAAGAATGAGGGAAGAAGACTAGCACACAATAATTAATTAATTAATTAATTAATTAGGTAAAAAAGTAATTAAGTGAAAAAAGAGATTAAGAGTTCCAATAATTTTAAGGGTAGTTTTGAAAAAATAATATAAATTACTAACAAATTTAATATTACTAATTAAATTAAGCAACTTTTTTAAAGGGTGTGAATTAAAAGCGTGATATATTTAAGGACGGAGATAGTAGTATTTTAGCATATGCATTTTAAAGAATAAATATTTATATTATATAACTAAATTTATAATAAATAAGCACTTTAAACATATAAATTATATTATAATTATAATTTCTAATAAATAAATATTTTTGACCATATAAATTATATTTTAGATTTATAATAAATAATTTATATTGTGATATAATATTATTTTTAATTATTAATAAAAAAATTTAAAATATTAAAATTTAAGTTAGAAATAAAGATATTGAAAATGATAGACTGAAAGGGATATGAAATTAAGAACTAAAGATATTTCATTACTGGTTGTTAAATCATTCAAATGGTATTAAAAATATAAAAGGATATGCTAGATGTTGTTGAATCCAAAACCCAATTATGACAAACCATTAGTATTTGCAAATTGAAGAATGAAGCTCTGCAAGCTAACTATCTGCCAAGTGTTTCAGATCATACTAATAGCATATTGAAAACAAAAAATTTTGTGAGTTTAGAACAAGCTCAGAATGGATGTCTCAACTGTGCATCACATGAAGTCTTAGAAAGCCCCATCTACATGATGAAGTTCGTGCTTCATCTGAAGACCTTGAGTTAGCAAGTTGAAGAAAACATCAAGACAGTCTCACCTAAAGAAAGATCAGAGACTACACTATCAGAATGAAGCTGTAGAAGAAGAAGCATAAGAATGATGTTATCCAGAATCAAGATAGAGTGATTCTGAGATGATCACATATGCATGATGTGTTGAAGGCTAGACCCTGAAGACTCTATGCATCAGAATTGATTGAAGAACAACATCATATCTTCCATATGCATTCACACACACATAGGGCTCATCAGAAGACTGAAGTTAACAATATTACATCTTCCATATGAACCACAATTAGTGAGGGTTCATCAGAAGGTTAATGTTGATAGAAGTTGAAGATACAAAAGGTTGATAGCTGAGATGTGTCCTTGAGAATCTAATATGGAACATCAAAACGAAGCTAAGAAGACTTTCAAGAAGTCTGCACCAAGGATAGAATGATTTCAACACCAACAACAACCTACACTTTCTATATGCTGAAGCAAGCTGTTTCAGAATGATCAGTTCTGTGAAGAGTTGATCATTGGCATGAAGATGTGATCCTTACAAGCCTCATCATGAAGTCTTCATTAGAAGGAACCTACCTAAGAATAGGTTCTTCCTCAGCAAACATCAGAATGCATTTCTTATGTATCTTCAGAAGTTCATCAAAATCTGTCCATCAGAATGGTTTCCTCAGAACATATTCAAAATGATGACAGGTCACACACAACTGGCATATTTCAAATATCTATCAAAGAACAGTTGTGCCAAGAATCCAACGACTACTTGGTTGAGCACTATAAAATGTACCTCTTAGAAGCCTTTCAAAACACCTTGAAGCAAGCAAGAAAGAGAGCTACTCGAGTCTTTCTTCCTCAGTGAGGATTTGTGAGTTTCCTGCTTCAAGCCTCTCAGTGAGAGTGGCTCACTTCTGCATTAGTCTTAGTGAGTTATTCCTTGTAATCAAGAGAGAAATGTGATTGTATTTCCTGAGTGGGAATCCCCTGTTAGGGAGAATCTGTAGTCTGTGCAATGATTCACAGATACCCTTTGTTGTATTGAGTGAAATCTCCAAGCCAAGACCAAGGTGTGGTGCTATGGTGAGGGAGTGACTGTGTAACAGTGTGGTGACACTATTGTTGCTGTGAAAAGAGCTGGTATGAGCTTTGTGGTGTGGTGAACCTGTTGAGGTTACTGTGTAAGACAGTGGTGACTGGTTTTGGTGTTATTTTAGTGAAAATCTCAATGGAGAGTGAGGACTAGATGTAGCCCTAGGTTTGGGGTGAACTAGTATAAAAATTTCCTATGTGTTCTTTCCTTACTCCTTCCTTTACTGTTTTAGTTGGTAGAGCTTTATAATTTTCATTTTACATATATCAATAAACTCCTTTTAAAATAGTGTTTTTAAATAGAAAATATATTTTGGGAAAGATCTCTTAACACACAGAGAACTTGAAGTTTCGTTCTGAAGAAACATTGTTTCTTGAAACTACTGCTGATCTCATTCTGAGATTAGAACGAATGTTCATTCTGAACTTATCTCTTATGAACACTTTACATTCTGAGTTACTGCAGAAATTACAAAATGCAATCAAAGTTTGTGAAAACACAATTCAACCCCCCTTTTGTGTTATTTTATTCACTTCAATTGGCATCAGAGCTTAACTCTAGGGTTGAGCACACTTAACAATGTAGGAGAAAGATCCTGGAAGAAGTGTTGGCTATGCAAGCTCCAGCAATATTCATTCCCGAAGGATCATCAACAAACAGGCCTTCGAGCTTTGATGGTAAAGATTACTACTACTGGAGAGACAAAATGAAGCTGTTCTTGGAATCACAATATGTTGATCTTTGGGATATTATAGAGCTTGGTCCTTACAAACCCATAAAAAGGACTCAAGCAGGAGAAGAGATAGAGAAGCCTAAAGCTGAATGGACCATAAAAGAAAAAGCAAAATTTCTTTTGAACTCCAGAGCAAAGTTCTTCGTTACTTGTGTACTAGCAGAGTAGAATATGACAAGGTTACAAAATGTCAAACAACACAAGAAATCTGGAACACTCTCAAAACAACACGTGAAGGGACATATTAGGTAAAAGACTCAAAAGTTAATATACTGACTCATAAGTTTGAGATGTTCAAGATGCAGGAACAAAAGACTATTGAAGAGATGTATAATAGATTCACCACCATAGTGAATGAGCTCAATGCTTTGGGAGAAAGATACTCAACACACCAGAAGATCAAAAAGATCCTGAGAAGTCTACCAAAGATTTGGAGACCAAAAGTCACAGCAATACAAGAAGCCAAAGATTTGAAGAGTTTGGCTATGGATGAACTCATTGGCTCATTGAAAGTTCATGAGCAAGAACTTATTGAAGAAATACAGCTAACCAGAGGAAAAGCTGTAACACTCAAAGCCTCTTAGAAAAGCAAGTTAAATCAACTTTCCAAGGCATTGAACTCAGTAGCAGAATTAGAAGTTGAGGAAAGTGATGAGGAGACTACAAATGAAAAAGGAGAACTTGCATTTCTGACAAAAAGGGTACAGAGAATGCTCAGAAGAAGGAAAGGATCAAGGAAATTTCCTCTCAAAAGGGAATATTAACAGGGAGAAAGTTCAAAATATCAAGTGAAATGTTTTGAATGCAACAAGCCTGGGCACATCATAACAGATTGTCCTCTTCTGAAGAAAGATCCAAAGAGATATTAGAAAAAGAAAGCTATGATGGCAACATGGGATGATAGAGGTTCAACATCCTCTGAAAAGGATAAAGAACAAGTTGCAAACATATGTATCATGGCGAACTCAGACAAAGAGCAGATATATGATTCTGAACCTGGATTCTTAAATTATAAAGAATTAGAACAAGCCTTTAATATTCTCCTCAATGACTCTCATACTTTTGCTAAAAAATGTGCTCATTTAAAGGAACAACTTTCTGATGCTCAGAAAGAAAATGAGAAAATTAGAAAGGATAATGAGTTTCTATTCAAAAGAAATCATTTTCTGCAAGAGTCTCATTTTAAGCTTTCTGAACAGCTAAAGCAGAGAAGAGAAACAAAAGGGGTTGTCTCTTTTGATCAAACTCAACTTGAGAATGAAAACAAAGTTTTGAAAGAAACAATTGAGAGAGTGTCAAAAGATTTAGCCAACTTTGTGGATGGAACAAAAAACCTTGATAAACTGATCAGATTTCAAAAAAGCTTTTATGACAGAACTGGTTTAGGTTTCAATCAGAATCAAAAAAAGGATTTTCAAAAACCCATTAAGAACCAGAAGGTCAGAAGGAAATATTCCAACTATAACAAATGGGGTCATTAGACCTCAAAATGCTACAGAAAGAGAAATATCCTTTAAGGAAGGTATTTAACATGAGAGGACCTAGAAAGTTATCGGTACCTAATTTTCTACTACTTTCTGATGTAGGAATGTCTCCTCCACAACAATAAGAAAGAGCTATGGTACTTGGACAATGGTTGCTCCAGACACATGACTGGAGACAAACACAAATTTCTCACCTTGAGAAAAGGCAGGATAGAGGGTATGTCACCTTTGGAGACAACAGAAGGGCCCTTAACAAGGGAGTTGGGAAGATTAGTAAACCCAACTCAGCTCAAATAGAAAATGTTTGCTATGTGAAAGGGTTGAAACATAATCTTCTAAGCATTAGTCAGTTATGTGACAATGGCTTTGAAGTTAAGTTCGAACCCAATGCTTGCCTAATTAAAGAAGCATCCACTGGAAAAGTTATGTTCTCAGGAATTAGAGAAAAGAACTTGTACAGAGTTTGTCTTGACACTCTACCCAATCAATCTTGTCTAGCAGCTTTTGAAAGTGACAAATGGTTATGGCACAGAAGGGTTGGTCACCTCAACATGAAAACTCTATCCAAGCTCTTTAAACATGATTTGGTGAGAGGTCTGCCAAAAGTAGAATTTGAGAGAGATAGAGTGTGTGAAGTATGCATCAAAGGAAAGCAAACAAAATCCAGTTTTCAACCAAAGAATAGAATCACTACTTAGAAAGTGCTTGAGCTACTGCATATAAATCTATTTGGTCCTACCAAAACACTAAGTTTAGGTGGGAAAAGATATGGATTTGTGATAGTGGATGATTTCTCTAGATTCACTTGGGTGTTATTCCTCTCTCATAAGGATAAGTCATTTGATGCATTCAGAAGTTTATGCAAGAAGGTTTAGAATGAAAAGGATCTAAAGATTACCTATGTAAGAAGTGATCATGGGGGAGAATTTGAGAATGCTTATTTCAAGCAATTCTTTGATGAAAAAGGCATCTCCCACAACTTCTCCTATCCAAGAACACCTCAACAGAATGGTGTTGTGGAAAGGAAGAATAGAAACTTACAGGAGATGGCTAGAACACTTATTAGTGAGTCTGGCATACATAATTATTTTTGGGCAGAAGCTGTCAATACAACTTGCTACATTCTGAACAGAGTTTCCATTAGGAAATACCTGAACAAAACTCCATATGAATAGTGGAAAGGAAGAAAACCAAGTGTCTCATACTTTCATGTCTTTGGTTCTAAATGCTACCTTCTAAACAACAAAGACAACCTTGGAAAGTTTGATGATAAATCAGACAAAGCCATATTTCTTGGTTATTCCACATCTTCTAAGGCATACAGAATATATACTTGAGAACTCAAGTTATGGAAGAAAGTATGCATGTTGCCTTTGATGAGCAAGATAATGCACATGAAAGAAGAAGGATTGCAAACTTAGAAGAAGAACTAGAGAAAATGAAGATAAACCATGATGCTCAGAACAAAGTTCAGAACTCAAAAGGATCACAGAAACCAGAAGAGAAGCATTTTGAAGAAACTGAGAAAAGCCCTAAAAATATGAATCCAGAATAGTCAGCAGAACCAGGGATGCCTAAGAATTGGAGATTTATCTACTCTCATCCTCCAAATCTCATTATTGGAGAAACAGGTTCTAAAGTCAAGACAAGAGCTTCAATAAACAGAGAAAAAGGAATGATGGCACTTCTCTTTGAGATAAAACCAAAGAATATTGATGAAGCTCTCAGTGAAGATTCATGGATCAAGGCCATGGAGGAAGAACTAAGTCAGTTCACAAAGAATAAGGTATGGAACCTTGTACCTCCTCCAAGGGATCAATCAGTTATTGGTACAAAATGGGTGTTTAAGAACAAGCTGAAAGAGAAAGGAGAAGTGGTCAGAAACAAGGCAAGGCTGGTTGCTCAAGGTTACAATCAACAAGAAGGAATAGACTATGAAGAAACCTTTGCACCAGTAGCAAGGCTAGAAGCAATCAGAATACTCTTAGCCTATGCAGCACACAAGAACATCAAACTGTATCAGATGGATGTCAAAAGTGGCTTTCTGAATGGGTACATAAATGAAGAAGTCTATGTCAGACAACCACTAGGATTTAAAGATAAGCAGAAACCTCATAATGTATACAAGTTGGTCAAAGCCTTGTATGGTTTGAAACAAGCTCCAAGAGGTTGGTATGAGAGACTGAGTTCATTCTTGGTTTAGAATGGATTCACCAGAGCAATGGTGGATACCACATTGTTTAGAAAGGTTCAGAAAGGAAATCTGCTAGTTGTGCAGATTTATGTAGATGACATCATCTTTGGTGCCACTTTAGAACATATGCGTAGGAGCTTATCTGAATTAATGAAAGGTGAATTTGAAATGAGCATGATGGGTGAATTGAAGTTCTTCCTTGGACTTCAAATTGCTAAAAAAGAAGATGGAATCTTCATTCACCAAGAAAAGTATACAAAAGACCTTATGAAAAGGTTCAGAATGGATGATGCAAGAGCAATGGCAACTCCTATGCATCCATCTACCATTATAGCCAGTGTTGAGAAAGGTAAAAATGCTTTTGAAAAGGAGTATAGAGGTATGATTGGTTCCCTGTTATATTTAACTGCTAGTAGACCATATATATTCTATTTGCAGTAGGACTCTGTGCAAGATTTCAATCTTGTTCTAAAGAGTCAGATGTTATGGCAGTTAAAAGAATATTGAGATATCTTGTTGGAACCACTAATCATGGCCTTTGGTTTGAGAAAGGGTCTGAGTTTGATCATGTAGGTTACAGTGATGCTAATTATGCTGGTGATAAAGTGGAAAGGAAAAGCACCAGTGGTGCATGTCAATTCCTTAGGAAACTATTGATTTCGTGGTCCTCAAAGAAGCATAGCATAATTTCTCTATCTATAGCAGAAGCTGAATACATTTCAGCAGCATCATGTTGTTCTCAAATTATTTGGATCAAACATCAATTGCAAGATTACTCATTGGAGTTTGAAAGTATACCAATCATGTGTGATAATACAAGTGCAATTAATATGTCAAAGAATCCAATTCAACACTCCAGATCAAAGCATATTGAGATCAAAAATCACTTCCTCGGAGATCATGTTCAGAAAGGAAATATTGAATTGAAGTTCGTTAAAACCAAGTTTCAATTGGCTGAAATTCTCACCAAACCACTGACTGAGGACAGGTTTAATTTCATTAAATCTTTAATTAATGTGAAATGTCTGAATTAATTTGTGCTGAATGGATTATTCTGTGCATAATTTGTTATCTATTTCGATTGGATTACCTTTCTGATTGGTTGTGATTTTCGAGTTGATCATGATTTTCAAAAGGAGATTTTTATGGGGTAAACTTATATCTGTTGAGAACCCCTAATGGCTAGTTTCTAGGGAGTTTCAGAAAATATTCTACCCCCTAGTTTCTCTCTCCTAGGCTCCTTATATAAAGGGAACTGTTATGGTAAAATGGTAACACATTTTCTACCATTCACTCTCACTCAAAAATACTCATACTCCTTTCCCTCTCATTTTTTTTCCTTATGTCCCTCTTATCTCATTGCTTCCATGGCTCGCACTAAGAGAATGGTAGTAAAAGAACCATCTTCTTCCTCCTCTACTTAGAGTGATAGTTCTTGCTCTCCTTCACCTATAAGACAGAAGGACAAAGGCATGGGCAAAGCTGAGCCTATTGAGGTGTCTTCATCCTCTAACTTAGAGGAGATTGTGCTGAGAACTCCTCCACGTGCTAAAGGTGTGGTGATTGGATCACCAAAAAGGAAGGAAGTTCCCAAGAAAGAAAAGAAGAGTAAGAAAATAAGAAAGGAAGATTCCAAAGAAAGGGCCTTATTCAAGGACAAGGCCATTGAGGAGAAATTTCTGTCTAGCTGGGTAAACAAGAAGGTGGTCTATGGAAGGTACATAGACCTGAAAGGGATAAAGCAGAGTGGTTGGGACATTATGTGCTTTGTGAAGAAGTAGAAATGGACCATATTCTTTAATGTTCATGAGGCTGTTTATCCAAGACTAATAAGGGCATTCTTTGCTACAGTAGTGGTTGATCAGAGTAATTTTACTCTGAAGGCTAATCTGAAGGACATTGAGATTCTGATCTTAGAACAACTGCTAGCAACCTTTTGAAGGTTCCAGCAAACATCCACAAATTCTATGATGAATGGATTGATGTTATGAGGCTGAGGAGAAATGAAGTGGTTAAGAAGTTTAAAGAGGAGAAGGATAGTGAGTTGAAGTCAAATACTCTCAACTCATTTGGAAGGATTGTCCACTGGATTTGCATGCACTCCATACTGCCAAGGGTAGGAACCTACCAGGAAGTGAATGACCATGATCTGTTGATCATCTACTGCTTATGGCAATAGATTCCTCTCAATCTACCTCATTTGATCATTAATCACATGATCAAGGCAACTAAGCCTGTGAAGTCCACCTCTTGTGTTCCTTATGGAATGTTCATGACCAGAATCTTCAAACATTTTGGTGTCCCCCTAGAAGATGAACCAGTAGATGAAAAGATCCTAACTTGGGGAGAAAAAAGTGTTGGATACTTGAAGCTAAAGCCTCAGCCTGACATGAAAAAGGCCTATACCTGTTCTGATGATAAGAAGGATTCTCAAAACAAGGAAAAGAAGAAGGAAATAAAAGACAGCTCCAAGAAGAGACATTTTCCCACTCTTACTGAGTTGATGAAGAGTGGAAAGAGACTGAAGTCAAGGGCTGGCAGGAAGAGCTGGACCATGGAGGAAGAAAAAGTAAGAAGAGAAGAAGAACAAGGAGAAAAAGGAGAAGAAAATGTTATCCTCTCTATGCTTACAATTGTTGAGAAGGAAGAGGAAAATCTTTCTGAAGACCATTCTGAAGATGATCAGAATGAGGCAGAGAAGAAGGAACCAGAATTCCATTCTGAAGATGTTCAGGATGAGGAGAAGGAAACATCTGAAACTCATTCTAAGGATAATCAGAATAAAGAGAAAAAAGAGAAAGTTCATTCTGAAGGAGCTAAGAATCAAGAAAAGAAAGAAAAATTTGAAGAAGAACCCTCTGACAAGGATAAGGTAAACTCAGAGGAATTTCATGATCTTGATGTTAGATAAAATGGCTTAAAATATAGTAAATCCAAGAAGGGGGTGAATTGGATTCTTTAAAATTTTCTCTAAAGTATGATTTACTTGTTGAAAATTTTTGCAACTTTCAAATGCTTTTTGAATCCTTTGAGAAGTTGAGAGTGTATGTTTAACTTATGTTAACTATCTCTTATTTCCAAGATTAGTTTTAAAAAATAGAAGTAAGATCAAGATATTTGAAAGATAAGGAAAAAGAGAGAAGATGACACAAGGATTTATACTGGTTTGATTTCAACCTGAAATCTACATCCAGTGTTATCCAAAGCAACCCTAGCTTGGACCTTTTCAACTATTCAAAATTTGTATACACACAAACTCACAAGCACATGCAGCACATATGCAATGATCTTCTTGAAAACCTATCAAGAAATGCAATGTAGAAAACCTATCTACATGCAATGCAACTAGGGAAACCTACCCTATACAAAAATTTACAGCAAAAATAAAAGGAAAGAAATCACCTAAAACGTGAAGATATGAAAAGTTGAAGTTCTTCCTTATTTGACTTCATATTCCCTTCATGTAGCTTCAAAGAGATTCATTGTTTTCTTGAGAATTAGAAAAGATTTGATTCAATGAATCCTTGTGAAGATGACACACTTTCAGAGTTCTCTCAGATGAAAAACATGAAGTAAAAATGAGAGAGAATGGTGTCACTTTTTATTTCCATTCGAAAAGTTAGTTATATAAATCTCAAAACAGAGATAATCGATTATTTCGTTCTTATTATTATCTGGAAACATCGAAGATCAAAATAGTCGATTATTTCCTGAGATAATCGATTAACTGCGAAAGTCCAATTTTTCTTCTAAAGCCAGATAATTGATTATGTAAAGTGGATAATTGATTATATTTGTAAGGGTAACAGTTCTTGTAAAACTAAGCCTCGAGATAATCGATTAAAATGTTCTGATAATCAATTTTTTTGTTCTTGGATTAAAATCTTAGAATTTTCAAAAAGGTTTTTGCCCAAATTCAATCCTTAAACAAAATGTATAGAAAATTATGGATCAATCAACGCAAACATGAGGGAATAGAAGTATAACTAGCCTAGATGCATGATACACACACATTCACACATTAAAGGCTATAACAAGCATCCTTATAAGACTAGTATTCTCAATATTTATGAGGAGCATATCTAAACTATTACAACTTTATCATCATTAAAACCACATAGATACAAGTGCAAGGCATAAGGGTCTTCATATGTTCACATTCTCCCTCTTTTTAATGATGACCAAGCTCCATGTATGATGTTCCTCTTTGGTTCTTTCATGATGTTCTTTTTAAATGTTGCTTGAGTTGATTACTTCCAATACTTAATTTCCTGTATCACAGTAACATGCACTTTCTCTCCCCCCTTGGGCATTTCAAAAAGAAACAAGTATAGTATTTGATAAAAATGAGAAAGAGTTAAAAAGGAAACAAGTTATGAAGCAAAAGTACTAATTTCATTAAGTGATACCATTTTGCAAACACTTTAAACATAGACTCAAACAAAGCAAACGTTTAATTTAGAAACATCAGAAATATCAAACAAGAACATAGAAACAAAACATACTAGAAGCTTAAAAACAAAAGCAAGAGAAGCAACAAAATATAGGAAAAGCAGAGGATGCTCCTAGGACTAAGGCTCTAGTCTTCTTCATCAGTATCTCGACCAATGTGATGCTTCCTCAGCCTAGCCTCAATGCTCTCTAGCCTTTCATTTATGCTCTCCAAAGTCTCATTGTGAGACTCACTCTGCTCCCTTTGCCAATTGTACATCTGGTCCATCTTCATGAGCAAAGTTCTCTCAAAGGGAGAGAGGGGTTTCTCTTCACTTGTAGCTTCAGTTTCTATTTCTTCCACTTTAGGCTTAGGGGCTTCATCCTTGTAGAACCAATGGTCATCCTTTTCAATCAAATGCATATGATGAAGAGCATAATCATCAATCTTGTTGGAGCTATGGAGGATCTTATACTTCTCATCCTTCATGTCAACTCCATAATGCTCCATTACTTTAGAGATGAACACACCATAGGGAATAGGATACTCGGCCAGCTTCCTTGCCTTAAGTATGTTATCCATGATAAGAGCACTCCAATCAACTTGGACACTCTTCTTAAAAGCATGGATCAGCAACACATCATCAGTGGAAAGTTGAGCATGGTTGCTTCCTCTTGGTGCTAGTATCTAAGCTATCACATAGGCAAGCAATCGCTCATCCATCTTTATACCACCAGTCTTGAATTGTTTGAAGGATGTAGAAGTTCTAGGATTCCTTAAACAATCCTTGTAGACCTTGACTTTATCAAAATCCTTAATTCCACTAGAAATTCTTAATCCCTCCTTAGGGAATCCAGCCACACCTATCCACACAGCTTCATTCAAAATAATGTCCACTCCCTTAACATGGGAATGAATCTCACCATCTCTAGACCTTGCTGCAACATAAAAAGCCCTAACAAGATCAGGGTAGATTTTACCTTGCATCTCCACAAAGGTCTTGACACCTTGCTTCTCCAACATATCTTGAAAATCAAAGTGTTGACCTTTGAACTAACTGAGAGAGAGATACTTGTAGGGGATGATTCTTCTATCCTTCCAAAAATTCTTGAAATCAGATATGTGGTCTGGGTCTGAGAGCCATCCTTCCAAGTTTGCAAATAGGTTGACCTCCTTTTCTTTTCCTTTCCTCTTGGAGGCTTCAACAGCAGCCTTTTTGGGTCCCTTGTTGGGGTTGGAGGAGGACATAGTTGGTAGGTGTTGAGGGTTTGAGAGAGTTGAGAGAATTTGGAGAGGTGGGTTTGAGTTTTGTGAGGGTGAAGATGAAGTTTAGGGTGTTTTATATAGTGTTTTAGTTGGTTAGGAAGGTATGAGAGGAGTTAAAATCGTGGGAAATGAGTGGTTGTGAGGTTGGGGTTTAAATCTTTTCACGCGAAACGAAGAGACATCAGCAGGAATTCCAAACACTCGAAATAATCGATTAGGTAATCGATTATTTTATGCAGAATACCACACAAAACAAGTTCTGCTACAAATAATCGATTATTACTAAGGATAATCAATTATTTGCGCGAGTATGTGTAACACTGTGATTTTTCGTAATGTATTATAAGTGCTTGATAAATACTGCAAGAGGAAATTGAATTTAAATTTGTGATAATTATAAAAGAATTATTAAATAGATTGTTTTGTTATATGCCATAGTGTTACTGTTAGATTTTCATGTATGGTTGGACTTAGAGTGTAAGGTTGTTGTTGGGACTTTTTATGTGAATTCCTTGAGTTGTAGAAAAAAAATATAAGAGAAGGGGGGTGTCCTTAGATGAAATATAGGGGCAAATAGCAAAATTTCAAATTACTCTCAAGCTTTAAACATACAAAGCTTCATGTTTTCTCCCATTTCCTTCATTTCTTTCTCCTTCTCTAAGGTGGTGTTTACTTGCAATTCTGTTTTCTGTTTTCATTTTCTGTTTTCAGTTTTTAATTACAAAATTGCCACCTTGTTTTCATTTTGTTTTCTATTTTCTAAGATTTGTACAGGAAACAAAGAAAACCAAAAAAGTTGTTTTCAGTGTTTCCTGTACAAATATTAGAAAACAGAAAACAAAATGAAAATAAGGTGGCAGTTTTGTAATTAAAAACTGAAAACAGAAAATGAAAACAGAAAACGAAATCGCAAGTAAACGCTCCCTAAGCTTCTCTTTTCCTCTCAAGAGTTTGAGTTTTTGGAATTCACTCAAAAAGGACTTTGTTTCCTTAATTTCTTGAGTTTCTTTAGTTGATTTCAAGTTGGTAAGTTCAATTCCTCCCTATTCTTGATCTCTTGGTTCATTTCTTTTCTTCCTTCAAGAGCTTATCAAATGGGTTTTGATTAAAATTTTGATGGGTGGATGAAATCTTGATTGAAGCTTGTTTTGATGTTGGTTTAGGTTCCTTCTAGTTGATTTCATAGCAAAAGTTGAGTAGAGATCATTCTTGGATCACTAAGTCTCCTCCATAGCTTCTTCTTCAAGGTTTTGGGTCAATTTTGGGTAAAGGAAGCTTTTAAGTTTGTTTGAATGATTTGGTGGTGTTTTATGTTTGAATTGATGATGCCTATGAGCTTGGGTGAGTCTTTGTATAAGGTTAGGATGAGTGGGTATGCCATTGATGGCCATGAATCTCGCAAGTTGTAGCCATTTTCGCTCTGGCCCAACACGAATTTTGGTGTTGCTGGGCTAGAGGGCGTCATAATGGAACTTTTAGTTCCAGGGACTTTCTGGCCCAGCAGGATAGAGCTTGCACAGCTGGGCCAGAGAGTGTCAGTAGCAAATCTTCATTTATAGAGTGGTTTTGGCCCAGCACGAAAGTTTGTGTGGCTGGGCCAGAGAGTGTCAGTAGCGAATATTCATTTGAAGAGGGGCTCTGGCCCAGCACGAGAGTTTGTGTAGCCAGGCTAGAGAGTGTCAGAATGTGTATTTAGCTCCAGGGGGCTCTAGCTCAACATGAGAGTTTGTGCGGCCAGGCTAGAGAGTGTCAGAATGGGTTTTTAGCTCTAGGGGGCTCTGGCCCAGCACGAAAGTTTGTGCGGCCGGGCTAGAATTTGGTTAATTGAAATTCTCTTGAAACTTTTCCCCTTTTAATTTATATGATTTTAAAATGTTTATATAAATGTAGTATGTTTAATTATAAGATGATTATGTTGTTCTTGAGGTGTTGATATTATGCTAAGGTAGTTGCATTATTGTTGTAATAATTATGTTTTGATGAGGTGAATGTATTATTATTGGGATGTATATGAATTGTTGATGAGATGATATTGACGATGAATCTTGTATTGCAACCATCCCTATATGTTAAAAAGGAGTTAGCTATGACCTTTGGGAAGATTTTTATAGAAAAAGGATATACTTGGGAGGGTGAGTTTCACGCCAGAACTTTGGCCCACTAAAGCGACCCGGGGGTCTCGCCTAGTGGGATATTTTCCCAAGTACCACCCGTATGTTTTGATTCTGAATGGAGTGTTGGAGTGTTGAGAACTACTTTCCAATAGGTTTAGTGACTCTTTTAGTGTATAGGGGATGGATTGTTGTCATGGTTAAGGATTGTGGAATTGTTAAGATGTATTTGAATCCTTAAGTCAAGCCATAGAAGATGGCGGGTACAGATGTGCCGTATCTAAGACTATAAGGGACTCCAAATATGTTTTGCTGTTGGAATATGGTGGGTGCATAATTGATGCACAGAAATATTCTGAATGTTGTATTTGCATAGTTGGTGCATAGGTGTGCACAATTGGTGCACAGACATATGAGTAGGCACGTAAGTTGAGGGTGCTTGGTTGGCTCTCAACCTAGTGCTGGGGGTTTTCATGGTGGCTAATGGGAATAGTCCTATAGAATAGACGAGTGGGTGAATCCCTATAAATGTAAGGTCTTGCAAACCTACAGAGGTAAGCCACTATAGCACTTATCTATTTTTGATAAAACCACACTTTCCTGGTAGGGTCAGCTCAAGGGGCTCCCTGAATGGTTAGAATGTACAGACTATGGTAGGGGATGGGGCCTATGAGGGACCGCTCATATGATGTTGAAACTCCATGGAGTAGAGCCAGTCTTATTAATTGAGGTTGTCTAGTGGTTTATGTTGTACATCGCTTTGTGATGAGGGATATTGATGGTTGTATTATGTTGAGATTGTGACTTTTGTTGATTGGTTAAAATCCATGAGATCTGATGATTCATGGTAGAAATTGGGAATAGAGCTATGTTTTTGTTGATTATGTTGAGGCTTGTGACTTATGATGTTTATGGCTCATGATGATGAGTGGTGATGGTTTATGTTGTTGATGTTAACTGAGGATTTATAACATTTATTGATTGGATGTAATCCATGAGATTTGATGATTCATGTTAATAATTGGTGATATAACTATGTTGTATGAACTATTTGAGATGGTTGAGCCATGATGGTGTTGTTTATTGGTGTTTATTTATGAACTAAGTTTTGTATAACATTTTCAGTTATTATGCATAGTATTTTGAAGTATACGAAATCTAGTTTTCTAGTTCTATTGCTTAATAATTGGAAATTCACTTATTTACATATTTGTATAGTTTTGTTTGGTAAGCTTACCCTTGCAATATTTGCATGTGTGGTCCGTGCCTGTGATGATCTCAGACATTGTGTTCGAGGGAGCAGATGGCTTTCTAGGTGAACTCCTCTTGGAGGCGTGGTAGATGGAGTAAGCACGAGATTGAAGTTGTGTTCTATATAGTTATATGTATAAAGATGACCAACTTAGGTTTGTCTTATGTATAAGCTCCAAGAGTTGTTTGTAGTTAAAAATATATCTTCTTTTAGTTTTGATTTAGTTATGTTTTATAAATGCATGATTTGTATCTTGAGTTTTGAACTTTATTTATTACTTTTGGAAGTGCGAAAAGTTCACGCAATATTTCCATAAGTAAACTAATGAAAGAGTTTCTAAAAACAATAAAAATCAAGGAACCTTAGCTTTAGTAGTTATGTAACACAAGTGGGTCGTTACAGTATGTATCTCCCTGAGTTAAAAAATAATCGATTATTTTACAAATAATCGATTATCTATGCACTGATGTTTCCAGCAGGTGCTTAGATAATCGATTACTCACTTATGATAATCGATTATTTGCGTGAGAATGAGTTTTTTTAAACTCAAGACTTAGCATGAAATAATCGATTATATCCTGTGATAATCGATTATGTGCGAATAGAGCACATACATAACTCACACAAACATACATCAAACACTTTCAAATGCAAACAAGTTGAACATATACTATATTTACAAAATTTTATATATTTTTGAATATTAGAATACATGACACAAAGTATACAAAACAAACACAAAATACAAGACTCAAAACAGTAGTAAGACATAAAATTACTAACAAGTGCTTAGTTATGCAATGTTGGTTCCATCGAATATGCCTAGTTCACTTCTAATTTTATAGAATCTGTCTCGAAGCAGAGGTTTTGTAAAGATAAAGATGTCAGCTAATTGGTTGAGAGTGTCTACAAACTCAATTTCACACTCACCTTTTAAAACATGATCTCTAATAAAATGATGCCTAATCTCTATGTGCTTAGTTCTAGAGTGCATGATAGAATTTTTAGTCAAATAAATTGCACTAGTATTATCACATCTCAAGGGAATGTGATCAAGGAAGATACCATAATCTTCTAGTTGTTGTTTCATCCAAAGGATCTGTGCACAACAACTCCCTACAGCAATATATTCAGCCTCAGCAGTAAATAGAGCCACACAAGCTTGTTTCTTATAGTGCCAAGAAACCAAAGCACTCCTAAGCAAATGACATGTACTGCTAATACTCTTTCTATCTACCTTAGATCCAGCAAAGTCTGAATCTGAATATCCAACTAAGCTAATAGATGCATCTTTAGGATACCATAAGCCAACATTTACAGTTCCTTTTATGTATTTTAGTATTCTTTTGATACTAACTAGGTGTGATTCCTTAGGATTTGCTTGAAATCTAGCACACACACAAACACTATACATGATATTGGGGCGACTAGTAGTTAGATAGAGTAGAGAGCCAATCATACCTTTATATCTTTTCTCATCAACATGTTTAGCTTTGTCATCCGGATCAAGATAACATGAGGTAGCCATAGGTGTATTTGACTCTTTGGAACTTTCCATTCCAAACCTCTTGAGTAGGTCAATGCAATATTTGGATTGGTAGATGAAGGTTCCATTTTCTAACTGTTTTATTTGAAGTCTAAGAAAGTAGGATAGTTCTCCCATCATGGACATTTCAAATTCTCCCTGCATGGTCTTAGCAAACTCTTGACACAAGACATCATTAGTAGCACCAAAAATAATATCATCTACATATATTTGCACTAATATAATGTCCTTTTTAGTTTTCTTAATAAACAAAGTTGTATCAACCTTGCCTCTTGCAAACTTATGTTCAATTAAGAAGTTACTTAGTCTTTCATACCAAGACCTTGGTGCTTGTTTTAATCCATAAAGTGACTTTTTTAGTTTATACACATGATTAGGTAATCAACAAAGCCAGGAGGTTGAGAAACATAAACTTCCTCCTTGATATATCCATTTAAAAAAGCACTTTTGACATCCATTTGGAAAAGCTTAAAATCCATTAAGGAAGCAAAAGCAAGAAGAAGTCTTATGGCCTCAAGTCTTGCAACAGGGGCATAAGTTTCATCATAATCAATGCCTTCTTCTTGACTATAGCCTTTGGCTACTAAACAGGCTTTGTTTTTGGTTATAAAACCGGATTCATCCATTTTGCTATGAAAAACCCATCTAGTGCCAATTACTTGTTAAGCATTAGTTCTTGGCACAAGATCCCAAACTTCATTTCTTTTAAATTGATTTAATTCTTCTTGCATTGCCAACAACCAATGTTCATCAAGCAAGGCTTTCTCAATTGATTTTGGCTCTACTTGGGATACAAAAGCAACACATCCACAAAAATTACTAAGTGAGCTACGAGTGGTTACCCCTTTACTTATATCACCTATAATGTTATGAAGTAATAGGTCTTTGGAGGTTCTCCATTCTTTAGGTAGCTCCATTGTAGGTGGTTGAGTTGTATCAATACTTGGCCTTTCCACAATGTGAGGTCTAGTTTCCTCATTTTGGCTAGAATCTTCAAGTTGACCAGCACAATCATCATCTAGATCTCTTTTTGACTCATGGGGGTTTGCGTCATGGTCCTTTGTTTCATCAAAAGCAATATGAACAGATTCTTCAATCATCAAAGTTCTTTTATTGAAAACTTTCTAAGCTTTGCTAGTCAAATAGTATCCCAAAAAGATAGCCTCATCCGCCTTTGAATCAAATTTGCCTAGTTATTTTTACCATTATTCAAAACAAAACATTTAGTACCAAAGACCCTCAGGTGTGATATGTTAGGCTTTCTACCTTTAAAAAGTTCATAGGGAGTTTTCTTTAAAATAGGTCTTATTAGCATTCTATTAAGAACATAGCAAGTTGTACTAACCGCATTTGCCCAAAAGTATTTAGGAAGATAGGTTTAGTTTAACATAGTTCTTGCTAGTTCTTCCAAAGACTGATCTTTCCTTTCAACAACTCCATTTTGTTATGGAGTTCTAGGAGCTGAAAAGTTATGAGAAATGCCATTTTCTTCACAAAAGTTTTCAAATTCACCTTCATGAACACTTCTTGGGGCCCTAATTTTCAAATCCTTTTCATTTTGAATAACTTTGGCAAGTTTCTTAAAGGCTTTGAAAGCTTCACTTTTTAGGGACAAGAAAATAGTCCATATGAATCTAGAGTAATCATCAACAATCACTAAAGCATAATAGTTCCTACCTAGGCTCATGGTTCTAGAAGGTCCAAACAAGTCCAAATGAAGTAGTTGTAAAGGTTTGCATGTAAAAACTACACCTTTGGGTTTAAAAGACACCTTGACTTGTTTTCCCTTTTGACAAGCATCACATAGCCTATCCTTTTGAAACTTGAGCTTAGGGAGTCCTATTACTAGGTCTTTGGCAATGAGTTTATTTAATTGATTCATATGAATATGAGCTGCACGTCTATGCCAAAGCCAAGAATCATCATGATTACTCAAAAGACATTTAGGATCACCAATGGATGCCTTTTCTAAGTCAAGCATATAGATGTTGTCAATTCTATTTCCTACTAGTTTTACATCATTAGAAACACTACAAATCATGCAATATTCGGAGTTGAAGGATATCTTAAAGCCTTTGTCACACAATTGGCTAATACTAAGCAAGTTGTGTTTCAAGCCTTCAACTAACAAAACATTTTCTATGCACACATTTGAAGAGTTCTGAATTTTACCAATACCCAAAATTCTTCCTTTATTATTGTCACCATAAGTCACAAATCCATCTTGCTTTGAGGAGATTTCCAAAAATTTGGTTGGATCTCCCGTCATATGCTTTGAACACCGTTGTCCAAGTACCATAGAGATCTCTGGGTCTTCAAGCATACCTACAAAATAGATTTAAGGAAGTTGTTGAGGTACCCAAATTGTTTTGGGTCCTTGGAGATTAGTGAGGGGTTTGGTTCCTTTTGGAATCCACATATATTTGCCACTAGGCATGCCATATTTTCTGATGTAGCACATATTAGATGTATAGCCTTTCCTATTGCAATAGAAGCATGTCACAAAAGGAGAATAAGTTTGCTTCTTAAAGCTGAATGAGTTTTTAAAAGTCTTTTGTTTTGGTTTGTGATTAAAACCAATTCCAGCTTTATCAAAAATAGATTTTTGTTTTCTAAGAAGAGAATCCAATTTGGCTCTACTATTGGTAAACTTAGGAAGAGTCTTTTTAAGATGTTCATTTTCAGCTTTAAGACTAATGCAACTTTCACATTCAGCCTTTTGAGATGAGGAGGATGATGATGCATGATTAGTATGAGCAAGTTCAAGTTTATCATACTTAAGCTTAAGATCATCAAATTCCTTTTAAGATTGTCAAGTTGTGACTCATATTCTTTATTCTTACCTTTAAGCTTATTATTAGAGATAACTACCTTTTGTGCCTCTGAATGTCCTCAAATGCTTGATACAATTCATCATATGTTAAGATTTGAGTTTCATGTTCACTTACATTGGTTTCTTCATGTTGTGAAGCCATTAGGCAAAGGTTGGCCTTCTCTTCCTCACTTGAGTCACTTGAGGAGCTTGCTTCACTATCTTCCCAAGCAATATAAGCTTTCCTTTTCTTATTTGACTTCTTATGCTTCTTTTCTCCCCCTTGTTGTTTCTTTAAGTAGATTGGGCAATCGGTCTTGATGTGACCTTATTTTCCACATTCAAAACAAGTGTAAGTGGTAGGAGTAGAATCATTTTTCTTAGTACCCTTTTTCTGAAAAGTTCCCTTGTCTATTCCTTTATTTCTCATGAATTTGGTAAACTTCTTGACAAGCAAATTCAGTTTTTCATTGTTTGAATTTTCATATTGCTCTCCTTCACTCTTTTCACGTGTTGGTGTAGTTGTCTTGAGTGCCAATCCTGTTTTCTTCTTGTCAAGTTCTTCTTCCTCTTTGAGTTTACCAAGCCCCAATTAATGTTCTCTAAGCTTCCCAAAAACTGTGGCCATAGTCATAGTAGTTAAATCCTTAGATTCCGAGATGGTCGTCACTTTCGGTTGCCAAGATTTGTTGAGACTTTTGAGGATCTTGATGTTGAGCTCTTCCTTGTCAAACTGCTTGTTAAGGGCCATTAAGTGATTTACAATGTGTGTAAATCGCTTCTGCACATCGGAGATACTTTCTCCCAGCAACATCCTGAACATCTCATATTCTCGTATGAGAGTGTTCTTCCTTGACCTCTTCACTTCCATGGTTCCTTCATGGGTGACTTCTAAGTTATCCCAAATTTCCTTTGCATTTGCACACTGTGAGACACGAAAGAACTCATCAAGAGTCAAAGCAAATGAAAGAATATTTTTAGCTCTAACATCATATTTGGCACGTTTATTTTCAGCATTTGTCCAATTTCCAAATTCTTTTTCTACAGTTTTACCATCTACTACATGAGTGGGAATAAAGGGACCATTAAGTACAGCTTCCCAAACACCTTTATCAACATATTGAAGAAATATTTTCATACGAATTTTCCAAAAAGCATACTTTTCACCAACAAAAAATGGGGGTCGGTTTATGGAAGCACCTTTAGCGAAGGCTTGGTGATGCCCAACCATTTTAAGGATCAAAAACAATTTGAAGGACTATCAAAACAAGCTCTAATCACCAAGTGTTAGATAAAATGGCTTAAAATACAGTAAATCCAAGAGGGGGTGAATTGGATTATTTAAAATTTTCTTTAAAGTATGGTTTACTTTGTGAAAACTTTTGCAACTTTCAAATGCTTTTTGAATCCTTTGAGAAGTTGAGAGTGTATGTTTAACTTGTGTTAACTATCTCTTATTTCCAAGATCAGTTTTAACAAACAGATCAAGATCAAATATGAACAAGTAAGATTAAGATATTTGAAAGATAAGGAAAAAGAGAGAAGATGACACAAGGATTTATACTGGTTCGATTTCAACCTAAAATCTACATCCAGTGTTATTATCCAAAGCAACCGTAGCTTTGACCTTTTCAACTATTCAGAATTTGTATACACATAAACTCACAAGCACGTGCAACACATATGCAATGATCTTCTTGAAAACCTATCAAGAAACACTGCAATGTAGAAAACCTATCTACATGCAATGCAACTAGGGAAACTTACCCTATACACGAATTTACAGCAAAAATAAAAGGAAAGAAATCACCTAAAATGTGAAGATATGAAAAGTTGAAGTTCTTCCTTATTTGCCTTCATATTCCCTTCATGTAGCTTCAAAGAGATTCATTGTTTTCTTGAGAATTAGAAAAGATTTGATTCAATGAGTCCTTGTGAAGATGACACACTTTCAGAGTTCTCTCAGATGAAAAAGATGAAGTAAAAATGAGATAGAATGGTGTCACTTTTTATTTCCATTCGAAAAGTTAGTTATATAGATCTCAAAACAGAGATAATCGATTATTACTTAAGATAATCGATTATTTCGTTCTTATTATCATATGGAAACATCGAAGATCAAAATAGTCGATTATTTCCTGAGATAATCGATTAACTGCGAAAGTCTTATTTTTCTTCTAAAGCCAGATAATCGATTATGTAAAGTGGATAATCGATTATATTCGTAAGGGTTACAATTCTTATAAAATTGAGCCTCGAGATAATCAATTAAAATGTTCTGATAATCGATTATTTTGTTCTTGGATTGAAATCTTAGAATTTTCAAAAGGTTTTCGCCCAGATTCAATCCTTAAACAAAATGTATAGAAAATTATGGATCAATCAATGCAAACATGAGGGAATAGAAGTATAACTAGCCTAGATGCATGATACACACACATTCACACATTAAAGGCTATAACAGGCATCCTTATAGGACTAGTATTCTCAATATTTATGAGGAGCATATCCAAACTATTACTACTTTATCATCATGAAAACCACATAGATACAAGTGCAAGGCATAGGGGTCTTCATATGTTCACACTTGACACTTCTTTTGGTCACGAAATTCCTTCTGAAGAGAAGATGGATATAAATACTGACCATTCTGAGCCTCAGATGGAGGTTGTTGAGACTAATGAAGGTTATCAGTCAGCACAGAATTAGGAGTTGGGTGAGCAGAATGAAGATATTCAGTAGGAAACGGATGACCCATTTAAGGAAAATGTTGTTGCAGCTGTAAAGGATCTGATGGATCCTACTGATGAGATCATAGCTGATGTTTTCACATAGCTGAAGTTTGGTGATTCCAGCCATGAAGAACAAGAGAAAGAATAGGAGGTTGAGTCTCCTAAAAAGGATGAAGTGGCTACTAAAGAACCAGGGAAGGAAGTTCCTGAGAAAGACTCGGAAGGGTTGAAGACTCCCATTGGGTCAGTGAAGGACTCAGTGTTCAATACTGAAAATTTGTAGAGGTTCTTCAACTCCCCTGTCTTTGACACTTTTGTCAAGAATGCCTGTGGCATTTCAGGTTGCAAGGGGAACCATCCACTTTTTCTATTCCATTTCCCCCTCTACATCCACCTGAACTAGTTGTTGCTGGATCTTCTAGGGCCAGGGAGGATATTCCAAATGTTCCTTTCTCTTCTACTCCTCCTCCTCCTGCTGGAAAATCAACAAAATCTGTTGAAAGTAGACTTACCTCTTTGGAGAAGCAGGTCAGAAAAATTCATTCTGAGCAGAAGCTGCTATTTTCAAATGTTGATCAACTTTAGAAGACTCTCAATGAATTCTTTGAGAGATTCTTCTCTTTTGAAGAGTGGATGTTTGACAAGGCAAGACCTGCCTTGATTCCTGAAGTTGCTCCCATGCAACATGAGCCTCCACCTCCACCAAGAGCTACTGTCATGTCTTCTTCCTCATCTACCTCAGAAAACTCCTCTCCTACCAAGATGGAGTGACAGCTTCCCTGCATCCTCCCTTATGTTTTTTGCTTGATGACAAAGAGGGAGAAACTTAGGAGATGTTAGGAAGACAACTAGTGGGGGTAGATCAGTTTTCATAGGATCAATGTTTTAACAATTTCTTGTTATGATATCTTTTGGTATCCCTTTTGATCTGATCCTGTAATATTTTGTTGATATTAATGGAAAACTGATATGTTGTGGACAATTATACCTTTCTGTGATCTGATTTTGCTTCTGCATTATACTTGTGGATTGATTCATGAATAATTAAAAATGTAATGCATGAATTGAGGGGAAGTTTTCCCTACTACTTGATTAAAAATCATATCTTAATGCATACTCTCAGGGGAGAGTGTAGGATCGAGCAGCAGATCTAGAGGGGGTGAATAGATCTTTTCAAAAAATTTAAACTCAGAATATCTTTTTCTTTTAAAAAAAACTATTCACCTTCCTTTTAAAGAATCCAGGTATTCTTATAAAAAAGGTTTAAAGAAAGTTCAATCAAAACAATATCAGAGTTTTTCCAAGAAAGTTTGTTGATTAGGAATTCTTAGATGATTGACCGTGAAAACTTGATTAAGATAAGAAATAAGGATGAAGAAAATACACAACAATTTATACTAGTTCAATCCACATTGGACCTACATCCAGTTGATCCAACAATCCTTGTTAGATCTTCGACTATTTGAATTTTAAGATATAAGCACACTGCACACACAAGAAATCCAAATAACTTTTTAACCTTGAACCCTACAAGAAAAGAAAGATACAACTTCTAATAGAACCCTACTATTAGAACCTGAAAACCCCTATTTCAAAAAACTATTCATCTTATTCATAATTGAAAGATAAAGGAACGAATTCACCTAATTGTGAAAGACTGAAAGATTCTAGCACAAGTTGATCAAGGAGATGCCATAGAGAGGTGATCTTCAAATAAAAGAATTAACATCTTGTAGCAGAGATCATTTCTGGCTTAACCCTTTTTTTGAGCTCCTTTTTTTGAGTCTTGAAGATAAAATTGTTTTGGAAGCTTAGAAGACTCAAAATAGGTAAAGATATTTATAAACTTTTCAAAACATAATAGCTTTAATCGATTAAATCGATTTCTAATCGATTAAAGTGTTTATATGAGCTCCGGGTTGTGTTTGGATAACGTGGTATTCGATTAAATATCCTTGTAATCGATTATCCAGTCACTCATGTTCCTTGACTTTGCCTTTGGTAAGTTTTCAGATACTATTGTAATCGATTATCACATGTGGTAATCAATTAAAATAGTAAGAACATATTTTTGAAGAACCAAACTGGTTTCTTCACTTAAGATCTTAATGTAATCAATTAACCTAAGGTGTAATCGATTACCAAGCATCTTAATTTCAAATTGGACCAAAATAGAGCTTAAGGTACATGTTATCTCCTTTGATTGACATAAAGTATGAATTGTTCAATAATAAAGTTCTAAAGCACTCATGCCTAAGTCTAAAACCATCCAATACATTGCCATACTTTTTAAATGTGTTTAGCATGTAAAATATAGACAATATCAAAATCAAAACTTAATCTAAACTTGATGTCTTCAAGTCTTTGTCAACAGGTAGTAAAACTGATAAGTTCATAAAGGTTTCATCATTCTTAAACTTGCTCCTAAGGGTTTTTCAACATAAAAAATGGGGGAGATTGTTGAATCCAAAACCCTTAGTGTTTTAATTATGACAAACCATTAGTATTTTCAAATTGAAGAATAAAGCTCTGCAAGCTAACAATATGCCAAGTGTTTCAGATCATGCTACTAGTATATTGAAAACAAGCATTCTGGTGAGTTCAGAACAAGCTTAGAATGGATGTCTCAACTGTGCATCACATGAAGTCTCAAAAAACCCCATCTATATGATGAAGTCAGTGCTTCCTCTGAAAACCTTTGAGTTAGTAAGTTGAAGAAAACATCAATACAGTCTCATCTAAAGAAAGATCAGAGACTACACTATCAAAATGAAGCTGCATAAGAAGAAGCATCAGAATGATGCTATTCAAATCAAGATAGAGTGATTATGAGATGATCACATCTGCATG
Organism: Pueraria montana var. lobata; assembly: GCA_026413185.1. Classification (NCBI taxonomy): domain Eukaryota; kingdom Viridiplantae; phylum Streptophyta; class Magnoliopsida; order Fabales; family Fabaceae; genus Pueraria; species Pueraria montana. The sequence goes on from CM048656.1 coordinate 38,999,778, forward strand.
ATGTGTTGAAGGCTAGGCCCTGAAGACTCTCTACATCAGAATTGATTGAAGAACAACATCATGTCTTCCATATGCAACCACAATCACAGAGGGCTCATCAGAAGACTGAGGTTGACATCAGAATGGAATGAAGTGTAACTTCATGTCTTCCATATGCAACCACAATCACAGAGGGCTCATCAGAAGACTAAGGTTGAAATCAAAATGCAATGAAGTGTAACTTCATGTCTTCCATATGCAGTCACACACACAGAGGACTCATCAGAAGATAGAAGTTAACAACATTACATCTTCCATATAAACCACAATCAATGAGAGTTCATCATAAGGTTAATGTTGATAGAAGTTAAAGATGCAAGAGGTTGATAGCTGAGATGTGTCCTTGAGAATCTAATATGGAACATCAAAATGAAGCTAAGAAGACTTTCCAGAAGTCTGCACCAAGGACAAAATGATTTCAACACCAACAGCAACCTACACCTTTTATATGATGAAGCAAGCTTCTTCAGAATGATCAGTGCTGTGAAGAGTTGATCATTGAGATGAAGATATTCTCCATACAAGCCTCATCATGAGGTCTTCATAAGAAGGAACTACCTTAGAATAGGTTCTTCCCCAGCAAACATCAGAATGCATTTCTTATGTATCTTCAAAAGTTCATCAGAATTTGTCCATTATAATGGTTTCCTCATAATAGAATCAAAATGATGACAGTGTTAGAGTCTAAGACTTTGGACGATGTCCAACCCCTCAAACTTTGGTTTTGATTATAACAAATGAGATTAAATTTTGAAGTATCTAATGATTAATGTTTGAGTATTACAGGCACTACATCGTCCAATGCCTTCATGGTATTGCATTTCTTAAGCTCAAACTATATATCGCTATGTGCTTATCGCATCCAATAAGTAACTGGAACATGTTTTCTTAAGTGTAAATCCAGCGTCCAATGCGCTACTATAAAACAAGCATCCAATGCTTTACGAAAACTAGTGTGTAGACACTGTGTCTATTTGGGAAGAGTCCAATTGCTTATATAACTTACATAAACCTTTTCTATCAAACAATTATATAACGTGTCCATTTGTCAAGAAGTACACTTATGCTTTTTGATGATGATTCAAATGTTCAGTTATTCCCTTTCTTTTCATACATGACATTTCATTTGAATATTCAAAAAGTGTACCACTGGAGACAAGAAAGCTTCTTTATGCAAAACCATACAAGTAGTGGAGGCGTTGCATGTACTATTGTCCCCTCTCTCTCTCCACCCCGAGCTGACATGTGGTAACAGTCAAATGATTATGAGAGAATGATTTTTGACCAAGGTTCAGATCCCACAATGGATACTTTCGCTCAGAGGCCTATATATAGAGGATTAAGCTCATGAAGAAACCAACGAAGGATTCAAGTTTTCAAAGAGCTGAAACTCTGCCAAAACATTTGGACGACCAACACTTGTGCAAAAAGAGCATTCTCTTAGCTTTGCTAAGTCATTCTATGTATTCTGTTTTACATTGTAATATCCTCTCTGTGAGAGTTGATTTGATATTTATAATCAAACTGTTGTTTGGAAAGCCAGGAGTGGCTTAATGAAAAAGAATACTTGGGTGTTGTTTTTAATCTCAGGGGGAGATTAAAAGGTGTGTCAGAAGTGGCCTTGAGAATACTTGTAGCTAGAAGTGGCAGGGTAGAGAATACTTGTTTGTAATCAAAGTTTTGATTAGTGGAACCCTTCAAAAGGTTATTTTTGAAGGAGAACTGGACGTAGCTCAGGTTGAGTGAACCAATATAAATCAAGTGTTTTTACTCTATTGCTTTTCGCTTACCAGTTATCTCATGCGTTATTTCTTTGCATTAGACGCACAAGTTTCCTTTATAAACTTGTTTGTGAAAAGGTTTGTTTTCGCTTGGACGATAACTCGAAAACGCAGTTTCGTTAAACTGTTATTTTGAACTTCTGGACGATAGCTGTAACTCTACATTTTACATGTCCCTTGTAAAATCTGAGCTAAGATATCTTCATCTTTGCGAAAAAGTTTTCAAATTTTATCTAACACACTATTCAACCCCCTTCTAGTGTGTTCCCTGCATTTCAGACAGGTCACATACATCTGGCATATTTCAAATTTCTATTAAAGAACAGTTGTGCCAAGACTCCAATGGCTACCTAGTTGAGCACTATAAAATGGACCTCTTGGAAGCCTTTCAAAGCACCTTGAACTAAGCAAGAAAGAGAGCTACTCGAGTCTTTCTTCCTTAGTGAGGATATGTGTGATTCCTGCTTCAAGCCTCTCAGTGGGAGTGACCTACTTCTCTTTAAGGGACAAGCTGTGAACAAACCACCTCTCTTTAAAGGAGTCAAATATGATTATTGGAAGCAAAGAATGATAGCATTCTTTGAATCCTGTCATATTGATATGTGGGATGTTGTGGAGGTGGGGGATTACATTCCTTATAATGAGAACCTCAACAAGATCCCCAAGGCTAGATGGATGGAGGAGTAAAAATAGAGATTCTAGCTCAACTCCAGAGCGAGAAACACCATCATGTGTGCACTATTCGAAGAAGAATACAACAAGGTGCACAACTTCAAAAGCGTGAAATAGACGTGGGATACTTTTGCGTTAACGTATGAGGGTTCCACCCAGGTAAAACGTAACAAACTCAGTCTTCTTACTCGTCAATATGAATTGTTTAGTATGGAGGGAAACGAGGACATACAAAGTATGTTTGGACAATTTCAAACCATACTAAATGAGCTTAGAGGACATGGTAAAGATTACAATAATTATGAGCATATTGATAAGATTTTGAGGAGTTTGCCTACACAATGCAAACCACAGGTTATAGCTTTAAGAGCAACCAAAGGACTGGATGACATGTCCCTAGAAGAGCTTGTGGGAATCCTAAAAGTTCATGAGCTAGAACTGCAATAAGATAGTGATGCAAAGAAAGGCAAGTCTTTGGCACTTAGCATCCAGAAGCCAAAAAAAGCTTCATCGTCCAAAGCCATGGAAGCAGAAAAGTCATCTGAAGAGCAATCTGAAGATGAAGACTTTGAGAAGGATGATGAGCTGTCCTTCATATCCAAGAAGATCCATGCTATGTGGAAGAAGAAAGGTGGATCCAGATGGAGAAACCTGTACAAGAAAAGCTTCAAGGAGAAGAAGGACAAAGAGAAGAGTCCAATAGTCTGCTACAAATGCAAGAAGCCCAAACACTTCAAGTCAGAATGCCTAGATCTTGAGAAGAACAAGGACAAGAAGAAGAGAGTCTTCAACAAAAAGAAGGGCAAGAAAGTTCTAATGTCCACATCTGTCTGATGGCAGACACTATATCAGAATCTTCCGAACCAGAAGAGGAAGAAGAGGTAGACTTTAATGATTTAAAATCTCTTCAGGAAGCTTATCATGGACTACTTTCTAATTCTTCTATTCTGTCAAAGGCCTACAAAACTTTGAAGAAATCGTTCAAATCACTTTCAAAAGAAAAAGAAGTTTTAGAAAATAGTTTCAAACAACTTGAAAGTGAGAAAGAAGATTTACAGAAAAAGTTTATAGAGCTATCAAAAGAACATAAAGCCTTAGAAGAGGATAGACGAACTCTATGGAATGACATTGCTCATGCCTATAAGTCCTATGAGGAATTAAGGACTAGAGAAATGAAACCTTCCATAGAGATTCGAACTTTCAAAGGAGAAAATAAAAGGCTTGTTGATAAGCTTCTGAAAGTTGAAGTAGATACTTCGTTAAGAGGTCAACCACATGTTGTTGTAAAACTTCATGAAGAGATTGACAGCCTAAAGAAGGATCTGTCCAACTTTGTCAAGGGATCTGACAACCTTAACAAGCTTTTAAAATATGAAGGTTGTAAAAGACCCAATGACAGGTCAGGATATGGATATAAGGGGAAGAAATATATTCATGATGAAGATGTAGATGTTTGTTATTTTTGTGGGAAACCTAGACATATAACGTTCAGATGCAGACACTTGCCAAAGAAGGGAGCGACTAGTGCCCTCCAAACTAACAAGAAAGTACCCAAGTCAATATGGGTACCTAAAGGTAAAATTGTTCCTGTTGTAGACATGCTTAACAATAGGAAAGAGACTCTAGTCATGGTACCTGGACAGTGGGTGCTCGCATCACATGACAGGAGAAAGGTGTATGTTCCAAAGCCTCCAACCCAAGACTGGTGGGACAATCACTTTTGGAGGGAATCTGAAAAGGATGATAGCTAGCATGGGTAAGATTAGTATTCCACCCTATCCCTCAATTGATAATATTCTTTATGTTAAAGGTCTTAAACACAATCTGCTTAGCATAAGTCAATTATGTGACAGTGGATATGATGTTGCCTTCAACAAAGGTGAATGCATAGTCAACAACTATGATGGGTCCATTCTCTTCACTGCAAAGAGGCAAGATAATCTGTACAAGATTAAACTTGGGGAACTATCAAGTCAAAAATGTATCTTGCTTAGTTTTAGTTAAAGAAAATCACTGGCTATGGCATAAGAAGCTTAGTTATGCTAGCTTGAGATTAATCTCAAAGCTTAACAAGCACAATCTCGTGAGAGGTCTACCAAATATGTCATACAAGGATGATTTTCTTTGTGAAGCTTGTTAGAGAGGGAAACAAGTAAAAGCTTCTTTTAAAAGCAAAAACATTGTTTCCACCTCTAGATCTCTTAAGCTGTTACACATTGACTTGTTTGGATCCACAAGCACAACCTCAGTAAGTGGTAAGAGATACAGATTAGTTATAGTGGACGACTATATAAGATGGACATGGGTCATGTTCCTATCTCACAAAGATGAGTCCTTTAAGGTCTTCTATAACTTCTGTAAAATAGTTCAAAATGAGAAAATAGTATGCATTACTTCGATCAGAAGTGATCATGGGGGAGAATTTGAAAATGAGAGTTTTCAAAGGTTCTGTGAGGATAATGGTATCCTTCACAACTTCTCAACACCCAAGATGCCTCAGCAGAATGGTGTTGTTGAGAGGAAGAATAGGTCACTCTAAGAGATGGCCAGAACCATGCTGAATGATAATTCAAACCCTAAACACTTTTGGGCTGAAGTAGTGAATACTGCCTGTTATTTAGATAACAAAATTTATATTAGACCCATAATGAAAAAGACTCCATATGAATTATGGAAAGGAAGAAGACCCAACATATCCTACTTCCATCCATTCAGATGTCAATGTTTCATTATGAACACTAAGGACAATCTGGGAGAGTTTGATTCTAAGTGTGACAATGGGATATTGCTTGGATAATCAGAAACTTTGAAGCCATATCGAGTCTACAACTCTAGAACCTTAATTGTGGAAGAAGATATTCATGTGGAGTTCAATGACACTAAGCCTGATAAGGAATTATCAGAGCTAGATGAATCATTTGCAGATCTCAGGTTAGACGATGGAAAGAAGTCATCAGATGTAGACACGTCCAATAATGATGTTTCAGCTGAAGAGTCCAACACTCCACTAGACGGTCCAATAGAAGAGCAAAGAGAACCAACTAGATGCAACTGGCAGATGAAAAAACATCATCCAAAAGATCAGATCATTGGTGATCCAAGAGATAGGGTTAGAACCAGATCGTCACATCAACAACAAGGTCACACAACTCTCATATCAGAGGTAGAGCCTAAGTTTATGGATGATGCCTTGGAAGATGAAAGCTGGGTCAAAGCAATGCAAGAAGAACTTGATTAGTTCCAAAAGAATGATGTACGGAAGCTTGTTGAACTACCTGATGATAAAGAATTTGTAGGAGCCAAGTGGGTATTCAGAAACAAGCTGGACGAAACACGTAAGGTTGTGAGAAACAAAGCCAGGCTTGTAGCCAAAGGTTACTCACAACAAGAAGGTATAGATTATACTGAAAATTATGCTCCAGTTGCTCGCCTTGAGGCAATTCGCATTTTACTATCATTTGTAGCTCATAGCAATATGAAGCTATATCAAATGGAGGTAAAAAGTGCATTCCTTAATGGACTGATAAAAGAAGAAGTCTATGTGGAACAACCCCCAGGGTTTGAGAGTGATGCTTTTCCAAATCATGTTTTCAAACTAAACAAGGCTTTATATGGACTGAAACAAGCATCAAGAGCTTGGTATGAAAAACTCAGTTCATTTCTTACAGAAAATGGTTTTTCAAGATGGAAAGTAGACACTACCTTGTTTCTCAAAGATTATAATTCTGATTTTATCATTGTTCAAATTTATGTTGATGATATCATATTCGGTGCTACTAATGAAACTTTATGTGAAGATTTTTCTAAGTTAATGCAGATAGAGTTTGCGATGAGTATGATAGAAGAACTGAAATTCTTCCTTAAACTACAAATCAAGCAAATTGACAAAGGCATATACATACATCAAACCAAGTATGTTAAAGAGCTCTTGAAGAAGTTCAAGATGGATGATGCTAAACCAATGAAAACCCCTATGCATCTAACAACAGTACTTGGACTGGACGAAGGATTAAAGAAGGTGGAAAACACTTTATACAGAGGGATGATAGGATCACTCCTATACCTCACAGCGTCTAGACCTAACATTATGTTCAGTGTTTATGTGCCAGATTCCAATCTGATCCAAAGGAAGTACACTTAACTATTGTTAAAAGAATATTCAGATATCTCATTGGAATAACTAATCTTAGTCTGTGTTTCAAAAGGAAGAAATATTTTAGACTAGTTGGATACTGTGATGCTGACTATGCTGGAGACAGAATTGAAAGAAAAAGCACTAGTGGAGGATGTCACTTCATTGGTGAAAATTTAGTCTCCTGGATATGCAAGAAGCAAGGCACCATTGCACTGTCCACGGCTGAGTATATACTAGTAGCAAGTTGCTGTTCTCAAATCCTATAGATCAAACATCAACTTGAAGATTACAATATATATGAGAGTAACATTCCTATCTTCTGTGATAGCACTGCTGCCATTGATCTTTCTAAAAACCCCATATTGCATTCAAGGGCAAAACTTATAGAAATTAAACATCACTTTATAAGAGACCATGTTTAGAAAGGGACTGTGGAATTACAGTTTGTATCCACAGATGATCAACTTGCTGATATATTTACAAAACCCCTTACTGAAGACAAGATAGTCCTTTTAAGGAGTAGACTTGGTATGGACTTTGTAAATGAATGATTAACATCTATGTGCAGCGTCCAATGAACATAACGTCCAAATGTCACTTAGTTAAGCATATGCATTGCATATGTTACATTAAAGTCCAATGTCTGGATGATCATTCCTGTTATGTATTTTCATTTAACATGTTTTATGACGTGGCTAAAATGGTTTCGTTTTGAGTAAGTGCCAGTTAATGCTCTATGCTGAGTCACTTAACCATTTATACACAGTTACCCAAATATCTCAGAACTCCTCATCATGGCGGGATTAGAGGCATAACCTCCCTCTTTGAATTCAAAAACCAAAACCGTTTCGTTTGCCCCAAGTAAACCCTTACATAAGCTGTCACATCTTCAGAAAAACACTTTATCAAAATTTCTCTGAACTCTCCTTGACTAAGTCTTACATACTCTTTCTCACATTCCCTATCCAAACACTCACCATGAACCTTAAAAATCTCATCTTTATCACAATGTCTAGCTCTAGCGAATCAATTGCTATGGTTCTTGATGTTCCTTCATACCCTATCACCACCATTGAAACAAATGGAGCTGCTACGGTCCACGTTGAGCATTTCTTTGATATCAAGTATCTGGAGGGCATCAGTCTTGATCTGAAAGAGAACCTTATGATGTATGGCATTCGAGGTTACTTCAACGACACTCAGAAGATATATCCAGAGCTCATCAAGATGTTTTGGAAGAACGTGAAGTTTGATACTCAGAGACAAATTATGTCCACTGTGATTGGACGAGATGTGGTTTTGTCTACTGAAACTATAGCCAAAGTCACTGGCTGTATCAGGGAACATAATCAATACAGACCTGACTGGGTAGAGAAGTATGGAAATCATATGGGAAAGGTGTTGTGCAAAGATAAAACTACTAATTCCAAGAAGATTGAGTATAGGAATCTATGTGAGCAAGCGAAGATGTGGCAGCAAATATGCAACAAAGGCATTTTGAACAAGGCTGGGTCTAAGGATTCAGTTATGGACTTACACAAGTTTGTACTATTTCACTTGATGGAGGGCATCCCATTCAACCTGCCTCACACCATTTACATCAACATTCTCTGGATTCTGAAAGGAATTGGCAAAAAATGAAGACATTTTCTATGCTACTCTATTGAACAAAATATTCTGGTATCAGAAGGTCTACTAGCGTTTCTATGATGAGCTGGACGAGGATGAACGCGAAGAAATCACCAGAAAAGGTGAACTGATAGCACAACAACAAAAGTTTGGTGAAACCAATATTAAGCCTATGAAAATTCAATTGATTGCCAAAGCCCTTAAGGAGTTGGATGAGACAAGTAATAACATGAAAATAAATGAGCAAAGCAAACTGGTCCAGAATGATGAAGAAGAAGAAATGGACTTCTTAGGACATGAAAAGAAAATCAAAAGACTCATGAAAGACCAGGAAACAAGAAAAGTGACAAGGCAGATGTCACAACAACAAGAAGAAGCCGCTAAAAAGGAAAGGAGAACAAAGAAAAGACAAGAAGCATAAGCACCGTCCAATCCTCCTCCTACTGACAAGGGTTCAAAGACCATCCCAAAGAAGCAAGTCCAAGAGAAACATGTCCAAGAGAAGCTAAAAATCAGAAAGCTTAAGATTATGAGTGATTCTGATGATGATGATAACCTTCCCATCGATCAGATCAAGAGAAAAGCTGATGAGATGGAGACTGGACCTCAAAAGAAGCAAAAGGTCGTCACTACAACGTCCAAAAAGGGTAGCTCTGTCGTAGCCACTGTAATACCCCAAAGGATAAAGACTTAGGCGACCAGACCAGGGAGATTTCCTATTCCACCTCCTTCCTCTCAAGACACTGAGAGTGAATCCATAGTTGCACCATCCACTGCTACTACATCCGCTGCTCCATCATAACAACAACAACAACCAACACAGCGTCCACATCTCAAGTTGAACTTGACCAAGACTGTGCATCCAAGAGATACTTGGAGAGATGCCTGGGCTGCTTCGAACATTCCTCCATAGGTCCAAGAGAAGACAGAAGAAGAAAAGAAAAGAGAAAGATTCCCAGTTGCTTTCTTCACACGAAACGAGCAAAATTATTGCAAGAAGAGGGATGTTATTTGGAGACCTCTTCAAGAACCTTTGGAAATAAGCCTCACCTCAGCCTCAACTTTTGCCTGGATGAGGTATGAATATGTTCATCCATCCTCCCAAGCACACTTACTTTACCAGAAGGCGCTATCATTTGCAATCCACCACCAACTTGGACGAGGCAATCTTATCCAAATTTGGTTATGATGGAAGGTCCTTACACATGCCAAACTAGTACACAACAAAGGGTGCATCCAGCAGATGAAGACGTTCCTGAACCTAAAGTAGAGATTGCTTCAAGGTTTGCCAAGCCTTTGCTTGACAAATTGGCCAAACAATAGAAGCAGAAGAAGACAACAACAAGGAAAAAGGCTACATCAAATGTTGATAAAGAATTGGCTGCTGAACTACGAGCTGCGATCAAAGAAAGCTTGGATCCATCCAAGTCTACGCAGAGTCCAACAGTTAAGCGGGTAAAGGACATTCAGTTCTGGACCCCCATAACTAAATTCATGCCTCTTCATCCAGGAACTCCAGTGCTCAATTTTCAACCTGCTGATTATGAGGACTTGGGCAAGCTGCTTCAACAAATGTTCTTACAAGAACCATACTGCCTATTTTTTGTGCTGGACGGAAGAAAGGTTTCCAGTTCTATGGCACTGAGATGCTTGATAGAGAAGAGAAGGTTCATCTTCTACCTTCATCTCATACATGGAATCATCTGTTTGATAAGACCGACAAACTCACAAGGCCTTTTGACATGTTTGAGCCAAAATCTTTTGGCGTTAACTTGTCTAGGTTGATACGAAAAAGACTTAGTCTTCAGGATGCTCAAAAGATGACTTCATCTTTCCACCAGATAGCATCCAAGTCATGCGTCCAGTGAAGTCTTATCATTTCAATGACACGATAGCCTGCTTTCTGACTGGTGATGATGATTTTCTTGATGTTTCGAAGACCTTGCCAGTCATCAGAAGCAATAAAATCTATGATATCCACAAGGTGGATCGAGCTATTTTTGAACAAGAGGTACAGTCAATTCATGACACCTAACAAGCTGAAAAAGCAAAGGAAGAACAGACTGAAAAAGTAAGAGCAGAGCAAGCTGAGAAAGCTCATGTAGCATAAGCTGAGAAAGAAAAAGTAGCATAGGCTGCAAAAGAAATAGCAGAACAGGTTAAGAAGGAGAAAGCAAAACAAGCATAATTAGATGTAGCATCTACTAAAATCAATGAAGTTCTTATCCAACTGGATATTGAAAATGAAGTGCAAGTGGATGTTGAACACTTTGTCACTTCCCATGAAAAGCAAACTGCCTAATCAGACAAGCCATATGAGGTGTCCAAGGTTGAAGAGATGCGACCAGTGGCTAAAACTGAAGTGCCACAACCACCAAAGTCCACTGCTAATAAGCCTACTCCAGAAGTTGCTACAAGTGTGCCTGTTGCTGAAGCATCAAATGAAGCTCACTCTGGAACTCGACAAGTATTGATACCCACCAGTTCCTCAAGTCCAAGGGCCATTGTACCCTTGCGATTTATTGAACCCAGTGGGGTTTCTAAAGACAGAGTGCAATAGATTGTCAATCAAGCTCTTCGGCAACATCAAGTTGAAACAGAAGCCACTCTCCGAGCCTTCCAAGAGAGACAGCAAGCTGGAGCTAAACATCATAGACGCATCATATAGAGTGTTATTGCTGATCAATTCATGAATATCTCTCATATGTTAGTTAATTAGATACAATCAACAATTGCTAATCTCATTGGCAATGTCATCCAACCAATTCAACCTGTGCATCCACCACAACCTCAACAACAACTTCTAGTTGAACAACCAGCACCATCAATCCAGTCACCACCACAGCAACCACCTCTACCACAAGATCCACCTCAACAGCTTTAGGTGACCATGATGATCAATCAATTTTTCATCTTTCAAACCCATATTTTGTTGATGACAAAAGGGTGATAAATTGGAATTTTGATCATAGAGTCTTGACTGCACTACTCTGTGTATATATCTTTTGCTCTCTGGCTATTCATTCAATACACGAGGTGTTCTGATCATATGTTCCGCATTTATATCTCTTATATGTTTATATTCACTCTGATATTATTGTTTTTAACATGCTTCGGGTCTTACATTCTCTGATATACCTTTATGCTCTGATATTTTTTTATGTGTTTTGAAGCATGAGAAATGTTGAACTTAGGGGGAGTACTTCATTTCACATCTTTATACCCTGTCAACATTATCTAGCATTCCATAATCATCTCAGTTACACATATATCTCTGATATCTTTGTATGATTATGTCATTGCTCTCATCAAAATTTAACATTGTTTGTCATCATAAAAAAAAGGGATATTGTTAGAGTCTAAGACTTTGGACGATGTCCAACCCCTCAAACTTTGGTTTTCATGATAACAAATAAGATTAAATTTTGAAGTATCTAATGATTAATGTTTGAGTATTACAGGTACTACACCGTCCAATGCCTTCATGGTATTGTATTTCTTAAGCTCAAACTATATATCGCTATGTGCTTATCGCATCCAATAAGTAACTGGAACTTGTTTTCTTAAGTGTAAATCCAGCGTCCAATGCGCTACTATAAAACAAGTCCAATGCTTTGCGAAAACTAGTGTGGAGACACTGCGTCCATCTGGGAAGAGTCCAATTGCTTATATAACTTACATAAACCTTTTCTGTCAAAGAGTTATATAACACGTCCATTTGTCAAGAAGTACACTTATGCTTTTCGATGATGATTTGAATGTTCTGTTATTCCCTCTCTTTTCATACATGACATTTCATTTGAATATTCAAAAAGTGTACTACAGGAGACAGGAAAGCTTCTTTCTGCAAAATCGTACTAGTAGTGGAGGCGTTGCATATGTTGTTGCCCCCTCTCTCTCTCCACCCTGAGCTGACATGTTGTAATGGTCAAATGATTGTGAGAGAACAGTTTTTGACCAAGGCTCAGATCTCGCACTGGATACTTTCGCTCAGAGGCCTATATATAGAGGATCAAGCTCATGAAGAAACCAACGAAGCATTCAAGTTTTCAAAGAGCTGAAACTCTGCCAAAATATTTGGACGACCAACACTTGTGCAAAAAGAGCATTCTCTTAGCTTTGCTAAGTCATTCTGTGTAATCTGTTTTATATTGTAATATCCTCTCTGTGAGAGTTGATTTGATATTTGTAATCAAACTGTTGTTTTGAAAGCCAAGTGGCTTAGTAACAAAGAATACTTGGGTGTTATTTTTAATCTCAGGGGGAGATTAAAAGGTGTGCCAGAAGTGGCCTTGAGAATACTTGTAGCAAGAAGTGGCAGGGTAGATAATACTTGTTTGTAATCAAAGTTTTGATTAGTGGAACCCTTCAAAAGGTTATTTTTGAAGGAGAACTGGACGTAGCTCAGGTTGAGTGAACCAGTATAAACCAAGTGTTTTTACTCTATTGCTTTTCGCTTACCAGTTATCTCATGCGTTATTTCTTCGCATTAGACGCACTAGTTTCCTTTATAAACTTGTTTGTGAAAAGGTTTTGTTTTTGCTTGGATGATAACTTGAAAATGCAGTTTCATTAAACTGTTATTTTGAACTATTGGACGATAGCTGTAACTCTACATTTTACAAGTCCCTTGTAAAATCTGAGCTAAGATATCTTCATCTTTGCGAAAAAGTTTTCAGAATTTATCTAACACACTATTCAACCTCCCTTCTAGTGTGTTCCTTGCATTTCAGACAGGTCACATATAGCTGGAATATGTCAAATTTCTATCAAAGAACAGTTGTGCCAAGAGTCCAACGGCTACCTCGTTGAGCACTATAAACTGGACCTCTTGGAAGCCTTTCAAAGCACCTTCAATGACTCGAGTCTTTCTTCCTCAGTGAGGATTTGTGTGTTTCCTGCTTCAATCCTCTTAGTGAAAGTGACCCACTTCTGCATTAGTCTTAGTGAGTTATTCCTCGTAAACAAGAGAGAAGTGTGATTGTATTTCCTGGTGGAAATCCGCTGTTGGGGAGAATTTGTAGTCTGTGTAGTGATTCACAGATACCCTTTGTTGTATTGATTGAAATCTCCAAGCCAAGACCATGTGGTGCTGTGGTGAGGGAGTGACTGTGTAACAGTGTGGTGACACTGTTGTTGCTGTGAGCTCTGTGGTGTGGTGAACCTGTTGAGGTTGCTATGTAAGCCAGTGGTGACTAGTTTTGGTGTTGTTTTAGTGAAAATCTCACTGGAGAGTGAGAACTGGATGTAGCTCTGGGTTTGGGGTGAACCAGTATAAAATTTTTGTGTGTTCTTTCCTTAATCCTTCCTTTACTATTTTAGTTGGTAGAGCTTTATAATTTTCATTTTACATATATCAATAAACTCCTTTTAAATTTTTAAATAGAAAATATATTTTGGGAAAGATCTCTTAACACATAGAGAACTTGAAGTTTTGTTCTGGAGAAACATTGTTTCTTGAAACTACTACTAATCTCATTCTGATATCAGAACGAATATTCATTCTGAACCTATCTCTTTTGAACACTTTACATTCTGAGTTATTGCAGAAATTACAAAAAGCAATCAAAGTTTGTGAAAACACAATTCACCCCCCCCCCCCCCCCCTTTTGTATTATTTTATTCACTTCAGATGTTTGTTAGAATAATGAAGTCCACCACTTTATGAGAAGAGAATATTCAAATGAAAGTAAATGTGAGGAGGAGTGGAGGAATGAGAAAGTAGATAGTTTTACACGTTTATATATATATATATATATATATATATATATATATATATATATATATATATATATATATATATATATATGGGGGCTGCTAACATAGACCCACTTAAAAAATAGAAGGTGTAAGTTAGCATCCTGCACCTTTTCATTTGGACTAAATAACCATTCTAATTACATTTAGACTGAAATAAATTAAAGGGTACTCATGTAAATTTATTTTATTTTAATTATGTAAAATTATTATCCCCTTTTCTCTCTCCCACGTCGTTACTGTTTCCCGCACTCTATTGAGAACCTACAAATTCACCTCTACAATTTTGGTGATCCCCAATAACCTTGAACACTACGATTCTCCTCATATTAGGGCTAAAATAATCTTGATCTTTCTTTCCAATTGCAAATTCACATTGCCATAATCCTTTATGAGCTTTCTCTTTTTTTTTCCCCATTTATGAGTTTTTCACGTTGGAATGTTTTTTTCTCTATACGTGAATTTAGAAGGCATTTGGGCAAGATGTTTATAGTTTCTGCAACTGGAGATATTTGTTGCAGTATGTAGTTAATGCATACATGGCTCAATATGAAGGTAGAAAAGCACAATGCGAAACAAGTTCAGGGACTACAAATCAGCACGTGGTGTGGAAAACATTGACGTAGCTTGCGACTTTGAGATTACGGAATGAAGATTATCGGGGGTCTGATTTGAGAAGACAGTGGCAACTCAGGATAACAGGCGAAGTAGGGGACGTGGGAGAGAAAAAAGGGTTAATAAAATAAAATAAAATTAAATAATTAAAAGAAAATGAATTTACATGAGTATGCTTTAATTTATATCAGTCTAAATATAAGAAGAATGGTTATTTTGTCTAAATGAAAAGGTGCGGGATGCTAACTTACACCTTCTATTTTTTAAGTAGGTCTATGTTAGTAGCCCCTATATATATATATATATATATATATATATATATATATATATATATATATATAGACACAGCGCGCGCGCGCGCGCGTGCGCACGAGTATTTTAGCATATGCATCGCATAGAATAAATGTTCATTTTATACAATTAAAATTTATAATAAATAAATACTTTTAAATATATAAATTATATAATAATTAAAATCTATAAAAATAAATAAATACTTTTAAACAAATAAATTATGTACTTGCACAAAGGTACTTGATTAATTTTCTTCTTTGCTGTATTGAATCCTTTTCGTTTATCTCCATGAGCTTCTCCTCCAATATTCGTTGTGTAGCCAGCAGGGGTGAGTACCTGCAAAGGCACTCCGATGTTCAAGTTAGTCATATCTCCAATATGATAAATAGGAGTAATAAATGAGAATGAATAATTACCTTTACCTCGAGAATCTAACATTTTATATACATATTTTTATGGGCCTTAGAGTCCATGGCTCTTACCTTTTAATTAAGGGGTGTGTTAATTCGAGATTACCTGGCAATAATACTATGATGTTGATTAAGTTAAGATGATATTAAATCTCCTTCCAAATCCTCTTGGATTAAGGTTCATCTGAGATATACTTGGAGGACCAAGATGTATTCGGCTAAAACATTCTCAATTGTTTTACCCGAGGAGTTCTCGGCTATATGTACACATGATCTTCGACTATTTTAGTAGAGGAGTTATCGACTATTTTGTTGGAGTTAGTGTTAGGGTTTCATGGTCTATAATTTAAAATTTTCTAAATAAACCATGAGCCAAAAAAATCCATCCCATGGACCACGCATTACACAAGAGTCACTAAGGGTAGAAGTTACCTTTGGAGTGCGCTTTCAAACCACGGGGTTGCTTTTGATCACCATGATATAAACCTAAGAAGGTTTGGAACCTTTGAACCCACAAGTCACTTGAATTACATCCACCCCAAGAAAGCTAATAATCAGATTTGGTGATCCACTTGAACCCTTGAGTACAAGACACAAGAACCCAAAGTGTTTGAGACGCCCCAAGGATAATCAAGCCTTGATAAGTTAGAAAAATTCTAAAAAGAACCAAAGAGAAAACTCTCCCACTAATATGAATTTTCATAATACTTGCTTTCATTCAACTTGGTTCTGGATACAATAAGCTTTGTCTATTTATAGTGTAAGTGTTGACCTAGGTAATTATTAGACATTAAATCCCTATGTAACAGCACATTAACTAGGCAAATGAAAAGTCCCAATTAAACCCACATTAACATTAACTAGCTTGTTTAATATGTAACAGTTGAATACATTTATTATCCCCAATTTGAAAAGACTCTTATTAAACCAAAGTAAATGAAAAGACACTATCAAATTCGTCTAAATACATCAGTTGGTCATAAAAGCACTATTTCAGCCCATAATAACATAATTGAGCATAAATACAACCAGCCCATGTATAGTTGATGACCCAAGCTCCTTAATTTCAATGGTTTTGGCCCAAATCTCCTTCTACAGCTCCATCTTTTAGCCCACTTAGTATTATTAATGTTAAAACATGATTATGCTCAGATTTAGATTGGACAGAATTTTGTTTGGGCCAAATGTCTTGAACAAGTCCATTCAATGCTTCCTTGAATCTCTTGGCCATTGCTCTTTTAATAGGCTAACTTGGAATTTGCAAAGGATCCCTTCAGGTGCTTAAATGTTCTAGTTCCAGCCCATGATTCTCATCAGTTCACCAAGCGCCGAAGAAGACGACGCCTCTACTTAGTCCACGCGAGCAACACTGGAACAAGGTCTCGGTGCTAGTCGATGATTAGGGATTTAGAGAGAGTACACAAAAACGTGTTTTTCTCATGCGTCATGTTTTTGAAGTATGCACCTCATTATATAGAAAACGTGAGCTCTATCTTAATTCCCATAGAATATTTAATTAGATCCAATCTAATCTAATATTTTATCGATCAACAAAATCATATCTAATCAATTATCTTTTAATTAAATCAAATCTTATCTTATCAGACCAAATCACATTTGATCAATAATGATTAGATCATATCTAATCATTTATCTTTTACCAATTAATCAAATCATATTTGATCAATTAAAATATTGATTAGATCTTATCTAATCAAATCTTTTATTAATTAATTAAATCATCTTTGACTCGATTTAATTTACTGCTTCAATATTTACTCTATACGTGTGACCCTATAGGTTCCCACTAGATTGACAATAATATTAAATATTGTCGTTATAACATTAAATATTATAGACAGTGATTAGCATTTAGCAATGCATCGTTGCCACCCAGCCTATGAAAAAATCGGTGATCTGATTTTAACCTTTTCGCAACCACATCCACTGCGTACGTAGCCTTTGTCCCTTCGTCCAAATGTCTTGATTGAACACGAGGTACAAGATGTGTCATCCTTGTTAAGTCTAATAATTGATTCCTCGATGTCCGAGTAGACGTCTAAATACAAATGGAACCAATATCTGATATCAGTCCATTTGTGCGTGGCCACGCATATTGCACGTCTCACTCTATCGAGAGGCCTATAGACATAACTTCTGTTATGTAAGAAGGACGAATCCTATAAATATGGGATATCAGGATGGCACACATGTATAAATATTAGAAGTAATATTTATACTAGACAAACCCATTATGATAAGGCTCCATAATAGTTATGTAAGTGTCATAAGCGCTTCTAATGGTAATCATAAGGCGATCGTCAACCATAAATATAATATTATTGTCAGTCTAGTCAGAACCTATAGGTCACACACATAGAGTAATCAATTGGAGCATATGAATAAATTAAATGTGATTTAATTTAGTTCATGGTTAATTAATGTGATTTAATTAATTAACAACATATTTAATTAAATGAGACGCAATATGATAAGATAATTAATTAGATGTGATTTAATTAATTATATGTATATTTGATCAAATAAGATTTGATAAGTTAATTATAGACAATGTCACCACACTATTACACAGTTACTCCCTCACCACAACAACACACCTTGGTGTTGGCTTGGAGATTCCACTCATTACAACAAAGGGTATTTGTGAATCACTACACATACCATAGATTCTCCCTAAAAGGGGATTTCCACTCAGGAAATACAATCACACTTCTCTCTTGAATACAAGGATTAGCTCACTAAGACTAATGCAGAAGTGGGTCACTCTCACTGAGAGGCTTAAAGCAGGAAACACAAATCCTCATTGAGGAAGAAAGGCTCGAGTAGCTCTCTTTCTTGCGTGCTTCAAGGTGCTTTGAAAGGCTTCCAAGAGGTCCCTTTTATAGTGTTTAATCTTTTAGCCATTGGACTCTTCGCACAACTATTCCTTGACAGAAATTTGAAATATTCCAGTTGTATGTGACCTGTCATCATTTTGAATATGTTATGAGAAAACCATTCTGATGAGCAGATTCTGATGAGCTTCTGAAGATACGTCAGAAATGCATTCTGATGTTTGTTGAGGAAGAACCTATTATGATGTAGGTTCCTTCATGATGAGGCTTTGTTAAGATCACATCTTCATCCCAATGATCAACTCTTCACAACACTGATCATTCTGAAGCAGCTTGCTTCAGTATATTGAAAGTGTAGGTTGCTGTTGGTGTTGAAAACATTCCGTCCTTGGTGCAGACTTTTGGAAAGTCTTCTTAGCTTCATTCTGATGTTCCATATCAGATTCTCAAGGACACATCTCAGCTATCAACCTCTTGCATCTTCAACTTCTATCAACATTAACCTTCTGATGAACCCCTATTGATTGTGGTTCATATGGAAGATGTAATGTTGTTAACTCCAATCTTCTGACGAGTCCTTTGTGTATGTGACTACATATGGAAGATATGAAGTTACACTTCATTCCACTCTGGTGTCAACCTCAGTCTTCTGATGATCCCTTTATAATTGTGGCTGCAAATGGAAGACATGATGTTATTTTTCAATCAATTCAAATGCAAAGAGTCTTCAGGGTCTAGCCTTCAACACATCATGTATATGTGATCATCTTAGAATCACTCTATCTTGATTCTGGATAGCATCATTCTGATGCTTCTTCTTCTAGAGCTTCATTCTGATAGTGTAGTCTCTGATCTTTCTTTAGGTGAAACTGTCTTGATGTTTTATTCAACTTGCTAACTCAAGGTCTTTAGAGGAAGCACTGACTTCATCATGTAGATGGGGCTTTCTTAGACTTCATGTGATGTACAGTTGATACATCCATTCTAAACTTGTTCTAAACTGACCAGAATGCTTGTTTTCAATATGCTATTAACATGATTTGAAACACTTGGCAGATTGTTAGCTTGCAGAGCTTCACTCTTCAATTTGCAAATACTAATGGTTTGTCATAATTCAAACACTAAGGGTTTTGGATTCAACAAATTCACCTATGATCAATTAGGAATTAAATTAGGGGGAAACAACATTAGTAAACTATGATAAATTGTTTATTAATGAATTTAAGAGGTCACTGGCAATTAACTTAATTAGGGATTACTATTGAAATTGGATTTGGGAAAAAAATGGGTGCATGCGAAATCATAATCCTTGGCTTTCTTATGCTTAAATTCTCAGTTCTTGGAAACATAATAATTGAACACTATTTCTCTCAATTTTATTTTAAAATTGGATTGTTTAATTATTTGCAAAATTAATTATTTGGGAACGCGACTGGTCCTTTGGGTTCAATATCCAGACTCTTAGAGTCCAGTGTTACCACTGCATAGGGTACGGTTTCCCTTAGCGAACGCATTTTACACATCAAGTTTCTGGCGCTGTTGCCAAGGACTAGTTGTGCAGTTCCTAGATAATTTATTTTGTGAAAATTGAGCAATTCTTGTTTATATTGTGCATAGTTTCGTTTCTTTTTTATTTTTTGTCTTATTTCTTTTATTTTAGTTTTAGTTTTTGTTTGTTTAATTTATGAATTTATTTTATTTTATTTTATTTAGTTTAAAAAAATTCTGTTTATTTTAATTGTTTATTCTCTTTTGCCAGTTGCGTTTTAATCCCTCTTCATGTATTGATAGTTTATGCTAACTAGATCCCAGATGCCAGAACTGTTGGACGAACCTGAAATTGAAAGACTTGCCCGCACAAACAAAGCATAGCAGAGCAGAGAATGAGAGTGCATTACATTGCTCCTCCATAACTAGAACAGGTGCATTGCTCACAGGGCATTCTCCTCTCACATGGGCTTCCCCACACTTATCACAAGTGGGGGTGGAAGGGCTGCAGTCAAAAGTTGTACCCGTGCCTTCATCATGGTCTCCATCTGCTTGGACAACTTCTCCAACTTTTGATCAATGCCTGAACTAGATGTTTCGGCTTCCATTTGGTTCACTGGCCTCTTCATAATTCACCTATCTGCAGTATTGTTATAGGCATTTGAGGCCATGGCTTCTATGATTCTTGTTGCCTCAGTTGGTGATTTATTTATTAAAAAACCTTCGCAAGCATCATCGAGGCTTATCCTATTAAGATTGGACACACCTCCATAAAAAATCTGGATGATTCTTTGTTGACTAAACCCATGATGTGGACAACCCTAAAGTAGCTCTTGGAATATATCCCATGCTTCTGACAGGCTCTCCTGCTCCATTTGGGCAAAGTTGCCTATCTTTCTCTGAATTTGATCTGTCTTTACCACAGAGAAGTACTTTCGGAGAAACTTGCTAGCACACATCTCCCAGGTGGTGATGCTATTGGCCAGAAGTGAACACAACCAACTCAAGGCTTTCCCATTAAGTGAAAATGAGAAAGTTGCTAGCCTGATATATTCAGCAGATACCCGAGGATATTTTACAGTGCTGGTAATCCTTAGGAATTTCCTCAGGAGCTCCACCGGGTCTTCAGTAGACAGCCCAATGAACTGGTAACTCTCTATCATTTGGAGGAAGCCACAGTTCAAAATCGACATCACCTAGATATGGCAATAAGATGTTGTTAGTTATCCCCACTTGAGGAGTGAGATAGTCTAACAGGGATTGTTCCACTGGTGGATTATTTTCTTCTTCGTCCGTCACTCTCTTTCTCTGCTCTGCTCCACTCTGTTCATGCGGGCAAGTCTTTCAATTTCATATTCGTCCAAGAGTTCTAGCCTCTGGGATCTGGTTAGCATAAACTGTCATCACAGGAAGAGGGATTAAAACGCAACTGGCAAAAAAGAATAAATAATTAAAATAAACATATTTTTTAAACTAAATAAAATAAAATAAATAAAAAAATAAGATATTAAACAAAAAAATAAAAAATAAAATAAAAGAAATAAGACAAAATATTAAAACGAAACGAAACTATGCACAATATAAACAAGATTGCTCAAGTTTTACAAAATAAGTTATCTAGGAACAACACAATTAGTCCCCGACAACTGTACCAGAAAGTTGATGCGTAAAATGTGTTCGCTAAGGGCAAATATACCTTACGCAGTAGTAACAATGAACTCTAAGAGTCCGAATATCGAACCCTAAAGACCAGTCGCGTTCCCAAATAATTAAACAATCTAATTTTAAAATCAAATTGAGAGAAATAGTGTTCAATTATTCCATTTCCAAGAACTGAGAATTTAAGCAGAAAGATTAATGTGAAAACAATTCAAATAGAAAGCCAATAAACAATAAATCTCAGAGAGATTGATTAACAGGATTAATCCACTGGAAATTCACACATTATGTTTGATCATGCAAATCATATGAATTCAATCACTTTACAGTTCCATTAATCACAAGCAATTGATCATAGACAAGGGATTAATTTAGAATTAGAGTGATCAACTCTAAGAACAATAAAAGAGCAGTAAAGAGATTCAATAACTGGAAAACATCCGGAATAATTTCATTGATAATTAAAATGGGGTACAAAGGGTACAGCTACATCACAATCCTGGGATAAGAGAACTAGCCACTTATGTTCATGATTAAGCCAGAAAACTCAAAAAAAGATATAAAGATTACAAAAGGGAAGAAACTTTACAGTGACGATCCCCAATGGTGCTCTCTATGTCCTACCGCATATCAGAGTCTCTCACAAGACCTCTTTGTCACTCAGAACCCTCAATTTTGAAAATAGAATAAAAAATAAAGATAAAAGGGTTTCTCAGTGCCTATTTATAATAATTCAAAATTCAAACTGGCTGACAGCGCAACTTACCACGACCCTGGTAAAATGACCACAGGTGTGGTCCTTGCATGGTCTTCAAGGTCCAATTCTGCTATGTAACGAGCATGGTCATGGTCAATTTACCATGGCCATGGTCCTTGCGTTACTTCAATTCTGACATTTTTTTCTTGGCCTTCCAGTGGCATTTTTGCTCCAAAAAGTGCAATTTTAGCTCTTTTCCCCATTCCCCATGAAGCCTCTTGAGTACTTGTCTTACATCAACTAGCATCAAACAAGTGAGTTTTGTCAATAAAATATATTCAAAATGTACGAAAATGACATCTAAACTCACATCAAAATACAATCAAAATCTGGTTTATCAATACTATTTCAATTAATGATAATCACGTTAATATTAAAGATTAAATATATTTATGATAGTATCTAATTTTTTTATATATATTTCAAATAATTTAGAGATTTTATAAAAGGTAACCGGTTAAGTCTTCTAATAATAAATTCAAATTATTGATTGCATTCACAAACTTTAAAAAAAAAACGAATAGTCAGGAAATTAAATCTAATAAGACTTAAAATCTTACCTTTAATCTCGCCCCTTAACCAAGGTCTTGGGTTCGAGCCTTGCGTATGGAAAAAATCTCAGCTGGGAGGGATGCCACCCATCGAGGTGCCGAACAAACTCCCGCGGGAGACTAGTCCCCGTCTCGTGCAGGCGGTGGGAAACTCCTCGTCGTAGGACCAAAAAAAAAATATAATTATGATAATGCGCAATATTTTTATTTAATATATTTCAAATAATTTAGAAATTTTATAAAAGGTAACATGTTCAGTCTTCTAATAATAAATTCAAATAACTAATTGCATTCACAAACTTAAAAAATAAAAAATAAATAGTCAGGAAATTAAATTTAATAAGACTTAACATCTTACCTTTAATATATTGATATTTAAAATAAAATATTTAATATAATAATAGTAATGCCTAATATTTTTTATTTAGGCTATGTTCGGCAAACCATTTCAGCTAGTTTTTAACTTTTTTTTACTAGCTAAACAGCTTGTTTGACTGTTCGGTAAACAAGATTTTTTTAGTAACTTTTAGCATTTAATAACTTGAAATAATGTTTTTTAAAACGCTAACTTTTAGCTTCTAGCTTTTTACATTTTATTCCATTTTTATCCTTAAAATATTTATTAAATTTCCTTTTTACCCTTTTTAAATAAAACAAGATTTTATTATTTATTTGTTTTATTTTATTTTTGTTATTATATTTTACATTTTTTTTATATTATACAATTTATTTTACACTAATTAACATAATAAAAATATAATGTCTATCTACGTGTATGTTTTTTTTTAACTTTATTTTAAACTTGATTAAAAATATTTTAAGATACAAGATTAATAGTAGAATACTTAATATGAAAAAATGTAATGAAAATAATTTATCTATTAATAAAAAATTACAAGAGTTTAAAATTAATTAAAAACTAAATTTATAACACCTCAAAATATATTTTTATCCATACAATAAAATTAAAATTTATATAAAAATATCATATAAATATGTTCATTTCTGTCATTTTATATTTTTCAGCTACTTCAACAAATAATTTTACTAAACACTTATGATTTAGGCTTAATTGCATATTTTACCACCCAACTTTCGTTATTTTGCGAATTTTACCATTCAAGTTTTCAATTTTTGCGCATTTTACCATCACATTAGTAACAAAACGACGTCATTTTGATTTTTCTTTAACTTTTTTTTCTAACACATCAGCGGTGGTAAAATGCTTGAAAATTGAAATCTTGGATGGTAAAATTTGCAAAAAATAAAACTTGGATGGTAAAATTTGCAAAATAATAAAAGTTTGGTGGTAAAATTTGCAATTAAGCATATGATTTAATAAACTAGCTTAATAACTTTTAGCTACCAACTTTCATCTTTAAGCTACCAGCTAACTTTTAAGCTTTCAGCTAGTTTTGCCGAATATAGCCTCAATATATTTCTAATAATTTAGAAGATTTATAAAAGGTAGCATGTTAAGTCTTTTAATTAATAACTAGTATGGTGACCCGTGCGATACACGAGCTTGTTATTATATTTTAAAATTATGAAGTTGTTATTTTAATTTATGTTTATTGCATATATTATTTAAGAGCTCTTTTTACTCAATTATTTAAAAGTTATAAAACAAAATTTAAAATAATGACTACAAATAATTAATCTAAGTTTTAGAAAATTTCTTAATACATCATATATCATGATTTGTTACTGCATGATAGATTAAAACTGTTTTATATAGCTAGTCCATAGTTTATTTTCTCAACAATTAATATATATATATATATATATATATATGGGTAAAATATATTTTTGGTCCCTCATTTTTTCTTGATTTCTATTTTTAGTCCCTCATAAATTTTTTTACTGTTTTTAGTCCCTCATAAATTGTTCTGTTTTGTTTTTAGTCCCTTATAAATTGTTTTGTTTTGTTTTTAGTCCCCAACGTTAATTTCAACTGTTAAGTGGTGACATGACAGACATAAACTGTATGTGTGAAAATTTCTTAATTAAGTTTCTAGTAACTTTTAACGGCTACAAATTTTTTGGTAGTCAGAAATGTTTACTTTTGTAACATTTCTTGTGATTTCAGAAAATTTGGTATTCGAGGTTTTGATTTTTTTTTTTAACATTTCTAACAGTTTTAGTTCGCCAGAAAATTTACAGTAGTTAAAAACCGCTAGAAACTTAAATAGAAAATTTTTAAGCACAAAATATGCTCATCACGACATCACTTAACAGTTAAACTTAATGTCAGGGACTAAAAATAAAAGAAAATAATTTTTGAGGGACTAAAAACAAAGAAAAAATTTATGAGGGACTAAAAACAGAAATTTAGATAACATGAGGGACCAAAAACATATTTTACCCATATATATATATATATATATATATATATATATATATATATATATATGCACTTTAATCATTATTGATTCTTTAATT
Organism: Pueraria montana var. lobata; assembly: GCA_026413185.1. Classification (NCBI taxonomy): domain Eukaryota; kingdom Viridiplantae; phylum Streptophyta; class Magnoliopsida; order Fabales; family Fabaceae; genus Pueraria; species Pueraria montana. Next base: position 39,024,862 of record CM048656.1, read on the forward strand.
TAAATTTAAATTGATGATTATGAAAATTGATTTTTCTAGTTTTTAATTTCTTTTTATTACTTTTAATTATTTAATTTTAATATTAATTAATTTGTATTAGTTGATTTCTTTTACTTACTTTATCTCCTTTAAGTTTCTTACCAAGATTTCTTTTAAAGTTTTTAATTATTTTATTTAATCTTTTAATAAATTTTAATTTTAATTGATTAATGATCGATCTCTTTTACTTAACGCACTCTCCTTTCATTTATTTTATTATCATTTATTCCTTAAATTTTTTTATCCTTTAATTATTATTGATCCAACAATTTAAATTTAAAATTATTTAAATTGATAATAATTATGAATGATAATTAATTTCTCCTAATTTTAATTTCTTTTAATTATTTATTTTTAATTTTATTAATTTTTATTGGTTGATTTGTTTTACGTACTACAATTTTTTCTCAATTCCTTACCATAATTTTTTAATTATTTACTTTAATCTTTTAATTAATTTTAATTGATTGATTTATTTTATTTACTGCAAACTTTTCTCATTTATTTTATGATGTTTTATCTTTGAAATCCTTTGATCCATTTAATTTTAATTTAAATCTATGATAACGATAATAAAAATTGGTTCCAACTGATCTTAATTTCTATTAATTACTTTTACTTATTAACTTTTAATTTTAAATAATTTTAATTGGTAGATTTTTTATTTATCACAATTTCCTCTCAATTTCTTACTGTAGTTTTTTAATCATTAACTTTTATCCTTTAATTAATTTTAATTTTATTTGATTGATTTCTTTTACTTATCAAAATTTTCTCTCATTTATTTGTTGATTCTTTATCTTTTAAATCCTTTGTTTCTTTAATTACATTTGTCCATTAATTTAAATTTAAATCAATTTAAATTGATGATAATAATCATGACAATTGATTTCTCTTGCCTTTAATTTCTTTCAATTATTTATTTTTCATTTTAATTACTTTTTTAAATAATTTTTGTCATTTAAAATTTTCAAATTGTTTTAATAATGATGTTTTAATTTTCTTTCTATAATAATTATTTTCTTATCATTTATTTAGGTATTTTAAAAGTATTTCAGTTAAAATTGATTGTGATTTTGATTGATAAGAAGATTCACTTTATTATTCATTTATTGTCATATTGAATTTATTTTCATATCATATTGAATATTTTACATGTATAATTTGGAAGATTAATTGAGTATACAATTTAAGTAAACTCAAGAATTATTAATGTCAATATTTCCTAATTATTAATCAATTACATACTATGAACTTATTTACATAGCTAAATAAAATTGTTCTTAATTATTTTTTACATCAATATTTTTTACTTATTCTAAAAATTAAGGCACTAAATATGAATTAATTTATAAAGTTATTTACATTTTTACATTGTACTATTGTTTGAAGGTTTAGTCTCATTATCCACTGTCGTATAAATAGAATGTTCATCAACAAAAAAAGAATACTAAGTTACATATGAAAGAATGAATTGGTATAACACATTTTATAAATTAGTAAATAACATGTTTTGAGCTATGCTATTTAGTACGAAGTAATTGTTACAAACGAAAGCACGAATGGTGGGAATAACTAACAATACATGGTGGGTCCTTATAAAATGCTGTTTTCATGGAAAAAATATCCTTCTTTTATAATTTCAACCATTAACATTCATTCGTCAAATTTTCATGAAAAGTTGTTCGTACTAAATAGCATTTTTCACATGTTTTACCCACAATTTTTCTCCATTTTCTTTGTCAATGTTGTACCTTTGTTAACTACAAAAATGAAGTCAGAAAAATAAAATAAAACAATCGTATGTAAGGTATGGTTGTAGAAAAGAAAAAAAGAAGAAACATAATGTTAGAGTCTAAGACTTTGGACGATGTCCAGCCCCTCAAACTTCAATTTTGATGATAACAAATGAGATTAAATTTTGAAGTATCTAATGCTTTATGTTTGAGTATTATAGGTACCACACCGTCCAATGCCTCAGTGGTATTGTATTTCTTAAGCTCAAACTATATATATCTATGTGCTTATTATGTCCAATGTGTAACTGGAACTTGTTTTTCTAAGTATAAATCCAGCGTCCAATGCCCTGTAATGAAACAAACGTCCAATGCATTGTGAAAACCAGTGTGCAAACACTGTGTCCACTTGCTTATTTAACTTACACACCTTTTCTATCAAATAGTTATATAATGCGTCCATGATGTCTAAAATTACATGTAAGGCTTTCGATGATGATTATCTGAAATGTTCTATTATTCCCTCTTATTTCTAATGTGACATTTCATTTGAATATTCAAAAAGTGTACCACAGGAGACAGAAAAACTTCTCTATGCAAAAATCGTACAGAAGTGGAGGCACTACATGTACTATTGTCCCCTCTCTCTCTCCACCCCAAGCTAACACATAACAATGGTTATATGATTGTGAGAGAACGATTTTTCGACAAGGCTCAAATCCCATAATGGATACATTAACTCGGTAGCTTATAAATAGAGGATCAAGCTCACGAAATAAAAAATGAAGCATTCAAGATTTTCAAAGAGCTAAAACTCTGTCAAAACGTTTGGACGATCTACACTTGTGCAAAAGAGCAACTCCTTAGTCTTTGCTAAGTTACTTTGTGTATTCTGTTTACATTGTAATATCCTTTCTGTGAGAGTTGATATGAACTTGTAATCAAACTGCTGTTTGGAAAGCCATGAGTGACTTAGTGACAAAGAATACTTGGGTGTTCTTTAATCTCAGGGGGAGATTAAAGGTGTGCCAAAAGTGACCTAGAGAATGCTTGTAGCCAGAAGTGGCAGGATAGAGAGTCCTTTGTGAAAATCTAAGTTAAGATATCTCCATCTTTGCGAAAAGATTTTAAGTTTTATCTAACAAACTATTCAACCCCCTTCTAATGTGATTTCCTGCATTTCACATAAAAGAGAAGTAATATTATTTAAGAAGAGAGTAAACAATGAAATTAATAAATAATGAAGAAGGAAAAGAAAAATATTGATTTACCTATAATTTCTTCTTTATTTTTTTTATCAATGGTGAATATCTGCAAAACAGTAAAAAAAATAAGTCAAAAAACTGGGGCGTGCAATGAATGATTAAAGAAAAAACAATGAAAGGCAAAAGAATATATGTAGCCGTAAGTATTCTAATTAATTTAAAATTATATAATTATTTTAATTTAGAATAATTTTAATTACCTTAATTAAAACATATATGTGTCCATTATAATTAAATTAATTATTTCAAATTATAATATATACTTGTTCTAATTAACTTAATTTCTATATTTACATAGTTTATTGAATTAAAAATTAGATGAAAATTTCTCTAAAAATTTCCTGCTCAATTGCATATGATTTTCCAGCTTAGACTTCTTTACTTTTATTATTATAAAGATTATTAAGAATTTTAAATCAGAATATATATACTTATCATAATTACCTTAATTACTATATTTATATTGTTTTATGAATTAAAAATAGATAAAAAAATTCTCTAAAAATTTATATGCATTGATAATAATTAATTTAATTATTCAAAATTTCAAATTACAACACACACACACACACACACACACACACACACATATATATATATATATATATATATATATATATATATATATATATATATATACTTCTCATACTTACCTTAATTACTATATTTATATAGTTTTAAGAATTAAAAATAGATAAAAAATTTCTCTAAAAATTGATGTGTTGATAATAATTAATTTAATTAATTATTCAAAATTTCAAATCATAATACTTATCATAATTACCTTAGTTACTATATTTATAAAATTTATGAATTAAGAAATAGATAAAGAATTTCTCTAACAATTTTCCGCTCTAATGTATAAAAATTCCCTCCAAAACTTCTTTACTTTTATTAATATAAAGATAAATTCAACTAATTTATTCGATTTTCAAACTTCAACAATGAAAAATGAATAGTCAGAAAATTAAATTTAATAAAACTTAACTTCTTACCTTTAAATATTTCATTTCAAAATAAAAGATTAAATACTTAAAGACAATAAAGATAATGCATAATTTTTTTAATTTAATATATTAAGACCAAATTAGAGATTTTATACAAGGTAACATGAAATAAGAATTATTTATGGTGATGAAATTTTTTATTAAAGATTTTTTCCATCAAAATTAAATTTTCTTTTACATAATTAATATATATTTAATTTAATAAAAAAATTAAATTAAATCAACATAATAGTTATTATTTTCTTCGAGCAAAATTAGTGTCTAAAATTAATTTTTAAGCAAATAATTTTTTATTTATTATCTTCTCACTTTAATAAAATATTCAAGATTTTCTTTTACCTGAATAAATTTTAATTTTCTTTTATACATTGATATGTATATGATAATATATTAAAATAAAAATTATATATAAAACAAAACACATAAGGATGGATATTTTTGTTTTATAAAAGCAAGTAGAAAATTTTCACTTGATTCACGAGGATTAATAATTTACTAAAAATTACATTAATATCTAAATTATTATGGTAAAATTATATATTGTTATTATAATTATTTTAATTTAAATGTATTTTTTATGGTTGTCTCTTTTCTGACTTAAATAATTTATTGAATGTTTTATTTTACGAACATAGAAAGTATGAAAAAAAATATAAAAAATGGGGATGAATATTTTTCATGAAAATATGAAGAAAAATTTATACTTTTTTTTAAGAAAGAAAAAATTGTACTTAACTTACCATATTAAATATATAAAATATAACGCATAGGTATGAACCTTTTATTTATTTATAAAAATAAGTAAAAAATTTACACTGAATTAACAGAGATAAACTTTTTTACTAAACATTTTTGTCCAATCAAAATTAAGATTTTTTATATATAATTAATATATATTTAATTACAAAACAAAAATCAAAGAGAAAAAAGGTTATGCACTGATAGTGTAAAAAAGTTTTACACAGTCATCGAATCATAACCCACCATGTATGATAAGTTTTTTGACTTTTACAATAATTATCTTAAAAGTCATACAAACGATGATTTGTGTTTGAATGACAGTGTAAAACTGTTTTACACTATCAGTACATGGCTAAACTCAAAATCAAATTAAATCAACAGAATCACTATTATTTTATCCATGCAAAATTAGTGTCTAAAATTAATTTTTAAGCAAACAATTATTCATTTTTTATTTATTATCTTGTCACTTAAATAAATTATTCATGATTTTCTTCTACCTGGACAAATTTTATTTTTCTTGTATACATTGATATGTATATGCCAATATATTAAAATAAAAATTATACATAAAATATAACACATATGAATGAATTTATTTTATAAAAGCAAGTAGCAAATTTTCACTTAATTCACGGGGATGAACAATTTATCTGAAATCACATTAATATCTAAACTATTATGGTGAAATCATATTTTTTTTATTATGATAATTTAATTTATATGTATTTTTATGGATGTCTCCTTCCTCGCTTAAATAATTTACTGAATGTTTTATTTTACGAACATGCAAAGTATGTAAAAAATATAACAAATGAGGATGAATATTTTTCATGAAAGTATGAAGAAAAATTTATACTTCACTTACCATATTAGATATGTAAAATATAACAGATGAGTATGAACTTTTTTTATATATAAAAATTAGTAGGAAAATTTACATTGAATTTACGGAGATAAACTTTTTTACTAAAGATTTTTCTCTAATCAAAATTAAGATTTTTAATATATAATTAATATATATTTAATTACATAACAAAATTAAGTTAAATTAACATAATCACTATTATTTTCTCATGCAAAATTAGTGTCTAAAATTAATTTTTAAGCAAACAATTATTCATTTTTGTATTTATTATCTTCTCACTTAAATAAATTATTCATGATTTTCTTCTACCTTGACCAATTTTATTTTTCTTTTATACATTGATATGTATATGCCAATATATTAAAATAAAAATTATACATAAAATATAACACACATGGATGGATTTATTTTATAAAAGCATGTAGCAAATTTCCACTTAATTAAAGGGGATGAATAATTTACCTAAAATCAAATTAATATCTAAATTATTATGGTGAAATTATATTTTTTTTATTATGATAATTTTAATTTTTATGTTTTTTATGGATGTCTCTTTCCTCACTTAAATAATTTACTGAATATTTTTTTTTTACGAACATAAAAAGTATGAAAAAATATAATAAGGATGAATAATTTTCATGAAAGTATGAAGAGAAATTTATACTTCACTTACCATATTAGATATATAACATATAACACACAAGTGTGAACTCTCTTTCTCTTTTTTTATTTTATAAAAATCAGTAAGAAATTTTACATTGAATTCACAGAGATAAACTTTTTTACTAAAGATTTTTCTCTAATCAATATTAATATTTTTTATATATAATTAATATATATTTAATTACATAAAATCAAATTAAACCAACTTAATCACTATTATTTTCTCCACGCAAAATTAGTCTAAAATTAAATTTTAAGCAAATAATTATTCATTTTTTATTTGTTATCTTCTCACTTAAATAATTATTCAAGATTTTCTTCTACATAGACAAATTTTAATTTTCTTTTATACATCGATATGTATATGTCAATATGTTAACAAATGAAAGTATCAATAAAAAAAATATAATAAATTACATTATATATAATACAAAATTCAAATAATAAATGTTCTTAAATATTCTGCTTATCCCGCATGGGTCAAAATCTAGTTTATATAAATTTAGGTCAAGTTTAGATATTAATTTTTATAACTTTTTTTTTCATTTTATACTTATTATTTTTTTAAAATCTTAAATTTAATTCACTTTAAAATAATTGAAAATAATACTCCTCAATTCACAATTTGTGATGCACTGAGTGTGTGTTTGGATGAGCGTTGATAAAGTTGATTTTGAATAGAATTGATTTTGCAAAATTGATTTTGGTTAAAATTGATTTTGAAGTGATGTGATTTATGTTTGGATGTTTTTATTATAAAATCAAGTTAGCAGTAAAATTCAGTATAAAACTTTGGATCCAACACAAAAACTACTCAAAGTTGCTTATACTCATAATCAATTCTGGACTCTGAATCAATTTTGAACTTTTCTACAACGAGAAACAAAACATGCCAAAATTTATCCAAAATCAATTTTGGACTCAGAATCAATTATTCAACATGAAACCAAACACGCACTGATACTTATAGTGTGTTTGGATTAGATTCATGGTACCACCATGATTTTGAAGAGTAAAATTGATTCTTGGTGTTATCCAAACACACTATTACACTAGTTATTACATTCGGTATTTTCTTGACAAATTACCAGTTTCATTTCCACCAAACACATCCGTGCCTCCTGCTGGTCCATGTTAAAATGCATCACATCTTTCTCATCATGTACTAATAACTAATAGGTTTAAATATGTTTTAGGTATTGATAAATTAACAAATTTTATTTTGGGTTCCTAATAAAAAAAAAAATTGGCATTGAGTCTATTATAAAACAAAAAAACTTTTGTCCTTATTATTTTGTTTTAGTTCTTTTAATATATTTATTTTTTCATTTAACTCCTTATAATATTTTGTTCATTTTATATATTTTGTTCACTTTGACCCAAAACAAAATTCGTTACCTAAAATATATTTAAGGATGACGAGGTGAAGAGCAACTGAGGTTTGGCAATGGCCTCATTCTTCCACTTTCCACCAAGAGGAATGAGAATAGAGAGAGAGAGAGAGAAAGAGAGGGTCACAGGACAAAATATTTATATTACAGATGCGATGCAGTAATGCACGCACCAAATTCCAATAACAACATGCACCGGCACCCTGTCATGTACCTTAACTGCTGTTTTCTGTTCACAAATCAGAATCTTGATCACTTTAGGCGACTCTTCTGCAATTTCTCTATTTGTTTTCAATTCTTATTTCTTACGATGGTTGTGTTGTGGGTGGTTGTGGGTGGGCCGGTTCACGTTTTGTACCACTACCTCTAGTACTAATCATATGATGTGGGAGACATTAGCCAGATTCCCCTACTACACGGTTCTAAGTAACAAAATGGCAAAGCCATGCTATTGTGGGAACTGGGAAAGAGCAAATTCTATCTTAAAATATATAAAAATAAAAAAAAAGTTTCTTTTTTCTTAATAAACACTGTCCATATTATCTTATTGCAGGGATAATAATGGGCATTGTTTTAAGGGACGTGTTAGAGCCAGCAATTTCTCCAAAATCTACAATAAAGAAATGAAAGGGTAATGGAGCTTTCAATCAGCCAATAGTAGTAATGACTATTAGGCAGCAAGTAGGGTGGTGTCACGCACAAAGGCCTGAAACTAGGGGTGGTGATGGTTTCTTTCTAAATTCATTCATGAAGATGGAGGAAACATTAAATATAAAGATAGTGATTCATCAGTTGGGTGTTGACTACAAAATCCCAAATCCACCCTTGAGATAATGGAGAGAGAAGGAGAAAGTGAGAGGGAGGAATATACCATGGTATAATGTGTACCCTTCTTTTCCGGATCATGCACACAAAATAATGAAGCAATTGTCAAATGGGTTTCCCTCTTGGCTTGAAGCCAATTTGGTATCTTTCTTCCTTGCTTTGTCAAAGTTCATCATGAAAAGGCCGCATTAAGTTTTCTCCACCCAGGACAAAGGGGGTGAAAAAGCAGCTTCTTCCTTAAGCATCAAAGAAAACTGGGGATAGGGGTATGCATGTAAATGCACACCATTTGACCCTGCATATAATATAATAATTGGAAGACATCTGTGTCGTTTGTGTAGGCCTAAAATTAAGGTGGGAACAACAACTAATACAACAGCATAGCAGAGAAAAACAGCATCATCATCACCCATTTCATTTATCCCCCAGCCACTGTCTTCAATCCCTTTCTCTTTCTATCTCTCACTCACTCTGACCCATTCCCACTTTCTTTCTCTCTCTACTCAGATATGCAAAAAACAATGAAAGAAGAAACATGGAAATTCCACGCACCCTCACATCAAAAAACCAAAGAGTCCACACCCAACCCAATCCCCCTCTTTCTCTCTCTCATCAATGGCCCAGTTGGACCAAAATATAGGTGGAAGAAAAACAAACCAAAAAGGAAACAAAGAAAGAAAGAATGCAAAAACACAAAAGAAAGGGAAGTTAGCTAGATAGATAGATGGCTTGAAACGTCCTCCAACTATTACCCAACCATACAACGCAACACAACCCCCTTTCTCTTTCTCTATCATAAAAAAAAAATGTGTTGTTCCCTTAATTGCCCTTCTGCAAGACCCCAAAAAATCCCATCTTCATCACTGTCTCTCAAAAGAACAATATTTTTCACCGAGTTATGTGGACTTCCTTTTGGGGCTTCTTTGTCTTGGTCAGAGTTTCACAGAGAAAACAGGAAAGCCAGAAGAACCTTCTCACCTCTTCTTCTCTTCTCTCTCTCTCTTACCCTCTTCCCTTTTATCTTATTCATTCCTTCTAGTTCTCTTTCTTCTTGTTCTCTGCCTCTTTTCCTCTCTCTTTCCCTCTCTTCTTCCATAACCTTAACCAATACCCCACCTTGTTTCTCCATCTGCTTGTTACCCTTCTTAGTTGTTGTTGTTGTTATTGTTGTTGTTGTTGTTGTTGGTTCTTTGTTTGTGGTTTGTTCTGTTATTTTCTGATCTGATGAAGAAGATGAAAGGGGTTGTTGTCTCTGTTGAGTCTCCACCTTATGCTGTGTATGAGGATCAGAGGGCTAGGTTGAGGCATCAGAGTCTCTTCCAGGATTATGAAGACCTGCAGCAGGTAACCCTTTTCTCATTTTTTTAATAAAGTTTGAAAATTTTTTATAATAGATCCACTTTTTCCTTTGTTGTCTTTGTGGCTGTTGATGGTGGTTTGGCTTTGTGCTATTGTTTGTTGTTGGGGAAGACAATTCGAGGATCTTATGTTGTGTTTTGATTGTTTGAATAAAACCTATGTTTATGTTGGGATCACATGAATTGTTTTTCGTTGTTATGTGTATTTCCTATCTGTTCTTTCTCTCTTTGTTTTTAAATTGTTGAATTTCCCAGTTTTGATGCTCTCTCCCTACCAACACCGAAAACAAAATTTTAAAACCCTTTCCTTTGAATATAATCACATAGCAGTGTGCTCATGTTGTAGTTTTCTTTTTTCTCCTTTTATTTTGGGAGTCTGTGATTCACATAAAGAAGTCTTTTTGCTCCTGAATCTATTTGCCTTTATTTTTTATTTTTTGTTTTATATAATCTTTTCGATGGCTTTTTAACTTCTTTCAACCTGATCTTAAGAATTAGATAGATGATTGGTTTGTTGTGTCTCCATTTTTTGGACTCATTTTGAGGAGGAACTAAGCTTTCTAAGAAGAAATTCTTTTGCGCTTGTTTGTTGGTTTTTCTCTTGCCATTCTCGTTTTGGTTGTTGAGGAGGTTTTACTTTTTTCTTTTATTATAACTTGGAAAATTAGTAATTATATTTATTCATATGTTCAGGAAACAAATGCCATGAGAATGAAACTGCAAGCTGCAAAGCAGAAAAAGTTGACACTGTCAGCAGAAGTTCGGTAAAGTATCATGCCTTTGATTTTTGTGGTTTCTCACAGTGGGAAATGAGAATCTTTTTATATTCATTCATAGGAGTTTATCCTTAGAAAATTCTAACTTAGAATTGTTATCACTCTTGTAACTGCAGATTTTTGAGGCAACGTTACAAATACTTGATGCAAAATCCTAATCCAAAGCCTAAACCAAAGCAAGAAATTTCACACCAGCAAAAGCTTAGAGTCCAAGCTACCCTTATGCCAAAGGGCAAGAAATATAAAAGAAAGGAGTCTACTTTGCGTCCCCCCACGGCTTCTCATTTGAATTCTAAAGAAAGGATTTCCAATGGGGTTGGGACCACAGTGCATAAAACAGTTCATATGTTTGATTTAAACCAGAATGCTAGGAGTCTCAGTAGAAAAAATCTTTCTATTCTCAATTCTGCTCCACTGCCTGACTTAAATCACAAAGACAGGATTCACAGTGGGAAAGAAGCCACAAAGAAGAGTATCACTCCATTTTTTGACTTGAACCAGATTTCGGTAAATAATTTCACGTTATGTTTACATAATGAGTAGTCCTTGTTTATTTATGTTTGGGAAAAATATGTTTTTAGTTCCTATACTTTGTAAAATTCTTGGTTTTAGTCCCTATACTTCACTATTGAACATTTTGGTTCCTGAACTTTTAAAAATAAGTGTTTTTAGTCCCTCAGGACAAACACTGTTAACACCGTTTCCTACACATGGCGTCTGTTCTGAGGGACTAAAAACAATGATTTTTAAAAGTTCAGGAACTAAAATGTTCGATAGTGAAGTACAGGGACTAAAACCAAGACTTTTACAAAGTACAAGGACTAAAAACATATTTTTTCCTTTATGTTTCATTCTAGTAGGCTTATGTTTTCCATCTATTTTGGTGTCATCATGTGCAGAGAGAAGAGGAGGAATTACTGGGTGACATTGAGCCCATGAGGGTTGAAGAGCCAAAGAGAATTACACCAAGAGGTGTGAGTGAAGAGCAGCACAATGACATCAAGTTGTCAGTTTGTAGAAATGTTGGGAATGGTTCAAATAGGACAGTGAAGAGGAAGATCTCATGGCAAGATCAGGTGGCATTGAGGGTTTGAACTTAACCAGTACAGTAGGTCAAATTCCTGCTCTTTTGGAATGTGTAGTTTGACTTGATATTATTTTATAGCAGATTTTTTGCATCTGCTAAAACCATTTTAGTTGTATTTTCTTTTTTGTAAAGATAAAATATAGCTTATATGTTTAATATACTTATAGATGAAATGGGGAATTTATCACCAGAAACCGTTAGCACTAATGAGTTGTTTTAATTTGTGTTCAAATCCCTAGTCCTGTGCTCTGGGAGTTCTCTCTGACCGTATATTTGGTTTGTGTACAATGTATTCCAACTTGGCAACTCAGTTTTTATCTGCTTATTGTAAATTTAAATTAACTGAAATCAAGATCTTTCCTTCTGGCCTCATGTTGATTTCCATTTTCTGTCTTGGTTTCCTAGTCAGTCATTATGGGAAAGTTATGTGAAATTGTAAGCTTCTTGAACAAGAAATTGTGATTCCAACACTGGCTTAGGAAGGGAGAAGATGAAGATAAAAGAGTGTAATTTTCTTTGAAGAAGTTGCGTAGAGATCAGAATGTCCTGATCAGTTCTTTTGAACATGTTTCTCACGTTTTTTCTGGTCGAACTGAAGATTTCTGGCTGCTGAAAGCCTAGCACACATTTCCACGCGGGGGATTTTGAAATTTTTTCTTATGACAAATGTTGCCAAAATCTTTTTGGGTTATTTATAAATTGTAGTTTCTTTCTTTGTTTTTTTTTTTTTTTTCAATTAACTTTACTTTGAGTTCAATTGAAATCGTTGTTCTTTGTCAATATTGATGACAGATGTGTAACTTGTCATACGCCTGTTTAACAGTACCAAAACTCAAAAACAGACAACTGTTTTCTGAACATCTTATGTAGCAGTAACGATCACACAGACCATGTGAAGTTCAGCGAAATTACCCAAACCATAAAGGGAACTAACAAATGCACAGTTCCAAATCAAAATTTGCCCACTTTGATGGTGCAAATGATTAACTTTCGGTTCCTTAAATTTAAGCTACCATTATTCAATCCATAATCTCAAGTCACTTAAAAGCAAAATTTCTATCGCACCCACCAAGCACCAAGAGCTAATCATCATTAATCTGGACCCAAGCAACCATGGGAGAGCCACTTGATAAACAGTGACATCACAACTTGGAGCAACTCCAATGCTAATGTTTTTTATCCTACTTTAACAAATAATTGACGTAACAACTTAGAGTATCACCGACGCTAGTTTTTCCTTTTTATCCTACTTTATGCTTTGTTTAGTAGAGAGGAGTGAAAAAGAGTGAAAGTGCGATGAATGAAAAAAGATGAAAGATAGTAGTAAATATGGTTGTTTGATTGAGATGAAAGAGAGTGTAAAAGAGATAAAAGATTTGAATTAAAGTAGTTAGATAAGTAAGAAAAGAAAAAAACAAAATCAATGATTAAAGCAAATGTCCATTTTACCCCAACAAAAAACACGTTTCGGTAACTCTGAGAAGATTTTTTTTTATTTAAAATTAAAGGTATATATAATCAATTATGCAAATTGCATAATTGATTATATGCCTTGAGCAAACACCACCCAACAAACAATTTCTAATGTCATTGATACATAATCGATTATGAGTTTCACATAATCAATTATGGCACAAAAATTTCAACCTAAGACCATTATTTGATTATAAGTCTCGTGAGGGGTTTAAGGGACAATTTTAGCCAGTAACAAATTTGTGTGTACGAGCTGCCCTTTTCATTGTTTCTTTCATTCCCTTTCTTCTCTTTTTGAGATGAAAGTTAAAGTATATGGGTCCCACATATTTTTAAAAACTTTCAGCTGCCTTTCACATGTAACAAACATCCTTGCCCATACTCTTTCATTGCTTTTCAGCTATATACACTTTCACTGCTCTTTCATCCTTTTAAACCTCTTTTAAATCAAACACTACATTAATACACAAGGGACAATGACGATAGCAAGGTGAGTTGTACCATTGGGAGGAATGAGGTGGCAAAAAAAAAAACAAAAAAATGGGACTAATTTGATTTTCCTTTTATCCTACTTTAACACACAAGGGACGATAGCAAGGTGAGTTGTACCATTGGGAGGAATGAGGTGGCAAATATATGCAAGTACTAGTAGCTTAATAAATAGAATGTATAAGGAATCAAAACAAATCATATTGAAAATTGATAAGATGAGAATTATTCAATAAAAGCTCTTATTTATATAGCTGATTGGATTAATCATGTCTAACTAACTTTGTAAGTTGTAACTTCCTAACCGACTCACTATTAACCATTTCTAACTAACTTTGTAACTTCCTAACTGACTCACAAATTTTTTATAACCTCTATTAGAATGGGACTAGTTTGTGTGGAGAAATTGAAGAAATCAAAAGAAAGGAGGGGATGAAATATGATAAATCATGGTGGGACTCATTTAAAATTATAAACACGAGTTATATATAACTTCTTTGAATTGCATTATTGGAGATGTTCATAGATCCAACAATGATTTTCACCATCTAATTTATCATCCACTTCTCAAAGTTAAAAGTTTGTTGATAATTTTTTAATTAGGTTTTTGGGTTTTGGATCAACTAAGTTGCTTGTTTGGTTCCATGTCCCACATGCTATAATATGGGTGTAAGAGACTTAAAATTATAAAACTAATCCATATAACTTCTTGTGAAGGAAAAATAGTACATCATCCTTCTATACGTTATCACTTGCCTCACTAAAAACCTTGCCAAGAAAATCCAATGGGACAAGACCATGGCGAAGGGAAAAAGAGTGCAAAACGTATTTATTTTTCCCTCCTCATGCAGACAATCATCTTTAAGACGACGAAGTCCAATCTTGTGAGCTAGTTACTCAAAAGTCTTTCTTGGTAGTGACTTTGTAAAGAAATTTGCTAGATTCTCACACAACGAACTTGTTGAATATTTATATCACCATTATGGAGATCATGAGTGGAAAAAGAATTGGTAGAATATGCTTTATTCTATCTCCTTTAATATATCTTTCATTCAATTGAGTGGTACATGCAACATTGTCTTCAGATATGATCGTTGATGCCATTTTTCCTGAAGATAAATCACAAGTTTCTCACACATGTTGAATTACATATCTCAACCAAACACATTCGTGACTTGCCTTATATAATGCTAAAATTTCATTATGAGGATCTGACAAATAACGTACATCAGTATAACCAATTAAATCTAATTTGAAACATTTGAATAAAACAAGCCCATGTCCATAGTGGATGGAAATCGTCTGTCCCTAATTCTCTGTCTCCATCCATGTCCCACCAATGAAAAGGTGCCACGTCATTTAATGAAGACACATAAGTTTAACGAAAGTAAACGGTGTTACCCTATTTCTCTAACGTTACGTTGTAACACTTCTGAAGCAACTCTTCTATAGAGTGGTGTCACCACCGGCGAAGCAGCCATGCTGTTGTAACAACGACAATCTTGCCGTGGAAGAGAAGGGGAAAGAAGGAGATGTGTTCACGAGAAAGAAGAGAGAGACCCCGTTTCACCTTTTTGTTTATTCTTTTTCTCTCACTTTCGTTCTCAGTTGCAGATTTGTTGGTTGTTCTGGTGCGGTGGTGCATCACTCATGGCGAGTCTGGTGGATGGAGTTTTCAGGGTGTTGAGATGCATGGTCGTTTTGGTGTAGAGCAAAGCACAAATCTAATGCATTGACGGTGCGACATGAATTTATCTGATGCATTAACGATGCCATATGAATTTGGTGCTTGTCTTGATGCACCTTAATCCGATGGTACTGGGTGATGACTGATGGCATAATTGGTTCTGGCGTTTAGTGCGTGGGAGTAGAGGCAATCATGTTTATGGTTCAGTGTTGGTAACAATGGGAAACAAGGTACTCACAAATAAAAACGTCGTTTGCTTTCATCAAACCTGATGTGTCTTCATTAAATGACGTCGCACCTTTTCATTGGTGGGGCAGGGATGGAGACAGAGAATTGGAGACAGAGGATTTCCATCCGTCCATAGTACCCCTAAGATAACGAAGTATGTGCTTCACTCCATTCCAATGTCTTCGTGTAGGTGGAGAACTATATCTTGATAATAAATTAATCGCAAATGATATATTGTGTCGTGTATAATTAGCAAGATACAATACAATTGTGAGAAAATTTAATTAAATTAAAATAAATTAAAAGTTTGCGAAGGATAATTTGCCTTGCAAATCCCTTGCAAAATGTAGAATTAGACTATTGTAATTTAGCAAGGGACATTTTCCCTTGCAATTCCTTCAGTATTCGATTGTGAGAAAATTTAATTAAAGTATAAAATAAATTAATATTATTTAGATGATAACAAAATTTAGGAGATGAATTGAAATTATAAAATAAATTAAAGTATAACATAAATTTATATGTGTATCTATTAGTGATACCAAAATTTAAAAGTGAAGTAATTTCTTAAAAATAATTGTAAGCTTGAATTTAATGTATGTTATTTCTTAATTAATGCAACATTAATATTTGAGAAACTAAGATCTCATTTGAATTTACTTTAATTGTACTCGAAATTTAGAGGTCAAGTCCTATATTTCATTGAGTGGACCTACCAAAGGATAACAAGGGTACATGGTATTAAAATAGTCATCAATAAGAAATAGTGTTGTGGGCCTACCAAAGTCTATCAACAACAAAGTATATATTTCTTGGTGCTTGTTCTATATTGAGTGTTGAGTTGTAGAGAATATATTATTAGCATTAAGTTAGTTTCGAGTAGAGGATTCATTTAGATTTTAGTTTATTCGGATTCCAAAGTTGTGGTGGACCTTTTGTAACATCCCGAGCACTAACGAGGGCAAAGAGTGATTGTCGGTGCAAAAGAGAAGAGGGACACGTGAATTACTTAAAGGAATTAATTTGTACTACCTATACTAACAAGATGTATCTACTTTTCGATAGCCCATCTCTAAAGAATTTCACAATTAAGCGTGCTTGACTTGGAGTAATTTTGGGATGGGTGACATTTTAGGAAGTTTACCAGGAAGCGTTTGAGTGAGGACAAAGCACACTGAAAAGTTTCATGTTGGTTTGTGGGGACAGTCATTGATCCTAAAAGTAGTTGGGTATTACAAGTGGTATCAGAGCAGACCTCTCTCCTAGTATGGTGTGGTTCGATGATGAACCAAGAGGAAGCTGCTGGGCATGCAACATCTCGAGTACTGACGAGGGTGGGGAGTAGTGATTGCCGATGCGAAAAAGAATAGCCAATTCCTGTCAACGGAGACCTCATTGTTGTTTAAGAGCCAGAAGATGATAGATCTAAGGCAACTCACTATCGTGCTGGATTCGGAACACGAATGAGGGAGGGGAAGGAAGTGGCTGGGGGAGGAGCAGTATCGCTAATTTCGACAGAACAGGTAACGAGGAAAAGGGGGAAGAAATGGATGCAGGAGGAATAATCTCATGTGGTGGATGTAGGATATTACTTGAAACTTAGATGAATGTGCTAGCTAAGGGGGTTAACCAGGAGCATATAATTTGGGTAAGCATGGATTATATGTAAATAATTTTCACATTTTTGAAGTGACTCTTAATTTTGTTTAACCTTGAGGGCAAATTTGTCTGGGATTAGTTTTCGTGGAGATTTCTAATTGCTTTTTTTTTTGCACAAAAATATCTATTTAATTATTACAATTTTAATTATAATATAAATTTTATATTTAAATTATTTATTTATTAGAAATTTTATTTATATAAAATAATTCAGTGGTATAACAACAACAACAACAACAACAACAACAACAACAACAACAATAATAATAATAATAATAATAATAATAATAATAATAATAATAATAATAATACTAATAATAATAATAATAATATACATGATAATAATAATAATAATAAAATTAATTACAATTTTTTGAATTAGATTTTTTTTTAAAATAATGGCACACACTTCTTAATTTAAAATTTATATTATTTTTATATTAACTTAGTTTAAAATTATAAAATAATTTTGATATTTATCATTTAAATAGTTTAAAAATATATCATATATAAATATATAATATATGTATATTATGTATTATATTTAATATAAATAAATTATATTAATATTTATATTTATATTTTTATATAATAAATATTTATATGATTATTAATATGTGACTTTTAATTTTATTTGTAATAGCTTGAGGACAGATTTGCCTGGGATTAGTTTTCGTAGAGATTTCTAATTGTTTTTTTTCTCTCTCTCAAATACATCTATTTATTACAATTTTAATTATAATATAAATTTTATATTTAAATTTTATTTATATAAAATAATTCAGTGTTATAATAATAATAATAATAATAATAATAATAATAATAATAATAATAATAATAATAATAATAATAATAATAATAATAATAATAAAAGTAATTACAATGTTTTGAATTAGATTTTTTTTAAAACAATGGCACACACTTCTTAATTTAAAATTTATATCATTTTTATATTAACTTAATTTAAAAATATAAAATAATATTTGATATTTATTATTTAAATAGTTTAAAAATATATCATATATAAATATATAATATATTTATATTATATATTATATTTAATATATATAAATTATATTAATATTTTTATTTTTATATAATACATATTTATATGATTATTAATCTATCTATGTTTAATACCTATATGGGTAAATAAATATTTTGGTCCTCGAAAGTGTCAAGCGCTGATAATTTTGTCCATGAAAGATGAAAAAATTGAATTTAGTCCCCGAAAGTGAAAAAAGTGCGAAAAATTCATCCTCCCGTTAAAGTTAAAGGATGTGCCTACATGGCACTTATGGTGATGATGTGGCAGCTGACAGTTGCCATGTGTCATCCACGTGTCTAAAAGTTGACTTTTCACTTTAGTCTCTGAACTTAGCTGTCAAATTAGTCCTGAACTAATCATTTACTGACATTTTGGTCCCTGAACTTAACCATTTACTGACATTTTGGTCATTGAATTTAACCACGTACTGTCATTTTGATCCTTGAAAGCACTTTTGAATATTTAATTAAGTCTCACGCTGCATGTAAATTATTAGCATAGTCATCACCATATTCCCCCACTTCCATTTTTTATCTCTCATATTTTTCACCTTCCTCTTACCAATTATGTCATTTAAATTATACTATAAATATGAAACTAATTTATGAGTGATCACATAGCAGTAGTTAGCGGCTAAATCCAGGACATTGCTAACAAGATTCTATAAGGTTCCAATTTATGAGTGATCACATAGTAGTAGTTAGTGGTTATATCATGGGTATTAGAGGACTTAAGTGGACATGATCCTCTGGTGGCACGTGAAGCACGTGTCATTTTTCATTCTTTTGATAACGTTTGGAGTGAAGAGAGTGAAAAAATTTGAGGATGAAGGTGTAAGTGGGAGGGGTGGCATAGGATCCATGTGATCGTTTGGCACATGATCGACGATCAAAGTAAAGGATCAAACAGATCAGAAAATATAAACAACAAAAGTTGTGATTTTCATGAACTAATACTGCAAGGTATATATAGACATCAAAGAATTTTAAATGTAGTGGTTACTTGAGAGTGTTGAAAAAACTATTTGAAAATTTTTAATTGAATAAAATGTAACTTCTTGAAAAAGCTAGACAACATTTATTAAGAAAAAAATTAAATAGTTTTTTAAGATGTTTTTGTGTTATTTTCCTATTAGAATTGATATTTCAGTTGAATAAATGACGAACTTTGCATACAGAAGATGGAGGTGAAAGTCAAGATGAACTACAAAGTGTGGAAGAGGAAGGTGAAAAATATGAAGGATATGGAATGAAAGTAAGGAGATATGGTGATAACTATGCTAAAAATTTACATGGAGTGTGAGACTTAATGAAAAATTCAAAAGTACTTTCAGGGACCAAAATGACCGTACGTGGTTAAGTTCAGGGACCAAAATTAAGTGGTTAAGTTTAGGGCCAAAATGTCAGTAAGTGATTAAGTTCAGGGACTAAAATGACAGTAAGTTGTTAAGTTCAGAGACTAAAGTGAAAAGTCAACTTTTAGCCACGACATGTGGCAACTGTCAGCTGCCACGTCATCACCATAAGTGTCACGTAGGCATTTCCGTTAATGTTAACGGAGAAGAGTTAACGAGAGGACGAATTTGTGACACGTCATCACCATAAGTGTCACGTAGGCATTTCCGTTAATGTTAACGGAGAAGAGTTAACGAGAGGACGAATTTGTGACACTTTTTTCACTTTCGGGGACTAAATACAAATTTTTCATCTTTCAGGGACCAAATTGTCAGTGCTTGACACTTTCAAGGACCAAAATGACCATTTACCCATCTCCTTATATATATAAGTCTATATATGTGCTCTCATTGCTCCACTCTCCCCACTCTCTCTCACATTCACTCTCATTTGAATAATCTCCTCTCATGAAGTGGTGTAGTTCATTCTCCTAACATGCATATGGTTCTTCTACTATTCCTAAAATTTCTCTATCAATTTATGTAACTACCCACATTCACAATATTTCTATAACTACTTCCATACACTTCTTTATCTAATGCTATTTTTTTTAAAATATTTCTTTTATCAGTTTTTCTACCACTATTTTTTTAATTTTGAATATTTCTCTTTTTCATCAATAATTTCAAATTCTAAATTCAATTTACTCTTCAATTTTCAAATTCAATATTAAAAAAATTAAAGTTACATCGTTACATCTTCTCTTATTTTTTTAGAAAAAAAATTATAGTTTCTAATTTCTTTTATAATTATCCCTTTTTATAAAATTTCTTTTGATGTGCTATATAGTCTTTTTTTTTCTTCAAATTTTATAGTCTCTAATTTTTTTGGGATTTTTTAATATTTCTTTTTATCAAATTTTTAACTCTATTTTTTAATTATGAAGATTTCTCTCTTTCATCAATAATTTCAAATCCTTAATTCAATTTACTTTTCAATTTTTAAAGTTAATATTAAAAAAATTAAAGTTACATCTTCCCTTATCTTTTTTTTTTTAAAAAAAATTATAGTTTCTAATTTCTTTTATAATTATCTCTTTTCAAAAAATATTTTCTACATTTTTTTTTCAAATTTCTTTCTATTAACTATATAAATAAGGCGGTGAAAATTTGAATAAGCCCGTGTAATAAACGGGCTAAAACACTAGTATATATATATATATATATATATATATATATATATATATATATATATATATGATTATAATTGATAATAATTAATAATTAATAAAAGGCAAATGCTATCCAGTGCTAGCATTGGTTAAGAAACTAAAAAGAGAAAGGTTTTTGTTGGGATGCGCAAAATTGCGCTACCTATTTTTATGCTCTCCTATGATTTCTACAGTAAATACTTTCTCCTTTTAATTCTTAACGTTGAAATAGCATTTCAGAAGCGAGAACTCTCATTACACACTCGCAACCTTTGTTCTCTGCTAAGGTTCCGCTGTGCCGTCACCTGCATCCTCCGCACACACTGCTCCGCTGCGCCGCCACATGTGTCTGGTATGTTTCTGCTGTTAGAAAATAATAGTAGCAAAAGAAGCAGAAACGTAACGGTGAGAACACATTGATAGACAACTTTATTTTTTTCCGAATAAAAATTAGTGAATAACAAACAATAAAACAAACAAAGAGTAAAATAAATTCAGAAGATGAGTTTAGCGTAGCCTGGGTTGAAGCGCATTGTGCGCTATCCTTAGAGATAAAATGCCCCCACTGCACTGGTACTTGAATTTGGTGCGCTCCTCTCCCAAGATACGACAACCCGATAGATCAATCTAGTGCAGAGAAAGATCCCCGAACCAAAGAACACCGCTCCAAAAATATTTTAATAGCTGAAGAATTTGAAGGAAAAGAGAAAAGCTTTTTTTTTCTTTAAAGGTAGGAAAACTGGGCACATATTTTTACTACTATGCTATGTTACGTGTATCAGTGAGTGAGTTTCTCAATAGGTAGCAGCAATATTTATAGGAAAGGATCAGGAGTGCTGCCCATGAAAATAACCCAACGTGCAGCAACAATTAACGTTAACAAACAAACAAATCAAAACTACCTCAACGTGCAGTAAAGATTTTTAACGAATAAAAAGAATCTCCTCAACGTGCATGAGCAACGTTAAGAAATAAATCTGGTACAATAAAAATCTCCTTAACGTGCCAAAATGCTAGGCTTATAACGTTAGGAAAATAATTGACTAACTAAAAGGATTCCTTAAAAATAGGAATTGAAAAAGGTAGTGGAGTATTAGTTTTACGGAAAACAAAAAAGCTGAAAACATATATTATTTTAATCTTTAAAAAACAAAATGATTAAATATAATAATTTAAATTTAAATATTAAATTACAAAATAATTATTTACTAACATTCCCCCACTAATTTAAAATTTAAAGAACTAAAACAATATATAAAAAGAAAAAAAATTTAATGGAGCATAAGATACTGCATTTTTTAGTACAAGGAACCTTCCGGATTTGCGCCTTATACCTAGTGCATATGAACTTCCACCTGAGGAAAATGTAGTGGTTAGGTTGTCTTGAACCACATCCCTTTTAACCAGGCTTTAGAACACAACACGATACAATAAAGGTGTTCATTTGAGTTCTAATCAGTGGGTGTGCGTTACGACCTTGCTCATGTATCTTGTTTCGTGAGTGTCACTTAGAGAATTGCCCATATCTCGCAGTGGCGGCCCCACCACCACACTCACTAGGTGAACCCTCAAAGGGTGATTTGTGACCCACACCCCTACAACTACTGCCATCGGGTTCATTAAGAGGTATTTTAAATTAAACACAATAATATATATGAATATACCTCAACCTTATTATTGCCAAAATTTAGAGTACACCTCGCCATAGGAATGAGACATAAAAAATTTACAAAATAAATTGGTGTCCTTTAGTCAACAACAACTTCGTTGTTACCCATTGAACTCCATTCATGGGATTGCCATTCATTTGAAGTTGGGTGTCCATTGTTGCAACTAATTGATGGGCTTTGGTCCCATTCCCCTCGACGATTCAAGTACTTGTTGACGCATCAACCCTTTTGTGAGCGGATCCACAAGATTATTTTCTGACCTGACAAAGTCAAGAGAAATAACACCATGAAATATCAAATTTCTAATAGACTTATGTCTAACTTTCAAGTGTCTTCTTTTTTCATTAAAGTTCTTGCTAGCAACTTTAGCAATAGCAACTTGACTATCACAATGCATAGAGATAGGAGGTATAGGTTTATTAAGCATTGGCAAATCACATAAAAGATTTTTAAGAAATTCAGCTTCACTACTAGCAGTATCCAAGGCAATCATTTCAGCTTCCATAGTAGAGCAAGAAATAAGAGATTGTTTAGCAGATTTCCATGATACTGCACCTCCAGCTAAAGTAAAGACATAACCACTAGTTGATTTTGTTTCATCATAATCAAAAATCCAATTTGCATCACTAAACCCCTCAATAACAACAGGAAAACGTGTATAGTGAATGCCATAATTAATGGTTCCTTTTAGGTATCTAAATACCCTTTCTAATGCAGTCCAATGAGAATGATCAGGATTATGAGTATACCTTCCTAATCTACCAACTGCATATGCAATGTCAGGTCTAGAATAATTTGTCAAATGTAACAATGAACCAATAATTTGAGAATATTTAAGAGGAGATACACCTTCACCTGTATTTTTCTTTAACTTTGTAGTAGAATTAAAAGGTGTAGAAACATGTTTCACATCAAAATAATTAAACTTCTTTAATAATTTTTCAACATAATGTGATTCTGTCAAAACAATGCCATAATTATTTTTTATTAATTTAATACCCAAAATAACATTAACAGGACCAAGATCTTTCATTTCAAAGTTCTTAGATAAGAAAGATTTCACATCATTTATAACATGCAAATTACTACCAAATATCAAAATGTCATCCACGTAGAGACATAGAATAACACATGAATTATCATCAAATTGCTTCACATAAACACATTTATCACTATTATTAAATTGAAAACCATATGATAAAACAACTTGGTCAAATTTTTCATGCCATTGTTTTGGTGCTTGCTTCAAACCATACAAAGACTTAACAAGCTTACATACTTTATTTTCCATTCCAGGTTCTACAAAACCTTCAGGTTGATTCATATAAATTTCTTCTTCCAAGTCACCATTTAAAAAGGCAGTTTTTACATCCATTTGGTGAATTTCTAAATTAAAAACACAAGCAAGTGCAATCAAAACTCTAATAGTAGTAACTTTAGAAACAGGAGAATATGTATCAAAGAAATCTACACCTTCTACTTGCTTACAACCAATCAGAACAAGCCTTGCCTTAAATTTTTCTATAGATCCATTAGTTCTTAATTTTTTTTTTCCGAAAAACCCATTTACAACCTATACTTTTACAACCAAGGGGAAGATAAGTTAAAAACCAAGTTTTATTGCTTTTAAGAGAATTCATTTCTTCATTAATAGCTTCATTCCAAAAAGGTGCATCAATGGACCTCATTGCCTCATAATAAGTTTTGGGATCATCTTCAAGCAAGAAAGAACAAAAATCAGGACCAAAATCCTTAGCCTTTCTATATCTTTTACTCCTAGGTTCAAGTTCAACATCCTTATTAGCATTACTACTAGAAGGTAAAACAGAACTAGAAGCATCACAAACAGGTTTAGACAATTTATTTTTCAAAGGAAAAACATGTTCAAAGAAAACAACATCTCTAGATTTCATAATTGTTGATGAGAACCCCTTTACGGATCAATTATTCAGCATATCAATTGGGTGAAAATTTAAGGGAAAAATTTAGAAACAAAAGGAAAAAATGGATTAAGACAATAAATGGAAAGAACGACGCCACAATCCCTAAGGATTGATAAGTCGAGGAAGATTTGTCACTTTGAGTATGGAAATTCAAATATAAGAATCAATAGCAGTTCCTAAGAACCTAGATAGAAAGTTTCCTTTCACAAAAGCTCAAAGCTTATTTCCAAATGAGAGTCAAAACTGATTACAGAAGTAATAGTTGGCCTATTTATACTAAGAACCTAAAGGCTAACCAAGGCCCATTATTAGCTAAAGGCCCAAATAACTAAAAGGCCGAAATTAAAAATAAACATAATTGAAAACATAAAAAAAAACCCAACAGAGGTTTACATTAAGCCCAAATTACATAAAATCCTATTATAATATTTGGCTCCACATTAAGCTCCTCTTGTAGCTTTTCTCTCTTATTATTGAAGTACCTATTTACCCATCCTCACGGGTCAAAGACAAACCTAAAGAAAACATTAAGCAACACAAAAATGAAATAATTTTCTCCCTTGGATTTTGAAAGATTTAGCACTAATTCCACAGCCAAGTGAATCCAATGAAAATTATGAACAAGTAATGACATTTTCAAACCATGAACAAAAATTTTAGATTTATCCCTTTTATGCACAATCCATCTATCAAGATACTTGAGTGTACCATACATCTCAAAACTCAAAGACTTGGCACCATCTTCTAAAACAATATCATGCAAGCCAAAAGTAACATGCAATTCACAAGCATTTTGGATTAACACATAATACACATCAATTAAATCATAAGGTTTAGAGATGGTGTAAGCCAAAATTTTCTTCTCTCTATGGTTGCATGGGTCCTCATACGCCTCTACTTCTTCTCCAAATTGTTTTGCTCATTGATCCTTGATGTACAATTCTTCCCTAGGCATCAAAACAAAAGAATTTATATGATTAGTTGCACAAGAAGAATAAAATCCACAATCCAATTTAAGAGAAGAAATTAGAGTTTTGCATTTCCTCTTTGAGGACTCCTCTTCAATTTCTTTCAAAAGAGAATCTTCACAATCAAACAAAGAGTTACAATAAAAACAAGAGTAATCAGAGTTCTCTTTATCTTTTACTCTCTCTTTTTCAATTATTTCTCTTTCTCTCATCTCTTTTTCTTTTTCTTTTTCTCTCATCTCCTTTTCTTTTTCTCTCATTTCTTTCTCTTTTATTTCTTTTTCTTGTAACTCTTTTCTCTCTTGTTCTATTTTCCTTTTCAACTTAACTTGTTCCTCACTTGCTTCCTCATGTGAAAGTAATGCAAGTTTGACCTTGTGTCTTTCATGTACAAAAGAGATCTTATTGGACTTCTCATGGTGAGTTACATTTCTTTCAACTTGCCAAGGTTTGCCTAACAAGATATGACATGCTTCTATGGGAGCTACATCACACAACACAACATCTTTATATTTTCCAATGTTAAAAAGCTCACCAAAACTTGTTGGTCTACAACCAACTCACCTTCTTCACATGGCCATTTCAAGCAATAAGGTTTAGGGTGTGGGGGGGGTTTTAAGGTTAAGTTTGCTAACCAACCTAGTGCTAGACACATTAATACAACTACCCCCATCAATAATCAAAGAACACACATTTCCTAAAACCAAACATCTAGTTTGAAATATGTTCTTCTTTTGAATTTCATCTTCCCCAAAACCTCCATCACTTTCATGATAAGATGAAGAATACATTCCTACAAGAAAATGGTTAGCACAAATAATAGAATTATGGACCTCACCACACTTCTCACGTGTTTACACTCAAAGTCCACTCGTGTTTCTCTCTTTGAAGGCTTTTTTTATAATGTGCACACTTGTCTTTTTTCACTCAAACTCCTTTTAGTTCTTAAGAAGCACTCTCAATCACAAATCAAGAATTTGTATTCAAAGTGAAAGATGTAACAAATCTTAGCTCAACTTAAGAGGTCAAGAAAGGGAAATACTCTGAGACAAAACCAAAGAAATTTAAAAGACAAGTAATAAAAGCTAAAAGAAATGAAAGGATACTCAAAATAGAATACCAAGAAAAAACAAGACGAAAACTCAAGAATAAGAGCAATACAAAACAAGAATCCCAAAATAAGAGAATTTGACAACTGTAGAAAGACTTTCTTTTTTTTCAAATATCAATTTTTTTTCAGCTTTTTTTTCTGTTTTTTTTTTTTTTTTTTTTTACTTTTGCCCCTGAATATTTTTTTTTGAACCTTCAACTTTTTTTTCTCAAAAACACCCAAACTTACTAAAACTCAGATTTTATAGATCAAACCAAAAGGGTTTTGCCAAAAACTCTTAAGAATACCTCAAAAACACTATGAATGTTTTCCACAAATTCAAATTTCATAATTTCAATTTAAAAACCCAATCCCGAAAAACAGGTTCAGATTTGAACACACAACACTAAAGACACTTGGATGAACATCAAACAACACATAATACTTGAATTAAACAAGGCACGACTAACGAAACAAGCTGCCAATTGCACAAAGAAATTAACGTACAAAATGACGCACACAGGGCATGGCAATAACCGAATTCAACTTTGACACTACAGCAAGGAATGTGACGATTCAACAGCAGCCAACATAAAAGGCACATAAACACATGGCACAATTTAAATTAAAGCCACAAATTCAGAATTGACACAAAAAGGAAATGGGAGTTGACGCAAGGCACAAGAAAATTGACATTAAGCACCTGAATGATTTTTTTACGCAAATAGATTGGAATTTGAGGAATATTACTAATTGCAGCACCGCAGTTTCAATTGACACACCTCTACCAATTGCAATTAGACTAGGATCCACCGAAGCAAAATAGAATTGACACACAATTCAGCGCCAGCATGAAGTAATGACCAAGCTGCTCACGGATTCAAAGGCACCGCTTAGACTAGCAAGCAACACGGCTTCAACAGTACCACCAATTAGACAACACCAACTTGACGATCTGCCAGCAAACAAAAAGGCACGGCTCCAAATTGACGTGAAATTAAAGGCACCGAAGGATCAAGAATTTGATGCACCCCAATTTGACGAACACAGTATCAAAACTGACGAATCAAATTCGGATGCGCAATTTCAATCAAAAGCTGCCGAACCCTTACTCTGATAACCAAATGATGAGAACCCTTTTACCGATCAAAATTCAGCATCTCAATCGGGTGAAAAATTAGAAACAAAAGGGAAAAATGGATTGAGACAAGAAATGGAAAGAACGACGTCACAATCCCTAAAGAATTGATAAGTCGACAAAT
This sequence comes from Pueraria montana var. lobata, assembly GCA_026413185.1. Classification (NCBI taxonomy): domain Eukaryota; kingdom Viridiplantae; phylum Streptophyta; class Magnoliopsida; order Fabales; family Fabaceae; genus Pueraria; species Pueraria montana. The sequence continues at coordinate 39,052,739 of CM048656.1, forward strand.
ATTCGTCACTTTGAATATGGAAATTCTAATATAAGAATCGAGGATAGCATTTGGCCTATTTATACTATGAACCTAAAGGCTGACCAAGACCCATTATTAGTTAAAGACCCAAATAACTAAAAGGCCGAAATTAAAAATAAACATAATTGAAAACATAAAAAAAAACCAACAGAAGTTTACATTAAGCCCAAATTACATAAAATCTTATTCTAATATTTGGCTCTTCATTAAGCTCCTCATGTAGCTTTTTAGTCCTCTATTAATTGTATTATTGGAAATATCAGCAATTTTAGAATTAATGACTAAAAATCTATAAGTGGTACTATGCAAAGAATATCCAAGAAAGACACAATCAATTGTTTTAGGTCCAATTTTTCTTTTCTTATTAATAGGAACATTCACCTTTGCAAGACACCCCCACACTTTGAGATATTGCAAATTTGGTTTCCTTTTTTTCCATAATTCATAAGGGTTTTCTCTGAATTTTTATAGGGAATTCTGTTAAGAATATGACATGCAGTATAAAGAGCTTCACCCCATAAATTATCAAGCAAACCAGAACTAATAAGCATAACATTTATCATGTCTAGCAAAGTACGATTTTTTCTTTTAGTTGTACCATTAGATTGAGGAGCATAAGGTGGAGTAACTTCATGAATAATACCATGTGATTCAAAGAATTCACCCATTTCATTAGAAGCGTATTCCCCACCTCTATCAGAACGAAGGATTTTAATTTTCTTTTCTAATTGATTTTCTAACTCCGCTTTATATATTTTAAATCTATAAAACAACTCACTTTTATGAATAATTAAATACACATAACAATATTTTGAGAAGTCATCTATAAAAGTGACAAAATATCTTTTTTCACCACGAGTTAACACACCATTGCTATCACATATATCACTATAATAAGCTCAAGCAAACAAGTTTCTTTTTGTATAGAATTTTGAAAAGTTTTTCTAGGTTGTTTAGCTTGAACACAAACTTCACAATTCTGTTTCAATTCAATATAAGATTTAGGAATAAGATCAAGAGACATCCTTCGTCTAATAGAATTCAAGTTAAGATGTCCAAGTCTACCATGCCAAGAATCACAACATTCAACATTTGAAATAGATGAAGAAGGAATGCTAGAATTTTTATTAATAAAAGAGGACACGAGATTAAGCTTAAACAACCCATCGCAAATGTAACCTTTACCAACAAAAGAACCATGTTTAGAAATTACAACTCTATTAGACTCAAAAACAACCTTAAAACCTTGTTGGACTAACAAGGCAACACTAATCAAAATTTTTCTAATATCAGAAACATGAAAAACTTCACCTAAAATGAGACGGTTCCCATTCCTCACAACTCTAACTCTACTCGGCCTAGACCATGAACACGTGCTAAGCTCCTATTCCTCATGCTCACAGTACGTGTGCTACATTCCTGATATGAAAAGAATATTTTTTTATCAGCACACACATGAACATTAGCTCCAAAGTCAATCCACCAATCATTTGAGTTATAAATAATATTTAACTCTAGGCTAGTGACATGATACCTGTGAGATGGAGAATCAAAGCTAACATTAGCTGTAATAGCATTAGCCTGAGGCTAAGAAGATGACTTTTGACCAAAACTAGATGCATTCTCTTTAGGTTGACGACAACGTTGAAAACAATAGTTACCAAGATGGCTTGTTCTCCCACAAACAAAGCAAAATGACTCATTCCCCTGAATTTTACCCTTTGGCCTATTGTTGTTATTAAAAGCATTGTTTTTATTTGTAGAGAAGTGGGAGTTTTTACCAAACTTGTTTTTGTTAAAACCAGATTTTTTGAAGGACTTAGGCTTAGGCTTACTAGAATTCTCTCCTGAGCCTTAGCTTGAAAATGAGATTTTTGAAAAACCTTTTTGTGAAAGACGATGTTTATCTTCAATACGCAAGGAAATCAACAAATCATCCAAGGTAAAACTATCAGGTTTATGCTTTAGACTTCTAGCAAATTCAGACCAAGCAGGAGGCAACTCAGAAATCAAGAGACTAACAAGCAAAATGTCAGGCAAGATAATGTTCTTAATCTTTATGTCATAACTAATGTTCTCAAACTCATGAATTTGGTCTGAAAAAGATTTTCCGTCTTCCATTTGAAAATGAATAATTTTTTCACAAGAATATCGACGTAAACCTTTTTCAGCAAAACCATACTTGAGTTCAAGACCATTCCATAATTCAAAAGCAGTTTTAGTATGACAAAAGATTTTATAAACATTTCAGACAAAGCACTTAAAAAATGACCATGACACAAGATATCATTATCACTAGAGTTAACACCAGAAGAACCATCAGAAGACTTGTCATAAATTTTTTCAGAAACATCACTAGTATGATCAGAAGACTTCTCAGAACTTTTTTCAGATTTTCCATTAAGAATCACAGAAAACAAACCCAATTCAGTAAGCCAAAATTTCATTTGTTGTTGCCAGCAAAGGAAATTGTCACCGTTAAATTTTTCAGGCTTACTTGACAAAGATTTTAGAATATCCATGGCAGACATATTGCTACTAGAAAAGGAACAAACAAAGAACAAGAGGAAGAGTTTTTCTCTCTAGTATGTTTCCTCTTCTCCCTTTAGTTTGAATTGTTTGGTTCGTTTGGGTTCACGATTGTTTGAAATTGCTGAGATTGTTTCACCATTTATTCTACTCGACAGTTTTACTCTGCCTTTTAAGATTTTTATTAAAAGATAAAACCCCTTCATTCGACATGATAGATTAAAAGGGGCCGGTGATACTTGTTTTGTGTTATCCTAATTTCAATTGATCAGATTTTCATCGTTATTTTGATTTTATTAATTAGTGTACTCATTGTCATTTTTCAATTCTCATTTTGCCGTGAGTGTGGTGTGTTTTCCTTGACACGGATAGCATTATTATGTTAAGTTTTGTTTTGCTGGATGATTTGATTTCTTTATTATATTTTTCTTTTTCTGGCTGGGGCTGAACTCGAAGTCGCACTTTCCTGTTTGTCTGTTTGCTTGCCAAGGTATGTGCTCTAGCTAGAACAAAGAAGGGGTGCGAAAAAGGGTAGTAGAACAAAGAAAAGCGTACATTTTCTATATATATATATATATATATAAAAGTAAAGATATTTTAGAAATGGATGGATATGATTTTTTCTTATTTTTTCTACGGTGGGAAAGTAAAGATTTTTCCCACTGTGAGAAAGTTTTTTTTTGGCCCTTAGATATAATAGTTTTTAAATGGATGGATATGATTTTTTCTTATTTTTTCTTTTCTTTTATTCTTTTTCTCTTCTTCTTTCCCAATTTGTCCTTCTCTGTCATCGCCCAAGTGTCCAGAAGCCTCCATGGAATTACCAGCAAACTCCATCTTCATGTAACTACAAACCAACAAATCCCATCTCATCTTCGTGCACTAGCAAAACTAGTCACCAAACTAAGCAAACATTGTTGGAACATTTCAACAAACATATGGTGTCCACATAAGAAAAGGCAACACAAACCCATCACCAAGAACAAACACAAGCAAAAAAAAAATTACAGTACTAAAACAGATTCAGATTGAACCAACAACACATCAAGCTAGCCAAACAGCAGTGCCCCATTTCTCGCCGTGAACTCCTTTGCGCGCCGCCGCCTGAGGCGATTTCCGACGGCGGCTCTCCTCTTTCTCTTCCCCTATTGCTGTCTTTCTTCCTTTTGTCGTCGGCTTTCCAATGTCGCACATGGTGGTGACGCCGCTGCACGCCGTTCCTTTTCAGTGAGCGGGATGGATGACGAGCAAGAGAGGACGGGGAAGCTTCCCACGGTGGCTCTGGAAAGTGAAGGGATATTGAGAGAAATGGAAAATGAAGGAGGAGAGAGAAGGAGGGTTCCGGGACAAAATGGGAAAAGAGGGTGAGTAAAGGAAAAAAGAAAATAAAAATTAAAGAAAAATCTAAGCCATTCATTTTAAAGGTTATCACATCCAGCGGTTAGGAAAAACTTTCCCACAGTAAAAAAAATCTTTACTTTCCCACCGTAGAATTCGTCTGCCATGTACTCTAGCTAGAACAAAGAAGGGGTGCGAAAAAGGGTAGTAGAACAAAGAAAAGGGTACATTTTCTATATATATATATATATATATATATATATATATATATATATATATATATATATATATAAAAGTAAAGATATTTTAGAAATTTTAAAATATAAAAAAAGAGGATGTAATGAAAAAAAAAAAAGGTGCAAAAGAAAAGGATCAAGCATGAAATGCATGATTCCAAAATAAAAATACATAGGGGTTGCTATTTAATATTTATACTCCCGGTTTTTACTCTTCACATTTCTCAATTTCACCCCATCACCCCCACACCCTCATTTTCTTAATTTCACCCACACTACCTCTTCCTTGTCCTTTATGTGACTTTTCACATTCCTTCCCCTTCTCATTCCTTCTTCTGTAGCTCTTTTTCATTATTTTTTATGTGTTGCCGATTTGACGAAAACTAATTTATGTTATGTAGGAATATATGATAGAATTGGTTTTTTTGTGTATCTTGACAAGATACACTATAGAAGTAATTTAATTTTTTATCTTATGAAAACTACCTTTCATAAAATTTGCGAAAACTGAAAAAAAGACGCTCATCAGAGATGATGAGTGTGGGTGAAAAACGTAAGAAATTTGGAGAGGGTGTTGATGGAGATGAAAATGTGAGAGGGAGGAAAGGTTAAAGGTGAGATGGAATGGGGTGTGGTAGGATGGGGCTTTAGGGGAAGGGAAAAGGTGAGAGGGAAGGGGGATTGAAGAGAGGGAGAGAAATATGTTGGATCTTTCAAAGAAATCTAAAAAAATGGAGGTGTGAAGAGTAAAAAGAAGTGTGAGTAGCAATCACAAAATACATAAAGCCCCATCAACGTCGAATACTTTTGTTAAAGGGGAAATTCTTTTTGGTTACATGGAAATAAAAAACAATGAAAATTTTAGAAAATAGAAAGTCGGTAATTTAATTGTTTTTATTATTATTATTTTTGGTCTTTTTAAAGATATTTATTAGTAATTTAATTTTTAAATAGTCTCAAGTGTGGTTATTTCGGTCTTCCAATTTTTTTTTAAATTATTTTAGTTCCTTAATAATTTAAGTGCCATCGATTCACTTTTTTACTTTTGAAAATATTATCAAACTAGTCTTTACATTAAAATTGATGTGAATCTGACTTATAAATCGTCTTCTTGAAAATAGATAAAAGATAGAAAGAGGAACATGTCCTTAACCGCAACCTATTTGTAGAACCAACACTATAAAATTCTTAATCCAAGAATAAAGGAAAAGTTCTCACAAAGGATAAACATTCAATTTGATTAATATGCAAATTCTACTTTGCAAGCTTACAAGAAGTTTCTATTTATAAGCTAAACTAAGTAACTCTTGAAGTACAAGTAGTGAATTTCCATTAGGCATTAATTGTCCTCTAACAATTACTTCTCACAAAGAATTTATTTTCCACTAAGCTTCCCACTAAACATTTATTTCACACTAAGCTTCTCACTAAACATTTATTGCCCACTAAGCATTTATTTCCCACTAACCATCACAATGATTCATTAAGTCCCACTAACCATCACAATGGTTTAGGAAGCCGAAAAACATGAAAAATAAGAAAATGAGCTTCATTAAATTCAGCCCAAAAGCTAAGTAATCCACCCAAACAAATTCTATCCCACAAATGTATCTTGAATATTAAGTGTTGGGCTAATTTTACTCTCCAAATTTATGTTTTAAAGTTTGTTGAAATAATTCTCTTAAAAAAAAAGTTTGTTGAAATAATCTTCAAATAGATATGAGACAATTCTTGGATTGAGCTTTTATTTAGCTAAACCTTCTTTAGCTTGCATCTATATGATTAAGCTTTGAAAAGTCTTTTTGTTTTTTTTAGCTTTCACTTTTGTCAATGAGTCTTTCATCCATTGTAAAAAATATTTGAAATAATTGGACCTTGACATGTTCATATAAAAAAATTATCATGCTTTAGCTTGATAAAGAAAATATAATTTGATGAAACTTTGAACAATTCAAGGATGAAATTAATAATAAGAAATTTCAAAACATAAAGTAATGACAATTATATATTTGAAATAAGGTTTAAATACCTTTTTAGTCCTTGCAATTTAGTGTTTTTTTGTTTTTCGTCTTTGCAAATTTTATTTTTTGATTTTAGTCCTTACAAATTATGTTTATTTTATTTTTCATCTTTATAGCGATTTAGATAGCGTTTTTTTCACTGTTCAAAGCGTTATTTAAATCACTTTAAGGACGAAAAATAAAATAAACATAATTTACAAGAACTAAAACTATTTTTTTTTTTGCAAGGACGAAAAACGAAAAAGCACTAAATTGCAAGGACTAAAATAGTATTTAAGCCTTGAAATAATAACAAAATGAGGTCCGTTTCTTTTCAGTTTGAGACTATATTTCATTTAATTCCCTATTTTAAAAATTTATATAAAAAATATTAAAAATATTTTTTTATCTTAACTTTTTCTTACTTAAATTTTTAAAAACAAGAAATAAAATAAAAATAGAAAACTTTTCTTAAACCAATCAACCCCTTTTTTTTTATTATTATTATTATTAATTTTTATTTTGTTACTACACAGTGTCTACTGTCCAAGGCCCAACAACCCCTTTTACTATAATGCACCAAACTTGTACATATTACATTCACATGCTCTTCATGACAATGGGGGTCCAAAGGCGATTTTTTTTTTTTTGAATGTAGCTACCAAAATATACATAACGTAACCGTCCACTATTAATTTACCATCTCAATTCTCAAACGAAAAAGAAGTCCCAGATACGCAGCCACAGCCACGACACAAACACTGATCCCATCTTGTATCTCTTTCCAGATTCATCAATAACAATCACATTGCGGAGAATTGAAAAATGCCCACTCGCTGTGAAATATGCTGTGAGATCATGATAGCCATTTTACTCCCTCCAGTGGGAGTTTGCTTTCGCCATGGATGCTGCAGTGTACGTGTCCCTTTTCTTTATTACTAATTAATACTCACCGTATCAACATTATGCCATAGAGATTTTTTCTTTTGAAAATATATAGAGCCCATTTTATCGTGTTACTCTTAAAAAAAAAATTCAGGATCTATTAATCCTTTCTCTGCTTTTGATCTAGTTCCTGGAATTTTGTGCATCTAATTAAGTTTGGAAAAAGATAGACAGAAACTCCAAAACAGTAAAACAAACCTAATATCCGGTGATGTGTGACATAAAATTTTATTACTTAATATTTAATAAAAGAAAAAATCAAAATCGAAAGATTGTTTTATCAGGTGTCTTATGGGTGTTAGGTACTATGCAATGGTCTGTGTATTACTGCTTATTAATTTTAGCATCCCTGTACTATCTCTATTGTCATGTGTCTATTTCATACCAGAATGAACATTATGATGTAAATATTTTTTTTTGGTTAAATGATCTCCGACTCTTTATAGTTTTACAAAAATTTTAATTAGGTCTGATTTTTTTTCTTTTAATTGAATACTTGAGCTTTTATTTATTTATTTTAATTAGATTGTCTGTCTAATTGCTGTTATGAAAAATTAACCTTCTATAGAGCCAAACTCACAATTTAGTTTAATTAGATTGTTGCTTTTGAAGTGTGTTGTAAGCACAATTAATTTTTTTCTACAGAATGCAACCTTCTATAGAGTCAGACTCACAATTGCTCACAATTGAGTTGGGCTTACAATACACTCCAGAAGTATCAGTCCATTGTACTTCTAATTAGGTATCTACAATTAATTTTTCATAACGACAATTAGACGGGAGGATCAATTGAAAGTTTGGTAAAAATATGGGGATCTACAACATAATTAAACTTATTTTTTTTACTCTAGAAATAGATTTTAAATTTAATGAAAATATATTGAAAATGTAAATTGTTTTACACATGACATTTAATCATGAAATGTTATATAATTAGTAATTTATGACTTTTGTAATAATTACTTTTGAAGTAATACAATTAAATTTGAACTTGTGTTTACTCGTCTGATCCCACTAACATAGATCAATGGGGGAAAATTTGCTTTAAATGGGGTTGAGTTTAGGTTTTTCTCAGCTTGCGAAAGGAGGGTTGATATTTGGGGGTGTAACTCCTATCCTTGTTGTTGAACTTAGAGATGATAAAAGGTAGGGTTTGGAAGAGTAATATAGTATCCATTCTTATACTCACATTTGAAAAAAAAAAATACTTATACCTGGCCTTATACCTTTGTGATTAGTAACTTCAATACTCATTTTCGTACTTGTTGAATACCTATAGACTTATATCCGTATTCGCTACTCGAACTTAAGTGTAAAATCAATAAAAATATTTAATTGCAACAACTAAATTGAAAAGTCATTCTTACATCTTCCAAACATAACTATATAATATTAGGAACATAATCATTTAACATATTAATTCTTAAATGAAATGCTCTAATTCTTAAAGATTAAATCTAACAATAAAATTAAAGAATAACTATCTCATTGAATGGTAGTTGGTGAAGTTTTCTAGTGATTAGATCAAAATGAGAAGTGGGCAATGATTTGAGAGAACAATGGATGGGTAGCATAGTGACTTAAGACAAAGTTAGTTCTTCACAACGAGAGTAAGAGATTTAGATTTAAGAATATATTTTAATACTAAAAGTCATTGGCGCAAACAGTTCGACACTTGAATCCCTTAAATAAAGTTTAAGGTTTGATCTCTGACCTAAACATGGAGTTGCGACTTCAAAAAAGAATATTTTAATAATTAAATTAATATATATAAATGCCATCTTCCAAACATAACTATATAATATTAGGAACATAATCATTTAACATATTAATTCTTAAATGAAATGCTCTAATTCTTAAAGATTAAATCTAACAATAAAATTAAAGAATAACTATCTCATTGAATGGTAGTTGGTGAAGTTTTCTAGTGATTAGATCAAAATGAGAAGTGGGCAATGATTTGAGAGAACAATGGATGGGTAGCATAGTGACTTAAGACAAAGTTAGTTCTTCACAACGAGAGTAAGAGATTTAGATTTCAGAATATATTTTAATACTGAAAGTCATTTGCGCAAACAGTTCGACACTTGAATCCCTTAAATAAAGTTTAAGGTTTGATCTCCGACCTAAACATGGAGTTGCGACTTCAAAAAAGAATATTTTAATAATTAAATTAATATATATAAATGCGGGTATAGGTCAAGATGGTTAATGAGCCTATTTATTTAATTTTTAAATACTATTCTCAATAAAATAAGCAGTTTACTATTTTTTGTGTTTGTCTGAACTGCCTTTTATTTAAAAAAAATAGTTTTTTTCTTTTTTTTTTTATGAAGCAACTCTTATCTACTTCTTAAAAAAAAATCTTTTTAAAGTTTAAACAAACTGACTCATTATAGTACCATACTTGTCCCAATCCTCATTAAATTTTGATAAATCTTTGGCCTCGGCCTCGTTCCCATTGAACGAGAGGGTCTAAGTAGAAGTGTCATCTCTACCCTATTAATAGTTAAATAATTTAAATTATAATAATAATTAAATAAAAAGTTAAAGTTATACATTTAACTAACAATATATATTACTTCTTCATATTTTTATTTTGAAGTTCTTTGTGTATTTATTAATTTTTATATATTATTTGAGTTAAAATATAATTAATAACTTAATATATGATTTATTAATATAAGTAAATTAAAATTTTAGAAAATGTAGGGTAGGCTTCCCCAAAGTTGATAAAATCGAACGGGGATGAGATTGAGTTTAAAGTTTTCATCCCCGTCATTTATAAACCCACCCTTATACCTCTCCTGCCTTTTACAGGAAGGAGGATAGTCAAATTTGCCCTTGTCATCTTTAGTAATTTTTAATTAGTTGAAAGTCTAAAAAATCTTTCAGTTCACCCTCATAATATATTAAAATTAAATTAATACTACATTTTTATAAATTAATTTCTTTTTAAAATTTATTTATTTTTTAAAATTATAAAATATATATTTTTAGTCTTTAGCTGAGGGACTAAAAATATTTTGATTTTATTAAATTCTAATATTTCAACCCGTACATTGCTCGGGTCAAATCCAATAAATTTTATAATTATAATTATTCATTATAAAAGGTGAAAAATTATTCATATTATATAATTAAAGTAAACAAATATCAAATGACCTTGATAAAATTTAATAAATTTGTTTATATATAGAAGAACATTAAATATATTAATATATAATTATTGTCAACATAATAAATAAGAATAATTAAAATTCAATAATAATTTGAATTCTTGCTATTCTAGTTAATGATGACAATAAAGTATGAGAAATTTAAATAGTAACGATAGTTTATTATCTTTATAACATAAGAAAGGATAATGGTTTTTTTTTTTTTTGCTGAAGTAAGAAAAGATAATGATAAGCAATGTTTTTAAAACCAGACCGGTCATTGAACCGGTCAAGGCACTGGTTCAAAGTTCAATGGTTCAACCGTGATTGAACGTGGTCGAACCGGTATTAATAAAATAATAATAATTAAATAATTTATATAATAATATTAAATAAATATAATATCACATAACTTTAAAACATTAAAAACTAAATTAAAACCTAAAAAATCATTTTACAAGTTTTTAACATTCAAAAAATATATAAAAGTCTAATCAAATATACCATAATACTTAAGTTCAAATTTTAATAAAATACAATAATGTTTCATTAACAATAACAAGTTTACATTTAGAATAAACAAAAAAAAAAAGAAAAAATAATAAAATATAATATTATCAAAAATCAAGATATTAAAAAAATTTAAATAAATATAAATGAGCAAATTATATGTTTTACAAGAAAAAAATTAATAATAATTGATAAAATAATTTGTATCTATTTGAAATATTTATTAAATATGTGTTTTTATTTTTCTTTAAAATATTTTATATTAAATTTAAATTTTTCAAAGAAAAAAAAATATTGGTTCAAACCGGTTTTTTGCACCGGTTCTTGGCCGATTTTATACCTGTTTGACCGGTTCTGAAATTCTCCGGTTTTATGAAATAATTTGGACCGGTCACCAGACCAGTTCCTGGTTGAACCGGCCAGTCCGGTCAGATTTTGATAACATTGATGATAAGTCATTATCTCTAAGATATTAGGGATAGTTTATTCTGAAATCGGATATGAGAGAGCAAGATAGTTTAAAAAGTAAGAAATAAAAGAATTTAAATTATGATGCAAGTTACAAGAGATAATGATAATTAAAAGAGACGATGATAATTTATCCAAGAAATTAGAGAATTTCCTTGAAATCGGAAATGTGAAAGACAAATTAGTTTAAATCGGAAAAAGAGATGAAGTAATCAGATAATAGATGAAGGAATTTAAATCAGGAGTTATGAGAGGAAGAAAAGAAATCTTAGGAGAGAAGTTTTTGAGAACTAATAATATTTGCATAGGAGGGTGTAGTTAACCTTTGCTCAAGATGAGAGAATTTAAACGAAATTGAATGTGGATATGAGAGAGTTGAGAGGGTGAAACTGTGACAAGCTAAATAGCTATTTTAATTTAAAGCTACAGAGTATATGGATTAAAAATGAATAAAAACTAATGGAAGGATTAAGATTATATATAAATTTTCATATTTTCCAAAACATTTTCATTTTGTTATAGCAACTAGCAAGTGCACTAGAATTTCATACAACTTGATGGTGACAGACTGTGGTTATATTATTGCAGGTTGAGTTCCTCATCTGTTTGCTTCTGACTCTACTGGGGTATATTCCAGGAATAATTTATGCCCTCTATGCTATTGTCTTTATTGATCGTGATCAGTATTTTGATGAATGCAGGCGTCCCCTGTTTGCAGCATAACAGCATGATACCTATGCTATTTTCCCTTGTTTTTTTTTTACATCCTCTATGCTGTTGGTGATGTCATGTAACCAACTCTGAAATACTAGAATGGACACCACTTGAACTGTATTCTTATTGTGACTGAACTTGATCACTTTTTGATTTACAACATTTTATCTTGTAGCATGTTAGCTAGCTTGAACAGAAAGTGTTCCACTTTCGCACAATAATCTATTAATGTGATTGCTATTTGTATGGCTATATTTCAGTTACTTAAATAGTCAGGTTATAATCCATAGAGTTGGCGCAGTGGTGTAAGGTCCTGCTGTGTTCACATGTGGGAGAACGATTTATTTAGCATAATAATATGTGTTCGATTTCCTCTGTGTGCAAAATTTTTTTAGCCTAGCAGCAGCCATACACCGCAAGCGAGATTAGTCCCTGACTCAGTGGGTTGGGGGATACGTGGTCTTTGACCCATGACCAAAACAATGGTCAGGTTATGGTAAAATAATAATAATAATAATAATAATAATAATAATAATAATAAAACAATGGTCAGGTTTTTGTGATACTTGATAGCTTGCTCAATATGTTGAGTATAAGGATAACTACACAAATGAGTTTATATGTGCAATTTTTTATGCTATAAACTTGTACAATTTTAGGTGATCATGATTTTTCTGTGAACCTTTTAGTTTGTATCTCTTGGTTTTACACAGATCAAAGGGTTTATGGGTCCGTTGGAAGTGTTTCAGAGTTCGAACAGGAAAAATGAATACTTTCTTGTTTTCTTCCCATTTTTTATTACTGAAACAAACTTCATCAATGGCATCCCTTGATTAGGTAAATGTTACAAACCTTTACACGTGACCTTTTTCTACTCAATATTAATATTCCCTTGTTTGTCGCTGTTATCTATTATGTATCATATATCATTTTTAATTAGAGAAATTATTGTATGGTCTGACACTACTATAAGTCTATAGTTCTTTCTAATTTTCACATGACAAGTAACTAAATTTATTAATTTTTTTTCATAAATTAAAAAATTTGATTACATATCATATAAAGATTAACTCTTACCAGAGATACGTGATAGTTTTGAAGTATATAATAATTTCTTCCTTAATTAATGAGACTATATAGATAGCAATGATGAGCCTTGAAATTCTTTTTTCTTTACATTCCTGTCTCTTTCACTTTTTCTGTAATGGGAAGGGGATTGGGTGAACCTTATCATGACTTAGAATTATGTAAATAAAATATGCAATCAGTTGAAGAACCTAATTACTTACAAATTTTAGAAGATCCAAGACTCTTTCTCAATCTCATTAGTTAATGTGCTCTTGAATATTTTGTTCTCTTCGAGTCTTAACCTAGATTTGATTATCTTCAACAACTCAAATCAGGTTCCTTCAGGTGAAACATGAATTTTAACATGAAACATTATGTCGACTGTTACATTTGCTTACACTGCTGTATCCTACCTAAGCCTATCCGTATAAAAAACAAAAACGCAATGGCTACATTGTCGTGAACAGGGTTAATTGCCGTATTATTTATTGCCGAAGAAAATTGGCCATTCATTCCTAGTGGGTTCAGAGCAAAGTTAAAAACTTTGCTGAGGATTCTGTCATTCCAACAGAAAGTTTAAATTTGAACGTGTCTAATGAGCAACTTGTAGCGATGGCACATCGAATGGTTCAATTTTATGTAAAGGAAAAAACTTAAATACAGTACTATAGGTATTGTTGGTGCTCTTCTCTAATTAGAGTTAGAGTTTTACATCGATAATACGATACGTGATGATATTTAATGAAATCTGTCACTACATAGATTATCAAGGTGAAAATCCAATTCTAATTGGAGAACAACACTAACAATACCTATGATATTGTATCTAAGTTTTGTCCTTATGTAAATGAAAATTATCCAAAGTTGTTATAATGAGTAGCCTTGTAGGCTAGTTAAACCGCTCTATTTCGCATGGCAACAAGTATCATAGTTAAAATGTTGACACAAGCAGGCATTCCGGGGCATAAAGTCCAATACAATATGATCTCATCAACCCCCAGATAAGTTACAATAGAACAAGTGCATTTGGAAAAGGGCACTCACTTTTGCAGATTATTTCATATAACCTATTTCACTCAGTTTATCCACCCAGTGTTTCTCCACCAGGCATTAGAGTGACCATGTTAACAATTGAAAGAAAAATTCAAATTAAAGGCAGCAATATCCTACTCTCTCTCATGAGCCATAAGAAGTGGAAAGTGCATTCAGTTATGCCAGATTTTGTCATCCTAATGCTATTTCTGCACTCCAAATTTTTATACGACCTTTTAGCTGGAATAAGCATGGTGTGTTTAATTTACTTCATAAACAATAATTTCTGCAATATTGAAAGATCTTTTAGATGGTTCTATACAACAACTACTACCAAGCACGTGGATTAACTAGTATGCGGTTGTTCTAGTATAATCAGTATTATTGAGTTGGAGCGAAAATTTTGCTGTTTATAACGAATTAGCGATCCTTCTCAATTTGAACAAGATTGTTTATCATAAAAGATACATATGGTTTCAAACAAAAAATACACGATTCTATACAATTGAACACAAAAAAGCAACGCTTCTAAATGATATAAAAAAGAAGATATTTTTGTAATTATTTGTAAAATAAAAAATATTTATTCAAACAGATCCTTTAAGTTCTTGGAATTTTGTGGTGTGCTAACATCATTCGTTCAAGTTGGCCCAAATTAAAGAAATTATCAAAATTTTACACCCCCAAGCCTGTCTCAGGTAATAAATTGTCTCGTGTTCATATTCCCTTCCTCCACATTTTTGTAACCTCTAACTAAAAAGAAGTGCCAGAGCACTAAATTAGTCATCGAAGGTTATATAAATCTTGCATGCTGCAAGAGCTATACATCCCAAAAGCTAGCCATTGAGGTGGACGTGGATGCACTCAAAGGGCGGAACATATCATACAAACTTCACATCTGATTGGAAGGCTCAAATATGACTTGCAAACAAATGAATACTTAATTGGAATGTCATTGAGATGAGTTGTGATTAAGAATTTTTTTAGCTCAGGACACTTTATTCAGATTACTAGCAAGCTCTGTCTTGAACATAGTTATTAGTTATCAATCTCAGATAGTGGCATTGGGGATAGAATGATCGCTACTTTAATTAATAGTACTATGAGTTATCAAAATTTATGATCTATTCATAATTAATAGTATTATAAAAAATGTCCATTAGTTGTTACTTGTCAGCTGTTTTGTGTTTTAGTTTTTTTTTTTTTTTTTATCGCTTTCTTGATTTTCTCTTTCCACTGGGATTGTACCAATTTTGAACGTGTAAAGTACGCGAAGGAGGAAAATAGAAGTGGGTTGCCGGAAAATGGAGGCCCATGTGGGGAGTTAATGGTCGCTGAAAGCAAAGGCTGGGTGGGTCACACACACGCACAGGAGAGAGGATATTAGGAGGAAAAAATAACTTGAGGGTATTTTTCCCGTTTGGAAGATGATGCACTATTAAAATCCTCAAAATACCCTTATTAACAATCACAAGATAAGGGCATTTTAGGGATTTCATTCAAACTTTGGAGTTGCGTCCGCTCCACTGTCACGGTTGCGCCTGCTATTCCACTAGGATGGCGGCCACACCACTAAACCGAGACGCTATATGGTCTTGAATAGTTGTTGACTAAGTGATGTCTTGATATGATGAAACGATGCAAGTATTGACCCAATTAGATATTCAACTTAAACAATGAGAGCATCGTTACATTAATTTTTTACCCATCTTTAGATTTTGTTAGATGTTTGCAGGGAACTTTTAAATAACAAGATGTTGATGTGGTACGGTAAAACTTTATTTTCTTTAATTTCAATTTTCACACACAATTGCATCATCAAGCATTCAAAAACTACATGTATATGATCTTATACCCACAAATCCTCTAAGAGGAGACTTACTAAACAAAGCCAACCAGGGAACATTTTACAATACACAAACTAAGAAGAGAAGGAACATCTGCGTGAATGATACAAATCCAAAGTATTAGTCCTTGACTTTCGATCGAGGGATACCCGATTTAACAAAAAAAAAAAAAAAGTTAGGATACTAACACATCATGTAATTAAGCATCACTTGTTGTGCCTTCATTGTAAATAAGTTGAAGCTTTGGAATTCAAAACAGGTAACCAACCAGAAGAATTACGGGAATGAACAAGGATGAAGATTTGATCGAATAGGTGCTTGCACTATTCTTCCCTTTATGATCCTTTACGTTGTTCCCTCCACCATTTGTCTTTGATTTCTGTGACACCTTTGTGTGTTGGACAACATGCAATCCTAGATTTGTTCTTTCAGTGTTTGGTTTGCTTGATTCCATGATCATACCGTACATGGCTGCATAAAAAATTGTCAAAATATTTTTGTCCCATTTGAAATTTATTTTTTATACAAGAAATCCGACAAAAGGAAAGGCAGGACAAGAAAATTAAATAGCACAGAAAAAGCAAAAAAAAAGAAAATGTTACATTTGGTTTCCTTTTGTTGCCTGGTGGAAGTCCCAAGATCTTGAATTTTTGTTATAGATGTGCTTCCAGTGGCTGAAAACATGAGGATGTTGATCAATAAAAAGAACCAAAAAAGTAGTGTTTTGGTCATATTTTCAATTTGTTTTGAAGATCAGTAGGGAGAGTAAAGTTGCTTGTGGAGAGGTACTCGAATTAGTAGAAAATTTCATTATTTATAAAGATTTTCTTTCTGATGAGTAAAGATGGTTCTTGTTACTAGTTAGTGAATTTAAAATTACTAAAATGCCTGATTTTTTTTAACGGGAATATTTTTGTGCGGTGCACATGCTTGCATTATTGATTAATCTTACTTTGGCAAAAGTATCATATCTTCTTTGAGCTTAATCCAGCAAGCATTGTTTCCGTTAAAAGGGAATATAACATGATGACAGAAAGTAAACGAACCTAGACATTTGTCCAGGAAAAAAAAAAAAAAAGAGAGCGTATATATTCTCGTAACCGAAACACGAAACGAACATATTCCTGTGATAAGAAGAGAAAAGAACATGTTCTTTTGGTGTGTTTGGATCGGTTGTGACAAATTTGATTTTACATAATTGATTATAATTAAAATTGATTATGAGATAACGTACTTTTTGTTTGGATAATAAATATCAGAAAAATATTTTTTTTAAGAGAATATTGTTTGAATCAAAATTGATTTTGAAAGTATAATGATCAAAATGAGTTTTAATGTGAATGTACACTTTTAAAATCAATTTGATGTGAGGGTAAATTAGTTAAAATCCAACTAAAATTGATTTTGATAGAAGTAGAAGTTACTCCTACATGTTTCAACTCCACAATAATTTTTTTTTATCAAAATTAATTCTAGATTATCAAACATGCAACTTTTTTTTATTTTTTATTTTTTATCAAAATCAGGTTTGAGCAATCTCATTATGCTTTATCATAATTTTAAAGGCAATTCAAACACAAATATTTTTCCCATAGATTGGGGACGACGTCTAGCATGCGCCGCAAGTGTGTCATGTAACGCACTGTGCGAAACTTTTTAACACCGTTGGATATTGCAACAAATTAAGTAACGGTGGAGATGATTTAGGTGTACCGTGGTCATAAAGTACTGAAGAACATTTTTTTTAATGGATAATATTGGTAGATGGCAAACATGATTCTTTTTTCGTGGATATGATGATTTGGTACGATCGAGAACGGGTCTCTATATTTTCGCAACGCTCCAGTTTGTTGTACGATTTAAACTTTACCACCGCATATAAATCTCCAAAATCGTTTATGAAGGATTTGGCATACAGAAAATGCAACAAGTTCATCTTGAGAAAACACAAATGTCGATTATCTCAATCATTATACGTTAATCTCTTCTTGATCAGATGTGTCTATATTTAGTGTTTAATCATGTCTCAAACAAGATTATCATAAAGAAAGATATATATAAAAAACCAAAAAATATGGTTAACATTTATAGTTTTTAGGAACTGAATTATGATATTTATTTGGGTTAGTTATGTTTTAGTCTCTAATTTTTTTGTAAATTTCACTTTTAGTACTTAAACAAAGTTTTTAGTGTTTTGGTCTCTATATTTTTCTTCTATTATCAGATTTAGTCATGTTATCAAGTAATAGCGTTAACTAATGATGTAATAGTCACATTGGCAGTTTAATAACCTGACACATCTAGGGGTGGAAATAGGTCGAGCCAAGCTAGGCTTTGCTAGACCTGAGCCTAACCTGTTTACCCTTCAAAGGATTTTTTAAGGGCCTGGGTCTGGCCTACATAAAAGCCTAACCTGGGCTACAAGCCCCTTTAAGGGGCTTAGTTTGCGATAATTTAACATCAAGATAGAGGTAAAAATATGTATGTCAAGATTTATAAGAATCAAATCTAACATATTTAAACATATTTTTAAGGTTTAATATAACATTCATGATAACTTATTTAAAAATATATTTTGAAACAAGACAAATTTATTTTTCAATAAACTTAATTATAAGCTATAGTTTGATTCTTTTTGTAGATCAACATGATTATCATTTAAAAAGATAAATACATGTAAGATTTTAATGTATCATAACAAATTTAATATAATAATAACACTAACAATGAATATTTATTTATGATTTTTTAAATAGGCTAGCCTATTAGGCCTAAAAGGCTTTTTGAATTGCCTAAGGCCTGGCCTGTTTAACTAAATATGCTTACCTAAGAGCCTTGGCCTGACTTATTTTCTGAAAAGGCCTGACCTGCCCTGGACCTGATGTAGGCTAGGCCATAGACTCTTGTCGAGCGGCCTGACTTATTTCCACCCCAGCCACGTCATTGAGGAGTTTGACACGGGCAATGTAACACCTTAAATCTCAAAGGTTAATGATATTACTACATTATTTATTTATTATAATTAATGACCATTTTGTGAGGATTTTTTTTGGTAACCACCATAATTAGGACATTTGGATTCTCGGTGGGACCCCGAGGTATCCCCATAAGCTTCGACCCTTTGGGCGGACTATGGAACTAATATTCAGTCCGAGACTTAGTCACATTTAAAGCTCATTACTCCTTCTCAAAGAATTTTTTTATATGCAATATATCATTAAACAAAACAATACTCACATAGGAAATATAATTGTCTATATAGGATCATAAACGGACTTAAATTTACGGTCTGTCTGCTTTGCGTAGCTTGTAATTAAACGACTGGCCCGCGGGCTTTAGCTAAATTGCAAGAACCTCGTATCAGAGAACTATATTTGCGAGATAACTAAGGATTATATTTTTCGAAAAATTTACTCGAAAAATCTAAATGAATCACACAGATTGTACACGCATAGGAATATGAAATTGTTTCCCTTCAAAAAAAAAAAAAAAGAAGGAATATGAAATTGTTGCAACAGAGATTTCAATATGACAATACAAATTAATTAGGAATTAATCCATGAAATTGATGCAAGCAACTTAAAAAATGGATGCACCAATCAACGTGAAATAGATCTAGCAACTTGAGAAAATTCCCTGTTCCTGTCTGAGAGTACTGGAGTCTTCAGCTGATGTTCTTTATTCCTAGGCCTGTTGTATTCGTCCGAAAGATGGGGGGTACCTGAAAAAGGCACTCCAACGCTCAAGTCAGATTTCGGCCCAGAGCATTTAATGTATCTAATAAATGAGGATTCCAGTCTACCCTACCTTGGGGGCGTATCCCCATTTTATACTTATCCTATTGGACCTGGGCCCTCATGGGCCCTGACCTCTTCCTGATCATGGGGCCGTGGTAATTAAGGTTGCTTAATTACTTTCTAACCTTAAGTTTATGTTGTCATGAACCGCCTAATGACACTTTATACTATTACTGGTGTTCGGCCCTAGTGGTGCCGAATACTACTCTTAGACTTTTTGGGTGTTAACGGGTCGATAGTGTTCGGCTATATAGTTGCCGAACACTGCCGTTTGCCAACCGAACCGGGCTGTGTTGGAGGGGGTTCGGCTATACTATAGACGCCGAACACTTACCTGTTTGCGAGGGTGGGCCGAGTTGTGTTGGAGGGTATTCGGCTACATGCTTGCCGAATACCCCACCAGTACACATGCCCCCCAGCCTCAAGTGAGAAGGGGTAACGAAGAGGCTTTGTATTGGGATTGACGTCTCGTTGTCGTGTCGTTTGAACTTACTGCCATTTATGGCAGAAAAAAGCCGTTGGGTTTGGCGGGGATCGAAGTGTTGCATTTTGTAGGCCGTTAGATCTTAGTGGATCTAACGGCTGACAGTGTTCAGATGTTTCTGGATCGTTATGGGCCTGGGCCCTATAAATAGGGTGAAGGATGTCGTCTTCGCACCCGTATTTACGATTTACCAAAATCTTCTTATTTTGCTCTCGGCCGAATAGTTACTTCTAGCTTCACTCTTCTCGTCTTAACCAAGGTACGAGAGTTCGGCTATTTCTTTTTCTTTCCATTATCATGAGTTCGGCTGGCCGTGAGCTTTCTTGGGGCACCGAGGTATTTGACATTCCTTCCTCTTCCTCGGTTAGTGGGGATTCTAGTGAGGGGTCTTCGACTGCCTCGTCTTCGTCCTCGTCTTTCTCTTCTTCCTCTTCGGCGTCCCCCTCTTCGTCCCCTGTCCGAGAGGGGGTGGGTGAGAGTGTCATGGGCCCTTCGGTCCCTTCGGCCTCTTCGGCAGGGGAGGCATCTGGTACAAAACCGAAGCGTAAACCCCGGGTTATTCGAGGGAAAGGGAATTTCCGCCGATTACCCTAGAAGGGTATACCTGGGTCGACGGGGAGGTTGGGGCCTATTGGTCTCGATATGATGATAAACGTAGTGTGTCGAATTTTGTAAATTATGTAGATGTGTCTTCTATTGTCGAAGATGAGTTTTGTCCTATAGGGTTACAATGTTGTCGGCGAGAGCCGAATCCTGAATTTGTTTTTATGGTGAAGGGTGAGTCGAAAAGGGACTTCTTTTACATGTATGATTGTGTATTTCGTGACCTACATGTAAAGGTTCCTTTTGACGACTTCACAATGAGGGTGCTCCGGGTTTTAAACGTGGCACCCTCGCAGTTGCACCCAAATGGGTGGGCTGCTATCCAAGCCTTCCGTGCTCTCTGCATTTTTAATTTTATAGAGCCTTCGGTGAGTGTGTTTTTGTATTATTTTTGTACTCGGCCCAAAGATGGTTTGTGGGTTTCCTTAATAAGGAAGCCGAAGAGGCCTCTCTTCCGCTCCTTTACTACCTCTTACAAAAATTTCAAAATCGGCTTCTTTAAGGTAGTTGTTAGGCCGAACATAGGGACTAACCATCTTTTCGACATGAATGGGAAGTCCCTGTTTCCATTCTATTGGGAGCGAAACCCTCGGCGTTATGACAAGTTTCCGAAATCCATGACGACCGAAATAGAACGCGAGGATCTCCTCTTTCTTGAGTCTCTTCCCCGAAAGCTCCCAGCTAGGCAGCTTGTGGCTTTGTTAAATTCTTTCTCTGTTTTAGCCGACATGTGTGGTAAGACTTTGGTTCTTTCTTCTGGTGTTTCAATGTTTAGACCTTGTCAATGACTGAGTGTTTTGTGGAGGTATCATGGCTGATGTTGGAGGAGATGTCCTTTCCTTCCGGAATGCTCGGAAGAACCGGGCCCAGGCTGCGGGGAACAAGTCTGGTGTTGCTTCAGTGCCCCCCGTTCCCAGGCAACCGACCCCTCGGGCGACCCCAGTGGATACCGTACCCCCTCCGGCGGGAGAAAAGAGAAGTAAGGACAAAGATCACAAGAAAAGGCACAGAAGCCGTGAGGCTTCGGAAGAGGAAAGGGCTAAAAAGCTGAAGCAAAAGACCTTGGATTTTCCGGCTTCGGTGTCTTTGTCTTCAATTAATGCCTTGACTGCCGAGGGCTTTTTTGCCAAAGATTTTAGGCCGAAGAAGATGGTGAGTGCCAGTGACATCTCGGATACTGGGAAGGCCATCTTAAACAAAGCCGATGCTGCTGCCAACTGGTCGGCTTACTGCGAGTTTCAGGCAAGGGCTTCGGCCCTTGCATACCATATGTTCGCAAATCCTCTTAGGGAGACCGAGAAGCTGAAGAAAAGTTTGGAGGAGGCCCAGGTGTCCAACAAACAGGTGTTGGAGGCAAACATGGTTTTGGCCGACGAGAACGGGCGACTGAAGGAGGAGGTTAAGGACCTTTCGGCCAATGTTAATGATTTAAATACTAAGGTAATAATGGCCGAGAAGGATTCCAAGCTTTAGTCGGATGAGATCGAGCGGCTGAGAGCGCTGCTGGCCGAAGCCCGGGAAGAGCGGGACGCGGAGCGGACTGCCAAGGAGAGGATTCTTGCTTCGGCTGAAGATAAAATTTTGGCCGAACACGAGGCTGGTTTTCTCCATGGCTTGCGGCAAATAATGAATTATTATAATGTGCGCGACCGTAGTATTTTTGACATGGAGAAGGATGTTTATCAAGGGCAGCTAATGCCTATTGATGATATTCCGGAGGATGCTACTTTGGAGAATCCTCTTCATGCTTCGGCCGTTGAAGGCAGCGTGGACCCCGGGGCCAATGAAGATGGGGGGAGGATGATGCTGTTGATGTCGAGGTTCAGGAGGACCCGACAGAATGAAATGTTTGTGGGGTTAGGGCGTTATAGCCTTTTTTTTGTTTTTGTTTTAAAGAACACTTGTAAATGATTCTACCCATTTTTTGGTGATTAATGAAATATATGTTTATCCTTTCGGTGTTTACTTCTCTAGTTGGATTAATTTTGCACTCTTACTCTTATCCGATTACCTTGTGATAGTTACGTTTTTTATTTAAGTAAGATACAGTTGTATGTGTTCTTCGGGAGAGCCCCTACGAGTGACGCGTCGTCCTTTGTTATCCTCTGCATCTATCGAAATTCTTCATAATAAAAAGGTTGTGAGGATCCGAATGGTGCATCATTGGCCGAGTAGGAGTACTCAGGAGGGAAATCATTTTCAAAAAGATCCGAATGGTGCATCCTTAGCCGAGTAGGAGTACTCGGGAGGGAAACCATTTTAAAGAAGATCCGGATGGTGCATCCTTAGCCGAGTAGGAATACTCGGGAGGGAAACCATTTTGAATAAGATCCGAATGGTGCATCCTTAGCCGAGTAGGAGTACCCGGGAGGGAAACCATTTTAAAGAAGATCCGGATGGTGCATCCTTAGCCGAGTAGGAATACTCGGGAGGGAAACCATTTTGAATAAGATCCGAATGGTGCATCCTTAGCCGAGTAGAAATACTCGGGAGGGAAACCATTTTGAATAAGATTCGAATGGTGCATCCTTAGCCGAGTAGGAATACTCGGGAGGGAAACCATTTTGAAGAAGATCCGAATGGTGCATCCTTAACCGAGTAGGAATACTCAGGAGGAAAACTATTCTGAAGATCCGAGTGGCGCATCCTTAGCCGAGTAGGAGTACTCGGGAGGGAAACCATTTTGAAGAAGATCCGGATGGTGCATCCTTAGCCGAGTAGGAATACTCGGGAGGAAAACCATTTTGAAGAAGATCCGAATGGTGCATCCTTAGCCGAGTAGGAATACTCGGGAGGAAAACCATTTTGAAGAAGATCCGAATGGTGCATCCTTAACCGAGTAGGAATACTCGGGAGGGAAACCATTTTGAAGATCCGAGTGGTGATATTATGCTGCATATAAACAATGATAGCGAAGCATAGGGCGTTCTATTAAAATTCATTTGAGGTGTACCTCATTAAAACCTTATCGGAAAAAACCTTTCACGTTCTTGTAGGGATAAAAAACCGAATAAGGGAAAAGAGTACAACACCCGAATACATAATGAAAAGACACATTTAACTGAAGTAATATTTGAGGTGAGTGGAATTCCAGGTTCTCGGTATTGCTCTTCCTAATAGCTCTTCCAACTTGTAAGCCCCATTGTTGAGATTTTGTCAAATTCTGAATGGGCCGTCCTAATTGGCTGCTAGTTTTCCTTCCTTGGAGTCTCTTTGGGCGTCACCTTGCATCCTTAGGACCAGGTCTCCTTCTTTAAAGTCTCGCGGCTTCAGCTTTGAGTTGAATCTCCGGGCATTCTTTGTCTGCATGCTTCGGCATTGAGGCGTGCTCGGTCGCGTACCTCTTCAACCAAGTCTAGTTCGCATCTCATGGAGCTTTCATTTTCGGGAGTCTCGATGTTTTGTCTTCGGAAAGAGGGTTCTCCTACTTCAACCGGGATCATTGCTTCGGTCCCATAAACCATTCTGAAGGGTGTTTCTCTGATGGTTGATTGTGGGGTACATCTATATGCCCACAATATTTCGGGTATCTCCTCGGCCCATGTCCCTTTGGCTGCTCCTAACCTTCTCTTCAACTCTCCCAAGATGACTTTGTTTGCGGCCTCTGCCTGTCCGTTCGTTTGGGGATGTTCTACCGATGTCACTTTATGCTTTATTCCCAATCCTTTGAGAAAAGTGTTCAATTTCTTATCCGTGAATTGTAGACCGTTGTCGGTGACGATTGCATACGGAATGTCGAATCGAGTGATGACATTTTTCCACAAAAATTTCTGTACGTTCTGAGCCGAAATGATCGCCAAGGTCTCGACCTCTATCCATTTTGTGAAGTAGTCGACAGCTACTATCAAGAACTTGCACTGCCCTTTGGCTATAGGAAAAGGACCCAAGATGTCGGCTCCCCATACAGCGAAAGGCCAAGGTGACGAAATGGAGTGCAGTTCGTCCGCTGGTTGGTGGATAAGGTTGGCATGTTTTTGGCACTGGCTACACCTTTTGACGTATTCTGCGCAGTCAGTTTTAAGGGTCGGCCAGTAATATCCTGCTCGCAAAACCCGAGTTGCCATCGTTCGTGCATCCGAGTGCATGTCACAGATTCCTTCGTGCAGCTCCTTCATCACGTATTCTGCCTGATCTTTCTCTAGACACTTTAATAGGGGTGTGGAAAATCCCCTTCTGTACAACTCTCCGGCGATCACAATGTATCTTGCAGCATTGAGTCGCAACCTTTTGGCCTTTTCCTTATCCTCCGGAAGGGACCCCTGTGCCAAATATTGTTGTATTTCGGTTGTCCAAGTATTTCTGGTTGTCGAAAGTTGCATGCATTCCTCGACAGTTACACTTGGTTCCGACAACGTCTCCTGGATAAATGTTCTCAACTGTCCGGGTTTCTGAGTGGTAGCTAATTTAGCTAGTCTATCTGCCCTGTCGTTGTGTTCTCGGGCTAAATGATTTACCCGAACTTCCTCGAATTCTTGTTTCAGTTGCATGAAAGTGTGATAGTACTTCAGCAATTGTGGGTCTTTGAATTGAAAACCACCGTTGATCTGTTCGGCTGCCACTTGCGAATCAGTCCAACATTGCACTTTTCGGGCTCCCATCTCTCTTGCCAATCTGATCCCAGCTAATAAGGCCTCATACTCGGCCTGATTGTTGGATGCTTTGAAACCGAATCGTAGGGACTGTTCTAACCGTACTCGGTTGGGTCCTTCCAGTATGATACCTGCTCCGCTTCCCCTTTGGTTTGATGAGCCGTCGACGTGTACTACCCACCACTCTTCTTCGAAGGTTTCAGCAGGGTGTAGCTCCTTGACAAAATCTGCTAGACACTGTGCTTTGACGGGACCCCTCGATTCGTACTTTAAGTCGAACTCGGAGAGTTCTACTGACCATGCCATCATTCTCCCTGCTAGTTCTAGTTTTCTTAATACCCTTGCAATTGGGCAATCGGTTTTTACAATCACTCGGTGTCCTTGAAAGTATTGTCTAAGGCGTCTTGCAGCATTCACTAGTGCTAGAGCCACCTTCTCAATTGTTTGGTACCTGGTCTCGGTCTCCTGTAGTACTCGGCTGGTAAAGTATATGGGTGCTTGACCTTCTTCATGTTCTTGCACCAACACCGCACTTATGGCCGCTTGGGAGACCGAAATGTAAAGCATTAGATCTTTTGTAGGTTCCGGTTTCTTGAGTATGGGTGGGGCCGAGAGGGTCTTTTTCAGTTCTTGGAAGGCCTCTTCACATTGTTGGTTCCATGAGAAGTTCTTGGCTGTTTTTAGCAAACGCATAATGGGTTTTGCCTTTTCTGCGATTCTTGGCAGGAATCGTGATAGAGAAGCAATTCTCCCTGTAAGTCTCTGGACATCCTTTGGGGTCTTCGGGCTTTTCATACGAATAACCGCTTCGCATTTGTCAGGGTTGGCTTCTATGCCTCGGCACGTTAACATGAAGCCCAAGAATTTTCCTCCTTGGACGCCGAAGACACATTTTTCGGGGTTTAGGCGCATGTTGTGCTTCCTGAGTTCAGCGAAGATCTCTTCGAGGTCCCCTGCGTGTTTGTCAGGCTTGGAGGACTTAACAACCATATCATTGACATACACCTCTAGGTTCCATCCTAGCTGCTTTTGGAAAACTTTATCCATCAACCTTTGATAGGTGGCTCCCGCGTTTTTCAGGCCGAAGGGCATGACTTGGTAGCAAAAATTGGCTGATTCGGTTATAAAAGCGGTCTTATCCTCATCGGGAGGGTACATTCGGATTTGGTTGTATCCTGAATAAGCATCCAAAAAACTAAGACAAAGATGTCCGGCTGCCCCATCGACCAATCTCTTGATGTTTGGTAGCGGGTAGGCATCCTTTGGGCAAGCCTTGTTCAAATCCATGTAGTCTGTACACATTCTCCATTTTCCATTTGCCTTCTTTACCATGACCACATTGGCTAGCCAAGTGGAATATTTGACTTCCAGGATAAAGCTGGCGGCTAGCAACTTGGACACTTCCTCTTCTACCGCTCTCCTCCTATCCTCCCCCATCTTCCTTTTCTTTTGCGAAATTGGTCTTGCCTCTCGGCATATTGCCAACTTGTACCAATGGAATCTTGGGTCAATGCCAGGCATGTCTGCGGCCTTCCAGTCAAAGAGGTCGGCGTTTCGTTTCACTACCCTTTGAATCCGAAGCCTGTCTTTTTCGGATAGATTGCTCCCGAGGTATGTAGTTTAAGTTTTCTCTTCACCAATTTGAAATGCATGGATCTCCTCATTCGGTTTTACCCACTTGTCCTCCTCGATTCTGGGATCAAGATCCAAAGTTTGGTCTGATAGTTCCACCGCTGAGACCATGTATACTGACTTGCACTCATCTTCCTTCAGCTGAGTTACCTTGAGGCTGGCCAAGTAGCATTCTCTGGCCGCTTTTTGGTCCGTATGAATCGTAATGACCGTGCCTCGGTTTGATGGAAATTTCATGGCCAGATGTGGAGTGGAGACTATGGCCCCGAGAGTATTCAACGACGGACGTCCGAGTAGTATGTTATACGAGGCGTTGGCGTGCACTACAATGTATCTTACTCTTATGGTCTTGTACTCCTTTCCCTCATATCCGAAGGTCGTGTCCAACTCTATACATCCCCTGGTGTTAACCCTCTCACCGGAGAATCCAACCAAGGGTTCGTCATATGGCATGAGCTTCCCCTCTGGTATGTCCAATTGTTTGAAGGTGTTCCAGTACAGGATGTCGGCTGAGCTTCCTTGATCTATCAGCGTCTTCCGGACTGTGCAATCTGCTACATCTATACTAATGACTATTGGATCGTCTTGCATTGGGTCGGACCCCTGAAAGTCCGCGTCGGTGAATGTGATGGGCGGCATTTTGAGCTTGTTTACGGCCGACGTCATGTTGACTGATCGGACTAACTGGAGATGCTTTTTTCGGGCCGACGAGGTACCTCCTCCTCCTGCAAATCCCCCGGCAATCGTGTTGATGACTTTCCGAGGATTAGAGGATTTTATGTCTTGCCGCTCCCTGGACCTGCTTCTTTGTCTTTCGGCCCTCCTGCCGTGGCTAAAGTCCATTCTATAGGTTCTGTCATTGTCTTTATATTTTGAAAATTGAGACCTTTCGGCCCTTGGATCGTGGACGAAGTCTCTGAGATCTCCCATTTTGATGAGGTCTCCAATCTTGTCTTTAAGTGCGGTGCATTCTTCAGTGGAATGGCCTTTATTGCGGTGGTATCGACACTGTTTGCTGTAGTCAGCCTTAGGAGGAGTATTGGCTCTCTTTGGCATGGCCAGTATTTCTGTAGCCAGGGCCTGTTCGAGTATTCGGGATCGGTTAGCGTTGAGCGGCGTGTAAGTCGCATATCGGGAGCCACGGTACTCCTTCTCCTTGTGGATTTTGTCTTTCCCCTTTCCTTGATAATCCTTTTCTTGTTCTTTCTTTCTTGGGTTGGCCTCTGCTTGGACCTGGTTCCTGTATTAAGATAATTCTTCCATCTGCATGTACTTTGCTGCTCGTCGCCGGAGGTCGTCCGTGTCGAGTGCCGGCTTCTTGCAGAGACTGTTCACAAAGGCTCCTGGCCTAAGAGCAGTCACTAACTGATGCATGGCCACCGCTGGGTCTAGGTTTCAGATATTTAAGGCAATTCTGTCGAACCTTTCCATGAACGTTCTTAGGGATTCCCCTTTTTCCTGCCGAATATTCACTAGTGCCACCGAAGTCAGATGATGAGGTCTGCTAGTTGTGAATTGATTGCCGAATTTAGTCACCAACGTCTCGAAGCTATCAATGGAGTTGGGTGGTAGGCGAGTAAACCAATTGAGGGCGTGTCCCTTGAGGGACGTGGGGAAAACCCTGCATAGGACGGCATCTTCTGCGGTGTATAGACTGATTTGGGTTACATAGACGTCTACATGTTCATCTGGATCTGTGCTACCATCGTATCGGTCCAGACTGAGGCTCTTCCAATTTGGAGGAAGGGGAGTTTCCATGATCCCGGAGACAAAAGGGTGCCTACAGGGGTGTGACTGAGTGTTGATGGTAAAAAAGGAAGGCCGATTCATCGTACCCTGCATGCTAAGGTTGACGGCCGACTCGTCTTCATGTTGCTTGTCTGGTTGCTGATTCTCGGGTTTCCAGGATCGGTTCAGGTTTCTCAATTCAGCGTTCTCTTGGCCTCCGCCGATAACTCCTGAGCGTGCTGTCTCCTTATTGCTGATATGTCGGCTCCCAACTGTCTTAGTTCCGAAGACAGATTTGTTTGATCTTCCACTAAATTTTCGTCGACGAGGCGTTGTTCTTCCATATGTGCGTGACTTCGGGTAGTAACCATTCCTTGTAGGGCTGCGGGGAAAGTTTTACCGGGCCCCACGGTGGGCGCCAAAATGTTCCTGTCTGAGAGTACTGGAGTCTTCAGCTGATGTTCTTTATTCCTAGGCCTGTTGTATTCGTCCGAAAGTGGGGGGTACCTGAAAAAGGCACTCCAACGCTCAAGTCAGATTTCGACCTAGAGCATTTAACTAATAAATGAGGATTCCAGTCTACCCTACCTTGGGGGCGTATCCCCTTTTTATACTTATCCTATTGGGCCTGGGCCCTCATGGGCCCTGACCTCTTCATGATCATTCCTAAACAACAATTCACGCATATAATGGATCTGATTGGGTAATTTCAATTCGCATGCCACTGCTGATTGCAAATGATGGTCCAATCAGATTCGAAACGACATCACAACACTAAATCTGAATTTCCAAGGAGGTAGGGAAAGAAAATTGAGAAAATAGGGTTTGTGTTGTGTATGCGTCTCGGCCTCTCACACTCACTCCAAAACGCAAAATGCGTAACAGAGTAAGTGACTCTGACTCATGCCCAAAACGCACCGTAGTGGTTACAACATCATGGGCCAGCCCGCGAGGTTCAAGGGCTAAGTTTACTAAATCTATTGATTTGAGAAAATGTTTTCTATTTTTATTTTTTAAAAATAATTTTCATTTTCAAATTTTTAAGTTTAGAAAACGTGTTTGGTTTGATTTCTTATTTTCTATTTTCAGAAAATAAAAATACTGAAAATGTGTTTGGTTTAACTATTTTCAATAAGCTCATGAAATGATTTTAGTATAAATTTTATCAAAAAAATTTAATAAAATTTTATAATATATTTCTTTAATAATATTAAAATTATTGTACTATTTATTTACAAAAATAAATAAATATAATTAATATCAAATCTTAAGTCTCACAAACAAAACATGCATAAATATAATCAAGATCATTTGTCTTACAAAATAGCAATCATAACAATTCTTTCATGACCTACGGTAACTTTCCCACATTTGACATAAATTTTTTCACTAAACACTACTCATCGAGAAATGCTAGCTATTTCTTCCTCCAATACTACTCATCAAGAGATGCTAGCCATTTCTTCCTCCTATACGACATGTTAATAAACATGATTCTCCAATCTTTATTAGTAAACTTTTTCCTCCCATCTTATGTTACTAAATTCATATTAAGCAAGTATACTATTAAATATTAATTGAATATATTTGGCAACCAACATTTAATCACAATAATTACATAATATATAACATATACAAATAAAAATTTACTGTCATATTTTTTATTAATGTCAATCACTTTACAATAGAATACTAGCTTGATAACTATATTTAATCACAATAATTAAATAATTACAAACAAATGCCAATCACAGATTACAAAAAAAAAATCTTAAAAAGAATAATATCACTTTACTTGACACACTAATTTTCCAATTTGCTTGCTAATATAATGTATCACAAGAACAATAATCATAAAGAGAGTGAATCAATGAACAAAGGTAATGAAATGATGGAAACTATTCACTAAAATAATTTTACTGATATATATATTTTAGAGATTATTGTCTTCTAAAAAATGAAAACTAAAATTATACTTTTTATTTTATTTTATATTCATTACTAAAAATAACATAAAATTATAAATTATTTATTATTATCTAGAAACTAGAATAAAATCAGTCTAAAAAAAATGTTACAAAAATATTACAATATTAGAACAATGCATTTTTTTTTATCCGTAGAAATCGAAGATAATACTATGGGGTTTATAGCACTCACGTAGCCTGTTCAATCAACTGAGCTAAACTCTCTTGATAGAACAATGCATATTAAATATTAGTTTATGAAATATCTTCCATTAATATATATATATATATATGTATATATATATATATATATATATATATTACAATGACTTAGCAATGATAATTTTTTTTGACAGAATTTAGCAAAGAAAATTAATATAATAAAATTGAACAAAAACTTAAATTTGTCATTCATCAAGACGTAAGAAAGAATATTAGAATACAAATTAATTATTAAAATATTAAAATTACATGTTAAAATAAAAAAAGAAATCACAAATTATAATATTGCTATATGAGCGTTGGTTATTAGAATTACTGAATAGTGAAAATATTTGTAAAGAAAAAAAGTGAATGAAATGCACCCACACACTAGAATATATAGGGATAAAGCTAAAACAAGAAGATTATGATAAATATAAAAGCATATATTCACTTTGAATATTATCGGAGAACATGCATCTTGTTCAGTTTGAAGATTATGAAAAATTAAAAAATTACGAGAAAGTAGCAATTTTTTTTTTTTTTTGAACAGAAACAGAAAGAAGTAGCAAATTGAAACAGAAAGAAGTTGGTTAAAAAAAAAAAAAAGAAACGGAAAGAAGAAGTGACAAAGAGACTCGAATGTGGGACCAAAGCAATAGGAAAGAATATCAACAAAGTTACAGGCAATTTTTACGGTGGACCAATGTGATATATGGTCCATCGATAGACCAGTTATTTGGTAATAAACAGTAATGATTTAGTGCTGTTAGATTTAAAGGAAAAAAATGAATGGTGGAGATTGGTTTTGTTGTTGAATTTTTTTTACATTAAATTTTTTATGTGAATGAATGAATTTTCCTTTTTACCCTTAATATATAAAAAATACTGAGAAACACTTGGGTTGACACGAGTACGTCACCCTCAGAGACCTCACCACCGTGCAGAGTCGAAACATGATGGATCTGAGGGTGGAAGACGACGGCGACGAGTCTTCCTCCTCCGGCGGCGGCGACGAGTCCTCCTCCTCCTTGGCGGCATCCAGAGCACTCCTTTGTCGTGGAGTCTTGAGAGGTGGCGTCGTTGCTCCTCCAGACCGACGACGTCTTCCCAGCCTGCAGCGAGGGCTGTGCCACCGGCGTTCGCCGGAATAATGAGAACTATGGTTCCCATAGGTTCTGGTTTCAGATATTGCCGCAGAAGTGTTGTCGGAGGCGAACCTTGGAATGGTTCGACAACGGTGTTTGAGTCGCAGAGAAGCTTCCCCATTGTGATGAAAGAATGTGTGTTTACCGTTTTCTTCTTTTTGATTTTTCTGGTTTATTTGAAAATAAAGAAATTGGGTTTCCCATTAGTATCGATTTAATTGTGTAATTGGTTGCAATGGTTGAGTATAAAAGATTGAAGCAGGTTTTTTCATGTCGGGATTGAATTGAATTTGTGTTGGCTAAGGTTGTTTGTAGATGTTAAGAAATAAGATAACCTAAGAACAGGAAAATCAACAAATCCTCCTTCGCTGTCGCCAACAGGCCGACCGACGACCTTCACATCCAACAATGGAACGATGGAAACACTTTCAAGTGTCACCGATTGGAACCAACCTAACTCTCTTCCCCTTCAAATAACAATACTCCCAATTAAATCTTGTTGCACGTCGTCCGATTGTTGCAATGTCACCAGACTCACCACTTAAGGAGTGCCTAACCACATATATTTCACTTATATTAAGTAAGGATATAATAGACGTTGCAGACATTTTGATTAAAAAATATAAAACATTTTATATTATTTTTTAAATCACTTTGGCTACTGTTCATTGCCAAATAACTGGTCTATCGGTGGACCATATATCACACTGGTTCACGGTAGAAATTGCCCAAAGTTACATCTGTGTGCCACCACGTTTTCGTAAATCCAGATTCTATTTCCGTGAAAATGGGGAAAACGACAATTTTGTGTTTTCGAATTTGGACTATTTTTTTAAATGTATTTTAAGAAAAAAAAAACATTTTCAAAATTTCAATAAACGTATTTTTAACACTATTTTCTATTTTCAGTGAAAATGAAGATAGAAAACAGGCAAACCAAGCAGCCCCTTAGATGACAAATATTTTAAGGCCTGTAATTCACGCATGTTGTGGGCTAAACGGACCGGTCCGTGGACCTTGACCCATATACCCACCCATAACAACCACAACATATGTTGTAATACCCTGATTTTTAATACTAGAAAATAATAGTAATTAATATATACAGTATAATAACTCGTTTAATAGGGCATTAATTGAATATCATGAATAAATTGTGTTTGAATTTGTAGAATATAAGGAAAGTTTAGGTTCACAACACTTAGTCGTGACTAATTAATTAGTGGCTAATTCCTAAAGTCAAACCTAGACTCAAAATAATCAATAATCAAAGGGAAGTATTTGGTCAACTCATTAATGACAAAATTGTAAATAACCTAAAAGTCATTAAATAGTCATGGAATTAGCTTTGTGTACACTTAATTAGATTTTAATGAGTCTAGACAAGAATTAACTAATTGAAGTGACTTCAACAAGGGTAATTAAGGTTCTTAAACCTAGACTAAGCTAATCTTAAGTTAATTAGATTTTTGTTCATTAATTAAATTCTTCTTAGAAGCTTAGGCAATGTTTAATTATGAAGAGATAATTAATTAGAACCTAATTAGAAGTGTCA
The DNA here is from genome assembly GCA_026413185.1 of Pueraria montana var. lobata. Taxonomy (NCBI): domain Eukaryota; kingdom Viridiplantae; phylum Streptophyta; class Magnoliopsida; order Fabales; family Fabaceae; genus Pueraria; species Pueraria montana. Next base: position 39,086,309 of record CM048656.1, read on the forward strand.
AAGTGTGGGTTAGGGACAAAATATACTTCATTAGAAAAACCCTAACATGTGGGGCCCATGTGGGCCCATGTTTCCTAGGGTTTAGGGTACCTATAAAAGCAAAATGGAGCCCCCTATCCTACACCATGTGTCGCCAAACTTTGAAAGGGAGGAGAGAGAAGAGAGCCTTCAACTTCATCTCCTTAAGTGTTCTTCATTTTCCTCCATTGTTGGAGACCTTAAAGCTTGAATTTCACCCTTCTATACTTAGCTTATTGAACTCATTTTCAAGGAGCAAGTTCTACAATGGGAGAGCAAAATAATCTCTAAGTCCGGATATCGAACCCATTTTCAAGTGAATTGTGCAAGTTGTCAACAGTAGAGAGAAGAACAAAGAAAGGGAAACAACTTTAGAAGAGTTTTGAGCTGTAGAAGACTTAGAGAAGAAGACAAAGTTGAACCACCAGTTGTATGAACTTGGACAACTCATATAGCATTTGAATTTTCAAATTCTACCTCCAACAGCCATAAACAGCTAGCTCCAAGGCTTATATAAGCAAGCAAATTCAAATGAGCAAAATGTGAGGAAGGAGTGTCGAAGAGAAAAGGGTAAGGTCAGAAAATAGTCAACTCAAGAATACCCCTTTTAGAAGAATCCTCCTTAACCAAAACTCAAAGAACTTAGAAGATCAATCAGGGGATTGTTGCTTCTGAAGTTAGAGTGAACACAACAAGTGTTGTGTGAGTTCAGTAATAGTTGCTATTATGGGTGTGAAACCTGGAGAGACTTTTTGAAAGAATACTTAGGTAGTGCCTGTAGAGGCCTAAAAAATATTGGGTGAAGAGCCTATAGAGGCTTAGAGAATACTGGGTGAAGAGCTTGCAGAGACTTAGAGAATACTGAGTGGAACCTGTAGAGGTTTAGAATATTGAGTTGTGGATTTGCTTGCAGAGGCAAGTGGAGAATTAAGTGAAACCTGCAGAGGTTTAGAATATTGGGTGTAGGAGGCTTCAAAAGAAAGAATATCACAATTGAGTGCTTGGTCTTAGTGGAGAAAGACTACAGGTGTAGGTATTGGACGTAGCCCAGGTTGGGGTAAACTAGTATAATTCTTGTGTGTGTTGTATCTTTCTTTACTACTTCTCATTTACTTGTTGTATATTTGTTTAAAGTTTTGAAAAAACTTGTTTTGTAAAAGTATAACTCTGATATTTTGTTCAAATGTTTTTACAAAATAATTTTAAGGTTCAGAAGCAGCTTCTACTTTGCATCAGACACACTAAAACCAAAATCTGTTATTTTTAAAAGTAGCTTCTAAAGCAATATTTCATGTTTTAACTTGGATATTTCACGTTAGATTATCATTTTATCCAAGTACATCAGAAGGATATTCCTTGCTCCTAACAGAACTTCTGATTTCCAAGCAAGAAGCTTGAGAAAGAAAAATTAGAAGCAAGTTTTGTGCAGAAAAAAGACTTAGTCAGTTCGCGTGTCACTGTTTAACTTCCCTTCTAGTGACCAACCGATCCACTTTAGTTGTGATCTAAGTGAGTTTGGGAGTGTTCTAGAATTAATTCTAGACATACATACAAAATTGACAAATTAAGCAACATTAGACTATGTGTATAAGCCCTGCATTTTGGCTTTGTAATAAATTTGACTTTACAATTGCTATATAAAGCAACCTGTGGTATTTATGTCATAACCCTTCTAACCCTTAAGGAATGAAGTCTTAGCTTTACAACCAAGTGGTCTCACCCCATTTCGATAATCCTACAATTTATAGCAATATTTCTTTTGAGACATGTCTGAGTTGGCAATTATGTAGAGTTAGACATGCATAACTTGTGTTTTGTAACTTGTGACTTATGCAACCATGGAAACAACCCCTAATCTTACATGCCTTGTTTTATTACTTCTCCAAGGTGCCTAAGCACAACCTAAAGTCAATCCTAAGCCATAGGAGCCATAAGGTGACATAGTCTATTTGAGAATGAAGAAGATGGGCTTGCTAAGTTTTGGCACTAGTTCTGTCTTGTTTTGTATCATCTTGTGTTAGTAGGTTGTATTGAATCAGAACATGTCCTTATATAGACCTTTATTTTTAAATGTCATCTTTCCAACAAAATCAATCTCATAATTTTTAGAGTTTCCTAGAATATTTTCCAAATATTTTGGTGAAATAGGTTAGTGATGTTCAAGTGTAGGGCAGATTTGTAGATGCTTGTTGTTTGCATCGATTTGTGATATGTAAAGTTAAGTTATTGATTGTAACTATCCTTCTTATTTTCCTACACCTTGGAAGTCCCTAAAATTTGCCTTGACCAAGTTCCAACCCTTGTCTAAGTCTAAGAAAGGGTATGTATTCTAGACCATAACTAGAGATAGTGCTAATTTTTTTAATTGTGTGTATAACATGTTTTTAACATTGCTATGTAACCTTCACATAAAGAATTTGATTTAGCCCTTTTATATACTTATAGTTTCATGTCTTAGCTATTGAACTCAATTGACCTTACTCCATTTACTTTTTTCTACAATTTATAATAGTATTTACATTAAGACATATTAAACGTGAATTTGGACAAAGACAACATGTGTGCAGGTTGGGTTTATGTAAAAATTTGATATACTCATCATGAGTTTTTAACTTGGTGTGTATAATCCCTGTTTTGACATGACAAACAAGTGCCTAAATGTAGTTATACTACCCCTAAGTCCTACATACGAGTGTGCTGTAGGAATTTGATTGAAGTTGATCCAAATATGGTGTTGAATGAATCTATTATGTTGACGTGTTGTATCATGAATTGAATTGTGAATGCCACAGATGTTATTTTTCAATTTCCTTTGGTGGAGCTCTGTAATAATGTGTCTTCTTCGCAATGCAATCAATTCCATGTCATTTCGAATTTTGTACATTTATTAACGATTCTTACACTACAATCTGTCCTGTTGAGTGTGATGCTGTGTAGCTGCTGCAACAATGTTTGTATAAAATAGTTTTCAATAATAATCATACAAAAATACTCTCGTATACTGCTTCAAAAGCTACTTATAAAATGTTAGATTCAGGGTAGGTAGAATATGTTTTTGACAGTTAAGAACAATGAGTAAATGCATGCTTCTGGTCGTTTAAAAAACAGTTTGAGTAGCTTAAAAGAATTTTATATCAATGATATAGCAATTTAAAAACCAAGCTACTCAAGGTAAAGATTCAAAAACACACAGATAAGAAGCAGTAAGAAGGATAAAGCACATAGAGGAATTATCGTGGTTCACCCCACCTGGGCTACGTCCAGTCCCTACAATTGTAGGCTTTTCACTAACACAAGTACCAACTGGGTATTCTTTCTTTCCTAAAGCCTCCTCAGGCTCCTACACCTCAATATTTTCTAAGCCTCTGCAGGCTTCCTTGAATATTTTTTCAACAAGCCTCTCCAGGCTTAACCCCAATATTCTCTAAGCCTCTGCAGACTATCTACCCAAGTATTCTTTTGAAAAACCTCTCCAGGCTTTGAACCCTCAGTAGCAACTACTACTTGACCCTCACAACAACCTGTTGTTGTCACATTCAAGCTTCACAAGCAGTAGTCCCTTGACTACTCTTCTAAGGTTCCCTATCCTAAATGGATTCTATTTGGACAAGTACTGACAAATCATATTTTGTACGTAATGGGACATGAGTTTTGGCCTTGAAATGCTTTATTTTATGTAAATTATTTTGGCAAAACTCACGTTTTTATGCTAAGTGCGTAATGTGAAGGCCCCCAAGAGAATAAACATGAAAAGAGCCTAAAAATGATGACTTCAAAAATATTTGGGCATCTCTCGAAGAGCACAACTGTGCTCAATGAGCATAGTTGTGCTCGAGACCATGCTAAGTTGGAACAATCATGCTTAGATTTTTAAGAATTTGAAAACAACGTCAAATTATTCGAGAACGGTCATGCTCTTATTTGCACAAAATGAGCCTTCAGTATCATCATTTTTTGAGAATGGTCGTGCTCCCAAAGCACGACCGTGCCACCCTCTGAAGATTTTAATTTGGAATTAGCTTGCCCAAAGAGAACGGTCGTGCTCCCCAGAGCACGATCGTGTTGACTTCCGCGTGACAGTTACACTTTTTGTATTAAAAATAGAAAATTGGAAGTGAGGATTTGGGTATCTTTTACTCTATTCTAAAATAGAAAGAGGGAGTAAGTGAGTGACTCTGAGGGAGCTCTAATGGGTAGGAAAGAAAGTGAAGAACATCATGGGGGTTCTAAATTGTAAAATTTCTTACTCTCTTTTATTCTTCATGTATTTTGGGTTGTTTATTTGCCTTTTTGTGCCTATGGCTGGCTAATTTTCCCCTTTCTAGGGTCATGATGTAATTGTGCCTGTAGACCCCAAATTTTTAATTGAAGTTCATGATTATTCAGACAATTGTTTTGTTCTACTACTTTTAATTATTTTAGAATTGATCACTCTAAAGCATTCGTCTTTTATTCGTTAGTAACCATCTTCGTATAATTAACGGAACTGTAGAACAATTGGGTTTATGAAATAGCGAATGGCTAAACATATTTTGTGAACTTTTGACCAGATTAATAATTTTTAATCTTTCTCTATGTGATTATGCTTTCCCCCAATTTGAACCCTAAATGATCAAATAGGAATTAAATTAGGGGAAAAACTGTTAGTAGTGTTTGACCAAAACCTGTTAGCAATTAAAGAGAAGTCAACAATTGAATATTAATTAAGAAATCAATTAGAATAGAAATTGTGAAATTTATTTGCATAATTGATATCATGACCCTAGGCTTTCTTATATGTTAATCTCATGAATTGTTTACTACTCATACTCTGAATTCTATTTTCTTCGTAATTGAACATCTTTTCTCAAACTGCCAATTGAATTGAATTGTTTCATTTAACGCAATTTTGAATTATTTGGGAACTGCCATTATTCCTTTGGGTACAATATCCAAACTTAGGTCCACTGCAACTGCCGTGTAGGGTACGCTTGCCCTTAAGTGAACATATTTTACGCATCAAGTTTCTGAGAGGTTTGATAAACCATATTTTGTACGTAATGGGAAATGAGTTTTGGCTCCGAAATGCTTTATTTTATTAAATTATTTTGGGGAGCAATAAATTCCCCCAAATTATTTTATCAATTATGCAAATAAATTCCCCAATTCCTATTCTAAATTTTTAGAACCCCTTAAGTTCTTCACGTTCTTTCCTACCCACTAGAGCTCCCTCAGAGTCACTCACTCACTCCCTTTTTTCTATTTTAGAAAAAAGTAAAAGATACCCAAACCCTCACTTCTAATTTTCTATTTATAATACATAAAGTGTAATTGTCATGCGAAATTTAGCACGGCCGTGCTCTAGGAAGCACGGTCGTTCTCTTTGGGCGGGCTAATTCCAAATTCAAATCTTTAGTGGGTAGCACGACCATGCTCTAGGAGCACGACTGTTCTCGAAAAATGATGATGTTGATGCTCTTTTTGTGCAAACCAGAGCATGACCGTTCTCGAATAATTTGACGTTGCTTCCAAATTCTTAAAAATCTGAGCATAGTTGTTCTAACTTAGCATGGTCTCGAGCATGACTATGCTCATTAAGCACAACTGTGCTCTTCGGGAGATGCTAAATATTCTTCAAGTCATCCTTTTTAGGCTCTTTTCATGTTTGTTCTCTTGAGGGCCTCCCTGTTACACACTTAGCATAAAAACATGAGTTTTGCCAAAATAATTTACTTAAAATAAAGCATTTCAGGGCCAAAACTTATGTCCCATTACGTACAAAATATGGTTTATCAGGTACTTAATACATCTCACAGGGAGAAACTCATCAGTAAGCTCCCCCTGAGAAGATGTTTACAGACTCTCTATGGCTAGATAGATTTGGCTATACAAATCAAGAGAGCCTAGGCTAAGGAAGTCTAGTATCAGAAGTTGATGACACTTTTGACCTATGTCCTCTCTAAGTTGTTTCCTTCCTTGCAAAGAACTTCAACTGTACTTCAATGTCCTTATATAGACTTTCTTGAATATGACCATTGCACCTTGTCTTGGAAGCCAAGGAGATCCGTTACTCCTAAACTTGAGAGACTTGGAGGCCAATGAGGTCCGTTGTGAGTCGTCTCAATCACACAGCTGGTTCCTCCTCCTTCCTTAGCTGGAATAGCTTGCACACAACTTGAATTTTGAATTCTGTCCGTTGGTGCCTGCTGTTGGTTCATATTTCATGAATTCTCCTTTATTCCAACTTAGGCATGAGGTTTTCTACTTCTTCAAAATAGTAAGTCTTCTGCAGAATGGCGCTGATTCTTTTTCGACCGTTACATACTGTGAATGACTATTTTTCTTCTTTATGGTTGCCTTGCTAAAGTGGGACTAAGCTCTCTCTTCTTTTGAATAGATTCGCTGGATCAAGAGAGCTACATCAAGGCAATACATCAGTACACTGCTACATAGAATTGACCGATACAACTCTTGGTGTGTGCTTCTCGATTGTGTAAACATGTCTGTCTTCACATGTTGTCTCAGCAATGCATCTTTTGATGATCTTAAGTCATGTGTAGCTTTTGATATCTACCCCTTGACTTAAACTACCTCCAGAATCATGCTTCTAGTCATATACAACTTCTGATATCTACACTTTGACATAAAAAACATGACTACCGTTCTGCTTCTGGTTTCTTGCTTTTGAAGTTAGACAAGCTTCAGATTTGGGAAACCAAGGTTATAGGCAAATGCTTCACACCTCCATGCTTCTTGATAAGTTTTGTTTCTTTGAAAACACTTCAAGGCAAACCATTATTAGCAAAAGTCTATCATACTTAAAATCTGCTTCTTAAAAGTTTGTTGTCATTAAAACATGTTGAATCCATATCCCATGGTTTTAATTATGACAAACCATTAGTGTTGCAAATTGTAAGAATGAAGCTATGCAAGCTAACAGTCTGCTAAGTATTTCATATCATATATAAAGAGCAGATTGAAACAAGCATTTTGATGAGTTCAGAACAAACTCAGAACATGACGTCTCAACACTACATCAAGAAGGAAGTCTCAGAAAGATGTTGAAGCCCCATTTGAATGATGAAGACAATGCTTCCTCTGAAGACCTCATTCTTAGCATGTTGCAAGAGCATCAAGAAAGTCTCATTCAAAGGATATATCAGAGACTACAATGAGTTAACAACTTCAGAATGAAGCTGTAGCAAAGTCAACATCAGAATGATGTTATGAAGATAAACCAGAATCAGGACAAAGAAAGATTATGATATGATCACATTAGAATGATGTGATAAAGTCAAGATCATGAAAGATCTGTGCATTAGAATGAGATATAAAGCAACATCATGTCTTTCATATGCAGTCACATTCATAAAGGACTCATCAGAAGACTGAAGTTGACAACATCACATCTTCCATATGAATCACAATCACTAAAGGTTCATCAGAAGATTGATGTTAACAACATTTGAAGATGCAAAAAGTCGATAGCTGAGATATGTCCTTGAGAGAATTTAATGTGGAACATCATATTGATATAGAGAAGACTTTCAGAAGTTTGCACCAAGGATAGTATTCATTCAACACCAACAACAAACAACTTAACTTATCTATGCTGAAGCAAGATGCTTTAGAATGAAACATGTTGTGAAGAGTTGATCAACATGATGAAGTTTAAGCTAGCTACACTGATACATCAAGAAATCTTCATTAGAGGAAATATTCTACATAATATGTTTTCTCCGCAACTCTATCAGAACATGGTTCTGGTATGCCTTTAGAAGCTCATAAGAATCTATCTATCAGAATGGTTTGTTCATAACAGATTCAAATTTTAAGACAGGTCACAAACAACTAGCATATTTCAAACTCTGCCAAAGAGCTATTGTGTCTCTGGTCCCATCTCCAACGACTAATTTGCTAAGCCTATATAAAGGACCTCTTGGAAGCTTTTGAAGACATCTTGAAGCAAGTGAGCAAGAGAGAAACTCGAGCTTTCTTCCTCTGTTGAGGATTCTATTTTTTCTGCTTCAAGCCTTTCTATAAGAGTGACCCACTTCTGTATAAACTTCCTAAGCTATTCATTGTCAAAAGTGAGAAGTGTGATTTGTATTTCTTGAGCGGAAAACCCCTTTAGGGAGAATATGTAATCTGTGCAGTTCATCACAGATACCCTTTGCTGTATTTTCTGAAATCTCCAAGCCAAGACTAAGGAGTGGTGCTGTGGTGAGGGAGTGAGTGTTGTTGTGATCTTGGAACAGTGTGGGATCACTGTTTATGCTATGTTGTGAACTTGTGAGAAGCTCTATATTGTGGTGAACTTCCTGTGGTTGTTGTGTAAGCTATTGGTGGCTGTTTGTGGTGTTGATTAGTGAAAATCTTACTGAAAGTGAGGACTAGATGTAGCCCTGAGTTTGAGGTGAACCAGTATAAAAATCTTCCTTGTGATTTCCCTTTTACTCTCTTCTTTACTATTATCTAAGTTGTATAACTTGGTTTTCTGCATAAACATATTTTCTATAAAACAATATCTCAACATAAACCCTTTTCTGGAGAAGATCTTTAACGAAAACTTAAAGATTTGTTCTAAGGAAATATTCTCTTGAAAATCTGTTAAGATTTCATTATGAGCTCAGAACAAATATTTATTCTGAACTTATAACTTCCGAGTTTACTTCAAAACTTGCAAAGAGAAATCAAAGTTTTTGAAAATACAATTCAACCCCCCTTCTTGTGTTATTTTATTCACTTCAAAACACTCATCTCATAAAGAGTTCTGCTTCAACAATTTTCCCTACATAACATGTTTTTCTTTTCTATATTTTAAACAAAAGAGATCAAGAGATTGGTTGCTAATCCATAACAGTCAATGTTCAGCAGCTTACAAAGTCTTTGTTTAACAACCATGTGTAATCCCCATCACTTCTAGAATAGTATTTCTTTTTTATGATATAAAACTTCATTTAAACAATATTATAGTTGTTAATTTATAATTAATAAATAAATTTTATTAGCAACCATATTTCTCATTTAGTTTTGACAATACCAGATTGCTCAAGCACTATCAGGGGATAATAAAAGAAAGAATTGTAAACATTTATAACTTTTTTATGGCATCAAGCACTTTATAACTGGATTAAAAAAGATTTTAGGTAGCTCTTTTAATAGCTAGAATAATACTAACCTGTGCTTTTTCTATTTTTGATCTTCCTCTATTTTGTTTTCCTAAAGGTGCCTTATCCTTGTCTCCCTTCAACAATAGAACATTAAAAATTGTCAAGTTGTTGCTCAACTAAATATAAATTCCTAATGTCTACGCAAAATCTTTTAAATAGAAAAAAAGAAAAAAATATTTTACATTTTTTTATTCATATATTTACTTTTGGGAAAGCGCACAATGTGATAAAATATACATTAAATTAATTTGGACCAAACTATGGAAAGGTTATCTATACTCTATCTATTATCTCCATTAATTTCCCTTATTTCAACTACTAAGGAAGATAAGATCATGTGAAGAAGTTCTTAGTGAAGCCTCTATGTTTCAATATATATCCTACAAAAAGATATACATTAAAGGGTATTGCATGTTATCTATTAAACCCTTATCTGAAATATAAAAATTAATAGAAAATTATTTTAATAATTATATTAACTTTGTTTCTTACTAAAATACAATATACATTGAGGAAATATGTTCTTAATAGTTACTCTATAAATTGCAAAAAGGAATGAAAATGTTAGCATCCCACCAATCCTTATCTTAGTCACGCTTAGCTATGCATAACCCAATGTTAGAGGGAATGAAAATGCTTATATCTCAAAATCAAATACTGCGCACCACTATGTTATAAGTATATCAAATCATACCTGTCACTCAAATAGAGTAATGATTTCCTATATATTGATTGTTGAAAATTAAAATGTTTACATTATGGTTTATAGGCTTACACAACCAAACCCAATAAATTTTTATACGTCCACAGGTCAAACTAAATTTGTATACTATTTTCTTAATCTTTGTGATAAAATCAGTATAGAGAAATGAAAAGAAGAGAATCAAGACAAGTACCTCAAATTAAATTACAGAAAAAATTTGTGAATAATCTAGTAGACTCACTGTGTATGTTTATTGCATCTTTTACGGAACCTTGAGTATGCTTCATAGGACTACAACCAAAATAGAGTTAGAATTGGCATGAGAAGCACATAGTCTAGAAACAATTATAGTTATACAAATTATATAATAATTTGATCCAATGTATGAATATTGAATACATTTGACACATAAAATATGCATTGTTACAGAGACTGATAATAATAGAATCATCAAAGAGAATAATGCCCCAAATGCCCAAGAGAAACCCAAACCAATGCTCAAAATCAACTTAATCCTACTCCAAAGCAATCTAATTCCCTAAACAACTCGCAATAAACATATGAAAAATGAAAAAAAAATCAATCTTTTGGCTTATCTTGTTTTTTTCCCCTTTCTCTAGTTGAAATTGGAATAGAAGGAAGATAAATAAGAATTTTACTTCATCCTATAATCAAAAGAAAGTAAATATCCATAAAAAAAAGTTATGGTTTGTTTCTTCTTCTAAATCTTCTTAAAAGGGAATGAAAATTCAAATGAATAAAAATTGATACCAAATAATATACCTTGCAGAATCAGTAGAATCAATCAGCAAATTCAAATCCATGATCCTGCAAAAATGAATATTATTTTCAAAAGAACATTTCACACAAATACAGATGTTATAACTCAAAAAGGGTCTTTTTTCTCATAAAAATACAATATCTTGCCTCAAATCTCCATCAAGTAAATGAGCATTAACTCAAACACACATTTTGCATAATATAGCTTGATTAAATCATAGTACATATGGTTGCACCATCTTGAGCTAGACCAAATGAAAATCAAGGAGTTAGTAGAAGCACAACTTAGAAAACCAAATTAATTGAAAAACAAATTGAATATGGCTATCATTATTTATCTAGAGACTAAAAACATGAGGAAGTATGAGTAAGAATAATTGTAATAGTTAATAAATCACATCATGGTTGTAATTAACCAATAAATTGCCATTAAAATGCACTTCAATTAATAGAAAATAGAAGATACTTGGGGTATTGTTAATAGTCTTTCCCCCTTGTTAGAAGGAAAAGGCTTTTTCATTCATGATTCCTTTGCTTTAGTAGTTTCATTTCTTTGTTGTTATCTTTGATTCTTTGCATATTACACTTTAAAAGAGTTGCTATCCTAGATTTTTCTAAGGCTGGGATAGACAGGGGATTAAAATATTTGAAGTGTGAATATTAGGCATAGAAATTGAACTTTGATTGAAGTAACTTTCAAACTTCTGCAACCATATATACACACACATATAAACTAAAATATGAAAAGCTTTTTCAAATCAAACTAACTTGCTACAATGATTGCTTACATACGTTTTTTTTTTCTTTTTTTGAATGGCAGTATCTCAACACAATTTGTCATTGACTTTAATTTTTATATGGCAGTATCTCATCATGTTAACCACACCACAAATATTTAAAATGGAGCTATTATGATATTTGTTAAACATGGTAATAATTTCTTTGTTTGTGGAAGGCCTAAAATCAACAGTTACATTTATAAAGAAAGGAACTACAACAACACATAGAAGGGATTTTTTTCTCTGAGTTTCTTGTCAGTTCTTGATTTCTACCAAAGGCAAATCTAAAGTAAAGCAAGGTTAATCTCTAATACAACACATAGAAGGGATTTTTTTCGTCCCCAAGATATTTGATAGCAGAAAGTGGAAAACATGGATCTAAGGACCAATTCATGTAGGAAAAATAGATCATAAAGAAAGGAATTACAACATATGATGGTTGAGCTATTTACCTTCTAAGTATACAAATTGGCAGTGATTTGACTAAAAGCTTGAGAATTCTGCTCCATGAGTTGCTTCAAAGGACTAATTGCACATAAAGAAGAAAGTATTAGATAAAAATCAAGACATTGGTTCGTGTCAAAAAAGAAAAAGAAACTATAACAAAATATAAAATAAAGTTCACTATACACTCAAATATGTAGAACTCCCTACTTGCACTTGTTATCATTAAAATATTAAATAGAATATTTGTTAATAGAACAAATAAATAGATGACAAAACTTCCAAATAAATAGAAGATTACAACAAAATGATATAGTAAAAAGATAGAGGAAAAGGGAAAGAAAAGAAGAATAGTGGTTGACGACGATGATGACAACCTGCTAGTTAGGGTTCAACCTATATGAAGTTTTTTCTTGAAATTGTTTTAGGAAGGAGGTAGAGGGGAAGGTGTGAAACGTTTTTATCGGTTTATTTTCTCAACCGTAGCTTAAGGAGGCTGTAGACGAAGTCGGCACCAGAGGCTGTAGACGAAGTTAAGAGAGAGGATCGATTGAAATGTGTTGTGAAGCGGAGCATCTCTGTTTAGCGACAACCATTGTGGATGAAAGAGATGGAGGGGGAGAGAAGATGAAAAGGAAGAGAGGAAGAGAGACGTTGGTCGGAGAAGAGGAAGGGATGAGAGGTTTTTGAGTTGGGAAAAAAGAAAAAGAAAAAAAGGGAAAGAGTTAGGATCGAAGAATCAGAAAGTCAAGTTTTGTTCTCTAGCCTTGTATCTGTGAAATGACAAAAAAACCCAATTTTGAGACAGGTGTCAAAATTAAAAAAAAGGTTGTTTGTGTAATTTTTCTACCCTAAGATTTTCTTATATAGATAGTAGATTTTTATAGTTGGCAGTTTTCAGAGAAACAAGGTCTAGGAATTTAAAAAAAAAAGTAATATTTATCAAAAATTCGTGAAAATTTATAGGGACAGTCCAAAATGTCTAAGTTACAACATATAATTTTCCCAGAATTTTATTTCCTACTCCAAATATCATTTTTACAATTGTTTTTCTCTGTTGGCAGAATTCAGATCTGTCAGTAATAATTCATTTAAAAATATTAAAAAACCTTCAAAAATTCAGAAAAAAATCAAGTATGTTCTACAGGGGTAACCTCACATCATTTATTTTTCTCACACGAAATTTCTCACTAAAAATTATTTTCCTCTTTAAAATACAGACCAGGGAAAATGTCTCAGATCTCAAAAGAAAATCAAAATAAAATATTAAAAATGTTTGAAAAAATCCAGAAAAAATCAGAGACATCACATATCATTAGTAGAAAGAGTTTGTGGCTTCATTTCGTGAAAATATTCGGTCTGAGTAATTATTTCGTGCCAAACAGTTCACGAACAGATCCACGAAATTTTAAAAAATAAATCAATTAAAAAATATTAAATGAGCTCAGAAAAGTATGAAAATTTATGGAGGTGTTGCAGAGGCATGAATACACATGGGTATGGTCTCACTTCACATAAAAAGGCTACGAAAATTTTTAAACAAATCTCAACGCAACAGCAGCCACATGTAGGAAAGTAAGCAAAAATCAAGCAAAAGAAGAGATCTTTGAGAGTGAACATCATACAAGGCCTCATACAACTCATTATTGAAGAGATCCTCATGGAACAAACAAGAGAGGCTAGAGTAGCAAGAAAACTCCTCCATACCTCAAGTGGTGATCACAAATGCTTCAAAAAGTAAGGGATTTAGCACTTGAACTCCAAGAAATGGAGTCTTCAAGCAAGGAACCAAGTTGGCAAGCACAAACTCTCCTTTCCTTCTCACAACCTCAGCCAGCACGACCAGAAAAGTGTGGGTTTTTTTTTTTTTGTTTCAAATGGCCTATTAAAATGAGTGTTAAGAGTGTGGAGGGTTAGGCTTTGGCTAGGGGTTAAAGGGGGGTGATTAGATCTAGGATTTTAGGCATAGTTTTAAAAATCGAACTGGTGATCGACCCAGTCAAAGTACTGGGTCACTGGGTTAATGATCGAACCAGTGGATCACTAATTGAACCGCATAAACCGGTATTAAATATAATTAAATATAATAATATAAATAATAAAGCAATATAGATATATATTATGGTATTAAATATAATAATATAAATAGTAAAGTAAGATAAATATATTTTATGGTATTAAAGATATAATTAAATATAATAATATAAATAGTATAGTAATATAAATATATATTATATATATTTTATTGTTGCTTTTATTCAAACTTATAAACATAACTTAGTGATTGTTTCTTACCAAGCATGGTAAGAGGTCTGTTTCTCAAATTCATCTGCTTGCACTATTGTGTTTTTATTATTAATTGGTGTTCCTACCCATGTGCTGCCTCCTTGGCTTGAGCTACGTGATCTCAATTCTCGAGAACGTTTTATTGATAAATATTAAACATGCTATTTGGGTATCAATGTTTCAGGTTTGGCTTAATGGTTAAACTCGTCTATGTTTCCCATGGGTTTTGGGTTCGATTCCGTATGATAGCATTTTACGAATTTTAACTATTAATATGTGAACCGGTCCGGGTTCGCTGGTCCGACCATAAAACCGGCCGGTTCACACAGGGTCTCACCGAATTGAAAGCAAGTCCGATCCGATAGCCGACTTGGATCGGTTAAGTCACCGGTTCCCGGTCGAACCGGCTGGTTCGAGCCGATTTTTAAAACTATAATTTTAGGGTAATTTGTGTGTTTAAAATTGGATAAAGTGAGTGTGCGAGCTGGCCGGCCAAGCAAGGTGAGTTTATGGTAAATTTTGGTTTTGAAATTTTAGCCTAACATGGCTAAAGTAGGCTTAGGCATAAATGGTAATTTTTCTTTATCTAAAATTGGTAAATCTCTAGTTAATTAACCTTGATTAATGTGTTAATTGTCTAGAATAATGTGTAATTCAAATTAACCTCATACAATATTAATTTACACAGTGTAAATTTATATAGTGCAATCTTACACAATGCAATTTTACAAATTGCAAAAACTAGATTTTAATTAAATTCAAATTTTACTAAAATTGTCACATAAAATAACATATATATAATTCAAAATTTTCTCAATCAATTAAATTAAATTTCTATTGTAATTAATTTCAACATCAATTAAGTTTTCACAGAGCACACAGACACAACATTTACTATATTCTAAGTTGTTGTAAATTCTTTGCGTGTTTCAACTCTAGCTCACGTGTCTTTAATTTAGTCCTTAAATGTAGTTGTCTCAAAACTAATCTTTTATGACCATTTAATTTATTAATTAACTCTACTTTAATTAATAATTAGGGAATGCTAGTTAAATTAATTCTATGTCTAGCTTACTTAATTTAATTAGGCCTAGACTTATTAAAACACTAACTAAGCTTGTTATAGACTAATTCTAGCTTCTAGGAAAAAGTTGCACTTATTTACAACTATGCCATTAATGAGTTAACTTTTGGTTTAAAACATGCTTAATTTGAGTCTAATTAATTTCTTTCTATTAGTAAAAGGGTACTTTAGGTTCCTAACTAATCACACTTGAATTAAACAAATTATTTTTCCTATTTTTAAAGCTATAACGCTACATGTCTACATACAAACATGTAAATAATTCCTAGTTATAAATTTCCAGGGTGTTACACAGGTTGACAGGTTTAGGCGTAGGACAATTTTGTTATGGCTACTGTTTGAATCAAATTTTGAAATGCTATGTGTGAACCATGTCTTAGAGGATTTTCCCCTGTTTCTATTGCACCTTAGGAGAACCTAATTGTAATCTTGATCAAGTCACAAACCATGCCTGAGCCTAGGGAAAGTTGGATATTAAAATCTATAAGTGTGCTGAATTCCTACCTTATATGATACCTTGGTATTGATGCAGGACAAATTAACCTAATTCCTTTGGTGGTCCTATAATTTTGTGTCTTAACTTTCAAATTCAAGTGGTCTTATCCTATTTAGAATTTTCTACAATTTTTATGAACAAAAGTGCAGGACAAATTTTTAGAATTGTGATCCAATGTATATGTGTGCCTTGCAAGACATGAGCTATGTCCCTAGGAGTGCTTCCCATATTCTGGAATAATGCAAATGAGTCTAATCACTACCTAGGAATAGTATTAAACCTTGGGTTTGTTTGGGTTAGCTTATCCAAAAGTACTTCTAGAAGAAGAAAATAAGAAGAAAAAAAAATGGACTTCTCCATATGCTAAAATTAGGGCTATTACTTCCTGCACCCCCTTTTTTGCTTCCTGCACCCCTAAGAAATCACAAACACACCAAACTACCCTTCCCTCTAACCAAGCCCCACCTCCGCTAAACCGCCCAACACCATCGCTACATACAAGCACCGCCACCCAACACCGCTGTCGACGACTATGGCGTAAGGAAGAAGACACGCATGGAGCCTTGGAGGAAGAGAGGTATAAAATTTGACCTCATTCCGGAAAGGCTTTTTCGGAAGTCAATTTTTTTTTAATACTTCTGGAACACCCTTTTCGGAAAAAAAAAATCATTCTGGAACCCCCTTTCCAGAAAAAAAAAATTCATTCTGGAACCCCCCTTTCAAAAAAAAAAAAATCATTCTGGAATACCTTTTCTAGAAAAAAAAATCATTCCGGAACTCCCATTCAGGAAAAAGAAGGCAGTGCGTAAAGCAAAAAGGGGTGTGCAGGAAGTAAAAAACAAAATAATTTTATGTTGTTTTCTGGAAACTTCTTTCCGGAATGATTTTTTTTTTTTCCAGAAAAGGTGTTCCGGAATGATTTTTTTTTTCCAAAAAGGGTGTTCCGGAAGTATTAAAAAAAAATTGACTTCCGGAAAAGCCTTTCCGGAATGAGGTCAAATTTTATGCCTCTCTTCCTCCAAGACTCCATGCGCGTCTTCTTCCTTGCTCCATAGTCGTCAACAATGGTGTTGGGTGGCGGTGCTTGTGTGTAGCGGTGGTGTTGGGTGGTTCGGCGAAGGTGGGACTTGGTTAGAGGGAAGGGTAGTTTGGTCTGTTTGGGATTTTTAGGGGGTGCAGGAAGCAAAAAAGGGGGTGCAGGAAGTAATAGCCTAAAATTAACTTATACATAAGCTAATTTGTAAAAAGTATCATATCTTCTAGAAAAGCTATATGAGAGAGCTTCTACAAATTAGCTTATACATAAGCTAATTTTAGCTTATGGAGAAGCTCATTTCATATTTTTCTTTTTATTTTTTTTCTCATAGAAGTACTTCTAGATAAGCTTAGCCAAATAGGCTCATTGTCTAAGTGTATGTGTCCAAATTGCAAGTGCTTAAATTGGTGTCTTTGAGCAATGCTAGACTGTGCTTTTGCATATATGATTTGTTATATTTGCATTGTTGAGAATACATGTATTGAACTAGATGAATTTCTTTGGTGATCTTAAGTCTTTGTGCGTCCTCTTTAAAATGCCACTGATTGCATGTAAATCCAATATTTGTGTACTTTTGGTGAATTATTTACTACAACACGTTCTATACGAATATCGTCATTGGATAGCTGCTTTTGTTGTGTATGAATCTGCTTGTATTAACTGCTGATTTTCCTTATATTTGTAATCTTGTGAAAACATCCCTGTGTGCATATATATATATATATATATATATATATATATATATATATGTGTGTGTGTGTGTGTGTGTGTGTGTGTGTGTGTGTGTGTGTGTGTGTGTGTGTGTGACAATTGGTTCCACCCCAATTCCTCATATAGAAAATTGTATATAAATTACCCATTCTCATAATTTTTTGATAACTTGGTAACTATAGCAAGACCTATTTAGCGGCTGAGTCTAGGTCACGATAAATTATTTGGTGTTCTTGAACCACCACTTATCAATGGTCTCGACAAATCTCTATGTGATACGTATCTAAGTTTTTAAATTTTAAAAAAAAAGTTAATATATAACACTTGATTACGGATCATGTAAAAATTGGTCAAGACCATGAATCAGGAAGTGGTCCAGGACCACCTAATAATTTCTCGAGATTCAATTGCTAAATAGGTCTTGTTATCGGATTCTAATCGTCCCCACACTGTACATCAGTGGGACTCGCGTGAAATTCGAATACGTGTTGTTGGAGAAAATGCTTGGTTCACTTCAACCGTCTATAAGAACAGGAAATATCAAAATTTTGTTCAGCACAAGATAACAAGGTATTCAAATGAAAAATATACATGGATATAATTATTTAGTAGATTTAAATTCATGTGCATTACATATTTTGAAGTTTTTTCCTATGGCCACGTCCCTACTCACCAACCTACAAGGATTGGAGGAGAGCAAGGAACGCGTACAGATCCTAGACAATCGTCAACAAACAATTGAAAATGGGAAAATTGACAAAATAATACTACCTCTAGTTCTAATTATAGACAACAAATTATATTTTTCTTTGATCCTAATTATAAGCAACAATCATCCATTTTTAAAGTTACTCAGTGTTAAATTTTTTTGATGCCCTTAATTTATTATTAACTCTATTTCTTATGCATTCACTCATTGGATTATGAGTACTAACATTAAATATGACCATCACTTACAACATTTAAATTCAAGCTCATTTTTGAAATAAAATTTGAATTTATGGTAGCATTAATGAAAAATAACTAATTGAATCACTTTTTTTTGTCTTAATGATTTGTCCATGTTTCTTATATATAGGACCGGAGGTAGTAGTGTG
Source organism: Pueraria montana var. lobata (assembly GCA_026413185.1). NCBI lineage: Eukaryota > Viridiplantae > Streptophyta > Magnoliopsida > Fabales > Fabaceae > Pueraria > Pueraria montana. The sequence goes on from CM048656.1 coordinate 39,104,895, forward strand.
CATAGTTTATGACCTAATGTGAATGGACAACACATATGTCCTAATTAGATGAGGAGGAAACCAACTAAAATGGAAGTGCAAAAAATTGAGGCAGCGTGGGATATGGATATTCCACTCCGGTTCGCTGAAGATTTTTTCCCCTTCTTCTTCTTCTTCTTCTTCTTCTTCTTCTTCTTCTTGTTCTCTGTTGATGAAGATGCAAGCTTTCGGTTGTGATGGAAGAGGCTGTGATCTACCAATAGCCTCTTCTCTATGAGTGGAACAAGTTGGTGGCTAACATGTCCTTTTGTTTGTGTATTCAAAGCTCTCTCATCAGCTGAAGTTGGATGCCATTGGAATAGTAACAAGAAAGTGACGAGGGAGACACACACCATGCATTTTGTTCGTGTCATAACCAATATGGTGTAGTGAGGGGGAGGAAGGACCCTTCACGTATAAATATTGTGAGAGATTTCTTCTTCTTCTTCTTCTTATTATTATTATTATTATTATTGTTATTGTGTGTGTGAAGATATTGTGAGAGATTTTTTTGTCAAAATAAGTTTGACACTGCCACGTGTTTGATTTCTCGTATGTTTCTCCTTTGACTTGGTGTTGAGCCATGGATATTGTTCTAATAAAACATGTCCGGTAATTAATTAGTATAAGGGTTGTTATCAGTTAGTTTAAGTTTCTTGTCTTATTAATTCTGTTACAGCTTACGAGGAATCAAATGCGGAAATTGGTAACAAAATAATTAGTAACTACTGGTTGCTCCGGCATATACTCTTCCACTTTTCACTCTCTGTGGGCTCATTGTAGGCATTCCTGAGGATCATATATCTTCCTCCTTGAATTTAAAATAACTAGTGTTAAACCCGTACTATGCATGGGACATTGGATTATCGATTCATAATTTTTATTTTATTTTATTTAGAAACTTATAAATTTATTATTTTAATCTTTAATATACAATTGGTACATTTCATCGGCACTTATGTAACATAGGTGTTTAATTATGAGAAAAAAAACGTACTAACTATCATGTTTTCTAATATAGATACTTTTTTCTCTTTATAACATAAATGTGTAATAAATGTGTAATATTAGGTAATCATGAAAAAGTATATTAGTTATAACAAATATGTAAAAAAAAGTGACATTTTTGTCCAAATATTTCAATAAGTTTTTAATTAAGGGTTTTAAATGATTTATATGCTGTTAGTAATATAGAATTAAATTAAATTTTAAAATAAAATATTTTAATTTGCAATAAAATTATATATATATTTTAAAAAGTATAATATAATACAAAATTACTTTAGTTTTAAATATAAATAACAATATTTTAGATTTAAGTTAATTATTGCATAATTATAAATTAGATCAAATATTTTTGATACATAATAAATTAGATCAAATACTCACTCGAAATTTGATTAATAAAATTCAATTTTCAAATTAATGGAATATTGTTTATAAGTGTCACCTTATAAGTTGTTTAGCTTATTTCTTTCCACATCTGAAAAGTTATAAAATTCTCTATTTGGATTGGAATCTAGTTAGCAATTATAATAATTAACACAAAGAAAGAAACACTACTTAATGGCGTGTTTATTAAAAAAATTATTTCTTGCTTTTTTTTAGAATTTCCTTACTTAATGTGAGAATGGTTTTCTTTTTATTATTAATAGTGTGTTTGGTTAAGCAACGTGTTAAAAAAAAATCTTGGTTAAATTTTTATGGTGATTGTTAAGCTACTTAGAATCACTTCAGTATTTCCACGTAAAATATGCACTTTTAAAATGTTTATCACGTAACCAAACATACCATAAGTGAGGAAGATGAAAATCTTACTTATCACTACTTTTTTTACCTGACATAGCTTCTAATTATCTCTCATAAACTCCATTATTTCATTGATATTATTAAAATAAGACCTTTTTTACACAATTAAAATAAGATTGGTAAAATAAAAAAAAAAGAATTATAACCTAGATAAAATTTAACATACTATGAAATACAATGTTGTGTGAATAATTCAATTAAAATGAAGAATTATCATTTTCACTTCAGTAAAAAAAACATTTTCACTTTAAAAAATCAAAGTGAAAAGTAAAACACTATATTTATTACTAATTTCAATTAAAATATTTATAAAACATTTATTTTAAATTAATTATTAATATATTCTATTTTAATAATATTTTAAAAAATATTTTCATAAACAATATTGAACAATAACAAAGAAAAATATAATTTTGCTCTCTCCTTAAATAATATATTTTACAATAAATGAGTATGCATTTAGAATAAACTTGATCAATGGGTAAACTAATCATGCGGAAATGATTATCTATCAGCGTAAACTAATCAGAATTCATGAAGAGAAACAAGCGTAAACGTGGTCCATCAAGCAATGATTATCTCCTTATGAAAATAATAATAATAACTTATAAATTTATAGTCAAATCAACCAACAATGATTTCCTTATGCAAATAGCAACACAAGAAAACCATTAAGCTTAACAAACAACAGCCATTCCCATGCGGAAATAACTCCACAACACACAGCATAAGACACAATGGACCTATTTCCCATAGGTTTATTCCCAAAAGACACAACCAGCTATGATACCATATATGTAACGACCCACTGTCGCTATATGACACCTTACAGCAAAATAGTAAAATTTTATTTTTTTTAAAGAAACTCTTGATTAATTTATTTATAAGAATACAAGTAATTTTTTTTTTTTTTTGCAATAATAAATTAACAACTTGAAATAGGCAACTTCATTTGTAACGTTGTAGTTTTCCTAATTGTATGATTAAGTGTTTGATTAATAATGCAAGAGCAAATTAAATTTAAATTATGATAATTGATATAATAATTAACTTAAGTTCTATGTTTTGTTTTGTGTTAAAGTGTTATTGTTAGATTTTCATGTATGGTTGGGCTTAAAGGGTAAGGTTGTTGTTGGGACTTTTACGTGAGTTACTTGAGTTGTAGGAAAAAAATAAGAGAAGGGGGTGCCTTTAGAGGAAACGTAGGTGTTAATAGTAGAATTTCAAAAATTCTCCAAGCTTATACGTAGGAGAAGCTTTCCTCTCCCTTATCTTGTTCGTTCATCTTTCTTCCCTTCTAAGCTTTCTCTCCTCTTGAATTGAAGTTTGATTCCTACATCATTTTGAAGCTTGATTTCTTCTTCTCTAGAGCCTCCTTAGTTGATTTCAAGTTGGTAAGTTCAATTCCTCTCTATTCTTGATCTCTTAATATCTTTCTCAACTCCTACCAAGAACATGAGAAATGGGTTTCATGTAGAATCTTGGTTGGTGGGTTAGAATTTGATTGAAGCTCTTTTTGGGTTTGATTTAGGTTTCCTCTAGTTGATTTCATAGCAAAAGTTGAGTAGAGATCATTCTTGAATTACCAAGTCTCATCCCTAGCTTTTTCTTCAAGGTTTTGAGTCAAGAATTTTAGGTAAGGGAAGCTTTAATATGATTGAATGCTTTATTTGTATATTCTATGCTTGGAATGTTGTTTTTGAGTGTGGAATGATGTATATATGTTATGTTTGATGTAAAATTTGAATTGGAATGAATTTGGTAGCCATTGAAGAGTTTTAAGCATGTTTTCGAGGTCCTGCAACCCTGCGTCGCTTAAGCGAGACAGAGGAACTTTTTGGTCTGTAAGCTGTTCTAGATTAAGCGAGAAAATCCTAGCTTAAACGAGGCCGCGCTTAAGCGAGGGAAAATCCTAGCTTAAGCGAGGAACCCTGGAAGTGAACAATTAATTCCTGAAATTCTAGCTTAAGTGAGAGTAAAGTGACGCTTAAGCGAGAATTCATTTTCTACACTATAAAATGGCTTCCAAATTTATTTTAAATTGAATTATTTCTATGGTATGGGTGTGATGGAGATGTCCACAAAAGTTCTAGAACTATGTTAGGAAATTCACATTTTGTTAAAGTTGGTGTTGTGCTGTGAGTAAGGATTCAAGGTGTGAGAATACCTTACTTGAGCTTATTGAACTGTTGGATGGGTTTATAAGCATAATTTGAGAAAAATGGTGAATTTATAACATAGAGGGAACTTGTGGCAATCGAATTTGTTTGGCTTGTTACATGACATTGCATATGGGTAGGCACGTAAGTTGAGGGTGCTAGGTAGGCTCTCAACCTAGTGCCGAAGGTTTTCGTGGTGGCTAATGGTGGGCCTATAGAATAGACAAGTGGGCGAATTCCTATAGATGTAAGGTTTTGCAAACCTTACAGAGGTAAGCCACTACCCACACTTGTCTATATTCGATAAAACCACACTTTCTCCACAGGATTAGCTCAAGGGACTCCCTGAATGGTCAGAGAGTGAGACCATGGTAGGGGATGAGGCCTATGAGGGATCGCCCAAAAGTTGTAAAAATCTCCATGGAGTCGAGTCAGCACGGCATTACATAATGGAATGGTATATGAGATTGTTGTATGTGTTATTGTATTATGCTATCTGATTTACTATTATTGATTGATTCCAATTTTTCTTTAAGTAAATCTTATCCTTCTTGTATATCTATGTTCTTTTTATAAATAAGCTTACCCTTGCATTTTGTGTTTGTATTTGTGTTGTATTACTGCAATGATCGTGTGGTTGGCACGGGAGCAGAGTGGTGATGTTGCAGGTTCACAAACCGCTCGTGACTGAAGCGGAATGTAGATGTGGAAGATGGGATCAACGTTCAGTCAGGAAAACGTGACTGAACATAGTATCTTGTTTTGAAATTCTATATTCTACAAAAATTGTATTTAATAAAGAGCTATATGGTTAGAAAATAGACATTTCAAGCTTTCTAACGGTGTATGGCATGCTTTCTAATTCATTATATTTCTATTTCAAAAGTTTCCTTGAAATTAACCTAAATGCAGTGAAGAAATCTGTTTTCAAGATTTTTGATATGTTTTAGAAACTTTTGGTTCTCTTCTTACTAAATGAAGTGGAAAAGATTATTTACATTCTTGAAACTATATTTCCAATAGTTTACAATACGCGATCAAGTTTTCTACGAAATATTTTAAATGGGTTGAGATTTTGAACCATAGAAGTGGACTATTTTGTATTGAGGACAATTTTGGCTTTGCCACTAAAATGATTTATTGCAGTTTTTGTAGATCCTTGATTTGTCTATGGTTTTGTTCTTTTAAAAATAAATTTGTTAGTGTTTTGATCTTAAAACCAGAAGATCTTATTGTTATTCTATATTTTACCTTCTTTTCAATCTTTTCTAAAAGTTTTAAAGGCGACTTCTATAATTTCTATTATTTCAAATGATTTTATAAAAACTCCAAAGTGTTCCAAACTATTTAAAAGATAAAAATTTTAAGGATTTTGCCCATCGTCCTATTCTGCAGTTCAAGCGTCCAGAGGTGAGACTGTTCAGTCAACTCTAGTCAACTATAATGAGATCGTCTAGTGTTGAGCATCCAACGTCCGATCAACTCTAGTCAACTCTGATGAGAGCGTCCAATTTAAAGTGTTCGAGTTCGGTGACCAACGTCTGGTGACTAGCGTCCAAAGACCAGCGTCCGGTGACCAACCAAACCGAGCGTCCAAATCGTGTGTCCAATGTTGTGTCCGATCCACTTTGGTTAACTTTGCTATTTTCTTTAACTTTGAGTCCACACTGGGTGATGGTTGTGGATATGTTGTCATTGACCACAGTGGATGGTAACTGTGGATATGTTAGATTTTACATGCTTATGAGCATGAGTCCACAGTGGATGACGGCCATGGATATATGTTGTTGACCACAGTGAACGATGACTGTGGATATATTGTTGTGTTGGATAGTACATGCATACATGCATGAGTCCACAGTGGATCATGATTGTGGATACGAGTTGGCACGTAAGTTGAGGATGCTCAAGAGGTCCTCAACCTAGTGTCGGAAAGATTGGTGGGCCCGGAAATGGGCCTGGGGGATAGGATGGACAGGCGATTCCACATTGAGGTCAAGATTTCTGTAGATCTTGTGTTGTGGTGAGCCACTACCCATGTAACACCCAGAAAATTACAACCCAGTAAGTAGGAACGTGAGAGATTTAATTAGAATTAATGAGAATCTAATTGTTTGTTTTAAATAAGAAAAAGATAGATTTTCTAGAATTAATTCTCTGTGAGTAACTCTTTGTAATTAATTCTCTAGAATTAATTCTCTGTAGTTACTTTTCTATGCAAATTGTTTGTAAGTTCTATGTAATTAAATTGTCTGCAATTGATTCCCTGGTATTCCTGCTAGTAACTAATTGAAACTGAGATTAATTACTAGTGGTAAATATTTAAAATATTTATTGCTATGTATTAATTAATTAATTGGTTTCAAATTGGTTTTAATTATTTTTAATTATTTTAATTTCTAGTAACTTATACATCAAGTTATCTCTTATAAAGTTTATCTGTAAACAATTTCTTTACAGAGAAAATTTTATTTGAGCAACGAGAAAAGTTTTCATTACAATAAGTTTTATAAAATTAATTGGATATTTGAAATTAAGTTTTAAAATTTTAAATCACATTACATTACAATTGCATGGTGTAAAATTGCACTGTGTAAACTAAAATTGGTAATTAAATCACCCAACCCCCCACCTAAGCTGCACCTAAACCCCTCCAACCAATCAGATTTCATGCAAATCCCCCCTCCCCCCATTCACTAACACTCACGGTCCCTTCTCTCTCTCACCACTTCACTCACAAACCATCTTAGCAATTAAGTTAAACCCCAAAACCTCTCTTCACTCACCTCTCTCTTTCCCTCACGGACACAACAACAACAACAACACCCAAACCAAATTCTCTCTTCCCTTCCTTCTCCTCTGGCCAAGACACACACACACACAAGGGCAGCCATTGTTGCTTCCTTGCAAGCTTTTCATGCAAGCCAAGATCAAGGCTTTTCACTCTCCCAACCAACCAAACTCTTCCTCTTCACCTTCCCTTCCTCTCTCTCGGTCAAGCACCATCAAAGGTAAGGGGACTCTTTTGTGAACTCAAGCCTTTTGATTTTATACTATGGTTCTCTTGGGAGGATTCAACCATAGGATTGTATGTATGCCTCCATTGAAATTGGTTGTGATGTGTTTTGAGTTGATTTGGTTGAAATTGATAAAATTGGTTTGATTTCTCCTTCGGCTGTGACTGTTTTTGGGCTTGCATGGCCTCAAGTTTTCATTTTTCTAACTCTTGAAATGTTGGGTAAGGCTCCTGATTAAAAGGTGACCATGCCCAAATTTTATCAAAGTTGTTTGATAAGTTTTCAATGTGAAACTCGTCTCAAAACTCATAGTGGCAGTGGCTGTCTACTCGCTAGGCACTGGACTTCTCCCACTGTTTTGATGATATCTAAAGATCTAACCGTTGGTTTTTTATGAAATTTGTCCTCAAAGAAAATAGACATAAAATTAAACAACTTTCATGTTGACATCTTGGAGATATAACCTCATCTAGGGGTTCATCCATGACTCGTAAATCGACTGTTCTGTTTTCGTTTCTTGCATGAACATGGCTCGGTTTTTGTTGAATTTCTCTTTGTGTACTTATTGTTTTCGAAATTTGATTACAACTTTAAAAACTAGACACAACAATATTTTTAACCATGTATATTACAAAAATTACCAAGTACAATTCCTAAATTAACTTTTCAAAAAGAAACAGAGCAAGGGTTTCGGACTCTGTTTTGAGTCAAAAATTTAGGCTGTTAGAAAGATTTTTGCTGGGAACACTAGAGAATGAATTAGGGAGTAAGAAATACCTTTTTGGAAATATTAAGATGTTAAATTTAACCTGTAAAAAGTTCCATTCAATTTAGTTTGGGAAGTAGGAGAAATTCACACTTCTTTGAACCATGTTCAGTGGGAAGTCAATTTTGGGTACTGTCACCTTATAAAAAATTTCTAAAATTTTCTAGATATTGATTTTACAATTGGGAAACATTTCTGAAAACTAGATTTCAAGAGCTTTGATTTTATATAAAAAGTTTTCAATCCCGAGGTCATTTGCTACAATCAGTGAGAGCTCATTTAGTACTGCCAAAGAGAAATCGATCTCCTTTGGTCAATTTTGTTAATGTGATATAATTATTTGAATTGTGATGTTTGTTTATTGATGTGTGAATTTTGTAAGGCAGTGGATATGTAATACCCATTGACCTGTTTTGTTTCATTTTAAGTCCCAAGGATATGAATCTTGGGTATTTAATATTGAAATATGTTTTGTGAATGGTTGTGTGATACAGTCTTTTGACTGTAGGATGGATCTTGTGAGAATGTTGTTTATCTCTGTGATGTGCTCACAAGACTCGGGCGCGAGTGCTTGTGAAAACTAGAACTTTGTTTTAGTGTTTATGGCAAGTTTGTCATTTAAAGATAATGCAACCTTAACAGAGAGCAAAATTAATTATGCTACAAGATGTAATTGTTATTTTATTAAATAGAAACTAATAAATTAACTCTTTATTTTTATGCATTGGAAATAGAAATAAACTTAGGACCTTTGCATGGAGGAATAAATGGTAGGTTAACATTTTATAAAATTATAAAGTTTTGAGAGAGCAAAGAAATACATATAACATAATAAAATTGTCTATGTGTGGTGAATCATGTTGAGTTGAGAGTCGTACAAGGATGATACGAGTGTACGGCAGATTGCTGGAATTGCAAGATGAAAAGAGAGACATGTGTGGTAATTCCAGCTGTGAAAATACCAAAGACAGGGGGTGGAGTTCGAAAGGCGTGTCACGATATAATGTGACAGTCACCCATAGAAAGGTGATGGAGGCAAACGTCCTCGTACATATAATTTTTTAGCAGAGACGGGGTCTCAGGCTCAGTGTCTATTCGATCATCCAGTACCATGTTCAACGAAACCCCACTTTGATGAGAAAGAATAATCCCTAGGAGGAGAGTTGTGGAGGAGTCAGTCCTCCGAGTAATGGATGATCACAATTGATACTTGGGAGATGATCGTAAGGCATGATGACCTTGGAGGTGAACTGAGTTGTGACGATAGATCACATAGCTGACTCGGCCACCCAGACAAAAATACGAGACATCATCAGTTGGTGAGAGCCCACCATAGTACCATGGTGAGAGGTGTACTCCCAACAGTCATCCAACTCAATTGTGTAAGACCACTGAGTTCTGGGAGTTCCAGTGACACCTGGCCAATAAAAAAGGATTTACAGAAATAGTAATGGAAACGATAGGTTTCGAGTGTGATCGTTAGATAACCATATCGAAATGGTTAATATAACTTGTCTATGACTTTTTAAGTCATTTTGTGTGTCTGCGAGACGAAGCAGAGAGTTCACCATTACATTTTTATTTTAGGAATTGGTGGCAGTACCTGTGGAGATCGCAAAGATGCTATCGTCCCGCCTTTCTCTTTCGGAGTGTCTTCGAAGGGGTAATCTGTACCCGTTACTGTTTCCGATGCCACACCATCAGAGGAGTTCACATTTGGTCCGATGCTTCCCACCTTTCGCCAAACCTCTTTATGTCAAGAATTAGAGGCGTAATTGGGTGAGTGCCCGTCAAGGGGATTCGCCGCTAGTTATGAACTTAGGGAACAGTGAGTCAAGGTTTTAATAAGGATTTGGAGAACTTTGAGGAAGATTCCGTGAAGGATCATGTGGACGATGACCACTAGATTTCTTCTGAGGGATCTTGTCAAAGACCCTCCGCTATCCTATTTCTTTGTATTAGTCTAACATGCAGGATTGGGTTTTAGAGATGACTGCTCTGAGACTGGGTTTTTCCCTTTTTATGTACTTGGATATGAGTAGACCTAGGTTTCAGATTTCTGGTATGTATATTCAGTCTTCGTACTCTATTACCCTATGTTGTCTTTGGTATGCACTTTGGGGGAGTATATATTACTATTGCTCCGGAAATATTTGAGTTATGAAATTCTCTATTTCGTGTATATATGTATACTTTGTAACAAAAAATATCCAGTTTTATTTATTCTACTCAACTTGAAATTAAATGCTTATTTGTGATCGAAACAATGCTACATGGTTTTCTTGTATATCTAAATAATACGTTTTTAATTATTAAGCGAGACGCAACTTTTGGAAATAAAATGAAATAAAAAGTTTTAAAAATATGCCAAAAAATTTCCATTAAGGTCTTTATTAACTTCATTTGATTTACGCAATCAAACAAACTATCGCACCTTATAAAAAATGATCAAATGATTCTTTCTTTCTTTTAATAGAATGGAATGAAGCAACACGTTTATTTTATTAAATTAAAATAAGTTTAAAATGCGAATATATGTAAACCTGGATTTAAGTTGTTACAACCCACGTACGCCTATCCTGACAAAGCCATTAATTTCTTTCCCTGATCAGTGACAGGATTTCCCCGAATGGTCAGAATGTGGGACTATGGTAAGGAATTCAGCTGTCATGATCGCTCGACTGGTGAAAATCTCCATGGAGTCATGTCTACATATAGTGCATGACTAGGGATATTGTTTAAGGATATGTTGGTGCGATTGTCCTAATGAAATGGATTTTTACTTAATGTTGCTATTTACATCTTCGAATATGTTAATATGGATCTATTGTTTTATTTGAATTGTATGTTTTTTCTGTAAGCTTATCCTTGCACTATTTGTTTGTATGTATTTGACTGTAATGATTGCGATTCTTCGCGAGGTGGGCTACCAGTGGATCAAGCTCTTCGCGGCTGAAGTCATAGAAGACTTGCTTCTTCTATTTCTTCCCTTATCTTACATCATCTTAGTTTCTAGTTAAGGATAATAAGTAGTTGTGGCCAGCTAGTAGGGAATGAGTAGTAATATGCATCCCTTCTCTTTTGGTATATGTACTTACTGATGGGTATATTTGTACTAGCACATGAAATTCAGGGAACACACTAGAAGAGGGGGTTGAATAGTGTGTTAGATAAAATCTTAAAACCCTTTTTGCCAACTATGGAGGTTTCTTAAAATCAGATTTTACAAGGGACTTGTAAAATGCAGAGTTTGTGAGACCGTCCAATCAGTAAAAATCACAGTTGTGTTGAAACTGTGTTTTGACAGATCGTCCAATAAGTAAAACCAATTTTCACAAATAGATTTTATATTAAAGACTTGTGTGTCCAATGTGCAGGAAATAAATGTATGAGATAAACAAGTTAAGCTAAAAGCAAGAGAGTAAAAACACTTGGTTTATACTAGTTCACTCAACCTGAGCTACGTCCAGTTCTTCTTCAAAAACCTTTTGAACGGTTCCACCAATCAAATGTTGATTACAAACAAGTATTATACTCTGCCACTTCTGGCTACAACAAGTATTCTCAAGGCCACTTCTGGCACACCTTTAATCTCCTCCTGACATTAAAGAACATCCAAGTATTCTTTGATCACTAAGTCACTCCTAGCTTTCCAAACAACAGTTTGAATGAAATAAATCAAATAACTCTTACAGAGAGGATATTACAATGTATATCAGATTACAACTAAACTTAGCAAGGCTAAGAAAATTTCTCTTTGAGCACAAATGTAGATCGTCCAACGATTTTGACAGAGTTTTAGCACTTAGAAAATTTTGATAGCTTTGTTCAACTTCAGCAAAATCTTCAAAGTGCTCACTCCTCTATTTATAGGCTTTTGGAAAAGTATCTGTTGTAGGGATTTGAGCCTTGGGAAATATTCGTTCTTTGACAATCATTTGACAGTTACCACGTGTCAGCTTGAGGAGGAGAGAGAAGGTAGACAAAGGTATTGTCCTTGTCTGAGCGCACCTCCACTACTTGTACGAAAAAGATTCTTCTTTCTGGAATGCGCTTTTCTATCTCCTATCTCAGTACACTTTTCAAATTTCAAATGTTTAGTCATTTCAAATGATAAGAGGGAATAAAGGTACTAAACTTTTAGCATGAAATCATTCTTGAAAAGGTAAAGAAGTACAAGCTTGTAAAAGAGTGGACGTTGTATAACTTAGATAGAAATTTGTGTATGTTATTTAGCTCCATTTGGACGCTCAAAAGAACTCAGTGTAAGGACACTAGTTTTCACAATACATTTGGACGCTTGTTAGTTAACAACGCGTTGGATGCTTGTTGATTCATTACAAAACAAGTTCCATTGATTGTTTGGACAATATAACTATAATGATTTATATGAAGTTTGAGAATGAGATACAATACCACAGTTGCATTGGACGGTGTATTTCCTGTTGTACTCAAACAAAACTCATTAGATACTTCAAAATTTAATTTCATTTGTTATCATCAAAACCAAGGTTTAAAGGGTTAGACATCGTCCAATGTCTTTGGTTCTAACAATCTCCCCCTTTTTTATGATGACAAACAAATTTAAATTTTGATTAAAACGAAGCATAATCATATAGAAGGTATCAGAGCATGAAGGATAAAGATTATGCAATGCAAGAAAATATGTTGATAGTGTGTAATATGATGAAAATGTAAGTACTCCCCTTGAGTCCAACATTTTTCATTATGCTTTATGCTAACAATAAAATCATAGCAATATATCAAAGTGATTTGCATAAAGAAACATGTATCAAAGTAGAATATCATCAGATAAAACAACGCAAAGTGCGATCAACACCTCATGTATTAATAAAAACAGCCATATACAAGATAAGAACATGAGTTTAGCAAAGAATCAAAATTCTTCTTCTCCCCCTTTTGTCATCAACAAAGAGACTAAAGGTTTGAAGAGAATGATGATGAACATCATTGTCACTCAGGGCTATTGAGGTGGATCTTCTGGTGGTGGTGGTGGTGGTTGCGAAGGTGGTTGTGGTGCAGGTTATGTAGGTGCAGCAGGTGGCAGCAATGGTATAAATTGGTGCAACACATTCATAATAGGACCAAGTGAATTGGTCAGTTGTGCACTGAATGCTGAACTCATCAATGAAAGTTGTCCAGCCACTTGTTGAGTCATTTGCTGCTGATGTTCTTGAAGCTGAGCTCTCACAGTAGCATCAATCATAGCTTGTACTTGTTCAGCTATTAAGGCAGGTGCAGGTGCAGGTGCAGCAGCATTGAGAGGTGTAGCATGTATAGGTGACTCAATAGATAACAATACCATAAGTGTATTAGATGGTGTGTTTCCTATAGTACTCAAACAAAAACGCATTAGATACTTCAAAATTTAATTTCATTTGTTATCATCAAAACCAAGGTTTAAAGGGTTAGACATCGTCCAATATCTTTGGTTCTAACAATGCAATGTCATGCAACAAGCCAAACAATCCTAATGCCACATGTTCCCTCTATGTTATAAATTCACCATTTTTCTCAAATTATGCTTATGAACCCATCTAGTAGTTCAATAAGCCTAGGTAAGGCATTCTCACACTTTGAATCCTTACTCACAACACAACACTAACTTTATAAAATGTGAATTTCTTAACATAGCTCTAGAACTGTTGTGAGCATCTTCATCTTACTCATGCCATAGAAATAATTCCCATTAAAATACATTTGGAAGCTATTTTATAGTGTAGAATATGAATTTTCGCTTAGGCGCCACACTAGTCTCGCTTAAGCTAGAATAAATCCTCACTTAAGCAAAATTTTCGGTTAAGCTAGGATTTTCCTTGCTTAAGCTAGAACTCTAGAAACAACCTCCTTTGTTCTGATTTTGGCGCTTGAGTCTGGGTCAATCCGCTCTTAAGCCTCATTCTCGCTTAAGCCTGGATTCACCTGTGCTTAAGCCCCAAAATTAGCAACAAAATTTCCTCTGCAGCCTATCTCGCTTAAGCAAGAAATACCTCCACTTAAGTGACACAGGGTCTGCAGAACTTTGAATCTCTGCATAAAGACCCTAAATGGCTTCCAATTCAATCCCAATTTAAATTCCACTCTATACAAATCAAATAGGCCATCATTCCATAGCAAGTAAATTCATTTCCAAGTGTAAAACACACACAAACAAATCATTCACAATATTTAAAGCTTCCCTTACCCAATATAGAAGTCAAAAGGAGAAACTTGATGATCCAAGAGTGATCTTTTCCTAACTTTTGAGGTAGGTCCAACTAGAGAAGTCTTATACCAAAATGAAAACAAGTTCTAATCAAGTTTTGATCCACCCATCAAGATTTTCTATCAAACCCATCATGTAGTTCTATGTAGGGTGAAGAAGATGAACAAAGAGAGCAAGATGAGAGGGAGATAAGCTTACCACTCCTACAAGGTACCAAGAAAGTCTAGAAGATGAAGGAATTGGGTCTCCAATGATGTAAGAACTCCAAAATCTCCTTAGGCTATGGAAATGGCTTATTGAGAAAGTGAAGAGAATGAAGGAAAATTAGAGAAAGAGTGAAGCATTCCTACGGTTAAAGCTTTGGGGAAGATTTAAATTTTTACTAGTTGCACCTTTGCTTCCTCTAACTACACCTTTTTTTTTCTACGACTAAAGGAAACTCACCTATAAGTCCCAACCATCTCACAGCCCACACTCTAAGTCCAACAATTCATGAAATCTAACAATAACACTATGGCACATAACAAAAACATAAAACTTTAGTTAATTATTACATCAAATAACATAATTTAAATTTAGTTCCTCTTATATCATTAATCAAACACTTAGTCACATAATTAGGAAAACTACAACGATACATTATGCCCCATCCTTCACAACAACACAAAGCACAGATTGAACTCCCCACACAACCTTTCCTATGCTTGCTTCCACAACTAGCCATCACAATTTGATTTCATTCCTCGAACGGCGTGTCACCCACATCGTGATCACATCTTGTTCAAAACGATCTCACCACGTAAAAAATGGAAAAAATCATCCCTTCTCCTTCTGCATATCACAATCAAAAGTGATCGCATGACACATCACACCTCAACACATAAAACAAGTGCATTATGCACCACAATTCCCATCATGAGTTAAATTCATGATTTTCACCGTTTTATTATATCATATAAAAATCCTCACCCTCTCAAGTTTTATGGTCATACGGGTCCAAGGTCTTCATATCCAAGCAAAGGTCCTAATTATTCTAAGTCCATATAATCATGAGGTTCACACTCTTGTTAAGTATTTATTCACTGTTTACCACAATGAACATATTTAATTGACACTAGAACCAAGTTCTAGTAACCACAAATGCACTTATGTCCTGAGTCCATTTGTCCCACATCAAGAATTCCATGATCCTCAATCATACTAAACAATACAATATTTATATACACATATACCACACATTCGAGTTCCCAGCACACAGTTTGCCTGAGGATCACATTCCTTCCAGTCTCCAATTCAATCAATAACAATTCAAATAATAGCACTTTAAAGTGAAAGTAAATCATAATCAATTCAATAATTCACAACGAAGTGAAGGGGTCTCCCTCTAGTGTAGAACCACTCGGCCATAGTCCATAATAATTAAATAACACACTCAAAGTAATTAATTTGGCCCAAATAGCAATTAGACATAAATGCTGAATAATACAACCCAAAATTATTTGACATAGTATTTCAACTCAGAACAACACTATTTTTTTCAGAGACACTCCTCATCATGCAAATAGTCACTCATAAATTCAGATCCTCAAATTTCACTCCAAAAATAGGCTTTTTAAATTAATTTTCATAGTTGACAGTTTTCAGATAAACAGGGTCTAGGAATTTTAAAAACTAGTAATACTCATAAACAATTCACGAAAGTTTACAAGAACAGTACGTCATGTCTAAGTTACAACATATAATTTTTTCAGAATTTATTTCTTACTCCAAATATCATTTTTACAATTATTTTCCTCTGTTGGCAGAATTCAAATCTGGCAGTAATAATTCATCTAAAACTATTAAAACATCTTTAAAATTCCAAATAAAAATCATGCATGTTATACAGGGGTAACCTTATATCATATATTTTTATCACGTGAAATTTATCACTAAAAATAATTTTCCTCCTTAAAATACAGACCAGGGAAGATTTCTCAGATCTCAAAGGAAAATCAAAATAAAATATTAAAAGTATTTGGAAAATTCCAGAAAAATTCAGAGACATCAAATACCATTATTAAAAGGTATTTGTGGCTTCATTTCATGAAAATATTCGGTCTAAATATTTATTTCGTGCCCAACAGTTCACAGGACAGATCTTAGGAATTTTTAAAAATAAATCAATTAAAAATATTAGATGAGCTCAAAAAATTATGAAACTTTTTTTAGCGATTCTAGAGGCATGTTTACACATAGGTATGGTCTCATTTCACATAAAAAGGCCAAGAAAATGTTTAAATATAAACAACACAGCCGCAGCCGCATATATGAAAGCAAGCAAAAATCAAGTAAAGGAAGAGATATATCTTTGAGAGATGACACCAAACAAAGCTTCATATAATATATATATATATATATATATATATATATATATATATATATATATATATATATGTGTGTGTGTGTGTGTGTGTGTGTGTGTGTGTGTGTGTGTGTGTGTGTGTGTGTGTGGAGAATCTCTCTCTCTTTCTCTCTTTTCTCATCTTATGTGAATGGCACTAACAAGATTAAGTGATACAATCCAAGGGTACAAATTTCTAACAAATTTTCTCCTCTCTATTTCTAACAAATTTTGGTCACACAAAATTAATCACACGAAACATTAAATTTCTTGGTCAATTAAATTAAATTTCACTTGTGAATAATTATCTTTGGGAAAACGTGTAATTAAATTATCTCTACACAGTATAAATTTACACAGTTGAGTAAAAAGGGATTTTTATGTAACAGCTTGAGTATATTCACTCAGCTGAAGATCTTATATATATATATATGTATACAAAAGATTAAGATACTGACATAAGGGTGTGCAGACTGCAACACCCTATTCAGACGGCTACAGCAGAAAAGAAAAGGAGGAGAGGAGAACAGTACAAACAGATAACAATAAAAAATACATATAAAATAATTATTCTAACACTCCCCCTCAAGCTGGAGCATATAAATTGTATGCTCTAAGCTTGGAACATATGAACTGGATCCGAGGCCCTCTCAAAGATTTAGTTAAAGTATCTGCAAGCTGATCATTTGAGCTAACAAATTCAGTACTGATCTCCTTGGACAGCAGCTTTTCCCTAACAAAGTGGCAATCAATCTCTATATGTTTGGTTCTTTCATGAAACACGGGATTGGAGGCTATATGGAGAGCTGCTTGGTTGTCACAGTAGAGCTTCATTTGTTGAACCTCACAAAACTTCAACTCTTGAAGGAGTTGTTTGATCCACACTAATTCACAAGTGGCTATGGCCATAGCTCTATATTCTGCTTCTGCACTAGACCGAGCAACGGTGTTCTGTTTCTTGCTCTTCCAAGAGATAATATTGCCTCCAATGAATACACAATATTCTTGCTCTTCTATCTATGGGACTTCCTGCCCAATCAGCATCACAATATCCAGAAATTTGGTTATGTCCTTTATCTTCATATAACAATCCCTGTCCTGGAGCCCTTTTAATATACCTGAGAATGCGAATCACAGCATTCCAGTGATCAACATGAGGAGCTTGCATGAATTGACTAACCACACTAACCGCAAAAGAAATGTCAAGTCTCGTAATTGTGAGATAAATGAGCTTTCCAACCAATCTTCTATATCTTTCTGGATCTGAGTATGGCTCACCTTGGTTTGCCATTAATTTTTTATTCGGATCCATAGGACTATCAATGGGTCTACAATTAGTCATACATGTTTCCTCCAAAATATCAAGAGCATACTTCATCTGTGAAATAACAATGCCTTCCTTTGACTGAGCTACCTCAATACCGAGAAAGTATTTAAGGTACCCAAGGTCTTTAGTTTGGAAATGATTGGACAAGTATTTTTTTAGCTGGGAAATTTTCGCAACATCATTCCCTGTAATAACTATGTCATCCACATAAACAACAAGATAGACACACTTCCCAAGAGAGGTATGGCAATAAAAAAATTGAATGATCTGCTTCACTTCGTTTCAGCCCAAAACTCTGAACAACATAGCTGAACTTTCCAAACCAGGCTCGTGGAGACTGTTTGAGCCCATAGAGAGACCGACGAAGTTTGCAAACTAGATCAGACTCCCCCTGAGCAACAAACCCAGGAGGTTGCTCCATGTAAATTTCTTCGTCTAGTTCACCATGAAGAAAGGCATTCTTAATATCCAGCTGATGTAGGGGCCAATGGCAAATGGCAGCCATAGCAAGAAAGAGACGGACCGTTGCAATTTTGGCCACAGGGGAAAAAGTATCCCCATAATCAAGACCATATATTTGAGTATATCCTTTGGCCACTAATCTTGCCTTGAGACGATCAACTTCACCATTAGGACCAACTTTAATAGCATATACCCATCTGCAACCAACCGTCTTCTTCCCAGGTGGAAGAGGGACTAGTTCCTATGTGCCACTGCTTTCAAGAGCCTGCATTTCAACAATCGTGGCTTGTCGCCATCCAGGATGATCAAGTGCTTCATGGATATTCTTAGGAATAGTAATAGAAGACAAAGATGAGACAAAGGAGAAGTATGAAGGAGATAATCGATTATAGCACAAAAAATTATGAATAGGATGAGGATTTCTGGTAGATTGAATACCTTTTCTAAGAGCAATTGGCCAACCTAAATCTTCATCATTTGGAACCGTTGTATGGGTAGCTGATGGTGGAGAAGATGAAGCAGATGACTCTCCATGTATCATTGGACTAGCTCTCTGTGTCATGTTTTGATCAGTGATGAAAGGTGGTGAAGATGGTTCAGATGCACTATTGGTTGGAGAGGGAACTTGACCTGTGTCTTGGTTGGGAGTTTCATGAACAGGAGATAGAAATGAGTCAAATAATGGGACAAGTAAGACTTGTTGAACAGAATTAAAATCTTGCATTGAAGAAGAGAAGAAAGGAGTTTCTTCAAAGAAGGTGACATCTGCAAACATATAGTACCGTCGAGTGTTTGAAGAGTAGCAATGGTACCCCTTTTGGAGTCGAGAATAACCATGAAAAACACATTTAATGGCCCTTGCAGAAAGCTTGTCCAAACCTGGAGAAACATCATGGACAAAACAAACACAACCAAAAACCCGAGGAGAGACATGAAATAAAGGTTCATCTGGAAAAAGAATTGAATGGGGAATTTTATTCTCAAGAGATGAAGATGGCATTCTATTTATTAAAAAATAAGCAGTAAGAATAGCATCTCCCCAATGATGAACAGGAACATTGGCACCAAGCAATAAGGTACGTGCAGTTTCAACTAAATGTCTATTTTTTCTTTCGGCTATACCATTTTGTTGTGGTATGTGAGGACATGTTGATTGATGTAAGATGCCATGTGTGGATAGAAAGGAAGAAAGATCAGAAGAAAAATATTCTTTGGCATTATCACTCTTGAGAATTTTAATTATTTTTCCAAATTGATTCTTAATTTCATTGAAGAAAGACAAGAAAATAGACAAAAGTTCAGATCGATCTTTCATTAAGTAAACCCAAGTACATCGAGAGTATTCATCAATAAATGTAACAAAATATCTGAACCCAAAAGATGTGACACGGCTTGGACCCCAAATATCTGAGTGAATGGTGGAAAAAGCAGAGTTACATCTTGTTTCAGTTCTCTTTTAAAAGGAAGACCTAACATGTTTCCCTAACTGACATGACTCACACTCTAAGGCTTGAAGCTTGCTAAGACCAGGAACCATTTTCTTCAACTTTGACAAGTGTGGATGACCCAAGCGATCATGCAAAAGTTTAATGGAGATGCAAAACAAGACACAGAAGAGCTGGTTTCAAGATAGTAGAGACCTCTGGATTCATGTCCTACATCAATCAGTCGGCCCGTACCACATTCCTGAATCACAAAAGAATTAGCATCAAATGTCACAGAACAATTCAATGACTTAGTTAATTGACTTAGAGAAATCAAATTGAAAGGACAATTAGGAACGAAGAGAACCGAATCCAAATTTAAAGAAGAAGAGAGAGAGACTTGGCCAACTCCTTTGGAATTGACCTTGGAACCATTTGCTAGAGTAATTAGGTGAGGAAACTTTGGAGGAGACATAGAGGTAAATAAAGAATCATTACCAGAAATATGATCAGAAGCACCTGAATCAATTATCCATGGACTTTGACTATCCACAGATTGAGAAATACAAGTCGTTGAAACACTAGGACCGGAAGATGATTGAGCTTGACTGTTGGACTTCCATCGGAGATATTCTTGCTCAGGCTTTTCTGACTCGGAGACATTTACTATTTTCTCAGGAAAGCCATGCAAGGAATAACATGTGTCTTGTGTGTGGCCCATCCTCTTACAATGGGAGCATTGAGGACGACCATTTCTACCACCACGTCCTCCACAATTCCCACGACCTCCTCTTCCTCTAGTAGACACCATTGCTAAAGATTCAACAGGTTCCAGTGGGCTTCCACTCTTTTTCAGTGTGGGAACCCGAAGAAGACGTGTCATTAGACTCTCCATTGAAGGAACTTCTTGACCGGTCAGAATTTGATCACGAACATGATCAAAATCTGGATTCATAGCACGCAGGGCCAACACCATGTACAAATTGTCAAGTTTCCTTTTCATTTCCTCCACCGATTCAGCTTCCAAGAACATTTTCAATTCTTCAACTGCAGATTGGATTTCAGCAACAAAAGAGGTCATATCATGATCAGTTTGCTTAAAAGATGTCAACTTGTCAGCTGAATCATATAACCTTTGAATGTCATTGGCGTAAATCTTTTGGGCCTTCTTCCAAAAAGAGTGACAGTTTTTGAAGGTCCTCAAGATTCCTAAAATTTTGGGCTCCACAGACTGCCACAACAAGGCACAAAGCTGGAAATCAAGCTTTTTCTATTGTTCCTGACTTTCTGACGGCACTTCAGTGATATCTTTCTCCAAATGGTCATGATGCCCTTGGCCAAGGAACCAGAGTTCCACAGATGCAAACCAAGACATATAATTTTTTCCATTAAGCTTCTCTTAAGTTATGACAGGTGTTCCAGAGAAGGGAAGAGTGGGACCAACAGAAGAGGAGGCTATAGAAGGACTTGTAAAAGCCATTTTGTAACAAAGAAAAGCTGTGCAAACAGAGACTAGAACCTGCACAAACAGAACCTTCACGGAGAGGTTCCAACTTGATGACTCGTAACTATAGAGGAGTGATAATGACGATCAGAGACTAGATCTAGGGCCAGGGGTGTCCGGTGAGTTGTTCTAGGTAGTCGCGTCAAGATTCCGACAAGCAGAGGGCGGCGAGTGGGCTCCACGCGCCAGACAGGGCGCTCTGAAGAACCGGCGCGTGGGGCCACGTGGCTGACCTTTTGGCCGCACGACTTGCAGGGTTAGGTCGCGCTCACTGAGGCGCACTAAACCCTAGGTTCGCCGGAGATCTTGCCGGTGGCGGACGGCGGCCAGCTGCAGCAGAGCGGGATCGTTCCCGCTCTGATACCAAGTTGAGTAAAAAGGGATTTTTATGTAAAAGCTTGAGTATATTCACTCAGCTGAAGATCTTATATATATATATATGTATACAAAAGATTAAGATACTGACATAAGGGTGTGCAGACTGCAACACCCTATTCAGACAGCTACAGCAGAAAAGAAAAGGAGGAGAGCAGACTAGTACAAACAGATAACAATAAAAAATACATATAAAATAATTATTCTAACATACACAGTGCAATTATGCACAGTATAATTCTACACAGTGTAATTAAATTTTATCTCAATTAGAATTTTACTGAAATTTGCCACATAAGTCATACAAAGTTTTTAAATTTTTCTTAATTAGCTAAATTAAATTTTCAATTGTAATTAATCTCAATATCTATTTAGTTATCACAATATACACTAACACAATATCTACTATATCCTTAGTTGCAAATTTTTAGGGTGTTACATGTATGTTCAAGGATGAATAGTTTTTTCATGAAAAAAACTACTCATTCATTCACTTTCTCTTCCATTTCACTTTCACTCCATTTTTCTTTTATCTCTCTCTTCCCTTTCTATTATATTATCTATTACATCTATCACTTTCTTATTCTACCTTTTTTTTCTCTTCTCTTTATATCTCTCTCCTTTCCATTTCCATTCACCCCATAATGGTTATTTTAATAATAATTTAAAATAAATTATTCATATAATACAATAATTTAATTTAGAGTAAATTACACAGATCCCCTGAGGTTTGCTCCTAGCAACCCCCTATTTTTTTACATTACTTTGAGCACCCCTAAGGGGATAAGTGTAATATTTTTTAAACCTGAGAGGGAGTCAGTGTAATGATTTATGCTTATGAGATAGAGCTGCACAAATGGGTAAGTCCACCCGTTTAGCCCGTATAATAAACGGATTCTAATTTAGCGAGCCCATTCCGTTTAGCTCCCATGCTAAATGGGCTAGCCTGCAACCAGAAAAAAAAAATTAAAAAATTGAAAATTAACTAATATTCTGCCATTAGATTCAACAAGCAACAGGGCAAAATTTCAAGTGATTTCATAATACAAATCATACTAATTTCAGAAATAATGTAATTCTTAATTTCAATTTTCAAGTAAACCTAACAGATGAATCAAGTCCACTGAGCCAAGAAAATCAAAATAATGTACCTTATTTTTTAACACAACATATACATAGCAGAATGAAGGACCTTAATCTACCTTAGTTTCGAACAAAACAAATACAGAGAGAATGAAGGACCTCACCTGAGTGGCGTCGGAGACTGGCATGCGGCAACAACGGCGCGCGACGGAGCCTTGGAGGGTGGTATGCGGCGATGTTGACGCGCGACTCAGCCTTAGAGGGTGGCATGCGACGGCCTTGACGCACGACAGAGCCTTCGTGGGTGGCGTGCTACGGCGCAACGTCTTATGTTGCCTTCTGTGCGCGACGATGACGACTGCGATGGAGGGTAGCTCTGCGTCGGCGAAGGGTGGCTCTGTCTTGGAGGGCCTTGATGCGCAACAGAGCCTTCGTCGGTGGCGTGCGACGGCGCTGCATCTTCCGTTGCCTTCTGCGCGCGACGATGACGGTTGCGATGGAGTGTGGCTCTACGCTGGCGAAGGGTGGCTATATGACGCTGCAAACTCAAGAGAAGGGTAAGGCTGTGACGGCAGAAAACCCTTCTCTATTACTCACTCACGTCACTTACTAACTATGTTTATTTTTTTAATTTTAATTTCAATTTTATTAAGGTATTTAAATATTATATTTTTAAAGTAAAATACATAAAGTCTGTGAAGTGGTGTTAAGCCCGAGGGTTAAACTTGTTTAACCCGTGAATTAAACGGGACGGACTAAAAAATCCGCATTTTAAATGGACTCGAAAAAACTCAGTTCGTATATCATACGGGTTATAGGTAATACGGGTTATAGATAAACGGGTAAGTCCGCAGGCCTGGACCCAAATGCCCAGCTCTACTATGAGGGGGGGTTCGGAGTTGGTGTAACGAAAATTCAAAAATTAGGAGATTTTCTTTAGGGTTTAAAAATGGAAGGGTGCAGGATGTAATGAAGACAAACCTAAGAGGATTTCCGTGTAATTTACTCTTTAATTAAATACACCAATTAAAACTATGAATGATTATTTTAAGAATTGATTAAATTTATAACATAATAATTTCATTAAATAAGGTTCAAATCTCACTCTTGAAAATTTGCATTAATATTCTAGCTGGTAACGAATGCATTGTGATCTCCAGAACCAACCTTTAAATGGATGATCAATCAATTGTTATAAGCTTTGATTTTGTGAGTACCTTAACTAAACCCATGAAGGCAACTGTAGTCACCAACTCGAGGAAAAGGTATTGGCCACAAACATACTCTAAAGTAGAGTAATGTTGGTCAACAATGAGAGAAATGTGATGATAGATTGTGTTAAAAGATATGACCAATGTTACATCACTCTGACGTATACCTGCGATAATTACCTCAACATATATTTAAAAGTTTAGGTTCTGAAACATCTTATGTCGTTTCAGCATCCTGGAAACAATTATCACAGACAATGGAACTCGGTTCTCTGGCAAAGGCTTCTAGAACCTCTTATGTGGACTCTAAATAAAGCAGCATTTTACTTTAATAGAGCATGGCTACACTAATAGACACAAATTTGCTGAGTTCTACACTTTAAATTTGCTAAAATAGTTCTAAGGTATTTTAAAAAAAAAAGTTTAATAATTATGTACAAATAGTGTAAAATAGTTTTACTTAATCATTCAACTACATATCATCGTTATATAACATTTAAGGTAATTATTGTAAAAATTAACAAATTTGTCATACACGACGAGGATTTGTTATTAAATAACAATATAAAACTATTTTACATTGTGAATGTCAGTAAAGTCTTTTCTCTTTAAAAAATACTTCAACTTTTTGGAATGTTGTTTGAACAATCTCATAAACAGATTAAGTGGCTACTGTGACAATGAATGAGGAGGCTGTTTGGATTATATGCAAAGCACCTCCAGCAGCCCAGCACATGTCTTTCAACTCAGCAAGTGTGTGATCAATTGGAGTTGCAAGATTGCAGCAAAAAGTTGTTGCTAAATTAGTAAATTGACTATGGAAGTTTAATATATTTCATGTTCTGCTATTGTAAATTGTGTGTAGATGAGAAACATATTGGCTTCCATGATACAAAGGATCAACTGGCTCTAAACTTTTTAACTGTCTGGCTGCCATTGCCAGGATCCAAACTTTTGCAGCTGAGAAAGAAATTGGGATTATGCAGGAAGCCAAATCAGGAGAAGCATTAGACTTGCTACAATCAAGAAGATTGTATTTTGATCTAACCCTGTTAGTTTAGTTGAGATATTTTGTGTTAAATAGTTTTTTTTTTTATTGTATAAGTAATGGTTATCCATATTTTGGGGAAATTATGTACTGCGGTGAGATAACCACTCTTATTTTTTCTCCTTTCATATATAGCTATTTGCTGTTCCGTTTTTCTACACAAAAGGCTCTTGTTCCTTTTAGTTTATAAAAGCAAAAAAGTAAATCGTATAGCTAATGGAGAGAAGAACAAAAATGGAGAATTTAGCTTTCTTCTTTCCAAATATGCTGAGCTAGCTTACAGTCGTTAGAGAGATTCTTATCAATCAATTCGTGTACAAAAGGAAAAAGCAAACAGACTTTTATTCTTTTTCGTTCACTTTTGTCATATTTTAGGTCTAAGCATCAAAACTTTAAAAAGTGGAATAGATTACAGTAACCCTTGTTAACATGAAATTAAATAAGAACAAGCAGCTTGTTCCCATGACCACTCACAATTAAAAAGGCTTTATTTACTCACAAGGGACAATAGTAAATATTCATTCTCAAACCCTCGTGAGTAAACAATCACCAACATACAACTGAAAAAAAAAATAAAAAAATTATTCAGTCACTCCATAATTTAGAACAACAACACCAAACAAGAATTCAGAATTATGAGCTCTCACACACACACACATAAGGGACAATTCAATGAGAGCAAGAGATGTGAGAAGAATTAATCGTACAACCAACATATATATATATATATATATATAGATGGTTAAAAATATTTTAGTTAAATTTAATCTTAACCATCCATTTTAAATGTATGATCAAAGATTTACTCTTATCAAGTTTTCAAGTCCTTATACATGTCTTACAAGCAGGAGTCATAAGATTGGTTTGGCGATGAAAGGAGAAGGAAAGAGGGGAGAGGTCGTGGGTTCGAATCTTTCGTTAACAAAAAAAATTAACAATTAATGACTAATATTTACCGATAAAAAAAAATGTCTTACAAGCGTGCACATTCAGGAAGATGTGAAAATTAAACTAGATGAGTAATAACACAAGGAAAAGGGATGTGGAAAAAATTGAGGTAGACAGAGATATTTGACTCGGTGTGGCAGAGGATTTTCTCCCACGAGCACGAGTTGTTATCCCTCCTTTTTTTCTTGAGTAAACTCCAAGCTTTCTATTGTGAATGGAGAGGGTTTCCTTGTGATGTGCCAATAGTCCCTTGTGTACAAATTCCTTTGTTTGTAACTGCGCATTGAAGCCTCCCTTTTCAGCTGAAATTGGCAGCAGCCAATTGGACATTAGCAAGAGAGTGAGGAGACAGGCTCCCAGCATGCATATTTTCTGGGGCATATCTGCTGGTGAAGTGTTTCGTAATTATGCAAGCACCAACAATCCAAGTGGTGTAGTGAAGATTCCTTTATCTATATGGTACTAGCACTGCTATCTTCTAGAGCCTGGACCCCTACACAGCTATTAAACAGTGAGAGCTTTGTCATTAGTCATTACAGTTGTTGGGGGTGGGTTCATGTGGCTCACGGGACAATTGTACTTTCGTTTCAAAATATTAGTCCTTTAAAATTATGGTAAAAAATATTTAATTGATGCAAATATAGACTTACAGTTAGGAATGGCAATGGGTAAGATCTGGGTATGGTCCTATAGTACTTGTCTCCATACCCGCGTTTAAAAAAAATACCCGTACCCAGCCCCATATACGCGCAAGTAACAACTTTAATCCTTATTCCCGTACCCGCTGAGTACCTATATACCCATACCTGCATCCGCTACCCGCACTTTACTTATGTATGAAATTAATAAATCAATAAAAAATAGGCTTAAATGTAATTTTGGTCCCCCTATTTTACACAATCCGCAATTTTAGTCATCATATTTTAAAATATAAACATTTAGTCCTCCTATTTTGCATAATCAGCAGTCTTGGTCCCTCTATAGAGACATTTAGTCCCCCAATTTTATAAAATCCGTAATTTTTGTCCTTTCATCAAATTGAAAGCATTGACTATTAAGAGATTAACGTTGATATTGACGTGATCCAAATATAATGATGTGACACAAGATTATTTATTTATTTTAATTATTTTAAATGCTGAGTAATAATTATTTATTTATCTACGTCATTAAAGCACATGTCACGTCGATTTTAATGGTTGGGGTAGTTATGAGTCCTAAAATAGAAAACATAAGTCTTAATCATTTATTTTAAACTAATTCTACATTGTTAAAGTATATGACACATCGTAGTCAAATAAATGATATTACTTTTTTAAAAATTTATTTTTCATCAATTATTCTACTCAGTATTTAAAATAATTAAAAACTAAATAAATAATCTCGTGTCACGTCATTATATTTGGACCATGTTAAGGTTAATGTTAATATCTTAACAGTCAACGCTTTCAATTTGATAGAAGGACCAAAATTACATATTTTACAAAATTGAGAGACTAAACGTCTCTATTTTAAAATAGGGGACCAAAATTACGGATTGTGTAAAATAGATGAACCAAAATTACATTTAAGCTATAAAAATATTAATTAAAAAATTATTATAAATAAATTAAAAATTCACGTTTAAATAATTCAAACTTAACATTAAAAGCATCCACATATAATATTAAAAATATAAAATACAAAATTATTGTAAGTTATAACATAAATATTTTACTATTAGTGTTAGTTTATGGAAAATATAAAATTATTTTTTTTACAGAAAAGTATATATATAACATAATTATTTATTTAAGTTATTTTAATTATATATATATATGGTAGGTGCGGGCCGGGGTGGGGCGGGTACTATAGTACCCGTACCCGTACCCGTACCCGCACCCGCAAAAAATTGCACGTAAATACCCGGCCCCGGCCCCAATAAGCGAGTATTTATCCGACCTGCTTGCGGATATTTTTGCGGGTACCCGTAGGGTCCGGGTACACTTTGTCATCCCTACTTACCGTATAGAAATTTTGATCAGACCAAAATTCAGCTTTCTCGGTTCCCAAGCATATTTAAATTACTTTGTTAGTTTCTTATTTTTATTTCAAGTTATAATTTGATTCTTTATTTTATAAAAATTGTAAAATAGTCTTTTATTTTTATTTTAAGTTGCAGTTTGATCATTTATTTTTTAAAAGTTACAAAATGGTCTCTTAAGTAATTTTTTATAGAATGTTTATCCTTGAAATAATGTATTTTTAATTTTTTGGGATAAACATGCTATAAAAAATTACTTAAGTGGCCATTTTGCAACTTTTAAAAAATAAATGATTAAATTGCAACTTAAAATAAAGATAAGGGACCATTTTTGCAACTCTTAAAAAATAAATGACCAAATTACAATCCAAAATAAAGATAAGAGACCATATGAATAATTTAGCCCACAAAAATATCATAAGTAGGATTTGAATCTTAAACCTCTCATTTAAAATACATACAACTTACCACTTAGCCAACTTAATACTTCTTATAAATGATGCAAACATAAATAAATAAATATATATATATATATATATAGTATTATAATTTTATTATAATTTATACCGGTTCATATGGTTCAATTAGTGACCCACCAGTTTAATCACTAATCCATTAACCCAATAGTCTCACCGAGTCAATAACCAGTCCGGTTCTGATAACACTGCTTATACATCCTATATGCATATAAATTATAGGTTAAATTATAATTTTGGTCCTCCTATAATTTTTAGAAAATAATGTCGTGAGTTGATGATGACGTGACATTATGTAAACTAGTGATGTGACAAAGTAGCTTATTATTTAGAAAATATTGTAAAAATAATAAAGATAGGACTAGAATCCAAAATCCTTCCTTTCTTCTTAATCACCCAAACCACCACACAATCTTACTTGAATTATATTGTAAACACTATTATATATACATTACTGTATGAGTTAATTCCTTTTTTGAAATATTTATCCAATAAATATAAAAATAAAAGTATTAATAAATAAATTATATAATTTATTATTTAATATATTTTTTCGTACAATCATTTTTATCTTTCATATTTTTTTTATCTTATTTTTTCTCATTTTTACCACATCACTAATTTATATAATTTATTTTAATTTTATAGTATTTACTTAATAAATTTCTAAAATTATAATGTTATAGTATATACATATATAAAATTATAATATTAATTATAATATTATTTTATATATGTAAAATTTATATAAAATTATATAAAATTATAAGTTTATGTAATTTATTGTAAATTTATCCATAAATATAAAAATAAAAATATTTAATAAATAAATTATATAATTTATTATTTAATATATTTTTAAAATCACTTTTGTATTTCATATCTTTTTTTATCGCTTTTTCTTCTCATTTTTTATCACATCACTAATTCATATAATTTATTTTAAATATTATAACACTACAATTTTAGAAATTTATAACATAAATATTATAAAATTAAAATAAATTATATAAATTAGTGATGTGGTAAAAAATGAGAAAAAAATAGGATAAAAATTATGAAAGTCAAAAGTGATTTATGAAAAAATATATTAAATAATAAATAATATAATTCATGTATAACTAATCTTTTTAGAATTATATTTATTGGAGAAATTTATTGTTTATAAACCAGATTTAACATTAAGTAAATATTTTAAAAAGAATTAACTCATATAGTAATGTACATACAATATAGTGTTTATAATATAATTCAAGTAGAATGGTTTAGTGGTTTAGGTGATGAAAAAGAAAGAAAGAAATTTGGGTTCTAGTCTCATCTCTACCATTTATAATATATATATATGTGTGTGTGTGTGTGTGTGTGTGTGTGATTTTAATTCTCTATTTAATTTATATATAATACTATAATTTTCATTTATTTACCAAAAAAAATCCAATAGCCAAGCTCATTGTGGTCATTATTGAAGTATAAAGGAGGAGGTTGGATCCCCCACCTCACAAACTTTGACAATTTATACTCTATTTTTGCATTATGCCATGTCATTACCACCACCATCTCTACGTCATCAGCATTTGATAAGATGACTTGCCAATTGTCACATCAACAGTCAATGTCATGTCAGTAAATTCTATTAACTCTTTAGCAAAGCACTAACAACAGGACTTCATTGTAAATGAAAAGAAAATTAGGAGACTCAATTAGCATAATTGGAATTTGAAATACCAAAATTGCACAATCACAATATTTGATAGACTAAAAGTGTAATTAAATCCATAATCAAACAAGCTCTTAACTTTTTTATTTTTAAAAGTCATTTTTATTTTTATTTTTATTTTTGTATCATTATTTATATTTTTATTTTTTATTTTTCTTCTCTCATTTTTTAGGAAATATATTTTATAAAAAAAAAACATCACGTAAAAAATTGAAATTGCCTAAGGAATAATACGACAAAATGTTGTACCAATTTTGACAAAACGGGAAAAGGCATAAAGACGTGCCGAGGAGCAGAAGTAGGCTATTGTATTAAAACGTAGCCGACCTGCGTATTTATTTCGGTTGACACTAACCTAAATTATGGTTATAATTTTCAATAAGTTAGGTCATTTGGGTCATCTAAAAAGTCAGATAGGCACATGTCTCTATTTAATAATAATAATAATAATAATAATAATATCTTATAATTATCTACTTGTAGCCTTACATAACTCAGTAGCCCATTTAAAAATAAATTTATTAATATATTTAAGAATCTTACGGTAAAATATGTAATTAAATAAGCTTTTAAACCAGATTTTGGTTTTGAAAAAGTCCTGATCAAGTTACAAGAAAAAGACTTACACTGGGTAAATAATTCAAGTCTTAAATTTAAAAAATAAGCCATCCTCATTTAAAATAAGATATAGTCTAATCTGGCTCATTTTTTCCCCTAGTTGCCCACCATCTATTTTGACATCAAGTTGATTTTCATTGGCAACTTATTTTATAACTAGACTTATCAACCGATAAAAAAAATAACTAGAATTATCACATTGCTTAATATATTAGTGATTTGAAAATCTCTCTATGCACGTTAATTGACGGAATTTGAACATAAACAGAAGAAATTAAGCGAAGTAAAAAAAAATCTTTAAATGAATAATTAATTAAAGAAAAATATTTATTTAATCTAATATGAAAGTTTAGGTGCGATCATACCAGCACTAATGCACTGGATCCCATCAGAACTCCGCAGTTAAGCGTGCTTGGGAGAGAGTAGTACTAGAATGAGTAACCTCCTGGAAAGTCCTCGTGTTGCACCTCTTTTAAAGTTTGGGCTTTTAGCCCCTTGTAGTACCAAAAAAAATGTTAAAATATTAGGAGATAGCACATCCGAGAGATGCCCCTGACCAAGAAGGGATACAGAGTGTCCCTTGTAAGCAATATCACGAGCCCTGTTACACTCTCCAGACAAACTCTATACTACCAACTGGCATGGCCACCAAATCGTTGGAACATGGTGACAGGTCAGAAATCATACCACGTCCTCTGACATTAATGCACAAAGGCATCGTTTTGCGTATTTGAAAATAGGCAAAACGATGCCTTCGTACATTAGAGTATCCTGGTACGAGATTGGATCAAATGAATAAACATGTAACCCCAAGGAGCCACTCATGAGAGGACACGTGGAAGGCCTTGTCAAAGGACACCAATATAAATAGAGGAGGGATCTAGTTTTGGCTTTAAGGCTCTCTATTCTCTCTACTCTTACTCTGCCCTAAAAATTGAGGACTCGAATGTACTATCTCTGATCTTAATTATATGCAACAATCATCAGTTTTTAAAGTTACTCAGGGTTAAATTTTTTTTATACCCTTATTTATTGTTAACTTTATTTTTTATGTATTCACTTATTTCCTATGATAATCACTTAAAGCAAAGGATATTTTTGAATAAAATTTGAATTAATTATAGTATTAATAACTAATATAACTACTTTTTTTGATCTTGATGATTTGTCTTATAATTAGAACCGGAGTAGTATTATAGAAGGATGAATTTTATCCATTAATAACTAATCAGACGAGACTTTAATGATCAATGACATGAACTATTATTGAAAGATTAATTTTATTTATTTATAAATAAAAGTAACTTCATGATGATACTCGTAATCGTATTTATTTATAAAAGCTATCTTGAAGATAGAAGAAAGAATTAACTTTTTCCCAACGGTTTTCCATGAACCCAATTGTAATATTCAAAAGGCTAAATTACTTTGTTGATCCCTTATTTATATTTTAGGTTGTATTTTGGTTCTTTATTTTTTTAAAGTTGCAAAATGGTCTCTTATTTTTATTTTAAATTGCAATTTACTCATTTATTTTTTAAAAGTTACAAAATGGTCTCATAAGTAATTTTTTTATAGCATGTTTACGCCCCAAGTAATGTATTTTTTTTTTTGGATAAATATGCTATAAAAAATTATTTAAGGGGTCATTTTACAACTTTTAAAAAATAAAGGACCAAATTACAAGTTAAAATAAAAATAAGACATCATTTTGCAACTTTTAAAAAATAAAAGATCAAATTACAACCTAAAATAAATATAAGAGACTATATGAATAATTTAGCTTATTCAAAATGGAAGTGATCAATTTAACGAAAAGATGTGACGAATTGGTGAGATGTCTCCGATCCGATCTTGCTTGCAGTAAAAAAAAAATATATTGTTGGACTGTTTATTCTGTATCCATTTGCAATCGACAAGTGGTTGGACGTTGGAACGGATGGCTTTCCTTTCTGACTTCTAAATACAAAGGTGAGCAATGGCGCGTAACAAGCAAAAGGAACTGGAATATTTCCATTATTAGTAGATATAGATACATGTAAAGAGATGAGAGAATATAATAAAGAGCAGTGTTATTAAAACTGGCTCGGAGCAACCGATCTAACCGGTTGGATCGGGAACCGGTGTTGTTACCGGTTCGAGCTGGTTATTAGATCGGTTGTGTTATTAAACCGGATTAATCCAGTACAAACTGGCTGGTTATTGCATTAAAACGGTGACTTGGTGATTGGTCGGATCGGTTATACATTTTTACAAAGAACTAGTTAGTTACCTGTGTGTTTGCACATGTTGTCTTGATTTCTACGTATTTTTTAGATGATTTACGTATATCACAACTTGCTTAAAAATATTTTTTTATATTACTTAAAAATAAATATTAGATATACATTTATTACAATACATTAATAAGAAATCGAAACATGAATGTTTAATAAAAATGTTAAAGCAAGAATAGTTAATCTAGTTAATGTTGTATAAAATGTGTTAAAATAGTAACTTGAAACATATTAAAAAATTTAGTCTCACAATAACAAATGTATTTCAAAGTGTTAATAAGAAAAAAACATCAGTAAAAATAGCACAAGATTCCATGTATTTGCACAGGTCACTCATTTTCATGCATGCTTGAAATACACATGTTTATAAAATTAAATTTTTATATTGAGTTATAGTATTTAGTTATAATCCCATTGATGCAAAAAGAGTTAGAGTATTCAATTAGAGAAAATAATTTAGTTATAATCTCATACATATTTCTTATTTCATTTAAAAAATTTATAAAATTGTATGAAAATTTTTGTTTAAAAATTTAGAAAGGATTTAACTTATGTTTAATTAAAATATTTTGTAATTTTGAAATGTGAAATGATAAAATAATCCAAATATTTTACAACTATATTGAGAATAAAAAATTATTAATTTTACAATACTTATAGTTTATAAACAATACTTCAAATAATTTAAAGTCTAAGAATTAATTAAATTGAATGCAGACTTTTGAAATCAAATACTACTTCCAAACATGTCGTTGATAAGATCATATCTCTTAAGCAAAGTCTTAGGTTCGAGACTTGTGGTTAAAAGAGATCTTGCTAAAGTCAATGGATACTAATAAATCATTATTTTATTCTCTAATAGACAAATTATATTTCATTAGTAAGTACTTTTGTAAGATGAGTTGTTATAAATTTTTAGTATAATCCTATAGATATTTCTTATTTCATTTAAAAAATTTATAAAATTGTATGAAAAATTTATGTTTAAAAATTTAGAAAGGATTTAACTTATGTTTAATTAAAATATTTTTGTAATTTTAAAATGTGAAATGATAAAATAATCCAAATATTTTACAACTATATTGCGAATAAAAAATTATTAATTTTATAATACTTATAGTTTATAAACAATACTTCAAATAATTTAAAGTCTAAGAATTAATTAAATTGAATGCAAACTTTTGAAATCAAATACTACTTACAAACATGTCGTTGATAAGATCATATCTCTTAAGCAAAGTCTTAGGTTCGAAACTTGTGGTTAAAAGAGATCTTGCTAAAGTCAATAGGTACTAATAAATCATTATTTTATTCTCTAATAGACAAATTATATTTCATTAGTAAGTACTTGTGTAAGATGAGTTGTTATAAAATTTTAATATTATCTTTAATCCGTGAGAAGAAAATGTACTAAGTTAAAAAAGAATAATATTTTTGTTTAAATATTTCAATCAGTTTTTCAGAAAGGATTTATAACGATATTATATGTCGTAACTTGTAAGCATGTTAAAAATATATTTAATAATTCCATTATAATATATTTATTATATATTTATGTAAAAAAATTAACATTATTATAAAATATTAATTAAGAAAATTTTTGAAACTGAAGTTATTAAACATAGAGTAAAAATATTATTTTGTAATAAATATATTAACTAATTAGATTTAAATTCATTTTTAATATAAAGAGTTTAACCTCATAAAATAAATATTATTCAACAAAATATTTATTTATGAAATCATTTAAAATTATTTATACAATTTTTAAGTAAAAATGATTTTACAGGATTTAAGAGTAAAAAAGAAATTGTTGAGTCTTGAGTATGCAATTGTGTTAAATACCAGAGAAATGCATTTGTTGCCCATAACGATCTTACCTGACTCAAGCAAGATTGTCTCCCGTGAATGGTACATGTGGACTCTAACATAAAAAAATATTTAATTTGTGATATTATTGACGAAGTAATTTAAAACAATTTTTTTGTAATAAAAATATATTTAATAATTTATATATAAATATATATATATATATATATATATATAACATTATTATATATATAAATTTTTGTATATGAAGTTATTAAACATAGAGTCAAAAAATTATTTCGTAATAAATATTATGACTAATTAGATTTAATTATTTTTTAGTACAAAAATTTCAACCTAATAAAATAAATATTATTCAACAAAATATTTATTTATGAAATTATTTAAAATTATATTATATAATTACTAGATAAAAATGATTTTATATGATTTAAAAGTAAAAAAAAAAAAACAATGTTAAGTCTTAGATATGAAGTTGTGTTAAATACTTGAAGAAATAGATTTGTCGTCCATAATGGTTCAACCTGACTCAGGCAAGATTGTCTCTTGTGAATTATACTTGTAGTCTCTACCATTAAAAAATTAAAACAAAATCAATTTATGATATTATTAATGAAGTAATTTAAAACTATTTTGTAATGAAAACATATTTAATAAATTAATTTTAATATATTTATTATATATATAGATAAATAAATAAATAAATTTAACATTATTATATACATATGAATCAACAAAATTTTCATATACGAAGTTATTAAACATAGAGTCAAAATATTATTTTGTAATAAATACATTAACTAATTAGATTTAAATTATTTTTTAGTATAAAAATTTAAACCTCATAAAACAAATATGAGGTTAAACTGTTTATGCTTAAAAAATAATCTAAATCTAATTACTTAATATATTTACTACAAAATAGTAATATTTTGACTATATGTTTAATAACTTCAGATACAAAAATTTTCTTGATTAATATTTTTATAATAATGTTAACTTTTTTTTTACATAAATATATAATAAATATATTATAATAAATTTATTAAATATATTTTTATTACAAAAAATTGTTTTAAATTACTTCATCAATAATATAATAAATTAAATATTTTTTATTTTTTTATGTTGGAGTCCACATGTATCATTCACGGGAAACAATCATGCTTGAGTACGATAAGACCATTACGGGTGACAAATTTATTTCTTTAAGTATTTAATATAATTGCATACTCAAGACTCAATAATTATATTTTTACTCTTCAATCCTATAAAATCATTTTTACTTAGAAATCGTATAAATAATTTTAAATTATTTCATAAATAAATATTTTATTAAATACTACCTTCATTCCTTATTATAAGAAACAAGTGATAGTGTAAAATACACTATCACTTGTTTCTTATAATAAGGAACAAAGGTAGTAATATTTATTTTTTGAGGTTAAATTGTTTATGCTAAAAATTAATTTAAATCTAATTGGTTAATATATTTATTAAAAAATAATATTTGACTCTATGTTTAATAACTTTAGATACAAATATATTCTTGATTAATATTTTTATAATAATGTTTACTTTTTTTTACATAAATATCTAATAAATATATTATAATAAATTTATTAAATATATTCTCATTACAAATTAGTTTTAAATTAATTTATTAATTATATCATAAATTAAATTAGTTTTAATTTCTAATGATAGAGATCACAAGTATCATTCACAAGAGAGACAATCTTACTCGAGTCAGGTAGGACAATTATAAGTGACAAATCAATTTCTCTGAGTATTTAATATAACTTCATACCTAAGATAAAATAAATATTATTCAACAAAATATTTATTTATGAAATTATTTAAAATTATTTTATATGGTTTATAAGTAGAAATGATTTTATAGGATTGATGAGTAAAAAAAAAAAATTGTCAAGTCTGGAGTATGCAATTGTGTTAAATACCAAAAGAAATAAAATTTTCACCCATAATGGTCTTACCTTATTCGAGCAGGATTGTCTCTCGTAAATGATAAATATAGACTCTAAAATAAAAAAATAAAAAATATTTAATTTATGATATTATTGACTAAGTAATTCAAAACATTTTTTTGTAATAAAAATATTATATATATATATATATATATATATTTAACATTATTATATAGATATGAATCAACAAAATTTTTGTATATGAAGTTTTAAATAGAGTCAAAATATTATTTTGTAATAAATATATTAACTTCTTAGATTTAATTGTTTTTAGTACAAAAATTTCAACCTAATAAAATAAATATTATTGAACAAAATATTTATTTATGAAATTATTTAAAAATATATTATATAATTACTAAATAAAAATGATTTTATAGGATTTAAAAAAAATGTTAAGTCTTATGTATGAAGTTGTGTTAAATACTTGAAGAAATATATTTGTTGTCCATAATGGTTCTACTTGACTCGAGTAAAAGTGTCTCCCATAAATGATTTATATTTATAATATTATAAACAAATAAATTTATGTATCATTTAATATAAAAAGAAAGAAGCATAAAAAGGTTTAATTACTCTACAGTTCCCTATATTTTTACCAAATTTTTAATTAGGTCCCTGAATTTTTTTTTCTTTTAATTGGGTTCCTAAACTTTTATTTTTTTTAATTAGGTCCCTGAACTTTTATTTGTTTTTCAATTGAGTCATTCCGTCTAATTGTCATTATGAAAAATTAATCGCAGACACCTAATTAGATGTACAGATAGTGGACTAGTGCTTCTGAAGTATGTTGTAAGCACAATTGAGTCAATTGTGAGAGTTTTCTACAAAGTTTCAACCTTCTGCAGAACCAAATAATGGGTTAAATTGACCTATAGAGGTTGAAACTTTGCAAAAATCTCTTAGAATTGACTCAGTTGTGCTTACAACACATTTCATAAAGCATCAGTTCAATATCTGCACATCTAATTAAGTGCCTGCAGTTGATTTTTCATAACGATAATTAGACGAGGGACCCAATTGAAAAAATAAATAAATGTTCAGGGACCCAATTAAAAGAAAAAAAAAGTTCAGGAACATAATTAAAAATTTGGTAAAAGTATAGGAACTTGAAGATTAATTTAATCTAAAAAGAAAAAAACTAAAAAGAAGAAAAAAATAATGTAAAAAGAAAAAAGAAATGAAAGGTAAAAAGGAAAAAAACATAAAATAAAAATAGAAAGAAAAAACATAAAAAGAAAAAATATATATATATGTTTAAAAAAATTGAAAAAGAAGAAAGAAAGAAAAAGTAAGAAAAATTGAAAAGAAAGAAAAAAGAAAAAGAGAGAGTAAATAAAAGAAAAATAAATAAATAAAAGACACAAAAATCAAAAGAAAGGACAAGTGTCGTAAAATAAAGAATAATTAGACCATCTCCAATGGTGTTCTTGTGCCTAGTTCTTGTATCGTAAGAACCGTTCCACCGGTTCTTATCATTGGAGCGGGTTGACGTGGCTGCCTGGGTGTAAGAACGGTTCTTCTGTAAGAACTCCTAAGAACCCGTTCCAAGTATTAAAAAAATAATAATTATGTCCAAAACAAAAGGAATACCTGAAAAATAGACGCTATATGCACACAAGACAAATTCATCAACAACTTCAAACAGACTTTGTGGAACATATTTGGGAATGTTTTGGTCACGAGAATAATGGAATTTAATTTTTCTTTCTTAATCTCAATGTTATGCATTTTTTTTAATCATCAATGTTATGTATTTCTCATCAATTTAATATTTAGTCACAAATAAAAATTTTAAATTATTAATATTTTTATATTACTTTTTAATTTTTGTTTCATAGTTAAAATTTATATAAATAATTATTTAAATTTAAATTTAAAAATATTTTTAAATAAAACTATTAAGAATGTGGGGCCCAATGTGGGACCTACAAAAAATAAGTTAAGAACCCAAAGTAAGTTCTATCATTTGAGCAAAAAATGAGATGAATTCTTGTATCCTATGTAATACTGTGGGATCCACAAAAAATAGTTTAAGAACCCAAAATGAATTCTACCAATAAAGATGCTATTAGTGTTGTCTTTTTTTTTAGTATAATGAATTCTTAAATAGATAGTAAATTTGAAAAAAGCTTCTGATCTTCTGTGCACTTCTCAAGTCTCAATGTCTGCGTGACTTTTTACTTTTCAGTTTTTACCTGACGTCTCATCCTTGATAGGCAGCATACTCTGAAGTCTGAAACAGTAAAACGTGTCAGACAAATTGCACAATAATGGTTGGTTAATCTTGCATGTAGTGCCATATTGCATACAACCTCTTTTTTATGGATCAAATATAGAAGAGTTAATTAAGTTTTTAATTTCTAAATTTTTTAAAAATTTAGTTTTTAAATTTTAAATTTTAGTTTGATTGGTCAAGGTCTTTATACTTTTTAAAAATTTGGTTTTTAGTTCCTAAATTTTAGTTTAATCGATTAAGGTTTCTAAATTTTTTAAATATTTGATTTTTAGTCCCTAAACTTTTTAAA
Organism: Pueraria montana var. lobata; assembly: GCA_026413185.1. NCBI lineage: Eukaryota > Viridiplantae > Streptophyta > Magnoliopsida > Fabales > Fabaceae > Pueraria > Pueraria montana. Next base: position 39,144,111 of record CM048656.1, read on the forward strand.
AATTCGGTTTTTAGTCCCTGAAATCTCATTAATTCAAGGACTAAAAACTGAATTTTTAAAAAGTTTAGGGACTAAAAACCAAATTTTTAAGAAGTTTAGGGACTTTGACCGGTCAAAATTTTATTAAAGGACTAAAAACCGAATTTTTGAAAAGTTTAAGGACATTGACCAGTTAAACTAAAGTTTAGGGACTAAAAATCAAATTTTTAAAAAATTTAAGAATTAAAAACTTAGTTAACCCAATATAGAAACTCGTTTAAGTACTACTATCTCTGTCAAGACTATTTTTTTTATAAAAATTATTCTTAAATATAAGATTCTTTTTAAGTTATCTTTTTCATTAATTATTTTTATCAAAATACATTTAATTACTTTACAATAAATGCATTTTTTCTCTTGTAAGGATCGGAGAAAAAGACTAGTACACATTAATTAATTAGGTAGAAAGTCATTAAATAGAAAGAAAAAGATGATGAGTTCCAATAATTTTAAAGGTAATTTTAGAAAAATAATATAAATTATTAATGAATTTAATGTTATTAACTAAATTAATCAACTCAGTTTTATATTTAGGACAGATGCAATATATATTTTTTTTTAACAAGATAGTAATTGTCTTAAAATCAAGCGTGCAGTCGTACTAATAGCTTTGTGATGTTCTTTTTTTGTTTTTTTTAAATAATGCTTTTCAGTTTTTACTTTCTAAACCTTTTTATTTGTAAGAACTACTCTTTTAATATTTGACCTTGCGTCCATACGATATTAAGTTTCTCCAAAAGGTTACTTTAAATATTACAATTATAGTTTTTATTAAATATAGTATAAAAATATATTTTATAAATAATATATTTAGTATAAAATTTATAAATTTAATATATATTGGTTAAATCCTCCTTCAGTTTTTCTTTTATTTTATCATGACAATAATTTTAAATTTGGAGTATGAATTGATCACATTTTATTAATTATATTATATATTTTAATTTTTAATATATACCGGGTCAACCAATTTAAAAAGTGACCCATCAATTCGACCACTAACCCATTAATCTAGTGTCTTGATCAGTTCGATGACTAGTTTTCACAACACTGATAAAGAGTAGTGCTACTAAGATATTTTTTATTTTATTAACATACAAGCTCGTCAAAAGAACAAATACTAACAAATCCATTTACATTTAACATTGCCGTTTTTATTTATGTACCATAGTAAAAAATTCTGAGAAACATTTTAATTTATGCATTTATGATCTCCCAAATAAAATTCAATCAAAATTTTCTTTATACATACTAGGGGAAAAAGAGGCACGAATGCCTCACTGTTTCTATATATATATATATATATATATATATATATATATATATATATATATATATATATTTTAAAAAGATAAAAGAGGTTATATAATAGTGGATGATTTATGAAAGTAATTACAAACAATGTGGGAGTGGAGGTTAACGTCAGTCATATGTGAACTAAGGGGAAAAAGATGTCAAAAAAAGTGGAGATGAATTAGGAATAATTGTTATATTATATATTATTTAAGAGTAAAATGGTCCTAAAAAATGGACCAAAAAATGGTTACTAAGAATAATATATATCTCCATTATATAATGGTATAAATTACATGTTTTCTAATCACAATTTTATATTAAAAATAAGACAATTAAAGCATTGGGAATTAAAAATTTTCATGTTTAGTTACAATAGAGCTTTCTTAATGCAAGTCTGGAAAGTTTTATTTCAAATTGTTAACACTTTCCTCCCAAGTCAGGAAAGTTGAATTCCACAGTCTATGGGAATGATTTAGCAGGAAACTAAAACAAAAATTCTTGAAAAATATTATCTGAAAACATCAAACATAGAAAATCAATATTCTCAATTTTAAATTCCTAAAAAATTCTTCCTTACCAAACATCCTATATTTTTTTAACGCATATTTATTATAGTTAAAATGTATAGGAAATTATGAAATCAAGAGAGAGATTAAGAGTCTTCATTTTAGGTTCAAATAAAATGAGAGAGATTTAGAGTGCAAACAACAACCGGTTTGTGTTGTTATTTTTGTAGATAATATTTTTAATTAATAACAAATTATTCTAATGCAAGTTTATAAGTATATTTATACTTAATATTATTTGCAAAAAAATTGAGTATTGTTTAGAAGAATTAAAAATAAATTTAAATAGAACAATTAAATAAGGAAAAATTAATATTTGTTTCAATTATTAATGTTGATTTGAATTATAATAATACTAACATTAACACTTATATGATGCAAAAGAAAATCATCTTAATAATTTGTTCATTGAATTTTTATTTATTTTATATTTAATACAAAATTTTAAAATAATCTGTCATTTAATATATATGTATGACATTTTTAGACACAAAATATTTACATTTTAAAATTAACTAGTATTTTAGTCTGTGTACTTCTAAATCATCTTAATAAATTATTCATTGAATTTCGAATATTTATTTTATAAACTAATATTTATAATAAATATGTACTTCTAAATATGTAAATAATATTAGAATTAAATTTGTGATAAACAATATTTTTTAATATATAAATTATATTTTAGATTCATGATAAATAATTTATTATTTTCAATTATTAATAATTTATTTTAAAAATATTAAATTCAAGTTAGAACTAAAGATATTGAAAATGATAAATTAAAAGAGATAAAAGGTTAAAAATATTCAATGATCTCGTTGAAGAAAAAACTCTAAAAAATACTCTTGCTAAAGAATGTCAGTTAAAAATACACTTATTTAAGATAATTATTCTAATTTAGAGAGAAAGGAATATGCAAAAAAATTAAATAATATTAAAATAATTTCAATTTTTAACTCTTTTTTTTTAAATTAACTAGTATATTAAATTTAATATACTAACAAAAATATCAAATTTGAATTTAATATACTAATTAAATTGAAATTACATTATTATTTTAAATATACAAAACTAGTTTGAAAATTTTAAATTATTCGTTAACATTTTCTGTGTATTAATTTTAAAATATGTCTAATAATTATATACATAATATCAAATTTTATTTAAAATTTTTAACCAAAAATAAAATAAAGAAAAATTAAATGATCAAGTTGTTAAGATAACTTTTATACATGACATTATCGTACTTCAAACCAATATCAAAATAAATAACTTTTAACTATTTTTTTTTACAGAAACTTTTAACTAATTATTCAATTGAAATGTATTTTTGTTTTTTAATTTATATAAACAATACTTAAAATTTTTACAAATAATATTAAGTATAACAACTTATTAGCCCTATAAGGTGTTTTTAAATAGTGTTAGAAAATATATTCCTAATACCTTTTAGTCCTAAAATAATTTTATTTAAAATTTTAGGGTATAGGGTTTGAATCTTGATACTTTCTCATCAAAAAAGAATCTTTTGATACTTTAGAACTCCCTGAAAAATCATACATATATAATTTGTTGATCTCACTTTAATGATCTCTACGCTTCAAGAAATTAGTCTCGTGATTTCCGGTGCTTTCAGAAAAAAAAGAATATATATATATATCGAGGTAATCTTGCGTACCATGCACAATGAGTAAAATGACAATTTTGTGTTAATTCACAGCAAAAAAAATGTCATGTTAAAGAACCAAAATTACATTATCTAAAAATTATAAAGACCAAAATCAAATAATTAAAACTTGAGTTCCATATAAATATTCTTGCTAACACTCGAGCATCACGTAAACACTGATTAAAGTTACCCTCAGACTATACTAGGGGACAAAAATTACAAGTAAACCTAAAATATCGAGGTAATCTTGCGTAACATGCACAATGAGTAAAATGACAATTTTGTGGTAGGCCTTTATGATTAAAAAAACCACTAACTGGCGATTATAGTTCCATTTTTGGCAGGCCATTCATAATGTTCCAGATAATAAGAGCCTGCAGCAACATGAGTAAGCGCAAAAGAGTGCAAGATCAAGCTGAACAATCTAGCAACATTAATAAATCTTCGAACCGAAAAATGAGCATATAACGATAATGATATTTATGAACTGACCAGTTAAAAGATTACTATGTCAACAAAAATAAGTAGATTGAAACTAATGAAATACAAAAACATTTGGACCCCTAATCGGACACTTCTTCGGAGAAACTTGGCACCTGATTAGCTAACCGGAAAATAAAATCCGTAGCTTTATGGTTTGACTTTTCCCTCAATAAACATATCTCAGAGATCTCAAAAAATCAAAAATAAAATTTTACAGCTTGAGAAAAATACCTGACAATGGAATCTCCACTTTATAACATACTTTAATACAAAATGCTTTTACTCAAAAAGTGAGGATGAAGGTATGGAAATTTAATGTAGCAAAGGAAGACAGGTTCGTCCAGTTACAGAATCATTTTGATTCACTTGAGCAGGTTCTGGCAGGCGTCAACATCAGATGTATGTGAATCCAACACGGCTTGCCCGGATGCAGATGATCTAACGGCCCCGACCGCACTGTCAAATATTGCTCTCTGGAACATGTCATCATCCACCTTCTTGAGAATCTCTCTCACCACCTTAAAATCCAACCCTCCAGCCAAAATTAGTTTCCCAATTATCTCACCAAAATTACTTGGTGCTTTAGGTAAATCTATGCCAATATCATCCAGCAGAGAACCAAACAACAAACAGCCAGTCCCTATGTCTGTAGGGGTAAGAATCTTCTTAATATACAGATACTCGATGAGATTGGCAACAGGTTCAACACATGGTGGACTTTTATCAAGTGCAAGGGAAATGGCTTCCTTAACAACCTCAGGGTGGTAAGAAGGAGCTTTTAATTCCTCCACACACTGTAATGCCTCTTCCAAAAGCCGAACACCGAAATATTCTTCTAGAAGAGAGACAGTTCTGCGGCGAAGATCATCAGTATTCAATCTTGCAGCTGGAGGTTGTGGCTTCTCAGAGGATACAGGAACAGGAGCAACTGTTTTAGCAGGTGAAGAGAGTTGAGGTGCTGCCTCAGGAGCTAAACCAAAGTTTGCCGGGCGAGCAGAAAATGTACCACCTCCATGTACTAGGGCACTATTTCTTCCACTTATAATACCACCACTACCTTGAGGTAGCAGTTTTGAATTGATGGTTGTGGACTTGGAAAGTAATGCAGAGTTGCTGCGTCCAGCAGCTTGAACACCTGACATATCTCCTCTTGGCATAGATCTAGTCTTAGGCATCTCCCAGTTGTCATTATCAAAACCAGGCATCCCAGGCATCTTCCTGGTTCCTGGCATTCCAGGCATCAAACCCCCTGCACCAGGTCGGGCAATAGGAAAGCCACCAGAGCTGGCATTTCCTTGAACACCGCCACGGGGATTTCTCATACTTGCAGTGGCACCTGGCCGCAAACCAAGAGTTTTTTCTGCCTCTGAATGAATTTCAGTAATGGTTTTGGCTTTGACCTACATGAATCAGCATTAAAAGTTAAAACTTAATAACAAGTGCACCAACATTAGTGTAACACGTCAAAGAATATAACAATTTTAAATTTACCTCTTCCCGTCTAGGAACCCAGTTACTAGCACGCAACTCTATAACATCGCGAATCATGAACCTAAGTCGGGGTACAAGTTGTAGGTTTGAGCTCAATTCTTTCAATCGGCTAAAGTAAATATCATTTATACGACGCGATTTAGGACTTTCATCAAGCTGCTTGCCAATAGTATTGAAAAACTGACATATGGCTTCAACATTTTCCTCAACTGGACAAGACTTGCTGTCTGGGGATCCTAAAAGCTCCTGCTCAAAGTAACAACCATACTAGTAAGTGGATATTGCCAAACCAACACATACATTTTACGTAACAGTAGACATCTTAAATCCTTAGAACCTGAACAATGTGATGGACAATCTTTTCAGGAACCATCTTCTGCTTCAATAGTTCACCAATTAAACGGATATTTCCAAGGGTACGAAGCTTGAGCAGCCTTTCCTTGTCCATACGCTCCATCTCCTGCTCAGGTGCAGTCATCCTTTTTAGTTCCTCCCTCAGATTTTCAGCACCTTCAAATGCCTCCTGGCAAATATTCAAGAGTACTCTCTTAAAGGTGATTTCTTTCCCACCAGTTTCCTCAGATGGGAATGGAGGCAGCTTTTCATTAAGATCAGAACACAACTGAGCATACATGGGGCAAAATGTTGGTTCCAGAACAGCCTTATCAAAAATAAGCAAAATGACATCCTGCACTCACAAAGCAAAGCAATTAAATTTAGAACAAAAATGTGAACAGAAATAGATTGACAACAGCAATTGAAGAGTGACAACCTTCAAGATGTCAGCTGATGTAATGCCAGAATCAATTAACTGACCCTTCAGGACATCAAATTTCTCAGGAGTCAACTTATTCAGTATTCTGCATAAAATAAGACAACAGCATAAGCATCATATATATATTAGGAGCCATCCAATTCAATATATATATCAGGAGCCACACAATTCCAACGACCCTTAACAGAGTAATGTGTGAAAAAAAAAGTAGCTCGTTAATCTATACCAGAAAAGTAGAATCTTTTGTCAAAGATATTGACTTATTTTTTATTTTTCCACCTTCACATTTAATAATCAATATCAATATGATTTAATCCCTCAAGCCGAGCATGGCTTACTACCTGCCAGCATCCAGGGCAACTACTACACAATTAAGGTACAAGTACAGCAGTTAAGATTCTAGCATAAATGGCAACCCAGAATCCTTCCACATAGCATGGCTAAAAGGACTCATTTATCTAACTCTTATTCACAAGTATCCAAACACTTACCCTTTCACAGTCTTTAAGACACGATCCTTTTCAGAGAGACTTCCCCTTCTGGCTGACCATGGAACCTCAGCCTTGACTAGCGTAGGAGTAGGTCCCTGAATAAATAGACAGTAACTTAAAAAAATATACAAATTCATTACACTAATCTAATAGGTAAGCAATGAAACCATTATGATATTTAAAAAAACTTATTGTATGAGCATATGACAATTGCTTTTAATCAAGTAATTCTAATAAAGCCAGCACAACTTAGTCATCATCAGTTACTCTTCTAAGGAGGAATGGGTCAAACTTCAAAAGAATATCATACAGCAAACATGTAACTACTAAATAAAACTAATTCCCTTTCTTTAACTAGTTCTTCTTGGTACCAAAGTAAACCTACAAACTCCAAAGTGCAAATAAATAAATATAGTAAACAAATCAATAGTAAATCAAAGTAACCCTATCAAGTAAGTTAGCTGTTTATGTGGTGATGATTGCATCACATGTCCAATTTGATCAAGATGCATAGCATGTCGGGTTAGGCATACATAAAAAGTTAAAAAACTCAAAAAAAAATCATGTAAATATTGGTCTCAGGTTCATCAGGGTATATGTAGCAAACAATTTTAATGATGATAAACATATACATCAAGTAGCAATCTCTCTTTTCGAAAAATCTCATGTAACCAAATCCACCTCAAAAACAGGTTTCCAAAGGGCCAAAAAGGATGTTCAAAACATTGAGGATAACATAATAGGTCTAAACCATATGATGCAAAACATTCAGAAGCTTCTACTGCAAGGAACGGCAGTGATATAGCACTTTCTTGTTTACTGATAGCAAGTTTCAAACAAACATTGAATCAAGACTCATAAAAAGTCAACTAAAACACTGATATTTATTTCTTCCAATACTTGCCCCTTGGGTAGAAGAGATTTGTGTCCTTGCAAACTGGGAATTAAGTTGGTCTTGGCGATTAACCTGACTAGCATCCTGCTGTCTATTACCAAACTCCCTGTTATCTCTAAGGTTTTCCCAAGACCTCTCATCTGGATTAGCAGGAAGTTGTCCAGAACGACCACGCCAATCACGGTTATCTGGCTCAGAATACCGATTTTGTAATTGATGAGGAAGCTGCAGAAGATAAAGTAAACATCATTACATAACATTTGAATTGTGAAAAAGATTACAGATAGATTTATAAAACAGATAATATTTAATTGCAACAATCAAAAGAATAAATGTATCAATAATTATAGAGAAGTCTTCTCTTCATATGATACAAACAAGTATGTTTTCCAACAAAAATTAATCAACCCAAATCAACTTCATCGACCAATTTACCAAATGGGGTGAAAGAGGATTCATGGTTCTTAGCAAAATTCAATATAATTAGAAGGCAGAAAAGATAGTTACATTGCTTTCAGCACGGCTCCAACTTTGATCTTCACCAAAAAGTTCACCTTCTATATCTTGTTTAATCTTTAGAATATCATCGGGAACCTCAACAGCCTATGAATGAAAAGTTTCAACAGTCAGATAACAGTCAAAACATAATATATAATATTAGTTTAGAATTTAGATGCTTAAAGAGTCAAAAGAATACTGAACTATGCTATTTCAGAAGTAGATTCCAATAGTATGGAGGGCAAAAGGGGAGAAAAGTGAAATAATAAGAAATCATTTGGAGGCTTAGGTAATAACATAAATTTCCTTTTAATGGACCAGAACACCCCCCCCCCCCCCCCCCCAAAAAAAAACAGAAACATAGACAGCTGTCATTTAAAGAGGACCCAGAAGGAAAATCTATATAAAAATAAAATTAGAAAAATCCATTAGCCATCACAGAATGCTGACTCTGCACTACATTTTAGCAGAAGATAGATGTGATTAGTATAAAGCTTTAAATCAACCAAAGAAAACGGCAGCATAAGGATGTACTGTAAAATAAAATAAAATTCTGCTACTTTAGATAATCAAAACTAAATTTAAATTGCAAGAGCAAACACTTACCTCTCGAAGCTGTAAAAGCTTATCTCTGGTATATCGAACACGCTCATGACCCTCAAACCGTGAATCTCCAGTCTACGAAACAAGAACCAATAAGATACAAATCTCTACAGAAGGTCCACACTTAAACAATCACCACACAACCAATAAATACCTCAAAAGAACAAGAAAAATGAAGCAGACAGGTACGATAGTATGCAACAATAAACATCGCAGAAGAAAATCACAATTATTTTCCATTCAAGTCTATTACAAGACTATGGTGATAAAAATGGTTATACTTGAACCATACACAAAACTCAATAATAAACCAACATGTCTAGTAACATTTGGCAGAGACAAAACCGTTTCCCTTTTCAACTACTCGTTCGTTAGAAACAAATATACTGACAAGACAACAGAATCATTTACTGTCGAGTAGCGAAAGGCAGCTCTGGGAAAAGCGTCTTTCCATAGTAAGATACACGTGGGGAACTAAAAATATTTCTCAAAATTTCCTTATTGCAAAGGCAATGAACCGGCACGTCTTGTAACATTTGGCCAAGACAACCATTTCCCTTTTCAACTACTCGTTCATTAGAACCAAATACACTGACAACACAACAAAATCATTTTCTACATCGCATAGCCAAAGTCAGCTCTGAAAAACCATCTCCCCAGAGTAAGATACACATGGGAAACTAAAAAAACATTCTCAAAACTTCCTTGCTGCAAAGGCAATGCTTGCAATGCCAGTTTTTCCGGAGATGCCTTTGGCTACACGACAGTACTAAATGATTCCGTTGCATCAGACACTAAATGTGGACATCTCTCCCAACGGGAGATTCAAACCTTGGTTCGCAGAGGACTGACAGCCCTCTGCGAACCAAGGTTTTGAGATTCACCAACACCCCTGAAACCAAACCCTAGTTCCAGAGGCAAACGAGCCAGAATGTGTGTGGGTTCTTTATGGGCAATCTAAAAACTCAACCAAACCCACTTAAAAGCCCACACTTATTTATTTATTTATTTTCTGTCCATATTTACAGCAAGAACACATAACTAAGTGCCCCCACCAAGAATCAGGACATTCCAAGTTTCCAACTTCACCTTAATAATAACCTTATGCATCAAATATAGCAACAACAAGAGTGCGATATGGGCTACGAGATCCAAATAAAACAAAACATTCTTAAACGAATCGGAGAAGCGAGTGGAGAGAAAAGAGAGATCTGAACCTTGAGAGAGAAAGAGGCATTAGGGCGCGAGAGAGGGAGATCGGCGGTGAGAGCGGCGGAGGAGGAGGAGGAGTGAGCGAAAAGCCTGCTTCCGCCGCCGCCACGACCACCACCAGGCCTCAAGCTTAGGACCGTTGAATCACCTTGCTGCATATCACTACTCAGATTGAAGGGTGTTGATTGATTGATTGAGGGTTGGTTCGTTCGTTCGGGGTTTCTTCTCTCTCTCTTCTGCGCAGCGCCAAAGAGAAGAGAATGAGAAAGAGAGACGGTGCGGGCGACAGGGAAAGAAATAAATTAAAAACCCTTCCTTCCTTCCTTCCACCACACCGTATGTCAGTCAGTTTCCCTAATTTTCCATACCAATATAAATATAATTAATATATTAATTAATTAGTTTAAAAGAAATTAATCAAAATCTTTAAAGTAAGTGATAACTGATAATAACTTCAACTGATCTTTGTAAGCAAAACAACTTCAATTGATTTTTTTTTTATGTGTTGCCATATCAACAAAATATTTTGCAGGTGAAGAATCACGCATACTAGATTAGGACAAGTTGTGTTACTTTTAAAGGTAATCATCACACGTGATTTTCAGAGATCTTTATATTTTAAGAATGTTATGTTATGTAATTTTCATAGATTTTATCCTTTTTTTTTTAAATTAAAAGCATAGGTTTCTTATAAAAGAAAAAATATTTTATCCTATTTTATTTTTTTAGGAAATCTCTATCTTATTCTTAAAAAATATATATTATTTTGAGGAAATTATTTGTTTTTTATTTAATTAGGATTAGGATCAAGAGTTTTAATATTGGCATATTGAATAAGAATATTTTCAAAGACTTAATTATTAATTTGATCCCTTAATTATTTAGGAATGTTCAATGTTCAATTAGGTCCATCAATTTTTGCAAAGTTCAATTAGGTCCTCCAATTGTTAAAAAAGTTCAATTAGGTCCTCCAAATATTAAAAACACTACAATTAGGCCTTTTTTGTAAGCTCCATTAATTAGATTGACGGAGGTAGCCAACGTGACACGTAGGGGCAGGAGTCTGGTTCTCAAGAAGAAGAGTGGCTTTTGGTTCTTGCCGGAAACCTAGATCTTTGTGGATTGCCATGGAAGGCGTGCAACCCCTTATTCCCGGCGTCAGTGCTGTCTCCGTCTTCCAATTCACCAGTGAACACCATGCACAAGAGGTCCAAGAAGCTCTCCATGGTCGCCTTTGTCTCAATCGTTGTTTGTTTCGTTCTTCCCGCAAATCTGGTCCCACTCGAACAGTGCCTCGCTCAACCCCACTGTTGCCATTTCGTACCTGCCCTTCACCAGGTCGTTGTCTCCACTCGCGGCGGGGTCGCTCGCCGATGACCAGAGGGGTGATGTCGCGGTGCGCAACAGCCACGCCTCTTTCCACTTTTCTCTTCCCATTTCCCTTTTTCTCGCCTCATTTGGGGTTTAGGGTTCTGATTAGGGATTTTTATTTGAATTTGGAATTTGGGGTTCTGATTTGGGATTTTTATTTGAAATTGAAATTGGGCTTTGAGATTTTGATTTAAGATTCTGATTTGAATATGAGATTGGAATTGGGGGTTTTGATTTGAATTTGATATTGTAATATGTGGTTTTAATTTAGATTTGAATCTGATAGTGTAATCCAGTATCATAATCTATTATTTTTTCAAAATTTTGAACTCACATTTTCTGGCGATTTTTGACAGCCAAAAACTTTGTAGCATTTTTTAGCCGCCACTATTCGTAAAATGAAACCGCCAAAACTTGTAACTTAACTTCGTCAGCTCCAATTGGACGGAAAGAATCACATTGAGGCATTTTTAAAAATTGAGGGACCTATTTGAACTTTTTAAAAATTGAGGGACCTAATTGAACATTCCTAAATAATTAAGGAACCAAATGAATAATTAAGCCTATTTTCAAATTTCAAGAGTTATTCTTTAACGAAATATTTTTTACCAATATGATGTGACATGGTTGGTAGATGATCTTGTCCCTAAAGCATGTGATCAGGGTTCGATCCATGGCAGGTGCTTATGGAAAAGCATCTGTTAGGGGAGGTCATCCTCTTAAATGGATCTTAATACCTTGAGGATTACTCCTCGGCTCTTAGCCGAGGGATACCTGGGTTCACCCAAAAAAAATATTTTTTTTAGAAAAAATCAAATAAGAGAGTTTTTAAGAATTACTAATATTACTTATGCATTATTTTATACAACTAAAATTTATAATAAATAAATATTTTAAATATATAAATTATAATATTATTAAAATTTGTAATAAATAAATATTTTTGAACATATAAATTATATTTTAAATTTATGATAAATAATTTACATCGTGATAGATTGTTAATTTTAATTGTTGATATTCAAGTTAAATATATAATTTATATTTTAAAGAAATATTAAAATTCATGTTAGAATTAAAGATATTGAAAATGATAAATTGAAAGAGATAAAAAAAATTAAGTTAAATCATTCAATTAATATGTTTTGGAGGGTTTGCGGTTAGCTCAGGTTAAAGGCTTTTCATCTGTGGAATTGCAAATTGACTCTGAGGCAGTTGTGAAGAGCATTTTTGGAAGTAAGATTGGAAGTGTTGTTGGGTGGAGGATGATTCAAGAAATTCGTAGGCTAATGCATTCTTTTTCGAGGGTTAGAGTGGGTCATATTTATCGTGAAGGAAATGTTTGTGCGGATGCTTTAGCCAATCTGGCTTGTGAGTTAGATTTGGAGTACCTGATGTATGAGGAAAGCCCTGCGCCTGTGCAGCAGTTGCTTTTAACTGATATTGTGGGAGTTTCGACTCCCTGTTTTATTTTGATGTAGTTGTTTCTTTTCCAGGCCTTTTGGCCCCGTTGAATACCAAAAAAAAAAATTAAAAACATAAGAAGATATAACATATGTTAAGAGCGTATTTGAATTTTGAAGATAAAATATATATATTCAAAATCAATTTTTGATATTCAATTACAACTCATTAAACTGTTTAGAAGATATTAAAAGTATAAGATGATTGAATTTTGAACTGTTTAGCTTATGTATGAGGAGACCCCTACATCTGTGCAGCAGTCGCTTTTAGCTGATATTGTGGGAGTTTCGACTCCCCGTTTTATTTTGATGTAGTTGTTTCTTTTCCAGGCCTTTTGGCCCCGTTGAATACCAAAAAAAAATATTAAAAACATAAGAAGATATATCATATGTTAATAGCGTATTTGAATTTTGAAGATAAAATATATATATTCGAAATCAATTTTTGATATTCAATTACAACTCATTAAACTGTTTATAAGATATTAAAACTATTTAGAAGATATATTATATGCATATTAGGAACATATTTGAATTTTGAATATAAAATATGCGGAATGTTAACGACACTCTTTCTGACACTCTCTTTCCAATACTTTCTCTGTGATTGATAAAATTTATTAGAAATCACCAAGTGGTTTACTTATCATTGTATCTTATTTAAGCCTGACTGGTAAGCATTTTGATCTCTTTATATTGATTTCCATGACTTTGTTTGATATTAACTACATCATAATATTATATTAAGACATTTCATTTCATAGTTGAAGTAGGAAAAGTAAAACGAAAATTTATAGTAAATGGTTGTATTTACAGGAAAAAAAAGTCTATTTAACCACATGATTGATTAATCCTATTATAAATTGAGTAATGATTATTATAAACACTTTGCCCTAAATAAAAACATAAAAAATTAGAGAAATGCTAAAGCCTCCAACTCTCTTCCTCCGAAAAATCAGTCGATCCATTGAGAACATGACAGTTGTCAATTTTTTTAATAATGAAATATAAAATAATTTGTAACCTTTTAAAAGCTTTTCTTTTCCAAGTTTGCCCTTTACACTCATCAGCGTTAAGCTACACGACACATGACACTTTTATTTGCGTTTTTTTCTCTCTCACACAAAATATGAATTAGGAACAAGCTTGGACAACACATTTTTGAAAGAGTAAAAGTGAGATGGAAGAAAACTCTCACGGCACTACTGATACTCTATTTGAATCAGGTAACTTATTTTATTTTATTTTTTGTGTGATTGTTTTTCTCTTTTTTTATTTTTAATTTGTTGGAAACCGGAGAGGGAAGTTCGTGTGGCTTCATTATTTGTGTTGCATTGTTTTTCTTTTTAGATTGTATTGCTCCTACTCATATTTGGAAGCTTTCGCATTTCACGTATTGCTCCTTTCTTTCTTTTTTTTTTCTTTGAAAAGGTATTGTTCCTAAAAAAAAGTGTGGAATGGAGTTTGTATTGTGCCTATGTTTAACGAAATTGTTTAAATGCAATTTTTTTTTTGCAACAATCCTTTTTTTTTGTGACATTCTGCACCAATTTGATGTTAAAGGCCTTTAATTTGGTGTATGCTTTATGCTTTTTTTTATAGCTTAGGTGCATATCATAAGTGTATGTTTCTATTAATAAACCTTTATTTTTTATTATATGGTATTGATCATTGGATTAATAAGCCCCTACTGTTTATGAAGTGAAATTTTAATTGTAACTATCTTGTTATGGTTTTCATGGTTAAGGTATGGAGGTGGAGAATCCGGTAATTGTGGAAGAAAATGGAGAGCCTGAAAAATGTTTAACTAACATTGGAGAACAGATTCCGAAGGTTGGAATGGTATTAAATTCTAAAGAGGAACTTCATACTTTTTATGAGAAATATGCTTAAGAAGTTGGATTTGGGGTTTAAAAAATTAGCACAAAGACAAAAGGTGAACTCAAGTATTACCCACTTGCATGTTCTAAAGGAGGTAAATATGTTTGTAAGAGTAGTTTATCTAAGCAAAGATTGTCGAACAAAACTTATTGCCAAGCAAAAATTTCTATGATTGTTCATGGAAATGGGAAGTGCACCATTTCTTGTGTTAATATAGAGCATAATCATACTTTAAGTCCAAAAAAGTCACGATTTCAAAGGTCTCATAAGAAGATGGACAATTTTTCTAAAAGAAGACTTGAGTTAAATGATTATGTAGGAATTCCATTGAACAAAAATTTTAATTTATTGGTAGTTGAAGCTAAAAGGTATGAGAACTTACAATTTGGTGAAAGAGATTGTAGGAATTACATTGCTAAGGTGAGGCAATTAAGACTTGGAGATGGAGATGCCAAAGCACTTCGTAATTACTTCATTCGTATGCAAAGAAGAAATTCAAATTTTTTTTATGTCATTGATATAGATGATGAAGGACGATTATGAAATATTTTTTGAACAGATGCAAGATTTAGGGCAGCTTATGACTCATTCGGGGATGTTGTATCATTTGATAGTACATATTTGACTAATAGATACAATATGTCTTTTTCTCCTTTTGTTGGCGTGAACCACCATGGACAATCCATATTATTTGGGTGAGGTTTATTATTAAGAGAAGACATAGAGACATGATTGGTTGTTTAAATCATAGTTGGAATGCATGCGTGGGAGAACTCCAAAAACAATAATTACATATTAATGTCAATCTATTCAAGCAGCAGTGGCGAAGGTATTTCTTGAATCTCATCATCGTTTTTGCCTTTGGCATATCATGAAAAAGGTTCCTGAGAAATTAAGTGAGTTGACTCAATATAAAGAAATAAAGAAAACCTTGAAAGCCATTGTGTATGATTTAGTGGAGATAAATGACTTCATTGATGGTTGGCATAAAATGATTGAGGATTTTGGTCTTCAAGAAAATCAATGGTTTTCAAGAAAATCAATGGTTAAGCTCCTTATTTTTTGATCATGGTCGTTGGGTGACAATATATGATAAATATCAGTATTTTGGGTAAGGATGTCTACAACACAAAGAAGTGAAAGTATGAATGCATTTTTGATGGGTGTGTTAACTCAAAAACCTCATTGAGGCAATTTGTTGAGCAGTATGATAGTGCTTTAAAAAGCAAGGTGGAGAAGGAGAATAAGGCTTATTTTGACTCTCTTAATTCATTTTATCAATTGATAATAGGTTGCTACTTTGAAAAACAATTCTAAGAGGTCTATGCCAATGCAAATTTTAAGTTGTTTCAAAATGAGTTACGTGATATGCTTTTTTGCAATTTCACATTGCTTAGAGTTGATGGTCCAATATCTATATTCAATGTCATTGATATTAAAGAAGGAAAGGATGGATACCACAAAAAAAGATTTGCTTACACAGTTCAATATAATGATGTGGAGTTTAACGTTCAATGTTCTTGTTATTTGTTACGGGAATAATTTGTAAGCATATTGCAAAGATCTTAATTGAAAAGAATGTGAAAGAGATCCCCTCTCGTTACATTCTAACTCGGTGGAGAAAGGATGTGAAGCACAGTCACTATTATGTGCTAAATTGTTATGATGAGATTAGTGAGCAAGGTATGGAATTTGATAGGTTGTGAGCCAACTTTTATGAAGTTGCACATTTGGCCAATTCAAGAGCCAAGTATGATTTTTTGATGAAATGGATAGCTGAAGCAAAGGAAAAGCTTAAGGATGATATAGGTTGGGAGAATAGTAAACAAACTACTCTACCAATTGTTAATCATGCAATGAAATTAAGTAAAAAATTATTATCTCCCTTACAAGTACGTAGCAAAGGTCGTTCACCATCTAAGAGAAAGGAGTCTAAAATGGAGAAAATAATAAAGACAAAAAAGAAGAAGAAAAAGGTAAATAGTTACATATGTTTGTTGTTATTTTTTTGTTATGGGGTATTTGAATACAATAATTTATTCATATCATATAAAATTATAGTTCTATGGAGCAAAAGAAGACATTGGACAAGCTCACACAAGTGTATCATGCTCTATGACTAGTGAAATGGTAATATATATTATATAGTTTATTTATTTTGACATGAATTGAGAACTTTGTTTTCTTGTTCATAACATCTTATTTCCTTAATAGGTTACCCCAATTCACCACAAGCCAACTCAATGTGAAACTTGGGAAAATTACATATATAGTTGCTGAACAATCACAAGTTTATCATATAAGTATCATTGTATTTTATTTATATAAGTGCTCAATAATTGTAAAATTAGCTAACTTGGAAAATATTATAATAGATCAACCATTTGGGGTGATGGCCTATAGTGACAGAAGTTTTGATCTCAATCACTAGCAGGTAAATTAGTTCTAAAAATTGGTTCAAAATTTAAAAAATTGGTTATGTAACAGTACATGGCTGCTGTACTGGTTTAGGGGTTCAAAATTATTGTAACTTCTACTAACTATATTTTAATTTTTTAACAGGCATGTTATCACTGCTTCAAGTTTGGCTATATCTATGTTCGATGTTTACATAAGAACAGTTGAAACAAGGATGTTTTTTGAAAGATGTTTATCACTGCTTCCAGTGCCATCTCAAATATGTCTTTTTTGCAAATTCTATATGCTGCTAATTACAACTTCAACAAGTTTTGTATCTAAAGTTTACTCTTTAAATGTCTTTTTTTTTTTTTTTTTTGCAAATTCTACATGTTGCAGTTTGTATCTGAACCATGTGTTTTTTGCTCTAACAGTTCACACATCTTAGTGTCCAATGCAAATTATATATGTTCAAATTTATATTCATCCAAAACAAATTAGTTTTGGCAATTTTTTTTTCTTCTAGTAGTTTTGGCAAGGCAGTTTTGGCAAATTAGTTTTTTCCTCTGGTAATAGGCTGTTGTAATTGGTAATCATAGTTCACATGTGTTGAACTCAAATGAGGATAGCTATGCTTTTGTAGTGTGGTAGTAGTGTGAACATTTTATATTTTATATGCTTTTGTAGTATGCTTTATCTTATACTTTACGGGTCTGGCTGTTATAGGCACTTCTTGTGTCTTAACTCCAACCATATTTATAATAATATGTTGCCTTTTGCTGTTAAAAAAATATTAACAAAATTGAGTTCACACTATTCAAACAGTTAAAAGATAGAGAGCAAGGAAGAAAACACAGAGATTTATACTGGTTCGTCTCACCCTGAGACTACGTCTAGTTCTTGGCAACCCACCAAGTTCCACTAACTTCACAAAGTTACAAGTATTGTTCACTGTCACTTCTGGCTCAACCCAAGTAGTTTTTACACTAGCCTCTCCAAGCTAAAGACCCAAGTATTTTTTTCTTATCAAGCCACTTTTGGCTCCAAAACAAATCAGAAGATTTGTTTGTAAGGTTTGCACACAGACTCGAGTATCGTCTTACAGACGGATATGCAAATAAAGCACAAAGTCTTTTTCTATCTGGATACTCAAGGTGTTTTGAGAGCCTTTTACAACTTAGAAAAATTTACAAGAGAAAGAATTGAAGGCTTGAAAGAATGCTTGCTAGATTTTAATTAAGTTCTGTAACTTTAGCACTTCAAAACTTCAGGTATATATATACTTGCTGAGGAAGTAACCATTGTCTCTAAACGACGTTCTTTCTTCACGTGAGACCTTCATCTGAAGCATGGTGTCTGTTGGAGTATTTAACGTGAGCATTAATTGCTTTTCACCAACTAGTCACTTAGAGCTGATAAAGCACTCTGCTTATCTTCCTTGAGGGGCACTCCATATCTTCTGCTTCAGTAGTCACATCGCTTGCTCAGACAAGTACTTATTACAGCTATAGCGCGTCTTTTGAGGCGAGGGAAACTCTTGAAACTTTGACTCTTCTTTCTGTTCTCTTTGCACTTCGACAGATCCTAGGAAGGATTTTCGACGAACATTCCCTCCAAACAAGATAAAAAATGACAATGCATTTACTATGCCTTTAAATGCTTATCAGACTCAGTGTTTGTCTGTGTATCATCTGTATCTTACAGACGCAGATTCAACACATCCGTCTATTAGCATTTTCAGACAAAATCTTTTTAGCTTAATATTTATTTGCATTAAATCAAAATTATTAAGGGTCCTGATTCGTCTTATAACTCAACATGACTCATAAGTCGTGGCATCAGTTGCAGACATGAGCAGATTCAACTAGCTTAATAAAGCATAGGAGATGAACTATACATATGTATATTTTCCCATCTATACACCCCGGATAAGCTATCTCTGCTCACCAAAACAATTGCATCCAGTACCTCTCTTCTGACCCTCGCAGCACCGATGCAGATGTCACAAGGCTAGCACTAATCATGCTTGACGTAATCAAAACCAATGCAAGTCACCTTCACCGCTCCTTTCTCTGACGACCCTCTCGTCACCATCATCGGTGGCAACATCATATGGTGGCATCATGCAGCTTAGATCTTTAACGATTCTCGCTTCGTTGAGCTCGTTAGCCCATGGATGGAGAAGGGTTTAGTGCGCAAGTGGCAGGGTACCATTAGAGAGCTTAACAATTCTCGTTGGCGCCTCTGACTGTGTCTTTCCCATCTCCTCTCGGCGACAGCTTCATAGACGTTTGGAAAAGGGATTATCTTTATTTGATTTAGGTTTAGGGCTGAGAAGGTGTGATTCGTGTGGCACAAAAGGTAAACTTGGAAATGAAAAACATTTTAAAATATGAAATTAAATGAATATTTCATTATTAAAAAAATTGACAACTATCATGTTCTCAATGGATCAATTGAATTTTCGGAGGAAGGGAGTCAGAGGCTTTAGCATTTCTCAAAAAACTATTTAATTCCTTAAGATATAAGATTATTGGCTAGTTTGTTTAAACTTAAAAAAACAATTTTAAAAAAGCACTTTTTAAAAAAGAGCTTTTTTACCTGTTTGTTTAAACTTATTTGTTGAAAAAAAAAACACTTTTTTTAAAAATAAAATAAGTAGTTTTCTACTTTTGTATGTGTTTGTTTAAACTACTTTTGCTTTAAAAAAGTAGTTTTATGCTTTTTTTAAGAAACAAAACTTTGGGTCCATTTTGTTTCGGCTCAAAAAAGTGCTTTTAAAAATAGTGATTTATTTTTAAGTGATTCTTATATAAGCAAAAAAATGTTTTGTGTTTGGTTACAATTATAAAAAAGCTCTTTTTTAATTAAAAGTGATTTTAAAATTGTTTGTGTGTTACAATTGTAGAAGTACTTTTTTTTTATTACAAAATTACATAAAAGACCTTATTTTATTACATATTATATCTTTAGCTTTTTTTTGGGTACAATATTTATATCATTAGTTTTTAACAACTATAAAATGACCTTGTCAAAAACAACTAAATAAAAAAAAATGCACTCACAAACGACATCCTGAAAACCATAGAACAAGTTTGCCTACAGGAATGTGATAAAAAAAATAGTAAAAATGAACGACGTCATTTCATCTGAGTGCCCCAAATGCAGTTGAGAAACCAATTTTGCGAGAGAAATCAGAGAGAAGAAAGAAGGAAAACATAGAGAGCATGATTTTGTAGCAATGGAGGAGCTATTCGTAGCAGTTTTATTGATGCTTCTTGTAGTAGCATTGATCCCACTCTACCTATGGAAACGCCGTCAAGATTCTCGACCCCCCCCATTGTGACGAAGCTCCTCAGGTTTGCACCTTCTTCCTTTATTTCGCCTAAACCCTAATTGCTTCGCTTTGAAAGTGAAAATCAAATTGTTTGATCATCGTTAACCACTCGTCACATGTGTCGCCGACCTGCCGCGTCTGGAGCTAGATCACAAAAGGAAGTTGGAAGATGCAACTGTGTAGACATATCATTAAAAAAGAAGGGTGATTATGTCCAAAATTTTCATTCAATCCCCTCCATGTGATACCAAAACTGCTTCTGCATCTGCTTATTTTGAGAAGCAACTCCAAGTTGCTTTTCAAAAAAAGCAATTTTCAGCTTATTTTTTGCTTCTACTTATTTTAAAAAGTTTAAACAAACATGTAAAAAATTACAATAAGTGCTTCTTTTGTTAAAGAGAGTGCTTTTTTCTCCCAAAAAAAAGTTTAAACAAATGAACTATATCTATTCCTTAAAAAATCACTATTTTAGAAAGCACTTTTTTAATTTTAAACAAATCGGTTGCTTCTTAAAAAACAAAAAGCTATTTTTTAAGGAAAAACAGTTTAGACAAAACATATAAAAAAATTTAGAAAAATGCTTATTTTATTAAAAAAAAGCATTTTTTTATAAAAAAAAGCTTAAACAAACGGACCGTATATGTGTCACTATATTAATTCTTAATTTACTTTTTTTTTATACATTTTTAATAGCTAATTTAATATAATATCCATAATAACAAGAATGGACACTCAATATTATATTATATTATATTATATTTAATTTTTTATTTACAAATTTCATACCGGCATCACATTATTATTATTATTATTATTATTATTATTATTATTATTTAGAAAGATAATAACTTATAATAAATTTTAAATATCATTGTTTTTTTTTTGTTGAAAATCACTATTTTTTTTAAAACAACATCCACAATTTTAATGTAATTATAATTATATATGATATATTACTAAATATTTTCTTTTAAAAAATTATTCATATACACATAGCTAAAAAAACTACAAATATAAAAATATATAATATAAATAAACTTCTGCATGGATCTAAAATCTAGTTTATCTTAGACTTCACTCTTACATACATTAAGATCACACACTTCATCCCAAAAGCTCTCTAAGATATCGTAAAGCTCTTTGAGATATCATATAACTCAATTTGTGTTTTAAAGAATGTATAGTTGAATTATAATTACAAATATTGTAACATTGTGTTTTCTATGATTTGATTAATTAAGTGATGAATCACAAGAATAATTTAAATTTCACAAAAAAGAACTGATTTAATTGATGTTACATGTTTTTCAATGCAAATCTGGTGGAATAAACTACTAGGATTTGGTTGTTGATGTTGTGTTAGTGTAAGTATACACTAAGAGGGTAAGTGACTTAATAGAGGAGTACCGATAACCTATGTTGAAGTGTCATTAACATATTTCCCCATACAATTAGCATGTTTAGGTTAATTACCGGTTGACTTTCCATTTTTCACAAAACACCCAACATACCATTTAAGGCTAATTACCTTACCATTTGTAGTAAAGGATTCAAAATGAATCTTTCCATTTAAGGTAAAGGGTGTTCAATCCTAGTTATCCCTTTTTAGAAAAAGTGACATTTCCATTTTTTTACTTATGCTCTGTTTGGTAGAGAGGATAGAAATAGAGAGAATGGAAATAGAAGGGAGATATTTGAATTAAAGTAGAGTGTTGGAGGTGCGGGACCCACATGGGACTCACACTAAAAGGTGAATTTCCCTTCTTCCTCCCCTATATTTTCCTTACCAAACAAAGGGTTAAACCTTATGGTTAATTTAGATCCTCCTTAACCCTTGGTCTAAACACTTCACTAACCACTCTATAAGTAAACCTCTCTAGTAAAAACTAGAGGATTTCCACACTTTTGAGTTGTTGATTTTCATTTAAGAAGTTGAGGCACCATTTTCTTATTGAGTTTTCACCATTTTGAAGTTCCTCTTGCAAGAACACTCCCTTCAAGTAAGGGAAGCTTACCCTCTTTGTTTGTTTTTGGGTTTAATTTGTAATATGGAGTATGTAGTTGATGTTTCATATGCATGCCAAGCTGGTTGCTATTTAGATTCTGAATTGTGGTTGAGTTATGAAGTTTTAAGAGTATGATGGATAAACATGATTTTTCGTATTCTTTGATGTTGTGATAGTTGACATAAGTTCATATATGTATATGATGGTTGTTTGAACTATTGTAGATATTTAACATGTTACTTGTACTAAAAAAACATGAAAAACGCAAGAATACAGACAAATAGACAGTAGGTTCGCACTAAGTGCCAGTTAACCACGCTAAGTGTGGCAAGAAATCTAGAAACACGATAATCCATGCTAAGTGTCACCTTTGATGTTGAGTGTGAAAAATGAATTTGATGCAATGCACTAAGCGAAACGTGGTTGAGTTAAGTGCCATTAGTAAAACCAAGATCCACGTTAAGCGTCACTTTAACGTTAAACGAGATCTGAAGGATCTGGGAACAAAAGCTTAGGGACAACATTAAGCGAGAAATAATCAACGCTAAGCGCCAAATAAGAAACTAGGTGACTGACCCCTCTAAGCAAATCATGCTAAGCGAGGACTAGCCATCACTAAGTGTTGTTTGAGAACTTTAAGGTTCCATTCTACTGCAATACCATGCTAAGCGAGTAAGGACCCTCATAAAGTATTAAAAAAATAGAGTGAAAGGGGATATTTTTTGCTTATGGAATGCTAAGCGTTGATATTGTCGCATCGCGATAAGAAGAACCAAGAGGAGTTACCCTTTGTGATATCCACACAAAGCATGGGAAACTTGGCACTATGCGCCAAAAGTATTTTAAATCTATCATCTAAGGCAATTTGATATATATATATATATATATATATATATATATATACATATAGAGAGAGAGAGAGAAAGAGAGAGAGAATGGAGGAATTAAGTTACTCCAAGAGTAATCCTTTTAGAGTTATTCTCCATCCTCACCATTCATTTTATTGAAATCTAATGGTTAAGATAGTTACTCATGAGAACTATTAGATTTTAAGAAAATAGATGATGAGTAACTCTAAAAAGTTACTCTCGGAGTAACTTGATCCCTCCTCACCATTCATTTTCTTGAAATCTAATGGTTTTCATGAGTAAATAATCTTAACCATTAGATTTCAATAAAATGAATGGTGAGGATGGAGAGTAACTCGAAAAGGATTACTCTTGGAGTAACTTGATCCCTCATCTCTCTCTCTCTCTCTATATATATATATATATATATATATGATTCAAATTGCCTTAGATGATAGATTTAAAATATTTTGGTTAATATTCATAATAACTTTGAGAAATGTGAGTTATGGCGAGATATTAACTAGGAATTGAAGAAAATCACAGGTCACGGTAAATAATTTAGTAACATTGAGGGTGAAATCCTTGTCATAAGACTCAAACACACACAAATCCATTTGTTGAATGGATGATGATGAGATCACAAAGTGTGATTGTGAAGGTTGCTTGGATAGGATCTTCATGAAGGGTAGCTGACCTTTTTTTTAAATTTTTTTTTTACTTTTGGTGGCCTATTGAGATGAATTATTAAAGATTTACTAAATGAGCATGTATACATGCATGGTCTGTAGTGTGTGATTGCATTTTGCAAATAGGCACGTAAATTGGGAGTCAACAAGTATGATACTCTTAACTTAGTGCTAGAAGATTAGCGGGGGCTAATTGGAGTAGGCCTTGAGGGTAGGTGGATGGGCAAATTTCACATGGGACCAAGGTAAGTGCAAACCTTGTGTCATGGTAAGCCACCACCCACGACTATCTATTTTGATAATACCACTACATGCTTCCTTGGATTAGAGTTTTGTTATCCCCTAATGGATAGGATGTACGCTTTTATGTTAAGGGATAGATTCAAACTAATCGCTCGAGCCATAGAAGATCTCCATAGAGTAGTGTCAACATAAGTCACATAATTGGTGTGGAATCTTTGATGAATATGTAAATTTGTGTAATGCGTGAAGAGTTATACCCCATGAATGTTTCACTTGATCATTTAATTATATTGTTTAAAATGATGTATGTATCTTATATTTTCGTAAGCCTACCATTGCATTGTTTGCACGTGTGATTCGTGCCTCTAATGATCTCGAATGTCATGTTCGTGAGAGTATATGACCTAGAGCTTCGAGACCATCGTCGTTGCTCCGAAACCACGTTCATGTGTGCCTCTATTGCATTAATTTTCATGAGATCATTGTGGAAGATGGAGAAGATTGAAGGATTAATCACAAGGTGTGTCTATTATAGGGGAAAACTCACTTTTCAATGCTTCTACTAATATTGTTGTGTTTTTTCGTGACCATGTGTACATCACTATAGTTTTGATTACCCATCCAAGAGATGTGGAGGAAGCCTGTTCCCATTGCTTGACCTCGCATGAGAGACGAGGAGTACCGTCATCAGTTTGCTCAGGAGCTACTAGTGCCGAGGAGTCACCTACTGATACTCCACCTGTTGTTCCTCCTTCTGAGATGTAGTGTTTAGTGGTACAACTAGCATAAGGTGTGCGTTATGTATCCCCTTCCCTTTTTATATACTTTCATTTTGTTGATGGGTATAATGATGCATGTGCAAACACTATCTTTTGAGACACCTTGATGCCGATGCAAATTTGTAGAGCCATAAGGCACAAATATTTATATTTGATGTGCTGTAATGTATGCATGAGGCACATTTAGTATGTTAGAGGATCGTTTTATGCTTTAAATATATCGAAGTTTTCTAAAAGAATGAACGTTGTATGTTTCATGAAAATTTACACCCATTTTCATAAATAAATTAAGAGTTTTAGCCTAAAATTGAATTCTTCGAATTGTGTTAGTCATTAGTTAACCATGTAGCGACAACAAATCATTACAAATACTCCCCTCACCTTCATTCGAGCAGCCATAGTTCACATAAAGTCCTTTATCACAGTTGCATCTAATTATAAGTCATGCATTACATTAGGTTGAGACTTGAGACTTGAGACATAAGATTCATAATAAGCTTGGAGCTATAGTTCATAAAGGAGGTTGGTTAAGGTGGTTTGGTTGGTTTTTTATGGCAGGTCTAGTGTTATGTTATGTTGATTTGATTATGTACGTGCCTTATGTAGTAGGTGACTTGGTGCCTCTTGGTTCTAATATGGTGGGAGCTAATGTTGTGTGTGGAATGTGGTTGATTTGCCTAAGATGATGGCACGAGTTTAGTGACTCATGGTATGGTTTGAGGGATATGATTATTGTTTGGAAGGAAGGATTTTGTCTTGGCAAAAAGGATGGCTATAGTAGGAGTAGTTCACATCAATGGTAAATTTAGTGTTTTTGTGGGGTTGGACTTTTTTAGGTTGTTGGATATATTTAACTTAAGATTGAGGTTGGAAAAAGTTAAAGCCAAAGAAGATCCATTTTTAAGACATTGCTTTTGGTCAAAATTTATTTTATTATAACACATTTGTAACACCCTTCTACCCCGAGACATATACACTTATAAAATATACTTAAAATATATTCGTTGCGAAATTAAATAAAAGAGCAATTAATTTTCAAAAGCTTTTCTCGTGGTAAAAGAACGTCACATCATATTTCGTAAACCTTAAAACCTCTTAATGAAAAGAAACACAAACCAATTCAAATATATCTTGGCACTCCAAAGGCCATACAAAACTATTTTAATCAAATATAAAGGAACTAAGAGAGATTAAAACATAGTCTAAAAGCTAAAATTTCGTGCCCCAATGTTACATAGTTTCAGAGCATACAAAACCATAAAACCCAAAGTAATAAATAGAGGCCTAAGCCTCCTCTCCAGCATCACCATTTAGATCCTATTAAGTCTCACCTGCAAGGGTGACATTCAACCCAAACACAAAAAATACACAAAAGATGGGGGAGTGAGATACATCTCGCAAAGGAAACTAAAGACACATGAGGCAAACATAGTACACTTCACACTTCATTCTCATTACAAATATACATACACATTTATTACATGGATACACATGCAATGTATGCTTGATTGACTTGTGTTTCGTATGCATATGGTACCAGTCAAAAACTTTGGTGAAAGAAGCATAGGAGGACATGCAATCAGTGAATTACCACACTATGGGTAATCTGGGGCTATCACTCTCAACTGAGATGAGATGGCCGATGATGCGTTAGGGTCACTTTGGTTTGCAAGTTCACTCTAACCCATGGAATCAACATGAGCTTGAAGAAGATCCCACACCAAATAACCCCCAAGGCTAAAGCTCCACATGAACTCATTCATGGCCTCCCTAGTACTTTCTAAAAAACTATGCAAGTATGATGCATGGCCACATATGATGCACATGGATTTACATTAACAAACACTCAAGGAATCCCTTCCCACATGGACTAGGTTCCCGTAACATTTTCACAAAACACATGTACCATGGCATCTATGCATTCACAGTGTAACATCAAGCATAGGCACATTCACTTAGTCACGTAGCAGTTACACGACACGATATAGTTTTACATTCACACTTAGAGTTAATCACGTAAGAGATGTACTAGGGGTAGATCACAAACATTATTTAGATAAAGGAAATCCTAGATATGCGAAGTTGGGACATTCAAGAATTCACCTAGGGATATGTTGCATTTCATATTATATATCTTTTGTTTAATTTTCATTATTACTTTACAAGCATTCCATAGGGATTTGGGTTTAGTTTCATGCAAAATCCCTCGGTTTTCCCCTCCAGGACGTTGTTATGCCTTTTGTCATGTTTTTAGTGGTAGGAGGCAATTACACAAGTAATTTTAGCTTGAAGACTAAGTTGGATGAGTTGGTAGCCTTGTGGTAATATCTTGAAGACTTTTAGAGGCATGGAATTCTCCATGAAGGAGTATGGAAACTATCTTAACATGGGAGATATGAAGTTCTTGAAGAAAATGTGAAGAGAGTGTTCACCACACGGGTGTGGTAAGTCACCATAGTAGTGTGGGCGCTTCTGACCATTCAATTTACCATTAACTCACTTCCCACAATAGTGTGGGCGAACCCTTGGATGCATTTTCTGACTTCTTTCCCACACCTTTGTGGGTTTAGCCACACAGCTGTGGGCAAACCCCTGGGCACAATTCCTCTCCTGCGCCTCCCCCACACCTCTATGGGCGTAGCCACACAATTATAGGTGAACCCCTGGGCTCAATTTCTCTCTGGTGCCCTTCCCACGCCTTTGTGGGCACAGCCAGAACACGATGGGCGAACCCTTGGGTGAAATTTCACTCTTGCCCCCTTCCCATACCTTTATGGATGTAACCACATCGTTGTGGTGTGTCAGAATTTCTGTTTGTGAATTCTAATTTCTAAAGAGAGCCCAAATCATTAGAACCCCCCACCAATTTCACTCAAGAATGCTCAAAAGGAGAAAATCGCAAGAAACACACAGTAGTTCTAAAACCAATAAATATACTCCATGTATAATACTAATCAAACAACAATTCACTCAATTAATATAAACACATAAAGCTTCAAGGTATTCACAACCCGTCCAAGAATTAAAGATAAAACCTAAGGGTTTGGGAACAAACCCACTACCCATCACAAGAATCATGAAGTAAGAGAGAACCCACTCCCCCTTACCTCGATTTTGTGTTCTTCCAAGCAAAGCGACGACGACGACAATCTTCTATGTTTCTTCTCCTTCCTTCATTTGCGGCTATGATGGCACAAGTTTTTAAGAAAAGCGAAAAGAAAGAGTATGGAAGGACTAGGTTTTTAATCAAAACCTAATGGACCTTCATAAAACTGTTTGGGCCTCTCCGACTCAACCCATTTTTAATTTAAAGTTTCATAAAACATAGGACTCTTCCATTTAATTTTTATAAACCCCTTAGCTTTTACAAAACACCTTTATTTTCCAAATACTCATCTTTTTCACAACTAAGCCCAAAAGCATTTTTCACAAACATAGTCTTATTTATTTATTTTTGAGTAAGATAAGATAAATTATTCAATAAACATTAGTATTTAATTTAGTTAATTTAAAAAACGGATTTTGAGGTGTTACAACATGTAAAGGTAAAAATCACAAGAAAGGGGGTTGAATTGTGATTTACAAAATTTTCGCAAACTTTTTGCAAAGCTTTTCGTCTGATAAAAGTTTATAAAACATATTTTAAACAAAGAACTACAGACAACGTTTTTAATGTTTAAAACAGACGTTGCTTTTCACAGACACAAAATCACAACTCAAAGTCAGATCAAATAGCAGATAAAGATAGAGAGACACATAAAGAAATTTTATGCTGGTTTATCTCAACCATCGAGACTACGTCCAGTTCTTGGCAACCCACAAAGTTTCACTAACTTTTGCAAAGTTACAAGTATTGTTCACTGCCATTTCTGGCTCAACCCAAATAGTTTTTACACTAGCTTCTCCAAGCTAAAAACCTCAACTATTCTTTGCTACCAAACCACTTCTGGTTCTAAAACAAATAAGAAGATTTTTTTAAGGTTGCGTGCACATAGACTATGCTATCATCTTACAGACGGATATATAAGTAAGCTCACAGTCTTTTGCTCTCAGGATAAACAAAGTGTTTTGAGAGCTTTTTACAAATTAGAAAAGATTGATTACAAAAAGAATTTGAATGCTTGAAAGAATGCTTGCGTTGCCGTTCGTAACTAAGGCGCTTCACACTTCAAAAACTTCTGGTATTTATAGCCTGCTGAGGAAGTAACCGTTGTCTTTAAACGACCTTCTATTTGCGTTTGACCTTCGTCTGAAGCTGGGTGTCTGTTGGAGCATTAAATGTTTGTCACCAACTAGTCACTCAGAGCTGATAAAGCACTTTGCATATCTTCCTTCCTTAAGTAGCACTCCATATCTCTGCTTCAATGGTCATCGCTTCTACTCAGACAAGTACTCATTATAGCTGTGGTGCATCTTTTAAGGTGGAGGGAAACTTTAAACTTGACTTTTCTTCACTCCTTTGCACTTTGACAAATCCTAGGAAGAATGTTCAAACATTCCCTACATACAAGATAAAAAATGACAGTGTATTAACTGTGACTTAAATGCTATCAGACTCAACGTCTGTTTGCCATCGTTTGTCACTACAGACGCAAATGCAACACTTTCATCTGCTAACATTTTTCATACTCAACTTTTTAACTTAATATTTATTTGCATCAAATCAAAATTATTAAGGGTCTTGATTCATCTTATGACTCAACACAACATCCACATCTCATAATGTCATATAAGACAAAAGGCACATTAGAATGCCGCATCATCCCATGTCTAATTCTTTGTTAATTATTTGACAATTAATTAATGGTTGACCCACATTTATACAATTTAAAAAAAAATAGTTGACCAAATTCGAGAAATGGTGATAATAAGAGGATTAAAAGTGTAATTAAATCAAATCAAACACGCAAATGATAATGTCACATAGGACAAAAGAGCCACGTTAGTGTGCCGAATCATCACCTCCACCATCAATTTGATAGAGTTAATATTTGACCTAGATTTGCAAAATTAAAATAATTGAGGCATCATTTTTGCAAAAAAAAAAAAAAATAGAGACTAAATTTACAAAATTGAGGATGAAGAGAATACAAAGTATAGTTAAGCTAAATATATTTAAAAGTAAGAAATTAAAACCTATTTATCATTAATTAAAGGTTAAAATACAAGAATGGTCCCTTATCTTGTTTTTTTGTTCTAAATTGGTCCCCTAATTTTTAAAAGTTCTAAAATGGTTCCCTTATTTATTTAATTCATGACAAGTTAGTCCTTTCGAAAATCTTATCATTTTCGATTTTCAGGCACAATTTTGAACTTTTTTTTATTGATTCAAGATGTGGAACTTGTCCCATTAGATTTACCTAAATGAAAACTATAGGAATAAACTAATGTTCGAAACAAAAAAGGTCATAAATGTAGTGAAAATCGCATGAAAAATGAGTCTCATGAGTAATAAGAATGAATGTGATATTAGATTTTTCAGTTTTTCGGTTGTTGATGAGACTCTCATTTTTCATGCATTTTTCAGTGGTTTATATCACTTTTCATGTAGATAAATCTAATGGAACAAATTTTCCATTTTGAATCAATAAAAAAAATTCAAAATTATGCCCAAAAATAAAAAAAAATGATAATTTTTTTTGAAAGACTAGCTTGTTATGAATTAAAGAAGGGCACCATTTGTATATATTTTTAGCCTTAATTGAAAACAAATTATATTTATAAAATATTTTTAACTCTAATCAACACCAGAGTAGTGAAATCTTTTAAGTCTGAACACGAAGTGCCACGAGAGATAGGATAGGAAGCAAGAGAAACGATGCGCGAGACACAAAACCGAGAGATACACTTGAGTAGTCTCTGCCTTGAGTCTTGAGCGTAGTAGCAGCAATGAGCGCCATGGCTGGCCTCACTCTCACTCCCACTACTAACTTCCCCATCAATTTCAAACACCCTCTTCCTTCCAATCTCCAACCCTTTCGCCTTACTAACCGCACCCCCTTCAAATCCTCCATTTCCTTCTCCTTACGCTCCAACGACGAACACCAACAACAACAGCCCCTCGACATCGCCGCACTCAGGTACTACTAATCTCATTACAAGCGTTTTTGGATTTTAATTGTTCAAAAGCACTTTGGTTACCGTGATTTGAATGAACAGGTCTGCTTCCGTGAGGCTCATTGATGGGAACCAGAACATGGTTAGTTAGTTGGTCATTGCTTTGTCTTTGTATTTTCATTGTAGTTATCCGTAACGGCTTCTTTCCCGTTTTTGTAGGTCGGAGTTGTGTCCAAGACTCTGGCCCGTCAAATGGCCCAGGATGCTGAACTTGACTTGGTACAATTTTACATTATTCCTTTGCGCGGTTGCGTTGCACCATAATGCACACACAAGGTTTTAAATTGTGGTTGCGGTTTCTGATGTTGTTGTAAATTGCGGACAAATGCGGCTGATGTGGCTGATGTGGCTGCTATTGCAGTTGCAGACACCCCAAAAGCCTTGATTTTGCGGCAAAATTCACGGTTGCAAACTGTTTTTTAAAACCTGGAATGCACATGCTGGATTATTAGTGAAAACAAAATGAAAATAAGTAACATTTTCTCAAACCAAACAAGTCCCTAGTGTTGGGACTTCGTTTCGTTAGTAGGTTCGTTAGTAGGTTCAGTGCAAACTTTCTTTGCAAGATCATAGGAATGGCGGTCTGTTTCTGACATGTGCAGCGGCATGACTTCTTTTCTCTGTATTTTTCAGGTCATAGTATCCCCAGATGCAGATCCTCCTGTTGTTAGAATGATGGATTACAAGTATGATCTTTGAATATCCTGACAGAAATTATGTATCGTTGTTTTATTATATATATATATAATTCTTTTTTGCTTACCTGGATATTTTCTAATGCTCACATTAAATCTACTACCGCAATACTTTTGGTTGATGGCTGTAACCTGTAAGTGGTCATCTGACGGGTTTGTATTTGTGTCAAATTGTTGTGTTCACACATCAGTGCTTCACATGTTTAATATAGGCTTAGCAGTTAATGGTCTACCTGTCTACATGTTCAACAATTGGATATTTAAGTAGTGGTTAATTGGCTTGATAGACTAATAAATATTTTTGTGTCTTTGTTTTTGTGTTTACAGCTTTATGCAATTGCAACTAGTTGGTTTTTCAATTTTTTTGTGCTGTAGGGGAGTGTTGGTGAGGGTGGGAGTGAGAGTGTCATTTGCGTTCAGTCTATAAATGGATGCTGTGGCTCTATATGGTAGTGTATATGTATATCCATTCATTTCGATGCTTCGTCATTAAGTTTTTCAATTCAGCTCACATGTTGAAAATTTAGAGAAAGTTAAAATTAAAATCAGTCTATAATAAGATAAGCATGTGGTTGATGAAAGATTATTATTTGCCTTGGTTCTTTTCTTTTCTGCCTGCTCTCTGCTCTTACATACTTATCCTTTGAAATCATTGAATCTTGAAATTTAGAAGTAATTATGTTCTTTTACAGTAAATATAAATATGAACTGCAAAAGAAGAAAAAAGGACAGCAGAAAAGAAGTGCTGGTAATCATTGTATTTTGTTTTCTTTTAAACTTTACTGTTTTCTTCCAATTCATGTAAAACTCAGATTAAGCAACACATTAAATATGGATGTGTTCTTTTAACTGCAGCTAATCGGATGGATTTGAAGGAGCTAAAAATGGGGTAATGTTCTAGCCTAGATCATTCTTCCTTATTTATTTATTTATTTTTCTTTTATTTCTGAGATTCATATGTTCTCTAATCTGTATGTCATTCTGATTCTGATATGTTCTTATTGGTCAAGTATAAATAATTCTAAATTGTAACAAGTAAAGGTCAGAAATGGACACCAAATTTAGGCAGGTTGACTATGTGTCCTCTTGAAAAGCATTACATGTGTACTTCTATATTTGTTTTGGCTTTTCCAATTGATGGACAGAGTTGGTGCTTTTTAATTGTGTATCTTAGAATCTAGCAGAAATAAAAGGCCAAGTATTTTTAATCTTAAGCATTTTATTTCATGTACATAGACTTGGTGCTTTTTTTTTTTTTTTTTTTTTTTTTTTTAAAAAAAAAAAACTCTGTATCTTACAAACTAGCAGAAATAATAAAGACAGAATGCTGAGTATTTTATATTTTAGGCATTTTTGATTCACGTACCTATTAGTGCTTTTTAACTGTGTATCTTAGAAACTAGCAGGAATAATGAGAGAAAGCTGAGTATTTAGAATTTTAGGCATTTTTCCTGAAAAGCTTGCTTTGGGTTGGGGGCATGGGATCAATATGAAACTAGAAAATGGACCATCAAAAAGAATTTTTTTGGTTGTGCTACTCAGAGACAAACTGATAGGTACCCACCTATAAAAGTGTATGTTAGGATGAAGCTACATGAGCAGCAGGGGATCTGTTCTACAGGTAAGGATGATGAGGAATGTGAGTAACTAAATCCCATGCCTGATGGGTCCCATGATGGAGGGAGAGAAAACAATGCAGCAGTGTGGAATATATAGGAGGTGAAGGAAAGAGAGGAGGGAGGAAAGAAGTGATTATAAGCAGTGGGGAGAGAACCAGGCCTCTTGAATGCCTGGATTCTAGTGTGTTTTCTTTTAATTTTTTGCTAGTTTTGTATACACAAATCTAACCCCACTTATTTGATATCAAGTTGATGTTATCTTAGAATAGGAGATACATATCTCAGTTTGTGAGGTTCTGATCTTGGTACCTATCACAAAAATATGTAATGCTTCATAGCTATCTACATGAATATAAGTAATACTATGGTCTCATCTTAAGCATTCATGACTATACCAAACAAACAACAACAAAATCCTTATCCAATTAGGTAAGGTCGGCTACATGAATCACATGATACTGTTCGGCTCAGTTAAAGACCAAATTCACCATGAGATCTCTGTTAATAATTTCCTCCAATGCCCCTTTTGGTCCTCTCCCTCTTTTCACAAGATTAAAAACCATGCAATCTATTCTCCTCACTGGTGCTTCCAGTAATCTTCTTTGTACATGTCCAAATCACCTTAACCGATTTTCTAGGCCATCTGCCACCTTTATTTTTATTTTTATTGAATCTAAGTGTAAAGCATGGCATTACAGCTCTGTCAAACTTGCATCAAAATCTATGACATGCATATCTGGAATTTGCATCCAATCCTACTACACTTTGATTGCTTATCTGAATCACTCTTGGAAAAGAAGTGCTCCATGAAAAGAGTTTGTAACTCATCCCAGGTCAATAGAGGAGATGCAGGGGATCTGCTACTCTATATACTCAATATAATACAATGTTTGAGCTATTTTCTCTATTTTGAAGATGTTAATTATTGTCCTTTTGCTTAAGCAATTGAGGGATCTATACAACCTCTCGAAGAAATCCTTGAGAAAGTTTAAGGCTTGTGAGTCATGAACCTAAGGTTCTTGTTTAGGAGGAGACAGATACCCTTTAGTCTTGATTCCAATAGAGAGAGAGAGAGGCAAATTTAAGAAGTTCATACTTCATAGTTCATAGATATGCTTGTGAAGTCTTTGTGCTAAGCAATGTCTGCCTAGTCACATCTCTTTCCATCGTATGGAACAGTCTTGGATAGTAGAAAAAGAATTCATTTGAGAAAAATGAGGGATTGTGCCTTGCATCAAAAGGCTAAGGGCAAAGGTTGATGTTTCTTAGTGGTAGACTGGTAGTGGTAGGATAAATAAAGGGACTAAATTTTTGCATTAGCAAAAAGTTATTCAAATAGGATTTGGATTCAGTACACACTTTTATGTTAGGACATTTATGCAATTTTGACTCTCATTTGGTAGGGGTAGTTAGCCAACAAGGTTCCAAATTGATAGATCATTTTATATCTCCTTGCAAGACTTGTGGGAAATCTCATTTGTGGTAATGTTATTGTTAGATTGGCACATACTAATATTGTGGGAAGTGTTACAAATCCAAGAAAGAGAAATGAGACATTTGTGGAAACAAACAAATGAAATGAACACTTATATTAAATGATTGAGAATAGGAGACAGAATTCTCTTCCATGGGTTTCCCCTTTCATGCATACTTTCTTATTCTTTGAATGAATCCTTCCGTCCTTATTCCTCCTATTTGTCTTGCTCATCCCCTCTAACTAACTAACTTCTCTAATCATCTCTAACTATTTTAATTGTAGCTGAGTACTTTTCCCGTCCAGTCTGTCCTAACAGCAAGGTTATTTGATACGAAATTATCATCTGCATAGAGTCTCTAATTAAAGGTCACATCACCAATATTGTATTCTCAACCTATCGCAGCCCAATTGGTCAATTGTTACATTACATGGTTTATGTGGGAGAGGAGGATGCGCTTGTGAATATGTGGGCAGGGCTTTGAACCCAACTGAGGTAAGGTCAGACGTGTTTTTCCTTGGCATGGGAGATGTCATACCACTTGTTTCTAAGTTTAAGTATTTGAGATAAATATTACAAAATAATAGGGAATAAACTGAAGATGTCACACACAGGATATAGGCTGACTGGTTAAAATAGAGAAGGACATTAGGAGTTATTTGTGACTACAAAATACCTACCAAGCTCAAATAGAAGTTTTATCGTGCTGCTAACTATATGTCCAACTATTATCTAAGGTAGTGAATGTTGGACTTTAAAGGGACAAGAGAAAACAGTGAGAGTAGCATAAATGAAAATGTTAAGATGGATGTTACACAATAAAGGATAGAATACAGATGATTGTATACAAGGAGATATTAGTTTGGTACCAAACAAGGAAAAGATGTCAGGAAATCGATTAAGGTGGCTTAGTTTCGGGCAAATAAGGCCATTGGAAGCACTAGTAAGGAGGGTAGATTGCATGCTTTTTAGTTGTATGAAAAGGGGTAGAGGGAGGCCAAGAAGTACATTGGAATAAATTGTTAAGAGGGATCTCATAGTGAATAATATCCTTCTGAATTTGGTTTTTAACCAAGTCCAATGATGTTGTGCGATCCATATAGCTGACCTCATCTAGTGGGTAAACTTTTGTTGTTGTTGGTAGGACGTGCAACTGCTGAATGCAGTGCCTAGATGTATCTTCCTATTTTCCACATGTAGTGATTTAGTGCTGCTTGAAAGCTTGACCCCTTTATATATAGCCACTCCTTTGGGGAAATTCTTATATGCTGACTGTGGGGACCTTAGTAGGTATGATAGATAGATATGATAAATTTGAATACTAGCATTTGGTTGTAATTTGGGGTGTTGAGATTTTGGGGGTGTGATCAGTATGTCTATTTGAGTTAATGTCTTTCTCAAGGCTTTCTAGTTTGGCCAGTCCATCCTATGAGGCAATCATGCCCCGCATATTCGAGTCATTACTTATTCTATGATATATGCTTTTTTAGGGTTTGTTTGTTTTCTTCTTGAAAATGGAGGTGATAAGTTCAAGCATGAGTTTTTTTTTATGAAAAGCCTATCATTGAATTTTTCACTCCCCAATCTTAAAAAATACAAAATTGACTTGGTGATAACATGAATCCAATTAGAGAAGTGACAGGGATTGGTTTTTATGAACTGTGGTTAGTTTAAAGGGTCAAGTATGCTCAATTATTTTTGCCTTATGTGACTGTTCTTTTTTACTGATCTCTTTAAACTTTTATTAACAGATACAACATAGATCAACATGATTATTCTGTGCGGTTGAAAGCTGCACGGAAGTTTTTGAAAGATGGTGACAAGGTTACATGAAATTTTCAGTTATGTGGCATATATTATATAGTATACAGAACAAAAACGTACTATCTTCATGGTATTGATGTATCAGTATCTTTTGGATCAACTCCTGTAGGTTAAAGTCATAGTGAACCTTAAAGGCCGTGAAAATGAATTCAGGAATATTGCTATTGAGCTGATTAAACGTTTCCAGAGTGATGTTGGGGAGGTATGTCACGTTGCCACTTGTTTATTGTGCCTGATACTATTGTGACCATGAGACAATTAGGGCTTATTTGGTTTGAGAAAACATTTTTTTTTAAAATTTTCCCAAATAATTACAAAAATGTCTTCATTTTTTTTTAAATTTAATTTTCTGCTTTTAAATATTTGTTTGGGATAGAGTGAACACACTTTTTGTTTGCTTATTTGGTATGTTTCCTTTACAAATCCTTAAAAATAAGAAAAAGTGAAAGTAATGCAGTGTTTTTGTAATTATTATTTGTAAAAATACAAAATGGAAACAGAAAATATTTTCTCAAACCAAACAAGCCCTTAACAAGCTGAATTCTGTTTTAGCTATCACCAGAAGCCTTTTCATTTTATCAAGTATTTGAATTTTGTACCTAAACCACACCTGGATTGGATGATGTGCAGCTTGCAACAGAAGAGACTAAAAGCTTTCGTGACAGAAACATATTCATAGTTATGGTTCCAAATAAAGCCGCTCTACAGAAAGCTCAGGAACCACCAAAGATAAAAGACAAGTCAGCAGCAGCTGAAGTCTCCGCAGGTGTTCAATCATAACTGAAAACTTTCTTCAAGTTTCTAATCTTAGAATAGACTCTGGGTAGCCTACATTCTTTTCATTAAGGTTGGTTGGGATATGAGTATTGTACGTGGTTGGTTGAATCTGACTCTCAAGCAACTATCCAATTGTATTTTGAGGGGCGTTTATTTTAAGGTATAGTATGTATTTATAGAAATCACGTTTTCAGAAAATATTATATCTATGAATATTATTCTCATGGACATATTTAGTTGATTTTTTGTAATTTAATTAAAAAAATATAAAAAATAAAAGTCAAAGAAGAAGTGGAATAGATAGTTATTATAGCAAATAACTTTCATTTCTATAAAAATAAAAGATATCTATCTTTTATGGGAATAAAAAGTATAAAGAAAATATAAACATTTTATATTTTTGAGACCACAAAACTTCCATTATATTCAATTTTAAGACCACAAAACTTCCATTATATTCACTCACATTTTTAGTCTGTTGAGTTTTTTTAGATAGTGCTATTGTTTGTGATAAGGTAATATGACATATATAAGGACATTTAAATTTTTATATTGAAATTTAATTTAAATTTATGAAAATAACTTATAATTTTTTATAAGCTTTTTAAAGTAACTTTTAAGAATAAATTGTTTTTAGCTCATTTTAATGAATTTTACAGTCAAATTTATGATATAAATCTTCATGTAAAAGAGTTTATTAAATAAATAATTACTACTTTTAAGTTGTATTTTTTTGGTACATCTACTATTAAGTTGTTTATCCAAATGCATTTGTAGTTAATTTTAAAAAAATCTTTCATGAGACCATATAACTTTAGAAGCTAAACGTGAAGTTAAGAGTAGTGCCTTTGTAATAATTTATTTATAATTTATTTAAGTTTATCTTTTATCAGCGTATAAAAGAATTTATGTAAACATAAATTATTTTTAATTTATTTCAATAAACTTTTCAAAATAATTTATGACATTTTATAATTCATATTAAAATAATTTAATTATGTTTCCTCTTTAATTATAAAAGCAATTTATACACAATCAATCGGTTACATGAGAAACGTTTGTTAATAAAGTTATTTAGTGCGTGTTTGGATGAACGTTTACAAAATTAATTTTGAATAGAAGTGATTTTGGTTAAAATTGATTTTGAAGTGATGTTATTTATGTTTGAATGTTTTTATTATAAAAACAAGTTAGGAATAAAATTCAATATAAATTTTTTTATCTAATGGAAAAGTTATCCAGTTACTTCAAATCAGGGTTAACTATAGACTCTTTTTTTTTTGGACATAATTAATTATAAACTCTTCTCCATCATAAAACTGAACATGTAAAGATTTATCTAAAATCAATTTTAAACTCAGAATCAATTCTTCAGTATAAAACCAAACACATACTTAAGTCATCCACACTCAAGTGTGTGAAATAACATTGAAAAACATCATTTTCATTCAATTAATTACATCATACATTTCTTTAAAAAAAAAGGGTAAAATATGTTTTTAGTTCCTATACTTTCGTTGAATCTTGTTTTTAGTCCCTGAACTTTCATATCGTGCAATTTAGTCCTTGAACTTTATAAAAAAAATGTTTTTAGTCCCTGAGATTACTTCTCTTTTTTGCATGTTTCATTGTTTTGTAACTTAAGGTTGTGAGGAGGGACTAAAAATATGATTTTTATAAAGTTTAGGGATTAAATTGCACAGTATGAAAGTAGATGGACTAAAAATAATATTCAACGAAAGTATAGGGATTAAAAATATATTTTACAAAAAAAAAAAATAAATACGTCATACATACCTGCCGACAATTTTACATAGAAAAAATATAGGTTTAAATATATTTTTAGTCCTTACAATTTAGTATTTTTTTGTTTTTCATCATTGCAATTTTTTTTTTAATTTTAGTCCTTGCAAATTATGTTTGTTTTGTTTTTCGTCCTTATAGTGGTTTAAATAGCGTTTTTTTCATTGTTCAAAGCGCTATCTAAACCACTTTAAGGACGAAAAACAAAACAAACATAATTTGTAAGGACTAAAATAAAAAAAATAAAATTTACAAGGACAAAAGTAAAAAAATACTAAATTGTAAGGACTAAAAATGTATTTAAATAAAAAATATATATAGATGGAATGAGAGTTGTAAAGGTAGCATTAA
Organism: Pueraria montana var. lobata; assembly: GCA_026413185.1. Taxonomy (NCBI): domain Eukaryota; kingdom Viridiplantae; phylum Streptophyta; class Magnoliopsida; order Fabales; family Fabaceae; genus Pueraria; species Pueraria montana. Next base: position 39,183,807 of record CM048656.1, read on the forward strand.
GGCAGCTTATAAATGTAAGATCTTGTAAAGAAAATGAAGAGAGCCAATCCCATGACACTGAGTCCAGCAAGTAGCCAGTAAAAGTAATCGATATGTGCCTTATTAAGATTATCAGGAAACCAACTATCTTTGCCTGTCACTTGTTCTATCACTGAAATTAGAAAACCGCTTAGAAAACTCCCCACCCCTATGATGCTCAAGTAGAGAGCAAGACCCATGCTTCTCAGCTCATTTGGGACCTGATCATAGAAAAATTCCTGGAGACCAACCATGGCAAAAACATTCGAAATTCCGAACAAGAAATATTGGGGAATCAACCACTACACACTCATGGGAATGGTTGCATTTGGTTTATCAACAAGACCATACTCTTGTGCTGTTTTCAATCTCTTGGTCTCAACAAGTGCTGCAAACACTAAGGTAAATATGGATATAAGGATTCCTGTTCCAATCCTTTGTAGCATTGTGATGCCTGATGGTTTCCCAGTGATAGATGTTGCCAGTGGAACAAATATGCGATCATAGATGGGACTAAAGAGAACAATGCCTAGGAAAGCAAGTGTTTGAAGAGAAGCAGGGGGTATATCAAACCCAGGAAATATGGTTCTGTCCATATTAACCCCTTGTTTGGTATAAAATTTAGGAATTTGAGCAAACGCTATAGCATAAACCAGACATGTAGCCCAAATAGGGCCCAGCCTTAGTACCGCCTTTGCTTTTTCCACCTCACTCAGGCTACAACTCCCCTCTTCCACACAACCATAACCATTTGTTGCCAACAATGCTTTGTCAAGGAAACTGCATGCAAAAGCAAAAGTAGAATTAAAAATTGAAGGCTAGCTAGCTTACTTGAGTGAATGTGAATGCTTTGCCAAGTGCCAACAATCCCTTTCTACTTAATGTCAGGGCCAGTCCAACGATGAGTGAGGCCTAAAACAAATTTTAAAAAAAACATCTTACTTTAAATGAAATAGTTAAATAGTAGGCATTTTTTTTGCCAACATACGTGACTTTTTGTCAACATTTGAGGCCTTTTTGTTTTATAAAAACTAATTGAAAATCATTTTTTTTGTTGTTTTACCGTTGGGCCAGCCCTGCTTAATGCTAACACTGATTACTTGGTGGTTGAAGCAAAGAAGCTATTTTCGAGATAAAATTAAGAATATTAACAAAAAGAAGAGTTGGGAAATTTCGAAACACCCATAATCATTGTTGTTTCTTACTTGAATTTTCCAGAACTTTGGTTGAACTTTGGTGGGGAATTATTCCACAAGTTTGGTCTAGGTTGCTTGGGCGATTTCTTATAGCTGCAACGAAAACACGACCAATTCTGAGAAAAGGGCTGTTGTCAGCACCAGCACGTCCCTGGATGTTAAACCTGTAGGTGGTTGTTCCGAGGAGGAAGATAAGCAATGCAATGATCATGGCAAGACAAGGGATTCCAAATCCTAGAACCCAACTAATGTTGTCCTGTATATAGTTAAAGATCGAAAGAGTTGCCATGCATCCTGCACACATGGTAGAAAACCACCAATTAAAGAAAGAGCTTCTATCTTTGTACTCCTTCGGATGGTGTTGGTCGAATTGATCTGCTCCGAAAGCCTGAACACAGGGCTTATGTCCACCTTGTCCTATGGCCACCAGATAAAGTGAGACAAAGAATGAGATTTCTTGCAGCTGCAACGCATTTGTGAGAGATGGAAGCATAGCTGACACTGACAGTGTCAACAAGCCTAGTCCCTGCCAATGCCATACAAAAAAAGCGGAGTTATAAGGTTGACTTGATGGTTGAAGGAAGAAGGAGGAAGGAGAGGTCGTAGGTTCGAATTCCTCTTACTAATAAAAACTAACAAATTAACCACTGCCGATAAAAATGATAATTATATGAGACAAAAATATAGATGGAGGAAGCTATAATTATGGTGCGGTAGCGGCCAAGGTAAGAGTCAGCAAGGAATGCTCCGAAGAGCCATATTTGGATCTGATTGCGGCTCGCCCACTGTAGTCAACGCTATCATCCACCAACACAGGACCTTCCTCCATTGCAATCAATGCTATGCTAATTGCTATGCCTCCCCCTCCCACGCCGTATCTCATCTCATTTAAAATGACACATGTATGCATGTGTTTTTAATTAATTAAATTCTCAAATTGCCCTTAACGCCGTGCTGTTTCTCTAACAGAACAGAACAGAGCAGCTCACTTGTAAACCATTTCTCTTTTATCCGTTTGTCATTGTGCACTGCAGTGACCGCTGCACCTCCCGCTTCCGTTTCTCTAACAGAACAGAACAGGCTCACTTGTAAACCATTTCTCTTTTATCTGTTTGTCATTGTGCACTGCAGTGACCGCTGCACCTCCCGCTTCGGCCCTTCATTTTCGCCAATGCAATCAATGCCTTCGTGCTCATGTTGAATTTCGTGTCAAGTGTTTTAAGTTAGATGATTCAAATCGCAAAAACAGGATAATGTGCTTCTGTTAGTTAAAGGGCAATTCCAGAATTTAAAATAAATCACATTCTAAATTTTGATTAGTGGTGGGACAGCACAGCATGGCACACAAATAGCAAATAGGAGACACCATATTTATTTAAATCCCCTATAATTGGACTGGAGTAGTACTCCTGAATCACGTGGCAACTATAGTAGTATTTTATTCCATTGCTTTTCTAACAATAAATCCCCAATAATTGGACTGGAGTAGTACTCCTGAATCACGTGGCAACTATAGTAGTATTTTATTCCATTGCTTTTCCAACTCATCAAAAGAGGAATACACAAATCTTCAACCATTCCTCCACAATAATCTGAACACGGTCTATTCCAACAACCCTATGAAAAGATGCATTCCCATCTCAAGGAAGGAGCATGTAATGATTGTAATCGGATTTGTCTGGCGTAAAAGTTTATAAAATGAGATTCATCCGTTAAGTATTAACCAATAAATATAATCAAGGTTTTAAATTGTGGTCGTGGTCGCAGTCGAGTTAAGATTTTCACGATTACAGGTATTATGGATTTTGCGATGCAGATTGCGGTCGTAGCGGCGTGAATGATTCACAATTTTACTAAAAAATATATTAAAATATTTTATATTATTATATAGTCTATAATAATCTAAAAGTAATATTTTTTCATCACTATGAGATATCCAAAGTAAAAATATAATTAAAAAATACTACTAAAATAAGATTAAATTAGTTGTTACTAAATTACTAATATATTTAACAAATAATACATGTTTTACACTTAATAACTTATTACAAATCACACATATCATTGGAAGAAAAATAAATGCAAAAATAAGAAGAAAAATAAATAACTCTAATTATATGAATCTATGAATATTATTCCACACACATCTTTCTTCATTCCTTTCCTAATCTCAAGTCTCCCTCCATCCGTTTTCAATTGAATTTGAAATTTCATTTCTCATACTTTCCAATTTTTTTCCCAGTTCCCAGGTTCCATTCCCACTTATTCAATTAATCCCAAATTTAAAATTTAATTTTTTATTTCTCTCACAAGTTCCAAGTCCAACCCCACTTCTCACGTTCCTCAGGGCCTCACCCCCAAATTCATTTGTCTTCACTCAAAAGCCTCTTCCTTTTTAGTTCTTCCTTCTCCCTTCTCCCTCTTCTTTCAATATCTTTTTCTTTTCTTAGGCTCTCACCGGCTTACATTTATGTTTTATTCCTCTCACAAAATAATGAAATCGGAAAGGGAGAAGATCAAAACATCACAAAGTCTTATTACCAAACCTGAGTGAAGATCGAAAATTGGAACAGAAGCTCGAAATCGAAGATGGTGTGAGCGTGGCAGAAGCAAGACGCAAATGAACTTACGATGGTGGCTGCGTCAGAGTCCCGTTACGTTCTATTGTGTCTCCGTTTGCGGTTGTTTCAGCCGCAACACCGTTACGTCGCATCCGTTACACGCGATTTTCGATAGCTCCGCAATATTGGTGCATAACGGTAACGGCGTGGTCCGATACCGATATGATGCGGCCGATATTTCCGATTCAGAGAGATTTTTAAAACCTTGGATATAATATTAAAAAATTTAAGTGCTAAGATGATTTACCTGCTAGGGGTGGTTACCCGCGAACCTGAATTGATCCAAACCGACCCAAACAGTTTGAGTTGGGTATTTTGTATGTTTGGATCGAACTTGAACCAACCCATTCAAACCCGTTGATGTTTGGATTGGGTCACAAGTTTTAATTTTTGAACCTGTTGACTTGACCCATGAACCCGTTCTTTAATATTAAATTATTATTATTATTTATTATTTATATTTTAATAATATATATTTTAACTTTAAAAAATCAATAAAAATAATAATAATAATTATTACTATTATTATAATAACATTGGCTAGTGAAGGCTTTCAAATGAATGTTGTAACTTAATATTAAAATGAATGTAATTGAGGGTAGGGCACATGAGTAATAGGACGGAGGCTACCGTGCATAAGGCATGCGGGTCTCGCACCGTGCATAAGGAAATAGGGACCGTTCGATTTCCTTTACGAAAATCATGTGGATACGATTTCAATAAATACTATGGGTATAAGACAGATAATGATCCTGGTTTTGTTAACAAAAAGTAAAAAATCATGTGGGCCCAATTTCTAACTTTTGTGGGTGAGTTAGTGTATATCTCCGGGCACTATATTTCAATTGATATATAAATATATTTTTTAAAATCAATTTTTTTAATGAACTTATATTTTTTTAAATCAAAATTTTCTTTTTTGAAAGAATGTATAATTTAATTAAACAAACTTATATAGTTTAAATTTTTTTAATATTTAAATAATTTGTCAATAATATTATTTTAAAACAAAATATTTTTCTTTTGTAATTTTCATTTTATATTAGTTTTTGTTTAGTAGCCAAATTTTTTAATTAAAAATAAAAACATAATGTAATAATTAACTATATAATGCAAGTAAAATAGTGTGTTAAAGGATAACATGGTAGCAACGAACAAATTAACAGTGAGAAATGACAAGTTGATTGTCATATGCATGTGAGAATAATAATTATTTGTTGAAGTAGCTAGTAGACTTCAAGATATTTTTATTTTTACTTTTACTTGTAGCTTATTTTTGACAAATGACAAGTTGATTGTTGAATGCATGTGACAAATGCTTCTAAGTAGACTTCACATTTTATTTTTACTTTTACTTGTAGCTAGTAGCAGAAAGTTATTAAGCTAGTTTATTAAATCATAAGTGTTTGGTAAAATTATTTGTTGAAGTAACTGAAAAATATTTTATTATTCATAAATAAAAAGTTTATTTAACCATAATAATTTGAATAGAATATTAAATTTTTTATTTTAACCATGATTCTATTCACATTATTTTTCTATTATTTTTAATGTTATACTTCAAGATATTTTAACCATTACACTAATTAACTTAATGAAAGTGTAATGTCTGCTTGGAAGTATGTTTTTTTACTTTATTTTAGATTTGATTGAAAATATTTTAAAATATAGTATAAGATGAATAGTAAAAAAACACAATATATAAAAAATATAATTAAAAGAATTGATCTATAAATAAAAAATTACAAGTGTTTAATTAAAATTAATTAAAAACTAAAATTATAAATACCCTAAAATATATATTTTTTTCAATAAAATGAAATTGAAATTTATATGAAAATATCACATAAATATGTCTATTTTTGTCATTTTATATTTTTCAACTACTTCAACAAATAATTTTACCAAACACTTATGATTCAATAAGTTAGCTTAATAGCTTTCAGCTATTAGCTACAAGTAAAAGTAAAAATAAAACGTGTCAATTGTAACAATAAACAAATACCAAAGTAAAAATAAAACTTAATATCTACTATATATTATTAACCTTAAAATGAACACTAACAACACATGTAATATTAAATTTATCATTTATGATTGTATCAATTATAAAAAATAATTAATAAAAATAAATAAATTGGCCCATGACTCGCCCTAACCCACTTCAGGCCAACAAAAATTTGAGCTAGGTTGGGCTGGGCCAACATGAACTTGAGCTTGAATTTTCACAGCTTAACCCAACCCATTTGTTGAGCTAATCAGGCCAGCCCATCAAGCTAGACCCATTTTGACACTTCTAGCTAAGCTACTAGTTTTTTTTTTTTTTTTTTTTTTTTTATGTTTTCTCAATTTTATTCTCACTAATTTAATTCAAATTCCTTTTTACCTTTTTTTTTTCAATTTAAAAATCTTTTTACCTATTTTATCATTCTCACATGCATATGACAATCAACTTGTCATTTGTCATAGGGGTGTTCAAAACCAAACCAAACCGATTGTAAATCGCCAAACTTATCCAAAAAACCCAAAAACTGCAAAAACTAAAAACCGCATACATTTTGTGGTTTGGTTCAGTTTTCGGATCTTGTTATAAAAATTGAACCAAACCACATATTATAATTATATTGATTTTATTTAATGGATGTTTAGCATTATGTAGCTAGTATCATTTTAAATTTTTAATGATTATAGTATGTGATTTATAATGCACTTCTTTTTATAATAAGTTTTTAATATGTGATTTTTGTTACGGTAATTAATAATAAGTATTAAATAATTTATGACATTTCCTTTGCTTTGTAATAAATGTGCATATTTTACTTTCATATGTGAAAAAGTGATATACCAATATTGTTAAAAAAATAGTGTTAAATATCAAGTGATGCACAATTTACTATTATGTTACAAAAAAGAGTTAATAATATTATTTTATAATAATGCCAAATAGAAGTAAAAAAATAATAATTTTCAACTAAAATATGTTAAACAAAATTTAATAAAAAATAAAATTTATTTTTAAAATAATTTGGCATAGTAATTATGTAAGTTTAGGTAATAGATTTTACATTGTAATAATAGATTAAAAAAAATAAAAAATCGTCAAACCGAACCAAACCAAATCGCAAAAGATTGGTTTGGTTTGGTTTGGTTTGGATTTAGTGTTACATTTAAATCGAACCAAACCGAACCACATCATTATTTTATGTTTGGTTCAGATGACTTTTTTCCCCTAAAAATTGAATCAAACTGCACCGCGAACACCTCTAATTTGTCACTGTTACTCAGTTCGTTGCTACAATGTTATCTCTTAACACACTCTTTTATTTGCATTACACCGTTAATTATTACATTATTTATTTTATTTTTAATTAAAATATTTGGCCACTAAACAAAAATTGATAAAAAAATGAAAATTAGAAAAGAATTTTGTTTGTTTGTTTTAAAACAATATTATTAACAAATTATTTAAATATTAAAAAATTGATTTAAAACCATATACATTTATTTAATTAAATTATACCTTCTTTTAAAATAGAAAAAAATTGATTTTAAAAAATATAAGTTTATTAAGAAAATGTTTTTGAAAACATATGTATATATCAATTGAAATATTGTGCTTGGAAATAGGCATGTAACCCACCCACAAAGTTGTTAAAATAGGCATCATAATTTTTAAGGGTTGTTTTGTCTTTTAACCTCTTCTATTCATGTGTTGTATCTACTAACCTCCAAAGCCCTCTCATTCTTTATGTTTTTTGTTTTTACTCTTCCTCTCTTCTTTTGAATTTCAAAATTCAGTGACTGATCTTCTTCTCCCTCTTTATTCTCTTCTTTCACCTTCAATTTTCATATCTGTCTCAATAACCTTTTCTATTCTTTAGACATTTCTTCATTCTTCTTCCAACACTATCTTTCCTTTTCCACTTTCAGATCCCCTTTCATCTTTCTCTCTACATTTCTCCCCCTTTCCACCCTTTTGATCGTGCTGTGTGAGGAGCATAACATGGGTAATGTTTCATTTTTCCCCACTGTTTCATTTTTTTTCTTTCTCCCTTCCTCTTCTATATTTTGTTCATGTGTTTTTTTTCCTATTTGCAAATGAAATTGATATTTTATGTCTTCTTAGGAGGTTTCATTACATGATAATGGTTGTAGCTTCATGTAGGCACAATAGTTGTTGCACCTGAAGCCCAAGCCATGATGCCATGGAGATTACCTATGTAGGGACATTTTCATGTTTCCTCTTTGTGATGTTTTATTAATTTTATCTTTTTACTCCTATTCATTTTTTTCTCATATGGATTCATGATGTTCTTTATTAATTTATGAAGTTCACCTTTTATATTTTTAGTGTATCAATGCCTTTTAAATATAAGAGATGAAACAAGTATTTGGTGCAAACAAAAATTGATTTTTTTTAGAAGTTATTATCAAAACATTAACTTTATTTCCAGTTTTCTTGACATGTAAGTGAAAGTGAAGATGTTTATTTGTGACAGCGAATTGAAAAATCAAGGGATTTGAAACCTTTGTTGTAGGGAGATAGACTACCAGTGCTAAAATCCTTCTTTCATGGCTCTTCACATTTGATATGGTAGGTAAGCTTCAAATCTACTCCAATCTATGAATCTTAATCTTTTTCTTAGTATTTCCTGTGTATTTATGAGTACCATTATGGGTTATGATCAAATTTAAGTTTCTCATGTGCTTTATGTGATTGTATAAATGTTTGTTTGAATGAAATTTCATTTTTGTAGTTGTCATTCCGCGTGTTCAAAAAATATTTGAAAAAGTTGAAAATATTTTCCTTTTTTATAACTTATATATCCTTTCTTGCTTCTCTGATTTTTCTAAGACATATGTTCTTCTCCTCTTCTTTTTATTTTTTTATCTTCTCATATTTTAATAGAAATTTGGTTAGGATTAAGAGAAAATACAATTGCTTTAGTTGCTTCAAGATTAAAGTTCATGCAAATATTTTGAATTCATCAAGGTATCAATTGTCAAGGTAACCAAATTACTCTTACATGGTATCAATTCAGTTAATTTAATCAATAACATAATTGTGAGTAAAATATTATTCAAGATAAGATTATACATTTGAGACAGATAACTTAAGCAAGTTTGGGGAAACTGATGTATTATCATCCAAAAGGCTCCCCTCCCTAAAAAAATGCTTATAAAATAAATTTGAATTCATGCGTTTTGAAACTATTTCTACACAATTATGAGTCATCTTATACTTAAAATTAGCATATTTCTTCCTCTGGATTATGTCAAATATGGAAAAAGTCACTTCTTCTTTTTAAGTTAAATAAAAAAAAAATATTCTTAATGTGATTTTAAGAAGCTAAATAAAAAAGACGTGGTGAATACTTCCTTATATATTTCCACTCAACATGCAAAATTCTTAATAGGAAAAAGGAAAAGATTAAGAGAACCTAGAACTAATGTTAGTGTTGATTTTTGTGGTTATCATAGTTGATACATGATTAATTTATATTACATAAATGTATATAACTTTTAGATTTTTCATAGAAGATGTGAAGAAGCTGCAATGGCCACTAAGAGGTTAAAGGAGTTGTTAGAAGCACATATAACTTTCAGCCAAGGGACTTTAGAGGTGGTTATTTTATATGGACAATAATCAATTCAAGTTTTTTAGAGTCTAAGATGGAAGATGCTTATTTTTAGTAATTTTATATTTTCACTTTTATGGGATGGTAAAAAATTAGGCTTTAACTGTTCAAACCATTAGAAATTGATGTTCTTTTAAAATGTCTTAAATAGAAATAATGTCATTTAGAGAGTACTGAGTAGCATGGTGGTATCATTGCATGTATTCTTTTGTTTAACATTCAAATTCTTTTTATTTGTCAGGTATACAAAGAATGAAAGTGGAACAGATGGACTAATTAACTCCCCTTCCTCTTCTGATATTTGCTTTACTATCATGTGGTCTTAAAAAAGCTTTTGAGCTTCATCTTTATGGCAATGAGAATTCTTTACAATGATGGCTTGATCATGAACCATAAGTCATGGTAAAAGAGCATAAACATAGTCTTTAGTATAAGAAACATAGTCAAGTGTATGAAACACATGGTTAGTACTTATTTTGTTACTTATTCATCTATCGGGTATTCTATAATTTACAATCTTTAGGCAAGCTCCCCTTGAAGAGGAATTAGCCATATTGAAGCAAGTAAATGAGTTTACTGTTAAGGGTTTTAGTCTTCTGAGAAATAATAGATTGGCCAGTTTTTTTTTTTTTTTTTTTTTATAAATTTAATAGGCTAATGCCTATCTCTTAACTCTTAAAAAATATTGGATCCTTAATGGATTTCTAATGTTTCAGAATTTTCCTAAATTCTCCTCCCACAGATTATTCTTATATCGTGTTGTGGTAGACTGTAAAGAAGAATAGGATGATATGATACTTGATTCTGACACCACTCTCCAAATGCTTTCACGGTCCTAACAATTATCAATGAAAAATGTTATTGTAGAAAACCTGTTTTAAAATGTCCCCACTCTACAGAAAGGTATTGATATTGATCTGTTGCTTCTCTTGAATAGAAATTAGTGTTTGAGCTCCAATTTCATTTATTCATTTAATCTATGCAATCTATATATTTGTCTATAGAAAAGGTATTGATATCAAATTAGCTCATTTGTGTGGAAGAAAAGTAGAGCTGTAAAAAATGGCCTGGCCTGACGGGCCGACCCGATGGCTCGTCAGGCCAGGCCGGACTGGGCTATTAAAAAGTTGGCCAAAAAAGAATCGGGCCAATCTGGCCCGGCCTAACGGGCTAGACTGGGCCTAAAAATTCGTGGCCTAAATAGTATCGGGCCTACTTGGCCCGAAATTATTTTTTTATTTTTCATTTTTTCCTTTTAAAATTAGTATAATTTTTTTAAAAATAAATGGGCTAATTTGACCCGGCCCGATGGGCCAAACGGGCCAGGCTGGACCAAGAAGAGATACGAGCCAGGCTGTTTTTTCTCTTTGGCCCGTCAGGCCAGGCCAGGCCGGGCCGGGCCATTTGACAACTCTAAAGAAAAGAAGAGACAAAATTAACTACAGATAGTTTGCATCATTAGGAGCTTTCATTATTAATGATGTTTTTTTTTTTTTTTTTTTTTTTTTTTTTTTTTTTTTTTGAACAAACAGGAAGCTAGAAGAGCAACTGAGAAGGCCTATGATGTTGCCAAGGTAGATGAAAAGGTGAATAGTAGCTAACAGAGCAACCAATGCAACTAGAGTAGCTGCTGTTAAGGTTGTGCAAATTGTAGTTATAAAAAGAGTTGTCATTTATTTTTTGTTTATTTATAAAATTTGGTTATTAATTTTCATCCTATTATTTTCCTTGCTTTCATCAACTTGGCTTGAGCAAATGCTGTGTAAAGTTGAAGTAACCATGATCTTAGAGCTGTCATATATGTCATTAGACATCAATATAATTATATAATAATAATTAATAATAAATAGTTAATTGTTTCAATGTTAATTTCATTGGTTTCGTTTTCTATGATTGCATGGTCACATGCATGCAATTGCCTGTATCTCAATGACTATCACAAATAAGTCAAGTTTTAGCAGGGAAATTTGAATTTTTGGAGGTAAGTTTTGCTTACCCTTCAAAATCCAATATGGTATTAAAAAAAAAAGCTTCTTAGAGAATGTTGAGAAGAATATAGTTGTTGTTGGTCCTTATGGTTATGAAAATAGTACAATCATTTCCTTTATTCAATGGTTCTATGATCCCTCTTCAAGTAATTAATATTACATTCTCCAAATTTTAGAACAAGAGAATGATGAATGATCATTTTGAACTCTACCTGTTACTGTAGTACCCCATAATCTCAATGCAGACCAAGTATTAATTACTATATTTTTCTTAGTATGCTTCCAAGTGATTTTGTCATCCCTCCTCAATGTCTTTGGGAATTAGGTTTTCATGAAGAATAGAATGATAAAATCATACTTATTGAAGGTGTGGACAATTTGCCTAACTATTTTATGAGATATTCATCACGGTTCATTTTGAGGTGTCTCAACTTTTGATTAAATTATTTCCTGATAAAATATAATAACATTTTGTGCCTTATTTATTTTCTAGGAGTTGCTTATGCTCATTTTTCCTTACCTTTTGTTTTTTCAAGTTTGAGTTCTAGGTATCTTATATTAAGACCTATATAATGAGTTTAAGTAACCAAACTATGAAATTTCTTTTGTACAAGATATTTATATTTATATCCAAATACAAATTGACTTTGCTGAATATTGAGGAGCTCATATCAATTTTTTCGAGGCAGTTATGCTTTTATCCATGTTGTGCACTCTTTATCTTGAAATGCAAGCGTCTAGATTTAGGGACATATGCTTTTATCACGTCTTATCTTCAATATGGTGTGAGCCAAATGTAAACAATATTAAGGAATGAAATCACATGGAAAATTTTGTTTACTACCCTTCTTTCTTCTAATAAGAAGATCTGTAGCAAATGGCTTAAGCTAGTCTTGAGGCACAGAACAGCGGATGGCGCCGCTAGGGTTTCCCTTGTCTCGTAGAGCTCTTCCCCTATCTTTCTATGGCTACCACGACCTTCTGTCCCTGGTCCTTTGTTGACCCTATCGATGGAGAGAAGGTCACACCCCCTCCTTTGGCTGCTTCTGCTCCCCCGAAGAAGTCTTTCGCCAAAGTCCTAAGCAATTCCTGCCGCATAACTCTTAGCCAACTACCGAGACCATGCATCAAAGGAGACTCTATCTCCATCAAGATCCCATAGGAAGAGTACCAGCAGGGCCTACTCAGCTGTAAAAACAATCTTCATGGGCGTCTGGTTCTTGCGAAAGGAAGCCCACCTATCAAAGCTGATGATCTTAGGAAGAAGCTTGTCTCACTCTGGCACCCCATCAGTCAGTGGAGACTAACCCCCTGGGGAAGGGCTATTTTGAGTTTAGTTTTGCTTCGGTGGAGGATTTGCACAGCATTCTGGCTATGGGCTCATGGAACCTCGAACCAGGTATTCTATGGCTCTTTTTGTGGAGCCCTGACTTCAACCCTAACAATATGCAGATGACTCACGCCCAATGCTGGGTTAGAATTAAAGACCTCCCTCTAGTGTAGTGGAGGCCAAATATTATTTTCGCCATTACAGGTGGAGTGGGCACCCCTCTAGCAGTTGATGAAGCAACCAAAAAAAAGGACTTTGGGCACTATGCACGGGTTCTTGTTGATATCAACTTGGATGGAGAGCTTCCGAACTCCATTCTAGTGGAAAGAGAATCGTATGCTTTCTTCGTCTCCATTGAATATGAGAGAATTCCATAATTTTGTCAGTATTGTAAGCGCATTGGACATTCAGCTAGTAATTGCAAGAAAAACGCCTCTTTTGACCCAAGGAACAAGCAGGAGAACACAAAACAAAAGTCTAAATTGATAGCAAGCACTAAAGAAGCTCCAGGGGGAAATATAACTTCCTCATAACACACTCCTTTAACCTACCCCTTGGGTAATAAGGAGACCCTACATAATCCTGATGACATAAGAGATGAGGATAACATGGCCTTGATCCCCAACCAAGCCTTCATTGGTGGAGATATAGAGGTTGCAATAGATGATTCTACAAATAATTCAGAAACAATCCAACAAAACCAAGACCCACCGCATGTGGGAAGTAGTGATATGAGGTAAGTCCAGCTTAGTAATCAAGATAATTTAGTAGAGGATTTGGCGGACACATAACATGTTTCACAGACTCAGAATTTGGAGACTTCTTCACCTGATAAGGATAAGCTTCTAAAGGTTCAGAATGATATGCGCATCATTTCCCCTTTGTGGGTTGATTTGGTAGGTGATAATCCAGGTGACAATTTAGGCCTGTCTGCTATGTAGGAAGTACCTATTGAAATGATCTCCAACTTTGAGGAAGTTATTTCAAAATCCCAGAAAAAAAAAACTTAAGAAACAGAGCAAGTCTGGAGTGGTTGGATCAAGTAAGAAACCCTTTGCTAGGGCTGACAACAAAAAGACCTCCTCATGAAAATCCTCTACTAGAATGTTAGAGGTATTTGAAACCTTGAATCAAGGCTGACACTTAAAAATTTGTGTTTGACTAATAAACCTGATATTCTCTTTCTCTCTGAACCTATGAATGATATCTCTCAAGTTGCTCCTTCCTACTGGAAATAGCTGCTGCGTGTTGGGTCATTGGCAAGTGTACCAAATCGCTCAAGTAGTATTCAATGAGTAAGAGTCTCGTTCTCCTAAGGGAGTCGCACAATACTTGGCAAAATAGCAACATTCACTAACTATGGCTATCAGAAACAATGATTTTAATTGGAATGCGATAATGTAAATAGCAAGAACTTAAATAAATAGAAAACTGAAGAGTAAAATAACAAGAAAATCTTTTTGGGTAATTTTTACGAACACTTAGAATGCGATTAAAAAGGATAAAACAACAATGAATAAAAGTGTTAGGGTTGACTTCACTAAACCATCTCCTCATGTATACAAAGGTCACTCATTTAGTTTAAGGTTAATTTATTGTCATCAACTCACAAAATACTCAAACCCCAATTCCTTGGATGGAAATAGCCTATGTCCCTTAACTAAACTATCATTCCCTTGAATTAGTTTAACCAAGTAACTTGTTTTAAGAACAAGAGTTAAAAGATGACTAACAAGCTTTGATCTATTCTTAGCAACAAAACCCATTAGGTGTTCTTCTCCATTGCAAGGTTCAAATACATTTTCCAATGATTATTCAAACCACAAAAATCAAGCAAAGGGTGATCAAGCCAAGGCAAGCATTAAGCACAGGAGAGAACACTTAATAACGAACAAAAACATAGATTAATAACTAGAATGCATACATGAAGATGGGTTCAGTTACATTAACCCTAACAAGGGTGAGCCTAACTACTTAACTACATGAAGAAGAAGAAAAATGATGCAAAACATGATGGAACTTGGTAGGGAAGCCATAGAGAGCAAGGGAGAGCTTCCCAGCCACCACCTAAAACCCTAGATAGCTCCTCCCACCAAATTTGTCGAATCCCCCTTCAATTGGGCCTTTTATCCTTTTGTTTCAGGCTCATTAACGCCACCTCAGCAGTCCCCACGCTTAGCCTCAGCTTTTCCATGCTTCGCCTGACAAGTGCAATAACAAAAAGAGCTTTCTGGTGCTTCCAGGCTTAGCCTCAACTTTCCCAGGCTTAGCCCCAAGATGACAGTAGCAAAATTGGCCTTGAAAACTTGCTTCCAAAGGTGTTTTGACTTGTTCCTCCAAATGGTATTCTTCCAAAATCTTCAATTCTTCTTCTTTTCCTACAATTAAAAATAAAAAGCTAATAAAAGTTCTAAAATGTTAAAAACACTAGACCTACTCCTAATTAATAGCTAGATTAACATAAAAGTGATGAAAACAAAGTTCTAAGTCATGGAAATGTAAGATAAATGCCAAGATATATAAGCATACAAGACATTTATCAAAACACCCCAAACTTAAAGCTTTGCTTATCCTCAAGCAAAATAAAACTAAACTAAACAACCAGACATAAACAACCTACTTTTAACATCGACTTAAAATAAAATTATGCAAAGAGAACTGAACATCGTTTGAAATTAAGCACTACATCATATCCATCCATACATGCTTTCAAAACTCAAATCTTTGAACAAGAATTTCCAAGATGAACAACCATACATTGTGGTTCCCACACAAAAGTTCACAACAAAGATACAAATGCAGATAATTCCTTAAGAGACTAACAAGCATGGCAACGACAAAAAATGAGAAACCAAAGAGCACTTGTTTCCTCACAGAAAAGGTGTTTCTCTAAAGCACACAAGTGTATCCGGGCAAGTGTATCACTCAAACTCACACATTGAAACCACACAATTCAGTTTTGCTTTTCATCTCTATAGAAACCATAAAACCACACATGCATGCAAAGATCACAAAGGTCTTTATTGGGTTGAAATTTGGCTGGGGTACAAAGAATATTGGTTTTTTTGGATAAGCAAAATTACACCACAATAGAATAGGAGAGCATCTTCTAATGATCACAATTCATTCAACAATTCCAACTTCTTAAGTTCAATGAGAACCTCCATTCAATGCATCCCAATGCTAAAAACAACCTTGACCAACATCAAAACAAGAATTATTAAGCAACCTTGTTTACTTTTCAATCTTTTTCTTTTCTTTTTTCATTTTCATTTTTTTTATTTTCAATTTTTTTAACATGACACAAGGGTGGCTTGAAAACAAGAAACCACACAAAAATTCCCAACATTGCTACCCTTTCTTGGTAATCACATACAAAACCCCAAACTTAAAACTCTTGTAATCCACTATCAAAAATGATTTGCTCTCCTATCCCTAAGGTGCGGGAAGCAATTGTCATTCTTTTAGGTTCAAGGATTCAAGAATAAAACATAGTGTTTGGCTCAAAAGGGGTCAAGTAAAGGACAACAGATTGTTAGGTTAGCTATTTGGTCCAGTGGCTAAAATTTACACAAGAATAAAATGCCTTGATCACTTCTTTGTAAGCATATGCAATTCAAGGTAGCAAAGATTCAAGCAAAACCAATTGTATGCATTCCAATGGTGGCACTCAATCAAATAAATCAATAGAAGCTCAAATACTCACACGGTTAAAAATAAGCACTCAAAGATTTTCAACAACATCATGCCATTCTCATTAACCGCAAGAATACTACAAAGCATCCAACTATGAACATTGGAGTACAACCACAAGCATACAATCACATCACAATGGAAATTAAACATTAATCAAGAAACTTATGCAATGGATGAACTAAATTTGTGCCATAATCTCAAACCACAAACTAACACATATTTAATCTAAGACCAACATAACATAAGAATCTAATATCTAAACATCACACAACTAAACAATAATAACTAAACAATAATAACTAAACAAAACATAAACATAAGACAAAACATAAACAAAAACACCAGGTGGCTCCCTCAACATCAGGCTAAGAGGCCAGTCCTCTTCTACTCCCTCCTCTTCCCTGCTCATTATCCTGGTCCCCAGGATATTGTGGAAAAGCCACATGGGCAAAAAATTCAGTAGCTGCCAAGATATCTTCATGAGCTTTGGAAACAAAAGTTTCATCATCGAAATTCGGAGGTGGTACTTACTTAGGAGGCTGGGAACATTGGGCAGCAGTGGTTTTACTCCTCTTTTGTGGCAACTTAGGGGGAGCCATTCTTAAAACAAAGACACAAAACAAAACCAAACATAAGAAACATAGAAACTAAGCACCAACACAAAACCCAAAAAAATTGATGAAAAAAAAAAAGAAAAAAAAACACTAAGAGAACAACTAATACTCAACAAGTATTTAAGCACAAATTAAAAATAGAAACAAATAAAGAAAAGAGGCTAAACAACTACTCTAGCTAGAGAAAAGAAGCAAAATACATATTAAATTGAGGAGACATTAACAAACACACATTTAACAAAACACAAAAAGACTAAGTGAAACTTAGACAATAAAACAAACACTTGGTGGGCATGCATTTTGTTCAAGAATTGAAGCACAAACACACAATAAACACAACAAGCAGACATAACCTTCCAAACTATAAAACCCCAAACTTAATTTAAACATAAGGATTAACTAATTCTAAGACAAACACAAGCTAACATTAAAGAAGAAAGAAACAAACACACAAAAAAAAAAAACAATTAAAAACACAAAGGAAAAATTGAAAGAAAGCACTACTAACTAAGAAAGTAACAAAACAAAACAATCATTAACAAAATAAAATTAACACTAAACAAGCCAAGTCATGAGAAAGTGACACTAAGCCTTATAATTATAGCCCCAAAATTGATCTAATTTTGAAAATAAATGGTTGAAGAGCTTCAGGGGTGCTGAGGCTAAGCCTGGAAATTCCTAGGCTAAGCTTCGCAATGGCAGAAACAAAAATGAGGTTCAGGGGGCATGAGGCTAAGCGTCAAAAAGCCCAGGCTTAGCCTGGAAGTGGCAAAAAGAAAAATGAAGTCCAAGGGAGTTCTAAAGGTGTGAGGCTAAGTCTGAAAATTCCCAGGCTTAGCCTAGGGTGTCCAGAAGCACATGTATCAGTTTTTGACAAAATGAAATAGCTTTTTCACATGGATTAAGCCTTGAACACCCCAAACTTGAGTGAACTAACCCTCCTAAACCATTTCTCAACAAAAAAATGAAAATAAGCAAAAGGAACTTGCTTGGCCAACACACACAACATTGCATCAATGATTTCACTATGTTAAAAACAAAAATAAACTTCTTCCAAATAAGTTTATGCTATAAACTTTTAGCTGCATAATTTTTCTCTGCAAAACTCTCTTTCAACAACTCAGGTTCGATCCCCGACAACGGCGCCAGAAAACTTGTTGGGTCATTGGCAAGCGTACCAAATCGCTCAAGTAGTATTCAATGAGTAAGAGTATCATGCTCTTAAGGGACTCACGTAATACTTGGCAAAATATCAACATTCACTAACTATGGCTATCAGAAACAATGATTTTAATTGGAATGCGATAATGTAAATAGCAAGAACTTAAATAAACGGAAAACTAAAGAGTAAAATAACAAGAAAATCTTTTTGGGTAATTTTTACGAACACTTAGAATGCGATTAAAAAGGATAAAACAACAGTGAATAAAAGTGTTGGGGTTGACTTCACCAAACCATCTCCTCATGCATACAAAGGTCACTCATCTAGTTTAAGGTTAATTTATTATCATCAACTCACAAAATACTCAAACCCCAATTCCTTGGATGGAAAGAGCCTAAGTCCCTTAACTAAACTATCAATCCCTTGAATTAGTTTAACCAAGTAACTTGCTTTAAGAACAAGAGTTAAAAGATGACTAACAAGCTTTGATATATTCCTAGCAACAAAACCCATTAGGTGTTCTTCTCCATTGCAAGGTTCAAATACATTTTCCAATGACTATTCAAACCACAAAAATCAAGCAAAGGGTGATCAAGTCAAGGCAAGCATTAAGCATAGAAGAGAACACTTAATAACGAACAAAAACATAGATTAATAACTAGAATGCATACATGAAGATGGGTTCAGTTACATCAACCCCAACAAGGGTGAACCTAACTACTTAGCTACATGAAGAAGAAGAAAAATGATGCAAAACATGATGGAACTTGGTAGGGAAGCCATAGAGAGCAAGTGAGAGCTTCCCAGCCACCACCTAAAACCCTAGATAGCTCCTCCCACCAAAACCATCGAATCCCCTTTCAATTGGGCCTTTTATCCTTTTGTTTCAGGCTCATTAATGCCACCTCAGCAGTCCCCACGCTTAGCCTGGCAAGTGCAGTAACAAAAAGAGCTTTCTGATGCTTCTAGGCTTAGCCTCAACTTTCCCAGGCTTTGCCCCAAGATGACAGTAGCAAAATTGGCCTTGAAAACTTGCTTCGAAAGGTGTTTTGACTTGTTCCTCCAAATGATATTCTTCCAAAATCTTCAATTCTCCTTCTTTTCCTACAATTAAAAATAAAAAGCTAGTAAAAGTTCTAAAAGGTTAAAAACACTAAACCCACTCCTAATTAATAGCTAGATTAACATAAAAGTGATGAAAACAAAGTCCTAAGTCATGGAAATGTAAGATAAATGCCAAGATATATAAGCATACAAGACATTTATCTCTGCGCCTAAAGCCTTTTGCCACCAACACCAGAACCCCTCTTCCCCCAATATTTGGTGTCTCTGTAATGATGACCTATATGTTAATGTTATCCACAGCTCCAAATAGTTGGTCACTTGCTTTGTCAACATTAACCAAAATACGATTTACTTTGCAGCAATCTATGCCTCAACTTCATTGAAGATTCGCAAGGATCTTTGGACAAAGCTTGCATCTTTGCAGAGTTCTTACAAAGGTGCTTGGTGCTTTATAGGAGACTACAATGCTATTTTGGGCGCTCATGAGAAAAGAGGAGGTTCCCTCCCCTCACAATCTTCTTGTAATGAATTCAGAGGATGATCTGACTCTTGTTGTCTAACCCATCTTCCAACTAAAGGTGCTCCTTTTACTTGGTCTAATGGGAGACAAGGTTCAGCCTCCATTGAGATACGTCTTGATAGAGGTATTTGTAATGATGACTTCCTTGATTTTTGGGACTCTATCAGCTGTTGCACTCCCCCTCGTGCCAAATCCGACCATTTCCCCCTCATGCTGGTGCTTCAACATAATCAACAATCTTTTGCTTCTTCTTTCAGAATCTTATCCATGTGGTCAGAACACCAGGACTACTATGCGGTTATAGCCAATTCTTGGAATACTGTTCCTGCAGGTTGCCCAATGTTTGTTTTATCTTAGAAATTGAGGAATTTGAAGATAACTCTCAAAGCTTGGAATAAAAGGGACTTTGGTAATGTCCACCATTCTGTCAACAGCAATGGACAACCTCAATCTTATTCAACAGTAGATTAGTGACTTTGGTCCCTCTGACTTGCTTTTTGAATGGGAAAAGTAAGCTGAATCTGCTCTCCAACAAGCATTCTAATGGTGATAGAAATACTAGTTTTTTCCATAAGGTGGCAGCTATAAGACAAAAAACTCAAAAGATCTCCACCCTGCAGAGCGACCATGGCATTCTAACGAATCAAACAAGCATTGAGGAGTGTTTCTTAACTTATTTCACTGATATTTTTGCTTCAGACAACAGTTGTGCTCAAAATAGCCTTATTCAATATGTTATTCCTTCACTGGTCTCCCCTCAAGACAACGACATGCTCATTGCTTTGCCCTCCATGGAGGAAGTAAAAAATGTAGTTTTTAGCATGAATAAAAGTGGAGCCCCTGGTCTTGATGGGTTTGAAGGACATTTCTACTAGACCTACTGGGAAACCATTGCCTCTGTTGTCTACAATTCCACCACTCAATTCTTCCAGCAAGGATGGATCCTTCCCTCCCTTAATTCCAATAGTGTTGTTCTAATTCCAAAATCCTTTACAGCTGATAAAGTGGAGCACTTCCTGCCAATTGCTCTAGAGAACTACCAATTCAAAATTATCACTAAGGTGCTTGCAGACCGCTTGGGTATCATTGCTCCCAAAATTACATTTGATAACCAGTGAGGTTTTGTGAAAGGGAAGGACTATTTTTTATTGTATCAACATTGCCTCTAAAGCGGTTAACTTGATGAGAAAGAAAATTCATGGAGGCAATCTTGCCATTAAGATTGACATTAGGAAAGCTTTTGATACCCTTGATTGGGGTTTCTTATTAAATGTTTTGAAGGCTTTCGGGTTCCATGACAAGTTCTGCTCTTGGATACATGCTATTCTCCTATCAGCTAAATTATCCATCTCCCTCAATGGGCATACTTTTGGCTACTTCTCTTGCAAAAGAGGGGTCAGACAAGGTGACCCCTTATCTCCTCTTCTTTTCTGTATTGCAGAAGAAGTGCTTAGTAGGGGAATCACAGACTTAATGGACAAAGGATTGTCGACCGCTATGGCTAGCCCTTCGTATTTTCCAACCCCTTCACACGTTCTTTATGCTGACGACATTATTGTCTTTTGCAAAGGGAGCAAAAAGAATATCAAAAACCATCATACTTCTTCTTGACAAATATGCAGAAGCATCAGGCCAGTTGGTTAATAGAGACAAATCCACTTTCTATACTGGGGGCATATCTCGTTCTCGGGTTCTGAACATCTCCTCTATGCTCAGTTTCCAACAAGGCTCTCTTCCTTTTATTTACCTTGGTGTTCCTCTTTTTCAAGGGAAGCCAATGACCTCTCATCTTCAGTCGATTGCTGACAGAATCAAGTTGAAACTGGCAGTTTGGAAAGGGCAACTTCTATCTTTCATGGGCAGGGTGCTTTTAATTAAGTCCATCATTCTCAACATGCTAGCTTACAGCTTTCATGTTTACCAGTGGCCAAAATCTCTCCTTAAAACCATTGATCAATGGATAAGAAACTTCATCTGGAGTGGGGATGTTGATTCTAGGAAAATTGTTACGGTGGCTTGGCATATGGTTTGCAAACCTCTTGAGGAAGGTGGTGTAGGCTTGAGATCAGTCATGATTATAAATAGCGCTACTATGTTGAAGCTTGCTTGGGATTTGCTCACCTCGGACCTCCCTTGGGCGCATTTGTTGCGGGCTAGAGCTTTTAGGAATCATAAAATGCCCTGCACTCAAATCTCTTCATCCATTTGGAATGGTATCAAATAGTATCTTCCAGTTGTTATGGATAATACTTCTTGGATTCTTGGGAAAGGGGATGTCAGTTTCTAGAAAGATAATTGAATCACTCCTTCCATTACTGACCTTTTGATGATTCCTCAACACCTTCGGCCGTTGTTAAAAGCTTCTGTCTTTGACTTTTGGCACTCTGGAAATTGCTACTTTCCTCCCACTTTTGCAAATCTTTTCCCTCATATTGTTGACTTGATCCAACTTGAAATTATTCCTATTGTTCAAACCAATGACAAGGTAGTTTGGAGACACTCCTCATCAGGGGACCTTACTCTTAAAGACTCTTATCTTTTTCTGTTCCCTAAGTCCAACATGGTTAAATGGGCTAAGCTTATCTAGAATAATTTCATCCCTCATCCAAAACAACGATTTTATGGAAAGCTCTCCATAATAAACTGCCAACTGATGATAATTTGAGGAGGAGAGGCCTTACCATAGTCTCAGCTTGTGATAATTGTGGCAAAGATTATGAGACTATGGATCATTTGTTCACTGTCCTTTTGCTAACAAATTATGGACTTGGCTGGCCAATAAATTAAATTGCATATTTGATCTTTCCAGTTTGGAAAATCTCATTTCTGTTTGTCAAGCTAATAGGGCTCCCAAGTGGTTGATATGGTTCTTGCTGCTATAACCTTCGCTGTTTACTTCATTTGGATAAAAAGAAACATGAGCAGATTTGACAATAGTAACTAGCATTTCAGGACAGTGGTTAACTCTATAGAAGCTGCAGTTCATACTACGGGAACAATCTCCACTGGTTGTATGTCAAATTCTATAATCAAACAATTGTCTGTTGATAGCCATCCTCGGATAGTGCCATCAATCAAGCAGGTCTCTTGGAAGCCCCTCTTTATCCTTGGACCAAATGCAACACTGATGGGGCTGCCAAGGGTAGTCTCGGCCTTGCAGGTTGCGGTGGGTTGTTTCTTGATAGTAATGCTCATTTTTTGGGTGCTTTTGCTGACCATATTGGTATATCTTCTGCCTTCACTGCCGAGGTTTCTGCAGCTCTTACTGTCATTGACATTGCTCTTGCACATAATTGGACACGCTTGTGGCTGGAAACTGACTCTTCCTTGTTAGTTAAAGCTTTTGATAACCCCCAATTGATCCTTTGGCCTCTACAGAACTGTTGGTTAAACTGTATGAGTTCCCTATCCTTTTTGAATTTCAAGGTTTCTCATATCTTTCGGGAAGGTAATGTTTATGTCGACAAATTGGCTGCATTTGGTGCACATAATTTAGGATATACTTGGTGGGGTTCACCACCTTCTTTTATTTCTTATGACATTCTTAGATATAGACAAGGATTACCTTCATACAAATTCAAATAGTTTTCTGTTCCCTTGGGTAAGGTTTGGCCCCCCAAGTGTTTTGTTCATCCTTTGCCTATCAATGAATTCGAAGGCTTGTGTGGCATAGGATCTATAGGGGGAGCGGTGCCAACCTAGTTGGGATTTCTCCCCCTATGGTGATGCTTCTTCTTTCATTTTCTTTTGCTTAAAAAAAAAAGTCTTGAGGCACAATTCAATTGTAGCTCAATTCTACCTTTTCCTTGGGTCCATGCTTAGACTTTTTGTTTTTCTCTTGCCTTTTAGAATATAACAACTTACTAATCCTTTTGGAGTAACTAACCTTACATAAGAGTAGGACCAAAATATTTAGTGGTAGCCCATGAATGTTAAAACTTTGACTTTTGGGTTTCAATTTTTTGTTTGATAATTCTACCATTTTTGTAGAATTGGAGAATATATTGCTTTCTTGGTTTGATGCATCATCATAGAAAAGAGAATTGACCATAATGGTAGAATGTGCCAAAATTTTGTCTTAGGAAATAAATTTTTGTTGTACATAATTACATCCTTCTCTCTTTTCCTTTTTCCATATTACTATTGTCATTCTGATCCTTTCTTGAATTGTTTTAACGATAAAATCAAACAAAAAAATTATGAATTATTGGTAGCAAAAATAGTACTTGATATCATCCTAAAAGAAGCATAAAACACATGTAGTGCAAAGCAATGCATTTACATTCTAATATTCATCAATGAGTCAACATGTGGTTCTAATAGAAGATCTGTTCAGAACAAGATAAATGTAAATATTATGGTAGAATAGCAATTGCAACATAATTTGATTAGGTGTTTACTAAACTCATAATTTGGTATATTTGGTTACAATAATATGTTAACAACCTACGCAAAGAACGATTGATTTGTTTCTAGATAGCTTAAGCTTTGCATCTTTTCCCTTTAATAGTTGTTTAAAATAATGTAACTAAAGGTAGATTTAAGGTCACAGATACATTGTCAATTTTTAGATTATTTGTTACAAGTAGATACTTTAATCCAAAGGGTATTCAAATCATGATGGAGATGAGAAATTTGATTCTAAAGCTTCAAATCACATTCTTATTCAAATATTTAGTTTCAAATTTGGAGAATTCAGTTGAAAAGGAAGGTAAAGACTTTATTGATAAATAAAATCTCACATATTTTTACCAAAACTAGCTAGAATTAATGTTTTGTCCCTTTGCTGAGCATGATGTAGCTGCTGCAATAAAATTGCAGAAAATTTAGACTAGAAGAATTCTGGCAAACTGTGTTGTGGTTTGCAAGGAGCTAAGCTTTCTCCCTTGGATTGTTTTCATGAATCTTGAATAGTTCCATGTATTTTTTTTTTGACAATATATATTCATAGGTGGTACAAGTTTTGGGAACTTCTAATTAGAACTTAATGTTTCTTGAACAAGTGTCAATTTATTCACAGGGACCATTGTCCAATTAATATATAACATGGTGTTTAAACACAAATTGATTCATGTTCAAGACATTGTAGAAAGCCTTAAATTCTATTCGTGGAGCTCGCCAAGGAACAGGAAGAGAAGATTTATATACCGCTTGTCATCTTGGTTGTCAAACCCTGCTATATGCCTTCGGACTATAATATAATGAGATAAGAAGAGTGAAAAGAAGTATTAGTTAGTTAACTATGGAGGGCTAGAGGCTGCTATGCCATTGGTAGAAAGTTGAGCACAATAGGAGTTGAGATTAACCACCATAGATTCAGCAGATACTTGGAGGAAGATCATTTGTGTCAGCAAATATTATGTGCTGACAATGTTGTGTTAATTGAGGGTGCAAGGTGTACAATATGGGGCAAATGCTGTGCTCCAACTCTGTCCTAAATATCATGAAAAAAATGTTTTTTGCTTCTAAAAAAAACTTATTTTAATTGCATTGTTGTTAGATGCATATCTGATATATGTTGTTTTATACTCATTATATTGGTCCTTATCCATACTAATGATAGAAAGAATTCATTGAGGTCTATAAAGATTTTGAAGACAATAAACTTTTGAAGCTTGATGAAAATGCTATATTGAAAGATATTAGTTAAATTAATTCACATGTAATTAGGGATAGTTCCTATTGTGTTGATTTTGATTCAATCCCAAAAAGAATAGCCTTTGGAAAAGATTGAACTTGGTCACTGATTTAATATGTTAAATGGGATTTTAATATGTTAAAATGATTCATCCATATCTAGAAAAGCCATTTCGAACGATTTAATGGATTAAATGGTTGATTTAATCCACTAAAGTAAGTGAGCCACATTTTTCATAAATATTGAGTCTTCTGTTTTAATCCATTAAATGGACGATTTAATGGATTAAAGTAAGTGAGCCATTTTTCTCAGAAATTTTGAGCTTCTGTTTTAATCCATTAAATGGACGAGTTCATGGATTAAAGTAAGTGAGTTATTTTTCTCAGAAATTTCGAGCTTCTGTTTTAATCCATTAGATGGACGATTTAATGGATTAAAGTAAGTGAGAAAGCTGCAAGGTCCGCTTTTAAATTCATTCTAACTCAAATCTGGGTTTAGGGAAGAACAATTTAACAGATTAAATGGAACCTTATCCATTAAACCAGTAAGCATATATAAACGAAATTTTCACACAAGAACTCAATTTTTATTAAATCTAACACCATTTAAACCCAATCATTTTAACATTAAGTCAAAACATCATCAACAAATTTTCCATCATTAAAAGCATACATAAATAGCTCACAACATTGAATCTGTAAAGGCAAAAAACACAAGAAGGGGGGTTGAATTGTGATTTATAGAATTTTTGCAAACTTTTCGCAAATAGCTATTGTCTGTAGATAGCGTTGAAAATAGCATTTTAATAAAAGACTCTAACAAACGATGCTTATCACATACAACAGATGAAACCTTTTTCAAAGAAAAGAAATCACAAAATAGGGTCAGATCAAACATATAAGAGTTGAGAAAAACAGAAAAGAGCACAGAGGTTTATACTGGTTCGTCTCACCCCGAGACTACGTTCAGTTCTTGGCAAACCCACCAAGTTCCACTAACTTCACAAAGTTACAAGTATAGTTCACTGTCACTACTGGCTCACCCAAGTAGTTTTTACACTTAGCCTTTCCAAGCTAAAATCCCAAGTATTTTTTGCTACCAAGCCACTTCTGGCTCTAACAACAAATCGATTTGTTAAAGGTTTGTGCACACAGACTTTATGTTTTGTCTTACAGACGGATATACAAATGAAGAACAAAGTCTTTTTCTCTCAGGATACTCAAAGTGTTTTGAGAGCATTTTACAACTTAGTATTACAAGAGAAGAATGAAGGCTTGAAAGAATGCTTGAAAGATTTGAATTAAGTTACGTAGCTTTTGCACTTCAAAAACTTCTGCTATTTATAGACTTGCTGAGGAAGTAATCGTTGTCTCTAAACAGCCTTCTTACTTGCGTCTGTCCAGTGTCTGAAGGAGAGTGGCCGTTGGAGCATTAAATGCGAGCATTAAATGCTTGTCACCAACTAGTCATTCTGAGCTGATAAAACAATCTACTCATCTTCCTTGAGGGGCACTCCATATTCTTCTGCTGCAGTGGTCACATCGCTTGCTCGGACAAGTACTACTTGATAGCTGTAGCGCATCTTTTGAGGTCAGGGAAAGTTTTACAACTTTGACTCTTCTTTCTGTTTCCCATTATGCACTTCGACAGATCCTAGGAAGGATGTTCCACAAACATTCCCTGCTAAATAGATTAAAACAACAATGTATTTACTATGCCTTTAAAGGCTTCTTCAGACTCAAGCGTCTGTCTGCGTATCGTCTGTATCTTACAAACTCAGATACAACACTTCCATCCGTTGGCATTTTCAGACGCAATCTTTTTAGCTTAATATTTATTTGCCTCAAATCAAAATTATTAAGGGTCCTTATTCCTCTTATGACTCAACAGAATCAATATGCTCACATCAAAATTTCATATCTTCACATTAAGCTACCAACATAATACATAACAACCATTTTATCCATACATCCAATCAATAACCACTCAAAACACATCATAAATCATCAAAACAAGAAGATGTGAACTTCCCTTACCTTTTAATGATCTAAGCTTTTGAGTTTGGGGAAGAAAGAGGAGAAAGAAAACCCTTTATGCCCAAGGAAAGAGTTTTTTCCCAAACACACCAACACCTCCACCAAAACCACAAAAATCAACAATTGAAACAAATACCAACTCAGATTTTGAAATCAAAACCCCAAATGGGTCATCTCAAGGGGAATGGAAAGAGAACAAAATGAATGGTTACCCATAACAATGGAATTGCACAATCAAGAAAAGAGAAGGGGACAACTTGTCTTGAGTTGGAGGATTCAAACCCTTGCTTTGATATAGGGTGAAAGTGGTATAGAGAGGAATAGGAAAAGAGAGCACTTGGGTGAGTGTAAGCATGAAAGAAATGAGGGAAATGAGAGTGCTTCAGAAATTTAGGGGTTTTTAAGGACCCTTGGGCTCTTCTCCCTTTCTAAAATAGCTAAAAACACTCATCCCTCTACTTATCTCAACAACCCAACTCCTTGAGGCCTAAAACACCAACCCAACACCATAACCCACCATTAACAAGCAACATAAAACATCTATTTAATTTTATATTTTCACAACATATAAAGATAAATTTAATTCCTCTTGTATTTTGATTAAAGACTTAATCATACATTAATAAAATCACAATGTTACACTCATAATAGGAAATGTTAGGTGCTTTTTCCCTACAATTAGATCAATTTCTACCAAAATACTTAAACAATAACAAAATTTTGGTTAATGGGAGTAAAAGGTCTGTGAGTCTGTGACTGGACGCATTAAACTTATATTTATGCACCCAGACATTTATAAATTTGCAACATCTTCAAAGATAGAAGAGGAATCGTGTGTGCATCATTGGTGTTGAACGTCTAAAAGAGCACTGCTATTTCACTCAGTTGAAAGCAAAGAGTAAAATAGGGGTAAATCAGACTTTTTCTCTTAAAATTCATTACCCTCTATCTACCCACCGATATGTGAAGACGAAAATAAGTAATGTGGATTCCACTAATTCAAAATTGAGAAAAAAAGGTTATGCACGTCATCCAATCAGAACCCACTATGTATGATAAGTTTGTTGACTTTTACAAAATTATCTTTAAAGTCATATCAATGGTGATTTATTATTGGATGACAATGTAAAATTGTTTTACACTGCCAGTGCATCACCATTAAATTCCAAAATTAATTATATCCTACATCAATTGTACCAAACTTACCTATGTTCTTTCCGTCAACACTAACTTGTTCCATCTTCGAAAATAAATAGAGTGTAACTGTTGATAGTTGATAATCAATACCTAAGTCATCATCACCCTACTTTATTGTTTTTACTTTTTAATTAATATTAACATAATTATTAAGGACTGTTTATTTTAAATTTGAATACTATTAAAGATAATTAAATATTTTTTTAAATTCATTTTAATTATAAAATTTAAACTAAAACTTGTGCCACGAAAATATAAATTAATTACAAACGCTTGCCAATCGGATAAGTGTCTCGATCCAAATAATGCTTCTGTATGTACGGCAAAATTCTTCCCTTAAATTTTATGTCCAATCCTTTTTAGCAAAATTCCATCCACTTGTCCATATGGATGTCCCTAGAGCTGCTAAAAAAAACCAGTTTTTTAAAAAATAATGAAATGCAGAGAATCACACTAGAATGGGGGGTTTAATAGTGTGTTAGATAAAAAGTTAAATTTTTTTTGCAAAGATGGAGATATCTTAACTTAGATTTTACAAGGAACTTGTAAAACAGGAAGTTGTAGATATCGTCCAATAATTCAAAATGACAGTTTAATTAAACTGCGTTTTTTAGGTTGTCGTCCAAGTGAGAAACAAATACTTTTCACAAATAAGTTTATAAAGAAACTTGTGCATCTAATGTGAAGAAATAACTCTAGAGATAATTGGTAAGCTAAAAAGCAATAGAGTAAAAACACTTGGTTTATACTGGTTCACTCAACCTGAGCTATGTCTAGTTCTCCTTCCAAAATAGCCTTTTGAAGGGTTCCACTAATCAAAACTTTGATTACAAACAAGTATTCTCTGCCTTGCCACTTCTGGCTACAAGTATTCTCTAGGGCACTTTTGGCACACCTTTAATCTCCCCCTGAGATTAAAGTAACACCCAAGTATTCTTTGTCACTAACAGTTTGATTACAAGATTCAAATCAACTCTCACAGAGAAGATATTACAATGTAAATCAGAATACACAATATGACTTAGCAAAGCTAAGTAGTTGCTCTTTTTGCACAAGTGTTGATCGTCCAAACATTTTGGCAGAGTTTCAGCTCTTTGAAAACTTGAAGGATTCGTTATTATCTTTTGTGAGCTTGATCCTCTATTTGTAGTCTATTGAGTGAAGGTACCCATTGTGGGATCTGAGCCTTTGTCGAAATCTGTTCTCTCACAATCATATGACCGTTACCACGTGTCAACTTGGGGTGGAGAGAGAGAGGGGATAGCAGTACATGCAACGCCTCCACTACTGTACGATTTTGTAGAGAGAAGCTTTTCTGTCTTCTGTGGTACACTTTTTTGAATATTCAAATGAAATGTCACATAAGAATAGAGAGGGAATAATAGAACATTTTAGAGAATCAGCATCGAAAAGCTTAAGTGTACTTTTAGACATCATGGACACATTATATAACTGTTTGATAGAAAAGGTTGTGTAAGTTATATAAGCGAGTGGACGCTTCTCAAATGGACGCAGTGTTTGCACACTGGTTTTCACAATGCATTGGACACTTGTTTCATTACAGCGCATTGGACGCTGGATTTATACTTAGAAAAACAAGTTCCAGTTACTCATTGGACGCGTTAAGCACATAGATATATATATAGTTTGAGCTTAGGAAATACAATACCACTTAGGCATAGGACGGTGTGGTACCTATAATACTCAAACATAAACTATTAGATACTTCAAAATTTAATCTCATTTGTTATCATCAAAACCGAAGTTTAAGGAGTTGGACATCGTCCAAAGTCTTAGACTCTAACAAATAACCATAACTAGCAATAACCGGTTATATAATAACCAGTTATACAAAACTGGTTATAAAAATGTAACTAGTTTTATAGAAATGGTTATTTCATGTAACTTATTTTTATTAAAGAAATGGTTATGGTTAAACTTGGTTTTATAACCAGTTATTTCAAATAACTTATTAGAGATACCTATGGCATTTAAATCATGAAAACTTTAGCAACCACCAACAACTGGCCTCTTGGCTTCCGTTGGTAGCTATCGTTAACACTATTTGGGATAGTAATAATTTTATTCAGCTCATGCACAATACACATACTTCATTATTTATTTCATCGTCGCATTTTACTGTAATTAAACAACCATGTTTTGTATAAATTAATGAAAATTAATGTGAAATAAATTTTAATAATTTCAACGAACTAAATTATTGGTAGTGAGAACAACTCTAATCATAATCAAAGATAGTAGAGAGAACACAAGCAAACATGGTTGTTCCAATCATCTATCAAACTACACACTCCCCTATTATAATTTTCCTTCTATTACGAGATAACATTTGTGCCAACTTGCACACATTTGACAAATCCATTTCTCGAGTTGGTGAAATAATTTTTTTATCGTGACATTTGAACAGTATTTATCATGACATATGTATATACTATGAATTGCACAACTCTCTGCTACAATTTATAAATATTAATATTTATTTAGTTAAGTTAATATTTATTTAACCAATGTCTAAACAACTTCATTAAAAATATTATAAAAATCAGTTTTTTTTCCAAAACTGATTAAATAACCATTTATATAACCGGTTGTTTATCCATAACTGATTATATAACTAGGTTTTGATATAACTGGTTATATATATTTATAACCGATTATATAACCGGTTTTTTAAAAACAATAATTATGGTTATACCAAACCATAACCTGTTATACAAAATTGGTTATGGTTATGGTTATAATAACCACTTGTAGTTATTAATAATTATGGTTATGGTTATTTGAATAACCAAATTTTGAAAGCCCTAGATGTCCCTGTGGAAATTATTTGCCAATGGCCATGCATTTTGTTTCTAATGGAAACAACATATATTATTGCAAGACAAAAGACATAACAGAATGGCGCATAAGAGGAATACATATAATTTCTATTAGATAATTTTGCTTCTAAATATTTATAGGAGAAGAATATTAGTAAACTCACTTAAATTTCTTTCATAACTTAAAATAAATGTATGTATTTTAATTTTTATAGAAGCTCTTTGGTCTAATTTTTACAAAAGTTAAGATACACAAGTTAATTTTAATTTATAAAAGAAGTTTAATTTATTTTACTATCTTATTTTCTTCTCTTATAAATGTTTATAAAAAAATATATCCAAATAGGGTCATAATATTCTTTGAAATAAGCATATTCATAAACAAGAAAAGAAAATAACAAGATAAAATAAATTAAACTTTACCCATAAGTTAAAACTAACTTGTGTATTTTGATTCTTATAAAAGTTCTCATATCTAATTTCTTCATTTGAGATGCATAAATTTACTTTAAAAATGTATGATTAAAGCTTAAGGTAGTGTTTGGTTTGACTTTTTTTTTTCTTTTTCTTTTCTTTAAAATGAGAAATTGACTCAAGCATTCTTTATTTACGACTTCTTAAAAAAATAAGTAGCTTATTTTTTTTAAAAAGAAATAATAAAAATATAATTTTTAGAAAAGTTAATTGGAGGAGTTTTTAAAGAAATTCTGCGAAGGTTTTTTATGTTGTACCTCACTTCAAATCCCGCAAACATATATCTTTATTCTACTTTTTTTTTGTATTTCTTTATTTCATACTTATATCTTGATGTATTTATTACTTTTTTAGGAGACCCTTTTTTTCTTCCATTACATGGTTTCATGTACCATTTTGAAGGAGATTTCAAAGTTATTTTCTGTATTATTTTACTTTTTTTTTTTATCAATGCTTGATTGTAATGAAATTTTTATTTCTTTGAAATATCATTATATCCCGTGCGATGCACGGGTTTATTGAGGAGAAAATTAATTTTTGTATATATGTATAAAGTATGTTGACAATATTGTTAATTTGTTATATTACTTAAAAAAATCTAAAACTAATTCAAATTTTCTCAATAAGGTACTTATTCATTGATAAAATAATAAAAGATAATTAGATGTGTTTATTTTATAATACAACTCATTTTAAAAAAATTATAATACAACTATAAATTTAAATTTCAGAATGCCACTTTCTTGAAGTAAAAAAATTTCTATATATAGACAAATAAAATTTTATAACAATAATAAGATGAAAATAATAAGAAAATTAATTTTAACTAAAAGAACTAACATATTGTTTCATTAAATTTTTTAATGGAATTCATTAATTTAACATCCTGTAAAAATATTGAAAACAAAATTAAGCAAATGAATGAAATAATATAAATTTAAGAACACATATTTAAATGATTACATATAAGCACAATGTCATATATTACATTCATTTGTATTAAACGTCTTAAAATTATATTGTTGTATTTGTAATTGAGTGTAATTTAAGAATTTTAGAAAAATGAAAATCAACAAAATAAGATACTCTTATCTATATTAATATTTTGCCATAATTGTTTTAAAATTTTAAAATTTGTTTCCTTTTCAAATTTCTTGCAATAATAATGTTTTTCTTACCAAAATTTTTTGCAATAAAAAATTATAATCATTTTTCAAATTAATTGAGTGTGATTTTAATTAGTAATAATATTCATCATACTTTTATTTTATTACTAAGTTGAATATTTGACAGATATGCATCATCAAGTTTGCAAGATGATTAATTGAATGTAATTTTGTAGTTAAAAATTTGCAAATTTCTTGTTAATATAATTTCTTGCTGTAATTGTCTGACAATTTTGAAATTGCTTCCGTTTTCAATTTTCTTCCTATAATAATAAATTTATTTTCATAATTCTCTGCTATAATAAATATTTTAACTTTTCAAATTTGTCATTAATTATTTTAAAGTTGTTTCAGATTATTTGGGTGTGATTGGTTGATAAAAGTATTCACATCATTATCTTTTTATTATCATATTGAATATTTGGCACATTTGTATCACTATATTTGTCAAAGATTAAATTAATTGAGTATAATTTTACAATTTAAGGAAAATTAGAAATTGAAAAAATAGAAAATAAACATATATTATATATTTTCTAAATACTTTTGGCATTTTACTCTAATTCAAAGGTTTAATCTTGTTATACATTTCATTGTCTTTCATCTCATATATGAAAGTAGAGGGTTCACTTTCATCATCCACTATATTGTCATTCACATGATACAATATTCATTACTTGATAATTAATACCTTTTTACTACATAATAAAAAATGATCACACATCTTCTAAATATTTAGATATATCAATACCTGTTAAATAAAAAAAAGAATATAATAAGTCAACCAAAATACAAACAAAAATTCAAAAATGTAAAAAATATCCACAGAGAAAAAACCAATAAAAATATATATAAAGTTACATATAACTAATGGATTAGTATAACACTATTTATAGGGGGAAAGCATGAAGAATCTTAAAAATTAGTAAGTAGCATCAATATTACACAATTTTCCCCGTGTTTACTGTGAACGTTTCATCTCTGCTAAACACACTGAAAAGATGAGATAATAAAAATTAAAACAATGGGAGGAAGAAATAATGAAAAAAAAATGTCAACTTACTCATAATGTCTTTTCTATTTTCATCATTAACGGTGAACTTTTCTAGAATAGCCAATAATAAGGATAATAAACACAGAAGAGTAAACAAGCAAGGTTGAAGAAAAAGAAGAAGAAGAATATATATATACTCGTTGTAATCACCCTAGTTAATTAAAATTTATCAAAATACCCTAATTAAAAATATCTTAATCAATTATCAATCAATCAATTATCAATTATCAATATTACTAAAAAATTCTGACTCTCCTTTAAAAATTACTTTATTTAATATATAATTGTTTATATATAATTGTTTATATGTTTTACACTATATTGCACGTATAATTGAACTGAATATATAATATAAAATCAAATAATAATAATAGTAATAATAATATTTTTAAAATCGAATATATTAATATCAGTAAAATTTTAAATTACTTTAATTAAAATATTAATCAAAATATAATTTTAAAATTTCATTATTTAAATATGAAAAGAAAATTATAAATATAAATGTATTACAAATATTAAGATTGTGATTGTGCTAATCAATAATTAATTAATTGATTAATGATACTAAATGAAGAATGAAATATATCAATCAATCAATCAATATATTATATAAAATGTCATCAGAATGTGACACGTGGACAACCAGTCCTAGTCAGCAACTGTGTTTTATATAATATAATCAAAATATACTAGGTCGCTGGACGCGGGGTCTCACTGTACACTAGGTCGCTGGACGCGGGGTCTCACTGAATGTTGAGTTTCACTAGACGATGTTCTCCTACACACTAGTGTTCACTGGACGATGGTTTTACTACATACTAGTATTCACTGGACGATGGTTTTCCTACACACTTACAATATCATTCCAAGGCAAAATAATATATTATAACAACAAATTCAGCTCAAATCATCAAAAGCATAAAGAGAGCAAAAGTCATCACATCATAATAACAAATCTTTAAAACATCCAAACAGAGACAGAATTCCAAACATAAACCACCACCAGATCATTTCAAACAATTTTGAAGCTTCCCTTACCTAAAGCTCTTGACTCAAACCGTGAAGAAAAAGCTATAAAGGAGAGCTTTGGGGTTCTTGAGTGATCTGTCCCTAAGTTTTATTATAGAATCAACTAGGAGGAACCTAAATCAACATCAAAATAAGTTCCAAATCAAGATTTCTCTCATCTCTGATAATCTAACGAAGACCCATTTCTCATGTTTCTTGGGAAGGAGATGAGAAAGATGCTAAGACATCGAAATACAGAGGGACTGGACTTACCAACCTAAAATCGACTAAGAAAGCTCTAGGGAAGAAGAAATCAAACTTCAATATGAAGTAGAAATTCAACTTCCATTCATGGGAAGAAGATATTCAGAGAAGAAGGAAGATAAGAACAAGAGACTTAGAGAGGAAGAAAGATAAGAACGAAGGTAATAGAAGAAACAGGAAGCAGGACATGTTAATATATAAGATTTGCATGAATTTTTGATATTTACCCCTACCATTCCTCTCAGGACACCCCATTTTCTTATTATTATTATTATTATTTTTTTTTTTTACAACTTCGGAAAAGTCTCAAAAACCTCACAGCACACACTCTACTTCCAATACCTCTTGAAAATCTAATTATTAATTCTTTTATACATATCATAAATTTAAATTTAATTTCCTCTTGCATTACTAATCAAACACTTATCATTAGGAAAATCACAACGTTACAATTCTCCCCAACAAGAAACTTTTCGTCCTCGAAAATTCGCTTACCTGGGAAGATATAAGGATATTGCTCACGCATTTTATCTTCAAGTTCCCATGTAGCATCACCCGTAGTATCACTCCATATAACTTTAACCAAACTAATAGCTTTGCCCCTAAGCTACTTAGTCTTTTGGTCCTCAATCCTGACTGGACGAGTCTCAAGCGTCCAGTCCTCTCGTACTTGTATCAAATCCGGCTCAAGGATATGAGTAGGATCAGGAACATATTTCCTTAATTGAGACACATGTAATACATTGTGCAAGTTAGATAGAATAGGTGGTAAAGCAATTTCATACGCCACTGGACCTATGCGTTTAAGGATTTGATAGGGTCCAATGAACTTAGGTGTAAGCTTCTTCGACTTAATTGATCGTCCAATGCCCGTAGTTGGTGTAACCTTTAGAAAAACATGATCACCAGCTTCAAATTCAAGCGATCTTCTATGCTTGTCTGCATAAGATTTCTGCCTGCTTTGTGATGCTTTCATCCTTTCTTGAATTAACTTGATCTTTTCTATAGTCTGTTGTAACATCTCTGGCCCTACTACTATATTCGTTCCGTCTTGATACCAACAAAGAGGTGTTCTACACCTTCTACCATACAAAGCTTCAAATGGTGCCATACCAATACTAGCATGAAAACTGTTGTTGTAGGTGAATTCCACCAAAGGCAAAATTGCATCCTAACTTCCAAGATGATCCAAAACAAATGCCCGCAACAAATCTTCTAATGACTGGATTATTCTCTCAGATTGTCCATCTGTTTGTGGGTGATAAGCAGAACTAAGTCTCAACTTAGTTCCCAAAGCTTCCTGCAAACTTTGCCAAAACCTTGAAGTAAATCTTGGATCTTTGTCAAAAATGATACTGGAAGGCACTCCATGCAATCTTACTATCTCTCTGATATACAGTTGAGTGAACTTCTCCAAAGAATACTTCATGTTAACAGGTAAGAAATGAGCACACTTTGTTAATCTGTCAACTATTACCCATATGGCATCACAACCTCTAGTTGTCCTAGGCAAACTGGATACAAAATCCATGGTAATATTGTCCCATTTCCACTCTGGAATCTCCATTGTTTGCAATAAACCACCGGGCCTCTGATGTTCTACTTTAGCCTTCTGACAAGTCAAACATGTTGCCACATATTGTACCACATCTCTCTTCATGCCGAACCACCAAAACATCTTCTTCAAATCTTAATACATCTTAGTCATACCGGGATGTAGACTAAGTTTAATTTTATGGCCTTCATCTAAAATAAGTCTTTTCAACTCAACATCTTGTGGCACATAAATTCTACTTTTGAATCTCAAAATGCCATCATTACCCAAACTAAAGTCTATTGCTTTATCCGTATCCAACAACTCCATTGTTCTACACAAGCTAGGATCCAATAATTGTTTCTCCTTAATCATTCCAAGGAAATCATTAGTCACGGTTAACATACCATAACTAATGTGATCATGAGCCACTTCTACATACAAATTCAAATCTCTAAACTTCTCCATCAACTCTAACTCTTTCACCATCAAAGCGGACATCTAAATAGTCTTTTTGCTAAGGGCATCAGCTACAACATTAGCTTTACCCGGATGGTACATCAATTGAAAATCATAATCCTTCAAAAATTCCATCCATCGCCTCTGTCGCATATTGAGCTCCTTCTGATCAAACAAGTATTTTAAGCTCTTGTGATAACTAAATACATCAAACTTGGCCCCATAAAGATAATGTCTCCATATCTTCAAGGCAAACACCACAGCTGCTAACTCCAGATCATGAGTGGGATAGTTCCTCTCATGAGTCTTCAACTGTCTTGAGGCATAAGCTACAACTTTCCTTCCTTGCATCAATACACAACTCAATCCTTGATGAGATGCATCACAGTAAACCTCAAAAGGTTCACTAGGATTCGGTATCACAAGGACAGGAGAAGAAGTCAACCTTTGCTTCAATTCTAGAAAACTCTGCTCACAATCTTCAGTCCATGCAAATGGTTGGTCCTTGCGAGTAAGTTGAGTCAATGGTGCTACTATCTTAGAGAATCCTTCTATGTATCTCCGATAGTATCCAGCTAATCGAACAAAACTTCTAATCTCTGTGGCCGTCTCAGTATGTTCCCATTGCAAAATTGCTTCTACTTTAAATAGATCTACTGCAATCCCTTTAGCTGAGATCACATGACCCAAAAACTTCACTTCTTCAAGCCAAAACTCACACTTAGAGAGCCTTGCATACAATTGCTTTTCTCTCAAAATCTCCAACATAGCTCTTAAATGTTCTTCATGCTCTTCACGAGTACGGGAATAGATTAGAATGTCGTCGATGAACACAACAACAAACTTATCCAAGAAGGGATGAAAGATCCTATTCATGTAATCCATGAATATAGCAGGAGCATTCGTCACTCCAAAAGGCATGACCTTATACTCATAATGTCTATACTGAGTCCGGAAAGCCGTTTTCGGTATATCTTCATCTTTCACCCTTATCTGATGATACCCCGACTTCAAATCAATCTTTGAGAAAATCTTCGCTCCATGCAACTGATCCATCAAATCATCTATCCTTGGCAAAGGATATTTATTCTTGATAGTGAGCTTATTCAACTGGCGATAATCAACACATAAACTTGAGTCACCATCTTTCTTCTTAACCAGCAACACAGGTGCTCCCCACGGGGAAACACTAGGTCTGATCATCTTCTTATCAAGCAAATCTTCAATTTGTTTCTTCAACCCAAATAATTCAGCTGGTGCCATCCTATAAGGAGCTATTGACACTGGCCCCGCACCTGGAACTAGGTCAATGGCAAACTCAACCTCTCTTTGTGGAGGCAAACCAGGTACTTCTCAAGGAAAGACTTCAGAAAAGTCTCTAACAACATCTATAGATTTCAAGTCAAGATCACCCTTGACTCCCAAGAAAGAAAGGACCACAAAACACGAGGCTCCTTCTTTTAAAGAAACTTGTACTTGCTTTGCAGAAAAAAATTCAAGATCTTCATGATCAGGGAATACGAGAATCTTTTGAGCACAGTTTATAAGAATACGATTGGAGGACAACCAATCCATTCCTAAGATTATGTCCAAATTAGTCAAAGGAAGGCAAATCAGGTTAACCTTGTAATTACATCCACTAACTACAACAGGACATCCAACACACACTAAGGAAGCTGCCACAGGAGTGGCTATAGGAGTAGAGACAAGCAGATCAAACGATAAATGACATGCAGACAACTTCAATCTTTTCACACAATCATATGAAATGAAAGAATGTGTAGCTCCAGAATCAAACAAAATTGATAAAGAGTTACCGGCTACTTCACACACACCTTGGACAAGATCATTAGATTTGGAGGCTTCCGCTCCACTCATAGCAAAAACCCTTCCAGCTACCTTAGGCTTCTCAACCTTTGGTGCACTTCTTACTGGTGCAGCTCTAACATTAGCTTGACAATCTCTTGCAATATGATCAGGCTTTTGGCATTTAAAACAAACCATCTCTTAATAATACAACGAGTGTTGTAATATGGACGACCACACCTAAAGCATCTAATGCCTTGAGCTCCTAACTGAGTTACAACTGGACTTCCCCGAGGCTGCTGTGGTCTAGAATAAGGTTTCTTCTGAAAACTCCCCTTACTACTACCAGAGGATCCATCACTATGAGTCCTGATTACTCTACTACCACCCTCCAGGCGTTCCACAGTCTTCGCCTTCTCTACTAATGCAGGAAACTCCCTAATAGCCATAGGGATAACTATTCGCTTATCTCTTGCTTCAAGCCTTCTTCAAATTTCCTGCACCTCCAGGCTTCACTAGTAGCTTGAGAATAAAAATGAGCTAAGTGTTCAAACTTAGTCACATACTCATGGACTATCATGTTGCCCTGCTCCAACTTCATAAATTCTGCTTCCTTATCATACCTAGCACTATCTGGAAAATATTTTCCCAGAAAGCACTCCTTGAAATTTCCCCAAGTGAGGGGTTCTCCATGTGCTTCCATCATCTGTCGAGTTTCATGCCACCAAAACTCTGCTTCATCAGCCAACATATATGTGGCATAAGTAACCTTCTTATCTTCAGGACATGCCATCGCCCTAAAGATCTTCTCCAAAGCTCTAATCCAGTGATAAGCTATATCTGGATCAGAGTCTACTTTAAATTGTAGTGGATCATTCTTCCTGAATTCAGTTAGTCCCTGAAATTCAGGTGGGATTGCTACTTGAGCTGCCTGGGCAGCAACTCGAGTGGCCTCCACCTATGCCAAGACTGCTTGATGCTGATGAGC
This sequence comes from Pueraria montana var. lobata, assembly GCA_026413185.1. Lineage (NCBI taxonomy): Eukaryota > Viridiplantae > Streptophyta > Magnoliopsida > Fabales > Fabaceae > Pueraria > Pueraria montana. The sequence continues at coordinate 39,224,123 of CM048656.1, forward strand.
CATAGTAGCACTATGTTGTTGCATTGCAGCTGCCATCATTTCTATAGCATGGGCCATTTGGGCAAATCCGATGGAGGAGGAGGAGGAGGTCTAGGGGGTCTCACCATCCTAACATATGACCAAACCAAGTTAGAAATTAACATTGGTTAAGGTCTTCTACTCATTAAATCAATCACACACAGCAAAAACATAACAGACTTATCCCCATAGGTTTGTTCCAAAACATACGACCAGCTCTGATACAACTATTGTAACGACCCATCTTCGTTACAGATTTGTTATACTATCATATTAAAAATTACCTATAAAATTTTTCTCATTTTCACTTAACATACACATATGTATCTACTTTCATACACATAATATATCATCATCACATCATAAAGGTATAATATACAGATTTACAAATTAAAATACACAGGTACATATAATATAAAAAATGGTCCCGTTATAGAGGACATTCACAATAATCTAAGTATTTATACATAAGTCCTAAGCTGGTCCCCAAAACTATGTACTTATATACAAAACATAATCAAAAGAACAGGGATATCGTCCAATTTTCAAGATCTGCATCGACTTCAATCATGAACAGCATGAGAGCCTGCACCATCACTGCTATCTCCTCCTGTGTCAACCACATGATCATTGCAGTAATACAATACAAACACAAATTGCAAGGGTAAGCTTACTTATAAAAAGAATAATAGGATATACTCAAAGTACAGTTAACATCATTCAACAATAAACATTCCGTTCACTTCATACATCACTCCATACATCAATTTCATTATGCAATGTTATGCTGACTCGACTCCATGGAGATTCCTACGCCTTTTGGGCGATCCCTCATAGGCCCCATCCCCTACCATTAGTCACGCCTCTGACCATTCAGGGAGTCCCTTGAGCTGATCCTATGGAGGAAGTGTAGTTTTATCGAATATAGACAAGTGTGGGTAATGGCTTACCTCTGTCAGGTTTGCAAGACCTTCCATCTAGAGGAGTTCGTCCACTTGTCTATTCTATTGGCCCGCCTGTAGCCACCACGAAAACCTCCGGCACTAGGTTGAGAGCCTATCCGGCACCCTCAACTTACATGCCTACCCACATGTAATGTTATGCAACAAGCCAAACAATTTCAATTGCCACACGTTCCCTCTATGTTATAATTCACCATTTTTCTCAAATAACACATAACACTGATGAACCCATCCAGCAGTTCAATCAGCTCAAGTAAGGTATTCTCACGCCATGAATCCTTACTTACAACACAACACCAACTTTATCAAAATGTGAATTATTAACATAGTTTTAGAACTAAAGTTGTGGCTTATCCATCATCATCATTCATAACAAAACTAGGTTTTGATCTCCAGCTAAACAAAAGACCCAGAATTTCTCTAACATTGTCATTGGACGCTAGATTTCACTGAACATAAGGTGTCACTGGACGCTGGGTTTCACTGGAAACTAGGTCACTGGACGCGGGGTCTCACTGTGCACTAGGTCACTGGATGCGGGGTCTCACTGTGCACTAGGTCACTGGACACAGGGTCTCACTGTACACTAGGTTGCTGGACGCGGGGTCTCACTGAATGTTGAGTTTCACTTGACGATGTTCTCCTACACACTAGTGTTCACTGGATGATGGTTTTACTACATACTAGTATTCACTGGACGATGGTTTTTCCTACACACTTACAATATCATTCCAAGGCAAAACAACAAATTATAACAACAAATTCAGTTCAAATCATCAAAAACATAAAGAGAGCAAAAGTCATCACATCATAATAATAAATCTTTAAAACATCCAAACAGAGACAGAATTCCAAACATAAACCACCACCAAATCATTTCAAATAATTTTGAAGCTTCCCTTACCTAAAGCTCTTGACTCAAACCGTGAAGAAAAAGCTATAGAGGAGAGCTTTGGGGTTCTCAAGTGATCTGCCCGCAAGTTTTGTTACAGATTCAACTAGGAGGAACCTAAATCAACATCAAAATAAGTTCCAAATCAAGATTTCTCTCATCTCTGAAAATCTAACCAAGACCCATTTCTCATGTTTCTTGGGAAGGAGATGAGAAAGATACTAAGACATCGAAATACAGAGGGACTGGACTTACCAACTTAAAATCGACTAAGAAAGCTCTAGGGAAGAAGAAATCAAACTTCAATATGATGTAGAAATTCAACTTCCATTCACGGGAAGAAGATATTCAGAGAAGAAGGAAGATAAGAACAAGAGACTTAGAGAGGAAGAAAGATAAGAACGAAGATAATAGAAGAAACAAGAAGCAAGACACGTTAATATGACACCTTTTTTATTATTATTATTATTATTATTATTATTATTATTATTATTATTATTATTATTATTATTATTACAACTTACGGAAAAGTCTCAAAAACCTCACAACACACACTCTACTTCCAATACCTCATGAAAATCTAATTATTAATTCTTTTATACATATCATAAATTTAAATTTAATTTCCTCTTGCATTACTAATCAAACACTTATCATTAGGAAAATCACAACGTTACAACACCGGTATAACTTGAACAACTATTACACCATTCAATAACTTTCAATTGGATGATGTTTTCTTAAAATCCACCGTTGGATTGAAAGTTCCTTTCACATAGATCACATATACAAATTTTCATATTAATCCAAAGTTATTTGCTACCTCATTCATGTAGATTAAAATCGACGTAATATAAAGTTTTCAAAATATACTAAAATATGAATCATTTGATTACCTTATTATTGTTGTTCAATTTTGACAAAATTTGACGCAGCCAATATTGGTAATATATATATATATATATATATATATATATATATATATATATATATATATATATATAATTCAACGGTTGGATCGATAAAAATCACATTATGTATCAAGTTATTGAATGATGTAATAGTTGTTCAAGATTTTTATCGATCCAACCGTTGAATTGTATCTACATATTACCAAGATTGTCTGTGTCAAATTTTGTCAAAATTGAACAACAATAAGAAGGTAATCAAATGATCCATATTTTAATATATTTTGAAAAGTTTATATTATGTTGATTTTAATCTATATGAATGAGATAACATATAATTTTGTATTAATATGAAATTTTGTATATATGATCTATGTGAAAGGAACTTTCAATCCAACGCTGAGTTTTAAGAAAATATCATTCAATTGAAAGTTATTGAATGGTGTAATAGTTGATCAAAGTTATACTGGTGTAATTTGATTTCTTCTCATATGATGCGTCCCCTATATATATATATATATAATAAGTTAAATATTTTATCATTTGTAATTAATATTTAAATTTTTTAATTAATATTATATTATATATTTATAATTTGCAAATCATCACTGAAATAAACTATTGCTAAAATAATCTTGACATTTAAAAAAAATTAAAATATATGATTTTAATATTTTTATTTATTTTTAGTACCACAAAATAATTTTCTGTAAATTAAATTAACTTTACTAATATTTTTATTTTTATAAATGTACGTTTTTGTTGGACGAGATAATTATTTTTAAACAAAATCAAAGTTTTTTTAAAATTTTAACCGAACAACTTTTATCTTAAAAGGTGTTTTTAAGTTGAATCAAAGTGAAAACTAACAAATAACTTCTATTTTATTTAAACTCTTATTTTTAACTTATAAAAGATAACTTTTAAGTAAAAAAAAAAAAACAAATATACCTAATTCTTTTACCTTATTAATAGACCTCTTATAAATATTTAGAGATTTTTAGTCTAATAGAGCCAGTAAAAATACGTGACACACAATTTGTCTCAAAGATTTGGACATTAACCATACTTAAATGGAACAGATCTATCAAAAAGTAGTTAAATGGAATGGCACTTGACTTTGCTTGGAGTCCATGGAAGCAATTCTTACAAAAAGAGTATAGACGACAGTTGTGGTAAAACTTAGAAGGATGATATTTATTGTCAGGTATATTTTATTTTAGAAAATGTTGTTTTAGGACTGTCATGGCTAGGGGTAGAAGGCTGAGTGAAACAAAACTTTGTTTAAAAAGAAATCTAATATATTTAAAAAATTTAAAATCAAACATAATAAGATATTTGATTAAAGAAAAATAGAAAAAAAAATTGAATGAAATTGATTTTACAGAATTCATTATGGTTAAAATTGATTTTGAAGTAATGTGATTTTTGTCTGGATAACAGATATTAAAAAAGTAATTTTTCAAAATAATGTTGTTTGGATACTTAGAATCAAAATTGATTTTGAGTATATAATTACCAAAATGGGTTTGATGTTTATATGTATACTTCTTTTCTATTATAAATAACTATGTGAATATTTATATTAACATATTAAAAATAAGGCTTAAATTCATTTTGGAGGATCAAAATTGCACAATCGTAAAATTATAAGGAGCGAAAGTGGATTTAAACCTAAAAATAAAAAGACATTTAATAATTTTTCACTTCACGTTAAATATTAAATTAAAAAAATATGTATAATATGTTAACTTTTGAAATAGAATCCATATTGCTTATAAGAATATTAAAATTGAATAAATATAGCAAGAATTTTAATTATATTTTTTAAATCAATAAATTATAAACATGCATGGGGTAATAATATGAGAGTAAATTAGACATAGTTCAACTAGAATTGATTTGGGTAGAAGTCTACTTGCTTCAACTCCATCATAATTTTTCCTATTAAAATTGATTCTACTAAGATAACCAAACATGCAAGATTTTGATCAAAATCAAATTTAATTCACCTCACCCTACTCTACCATGATTTTAAAGCCAATCCTAACACACTCAATCCACCTTGACCTTGGTTGTATTCTTGGCTAGACGGATACATGAAAACCAAAGAGAGAACTGGGAGTGCGCGTGGAGACAAACAAGAAACAAAATCAAAGCAAAGCGGTTTGGCTTGGTTATCTATTCGGAAGGAAGGAACAACAAGGCACTGCCACTGCCACTGCACAATAATACCAATACCAATACCAATAGCCTCTGCTCTGTTCTGTTCTGAGTCAATCTCCCTGGTTTGGTTCCTCCCACCGCTATGCCTAATTCAATCACACACAAGGACAAGGTAAGGTGCTTCACTTTCACCTTCATTTCTAACTCTTTCTTCATTCAATTCAATAAATTTTTGCCCTGGCCAAAGTATTTTAAATTAACATGGAAAAATGTGTGTAGGAAGTTAAGCGTACTAGTGGTGACATCAAAATCGACAACATGTTAATGTTAGAGGATTCGGTACCTTGCGTGGCTGTGCTACGCATCCCAGGAGTATTGCTGAAAGGGTAACTAACTAACTAACTCTTTTCTAATCTCAAAGTCCAAGCAATATTCCTTACGTGATATCTATTAGCAAGATGGCATTTAGGTACCAGGTTCTGTAGAACCTCCAAGGCAGTAGTCCCAATGTGATCTGCAATGTGAACTGGATTCGGGGAAAATTCAGAGAATACAAGCTTGTTGCGGTAGTACCAAATACACCATACAGCTACTTCAAATAAGGCATGAGTGTTCATTCCTTTAGTCGGTTTTAAGTACGTCTTTGTTCACAATATTTGACAAGTGGACCAAATCGTGCAAGTATCAATGAGTATTAAAAAGTCGTCCCCACATGCACTTGCGCAATATTAGGTGAATTTGACACTAATTGTTAACGAATGTTAAAGAATATGATGATTCAATTAAAGATTGACACTAATTAAAATAGAAGCAAATAAAACTAAAATTAAGAGTAAAAGTATTGAACCAAGTATTTTTAGGATTTTTATCGAACATGTGTAATGTGGTGAAACATGAAACAATTAAAAACCAATATGGGAAATGTTGTCGGGGTCGGATTTCATAAAACACCAATCCTCATGTAATCTCAAACACATAACAATGTACTCACATCAATATACTAAAATGCACATCCAATTCTCAATCCCTAATTCCTTAGGTAGACTGAGGTCAAATTTCCTCATTTTTTTTATCGGTGTCAAATTTCCTCATTAAATTCCTAATTCCTTAAGAGCTTTAATAAGAAAATTTGTATCAAGCATAAGAATTAAGAAGGCACACTCAATAAATCAAGATACTTTCCTAGATCTTAAATTTAATGAGTTCTCTATTTTAGATCTAGAATCAAAATGTGTTTTCCAATCACAATTCAACTCATGAAACATGTAAATGTGAAAGACATTAACCCAAATAGCCTTGCCTCATAGGTGCCAGCTCATAATGCAGTGTTTTTGTAATTATTATTTGTAAAATTATAAAATGAAAATAGAAAATATTTTCTCAAACCAAACAAGCCTACTTGCTGATTTCAGTTTTAGCTATATCACCAGAAGCTTTTTCATTTTATCAAGTATTTGAATTTTGTATCTAAACCACACCTGGATGCAGGGGCGGACCTGTGTGTTACCTGGCCCCCCCTTGATTTTTTGGAAAATTTTATAATTAATATAAATATTTTGATTATTAAGTGATTTATTTTATTAATTTTTAGTTATTAGATAAGATTTTATTCTGTTTTTAAGGCTTTGTTAAACATTCTACATGGCCTGTGGGCCTTTCTTTGTAGCTCCAGTCCATGAATGTTAAATAAATATCTTTAAAAAATATAGGATAAATTTTGAAAAACCATTTAACTTTAATTTTTTTAAAAATTTAAATTCTTTTATTAGTAGAAGTGTAGAACATATCTTAATAAATTCTCTTATAAGTAGAACACATCGTATTCAATTACGTAATCGATATAGACTTACCAGTATATTATAAGAGTTTAATGGTTATATATTAACAGTTTAAAACAATTTTATACTGTCATCCAATCACAAGTTTCCGTTTATATGACTTTCAATGTAATTATTATAAAAGTCAACAAACTTACTATACACAGTGATTTGTTATTAGATAACTTATGTAAAACTATTTTACATTGTCAATGTACATTTCTTTTTCTCATATTGTAATATTAGCAAGCATGTTTTGATAGTTTTATTTGTTTCTTATCTCATAAAATGAAGTTTTTAATTTATTTTCACGTATTAATTTGTATTGTATGCATAAAAAATGTAATTAATTTAAGTATTTGTTTATATAATTTAATTATTTTAATCTTTATTATTGACAATTTGTGTCATTATTGGCCCCTTTACATAAAAAAATTTGTGTCATTATTGGCCAACCATATCCTTCAACCTAGGTCCGTCCCTGCATGGATGATGTGCAGCTTGCAACAGAAGAGACTAAAAGCTTTCGTGACAGAAACATATTCATAGTTATGGTTCCAAATAAAGCCGCTCTACAGAAAGCTCAAGAACCATCAAAGAAAAAAAGACAAGTCAGCAGCAGCTGAAGTCTCCGCAGGTGCAATCATAACTGAAAACTTTCGTCAAGTTTCTAATCATAGGGTAGCTTACATTCTTTTCATCAAGGTTGGTTGGGATATGAGTATTGTACAGCGTACTTATAGTTCCTAAATGATAGTATCTCCAACAAATACAAGTTATCAGAGTGATCTAGCTAGCTTAACCAATCATTTATGGAAGTTCTTTATTATTATCATTATTATTATTGAATGGTTGAAGTTGACGGTAATATTAATACTTTTCAATTGGACTTAATTATTAATTTGGTACATAAATTTTTTAAAATGACTCAATTTGATCCTTAAAATGTTTTAATCAAGTTTTTTTCGTCAAATACCGACGGTTTTCACATACGAATAATGACGGTTTTCATTTATGAATAGTGACAAAAAGGACTTCATTGAAACATATTTAAAAATTAGAAGACCTGATTAGAGCGTTTGAAAATTTAAAGATCAAATTGAACCATTTTAAATAATTTAGTGACCAAATTTGTAATTAAGTCTTTCAATTACCATGCATGTCAAATTGGTGACTAGTACGTGACTTAATTAATCAAGAAAAGTACTGTCCCAACAATATACGCATTTGCTAGGAAAACATCAATTTCTGATCAATAAGAATGCTTGATATGGTTAGTGAGCAAGATTACCTGTTTTAGGGGGCTGCTTAATGCTTTATTATATATATGCTGGTCTCAAAGTCGGAGAGGCTACTCTATCGCAAGATGTAGAAGCAGCAACTTACGTACCTAACGATTTGAAGGTAGCTTAGCTTTGAAGTGCTTAACTTCCAAGAATGCTGACACGTTTTTTACTTGCACAGAACGTAGTCTCCTGAAAGCAACACGTTTTATGTACAATAGTATTTTTTTTTATTAAAAAACTTAACCATTTTCTTTTCTGTTTCTCTCTCGATTCTACGATTATGTAATTTGACAAGTGTTTAAGGATCGACCAGTCAAATTTATTGTTGAGGACTCATTTCTATTCTACTCCCCTCCGGACTGAAATATAAGCAAAAAAAACTTATTCACACCCTTTAAGAAAATTAGTTAGCATCATTTAATTTTGATAGTCTCAATAAAAAAATTAGTACGCTTTCTAAAGTACTCCTTGTATTTAATTGCATAGGACAAAAAAAGAAAAGGTTATTGGAAACAAAACTCTAATTAAATGAAGGGTATTTTGGAGATGATATTATTAAATAGGAGAAAGTTAGTTAAAACTTGTTTATATTTTAGTCCAATGCAATTTTTGTTGTTTATATTTCAATCCGAGGGAAGTAGTTGTGATGGTTTCGTATAAAATTCGTTCCTAACTTTCCATTATAATGTCCTCATCTTTAGAGATGTTTCTAATTAAAAGAACAAAAGTTAAATAGATAACTTTGAAGTATCATTATGCCTAAAAATAACATGTAGCTATTAAAAAAATGAGATGTGCACGTAATTTCGTGTAGAAAATGCCGTATTTGTGCAAAACTTGCGTACTAGTATTACTTTTTCTTATCAGTACAGGGAGAGTTCTATTCATTTACATGTACTTCCTCCGGATTAAAATATAAGGAAAAAAAAAAAAAAAACTAATTCACATCATTTAAGAAAATTAGTTAACATTATTTAATTTTGATAGTCTCAATAAAAAAATTAACACACTTTCTAAAGTACCCTTTGCATTTAATTGCATAGGACAAAAAAAGATAAGGTTATTGGAAACAAAAATCTAATTAAATGAAGGATATTTTGGAGATGATATCATTAAATAGAAGAGAGTTAGTTAAAATTTGTTTATATTTTAGTCCAACACACATGTAATTTTTGTTGCTTATATTTATTATGTACTCATTTTATGTATAGTTTAAAATTTATGAATCGAAGGACACAGTAAGTGGCCAATCTAACAAGGGCCCAAACATCCTCCATAGTTCTTGTTCTTAAATAAGCAACTCACATTTAAAGAGATGTTTTGTACTTAATTACCAATTGGTAAGGTATTAATATAAAGAAAAATATAAATTATCTATTATCACTCCAATGTGCCTGTTTTTTTTTTTTTTTTTGACAGTACTCCAGTGTGCCTGTTATCATATTATTTAGTTAAACTTTGATTTTTCTAAGCAATTTGATTAACAAAGATTGACTTATTAGACAAAAAAATATTTGAACAGGAGTGGCAAGACACGAGAGAGACTGAGAGTGACAAAAGGTACTCCTAAGCAGAAATATATTAAACTGTTTTAAGAATTTGTTTTGGGATTTGAATAAATCTAGCGTGAATTGTAAAAAAAAAAAAATCTAGCGTGAATTTAAAAGTTATTTTTAATTAAGATCATAACTTATTCACCTGTATATATATACACCTGAATTTCACGTGTATACTTATTCATGTATTATTATATCATTAAAAGAGTTTATCATAACTATAAGTCTATAACTATCCAAGGGTCAAATCTATTTCATAAGATACATTTTGCTCCCTTGAAATATGGCCGTTTCCTAACTATATAAAGGATCAATAAAAGTGTAGTAAAAAAAAAAAAGGATCACTTAAAGTTTTAAATGAATTTTTTTTTGTTATATAATTAAACAGTAAACAAAGGTATGCGCACGACGCGTGATATTTCACTACAACACTTTTTGTTTTTTAAAACCTTCTTAATATTTTAAACACTTGTATCTGTAATTTTTTTTATATTGGTTATTTGAAAGTTAAAAGAAGGAGAAATTAAACTCTCATGATTGACGAAAAATAACAGGAAATGATTTCGTATGTCTTTTTATTTTTATTTTTATCATACCAATCAGTATTACTCTATTTTAGTATTCACAATATATTAAAATTACTTTTTTTTAGTTCTAATATTTACGGAGTAATCTAAAATTAAGAAAAAAAATGTTATTAGTTATTTAGAAAATAAACTATTTTATATTTTAATGATATATAAGCATTAATAATTATTTTAAATCACCATCATTATCATTATTTATTTATTTATTTATTTAGTTTTTTTTTTTTTATTATTATTATTATTATTATTATTATTATTATTATTATTATTATTATTGCGCGTAGAGTATTATCATTATAAAGAATGGCAGGTAAGAAATACGTTAAATTACAACATGCCCCCTCGGATACGGCGTTAAGGTGTTTTATTGATGGGTGACGTAAGTATGCTTCTGATACAAAAACATATATAAGCCTGAACATGTTCAGGTAATATACAAATGCCTCATTAAGTGTGGATGAGCATTAACATTCCAAGTTAAATGGGAATTCAATTGCAGTTTGCTTAAAAGATAATCAAAATTGTAAATATTTAAAAAAGTTTTTGCCAATGTCGTCTAAATCAGACAGCTGTATATTGGAGTTGGATTTAAAATTGGGTTTAGTAAGTAGTACCCACTCGACATTTGAAAAATTAATTTCAATGTGATCATTTCTAATGATAATTTGATATTTTTAATGTGTTATACCTACTTATTAATTTTAGTTCACTCTTAACGTATAACTTAAGCGATGAGCGAGTTTAATTTGGACTATTAAGGAATCTTAATGTAATGTCCATTGTGATACAAGAATGGATTTTGAATTTTCACATGCATATATTATGTGAAAAATTCGTATCTAGTTCTATCTTCACAGAAATTAAATAGGTTAAATATATTAAAGTTTATGTACAATTAAAATGATCGAAATAGATACAAAAATTTTATATAAAATAATTGAATAATTGATTGAATTTAATGAGAGGATATATATACACATTCCCATCTATACATATCATATCGTATGTGTATACATCCACTGTGACTTTTTCTTTTTTGTTGTACATTGTGACTACTAAGGATAGTATGGTAAGAAAATTATGAATTTCATTCGTCCCATGTTAAGAAAAAGTGTTTGACCATAGAAGTATATTAATGATTAACAATCTTTAGAAAACATGTTTTATGACTATGTGCGGTGCTTTTTTTTTTTTTTTTTTCATTTCCATATTCCCTAGTTGACCTCCACCTTAAGTTATTTTCGTTTGATCAATATTATTTTGCTTAAATCCTTTTAAATAACTTGTTCTGCAACTAACCAAACATCAAAGCAGAAAAAACTCAATTTGATTGATACTAATAAACCATCCTTTCACATCAGTCAAGCTTTCAACATTAGGCTGATTTGGCACATTATCACATCTTACCCACTAGTAATTAAGCTTGTACTATGATTTATGACCAACCGAAAAATTAACAGAGTGCAAAAATCAACTTAAAAATGAGATTAAAGGGTGAAAATAACATGAAGAGGCCAAATTTAATTAAGCTTGTACTGTGATTTACGACCAACCCCAAATATTAACTTGCAAAAATCAACTTAAAAATGAGATCAAAGGGTGAAAATAATGAGAAATTATTAAGTGATCCTAGATCATTATCTGATCTATAATCTCAATTAATATTTATATGACACATAATTAAGTATCATTAATTCTTTTCTTATAAATTAAAAAACTTAAATATGTGTTACGGAAAGATTGATCGAGATCATAGACAGGTGGGATTCAGGATTACTTAGTAATTTTTCAAAAATAACATGGAGAGGCCATGTTTGGAGCCTTGTAATTTGTTGGAAGCTTGAAAAGGAAAGGAAGCGAACGATACACACCAACGTAGCCTGTTGGAGAAGGCTTCAAAGCCATGGTGGTTGAAAAATAGACGAAGCTTAGCTTTAAGGCAATGGGGACCCTGCAACCAACAACAGTCACCCTTATGTGGACACATTAGGTGAGGGACACCAAGCCTTTCAACAGCACCAATCTTCATTCATAAAACACATACCTTTGATCACAACCCTCACCTTCACACCACACCCTTTGTGTTGTGTTGTGTTGTGCTGTGTGTTGCATCATTCTCATTGTCCCATTCACTAAGTCACCACCAAGACATGGAAGCCAGCGCTGGACTGGTCGCTGGGTCACATAACCGCAACGAGCTAGTTGTCATTCATGGCCATGAAGAGGTAACGTAGTAGTAATAGTAGTAGTAGTAGTAGTAGCAGTAGTAGCAACAATGAAAGAAAACTACCACAACAAGTGCTGTCAAAGGCCCTTTTCTTTTTTGTTGTGTGTGTTTGTTTTCATGGAACTGTTGGATTAATAGTTCTATTATTATGTTATGTGGGTTTGGTGCAGCACAAACCTTTGAAGAACTTGGATGGCCAAGTGTGTGAGATTTGTGGTGATGGCGTGGGACTCACGGTGGATGGAGACTTGTTTGTGGCTTGCAATGAGTGTGGTTTTCCAGTGTGCAGGCCCTGCTATGAGTATGAAAGGAGAGAAGGGGGTCAGCTTTGCCCACAGTGCAAAACCAGATACAAGCGTCTCAAAGGTATGCAAGCATGGCCATATCTTTTTCAACCCAATATTTTACATATTTAAGTACTCCTCTAATGTGAACAACTCATTTTTTTTAAAAAGTAAAATAAGTAATTTTAATCATTGATAAGAAAATCAACAGTTGATACTATATCACTTTTTTGTTATACCACCTTTTACATCCTTTTTGTGAAAGATCTTCCTTTGCTCTTCTCTCTTTTCACATCACTCAACATTTATCACATCACATATGACCAGGGAGTAAAGGGGGAGTGAAACAAAGATGCAAAATGAACATTTTTCATTTTTTTAGCATGCATAATCCCAACTAAATTTTTAGTTGATGTAGAACGTTCAAACATTTAAAAGCTTTATTTTTTGCTACAGTTAGATGTAGTTGTGCTAATGGTAGAACTCAAAATTTTCCAATTATTTTGAATTGGTTGAACTTGAACTCAAATGGTTAAAACAAGGAGGGAATCTGATACAATCTTGATCTGTTTGTTCATTATGTTGTGATTGTGCTAATTAAGGGAGCCCGCGGGTTGAGGGAGATGATGATGAGGAGGATCTGGATGATATTGAGCATGAATTCAATATTGATGATCAAAAGAACAAGCATGGCCAGGTTGCAGAAGCCATGCTTCATGGGAAGATGAGCTATGGAAGAGGTCTTGAAGATGATGAGAATTCCCAGTTCCCAACACCTGTCATTGCAGGTGGTCGTTCTAGGCCTGTAAGATTTTGCACAATTTTCTCTCCACCTTGTATATACTCTATAGACTACTAACTTGTTCTCATGTTAAATACAAGTAAAAACTCTTCATGCATGCATGCAGGTAAGTGGGGAGTTCCCAATATCATCTAATGGTTATGGGGATCAGATGTTATCTTCTTCACTGCATAAAAGAGTGCATCCATATCCAGTGTCTGAACCAGGTAAGAAGTGGTGGTCTATTTTGCCAACCCTCTTTCATTAGTGGAAACCTTAGCACACATAAACATATACATCCTTGAAATGTTTTTTTAGTGTACTTCAATGTGTGGCATGCTATGATGACTAATGCAGGAAGTGCAAGATGGGATGAAAAGAAAGAAGATGGATGGAAAGATAGAATGGAAGACTGGAAATTGCAGCAAGGCAATTTGGGGCCTGAACCTGATGAAGATCCAGATGCAGCCATGTATGCTTCCAACACTGCATTTTAGGAGACTTTGTTTATGCAGTTATTGATAAATTAACTTTGATGATAGAAATAAAAGCATTGATGGCCACTCCTTCACTTATTGCAGGTTAGATGAAGCAAGACAACCACTGTCAAGGAAAGTACCAATAGCATCTAGCAAAATCAATCCATATAGGATGGTGATTGTGGCGCGTCTTGTCATTCTTGCTTTCTTCCTCAGATACAGACTTATGAACCCTGTACATGATGCACTGGGGCTATGGCTAACCTCTATCATATGTGAAATCTGGTTTGCTTTTTCATGGATTCTGGATCAGTTTCCCAAATGGTTTCCCATTGATAGAGAGACCTACCTTGACCGTCTTTCCATCAGGTAAAGGTTGCACAATTCAATCATGCAAAAGCATAACTCCGTCTTGAAGGGTTATTTTAGAGTTTAGAGACAAGACATAGGGCAAAGTCATTCTTTATTCTAATTGTTTCCATAAAACAAGTCCATAAACTTACAACTTAAGAAGTAGAAAATTGAGTTTTTTCAAGTCATGTGATTTGGTGAGTAAAATTTATATAAGGGGTTTTATAGGGAGGGTTATCTTGTTGATAATGTTGAGATGTCAAAGATTATTAGGCTTATATGGCTGACCAAAATGTTGTTTTTCAGGTATGAGCGTGAAGGTGAACCAAACATGCTTGCTCCTGTAGATGTCTTTGTTAGTACTGTGGATCCCATGAAGGAACCTCCTCTGGTTACAGCAAACACTGTTCTTTCAATCTTGGCCATGGATTACCCGGTTGATAAGATATCATGCTACATTTCTGATGATGGAGCCTCAATGTGTACATTTGAGTCCCTATCAGAAACTGCAGAGTTTGCTAGGAAGTGGGTACCGTTTTGTAAGAAATTTTCTATAGAGCCTCGGGCACCTGAGATGTACTTCAGTGAGAAGATTGACTACCTAAAGGACAAAGTGCAACCCACCTTTGTTAAGGAGCGTCGAGCCATGAAGGTTTGTATTATTATGTATACCAGAATATTTAAAAATCTGAGTAAACAATCAAAGAGTTTAATTTTGATATGCTATCATAATTAAGATTTTTGTACTATCAACCAATTAAGAATCATGATATAACTTTTAAACATTAGCATATGAATATGATGGAAATTGCATTAATGGTCGTCACACAGGCATTTCTTTGGTCAAACTAGTCCTCACATCATGAATTTTGGAACTAATTTGACGACTGAAAGCATATTTAGGGACCACAAAAGTAATTTCCATCATTTAATGACTAATATGGTGAAGGTTGTAATTTTAGGTACTAATTTGAATCTTAAAAAAAAGAACTTTTGATATCAGTTAAGAAAGATTGATTTACTGAGAATTTGGTGCATGACAGAGAGAATATGAAGAGTTTAAGGTTAGGATCAATGCACTTGTTGCAAAGGCCCAGAAAGTTCCTCAGGGAGGATGGATCATGCAGGATGGGACACCATGGCCAGGGAACAACACCAAGGACCATCCTGGTATGATTCAAGTGTTTCTTGGTAGCAGTGGAGGTCTTGATACTGAAGGAAACCAGCTCCCTCGCCTTGTTTATGTTTCCAGAGAGAAAAGGCCTGGTTTTCAACACCACAAGAAAGCTGGTGCCATGAATGCTCTGGTAGAGTTTCTGAGCACCTTTTGTTACTTGCATCATCATGTTCATTCACCATTATGAGTAACAGTTGTTTGATGACCCTACTAATAAGTTTTTGTAATTTATAGGTTCGAGTTTCTGCTGTTCTCACAAATGCTCCTTTCATGCTGAACTTGGATTGTGATCACTATGTCAATAACAGCAAGGCTGCCCGAGAGGCCATGTGCTTCTTGATGGACCCCCAAACTGGGAGGAAGGTCTGCTATGTCCAGTTTCCTCAAAGATTTGATGGTATTGATACACATGATCGTTATGCCAACAGGAACACAGTTTTCTTTGATGTAAGAAACTCACCACAAACAGGATTTTTTCCTTGCAATGGATTTTCTTTTAACACTGTGGGGGAGAATATTTGATCATTTTTTCTTTCCTTTTGTCTTTCTGCAGATTAACATGAAGGGTCTAGATGGTATTCAAGGTCCTGCATATGTGGGTACTGGATGTGTTTTCAGGAGGCAGGCTTTGTATGGCTATAATCCTCCCAAGGGTCCCAAGCGTCCAAAAATGGTAAGCTGTGACTGCTGCCCGTGTTTTGGAAGCCGCAAGAAGTATAAGGAGAAGAGTGATGCAAATGGAGAGGCTGCAAGCCTAAAAGGTTCTAGTTTTGATTTAAATCACTAGTCTTTCTTGTCACTAACTTGTGTCTTAATTGATTTCTTTCATTTTACCTGCTCTAACCTTGTGTGACTTGCCTAAATAGGGATGGATGATGACAAAGAGGTGCTGATGTCCCAAATGAATTTTGAGAAGAAATTTGGACAGTCCTCTATTTTTGTGACTTCTACCTTGATGGAAGAGGGTGGTGTGCCTCCTTCTTCAAGTCCAGCTGCCCTGCTTAAAGAAGCCATTCATGTGATCAGCTGTGGATATGAAGATAAAACTGAATGGGGACTTGAGGTACACTAAACAGGCATTTTATGACTCCTTGATGTCTTGATGTGTTCTAATTATGATTATGACAATTAGCACATCCAATTCATGCTTTTGCTTTTCAAATTTGCAGCTTGGTTGGATATATGGATCTATCACAGAAGATATTCTAACAGGTTTTAAGATGCATTGCCGCGGGTGGAGGTCCATTTACTGTATGCCAAAGAGAGCTGCATTCAAGGGTACTGCTCCTATCAACTTGTCTGATCGTCTCAACCAGGTTCTTCGTTGGGCTCTTGGTTCCATTGAGATTTTCTTCAGTCACCATTGCCCTCTATGGTATGGCTTAAAGGAAAAGAAGCTAAAGTGGCTTGAGAGGTTTGCTTATGCAAACACAACTGTCTATCCATTCACCTCCATTCCTCTAGTTGCCTACTGTATTCTTCCTGCAATTTGCTTACTCACTGACAAATTCATCATGCCACCGGTAACAATTTTGTTCTTTCCCTTCCTGTTATCAACTGAATTACACATGACATGCTTATAAAATTTTATTCCAATTTTCCATAATAGCCTTCAAAACCACTAGGCATGATGTATGTGAATGCTAATAATCTTTATTATGTAGTAGGACTTACTTTTTAATCCATTAATTCATTATAGCTAGAAAAGCTAGGTCCTTCAATCCTATTGCAATGAGCTTATAGAGTGTGTACCAAGACTCTTTACTCATAATGCTACTTTTTTTTTTCTTTGTTGCTGATGATCCAGATTAGCACCTTTGCTGGTTTGTACTTTGTTGCTCTCTTCTCTTCAATCATTGCAACTGGTATTCTAGAGTTGAAATGGAGTGGAGTGAGCATTGAGGAATGGTGGAGAAATGAGCAGTTTTGGGTCATTGGTGGTGTATCAGCTCACCTCTTTGCTGTGATACAAGGTTTGCTAAAGGTTCTGGCTGGAATTGACACCAACTTCACTGTTACATCCAAGGCAACAGATGATGAAGAGTTTGGAGAATTATACGCCTTTAAGTGGACCACTCTCCTAATTCCTCCAACCACTATCTTGATCATTAACATTGTTGGTGTTGTTGCTGGAATCTCAGATGCAATAAACAATGGGTACCAATCATGGGGACCACTGTTTGGAAAGCTCTTCTTCTCTTTCTGGGTGATTGTACATCTGTATCCATTCCTTAAAGGTTTGATGGGTCGGCAAAACCGCACTCCCACCATTGTTGTGATTTGGTCAGTGCTATTGGCCTCTATTTTCTCCTTGCTATGGGTAAGAATTGATCCATTTGTTCTCAAGACTAAGGGACCTGATACCAAGCTATGTGGAATCAACTGCTAAAAGACTGGTTTCCCTATAGTATATTATTCTTTGATGAACATCTTTAGAAGATGTATGTACGGTACATTCTTGGTTTCACAAACCAACAAAGTGGCAATGCACAAGGATGAATAAGGAACGAGTGAAAATTTTGTGTAGCATGAATGAGTGTTATCATTTTTGTAAATGTTCTCAACGACATCTTGGTTACCATATGTTTTGGCTGAAACTGCCCAAGGATTCTGAAGTAAATCAAAATTGCAGTTTTATCTGTTCACTGTTTGCAAGATTGGTAAGTTAATGTTACTTCACTGGAATCATGTTCAAGATGTCAAATTCAAAAGCATAATTGTAAACGAGAAAGAAAGATTAAAAGAAGAAAGCAAAAGTATTTAGACTAAAGCATTGTCATTAATGGCTGCAATTTCAGGAACAGAACAAGTGAAGAATTACATAAGATGGCTTTTTTACTTTTTGATTAAAATTTCCAACTGCAAACAATGTTCTGAAATAGGCAGCATATTCTAAACTGAAATGCTCGACCAAAAGTGTGAAGCATTGATGTTCCGGGTTAAATTCGGACTAAGCATAAAAGGTCATCCTAAGTTGGTAATACATATCAAACCGGCCTAAGGCATGAAATCATGGCAATAAATTAGGTTGCCACTATAAGTCGGCTTAGAGTAAGGGATTCCTAACGCACGCGAATAAGAGTCTGACACATGGCAAAGGGGCCTACTTACAATTATAAATAGGAGAGCACTAACTGAATGTAACTAATTATGCTCAGGGGCGGACCCAGGATTCAAAGACTGGGGGCAACCATAAAACTTGAAATTCATCTAATAAATATACTAATATCAAAATTCATACAAAAGACTATAGTTATATATTTTTCATACCGATCTAAGAACATACAATAAAATACATATTTACATAAAATATAAATTAAACAGTTTTTTAAAGACTCAAAATTAAAAATGACAAGCACCAATTTCATATGCCACCAAGAACTCTAACGGATTTATAATAAAAATTGGTATCCACATCAAACATATTTTTTATGAAAATTTTTATTAATTATATGTTACTCGCTAAATTATATTTTACGACAATAGTAGTTAACAACATCAAAGAATAATTTGCTTTCAAATAGTTGGAATATAAAAGAAGAAAAATGTTGTGTCATGACAAAGGCTTCAACTTTGAAAGTAAATTATGACATACCTTTTATGAAACTTGATATTTAATTTGCTTTCGTAAGATTTGCATAACATGTGTGTTTGAACTCTTGTACTTGAGACTTGAAAGCATGTTAGAATCTCCCAAACAATGACAAGAAGAACAAAGACGATACGAGAAAAACAAAGAAAAGATAGGAAGGTATTTTTTTTTTTATGTGTAAAAGATAGGAAGAATGATGATAGGAAGATAGAATATTTGTTGATGTGTTTCAAAATCTAGGTTATCAATCTTTTATATAGTTTATAAGTTTGACCCATTGATAAATAACCTTTAATTATCAAATCAATATAAAAGGAATGCTAATATATTCATTTGATTACAAACTATAATTATTTATAACTTTTAAAATAATAATAACATATTAACTATTAGAAAGAAAAATATATGACAATCAAATATTTTATCGCGAGAAAAAATTTATCTCTACAATAAATACTACAAAAGAATAGAATAATTTTTTTAAAAAAAGACAAGATAAATAATATTTAAATGATATTATTTACATAATTAAACCCTTAACAAAAATAATTACCTAAAATAAATATATTATATATTAAAAAAACTAAATTGAAAAAAGTCAGGGGACCAAGGCAACCACACACATAGGTCCGCCCCTGACTATGCTCATTTTGACACACTTTCGAATCAATACAAAGGGACTCTTTTATCTGATTCTCTCTACTTTCCTTTTTCACTCTTATCTAAATCTTGAACCTCTCATACCTTGTGGCGAACATCATAACAATGGCACAATATGTGGGAATTGAGTGATTCTCTGAAGAAAAGGATCTCTCTGTTAGATCTTTGTTATGGTGAGCACAAGGAATCAAAGGATTTCAACCGTTGCAGTACATTCTTCTCTTGCAATGGAAACGATGATCTCGCCAAGGATTTAAGAAGAACCTGAATCTTCCACTGTTCCGATAAAGAAACTTGTACACATGATCCAGCAACAGAAAGAAGCTCTAGAAAAACAACAAACACTTATCACAGATTTACGCGTGGAAAGAGAAGAAGAAAGAGTTCGTAATGAACATGCAAACGAAGATGAAAATGCAGAAAACTCTATTGAAAGAGAAGCAACAAGAAAGTGAATTACGGAAAACCAAATCGTATGTGCCAGGACGCTCTAACCAAAGAGCTTCTCCTAAGACGATTGTTGCTATTGCGGATGATGAGGTTGAATTGGATGAAATTATTCCATTCAACATGCCGTTTTCAAAAAGACTCGTAGATTTGCAAGTACCGAAGCAACTGCGACAACTTCCACCAATGGATTTCTACGATGGATCTTCATATCCGAATGATAATTCTCTGCGTTTGAATCGACATTATCATATAAAGGAGCCTCGGCTTCTATCATGTGCAGAGCTTTTCCATTGTCAATCAAACTTGATATATAATGAAATTTTTATCAATCAAACCGTTGAATTATATTTACATATTACCAAGATTATTTGTATCAAATTTTGTCAAAATTGAACAATAATAAGAAGGTAATCAAATGATCCATATATATATATATATATAGAGAGAGATGAGGGATCAAATTATACCAGTGTAATTCTAAAAGAGTTACACCATTTTAATAATTTGATATATAATGAAATTTTTATTGATCCAACCGTTGAATTATATCTACATATTACCAAGATTGTTTGTGTCAAATTTTGTCAAAATTGAACAAGAATAAAAAGATTATCAAATGATCCATATTTTAGTATATTTTGAAAAGTTTATATTACGTCGATTTTAATCTATATGAATGAGGTAGCAAATAATTTTGGATTAATTTGAAATTTTGTATACATGATCTATGTGAAAGGAAATTTCAATCCAACGGTGGATTTTAAGAAAACATCATCCAGTTGAAAGTTATTGAATGATGTAATAGTTGTTTAAGTTAAACCGATGTAATTTGATCACTCCTCATATAATATATATATATATATATATATATATATATATATATATATATATATATATATGAGGAGGGATCCACATACTCAAATAGTAAGT
The DNA here is from genome assembly GCA_026413185.1 of Pueraria montana var. lobata. Lineage (NCBI taxonomy): Eukaryota > Viridiplantae > Streptophyta > Magnoliopsida > Fabales > Fabaceae > Pueraria > Pueraria montana. The sequence continues at coordinate 39,245,246 of CM048656.1, forward strand.
ATAAGAAGCTTTCTCTTCATTTTTTTGAAATCTAATAGTTGTAATAAGTAATTAATCTTAACCATTAGAGTTCAAGAAAATGAATGGTGAGGATAAAGAGTAAGTCTCTTATAGTTACTTGGAGTAAGTAGATTCCTCCTATATATATATAGTACGAGAACACTTTTTTGTGTGGGAACATGGGAACAACTAATAACAACCATCAGATCAAGATTAAAAATAATAAACGGTTGAAATTAAAATATTTAAAATTCAAATTATGATCTAATATATAATCTAATAAAAAATAAATCTATAAAAGATCTTAATTATCACTTCCTAAAATATAATTTGAATTTTAAATATTTTAATCTCAACCATTTATTATTTTTAATCTTGGTCTGATGGTTGTTATTAGTTATTTTCTATATATATATATATATATATATATATATATATATATATTCATAATTATTTTATATATTTTTTAAGTATATATATTCGTTAACATGTAGTTATATAAAAATAAAAAAATCATAAATATATAAAAAAAAATCATATATATATGAGATAAGATCAAATGACACCAAGGTGTCAAATTAATGTTTGACCAAATCTCATTCATTTATTCTAATCTAATCTAAAGATTATGGTTAATTCATTAAAAATGTCATGTGACATCTTCTCCGGCCCTCTCACCAATTTTTTTTAGTGTTTTTTTTTTTTTTTTTTTTTTGTGATACCCCTCTCACCAATTTGTTATGCACATCTACCCGTCAAACTTATTGGATCCGCCACTCTGCACCACCAAGGGTTGCCGCTCCACATCGCCGTGGATCGTCCCATACAAAATCAATGGTGTGCACTGGGATCTCGGTGAGTTACTCATATCATATGTACCGTGTCTCCGTCGTAATTCCCAAATCAAAGCATTTGGGTTCAGGCTCCCAATTCGCCCTTGCACTTTTTCTAATTTTCTTATCGAATGATTTTTAGTATCCAATAACATTCTATGAAGATGACCTCCACACAATTGTTCAGATGGGATTTGGCCAAATTGTAAATAGAAAAAACCAATCAGCAGGCTCAACAAATTGATCTGTGTTAATGTTTTTGTCCAATGCAGAATTTTGATAAATTTTTTTTTTCACTTAGACAGAATTTTGTCCAATATATATATAATATTCACTTCAACAAATGTTATCCATTAATCAAAGCTTCAATTTTATAATAATAGCCGTTGATCATTTTTTTTAACATCTGTATTTAACGAAGAATTAAATTACTCACGTTAATACTATCTAATATTCAATTTTGATAATTAAAATTTAAAAATTAATAAGGCTCCCACCCCTATCTTCCTCGCTGGCAGCGACGCATCGCCCAACTCCTTCCCCGCCGAAGGGCAACACCTGAACACAACCACCATACTTCTTATGATACAACTCAATCTTCCCATCACTCACAACCACCACACAGGAATCAATCTCCCCCACCGAATCCAACTAGTGGGGATCAACGATAACACCCACATTGTCCACCAACAACAGCACCTTCCACTCCTTGTGCAATAGAAGCTTCCCGAACTCTTCAATTACCGAAATAGACTCAACGGCGGCGTCGCTCACCGAAACGCTTCTTAGGAAGGACAGCTTTCGCAAAATGGCGCCGCCGTTTGGGAATCCGCGAAGAGGGAAAAGAGGATTCCCGAGTGAGTGCCGACGTAGAGGTGAAGGTGTCGTTTCGCCTGGGCGATTGCGAGCGATCAATCGAATGGAGGTGGCACGTGAGTGGGCGGTGAGGTCGACCTGCGCGTGCGGCTCCATCACCACACGCCTCATGCTGCTACCTTCAACCTTTGCCGTTTTCTGATGCCTCGCCTCAACGCGTGCGTGCGATTAAACGCACTCACCACGCGCCTCAACGCATGCTGCACTTGCACCTCCCTGCATTTGCACTCTGCTCCACTCAACTTTTGGGAGAAGGAAAAAGTTGGGAGAAGAGTGCACAACGCAAAAACTAGGAACAATTTTCTTGTTTTTATGTTTTTCGTAAGTCTAGTCTAGGTTTGATTTAATTTATTTAAAAAATAATTATTTCATATAACTAAATTTTGTAATTAAAAATATTTTAAATATATAAATTATATTATAATTAAAATTATTAATAAATAAATATTTTAATCATATAAATTATATTTTTTATTTATGATAAATAATTTATATTACGATATAAGATTATTTTTAATTTGAAAGGTACCCGTGCATTCGCACAGATCATTCTATTTTTACGCATGTTTGAAATAAATCTATTTATTAAATTAAATATTTTTATTGAAACAAACATAATTAATAGTAATTAAATTATTCAAAATGATAGAAAAAATTAGAAAATCTATTCAAGTAGAAAATATATATTTGATTACAATGTCATATATATATTTTTTATTTTATTTATAAAATTTATAAAATTGTATGAGAAATTTATTATATATAAAATTTTAAAAAGGATTTAAATTTTGTTAAATTTAATTATTTTTGTAATTTTAAAATATGAAATGATAAACTAATTCAATTATTTTACAACTATATTTGCAGATAAAAAATTGTTAATTTTATAATGTTATAATTCATAAACAATATTTTGAATAATTTAAAATATAAAAATTAATTAAATTAGATGCAAACTATTAAAATTAATATTACTTAAAATAAATTATTATTTTAATTTCTAATAGACAATATATATTTCATTAGCACTTATGTGATGTATTATTATAGGTGTTTAATATTATCTTCATCTCGTGAGAAGAAAATGTACTAAGTTACTAACTATTAACTATTAGGTTATCTAATGCGGGTATTTTTTTTCTCCTACAATATTAACTAATTATAGCAAAGTATATTTGTTGTAACAAATACTTAAAAGATTAATATTTAATTTCTAAATTAATGGAATATTGTTTATATAATTCACCTTAGATATTTAGCTTATTTATTTCTATGTTTGAAAAGTTACAACATAAATTTAGATTGACGTCTACTTAGCAATTATGACAATTAACACAAACATAAAAACACTTCTTAGTATAGATATAAAATAGTAATATAATAAAAATATAAATAATATAATAATATAAATATATAAAAAGTATAGATAATAGTAAGGATCAAATTTTCTTATATAGATAATAGAAAAGAAAAAAAGAAACAGAAAAAGAAAATAAAATAAAAAACACAAAAAGGTAAAAAAAAAAAAAAATTGGAAAGAAAGAGAAGTTTTGGAGGGAAAAAATTAAGGAGAGAGTGACACCTGTCCCACTAGGAGTTCTGTTTTTCATTATATAAATAGATTATTGTCTAAACTTAAGTAAAAAAAAATGTTTTTTTAAATAAAATCCGAATTATCTTGGTAAGAAAAAAAAAGTTTTTAAAATTTTAAATATTATTTGAGTTGTATTTAATTTAAAGAGCAAATTATATTCACACTCCTAAGCTTATTTTGAATTACACATAACAATACTATTTTTTCTATTCCTAAACTAAGTCCCTTATATATTACACTAAGCCCTTTTAATGTTTGAAAATATTACACTGACACCTCTTATATATTATATTGAAACCCCTTATAAAGGAGGTTGTTGTAGACGCAGATTAGCGTGGGGGACTGAAAGAAGTCCTATATCTCTTCTTTTAGTTGTAAGAGATATAGGACTTCTTTCAGTCCCCCATGCTAGCCCTATATAGGACTTCTTTCAGTCCCCCACGCTAGCTTGCGTCGATTGTTGTAAACATTAAACTCACATAAGTGATCTCTATGTCTAAAAAAATTAGTCTCCAACCATCAGTTAGATGATATATTTGGTGCAAAAAATAGATGTGCCTAAAAATTGGAAACCAAAAGATAGAAAACAACATTAAAACACTTCAAACCCGAACAAGCAGAAAAACTCCCATAAAAGCATAACAACACACCGCACTATTGTTAATAATTTTCCTAGCACCATTAGCAACATAATACATAATTATCCATGCTCCTCATTTATTTCTCACAGGTTAATAAAATAAACTAATGACTAGAGCATTTGTAGCAGTAACAATGAAAAATCCCTAGTGTGCATTTTCCACAATCAAAACCTTCATTGTGGCACCTTTAATTACAAAGAGCAAGTGCGTATTTGCCTAAGAATGTAGATGCATGATTGCATTCTGCTCTCCTAACTTGAATCGACATTTCTTCTCCAATTGAAAAACATGCTAGAAGCAAATTTTATTATTATTAAAGATCATATTAATATATATATATATATATATATATATATATATATATATATATATATATTAAAAAGATGTGAATATATTAAATTTTTTACTAATGTTAATACTCACACACCCCAAGAGAGACTTATGAGTAAAAAGGAGAACAGTGAATAAAATCCACACATAAGTTACTTTTTCCATGTGGTATTTGTTCCTTGGTCATCAAAGTAGAGAGTGACTTTTATTTTTAATGTGACATGTGCTATCTATATTTAATGTAATTTTATTTAGTTATTCTCTTTAAATGATCACATCATCTTTTGGTAATTGATTTTCTTTCGTGTGCTTTCGTGCATCTCTAATTTGTTCCAAATAAAATTGGTTTTATGCAATGAATAATAATATATGGAACAAAATTTAGTTAGACAAAATGTCATTATTATGAGGTGTGTTATCTAAAAAATATTATTTAGTTATTTGCTTTCATGTAAAGTGAATTAACTAAATAATAATTTTTAGATAAAGTGAATTTACTTTTCAGTTATCCCTTCATTGCTTATAAGTCTCTCTAGGGTGTGCGAGTATTAACATTGGTAAAAATTTGATATATTCACATATTTTCTTTTTGAAAACATATATTTATAGCTTTTATTCATAGGGATCTAAAAGCATCCAACATTTTTACTGAGAGATAAGATGAGTGCTAAAGTATCAGACTTTGGATTGGTTCAAGTTGTTCCCGAATAGGAGAACTCATGCGAAATTGGACATACTGTTGGAACCTATGGATATATGGCACTAAAGTATGCATTAACTGTACACTTTACAATAAAGGTTGATGTATATAGTTTTGGAAGTATTCTTATGCAAATGATAACTGGAAGGGAAATAGTTAATAACGGTAAATGAGAAGAGGGAAAATACCTTGTTACATGGTTCGTTAAGAAGCTAGCTACAAGAAGGGATGGAGACCAATTCATTTCGAACCATTATTGATGAAACGATTGTAGTTGATCAAGAAACCATAATCAATGTTAGCATAGTTGCAAAGCTAGCAAGCTATTGTTGTGCAGAGTACCCTAATCAATGTCCTAATATGGTTCAGGTAGTGAATATGTTATCACCTCTTGTTGAGGTTTACACGCCTTCAAAAACATACACCGATATCATGGAGTTGACATCGATATAAATTACCAGAAGCACTCCAACGGTGGCAGGATGTTAAAGGAAAAGCCACAAGCTTGGAAACAAATGCATCTATGATTCATCCGTATGATGTTATTGGTCCATCTACATCTTCATATTGGCAATAAAGCTAGATAGATAGTAGGGACATATGACTGGAATTTGTATGCTTTAGCTTGATATCAAATGATATATTGTGAAATCTTAATTTTATTAGAGGAGCTATGCAAAAATGTTGAGGTATATTTCTCAATTAAGTTATAAACAAAAACAACAATAAGCTATTAATTTTTCTACTTATTTTTTGTTTGGACATAAAGAACTTTTGTAAATCTAATTCAATTATACAAAATTTCACTAATGTGAGGTGTGTTATCTAATTCACTTTACATGAAAGCAAATAACTAAATAATACTTTTCAGATAACACACCCCACATTAGTGAAATTTTGTATAACTGAATTAGATATACAAAAATTCTTAAGTCCAAACTAAAAATAAGTAGAAGAATTAATAGTCTATTATTTTTTTTTATTTATAACTTACTTGATAAATTTACCTCAACATTTTTGCACAGCCCCTCCAATAAAATTAGGATTTCACAATATATCATTTGATATCTTTTTTTCAAGTTAAAGCATACATATTCTAGTCATATGTCCCCACAATTTGTCTAGCTTTATTGCCAATATGAAGATCTAGAGGGACCAGTAGCATCAGATGGATGAGTCAAAGATGCATTTGTTTCCAAGCTTATGGCTTTTCCTTTAACATCCTGCCACCATTAGAGTGCTTCTGGTTTTTTCATCAACTACAATCATTTTGTCAATGATGGTTTGAAATGAATTGCTTACCATCCCTTCTTATAGCTTCTTATCGAACCATGTAACAAGGTATTTTCCCTCTTCTCATTTACTGTTATTAACTATTTCCCTTCTAGTTATCATTTATATAAGAATACCTCTAAAACTATATACATCAACCTTTGTTGTAAAGTGTCCAGTCAATGCATACTCCGATGCCATATATCCACAAGTTCCAACAGTATTTCTAATTTCGCATGAGTTTTCCCCTTCGGGAACAACTTGAACCATTCCAAAGTTGATACTTTAGCATGCATATTATCTCCCGGCAAAATGTTGGATGCTTTTAGATCCCTATGGATAAAGTTTGTTCAGTTAAACCATGAAGATATTCAACACCTTTAGCAACATTCAAGGCAATACCAAGCCTTGTCTTCCACTCCAACGGTTTAAGCCTTCATTTTTCCAATTTATCAAATATTTGCTAAGAGCACCATGAGGCACATACTCATAGACAAGAAGTCTTTTAGTTTTATCCGAGCAAAACTCTAAGAGGGCAACCACATTTTGGTTTCGAACCTTACTAAGCACTTCAATTTCAGTTGTGAACTCACTCATTCTTCTCTTATCCACCATCTTTTTCACTCAATCTTTCTTCCACCATGCAAGTCTCCTTTGTAAATTAACAATGCCAAAATCGCCATTCCCCAATACGTTTTGTTGGTTGAAATTGTTTGTAGCTACCCTTAAAACTTGAATTGGAATTGACATGTTACAATTGGGACTTAATAAACTAGCAATTCCTTCCTCACCACTTGCAGTTAGATTTTGAGCACTCTTTGCATGCTTCCACTTTTTTGAACATAATCAGTATTATAACCCCAACAACAAATAAAATAACAGCTAACACCACAATTACAACAATGAATGCAATGTAATGGTTGCAACCATTACCTCCAGAACATAAGCCAACTGATTTATAAATATATATTTTGAAAAAAGCAAATGTTATTACGTTTGCGTATGTTACATTGATAAATGAATACACAGTTGCACTTTATGTTATATTGATAAGTAGATACATTGCTTATGTTAATAATTATGTATTGTGTAGTGTTGCTAATTGTACATGGATATTTGTTGTAATTTTAGATAGCACACTTCATATTCGCAGAATTTTGCATAACTAAATTTTGTACCAAATATTATTATTCATTGCCTAAAAGCAACGTTATATGGTACAAATTAGATGTGCACAAAAAAGTGCATAAAAAAAATCAATTACTACAAGATGATGTGATCATTTATACAAAATAACTAAATAAAATTACATTAAAATATAGATAACACATGTCACATTCGTGCAATTTTGCATAACTAATTTTTAAACCATACATCATTATTCATTGCCTAACACCAATATTATTTATTACAAACTAAGAAGCAACAATAAATTTTTAAAGTGAATAACTAAATAAAATTACACTATAATGTAGGTAGTACATCTCACACTTGTGCAATTTCGCACAACTAAATTTTGTGCCATAACTTATTATTCATTACCTAAAACCAATGTTATTTGGTACAAATTAGGAATGCACAAAAGCGCACGAAAGAAAATCAATCAATAGAACAATGCCTATAAAATCATAACAATACACCCTACTCTTGTCAATGATTATTCTAGCACCATTAGCAACACAATACAAAAATATCCCACACCCCCTTAATTTCTCATAGGTTAATAAAGTAAATTAAGGCTAGTACATCTCCAACTTCTTCTACCATGATTGCCCTCACCAAAACTGCATTCCTCACCCTTCCCTCTTTTTTATTTCTCAAATACACAAACACAAACACGCACTCCAACCCCGAGTGAGTGTCTCACCATGTGACACAAACTAAGTGACTAACCGCTTCAATTATATTTTTTTTTCTGTAACTACATACATAAAGGGAAAGGGGTTTTGGCAACCCGTAAGCATTAAGTCAATTTTCTCCATTTGTGTTGTGGGTTATATAGCCCACTATATCTATTTTATTCTTTTTACTCAAGAAACAGACATATACTTTTTATACTAACCCAATACACAAAAAAAATCCCACCATTTATCTTTTCTCCCCCTTCTTTATGCCTGTGTAGTTAATTTTTCACTATCATTTAGAATTTACAATAGTCATTTTTTATAGTATTCTAAGAATAGCCAAATAGTTATGACGTAGCAGAATCAAAAGTAATAATTTAGTTTTGAGTAAATTACACAAATCTCCCCTCAAGTTTGTCAAAATTACTCAAACCTCCCCTTCATTTTCAATACCCACAAAAATCCCCCTAAGTGTTTGCCAAACATTACAATGTGCTCCCCTCTCTGTTTAACACCGTTCAATATCTTGACATAAATGAATCATATGCATCTCATATGACTTTTTATAAATTTTTTCCCTAAATTGTCCTCTCCTTCAACCTTAAAAATACTGGACTTCTGAAAATTAAAAAAAAAAAAGGGAATGAAGTGAATCATGGAAAATATGGAATCGGGAGTTTGATCTTCTAAGGTTCATTTAACCCCCTCCATCCAAAAATTTCGACAACACTAAGATCGTGAGAACTTGAAAAAAAATCAAAATATCATATCCTTCATTTATGCATATTCCAATCATTTCTCTAAATAATTAACCAAATGGCCAAATTTCAAACAAAATGCATTCTGGTATAGCAATTGCCATGGATTTTTTGAAAATCCCAAAATACATTCTGCAAGCGGGAAAAAGACCCATCGCAGAAATTTCAAATAGACCAAACATTAACAAATGTGGAATATTTTCACTTTTCATTTTTCTTAAACCCCCATTCCCCTCTCTTTCTCTTACACTCTTTTGATTCTAAATTTCTAATTTTCCACGGCAACCTCAGCGAAGAACAACGCGTGCCTCCAACACAAAGCCAAGAAGATAGTCGCAGCTACAATATGTGAACTGCATAGCAACGCCACCAAGAAGAAGCGCGAGACCTCACTAACGTTTCATCAAATGCCGTTATCGCGCTCTCTAGTGCCACCATCGCCGCGCTCTTCTGGACCGCCATCGCCGCACTTATCTCGTTCCCTCTCGCGCCGTACTCCTCCTCAGCCTCTGTCTCGACAGATCTGGCCACATCACTCCTAGCATCGACGATCTTCATGGACTCAGGCATGTTTGGTTCACATTATCGACCGCCAATTGACCCATCCCCTCTTTTACTCAGATTTGCACTTTTTGGTTCAAATGGTGCACTGAGATTGCTTGAAAGAGAGACTGAGGGTTAAATGAGAAGGGCACAACAAGAATAAAAAAAAATGATTTTTAAATTTTATTATTTTTTTCACTTAACAAAGTTAACAGAAGGGGGTAAAAGTAATGTGTAAAAATTGAGGGGAGGCTTTTGTAATTTTGTCAAACCTCCCACCTCAAGGGAGGTTTGTGTAATTTATTCTTTATTTTATCTTTTAATAAAGGGACTTTTGTTTTAAATTTTGGTATTTTCAATTTTAAAATGATTTGTGATTGAAATGTTTTATTTTAATAAAATTAAAGTTAAACACACACACATATATGCTGTACAAATTGCTAAATTCTTAAATTAACTTTTAAATGAGTTAAACATTTTAATTTATGAAATTTTAAAAACTTCTCATTCATCCTTAATTTTATAAAATAAATTTTACCATCATTTTCTATATAATAAAATAAAATTTTACTCATCAAAATTTTACCATGTGGAAAATTTTCGACCCCCCTACCATCATTTTCTGGTTTCGTCCCTGCATATAAGTGCAATGTCATATATCACATTCATTTATATTAAACATCATAAAATTATATTGTTGTATTTGTAATTGAGTGTAATTTAAGAATTTTAGAAAAATGAAAATTAACAAAATAAGATACTCTTATCTATATTAATATTTTGCCATAATTGTTTTAAAATTTTCAAATTGGTTTCCTTTTCAAATTTTTTGCAATAATAATGTTTTCCTTACCAAAATTTTTGGACTAAAAATTTATAATCATTTTTCAAATTAATTGAGTGTGATTTTATTTAGTAATAATATTCACCATACTTTTATTTTATTACTAAGTTGAATATTTGACAAGTATGTATCATCGAATTTGCAAGATGATTAATTGAATGTAATTTTGTAGTTAAAAAATTGCAAATTTCTTGTTATTATAATTTCTTGTTGTAATTGTCTCACAATTTTGAAATCGCTTCCGTTTTCAATTTTCTTCCTATAATAATAAATTTCTTTTCATAATTCTCTTCTATAATAAACATTTTAACTTTTCAAATTTGTCATTATTTTAAAGTTGTGTTGTCGCGTAAAAATTAGCCGTTTGTATCGGCCAATTGCTTCAACACGATCTCAAATAATGATCAAACGATTTGTTACAAGAAGGGGAATCTGCTTATTGAATAATGGGTTCCCAAGCTACTCCGGAAAGCGTTTGGTGTAGGTGAACGAAGAAGAAGGGAGGAAATATGATTTTGCGTGAAAGGTAAAGGTTGAAAGCTGTAAACGAATGGCTATAAACGAAAACAGTAAAGAAAAGCTGCAAAGGAAAGAGAGAAAATAAATGCAGGATAAAATAGGCTTATTTTTTGGATTGATTGTGTGTCCTTTGAAATTGAGTACAAGGCCTATTTATAGGCTAAAAACCCATATCCTCTACTGAACCACATTTTTCCTACTTACTAACTGCCTAAAACGTGATTTGGGAGTCATTAAGCTAATTTTACACTATTTCGACTAATTCTGGCAGTTGAATTCAGCTAATAGCAGTTGAATTCGACTAGCAACAGTTGAATTTGGCTAACTGAGTCTGATTCACCTTCTAGTAACTGCAGGTAACTGCTCCTAAAATCTAGGCACGTTTTCTCTTTCCACAAGCCAACTGATCTGTATTTCAAATTTTGAAGAAGATGGAAATTGCTTCCTATTTTAAGGCAGCACTATCATTGATCAATTTTAACCGCTACAAGCCATTTGAATATCAGAAAATCATGGAAAATCTTCTCTTACATTTATTAAATTAAAACTGACTTAATTTAGCTAATTTTCTGATGTTGTCAATCAACCGAATTCTGCCATTCAACTAATATTGCAGGTAGCTGAATTGACCTTATCCATATTCAGCTAACCTCCCTGTTCAGCTAATATTAAAAAATAGCCAGTTGTGCATTCCGCTGGACTGGCCTTCTCCTTATTCAGCTAACATTAAAATTAGCTGAATTCCACATTAGCCGACAACAATTCTGCTGAATCTTCAACAACTGAATTTCATCGCTTGCAACATATTTTTGGGTGACAACAAGTTGTTTCAAATTATTTGGGTGTGATTGGTTGATAAAAGTATTCACATCATTATCTTTTTATTATCATATTGAATATTTGACAGATTTGTATCACTATATTTGTCAAATACCAAATTAGTTGAGTATAATTTTACAATTTAAGGAAAATTAGAAATTAAAAAATAGAAAATAAACATATATTATTATGTTATATCAATATTTTCTAAATACTTTTGGCATTGTACTCTAATTTGAATGTTTAACCTTATTATCCATTTCATTGTCTTTCATCTCATATATGAAAGTAGAGGGTTCACTTTCATCATCCACTATATTGTCATTCACATGATACAATATTCATTGCTTGATAGTTAATACATTTTTACTACATAATTAAAAAAATTGAATAAAAAACATATAAAGCAAATAAAAATAATTAGGAAGCAAATATGATCACACGTCTTCCAAATATTTAGAGATGTCAATACATGTTAAATAAAAAAAAGAATATAATAAGTCAACCAAAAAACAAATAAAAATTCAAAAATGTAAAAAATCTCCACAAAGAAAAAACCAATAAATAAATATATATATATATATATATATATATATATATATATAATTTTACATATAAATAATGGATTAGTATAACACTATTTATAGGGGGAAAGCATGAAGAATTTTAAAAATGAGTAAGTAGCATGAATATTACACAAATTTTCTCGTGTTTATTGTTAATGTTTCATTATCTCTGCTAAATACACTGAAAAGATGAGATAACAAAAATTAAAATCAATGTGACATGTAAGGTGTGGTTGAAAAAAAGAAGTAAAGTATCTAATAAGAAAAATAAACAATGAGACGAAGAAATAATGAAAAAAAGGATGTCAACTTATTCATAATGTCTTTTCTATTTTCATCATTAATGGTGAACTTTTCTAGAAGAGCCAAGGATAAAAAAACATAGAAGAGTAAACATGCAAGGTTGAAGGAAAAGAAGAAGAAGAATATATATACTCGTTGTAATCACCCTAGTTAATTAAAATTAATCAAAATACCCTAATTAAAAATATCTTAATCAAGTATCAATATTACTCAAAAATTCTGTCTCTCCTTTAAAAATTACTTGATTTAATATATAATAATCCTCATGACCACCATTATACATTAAAAAAAAAAAATCAATTCTTTTGATTTTTTTGTATATGTGGAATGTATTACTATCAATTTTTCACATTTTAATATTTAAATTAATTTTATATATTATTTTATTTGTATTTCTCATGTTATTTGTTATTTTTACAATAAATGTAGTTAAAAATTATTAATTATAAAAACATAAAAGAATACATGTTAATATGATATTATATTTATATTTTTATTTATAAATTTTGTATAAGTATTGCATCACTATTATTACTAGGAAAAAATAACTGATAAAAAATTTAAATATTACTAAATATTTTTTAAGATAACATCCATAATTTATTGTAATTATACATAACATATTAGTAAATAATTTTATTTATGTTCACACTTTTAAAAAAAATACAAATATTAAAAATATATAATATAAATAAACTTAAAATCTAAGTTATTATACTAGTTTATAGTTATAGAAGTTCATACACTATTGGGGGGTTATAAGTCTAATTCAACACTATAAAAAATTTAAATATTACTAAATATTTTTTAAGATAACATCCATAATTTATTGTAATTATACATAACATATTAGTAAATATTTTAGAAAATAATTTTATTTACGTTCACACTTTTAAAAAAATACAAATATTAAAAATATATAATATAAATAAACTCAAAATCTAAGTTATTAATACTAGTTTATAGTTATAGAAGTTCATACACTATTGGGGGTTATAGAAGTTCATACAATATTGGAGGTTATTAGTCTAACCCAATATTACAAAACTTGCTTGTAATAAAGTGAGGGTTTTCCCCTAGTTATATACACTATTTTGGTCTCATCACTAGTTGATGTGGGATCTTCAACACAGTCTTTTGTTGCCTAGTGTGATAGGACATTGCCAAATTCGGAAGTTGGGTTCATATCATGCATATCTTCAAGCAGAATCTCTTTAACGTTGCTATCATGTCAATTTCAACAAATCAATGGCTGAACTCACCCTAACCATGATGCTAATTGAATAGAAATAAAGGTGGGCGCTTATAAAAAAAGGTGGCGAAATCCAATCCTTCTTTCGCCTCAGTCATTTTTGTGAGGTTATGTAACACATCAATTTCGTGTGACCAAACACCAAGAGAGGATCCCATATTATCCTGAAAAAGATTGAGTTTGAAACTATGCATCAACATGGATATGAACTTTAACACAAGGGTGACTAATGTGCATAATAAAACGTCAAGCATTAGGAACAACGTCCAGTTCTACAATAGTACAAACTTTTTGAAACTGAAACATGAGATGCTTATTCCACCTACGTAGCTTAACAAGGGAAGAACTTTCACCAATAATCTCCACAGATGCAAAAGATGTATCTGCATTAAGCTATGTTTCTTATACACAAATTAAACTTTAACCCCGGTTTTAAATTATATTTTGTTGCAAATCAAGGGATTTAGTTCAGTTGGTTGAGTAGAGTGTGTGAATTGTTGTAAATCCCTGGTTTCTTTTTTCGATTCCTATGGATATAATATATATATTTTGTTGCAGTATAACTTCAACCCTTAAAGTCAATAGTAACCCCACAACCATCAATAGTACCCTTATGTGGACACGTGAAAAACAGGCACTTTTATGTTTTATTTACCTTAACTCATGAGAATAGGTATATATGCAAACCCCAACATCTCTCACACATACTTGCACTGCTTCCATTCCCCACTCACAATGGAAGCTAGTACTGGACTCTTTGCTGGTACTCCAAACAGCAATGAGCTTGTGGTCATTCAAGGGCACGACGAGGTAGACCATAGAGAAACAAGGAAAATAAGTCTTTTATTTTTTTTTAATTATAATTTGGTGAATTTTATGTATGTTTGAATAACATACACCAAACTTAATTTGTTGCAGCCTAAGCCTGTGAAGAACTTAGATGGTCAGCTCTGTGAGATATGTGGTGATTCTGTGGGACTTACTGTGGATGGAGACTTATTTGTAGCTTGTGAAGAGTGTGGTTTCCCTGTTTGCAGGCCATGTTATGAGTATGAAAGAAGGGAAGGGACTCAAGTTTGTCCTCAGTGTCATACAAGATACAAGCGTATCAAAGGTAATTGGAAATTAAGCTACTATAGTGTATACTTTTTTCCAACAACTCGTTGGTCCGAGTGGTATTAGGCTTGGTCCCCTTAAGTAAGGTCTCGGGTTTGAGCCTTGTGGATGGAAAAAATGTGGTTGGGAGGGGAGACCCCACTAAAGGTGGCCAGCCAGGTTCCTCGGAGGAAATTAGTCATCAGCAAAGTTGGTGGATACTCCACATCAATATCATGGTGACCCAAAAAAATAGTGTATACTTTTTTCTATTTTGTAACTTTTTGTTTTGATTATATTTTCTTTATGTGCAAATAGGAAGCCCAAGAGTTTTGGGAGATGAGGAGGAAGATGATGTAGATGATATTGAACATGAATTCAAGCATGAAGAGATGCAGCAAGGGAACATGATCCATGGAGATGGTTATGGGAATTCTAAATCAAAGCCGGTAGGGTTAGCAAAGGTAAGTCTAAGAAGGAAGCAGAATTCTACATGAATTTAATGTATATAATGTTTTAACTTTGAGATTTTCATGTTTATTTTGGCTGAGTTATTCCTTTGTACAGTAGTTTAGATTATTTGTATGCAACATGCAGGTGAATGGGGAGCTGCCCATATCTTCTCACAGTGTTGGAGAACCTGGTATGTTTTGGCCTTCTCTTCTTTTATCAGTTTATGGGGTCTGCCACACTTATTATAGTCTTTCTTCCTTTAACTGGATAAGGACTAGAGTGGAGTATGCAGTGACCTTTTGACCTAGAGTTTATAAACTAAACCATATACATAATTGGCTGATACACTGTCTTTCAAAATCATCTTTAACTTTTTTCCCTAAGTTTGTAATTTGAAATCATGGGACATTTTATGATAATTAGCATATCATCATGAAACAGGTGCAAAATTGGATGGCAAGGAGAAAACAGATGAGTGGATGTTGCATCAAGGCAATCTATGGCCTGAAACTGATGCCGCAGTTGATCCTGAAAAGGCCATGTAAGCACAAAAATACCATTTTCAATTTAGGAACCATATACTCTGAAAGAAAATCCTAAATTAATTATTGATGTGTTATAAACATGATGCAGGAAAGAGCCACTGTCAAGGAAAGTAGCAATACCATCAGGCAGACTCAGTCCTTACAGAATGATGGTTGTGGCTCGGCTGCTCCTTCTATTACTCTTCTTTCAGTACAGAATCTTCCACCCAGTACCTGATGCAATTGGACTATGGTTCATATCTGTGACATGTGAAATCTGGCTTGCATTATCCTGGATGATTGATCAGCTCCCCAAATGGTTCCCCATTGATCGCGAGACATATCTTGATCGTCTTTCAATCAGGTCAAGTGTTCTGAATTCCTCTGCAGCTGTAATCCAAATGGAGCTAGTTTTCATTTTCATATAACTTTCAAGAGCAAAACTTGGCACAAAGTAATCAATATTACAAAATAACTTACCAACATGGTGTCACATGGTTGGTAGATAACCTTGTTCCTTAAGCATGTGGTCAGAGATTAGTCCTTGGCTATTGGCTGAGGATACCCGGGATCACCCAAAAAAAAAAAGGTTTAAATATCTTTTTGGTCCTTGCAATTTAGTATTTTTTTGCTTTTTGTCCTTGCAAATTTTTTTTTTTTGGTTTCAGTCCTTACAAATTATGTTTGTTTTGCTTTTCGTACTTATAGTGGTTTAGATAGCGCTTTTTTTTACTGTTCAAAGTGCTATCTAAACCACTATAAGGACGAAAAACAAAACAAACATAATTTGCAAGGACTAAAACAAAAAAAAAATTTGCAAGGACGAAAAGCAAAAAAAATACTAAATTGTAAGGACCAAAAAGATATTTAAGCCAAAAAAAATTACAAAATAACTTGGGCTATTATAATAATTGAGTCACTAACAGCACATCATACAAAGTTCATGACACTATTGTGTCTTTATTCATAGTCACTTATAATTCTTAAGAATAGAACGGTATTGAAATGATTGATTCTACATTTTATAAGAGTTGGAATCTAAATTAATAAGCTAAATGTCTAGAACTTGTAATGCAGGTTTGAACCAGAGAACAAGCCCAATATGCTTTCTCCAATAGATGTCATTGTAACTACTGTGGATCCAATCAAGGAACCTCCTCTAGTTACAGCCAACACTGTTCTTTCAATCTTGGCCCTGGATTACCCTGCTGACAAAATCTCATGCTACGTTTCTGATGATGGAGCTTCCATGCTCACCTTTGAAGCTCTTCAAGAAACTGCTGAGTTTTCCAGAAAGTGGGTACCTTTCTGCAAAAAATTCTCTGTAGAACCTAGAGCACCAGAAAAGTACTTCTCTGAGAAGATAGATTTTCTAAAGGATAAGCTTCAATCCACTTATGTGAAAGAACGCCGTACTATGAAGGTTAGCATTAATCCTCCTAAACTTAATGCCTTCTTTTAAAATAGATTAACCCATAGGGTTGGTGCATTGGTGTAAGGCATAGCTGCATTTACAGTGTGCCAGCGGCAACCACGCACTGCGAGCGGATTAGTATCTGACCTAGTGGGTTGGGGGACACACATGGTCTTTGACCTAGGATAAAAAAAAAAAAAACAGATTAAATTGAAATTTTGGTCTCCATACTTGATACAATTTTTTTAATTTGGTCCCTACATGAGAAAAATTATATTATAGTCTTTCCAAGAAAATATGATAATGAATTAGTCTCTACCCTTAAAAAGATTGACGACTTGTCTAATGCTTGTCATACTCATACATGGTCTCTGTGTCATCACACGCTAAGGCTCCAAACGTTATACAAGTTAACAGTCATTAACAATGTTATAACCAGGGCAAATAGCAATGACTAAATTAGTAAAAGGTCAAATATAGGGACTAACTTTTATTTTAACATTTAAAATACTGATTTATACTCAGTGTAAAAAACAAATTTTCATTGCATCACTTACTTGACAGAGAGAATATGAAGAATTTAAGGTGAGGATAAATGCACTTGTGGCTAAATCCATGAGAGTTCCCCCAGAAGGGTGGACTATGAAAGATGAGACACCATGGCCAGGAAACAACCCCAAAGACCATCCTAGTATGATACAAGTGCTTCTTCCTCACAATGTAGGTAATGAACTTCCCTGTCTTGTCTACACATCTCGCGAGAAAAGGCCTGCATTTCAACACCACAGCAAAGCAGGCGCAATCAACGTCTTGGTAAGCATTTCAAGAACCTTAATTAATTTCTCAGATTAATTCTCATGACATGAAGCTGAAACAAGCTTTCCTTCTTGGCCTAAATGTTGCTGCTGAATTTCCAGCTTCGTGTATCGGCAGTGTTAAGCAATGCTCCTTTTGTGCTCAACTTGGATTGCAATCATTATGTAAATAACAGCAAGGCGGTGCGAGAGGCCATGTGTTTCTTCATGGACATACAACTTGGGAATGGCATTGGCTTTGTACAGTTTCCACTAAGGTTTGACAGCCTCGATAGGAATGATCGTTATGCCAACAAAAACACTGTTTTATTTGATGTGAGTGCAACAGTTTTAGCACTGAATTCATTTGTTTCCTTCATTGTGTGAGTGGAATTTGATATGGTACACTTTGTGTTTGTTTTTCTGCAGATTAACTTGAGGTGCCTAGATGGAATTCAGGGACCTGCTTATGTTGGTTCAGCATGTATCTTCAGAAGGAAAGCCTTAACTGGCTTTGATTCTCCAAAGGCTTCAAAACGCCAAAGCATGGTGCAAGTACACTCAAAACAGGATGAGAATGGAGAAGAAGAAAGCATAACAGGTGATCACAATCCTCTATATTTATCAAAAACACACAAAAGAAGAAATTTTCTTTTCTCCTTCTATCTCAACAACTACTTTTCTTTTGCTGCAGCAGCAGCAGATGAAGACAAGGAGCTATTGAAGTCAGAGAAGAATGATGAAAATAAATTCGGGAAGTCCACACTTTTCATGAACTCTTCATTAACAGAAGAAGGTGGTGTTGATCCATCTTCCAGTCAGGAAGCCCTGCTTAAAGAAGCCATTCATGTCATGAGTTCTAGATATGAAGACAGAACTCTCTGGGGATATGAGGTAGCTCTTTTCCATGTCCCTCCCAGCATGGATACCACATATTTTAAAATTCTTAAGACTGGACAAGGTTATAATAAAAAATTTAAAATTAATACAAAATACAAATTTTAAATTCAAAGGAGAATATAAATTTTAGAAAGAGTTCAATTGAGATGCACTCTCAATGTAAAAGTTTTTACATTGTCAATCAATAAGAAATTATCTTCGGTGAGACTTGTAAGGTAGTCATTATAAAGTCAACAAATTTACCATATATGATTGTTTGTGAATGGATAATAGTATATTAGACATTTATAATGTAAATGCATGTACTATTTATCCTTTTAAAAATAAGTACAAGTCATTATAAATAGAATAAAATTTTACAACTTATCTAATTGTCATGACAATTCCTATTTGTATAGGTATAAAAGTTAAAGAAAATTATAAAATTAAATTAAAAAGTATTTAAAACATCCATGGAGTGTCCAATATGGATAATTGGTTACCATTCAGAAGTGTCCTGTGCATGCTTCCTTACTCCAAGATTTTCTTTTCCCAAATGAAATGGTAGATATAACAATTGAAACATTGTTGTTGGCATGCACAGGTGGGTTTGAGCTATGGATCTATAGCAGCAGATATGCTGACAAGTTTGAAGATGCATTGTCGTGGTTGGAGGTCTGTATACTGCATGCCAAAGAGAGATCCATTCAGGGGCACAGCTCCTATCAACCTCACAGATAGACTGAACCAGGTGCTGAGATGGGCTGTGGGATCACTTCAGATCCTATTCAGCAGCCATTGCCCACTTTTGTATGGCCTCAATGGAGGAAGACTCAAGGGACTCCAAAGGATTGCCTATATTAACAGCACTGTCTACCCCTTCAGCTCAATACCCCTCCTAATATATTGTATCATTCCAGCCATCTGCTTGCTCACTGATAAATTCATCACACCATCGGTATCAATTTTCCTTTTTGTTTATTATTATTATTATTATTATTATTATTATTATTATTATTTGCTTTATAGAAAAAAAAAACACACATGATATATCATTGGATAATTAGGACCCTTTAACATGCCAGCTTGTCAGTTACATTTAAACTGAGCATGCTAAATTAAATGAACTCTAATGCATGTTGCAAGGGTTAACTTGAATATCACTAATGTAAAATGAATAAACAACAGTATAGCATGCATCTCCTGTAAAATGTTTGTTTCACATGTTTTTTTATATTCCCAATAAAATGTCAAATCACAACATAGAAAAATAAAGGAGTGAAAGAGGCTTTTTATAAATGGGCATAAACAAGAGTACAACAACAGCAAAAGCCTACTAGGTGAGGTTACTAAATGGATCACATGGCTCCATTCGACTAAGTTAAAGACCGAAAGTTTAGAGATTTGAGTGTCAAAGAAAAAAGTGATGTAAGACAATAAGTCTTCAATTGATAAACAAAAGTGTAGTATGCATTTCCTGTAAATAGGATTAGAAACATAGAAACAAAAATCTAAGTTCTTTAGTGTTGTTCTTTCTTGCTATCAAAGTTTCCTGAGATCTTGTTAAACTCTTATCAAGCTCTTGATTCATTGACTGATGAAAAGTCATTGATTGATTTCCAGGTAGGCACTTTTGCAAGTCTAATCTTCATTGCATTGTTCATCTCGATCTTTGCCTCGGCGATTCTCGAATTGAGATGGAGTGGAGTTAGCCTTGAGGAGTGGTGGAGAAGCCAGCAATTCTGGGTCATTGGCAGTGTGTCTGCAAACCTCTTTGCCGTTGTGCAAAGCATTATGGGAGCCCTGCCACTTGGTAGAGTCAATACAAACTTCAGCATTGTGTCAAAGGCACCAGCTGATGTCGAGTTTCGCGAACTCTACGCCATTCGATGGACTGCACTTCTAATACCTCCAACCACCATCATCATAATCAATCTCATTGGTATTGTGGCTGGCTTCACAGATGCCATAAACAGTGGTGAACATTCTTGGGGAGCATTACTTGGGAAACTCTTCTTTTCTTTGTGGGTTATTGTCCATTTGTACCCTTTCCTTAAAGGTCTAATGGGTAGGCAGAACAGAACACCAACCCTTATTGTCATATGGTCTGTGCTCTTGGCTTCTATCTTCTCCTTGGTTTGGGTGAGAGTTGACCCTTTTGTGTTGAAAACAAAGGGGCCTGATGCCAAGCAATGTGGAATCAGTTGCTGAATCTACATCTCAGGATGCATGTCATTTCTTTACAAGTATGAAGCGTGAAACAAAAAACCTAGGTGCAGAGATGAATAATGGTAGAGCAAAATTTTTGTAAAACAAAAAAAAAATTGCAACATGTCCTTTCCTTTCCTATTTTGCTTTTTCATTAACGGAGAGCAGTGTACTTAATTTTGTTAGTAGAAATAGAAGTGTTACTAAGGATTTTTTTGGCTGCAAAATGAGATCCAAACTTTAAATGGTACATGCATTATTAGACTGACTGAAATTAAACTTTATGTACATAAAAATAAATAAATTTTATTTATCAAAAGAATGGGGTAATAAAAGTCCAACTCTAGATCACTTGATCACACATACTCTAATATTATGTCATGAACCAATTATCAAAAGTTTAAGTTATTAGGTAAAGATACATAAATGATGTTTTCGATTCACACAGACAGCACCATTGTTACAGTGTTTGTTGCGAAGTACAAAGATTCTAGATTCGTAGCAGAGAGATGAGAAGAATATAGAAAATACGATAGAGAATCAGAGAGAATCCATAAGTTTAAATGTGTGTTTGTTATTAGAAATGAATGTGTCCTCTCCTTCAGCTATGTAGATGATTGCTGACAAGTTTCTACTGCTCCAAAAGCTAGCTCATAAAGTGAGGGTTGCCCCCCACTTATATATTTTATCTTGGCTTTATTTTTAGCCGATGTAGGACTTGGATTTTTTCCAATACACTCCCTCACAGCCAAACACTTTTGGGCTTGGTACATGGATAATATGTTGGATGACCCCCCCTTTTTTTTTAATGAATCTAGGATATATACCATCTTAAAATGTGGGTTTGGACATAACTCAACTTTACAAAACCAGCTTGTAAGGTGAGGGTTGCCCCCCACTTATGGCGGCGGCTAGAGTGGGAGACCCTCTCTAGGTCTCTCACAGTGGGAAACTTTCTTAACATCATTGGACTTATTATTTTTTAAATAAAGGGATGTGATTTTTTTAGCTTTTATCTTTTTCTTTTTTTTCTTTTTTTATTAACTTTCCCAAATTCTCCCTAAGCCTCTCCCTTCTTTCTAACCACCACCATATTATGCAATTTCTGTCTCGACCACGAAACCAACACCGTAGCCAACGATGGCGGCAGCGGCAACACCAAAGCCAACGACGGCAGCAGCGGTGACTCCACCACCACAACCTCCTTCCCTTCCAACCAAGTCAACATTACGAAGAAAAAAAAATTAACAAAACTTGTTTGACCAATTTGCAGAAGGTAAAAATCATTCATTAAAAAAAAATGTAAAAATCAATTTAAGTGTATCTTTACTTAACAAAATCGTGCTTCTTCCTAGCTCTTCTACTCAAGAAACAAATTCCCATAATAAATATAAGCACAGCGACTAAGGGTGGGTATATGGACCCGGGTCCGCGGACTGGTCCGTTAAGCCCGCGGACCGCACAGATAACGAACTTAAAAAATTTTGCACCGTCTAATTGTTGTGGATTTTGAGCTTGGCCCATTAAGTCCACAAGTTTAGCCGGCTAAATCCGCGAAGCCTGCAAAGACTAATAATTAGAAGTTAGGATTTGATGTACAAGGTAAATATTACTTTACCTTCCTATATGTTGCAATTAATTATTTTTCCTTTTAACTAAGAATTTTTTTGGTGTATTTAGACATAAGAATTTTTAATGTTTTGATGTTAAGACATTAAGACATTGATATTTGATTGGTTTATTTGTACTTGAAATTGTCAAGACATTAAAACTTTGATGTTTTAGTTAGAATGTGGAAGCCTTGATATGTTAAGACTTTTATTAAAAATGTTTGATGTATTATTTAATCTCGTACATTTCTTTTTTAGAATGCTTAAATATTTAATTGAATGCTTACTTTATAAATAATTGAATGTTTAATATATATATACACACACACACACACACACACACACACACACACATCATGTATTCTTATCTTCTATATCTTGTTCCTTAGCTTAAAAAAAAGGAAAAGAAAAAAAAAGAAAATCTCATTATTTGATAATTTTATGGTATTTTTAAAAAAATGATTTTTTTCACCATTGTTATTGGGTCCGCAGGCCGGCCCGTTTAATTGCAGGCTTCGCGGACCGGACACGGACCTGAAAAATTAAGTCCATTTAATTTGCAATCCGGGCTAGCTTGGCCCGTAAAAAAAGAAGGCTTTGCGGGCCGAACCGGTCTGTATACCCAGGCCTAACAGCGACATGCAACAAGAAAGGAGAGCCAGTAAGAAAAAAAGAGAAAAAGCAAAACAACGAAAACAAATGTGTTGACGATGAGGGTGAGCGGCGGGATTGATTTTTTGCTTCAGTTTCGTGTCTCTGCTTTGGATCTGTGTCTTCGCTCGCATCACTGCTTCGGATCTGCATCTTCACATTGCTATTTCAAATCTGCATCTTCGCATCACTGTTTCAGATTTGCGTTTTCACATTTCCTCTTCGGATTGGCATCTGAGGCTCCATTTTGCTTCTGATCTCATGTTTGGATGGTGGAGCATGGTGGCACCGCCGCCATGGTCACTGTTTAAGGTCGTAGGTATGGACGAAAGGAAAAAGAAAAAGGGAGAAAAAAAGTAAGAGAGAAAGAAGGATGAAGGCTGCCGAAAATCATTTTCCACGGTGGTACATGGTGGTTTGGGTGAAGGGAACATGGAGACGGGAAGAAGAAGAGAGGGACGAAGAGGAAAGAGAAAACAAAAAGAACGAGAATTTGGGAAAGTTAATAAAAAAAAGAAAAAGATAAAAGCAACAAAAAATCACAGCCCTTTATTTAAAAAATAATAAATCCAATGGTGTTATGAAGGTTTCCCATAGTGAGACACCTAGAGAGGTCTCCCACGCTAGCCATCGCCCCCACTTATATACTCTATCTTGGTCTTATCTCTAGTAATTGTAAAAAGATAAGTTGGAATTTTGTCAAATTG
Organism: Pueraria montana var. lobata; assembly: GCA_026413185.1. Lineage (NCBI taxonomy): Eukaryota > Viridiplantae > Streptophyta > Magnoliopsida > Fabales > Fabaceae > Pueraria > Pueraria montana. The sequence goes on from CM048656.1 coordinate 39,269,275, forward strand.
TTAAAAAAAAGTTTTATGTACATTTTAAGTTTGAAGTTATGTTCCACTTAGTAATTAAAACGAGTTATTTATGTTTGCAAGAAGCTAATTTTAACGTCATTTCAAACATAAATGGGCACTTAATTTCGAATTAATAAAATAAAAAACACGAGATAATTTGATTGGTTATCAAGTATACACATATGCATAAAATAGAGAATTTCATACATCAAAATGTTTTTCGGAGCAATAGTAACATATATACTACACATTGCTCAAGGTATATACCAAATACATAGGGTAATAGAGTATGAAAATTGAATCTACATAGTAAAATCTGAAACCTAGGTCTACCCGTATTCAAATGCATAAAAAAGGAAAAACCTAGTCTCAGAGCAGTCATCTCTAAACTCAACCCTGCATGTTAGACTAATCCAAAGAAATGGGACGGTAGAGGGCCTCTGACAAGATCCCTGAGGAGAGAATCTAGTGGTCATTGTCCACAGGATCCTTCACGGAATCTCTCTCAAGGTTCTCCAATCCTCCTCAAAACCCTAGGACTCAATGTTCCCTAAGTTCACGACTAGCGGCGGATACCCCTGACTGACTCTCTCCCAATTATGTCTCCAATTCTTTGACGTAAGAGGGGTTCGGCGAAAGGTGGGAAACGTGGGAAACGTCGGACCGATGTGAACTCCTCGAATGGTGTGGCATCGGAAACAGTAGCAGGTATTGATGAACTCTTCAAAGACACTCCGAAGAGACGAATTATGACGAGAGCGACGAAACTGATGAGGATAGCCCCCTTGTGATCTCCACAGGTACTGCTATCGGCTCCTAAAACAAAAACGTAAGGGTGACTCTTCGCTTCATCAAGCAAACCACACAGAACGACTTTGAAAGTCATACACACAATCCTACTAACCACTGTGGTGGGGTTCTCTAACGTTCACACTCGAAACCTACCCGTTTCCATGACTTTTATATGTAAACAGTAACATACTGGGCAGTTGCCACTGGAACTCCCAGAACTCAGTGGTCTTACATATATTGAGGAGAATGACTGATGGGAGTACACCTTCACCCTGGTATAAGGTGGGTTCTCACCAACTGAGAATTTCTCATGGTTATTGTCAGGGTCGCCAAGTCGGTTTGTGTGAACGAAGTCACAACTTGACGCCTACCCTCCAAGGTCGTAATGCCTCACGATCATCTCCCAGGTACCAATCTATGGTCATTCATACTCTGAGGACTTACTCCCCGCACACTCTCTCACGGAGATTATCCTTGCTAGTCATCATGGGTTTTCGCTGCTGGTGGTACAAAACGGATTGAATCGACGCCGAGCTCAAGACCTTGTCCTGGCTCCAACAAAAATTATACCATACGATAATATGCTCTCCATCATCTATTGCTGACCATGTCGTTCGATCTTCGCCAATATCTTTGCATCTTTTTCTCAGCCAGAATTGCCCCACGCGACTTCCTTCACAAGTCCGCCGTACACACGTATTTCCTCGCTACACGACTCTCAAGGCATATATCGCCATCGCGTACCAAGATTCTTTATTACATTTTATTTGTGCCTTACCCTCTCAATTTCTAAAGTTTTTAATAATTAATACTTACCGACAATTCCTCCACGCAAGGGTCCTAGAATGTTTATCTAAGTCTAAAGCACAAATTAAAGAGTTCATTTATTAAGCTTATAAAATAAATTAATTCTCAAGTCTAAATTAATGGCTCTAACTGTTGGAATTTATATTTCTATTATTACCGGCAAAATTGACCAGATTACTAGGACAGAGTCCTAGTCCGCATAAACACTCGCATTCGAGTCTTATGCCCACAGAACACAGACATCACATAGAAATACAATTCATACTATAGTCCACGTACTGTACCATAGAGAGTTTCAAAACACACAAATCACATACACAGAGATGCCCTAGGTTCACATTCCAAGGGTCTTACAATCATTTAAGGTAAGGGTAAAATTTACCTACTACCTCACATGCACACAATTATAATTAATTTAAACATTCAATATATCACAATCCAAATGTTTCAAAGGCAATTTAAGACATAATCCCTTTTGGCAGCACCTAATCTCTGTTCAAAATTAATTTAGTAAACGATTATTGTTATGTGAAATTCTTATATCAAATTAAAGCCCTTAAAACCTATTTTTCAAAAAGGTATCCCACACTCTCATATTAAATCTACAAAAATTAAAATTCCTAGAAGTTCACAGGTCAATATGTCCTTCATAGTGAGCATACCTCAAAAATAGGTAATTTTCTCAAACTTCCCAAGTTAGATTTTAACTCAAATTTTTTTGGTAAAAATCTAACATTCATATCTTTCAGAAAAGGTAAAACTTGAATCATAATTCCTCCTACATTTTTCCCAATAATTTCTTTTCTAAGACCTATGTCTCAGGTTCGAAATCCGGGATCCATGCATGTGTCCCGTTTTAACCAAATTTGTTAAATTAGTAATTGTGGATGAAATTTTTTGAAACTTATATCATTTTAAAGATCTTTTTGTCTAGTTTTAGGAACAAAAATTAGATTTCAAAAAAGGTCATTACTTTGGTGTAAAAACCTCAAAAACCAAAACTTACCCGAACCAGTTTCCACAAGCAGAACAGCCCCATTGCATGTCACGGATGAACCTTCATTTGAGGTTATCTCCCAATGGTCTCAAAAGAAAAGTTGGTGCATTTTGAGTCTAATTTAACTGAGGATAAGTTTCATCAAAATCCAATGGCTAGGTCAAAAGTTATGCAAAAAAAAACTCAAACCGAACCTTGTCCGAACCAGTTTCCCAAAGCAGAACAACCCCATTGCATGTCACGGATAAACCCTCATTTGATGTTATCTCGCAATGGTCTCAAAATAAAAGTTGGGGAATTTTGAGTCTACTTTAACTGAGGATAAGTTTCATCAAAATCCAACAACTACATCAAAAGTTATGCAAAAAAAAAAAAACTCAAAAATCGAACCTTGTCCGAATCAGTTTCCACAAGCAGAACAACCTCATTGCATGTCACGGATGAACCTGCATTTGAGGTTATCTTGCGATGGTATCAAAAGAAAAGTTGGTGCATTTTGAGTCTACTTTAATTGAGGATAAGTTTCATCAAAATCCAACGGGTAGATCAAAAGTTATACACTAAAAGGTAAGTACTGTCTAGGGCTTCTTCGTGAGACAGCCACTGCCAACACCAATTTTCGAGTTTTGGAAAATGCATGAGGGTTTAGAAATGGGTTCTAATGAAAATTGGGCATGGTATCCTTTGTATTGGAGCCATCCCACAAATTTCTAAAAAGGAAAAAGATGAAGAGAAGATTTGAACACAGCCACAAACTACTGCCAAAGAAGATTTTTAGAACACAAACTCAACACACACATGCAAACACATTTTTCACAATTTCAGTCAACAAGGGAGGCATTTATGCAAGAGTGGCTGGATCCGCCAACCTCCAGCCACTTTAGAATCTACAAAAACATTCTCTTACCTTTCTAAGAGACCCATGTGAAAGAGGAAGAGAAGGGGATAAGAAGTCTCCAAATGAGCTTGTGATTTTGGGAACTCTAGGTTAGGCATGCAAAGCTTGTATTGAAACAACAATGAAGGCTTGGCTGTTGTGGTGTGGTTCAGCTAGTTAGAGAAGAGAGAGGGAGGAGAGTTTTCTTTCTTTCTTTGGCTGAGTGGTGAGTGTGTAGAGTGATTAGTGACTAGGTGTTTAAGTGACTTGGTGATTAAGTGAGAAGTGAGTGATGTGAGGTGGGGAGGTGTGGGTTGGCCGTGGGAGAAGAGAGAGAAATGGGAGTGGGCTGCATGAAATTTCATTGGCTGTAGGGAGAAGGATTTGATAGCTTGAGTGTGAAGTTAGTCTACACAATGTAGAATTACACTCTGTAGTCAGAACGAAACGCGAAATTTAATTTAAAAGAGCAACTAAAATTTTTAAACATCAAATGATTTTTATAAATCTTAAGAAATAAAACTTTTTAATAACTTTATAAAATTTTCTTTGTAAAGTAATAGCTCACAGATGAATTTTATGAAAGGTAGCTTGACGTGCAAGTTTCAGAGTTCAAAACAGTTAAAACAAATTTTCAGTCAAATAAATAATTGATACACAGTAACGAACATTTTTATTATTTATTATTAACAATTAATCACAGACAAAAGAATTTATTTTCAGATATCTTTATTATTTATTATTAACAGTTACCTCAGACATATGGATTTCATTTTCAGATACCTCAAACATTTAATCCATAGATAAATTCAAGTATTTAAATCTTAAATACTTATCACACTACACATCCTTAACTCAAATAAAATAACACAGGAAAGTAAATACAAAGAATTAATTGCGGAGAATTAATTCTAGCGAGTTACTCACATGGGACTTTTTATTACAAGCAATTGTTTTAATTAGATTACGTACTTAGATTTCAATTACAGAGGATATTATATCTTTTGATTTTATAAATCTTTTCCTATTTGACCATTATAACAAATTACTCATATTATTTATTTTCCTTCATTTTTCTTATTTACTCAATTAATTACTAACTATATTTAATTACTCAAAATCTATTTTTTTCTTATTTTAAAACAAACAAATTAATTTCTAATTAAATCGCTCACGTCCCTATTTACTGGGTTGAAATTTTCGGGGTGTTACAATACTCCCCTCCTTTAGGAATTTCGTCCCCGAAATTCACTGAGCGTAAGGTTAACTATGCTAGGGCTATAATCCTCTTGGTTCATACTTAGGCTAATCTATTATTCCATAGTTAGTCTTAGACTTCTCCCATAAGAAGGTGTTCCTTTTAAGGGAGCTCGTTTCTAACTTACTATCTCTTTCTCCAACACAAAGCATAGATGAGGTTTGTTCTAAAAGGGTGTATACTAGTTTTATCTAAACAAACCCATTTTCAAGGCTATAGGCTCACTAGCATAGAGCGGGCTTTGGTAGGAATCCAATCGAGTTACTAGGTGGCAGCATAGTCCTTCTCAAGATTGAACTTAAGTCTACTCAATGTTGAGGGTTTAGGTTTATCATACTCTATATGAGTTGTAGGCAAAATCACTAGGCATGTCCTTAACTCTCAGTTATATCTTAGTATCCTATTCAAACTATTTCACTATTAGTATCACTTCCAACTTATTCTCAAACCACTTCAATCCACTACTACCAATTTGATCACTTCTACCATCTAAGTCACACTCTCTCAAACGTTCTCATTACTTATTTTCCATCTTAAACTTTTGACTACTATTTCTAGCATTCATTTCTTATTCCACCCATCAATCCATGTCCTAACCCTCAAGGACCATCATACTTCCACACTATGCTTCCCCTGCAAACTTTGTTAAAAGTCTTAAAGACATCACTTACCCTCATGGCAATAGATCTAATTGGCTAAACTCGCGAGTCAAATCTCCGTACTAAGAGGTATACTATTTTGTTTCCAAGACATGCTCCCAACACACAGTCTCGAATCTTATTGATTAAGACATCAATCCTACGATAATGCCATGCCACAACACTTAAATTCACTTTTCTAACCACGGGAAAAATAGTCATAAAAACTATAGGGTAGCAACTACATTTCTAGCCTCTTCTTACCTTCCTAATCATCACCACATCCTTAGACTTCTTTCTATCCTCACTTTCTCTACTCCCTTCAATCTAATAACTTGAACACATTCATCGACACCATATTATAACACTATAATTCTCACCTCCCATTGTACCCACAAACATCAAGACACCGTCAAACTCCTTTTTGCTTTCCCTTCCCTTAAGATTAACTCCAATTCACCAGCTCCGACCTTCAAACCTCTATTCTCAACCAACTCAAGAATACAGGCTCACACCTCACAGAGTAGAGCACAAGGATGGATAAAACGACATGAATCAAAATTTCCAGAACTTTGGTATTAGGAGGGAAAGTCATCTTGACCGAGTCCTAAGTGTGCACCCTCACAACTTTTTCAAGATTTTCTTTCTTCCTCTGCAACATTCACCTTACTTCAAAAGCAAGAGTGATAGAAAAGGCAACTTATCCTCATGAAATGAATGACCCTCACTGGGACTGAAGACAACTCAATCACCCTCGATATAACTTCTCGGAACACGATCACTCAATTTATTTCCACAAGAGATATAGGTACAGGAAGAAGTCTACATTACCACATGGTTTAAAAAGAAACATCATGGCAAGACATCATTCATACGAAATGAATGACTCAATTAAGAATTGAGGTATCTTATTTACAAAAATAGTAAGCTACTCAAAAGTAGACTACTTGAAACACGTCCAATCGACTCATTCTTACAAGAAAAGTAATGGCAAAATGAGATATCCAACATCACTGTATAACTCGGAAGAGAGTAGAATGCATAAGGCATTTACTCATAAGGAGTCAAAACAACTTGATAACAAAGAAGGACAACTCATGCCGGATGCATAGATTTCTCTATCACACTTAACCCCTTATCCCACTATAGATGCCAAGGTCTTAAGGATTCCTTAAGGCAAGGCATAGTCTAAAGAAATAATATTGTCTTTTAGCTTAGCAATGTCTAGCTAGTCTCACAGTTCTACTGGAAACTCTATAGGCTACTACCTATCCTTAAGATGTCGGCATTCTCTTCTAACGACATTGTACCAACGATCTCACATGTATACATATATAGTCTAATCCCACATTGCCAGCCTCGTAGTCAATGCAAGATTACACTGTCACAAACAACTTCATATCTTACACTACTACCCACACATAGTAGGTGTAAGATCACGCCACATACACTTTTTCCTTCACCACTGTTAAATAACAGCCGATGCAAAGGCAAAAGTTCAATCAATTTATCCTACATTGCTATTAAAGAATAGTCAATGTGGAATCACACAACATGAAACAATTCATCTATACTATCGTTAAGCAACAGTCAAACCAATCACACACAGCACAAGCAATGGTTAAGTCCACACCCTAGTTTTGGTAGGATGAACTGCTTAGATACCACTAATGTAACACCCTAAATCCGGGTTTACATGTATTTGCATTTTAAACTCATTTTAATTTCATAGGCATGTTACTTTATTTAATTCTCATAAAAGAAAGAAGAGATTATTTATTTATTCATTTTACAAAGCGCCAAAGTTTGTTAAAATTCGCAAATCAAATGTAATCATAAAAAGGTAAGTTGGAATTTTGCCAAATTGTTAAAAAAAAGTTTTAAGTAAATTTTAAGTTCGAAAGTTGTGTTCCACTTAGTAATTAAAACGGGTTATTTACATTCACAAGAAGCTAATTATAACGTCATTTCAAACATAAATGGGCACTTAATTTTGAATTAATAAAATAAAGAACACGAGATAATTTGGTTGGTTATCAAGTATACACATATGCATAAAAAAGAGAATTTCATACATCAAAATATTTTTTGGAGCAATAGTAACATATATACATATACACATTGCTCAAGGTATATACCAAATACATAGTAGAGTATGAAAATTGAATATACATAGTAAAATCTGAAACCTAGGTCTACCCGTATTCAAATACATAAAAAGGGAAAAACCTAGTCTCAGAGCAGTCATCTCTAAACCCAACCCTGCATGTTAGACTAATCCAAAGAAATGGGATGGTGGAGGGCCTCTGACAAGATCCCTGAGGAGAGAATCTAGTGGACATTGTCCATAGGATCTTTCACGGAATCTCTCTCAAGGTTCTCCAATCCTCCTCAAAACCCTAGGACTCACTGTTCCTTAAGTTCACGACTAGCGGCGGATACCCCTGACTGACTCTCACCCAATTACGTCTCCAATTCTTTGACGTAAGAGGGGTTTGACGAAAGGCGGGAAGCGTTGGACCGATGTGAACTCCTCAGATGGTGTGACATCGAAAATAGTAGAGGACATTGATGAACTCTTCAAGGACACTCCGAAGAGATGGATGATGATGAGAGCGACAAAACTGATGAGGATAGCCCCCTTGTGATCTCCACAGGTACTGCCGTCGGCTCCTAAAACAAAAACGTAAGGGTGACTCTTTGCTTCAACAAGCAAACCACACATAATGACTTTGGAAGTCATACACACAGTCATGCTAACCACTGCAGTGTGGTTCTTTAACATTCACACTCAGAACCTACCTGTTTCCATGACCTTTATCTGTAAACTGTAACATACTGGGCAACTGCCACTGGAGCTCCCAGAACTTAGTGGTCTTACATATATTAAGGAGAATGAATGCTAGGAGTACACCTTCACCCTGGTATAAGGTGGACTCTCACCAATTGAAAATTTCTTGTGGTTATTGTTAGGGTCGCCAAGTCGGTTTGTGTGAACGAAGTCACAACTTGACGCCTACCCTCCAAGGTCGTAATGCCTCACGATCATCTCTTAGGTACCAATATGTGGTCATTCATACTCCGAGGACTTACTCCTCGCACACTATCTCACGGAGATTATCTTTGCTCGTCATCGTGGGTTTCCGCTGCTTGTGGTACAAGACGGATCAAATCGACGCCGAGCTCAAGACCTTGTCCTGGCTCCAACAAAAATTATACCATACGAGAATATGCTCTTCATCACCCATTGGTGACCACGTTGTTCGATCTCCACCAATATCTTTGCATCTTTCTCTCAGCCGGGATTGCCCCACGCGACTTCCTTCACAAGTTCGCCGTACACACGTATATCCTCGCTGCACGACTCTCAAGGCGTATATTGCCATCGCGTACCAATATTCTTTATTACATTTTATTTGTGCCTTACCCTCTCAATTTCTAAAGTTTTTAATAATTAATACTTACTGATAATTCCTCCACGCAAGGGTCCTAGAATGTTTATCTAAGTCTAAACCACAAATTAAAGAGTTCATTTATTAAGCTTATAAAATAAATTAATTCTCATGTCTAAATTAATGGTTCTCACTGTTGGAATTTATTACGATTATTACCGGTAAAATTGCCCGGATGACTAGGACAGAGTCCTAGTCCGCATAAGCACTCGCATTCGAGTCTTATGCCCATAGAACACAGACATCATAGAGAAATATAATTCATACTACAGTCCATGTGATTGTACCACAGAGCGTTTCAAAATGCACAAATCACACGCATAGAGATGCCCTAGGTTCACATTCCAAGGATCTTACAATTATTTAAGGCAGGGGTCAAATTTACCTACTGCCTCACATGCACACAATTATAATTAATTTAAACATTTAATATATCACAATCCAAATGTCATATTTCAAAGGCAATTTAAGACAGAATCCCTTTTGGCAGCACCTAATCTTTGTTCAAATTTAATTTAGCAAACGATTTTTTTTTTTGTGAAATTCTTATATCAAATTAAATCCCTTAAAACCTATTTTTTAAAAAGATATCCCACACTCTCAGATTAAATTTACAAATATTATTAAAATTCCTAGAAGTTCGTAGGTCAGTATGTCCATCACAGTGAGCATACCTCAAAGATGGGTAATTTTCTCAAACTTTCCAAATGAGATTTTAACTCAAATGTTTGTAGTAAAAAGCTAACATTCATATCTTTCAGAAATGGTAAAACTTGAATCCTAATTCCTCCTACATTTTTCCCAGTAATTTCATTTAAGACCTATGTCTCAGGTTCGAAATCCGGGATCCATGCATGTGTTCCGTTTTAACCAAATTTGTTAAATTAGTAAATGTGGATGAAATTTTTTGAAACTTATATAATTTTAAAGCTCTGTTTGTCTAGTTTTAGGAACAAAAAATATTTTTCAAAAAAGGTCATTACTTTGGTGTGAAATTTTCAAAAATCGAACCTTGCTCGACTAGTTTCCACAAGCAGAACAACCGCATTGCATGTCACGAATGAACCTTCATTTGAGGTTATCTCCCAATGGTCTCAAAAGAAAAGTTGGTGTATTTTGAGTTTACTTTAATTGAGGACAAGTTTCATCAAAATCCAACGGATAGATCAAAAGTTATACACAAAAATGTAAGTACTGTCCAGGGCTTCTACGTGAGACAGCCACTGCCAACACCAATTTTTGAGTTTTGGAAAATGCATGAGGGTTTAGAAATGGGTTCTAAAGAAAATTGGGCATGATCTCTTTTGTATTGGAGCCATCCCATGAATTTCTGAAAAGGAAAAAGATGAAGAGAAGATTTGAACACAGCCACAAGCTACTGCCAAAGAAGAATTTTAGAACACAAACTCAACACACACATGCAAACACATTTTTCACAATTTTAATCAACAAGGGAAGTATTTATGCAAGAGTGGTTGGATCCTCCAACCTCCAGCCACTTTAGAATCCACAAAAGAGTCCCCTTACCTTTCTAAGAGGTCCACGTGAAAGAGGAAGAGAAGGGGATGAGAAGTCTCCAAATGAGCTTGTAATTTTGGGGCCTCTAGGTTGGGCATGCAAAGCTTGTATTGAAACAACAATGGAGGTTTGGCTGTTATGGTGTGGTTCAGCTGGTTAGAGAAGAGACATGGAGGAGAGTTTTCTTTCTTTCTTTGGCTGAGTGGTGAGTGTGTAGAGTGATTAGTGACTAGGTGTTTAAGTGACTTGGTGATTAAGTGAGAAGTGAGTGATGTGAGGTGGGGAGGTGTGGGTTGGCCATGGGAGAAGAGAGAGAAATGGGAGTGGGCTGCATGAAATTTCATTGGCTGTAGGGAGAAGGATTTGATAGCTTGAGTGTCAAGTTAGTCTACAGAGTGTAGAATTACATTGTGTAGTCGGAACAAAACGCGAAATTTAATTTAAAAAAAACTAAAATTTTTAAACATCAAATAATTTTTATAAATCTTATGAAATAAAACTTTTTAATAACTTTATAAAATTTTCTCTGTAGAGTAATAGCTCACAGATGAATTTTACGAAAGGTAACTTGACGTGCAAGTTTCAGAGTTCAAAAACGGTTAAAATAAATTTTCGGTCAAATAAACATTTAATACACAGTAACGAACATTTTTATTATTTATTACTAACAATTAATCACAGACAAAAGAATTTATTTCCAGATATCTTTATTATTTATTATTAACAGTTAGCACAGACAGATGAATTTCATTTTCAGATACCTCAAACATTCAATCCACAGATAAATTTAAGTATTTAAATCTTAAATACTTATCACACTGCACATCTTTAACTCAAATAAAATAACATAGGAAAGTAATTACAGAGAATTAATTGCAGAGAATTAATTCCAGCGAGTTACTTACAGAGGACTTTTTATTACCAGCAATTGTTTTAATTAGATTACTCACTTAGATTTTAATTACAGAGGATGTTATATCTTTTGATTTTATAAATCTTTTCCTATTTGACCATTATAATGAATTACTCATATTATTTATTTTCCTTCGTTTTTCTTATTTACTCAATTAATTACTAACTATATTTAATTACTCAAAATCTATTGTTTTCCTTATTTTAAAACAAACAAATTAATTTCAATTAATTTCTAATTAAACCGCTCACTTCCCTACTTACTGGGTTGAAATTTTCGGGGTGTTACACCCTAGCAAAGAAGCAACTTGTAATATGGTCACAAGAATTGCACCACCAATTTGTCAATGCTGTGATGCAAATTGGGCTTGATAGTATGATCAATTCTTCACCATTTGTTTTTCTCTATTCATACAATGACTGGATTAATTTCTTTCTTTGTTGGTATTGCAATAAGGCATATAATTATATGATACTTATAATTTATTTTTCTCCCTTGATTATTTTTCAGAGGCACAGCCAAAGAGGATTCTTGCAGTGATGAACATCCCTGGTTTGACAAGAGAGCAAGTAGCTAGTCATTTGCAGGTTCGTTTATATGTGCACATTTAAAATTTAGAATAATTCAGTATAAATTGCCATAGTCAATTAATTGAAATTTGAATTTAGCTGGTATAGTGCTATGTAGAAGCTTTAAGCTCACATGAAATATAGGTGCCAACTGCCAAGCTTGTTTTCTATTCAAATAGAGGGACTTGCATTTTGTGGTTCTAAACAGTAATTAATGTTGTTTATTTTATCGGCAGAAATATAGGCATCAGTTGTTGAATACATCTAATGGAGTGACACTGCAACAGAATGAGAAGGCATTGCCAAACAGCATAGAACCCAGGGGCAGAGTAGATGCATATGGAAGGTTTGACTTAACAGCTTTTGGTGATACTAACCATGTTCCCTATGCAGCCCTTCACCCTGAGGAGGTCACAAGTAACTTGATGCCAAATGAAGACCAAGGGCCTAACCATTCCCATTAAGATCAAGAGTGGCAACCATTTTAATTTAGAATTTTTGATACTATATTGTAACTTAAAAATTATGAGAATTTGAATTGAGAGTTATCTGTATTTTGATATCATTTTTTGGCAACTATTTTAATTTAGAATTTGACTCAAAGAGAGATTCTCATATTACTTGTTGGTTGGGAGAGATTTAAGAGTACTATGATTATCATATACTATGGATGATGAAGACTATAAGTGTCATAATTGTAGATTATTACTAGTCCCTAAAGCAAGCTATATATCTGGGCAATCTAGTTTGTTTTTTTGTAGTTAATGTTAACAATGTCTTGAGGAAGGTTTGTATGGAATTTCTGTGTATCATGCCCTGCAGATAGATGTTTTGAATGTGAATTAATAGACTAATGTCAATTGTATAATGAGTTAATGACAGGTATATATGGTATTTATTTTATATTAATTGCTGAGTTACTAAAGGCATGGAGATAAGTTTGTTTGATATTAGGATATGCCGAAGGAGAAGCTCTGAAATAGGAATGGACATAATTGATTCTAACATAGTGTTTGATTGGAGGGGATGGAAGGTGAGGGATTTTTTAAAACTTTTATGGTTTGGTTTAATTTTAAGGAGGGGAGGGGAATAAATACAGGACCATTTTGCAACTTTTTAAAAATAAGAGACCAAAATGAAACCTAAAGTAAAGATAAGAGACAAACAGAATAATTTAAATTTGCTATAAATTTAAATCAAATATATATCTGTATTATTAATTAATTTGAATATAATTTAATTTTAATTCTTATTATCAAGTTCAATTTTTAGTAAATATAATTCATGGCTATCAAGGGAAAAAACAGCTAATGTTTAATTTTATATGCATTAAGTATATTTTCATTGACATTCGTATATTCTTGCCTTCATAAAATAGAAAAAAATAACTATCAGCCAACTTTATATACATTAATAATATTTACATTGTCACTTGAAAATTTAAATAATAAATTACTACTCTTATTGAATCTAGTAGTAGCACCAAATTTCTTATAGTAATGACAATTTTTTGTACTCTTGAAACATATAACGTAACAAAAGAAAACACTCCACTTTTATTTTATTCACATCATAGAGAATATTCCACTTGTATCCTATTGACATCACGTAGCAAAGTGAAAAATCCAAAACTTCGCACCCTAATTGAAATAATCAAACAAAAATAAAATAAAATAATATATAATTAAATTAAATAAGATAGAGTATTAAAACCTATCAATTGACTTCTTACTGCAATGTATCATTATTTCTCCATGTTCTTGAAAACATATAAAATAACCAATGTTATTTTAATGGTAAAAAGAAGAAAAGGATAAAATCATTCCTAGGTTTTTACATCAATACTCTAAAGTAAATGGTAAAAAGAAGAAAATGATAAAACCATTCCTAGATTTTTACATCATTACTCTAAAGTGGTCATCATCCATGTTCTGTAACGAAGAATACCAGTTACTCCTATATTTATATTGTTTAAATTACCAATTATATAATTAATTATGTTATGAAATTAGCATAAATCTTGCAAAATTTCTTAATTTGAATATAATTGGATTCAATTTTTTTTACCCAAAATTGAATTCGAATTTATATTAGTACTATCAATTAATTTGAATCATATTATATAATATATTTGTATTATTAATTTCAACGTTCAAATTATAAAAATAATCATTACCGCAATTACCTTAATTGCCTAAATTACTAGAATTATATATTTTTATTTTAAAAATGTTATCAGAATGTGACATGTGAACAACCAGTCCTAGTCAGCAACTGTATTATATATATATATATATATATATATATATATATATATATATATATATATATATATACCAACCGTCAACAACTTCTGACTGATCTTCAAACAGCGCAAATACCATCCACTTTCACGAAAATCACTCAAAAAACTTGCAACACGGTACATCTGATTACTAAAGTCACAATTTTTTTTCTTATTACTAACGTTTAATATAATATATATAAAGTAATTAAAATTTTTAGCCTATTTAAGTTAACTTAAAATCACATGGTACATCTGATTTTGGAAAGCAAACTAATTATTTGACATATACAAAAGTGTAGAATAAACGAAGAAATGCAATACGCAACTTTGCATGCAATAAGGGAGAAGTTTAATAGTGGATCTCATAATAGAGAAAAAAAAATTATAATATGAGAAAACTGAGATAGCGTATCATGACTCGTTCGTGCTCTGTTTTCTAAACTGAGATAGCTGCCATGTTCTGTTTAATTTACTATGAAATTTGTTACATATATGAACAAACGATTGAAAACATTAGCAATTTCACCTTAATTTAGATCATTAAGACTCAACTCAGGAATTCAAATTTTCAAACTTCATGAGAGGCTTAATTTACCATTAATTACATGGCACGTTCCTTTTTCGAGGCTTATAAATATGGTTGATATATGTAAGAGTCGGTCTTGAATTTTTTGGTGCCGTGGGCAAACTGAGAAAATGATGTCTTCATTTGAATATTATCCTTCTTGTATTTTTTGTTGCAAAATCATTAATAATTTGTTTTTTAATTAGAGAGAGATCAAAGATGAAAAGATTAGAGAGAAAGAGATAAAGTTCAAGTTATATGTTACGTTGAGAGTCAAAGAGATTCACGTTGAGAGAAATAGAAAAAAAATAATAATACTTTTCACATTCACATTTTTTGCTTTTGTGTGCAGCATTTATTATGCATAAATTGAACCATCACTTGTTGATTTTTCCAAAATTATGAGTAAATTTTAGTTGGGAAGTGGAAGCATCACTAATAAATAATTAGTTGACTATTGACCAGTATTTTTTTTATAATAATTTTTTTATATAATTTTTATTTTATTATATAAATTTTATTTTTCTATTTATAAAAATTAAATAAATTTTTTTGGTGTCCCTCTAAAAATGGAACCTGGTGGTCATCCACCTCGACCGTCCTCGGGCCACCACTGATATAGGTCTCCAGAGCACATCCAAAAGAATAGTCTATTATTTGTATTTGTTTTGTTCAATAACAATGAATTCACCCCCTCAACCCAGCTAAATGTAAATGTTAGTTATGACAGGGGAGTCATGACCCGCAATATATATATATATATATATATATATATAATTTTTGTTATATTTTTAAATTTATTTTTTAGTTATTAATGGTTTTAACTTATTTTTTATTCAATGGTTTTAACTTATTGAAAGAGTATAAAGCAACACTTTAATTAAAGGTAATATTTAGTTATTTTCTTTGTTATTCTTATAGACAATTTAATGTTAATATCACAATTCTAGTATGCTTGATTCGGGAAAGAAAGAGAAATGAAAAAAAAAATGAATGGGGGGAGTGAAATGATTTTGCACGTTAATTGGTACGAAAAAGTCGAAAGGAATAAAAGTTAAGTATATATGTAAATTTTCATAAATATAACTAATAGAAAACTAAATATACAACAACAATAACAAAAAAAAAATATTTCGGACAAGTCACTATGGTCGGCCTAATAACGAGAAGTTGGGTAAATACATGAGAACTTAGGTTTTAAAAAAATAGGTTTAATTATCAAATTGGTCATCAAATTATTTAAAATATTTCAATTTAGTATGGTCTCAATTTTAAAATGCGTCAATTTGGTTCCCAAATTTTTAAAAATGTATCAATTTGGTTATTTTCGTCTAATTGGAGTTGACGTTGTTAATAATGCAATTTTAAAACGCGTCAATTTGGTCCCAAATCATTAACGACGTCAATTCCAATTGGACCAAAAAGACCAAATTGATGTATTTTTAAAAATTTGGAAACCAAATTGACGCGTTTTAAAATTTGGAGACTAAATTGAAGTGTTTTAAATAATTTGGGAACCAATTTGGTAATTAGGCAAAAAAAATAATACTACAGGCAAAATGGGTTCTAAGGCAAGCCAAGGGCAAGGTTGACCATATTAAACAATATGAAATGGCAAACACGTAAGCTTTGACCAAATTACCTTTGTAGCACCTCTTCTTATAAAAATAATTTAGTAGTAAAATTTATTATACAATTTTTTATTTAATGTAAAAGTTATCTAAAACTATTTTACATCAAAATCAATTTAAAATTTAAAATTAATTTCTCAACATGATTCTAAACATGAGAAAAATTACTTAAAATCACGTTAACTAATATTTTAATATAACTTTGGAAAATACATTGCGAAACCAAACACACATTAACTATATCCGCTTACAGTGAAATGTGAGAGAAGAAGAACATATAGGAGAGAAAATGAAATAATTATGATAAATAATGTGAAAAAAGATATATGGTTGATCGAATGTATATATGGGGCTTCTTAAATCAATTAAAATAATATATTAGGTTTATTGTAATTTTATTTGAATTTTAAATTGTTAGGTCTTTTAGCATATATAAAATTACGCTTTAAATTATTATAACAAATTTTATTTAGTATTTTTTTCAGTTGATAATAAAGTTAATTTATTTAATTTTATTGAGACATTATTGATGTGACAAAATATTTTATTAATTTTATATTTAAAAATATTGATTATAAAACAGTAGAAATTGTAAATGTTCCAAAATAGATATGTTATGTGTGACAAAAGTAGTTGATAAGTTAGTTAAAAGCTAAAAAATTATTTGGTAGCTGTAAGTTAGTTGAAAACTGTTAAACTAGTTTTTTTTTTTTTTTTTTTTGTAAGTAATTGTTAAAGTAGCTATTGAATGTAAAATAACAAAAATGGTCATATTTACATGATATTTTTATATAAGTTTTGACTTTATTTTACGGATAAAATATATATACATGATATTTGTTAATTTTAGTTTTCTAATTATTTTTGAACTCTTACTTAAATATCAATATTTTAATTAATTTTTTAGTTTCAATTACTTTTTTTTTTGTCATATTGTGCATTTTAGTATTAATCTTATATTATTATATTTTAAAATATTTTCAACCAAGTTTAAAATAAAACAAAAGAGAATGAGCGTGATATAACAAGGGCAGTGATCGACCAGCTAGTGGGTCATAGCCCCAGACATGCAAATGAGTGGAAGAAAAGAAACTAAAATGAAATAATAAAACTCGACCTTATATAAAAAAAGGAGCAAAATAAAGTAATAAAATTAATGAAATAAGATGATAGGTTCAATTGAATTCATCAAAATTAAGAATAATAATCGATAATAGTTGAGTTATGTTTAGAGGTGGCAAAATGGGTTGTTTGACCCAATATGGGTTATGCGCTATAGTGCCCTAGGCCAAAAAATCAAAATTCAATTTGGAAACATAAAATGAAGTTCAAACCAAGTGAAAAGCATAGTTTTTTTAGTTTTTCTTTAGGATTTTGGTGGGTTGAGCCCAAATCAAGCCATGATCAGATTAAGCTAAAATGACCCATGTTTAATTCAAGCTTAAAAATTAAAGTTCATGACCAACATTTTTATATATAAAGAGGATTTGAATTGGCTCGGGCGAGTGATTTGCTAATGATCTAAAGGTTGGTTCAATTGATAAGATTGATGACCATAAAGAAAGTCTCATGCTAAAATATCTTGTTAGCACATTAGTGGATAAATTCTAAATATCATCATAAAGCTTGTAATGTGATTGCCTTGCAATTAGTCTTTTATATAAGTAATGATTCTTTCGCAACTAGATAACTTCATTTCTTGTGTTTGATTACACATTCTAAAGCACATCAGACATGAATTTTACGTTTTTATTTAAGCTACCAAATGTTGCTTTTGCATTTTTTTTAATTTATTTAACATGACTTTTCTTAGTTTCAAACGTATTTCCAAACATACTATTTGTTTAGTCAACAATTTTTTGTTTTCGTGTTTTGAATTTTCCTCATCTAATATACTTTCTTCTAAAGATTTGGCTTCTTTTTAAAGGGAAAATAGTAGCCTCATAATTAATCATATCCTAAGATAGATTCTTGAATTCTAGTCTTTAAAGGGAAAATACAAGTAGAAAACAAGATACAATAAATGTTGGTGCGGTGCTTAATTAGTTGTAATTTTATATAATTATAAACAAGTTTAAATAATTTTTTAATCTAAAAAAACACATGACATTTTGCTTTTGGTCATAATTATGTTTTTTCTATTGTTTTGGTTCTTCATTATTCTAAGGTGAGTAATTTTAGTCCTTAACGTTACGTGGTTTCTCTTGAGTGATGTGGCTAAAGGTAAGCCATGTCATGATGCCATGTGACATTATTTTATTTAACATGTCTAACAAATCTTTAATGGTCATTTTCCTCCATTTTTTGAGACAATACACCTTCTGAAATCTAGGTCTTAAACTCTTATGCTAAAAAATACACATATTGATTGAGGTTCCCAAATTTGAAGCGTAGAAACTATTATGTCATTCAAAGATTCCTTTCTTGACTGACTCATCTCACTCATACTTGCTTCTATTGACACAATCTTATTCTTCCTATTCCTTTATGGCTCATCTGAGTAATCCATAACAAGTGTCAATTGTTAAGCAAAACAGCTAGATCTAAGAGGGGGTGAGTTGGATCACCAAAAACTTTTCAATGAACCCACTCTAATTTGAAAACCTTTGAAAACAATCTTAATTTTTGTTGAACCAACGTGGTTATGAGATATTGATTAATTGACTTCTTAACCTTTCTTGATATAACTGAAGTGAATCAGAAGGTCACTAGAATGGGAGGTTGAATAGTGACACTTTAATCGACTAAAATATCTTGTTAGCACATTGGTGGATAAATTCTAAATATCGTCCTAAGTCATCAATGAAGCTTTGTAATGTGATTGCCTTGAAATTAGTCTTTTATATAAGTAATGATTCTTTCGCAACTAGACAACTTCATTTCTTGTGTTTGATTATACATTCTAAGGCACATTAGACGTGAATTTTACGTTTTCATTTAAGCTACCAAATGTTGCTTTTGCATTTTTTATTTAGAGCAAATTACTTTCACCCCCTTGAGTTTAGGACATATTACACTCGCATCCCCTCCATTAAAATACATTTCTTTTGCACCCCCTAAGCATCTTTGTTAACTAACGGTGTTTATTTTTTAGTGAAATGTCCAAATAACCCTTCTCACTTAACCTACACACAATAGCCATCATGTATTGTCTCTGAAATGAAAAAATCCCAATTGTACGATTTGCAAAACACGAGAGGCAGAGAGAGGGTCTATTATTTCGAGAGCTTCTTAAAAGAGACAATGCGATGATGGTAGGCGGTGAGATAAACTTTGGTTGGTTGGGCGAGGGTTTGCGGATTGTTTGTAGGAGTTTTTGGGTTTGTTGCTGGTTCGAGTTCAACGGTGGTGCATATGGTTTTTGAGTTCAACGGGGATGCACATAGGATTGTAATTGTAAACATTGAGTACTTTTCGTCGAGAATAGAAAGAATCAGTAATGTGTGTACACATGGTTTTTCACTTTTTCAAATCACAAAAGCACTAAAGAATGGAAATAACCTGCTCAAAATTTTCCCTCTTTTTTATTCCTTTTAGCTTTGTCTAAATTCCTATTTTTTATTATTCGATGTTTGCATTTCTCCCACTCAACTCAATGACCAAGCAGAGTTTAATAAAGGTTAAATTAATCTGCAGGTCCCTATACTTTTACAAAATTTTCAATTAGTGTTAGAGTCTAAGACTTTGGATGATGTCCAACCCCTCAAACTTCGGTTTTGATAATAATAAATGAGATTAAATTTTGAAGTATCTAATGTTTTATGTTTGAGTATTATAGGTACCACACCGTCCAATGCCAAAGTGGTATTGTATTTCTTAAGCTCAAACTATATATCTCTATGTGCTTATCGCATCCAATGTGTAACTGGAACTTGTTTTTATAAGTGTAAATCCAGCATCCAATGCACTGTAATAAAACAAGCGTCCAAAGAATTGTGAAAACCAGTGTGTAAACATTGCGTCCATTTGAGAAGCGTCCACTTGCTTATATAATTTACACTATCTTTTCTATCAAATAGTTATATAATGCGTCCATTATGTCAAGGAGTACACTTAAGCTTTTTGATCTCATTCTTTGAAATGTTCTGTTATTCCCTCTTTTTTTCATATGTGACATTTCATTTGAATATTCAAATAGTGTATCATAGGAGACAGAAAAGCTTCTCTCTGCAAAAACCGTACAGTTATGGAGGCGCTGCATGTACTGATGTCCCCTATCTCTCTCCACCCCAAGTTGACACGTGGTAACGGTCATATGATTGTGATTGAACGATTTTCGACAAAGGCTCAGATACCACAATGGATACCTTCACTTAGTAGCCTATAAATAGAGGATCAAGCTCACGATAGAACTAACAAAGCATTCAAGTTTTTTCAAAGAGCTGAAACTCTGCCAAAACATTTGGACGATCAACACTTGTGCAAAAAGAGCAACTTCTTAGCTTTGCTAAGTTATTTTGTGTATTCTGTTTTACATTGTAATATCCTCTCTGTGAGAGTTGATTTAAATCTTGTAATCAAACTGTTTGTTTGGAAAGCCAGGAGTTGCTTAGTGACAAAGAATACTTGGGTGTTACTTTAATCTCAAGGGGAGATTAAAGGTGTGCCAGAAGTGGCCTAGAGAATACTTGTAGCCAGAAATGGCAGGGTAGAGAATACTTGTTTGTAATCAAAATTTTGATTAGTGGAACCTTTCAAAAGGTTATTTTTGAAGGAGAACTGGACGTAGCTCAGGTTGAGTGAACCAGTATAAACCAAGTGTTTTTACTCTATTGCTTTTAGCTTACTAGTTATCTCTTGAGTTACTTCTTCGCATTAGATGCACAAGTTTCCTTATAAACTTATTTGCGAAAACTATTTCTCGCTTGGACAACAACTTGAAAAACGCAGTTTCATTAAACTGTTATTTTGAACTATTGGACAATAACTGCAACTCTTTGTTTTACCAGTTCCTTGTGAAATCTAAGTTAAGATATCTCCATCTTTGCAAAAAAGATTTAAGCATTTATCTAACACACTATTCAACCCCCCTTCTAGTGTGTCCTCTGCATTTTAGTTGGCATAAGAGCTTGGCCTCTTGGGTTGAGTACTTAGCAGTACAGAGGAAATCAGATCCTGATAAAGATGGAAAATGATGGACAAGCTGTAAACAGACCACCATTCTTCAAGGGTTTCAAATATGATTATTGGAAGCAAAGAATGATAGCATTCTTTGAGTCTTGTCAGATTGGTATATGGGACGTTGTTGAGATTGGCGACTACATTCCATATGATGAGAACCTCAACGAGATCCCTAAGGTTAGATGGACGGAGGAGCAAAAACAAAGATTCTATCTCAACTCTAGAGCCAGAAACACCATCATGTGTGCACTATCTGAACAAGAATACAACAAACTCTTGCGTTAAACAGATGTGGGACACTCTTACGTTAACGTATGAGAGTTCCACCCAGGTAAAACGTAACAAACTCAGTCTTCTTACTCGTCAATATGAGTTATTTAGTATGGAGGGAAACAAGGACATAGAAAGTATGTTTGGACAGTTTCAAACCATACTAAATGAGCTTAGAGCACATGCTAAAGATTACAATAACTATGAACATATTGACAAAATTATGAGGAGTTTGCCTAGGTAATGGAGACCACAGGTTACAGTTTTGAGAGCAACTAAAGGAGTAGATGAGATGTCCTTAGAAGAGCTTGTGGGAATCCTAAAAGTGCATGAGCTAGAACTGCAATAAGATGGTGATGTAAAGAAAAGCAAGTCTCTGGTACTCAGCATCCAGAAGCCAAAGAAAGCGTCATCGTCCAAAGCTAAGCAAGCAGAAGAGTCATCAGAAGAGCAATCTGAAGATGAAGACTCTGATGAGGATGATAATCTATCCTTCATATCCAAGAGAATCCATGCTATGTGGAAGAAGAAAGGTGGATCCAGATGGAGAAACATAAATAAGAAAGGATTCAAGGAGAAGAAGGAGAAAAGTCCAATCGTCTGCTACAAATGCAAGGAACCCGGACATTTCAAGTCAGAATGCCCAGACCTTGAGAAGAACAAGAACAAGAAGAAGAAAGTCTTCAACAAAAAGAAGGGCAAGAAAGTTCTGATGTCCACATGGGAAGACTTGGACGATGACTCGGTTAGAGTCTAAGACTTTGGACAATGTCCAACCCCTCAAACTTCGGTTTTGATGATAACAAGTGAGATTAAATTTTGAAGTATCTAATGCTTTAAGTTTGAGTGTTATAGGTACCACACCATCCAATGCCTCAGTGGTATTGTATTTCCTAAGCTCAAACTATATATCTCTATGTGCTTTCGTGTCCAATGAGTAACTAGAACTTGTTTTTCTAAGTATAAATCTAGCGTCCAATGCATTCTAATGAAACAAGCATCCAATGCATTGTGAAAACCTGTGTACAAACACTGCGTCCATTTGAGAAGCGTCAACTTGCTCATATAACTTACACATCTTTTCTATCAAACAGTTATATAATGTGTCCGTGATGTCTAAAAGTACACGTAAGCTTTTCGATGCTGATTCTCTGAAATGTTCTATTATTCCCTCTCTTTTCATATGTGACATTTCATTTGAATATTCAAAAAGTGTACCACAAGAGACAAAAGCTTCTCTCTACAAAACCGTATAGTAGTGGAGACACTGCATGTACTGTTGTCCCCTCTCTCTTTCCATCCCAAGCTAACACGTGGTAACGGTCATATGATTGTGAGAGAACGGTTTATGACAAATGCTGAGATCCCATAACGGATACCTTCACTCAGTAACCTATAAATAGAGGATCAAGCTCACGAAAGTAACAACGAAGCATTTAAGTTTTCAAAGAGCTGAAACTCTGCCAAAATGTTTGGACGATCAACACTTGCGCAAAAAGAGCAACTTCTTAGCTTTGCTAAGTCATATTGTGTATTCGATTTTACATTGTAATATCCTCTCTGTGAGAGTGGATTCGAATCTTGTAATCAAACTTTTGTTTGGAAAGCCAGGAGTGGCCTAGAGAATACTTGTAGCTATAAGTGGTAGGGTAGAAAATACTTGTTTGTAATCAAAGTTTTGATTAGTGGAACCCTTCAAAAGGTTATTTTTGAAGGAGATCTGTACGTAGCTCAGGTTGAGTGAACCAGTATAAACCATGTGTTTTTACTCTATTGCTTTTTAGCTTACCAGTTATCTCTAGAGTTATTTCTTCGCATTAGACGCACAAGTTTCTTTTATTTGCGAAAAGTATTTGTTTCTCGCTTGGACGACAACCTGAAAAAAGCAGTTTCATTAAACTGTCATTTTGAACCATTGGACGATATTTGTAACTCTCTGTTTTACAAGTCCCTTGTAAAATCTAAGTTAAGATATCTTCATCTTTGTGAAAAGATTTTAAGTTTTATCTAACACACTATTCAACCCCCCTTCTAGTGTGATTCTCTGCATTTCAGTTGGAATCAGAGCTCGACCTTTTGGGTTGAGTACTTTGCAGTACAGAGGAAACCAGATCCTGCGAAAGATGGAAAATGAGGGACAAGTTATGAATAGACCACCACTCTTCAAGGGTGTCAAATATGATTAATTGAAGCAAAGAATGATAGCATTCTTTGAGTCCTGTCATATTGATATGTGGGACGTTGAGGAGATTGGCGACTACATTCCATATGATGAGAACCTCAACGAGATCCCCAAGGCTAGATGGAAAGAGGAGCAAAAGTAGAGATTCTATCTCAACTCCAGCCCTAAACGTAACAAACTCAGTCTTTTTTACTCATCAATATGAGTTGTTTAGTATGGAGGGAAACGAGGACATACAAAGTATGTTTGGATGATTTCAAGCCATACTATATGAGCTTAGAACACATGGTAAAGATTACAATAACTATGAACATATTGACAAAATTCTGAGGAGTTTGCCTAGGCAATGGAGACCACAGGTTACAACTTTGAGAGCAACTAAAGGACTGGATGAGATGTCCTTAGAAGAGCTTGTGGGAATCCTAAAAGTGCATGAGCTATAACTATAACCAGATGGTGATGCAAAGAAAAGCAAGTCTCTGGCACTCAGTGTCCAGAAGCTAAAGAAAGGACCATCGTCCAAAGCCATGCAAGCAGAAGAGTCATCAGAAGAGTAATCTGAAGATGAAGACTCTGATGAGGATGATGAGCTATCCTTCATATCCAAGAGAATCCATGCTATGTGAAAGAAGAAAGGTGGATCCAGATGGAGAAACCTGAACAAGAAAGGATTCAAGTAGAAGAAGGAGAAGAATCCAATCTCTAATTGTCTACTATGAATGAAAGAATCCCGGACATTTCAAGTCAGGATGCCCAGACCTTAAGAAGAATAAGGACAAAAAGAAGAAAGTCTTCAACAAAAAGAAGCGCAAGAAAGTTCTGATGTCCACATGGGAAGACTTGGACGATGACTCATCATCGGATGATGAAGAAGAAGAAGAAGAAGAAGCTAACATATGTCTGATGGCAGACACTACATCAGATTCTTCCGAACCAGAAGAGGAAGATGAGGTAGACTTTAATGATTTAAAATTGCTTCAAGAAGCTTATCATAAATTACTTTCAAACTCTTCTATTCTGTCAAAGGCCTACAAAACTTTGAAGAAATCATCCAAATCACTTTCAAAAGAAAAAGAAGTTTTAGAAAACAGTTTGAAACAACTTGAAAGTGAGAAAGAGGATTTACAGAAAAAGTTTACATAGCTCTCCAAAGAACATGAAGCCTTAAATGAGGATAGACGAACCCTATGGAATGATAGTGCTCATGCTTACTAGTCCTATGAGGAATCAAGGACTAGAGAAATGAAGCTTTCCATAGAGATTCAAACTCTCAAAGCAGAAAACAAAAGGCTTGTTGAGAAGCTTCTGAAAGTTGAAGCAGATACTTCCTTAAGAGGTCAACCACATGATGTTGTGAAACTTCATGAAGAGATTGACAGCCTAAAGAAGGATCTGTCCAACTTTGTCAAGGGATCTGACAACCTTAACAAGCTTTTAAAATATGAAGGTTGTAAGAGACCAAATGACAAGTCAGGACATGGATATAAGGGAAAGAAATATATTCATGATGGGGATGTAGATGTTTGCTACTTCTGTGGAAAACCTAGAAATATAACGTCCAAATGCAGACACCTAAGAAGGGACCTGTCAGTGCCCTTCAAACTAACAAGAAAGGACCCAAGTCAATCTGGGTACCTAAAGATAAAATTATTCCTGTTGCAAATATGCTTAACAGTAGGAAAGAAACTCCAGTCATGAAAGAAACTCCAGTCATGGTACCTGGACAGTGGGTGCTCGCATCACATGAAAGGAGAAAGGTGTATGTTCCAAAGCCTCCAACCCAAGACTGGTGCGACAGTCACTTTTGGAGGGAATCAGAAAGGGATGATAGCTGGCGTAGGTAAGATTGGTATTCCACCCTATCCCTATATTGATAATGTTCTCTATGCTAAAGGTCTCAAACACAATCTACTTAGCATAAGTCAATTATGTGACAGTGGATATGATGTTGCCTTTAACAAAAATGAATGTATAGTCAAGAACTCTGATGGATCCCTTCTCTTTACTGCAAAGAGGTAAGGTAATCTATATAAGATTAAACTTCGGGAACTATCAAGTCAAAATGTATCATGCTTAGTTTCAGTTAAAGAAAATCACTGGCTATGGCATAAAAAGCTTGGTCATGCAAGCTTGAGATTAATCTCAAAGCTTAACAGGCATAACCTCGTGAGAGGATTACCAAGTATGTCATACAAAGATAATCTTCTTTGTGAAGCATGTCAAAAAGGAAACAAGTAAAAAGTTCTTTTGAAAACAAAAACATTATTTCCACTTCTAGACCTCTTGAGCTATTACATATTGACTTGTTTGGACCCACAAGAACAGCCTTAGTCAATGGGAAGAGATATTGATTGGTTGTAGTAGATGACTATACAAGATGGACATGGGTCATGTTCCTATCTCACAAAGATGAGTCTTTTAAGGTCTTCTATAACTTCTGTAAAAGAGTTCAAAATGAAAAAAGGAGTATGCATTACTTCTATCTGAAGTGATCATGGGGGAGAATTCGAAAATGAAAGTTTTCAAAGGTTTTGTAAAGATAATGGTATCCGTAACGACTTCTCAACCCCAGGACGCCTAAGCAAAATGGTGTTGTTGAGAGGAAAAACAAGTCACTCCAAGAGATGGCCAGAACCATGTTGAATGATAATTCAACCCCTAAACACTTTTGGGCTGAAGCATTGAATACTGCCTGTTATTTACATAACAAAATTTATATTAGACCCATCATGAAAAAGACTCCATATGAATTGTGGAAAGGAAGAAGACCCAACGTATCCTACTTCCATCCAATCGGATGCAATGTTTCATTCTGAACACTAAAGACAATCTGGGAAAGTTTGACTCTAAGTGTGATTAAGGAATATTGCTTGCATAGTCAGAAACTTCAAAGGCATATAGAGTTTACAATTTTAGAACCTTAGTTGTAGAAGAAGCTATCCATGTGAAGTTCAATGACACTAAGCCTGATAAGGAATTATCAGAGCTGGATGAATAATTTGTAGATCTTAGGTTGGACGATGAAAATAAGTCATCAGACGTGTCTAACAGTGATGTCTTAGTTGAAGAGTCCAATACTCCTTTGGACGGTCCAGTAGAAGAACAATGAGAGCCAACTAGACGCAACTGGCAAATGAAAAAGCATCATCCAGAAGATCAGGTCATTGGTGATCTAAAGGATAGAGTAAGAACCAGATCTTCACATCAGCAACAAGGTCACACAACACTCATATCACAGATGGAACCTAAGACTGTGGACGATGCCTTGGAAGATGAAAGCTGGGTCAAAGCTATGCAAGAAGAACTTGACCAGTTTCAGAAGAACGATGTCTGGAAGCTTGTTAAACTACCTGATGATAAAGAAGCTGTAGGAGCCAAATGGGTATTTAGAAACAAGCTGGACGAAACAGGTAAAGTTGTGAGAAACAAAGCTAGGCTGGTAGTTAAAGGTTACTCATAACAGGAAGGTATATACTATACTGAAACTTATGCACCTGTTGCACGACTTGAGGCAATTCGTATTTTACTGTCATTTGTAACTCATAGTAATTTGAAGCTTTATCAAATGGATGTAAAAAGTGCATTCCTCAATGGACTGATAAAAGAAGAAGTCTAAGTGGAACAACCCCCAGGGTTTGAGAGTGACGCTTTTCCTAATCATGTTTTCAAATTTAACAAAGCTTTATATGGACTGAAGCAAACACCAAGAGCTTGGTATGAAAAACTCAGTTCATTCCTTACAGAAAATGGTTTTTCAAGAGGAAAAGTATACACTACTTTGTTTCGCAAAGATTATAATTCTGATTTTATTATTGTTCAAATATATGTCGATGATATCATATTCGGTGCTACTAATGAATCTCTATGCGAGGAATTTGCTAAGTTAATACAGACAGAGTTTGATATGAGCATGATGGGAGAACTGAAATTCTTCTTTGGACTGCAAATCAAGCAAACTGATTAAGGCATATACATACAACAAACCAAGTATGTTAAGAAGCTTATGAAGAAGTTTAAGATGGACGATGCTAAACCAATGAAAACTCCTATGCGTCCAACAACATTACTTGGATTGGACGAAGGATCAAAGAAGGTGGACAACACCTTATATAGAGGAATGATAAGATCACTCCTATACCTCACAGCGTCCAGACCTGACATCATATTCAATGTATGTCTATGTGGTAGATTTCAATCTGATCCAAGGGAAGTTCACTTAACTGTTTTTAAAAGAATTTTCATATATCTCATTGGCACAACTAATCTTGGTCTATTTTTCAAAAGGCAGAAAGATTTCAAATCAGTTGGATACTGTGATGTTGACTATGCTGGAGACAAAATTGAAAGAAAAAGTGCTAGTGGAGGATGTCACTTCATTGTTGGAAACTTAGTCTCCTGGATATGCAAGAAGCAAGGAACCATTGCACTATTCACTACTGAAGTAGAGTATATCTCAGCTGCAAGTTGTTTTTCTCAAATCTTATGAATCAAAAATCAACTTGAAGACTACAGTATATATGAGAGTAGCATTCCTATCTTTTGTGATAGCACTGCTGCAATTGATCTTTCCAAAAACCCCATGTTGCATTCAAGGGCAAAACATATAGAAATTAAACATCACTTTATAAGAGACCATGTTCACAAAGGGACTGCTGAATAAAATTTTCTGGGATCAGAAGGTATACCAGAGATTTTAAGATGAACTGGACGATGAAGAAAGTGATGCAATCATCAGAAAAGGTGAATTGATTGCACTCCAACAAAAAATTGGTGAGTCAAACATTAAGCCTATAAAGATCAAGTTGACTGCCAAAGTTTTGAGGGAGTTGGACGAAGAAAGCATCAACAAGAAAAGACATGAGCAAAGTAGGCTGATTCAGAATGATGAAGAAGAAGAGATGGACTTCTTGGGTCTTGGAAAGAAAATCAAGAAGCTTATGAAAGACCAAGAAACTAGAAAAGTGACAAGACAGATGTCACAACAGCAAGAAGAAGAAGCTGAAAAAGAAAGGAGGACAAAGAAAAGACATGCTGCTTCTGTTCCCTCCAATCCTCCTGCCCCTACTGAGAAGCGTCCAAAGACTGCTTCATCTAAACTAGTACCAAAAAAGCCCAGAGTCAGAATGTTGAAGATGATGAGTGACTCTGATGATGATGATAACCTTCTAATAGGTCAAATCAAAAGGAAAGCTAAAGAAATGGAGTTTGGACCACAAAAGAAACAAAAGGTAACTGCAACGTCCAAAGTAGGTAGTTCTGTTATACCTACTGTAGTCCCTAGAAGAGTAAAGACTCAAGCTACAAGGCCAAGAAGATATCCAGTTCCACCTCCTTCCTCTCAAGATACAGAGAGTGAATCCAATGCTGCTCCACCTACTGCTCCAACACCAGAAGCCACACTGCGTCCACCTCTCAAGTTAAATCTCTCACAGACTGTGTTTCCAAGAGATACTTGGAGAGATGCTTGGACTCCCTGGACCATCCCACCAAAGGTTCAACAGAAAACAAAGGAAGAGAAAGACAAAGAAAGATTCCCTGTTGCATTTTTCACTAGGAATGAACAGAACTACTGCAAAAAGAGTGATGTCATCTGGAGACATCATCAAGAGCCTCTTGAGAGAAGCCTCACTTCAGCATCTACACCTGACTGGACGAGGTATGATCATGTTCATCCTCAATCAGCAACATATGCTTCCTTACCAGAAGGGTCTATCATATGCAATCCACCTCCAACTTGGACGAGGCAATCTTATCCAAATTTGGTTAGGATGGAGCACCCTTATCCATGCCTAACTGGTACACAGTAAAGGGTGCGTCCAATAGCTGAAGAGATTCCAGAGCCAGAAGTAGAAATTGCTTCTAAGTATGCCAAGCCTCTACTTGACAAATCTGGCAAACAATAACAGAAAAAGAAGCCTGCTCCAAAGAAACCAGTCACTTTCAACATTGACAAAGAAATGGCTACTGAATTGCAATTAGCCATTAAGGAAAGCCTGGATCCTTCCAAGTTCAAACAACTTCCAAAGGTTAGGTGGGTGAAGGATATTCAGCTATGGACTCCTAACACCAAGTTCCTACCTCTTCTTCCAGGAACTCCAATGCTGAATTTCCAACCAAGTGACTATGATGACTTAGGTAAACTGCTTTGTAATAGATGTATCTACAGGATCAAGCTATTGCTTATCCTCCCAACCTCAATATTGGACATTCCACAGATATCAAGTTTATACTTGATAAGGTATGTCCAAGACTACCTCTTCTTGATTTTGGAAAAAAAAGAAAGGGTTCAAGTACTATGGTACTGAGATGCCTAATAGAGAAGAGAAGATTCATCTTCAACCTTCATCTCAGCAATAGAATCACTTATTTGACAAGACTGGCAAACTCACAAGGCCCCTTGATATTTTGAAGCCAAGACTTTCTGGCGTCAAATTCTATGGGCCGATTCCCAAAAGGCTTCATCTTCAGGCTGTTCAAAAGAAGATTTTATCCATCCTCCAGAAAGCATAGAAGTCATGCATCCAGTAAAGACCTTTCACTGGAGTGATATTGCAGCATGCTTCTTAACTGATGATGATGGTTTTCTGGAAGTACTGAAGACCTTGCCAATGATTTGAAGCAGCAAAGTATATGACATTCGCAAGCTGGATAGAGTTGTGTTTGAACAAGAAGTGCAAGCTACTTATGATTGCTAACAAGCTAAACTTGAACGAGCAAAGCAAGCTGAAAAGGCTTGTTTGGCATAGATTGAGAAGAGCAAGCTGAAAAAGCTGTGGAAAACCAAGTTGAACTATCTACCAAAAATAAAGCAACACAAGCAGAATTGGACGAAGCTTCTGCCAAAATCAATGAAGTGCTCATCCAATTGGACCTGGAAAATGAAGTGCAAGTGGACGCTGAACACTTTGTCACTTCACATGAGTAGCAAACTGTTCAATCAAATGCGTTCAAAGATGTAGACATGCAACTAGTGGCTAAAACTGAAGAGCCACAACCACCATAGTCCACTGCTGACAAACCTACTCTTGAGGTTGCTACAAGTATTCCTGTTACTGATGAGTCCAACAAAGCCCACTCTGGAACAAGACAAGTCTTAGTGCCTACAAGTTCTTTAAGTCCAAGGGCCATTGTTCCCTTGCGATTTGTTGAACCCTAAGGTGTTTATGAAGATAGAGTGCAAGAGATTGTTAATCAAGCTCTTAGGCAGCAACAAGCAGAAACGGAAGCTGCTCTCAGAGCATTCCAAGAGAGACAACAAGCTGAAGTTGAACAACACAGAAGAATGATGCAAAGTGCCATTGCTTATCAGTTTATGAACCTCTCTCAGATGCTGGTGAGTCAGATACAATCAATAGCTGCTAACCTCATTGGCATTGTTACTCATCCTGTTCATCCTGTTCATCCTGTTCAACCTATACCTCCACAAGAACATCAACAACCACTAGTTGAACAACCAGCACCACAAGAGCAACCACCTCCACCACAAGAACCACCTCAACAGCCTTAAGTGACCATGATGGTAAATTAATTTTCCATCTTTCAAACCCATATTTTTTTTATTGATGACAAAAGGGGGAGAAATTGGAATTTTGATGTCATAAAGTTTTGACTGCACTACTCTGTGTACATTCTTTTGTCTTTGGATGTTTACTAAATATATGAGGTGTTTTGATCATAAGTTCTGCATCCATATCTTTGATATGTTTTTATTTACTTTGATATTTTTTTTTCTTAACATGCTTATATCCACATTCTCTGATATATCCTATGTTTTTAAGGCATAAGAAATGTTGAACTCAGGGGGAGTACTTCATTTCACATCTTTATTGTAACGACCTGCCTACGTTACATAACTACTAAAGCTAAGGTTCCTTGATTTTTATTTAGTTTAGAAACTCTTTCATTAGTTTACTTATGAAAATATTGCGTGAACTTTTTGCACTTCCAAAAGTAATAAATAAAGTTCAAAACTCAAGGTACAAATCATGCATTTATAAAACATGACTAAATCAAAACTAAAAGAAGATATATTTTTTAACTACAAAAAACTCTTGGAGCTTATACATGAGACAAAGCTAAGCTGGTCATCTCTATACATATAACTATATAGACCAAACAAAGAAAAGAGAGAACACAACTTCAATCTCGTGCTCGCTCCATCTACCATGCCTCCAAGAGGAAGAGTCCACCTAGAAAGCCATTTGCTCCCCCGAACACGATGTCTGAGATCATCACAGGCACGAACCACACGTGCAAACATTGCAAGGGTAAGCTTACCAAACAAAACTATACATATAAGCAGATAAGTGAATTTCCAATTATTAAGGAAAAGGACGAGAAAACTAGATTTTATATACTTCAAAATTCTATACATATTAACTGAAAACGTTATATAAAACTCAGTTCATCCATACCAATAAACAACACCATCATGGCTCAACCATCTCAAATAGTTCTTACAACATAGTTATATCACCAATTATTAACATGAATCATCATATCTCATGGATTACACCCGATCAACAAATGTTATAAATTCTCAGTTAACATCAACAATATAAACCATCCCCACTCATCATCATGAGCCATAAACATCATAAGTCACATCTGACATCAACTGTCACAAACCTCAATACAATACAATACCAACATCCCTTATCACAAACGATGTACAATATAAACCACTAGACAACTTCAGTCAACAAGACTAACTCTACTCCATGGAGTTTCAACATCATATGAGTGGTCCTCTATAAGCCTCATCCCCTAACATAGTCTCACTCTCTGACCATTCAGGGAGTCTCTTGGGCTGACCCCACAGAGGAAGTGTGGTTTTATCAAATATAGACAAGTTTGGGTATTGCCATTACCTCTGTAAGGTTTGAAAAATCTTACATCTACAGGGATTCGTCCACCTATCTATTCTATAGGCCCATTCCTGTTAGCCACCACGAAAACCTCCAGCACTAGGTTGAGAGCCCACCAAGCACCCTCAACTTACATGCCTACTCATATACCTGTGCACCAACTGTGCACACCTACGCACCAACTGTGCAAATACAACATTCAGAATATTTCTGTGCACCAACTGTGTGCACCCACCATATTCTAGGGGCAAAACATATTTAGAGTCCCTTACAGTCTTAGATATGGCACCTCCGTACCCGCCATTTCCAATGGCCTGACTTAAGGATCTAAACAATCCTCAACCACAACAACAATCCATCCCCTATACACTAAAAGGGTCACTAGACCTCTTGGGAAGTAGTTTTCAACACTCCAACACGCCATTCGGAGTCAAAACATGGGGGTGGTACTTGGGAAGATATCCCACTAGGCGAGACCCCAGGTCGCTTTAGTAGGTAGGAGTTCTGGTGTGTAACTCACCCTCCCAAGTATACCATTTTCCAATAAAAACCTTCCCAAAGGACATAGCTAACCCTCCAACATATAGGGACAGTTACAATACAAGATTATCATTCATCATCATCATCATCACATCAAAACATATGTATTTCAACAATAAAGACATTCTTTCAAAGATAAACTTACTACATTTGCTTAAGCATTTATAAGATTAATAATATCTACATTCTCAAACAATCACATAACATCCATCATATAATTAATTCACTATTCATGTACTCATCACATTTATGAACCCATCCCTAGTTCCTTAAGCAAAGTAAGGCCTTCCACACCTTGAAATTTTATAATCATCTCACCAAAATCGCATATTAATATGAATTACATGATCTCAACTTATAATCAACTTTAACATAAATATAAAAACTCATAACATCATTTTATATGCACTTGGTGTTGTTTTTGAAACTCTCAACAAAGTATTCAAAGTAAAATAAAACACTCTGCCTTAATTTAGCTTAAGTTAGAAAATTTACACTTAAGCCATTTGTCAGATTTCCAAAATCCACTTAAGCCCAAAATTTTCGGCTCAAGCCAATTTAGCCCGCTTCACATTCGGCCCAAATTCGCTTAAGCATAAAAATCTTGGCTTAAGCCAATTTTGTCCAGAACTCAATGTCACATTTCATCCAAAAATTCGCTTAAGCCCAAAAATATTGGCTTAAGCCAATTTCGCCCACTTCACATTCAGCCCAAAATTTGCTTAAGCCAAAAATGTTTGCTTAAGCCAATTTTTTGTCCAGAATGCTAAATCTCACATACATTCCCAAATTCGCTTAAGCCTAAATTTTTGGCTTAAGCCAACTTGCGACTTTCTGCAACATGGCTTCTTCGAAATTCACGATTCCAAGCCCATCAATGGCTACCCAAGCATCCAAACTCACAATAAACACATCAATAATCATTCCTTAAGCTTCTAAACACTAAACCCCAACAAAATAACTCAAGATTCAAACCAAACAACTCAAAATCCATTATAAAACAAAAGGAGAGAGTGAGCTTCCCTTACCTATTCAACCCAAAAGAGATAACTTTGTGAGAGAAGGGAGGAAGAAAGAAGCATTGAATCGGAGGAGTCCTTCACCTCTCCACTAATAGCCCACCCTTTATGGCACCGAAAACACACCTAAAACAATCTCAAACTTAGATTTCATACCCAAAACCTAAGATTCCTATGGAACCACCATGGGTGCTCCAAGAGAAAGACAAGGGAGATGGAACAAGGTGGGGGAGAAGATGAACTTACCACTCTAAGGAGCAACAAAGGAATCTTAAGGAAGATGAGGAAGAAGATGGAACCTTTGAGCTAAGCCTCAAGCTTTTCAAAGGGAAGAAGAAAGAGTGAAGACATGAAGCAAATGAAAGAAGGAGAAGGGGCTTGCTACATTTAAAGCTTTGGGAGGGTTTTAACTTTTGCTATTTACACCTCAACATCCTCTATCTACCCTCCTCTCTATTAACTAATAACACCCATGCATATTTGCAATATCCAATCAGCATAAAAACTCTTTAAACATATAACAACACATAAACAAATCACTTTGTTTTATTAATTAGCCCATTAAATAACATAATTTAAATTTAATTCCTCTTGCGATGTTAATCAAGCACTTAACATACATTATGAAAAACCACAGTGTTACATTTACACCCTGTCAACTATTTTTGGCATAGCATAACCATTCCATTACACATATATTATGTTATCTATAGATGATTATGTCTTTGCTCTCATCAAAATTTAACATTGTTTGTCATCATAAAAAAGGGGGAGATTGTTAGAGTCTTTGGACGATGTCCAACCCCTCAAACTTCGGTTCTGATGATAACAAATGAGATTAATTTTTAAGTATCCAATGCTTTAAGTTTGAGTGTTATAGGTACCACACCGTCCAATGCCTCAGTGTCATTGTATTTCCTAAGCTCAAACTATATATCTCTATCTGCTTACTGCGTCCAATGAGTAACTGGAACTTGTTTTTCTAAGTATAAATCCAGCGTCCAATGTGCTATAATGAAACAAATGTCCAATGCATTGTGAAAACCAGTGTGCAAACACTGCATCCATTTGAGAAGCGTCCACTAGCTCATATAACTTACACATCTTTTCTATCAAACAATTATATAATGCGTCCATGATGTCTAAAAGTACAGTTAAGCTTTTCGATGCTAATTCTCTGAAATGTTCTATTATTCCCTCTCTTTTCTTATGTGACTTTTCATTTGAATATTCAAAAAGTGTACCATAGGAGACAGAAAAGCTTCTTTCTACAAAACTGTACAGTAGTGGAGGCACTGCATGTACTAATGTCCCCTCTATCTATCTCCACCCCAAGCTGACACGTGGTAGCGGTCATATGGTTGTGAGAGAACAGTTTTCGACAAAGGCTTAGATCCCACAATGGATACCTTCACTCAGTAGCCTATAAATAGATGATCAAGCTCACTAAAGTAACAACGAAGCATTCAAGTTTTCAAAGAGCTGAAACTCTGCCAAAATGTTTGGACGATCAACACTTGCGCTAAAAGAGCAACTTCTTAGCTTTGCTAAGTCATATTGTGTATTCGATTTTACATTTTAATATCCTCTCTGTGAGAGTTGATTCGAATCTTGTAATTGTAACATCCTCATTTTATTAATTGTACGCATTTATATATGTATATTATTAACATTTATGCACTATATTTTATAGAAACCTTATGTACATATTCTCTTAATGAAATTAATACAGTTTTACTCAGAAGAATTTTCTGAATTTCCAAATGTCTTTATTTTTGCCGAAATTGATAGTTGACTGGACTGCTATGTTAGACAGCTGTCCAGGATAAATTTTCAAGTATAGAATTTTGAACTCATTTATAACTTAAAAGAAAGGTAATAGAATATAGATTAAAAATATATACAGATAAAGAATTAAAATGCTTATTCAGAATTGTTAGGATTTTCTGAAAGTTAGAACTTTGAGGAATTATTACGGTAAAATTTTAAGACAGAAAATTTAGAGAAAATTCATAGGATATCTATAGAATTATCTAATAATTGTAATATACTTAAAATAATTATTAAAAATGTTTAACCAAGAAAAATTTAATTTAGAACCTTAACCAATCAAAAAGTGACAACTTAGGCTTTTCTAATGTCACTAAATTAAGCTAATTAGGCTTGGATTAAGAGATAAGTAAGACACTACCCCAAGGTTTTTGATAGTGAGGAATCCATTGGTGATGTTATTTTCTTCAAATTCTAATCACATTGTAAAATAATTAGCAGCCCTAATTACCTTCTAGAACTTTCTACAAAGTGCTTGAAATGTTGACTTTTGGGGTAGGCAAGTGACTTGGAACTCCTTGGCTGTCCAAGTGGGCTGGAAAGGCTTGGCAAGTGGACTTCCCTTGGTCCAAATGAGCTGCTGGACGTGCAGGGCAGCAGCTGGACTTGAAGGCAAAGTCCAATTTGGTTAATAAAATTTTTTAGAAGCATTTAACTTAAGTAAAAGGAGAAAAAAATCACCAAAAACTCAAAAACAGAACCATGAGTCTCCAAACCCAGCAGCTGCAGTTTTCATTTCAATTTCATCTTAACTTCATCATCTCATCTCAAATTAAGAAACCAAACCATCCAAACTTCCTAAACCCTAAGCTAATCGGCAAAAAGGAAAAGAAATTGGAGGAAATCTCAAAAATTCATACAAGACCAAGGAGTGAGGGAGAAAGGAATTCAAGGCTTTTTCTTCAATTAAAGAGTTTAAGGTAAGGATCTAGGCATTTAATTTCAATTAGAACCCTTGGAATTAGAAGAAAACATGTTGTAGGCTTAGATTAAAATTTTGACCTAGAATCATGAAAACTTGAAATTGATTTAGGGGTTTTGTGTTTTTGATGCTTGTGATTGTAATTCATGGATTGGAATGATGTTTGATTGAATTTTTGATGTGTTGTGATGGTTGAAATTTGGTTTGTTGAATTTTGATTGAATTTGTGATTTGGTTGATTTTTGGTTGGAATTGGAAGTTGTTGCTTTGGAAAATATGTTGAGAATGGTAGTGAGACCATTTGGCCAGCCCTAAATGCAAGGGATATTATGTGGAAATTTTTGTAAAATCAAGGGCAAAATGGTCATTTTACATGTAGGGACAAAATGGGAATTTTTGAAAAAGAGCAAGGGTAATTTGGTCATTTCAAAATTTAGGACATAGATGGAATTCTAGAAAAGATTAAGGGTATTTTAGTAACTTTACCTAATAGTGAATTTTTATAATTTTTATGTGATTGCTTAATATTAATTATTTGTTTATTAGCATCATTGTCATATTGCATAAGCTTGAGTTCTTAGAAAATACAAAGATTTCAAATGAGAAATGAGTATTTATGGGGGAATTGATTTCCAGGACTGTGTTGACTGACCGGACTGCGGTAGTCATGTATTTGAAAATATGATTGAGATTATGAACAGAGAACTGTGTTGACTGACCGGACTGCGGTAATCATGTATTTGAAAATATGATTGAGATTATGAACAGAGAACTGTGTTGACTGACCGGACTGCGGTAGTCATGTATTTGAAAAGATGATTGAGATTATGAACAGAGAATATGATAGTCCTGAGAAATGGGTGAGCAGAGTAAGTTAGACAGGACTGTATAGTCTGTGATTATATAGTCTGTGGGGTGAGGGATATTGGCAATTCCACATGTGGCTGTAATTTGGACAGAGATGCTGCCGTGGTGGCCTTCCGGGTATCCTGACCTCCTAATTCTGTTTAGTTTATTCGCGTTTAGTAGGGGCTGATAGCTGAATTACAGATCGTAATGGTAGGCCAGTTTCTTACTAAACACTCAAAGGGGAAGTCTCCATGGAGCAGGGTCAAAACAAATTTGAGTCAAAAACTGCATTGCATAAATCATACTGCATTTAATTATGTGTGTAACTAATTATATTGTTATGATATGTATTTGTTTGAAATTGTTTTAATTCTATGAGAAATTAAATGCCTGATCCTGTAATGCTGTCCCCAGATTCTAGGGGAGTGTGAATTGCAGGTGCTTGAAGATATAGTTAAATGATGAAGATGCAGAAATTCCAGAGCATATAGGATGGGACTATTTTGGGTAGACAATAATTTGTAGTAGTTAGAATTATTTTGTAGCAGTGTTTATATAAATTTTAATGATGTAAATTACAGAACATATTTTGGATTGTAAGAGATCGTATCAGAACTTTGAAATAAATATATAAAATGAATTAAATAGTTAAATTATGTTTTATAAAAAAAAAGGGGGGTTACAGTAATCAAACTATTGTTTGGAAAGCCAGGAGTGGCTTAGTGACAAAGAATACTTGGGTGATACTTTAATATCAGGGGGAGATTAAAGGTGTGCCAGAAGTGGCTTAGAGAATACTTGTAGCCAGAAGTGGCAGGGTAGAAAATACTTGTTTGTAATCAAAGTTTTGATTAGTGGAACCCTTCAAAATGTTATTTTTTAAGGAGAACTGGACGTAGCTCAGGTTGAGTGAACCAGTATAAACCAAGTGTTTTAACTCTATTGCTTTTTAGCTTACCATTTATCACTAGAGTTATTTATTCGCATTAGACGCACAAGTTTCTTTATAAACTTATTTGCAAAAAGTATTTGTTTCTCGCTTGGACGACAGCCTGAAAAATGCAGTTTCATTAAACTGTCATTTTGAACCATTGGACGATATCTGCAACTCTTTGTTTTACAAGTCCCTTGTAAAATCAAAGTTAAGATATCTTTATCTTTGCGAAAAGATTTTAAGTTTTATCTAACACACTATTCAACCCCCCTTCTAATGCGATTCTCTGCATTTCAACTCATCATCGAACGATGAAGAAGAAGAAGAAGCTAACATATGTCTGATGGCAGACACTACATCAGAATCTTCCGAACCAGAAGAGGAAGATGAGGTAGACTTTAATGATTTAAAATCGCTTCAAGAAGCTTATCATGAATTACTTTCAAACTCTTATATTCTGTCAAACGCCTATAAAACTTTGAAGAAATCATCCAAATCACTTTCAAAAGAAAAAGAAGTTTTAGAAAACAGTTTCAAACAACTTGAAAGTGAGAAGGAGGATTTACAGAAAAAGTTTACAAAGCTCTCAAAAGAACATGAAGCCTTAAATGAGGATAGATGAACCCTATGGAATGATAGCGCTCATGCTTATCAATCCTATGAGGTTTCAAGGACTAGACATATGAAGCTTTCCATAGAGATTCAAACTCTCAAAGCAGAAAACAAAAGGCTTGTTGAGAAGCTTCTGAAAGTTGAAGCAGATACTTCCTTAAGAGGTCAACCACATGATGTTGTGAAACTTCATGAAGAGATTGACAGCCTAAAGAAGGATCTGTCCAACTTTGTCAAGGGATCTGACAACCTTAACAAGCTTTTAAAATATAAAGGTTGTAAGAGACCCAATGACAGGTCAGGACATGGATATAAGGGAAAGAAATATATTCATGATGAGGATGTAGATGTTTGCTACTTCTGTGGGAAACTTGGACATATAATGCCAAATGCAGACACCTGCCTAAGAAGAGAGCATCCAGTGCCCTTCAAATTAACAAGAAATGACCCAAGTCAATCTCGGTACCTAAAGATAAAATTATTCCTATTGCAGACATGCTTAACAGCAGGAAAGAAACTCCAGTCATGGTACCTGGACAGTGGATGCTCGCATCACATGACAGGAGAAAGATGTATGTTCCAAAGCCTCTAACCCAGGACTGGTGGAACAGTCACTTTTGGAGGGAATCAGAAAGGGATGATAGCTGGCATGGGTAAGATTGGTATTCCACCATATCCCTCTATTGATAATGTTCTTCTCAAACACAATCTGCTTAGCATAAGTCAATTATGTGATAGTGGATATGATGTTGCCTTTAACAAAGGTGAATGTATAGTCAAGAACTCTGATGGATCCCTTCTCTTTACTGCAAAGAGGCAAGGTAATTTGTATAAGAATAAACTTATGGAACTATCAAGTCAAAATGTATCTTGATTGGTTTCAGTTAAAGAAAATCATTGGCTATGGCATAAAAAGCTTGGTCATGCAAGCTTGAGATTAATCGCAAAGCTTAACAGGCATAACCTCGTGAGAGGATTGCCAAGTATGTCATACAAAGATGATCTTTTTTGTGAAGCATGTCAGAAAGGGAAACAAGTAAAAAGTTCTTTTAAAAGCAAAAACAATGTTTCCACTTCTAGACCTCTTGATCTGTTACATATTAACCTGTTTGGACCCACAAGAACAGCCTCAGTAAGTGGTAAGAGATACGGATTAGTTGTAGTGGTTGACCATACAAGATGGACATGGGTCATGTTCCTATCTCACAAAGATAAGTCTTTTAAGGTCTTCTATAACTTCTGTAAAAGAGTTCAAAATGAAAAAAGGAGTATGCATTATTCGATTCAAAGTGATCATGGGGGAGAATTTGCAAATGAAAGTTTTCAGAGGTTCTATGAGGATAATGGTATCCATCACAACTTCTCAACACTCAAGACACCTCAGTAGAATGATGTTGTTGAGAGGAAAAATAGGTCACTCCAAGAGATGGCCATAACCATGTTGAATGATAATTCAACCCCTAAACACTTTTGGGCTGAAGCAGTGAACACTGCCTGTTTTTTAAAGAACAAAATTTATATTAGACCCATCATGAAAAAGACTCCATATGAATTGTGGAAAGGGAGAAAACCCAACATATCCTACTTCCATCCATTCATATGTCAATGTTTCATTCTAAACACTAAGGACAATCTGGGAATGTTTGACTCTAAGTGTGATGAAGGAATATTGCTTGGATAGTCAGAAACTTCAAAGGCATATAGAGTTTACAATTCTAGAACCTTAGTTGTAGAAGAAGCTATCCATGTGAAGTTCAATGACACTAAGCCTGATAAGGAATTATCAGAGCTGGATGAATCATTTGCAGATCTCAGGTTGGACAATGAAAAGAAGTCATCAGACGTGTCCAACAATGATGTCTCAGTTGAAGAGTCCAATACTCCCCTGGACGGTCCAGTAGAAGAACAAAGAGAGCCAACTGGATGCAACTGGCAAATGAAGAAGCATCATCCAGAAGATCAGATCATTGGTGATCCAAAGGATAAAGTCAGAACCAGATCTTCACATCAACAACAAGGTAACACAGCACTCATATCACAGATGAAACCTAAGACTATGGATGATGCCTTAGAAGATGAAAGTTGAGTCAAAGCAATGCAAGAAGAACTTGACCAGTTTCAAAAGAATGATTTCTGGAAGCTTGTTGAATTACCTGATGATAAAGAAGCTATATGAGCCAAATGGGTATTCAGAAACAAGTTGAATGAAACAGGTAATGTTGTGAGAAACAAAGCCAAGCTGGTAGCCAAAGGTTACTCACAATAGGAAGGTATAGACCATATTGAAACTTATGCACTTGTTGCAGTCTTGAGGCAATTCACATTTTACTGTCATTTGCAGCTCATAGCAATATGAAGCTATATCAAATGGATGTAAAAAGTGCATTCCTCAATGGATTGATAAAAGAATAAGTCTATCTGGAACAACCCCCAGGGTTTGAGAGTGATGCTTTCCCTAATCATGTTTTCAAACTTAACAAAGCTTTATATGGACTGAAGCATACACCAAGAGCTTGGCATGAAAAACTCAGTTCATTCCTTACAGAAAATGGTTTTTCAAGAGGAAAAGTATACACTATTTGTTTTGCAAAGATTATAATTCTGATTTTATTATTGTTCAAATATATGTCGATGATATCATATTCAATGCTACTAATGAATCTCTATGCGAGGAATTTGCTAAGTTAATACAAACAGAGTTTGATATGAGCATGATGGGAGAACTGAAATTATTCTTTGGACTGCAAATCAAGCAAACTGATTAAGGCATATACATACAAC
The DNA here is from genome assembly GCA_026413185.1 of Pueraria montana var. lobata. Classification (NCBI taxonomy): domain Eukaryota; kingdom Viridiplantae; phylum Streptophyta; class Magnoliopsida; order Fabales; family Fabaceae; genus Pueraria; species Pueraria montana. Next base: position 39,311,506 of record CM048656.1, read on the forward strand.
AAACCAAGTATGTTAAGAAGCTTATAAAGAAGTTCAAGATGGACGATGCTAAACCAATGAAAACTCCTATGCGTCCAACAACATTACTTGGATTGGACGAAGGATCAAAGAGGGTGGACAACACCTTATACAGAGGAATGATAAGATCACTCCTATACCCCACAGCGTTCAGACCTGACATCATATTCAATGTATGTCTATGTGGTAGATTTCGATCTGATCCAAGGGAAGTTCACTTAACTGCTATTAAAAGAATTTTCATATATCTCATTGGAACAACTAATCTTGGTCTATATTTCAAAAGGCAGAAAGATTTTAGATTAGTTGGATACTGTGATGCTGACTATGCAGGAGACAAAATTGAAAGAAAAAGCACTAGTGGAGGATGTCACTTCTTTTGTGGAAACTTAGTCTCCTGGATATGCAAGAAGCAAGGAACCATTGCATTATCCACTGTTGAAGCAGTGTATATCTCAGCTGCAAGTTGCTGTTCTCAAATCTTATGGATCAAACATCAACTTGAAGACTGCAATATATGTGAGAGTAACATTCCTATCTTTTGTGATAGCACTGCTGCAATTGATCTTTCCAAAAACCCCATATTGAGTTCAAGGGCAAAACATATAGAAATTAAACATCACTTTATAAGAGACCATGTTCAGAAAGGGACTGTGGAATTACAGTTTGTGTCCACAAATGATCAGCTAGTTGACATATTTACAAACCCCTTACTGAAGACAAGCTAGTCCTACTAAGGATTAGACTTGGCATGGACTTTGTAAAGGAATGATTAACATCTATATGCAGCGTCCAATATGACTATAGTGTCCAAAGGTCACTTGGTCATGCATGTGCATTGCATGTGTTGCATTAAAGTCCAATACCTGGATGATGTTTTTTGTTATGTGTTTTCATTTAACATGTTTTACAATGTGGCTAAAACGGTTTCGTTTTGAGTAAGTGCAAGTTAATGCTCTATGCTGAGTCACTTAACTATTCATAACCATACACAATTACCCATAAACCTCGGCGTGCCTCATCACGGCAAGTTTATTGGCATAACCTCCCTCTTCAAAAATTCAAAAGTCCAAAAACCGTTTCATTTACCCTAAAACAAACACATACTTAAGCTGTCAAATCTTCTCTGAAAAACACTTTACTTATTTTCCCTACTCAGAAACTTCTTCTCCTACCCTAACCTTCTCTCTCACACCTGACCCAAACACTCACCTGATAACCTAAAAATCATATATTTTCTACAATGTCAAACTCCAGTGATTCAACTGCAGTTGTTCTTGATGTTTCTTCCTACCCTGAAACCACCATTATAACTCAATCTGCAGCTACTGTTCACATTGAACACTTCTTCGACATCAAATACTTGGAGGGCCTCAGTCTCGATCTTGAAGAGAATCTGTTGAAGTGTGGCATTCGGGGATACTTTAATGATACATAGAATATGTACCCAAAGCTTATCAGAATGTCCTGGAGGAATGCTTGGTTTAACACTCAACATCAAATAATGTACACTGTGATTGGACGTGAAGTGGTTTTGTCAACTGAATCCATAGCCAAAGTTATTGGCTGTATCAGGGAGAAGAATTAGTACAAGCCAGACTGGGCTGAGAAGTATGGAAACCATGTTGGGAAGGTACTCTGCAAAGACAAGTCTACTGATTCAACAAAGATAGAGTATAGAAACATGTGTGAAGAAGCTAAGATATGGTAACAAATATGCAACAAAGGAATTTTGCAAAAGGTTGGGTCCAAGGATTCAATTACGGACTTACACAAGTTCGTACTGTTTCACTTGATGGAAGGCATCTCGTTCAACCTACCTCACTCCATCTACATCAACATTCTCTGTATGATGAAGTCAATTGGCGGAAATGATGATATCTTTTATGCAGCTCTACTGAACAAAATCTTCTGGGACCAGAAAGTCTACTAGAGATTCTATGATGAACTGGACGATGAAGAGAGTGATGCAATCATCAGAAAAGGTGAACTGATTGCACTCTAACAAAAGTTTGGTGAGTCAAACATCTAGCCTATGAAGATCAAGTTGACTACCAAAGTTTTGAAGGAGTTGGACGAAGAAAGTATCAACAAGAAAAGACATGAGCAAAGCAGGCTGATTCAAAACAATGAAGAAGAAGAGATGGACTTTTTAGGTCTTGGAAAGAAAATCAAGAAGCTTATAAAAGACCAAGAAACTAGAAAAGTGACAAGACAGATGTCACAGCAGCAAGAAGGAGAAGCTGAAAAAGAAAGAAGAACGAAGAAAAGACATGCTGCTCCTGCACCGTCAAATCCTCCTGCCCCTACTGAGAAGCGTCCAAAGACTGCTTCATCTAAACCAGTACAAGAATAGCCAAGAGTCAGAAAGTTGAAAGATGTTGATAACCTTCCAGTAGGTCAAATAAAAAAAAGCTGAAGAAATGGAGTCTGGACGTCAAAAGAAACAAAAGGTCACTGCAGCGTCCAAAGTAAGTAATTCTGTCATACCTACTGCAGTTCCTATAAGGGTAAAGACTCAAGCAACAAGACCAAGGAGATATACAGTTCCACTTCCTTCCTCTCATGACATTGAGAGTAAATCTATTGTTGCTCCACCTACTGCTCCAACACATAAGCCCACACATCGTCCACCTCTCAAGTTAAACCTAACAAAGACTGTGCGTCCAAGAGACACTTGGAGAGATGCTTGGACTCCTTGACCATTCCACCAAAGGTTCAAGAGAAAACAAAGGAAGAGAAAGACAAAGAAAGATTGAATTCTTCACCAGGAATAAGCAGAACTACTGTAAAAAGAGTGATGTCATCTGGAGACCTCATTAAGAGCCTCTTGAGAGAAGCCTCACTTCAGCATCTGCACCTGACTGGACGAGGTATGATTATGTTCATCCTCAATCAGCAGCCTATGCTTCCTTACCAGAAGGGTCAATCATATACAATCCACCTCCAACTTGGACGAGGCAATCTTATCCAAATTTGGTTAGGATAGAGCGCTCTTTTTCATGCCCGGCTGGTACACAGCAAAGGGTGCACCCAGTAGCTGAAGAGATTCCTGAGCCAAAAGTAGAAATTGCTTCTAAGTATGCCAAGTCTCTACTTGACAAATCTTGCAAACAACAACAGAAGAAGAAGCCTGCCCCAAAGAAACCAGTCTCTTCCAACATTGACAAAGAGATGGTTGCTGAACTGCAATTAGCCATCAAGGAAAGCCTGGATCCTTCCAAATTCAAACAAAGCCCAAAGGTTAGGTGGGTGAAGGACATTCAGCTCTGGACTCCTATCACAAAGTTCCTACCACTTCCTCCAAGAACTCCAGTGCTGAATTTCCAACCTAGTGACTATGATGACCTAGGTAAATTGCGGCAACAGATGTATCTACAAGATCAAGCCATTGCTTATCCTCCCAACCTCTGCATCAGACGCTCCACAGATATCAAGTTTGTACTTGATAAGGTATGTCCCAGACTACCTCTTCTTGATGCTGGAAAGAAGAAAGGGTTCAAGTACTATGGTACTGAGATGCTCGATAGAGAAGAGAAGATTCAGCTCTGCCTTCATCTCAGAAATGGAATCATCTATTTGACAAGACTGGCAAACTCACAAGGCCACTTTATATGTTTGAAGCCAAGACTTTCTGGCGTCAAATTCTATGGGCTGACACCAAAAAGGCTTCATTTTCAGGCTGTTCAAAAGATGACTTTATCCATCCTCCAGAAAGCATTGAAGTCATGCATCCGGTAAAGACCTTTCACTAGAGTGATACTTGCTTTCTGGTTGGCGATGATGATTTCCTTGAAGCATTGAAAACCTTGCCATTGATTCACAACAACAAAGTATATGATATTCGCAAGTTGGATATGGCTATATTTGAGCAAGAAGTGAAAGCTACTTATGCATTCCAACAAGCTGAACTAGAACGAGCAGAGCAAGCTGAAAAAGCTTATTTGGCATAGATTAAAAAAGAACAAGTTGAAAAAGCAGTGGAAGAACAAGCAGAACAGGCTGTCAAGACAAAGGCAACACAAGCAGAATTGGACGCAACTTCTGCAAAAATAAATGAAGTGCTCATCCAATTGGACCTGGAAAATGAAGTGCAAGTGGATACTGAACACTTCGTCACTTCACATGAGGAGCAAATTATTCAATCATACGCGTCCAAGGATGTAGACAGGCAACCAGTGGCTGAAACTGAAGTGCCACAACCACCAAAGTCCACTACTGATAAACCTACTCCTGAGGTTGCTACGAGAATGCTACTACTGATGCGTCCAAGGAAGCCCACTCTAAAACCAGACAAGTCTTAGTGCCTACAAGTTCTTCAAGTCCAAGGGCCATTGTTCCTTTGCCATTTATTGAACCCTAAGGTGTTTCTGAAGACAGAGTGCAAGAGATTGTTAATCAAGCTCTTCGGCAGCAACAAGCCGAAACGGAAGCCGCTCTCAAAGCATTCCAAGAGAGACAGCAAGCTGAAATTGAATAGCACAGAAGAATGATGCAAAATGCAATTGCTGATCAGTTTATGAATCTCTCTCAGATGTTGGTGAGTCAGATGCAATCAACAGCTGCTAACCTCAATGGCTATGTTACTCATCCTATTCATCATGTTCAACCTGTGCCTCCACAGCAACATCAACAACCACCGATTGAACAACCAACACCACTAACTTAAGCACCACCAGAGCAACCACCTCCACTACAAGAACCACCTCAACAGCCTTAGGTGACCATGATGGTCAATCAATTTTCCATCTTTCAAACGCAATGTTTTTTTGTTGATGACAAAAAGGGGAGAAATTGGAATTTTGATATCATAAAGTTTTGACTGCACTACTCTGTGAAACTTCACTTATTTTTGGCTGTTCATTAAATACATGAGGTGTTTTTTTATCTATGCTCTGCATCCATATCTTTGATATGTTTTTACTTACTTTGATATTGTTTTTCTTAACATGCTTAGATCCTTTTTCTCTGATATATCATATGTTAAGAAGCATGAGAAATGTTGAACTCAGGAGGAGTACTTCATTTCACATCTTTACACCCTGTCAACACTTTTTGGCATAGCATAATCATCCCAATACACATATATCTCTGATACCTATATATGATTATGTTTTTGCTCTCATCAAAATTTAACATTATTTGTCATCATAAAAAAGGGGGAGATTGTTAGAGTCTAAGACTTTGGACTATGTCCAACCCCTTAAACTTCAGTTTTGATGATAACAAATGAGATTAAATCTTGAAGTATCTAATGTTTTACGTTTGAGTATTATAGGTATCACCGTCCAATGCCAAAGTGGTATTGTATTTCTTAACCTCAAACTATATGTGCTTTTCGTGTCCAATGTGTAATTGGAACTTGTTTTACAAGTTTAAGTCCAGCGTCCAATGCGCTGTAATAAAACAAGCATCCAATGCATTATGAAAACCAGTTTGTAAACACTGCGTCCATTTGAGAAGCATCCACTCGCTTGTATAACTTACACTATCTTTTCTATCAAATAGTTATATAATGCGTTCATTATGTCATGGAGTACACTTAAGCTTTTCGATGCTGATTCTTTGGAATGTTATGTTATTCCCTCTCTTTTTCATATGTGACATTTCAATTGAATATTCAAATAGTGTACCATAGGAGATAGAAAAGCTTTTATCTGCAAAAACAATATAGTTGTGGAGGCGCTGCATGTACTGCTGTCCCCTCTCTCTCTCCACCCCAAGCTGACACGTGGTAACGGTCATATGATTATGAGACAATGGTTTTCGACAAAGGATTATATCCAACAATGGATACCTTCACTCAGTAGCCTATAAATAGAGGATCAAGCTCACGATAGAACTACCGAAGCATTTAAGTTTTTTCAAAGAGCTGAAACTCTGCCAAAACATTTGGACGATCAACACTTGCACAAAAAGAGCAACTTCTTAGCTTTGCTAAGTTATTTTGTGTATTATGTTTTACATTGTAATATCTTCTCTGTGAGAGTTGATTTGAATCTTGTAATCAAATTGTTTGTTTGGAAAGCCAAGAGTGGCTTAGTGACAAAGAATACTTGGGTGTTACTTTAATCTCAAGGGGAGATTAAAGGTGTACCAGAAGTGGCCTAGAGAATACTTGTAGCCAGAAGTGGCAGGGTAGATAATACTTGTTTGTAATCAAAGTTTTGATTAGTGGAACCCTTCAAAAGGTTATTTTTGAAGGAGAACTGGACGTAGCTCAGATTGAGTGAACCAGTATAAACCAAGTGTTTTTACTCTATTGCTTTTAGCTTACTAGTTATCTCCTGTGTTACTTCTTCGCATTAGACGCACAAGTTTCCTTATAAACTTATTTGCGAAAACTATTTATTTCTCGGTTGGACGACAACTTGAAAAAATGCAGTTTCATTAAACTGTTATTTTGAACTATTGGACGATAACTGCAACTCTCTGTTTTACAAGTTCCTTGTGAAATCTAAGTTGAGATATCTCCATCTTTGTGAAAAAGATTTAAGCATTTATCTAACACACTATTCAACCCCCCTTCTAGTGTGTCCTCTACATTTCAATTAGATCCCTGAACATTTTTTTCTTTTAACTGGGTCCCTGAACTTTTTTTTTTTCAATTGGGTCCTCGTCTAATTGTCGTTATAAAAAATCAACCGTAGACACTTAATTAGAGGTGCAGACAATGAATTGATACTTCTGAAATGTGTTGTAAGCACAACTGAGTCAACTTTGAGAGATTTCAGCAAAGTTTCAACCTCTACAGATCAATTTAACCCAGGTATTCTTTCACAATTATTTGACTCTGCAGAAGGTTGAAACTTTGCATAAAACACTCACAATTGACTCAGTTGTGCTTACAACATACTCTAAAAGCACCAGTCCACTGTTTGCACTTCTAACTAGGTGTCTGCGGTTAATTTTTCATAACAATAATTAGACGGAATGACCAATTGAAAAATAAATAAAAGTTCAGGGACCTAATTGGAAAAAAATAAAAGTTCAGTGACCCAATTAAAAGAAAAAAAAGTTCAGGGACCTAATTAAAAATTTGGTAAAAGTATAGGGACCTGTAGAGTAATTAAACCTTTAATAAATAACATTGAGAAGAGAAAAAGGATAGGGAGTACAAATAGCAAAATGTAAAAAAAATGAATAGTAAAATTGAGTTTTTTTTATAAAAATGGGGTAATTTTTTTAAAAATTACCAAAATGGGTATTTTTTGAAAATATTACAAAAATGGGTAAGTCTTGTTTTAAAATACAACTTTAGTTTTAGCATTTTTTTTTTTTAAAAAAAAATAGAAGTCATGTTTTAAAAATCAACATTCTAAAATTTTAAGTTTTTTTTTTTCTATTTTCATTCTGAAGTGTGCCTTGGTTGACGGCATCCATAATTTTTTTTTTTTGAAAATTGCTATTTACAGCTCCTATTTTATCAATACACTCCCTTTTTTAATTTTCTTCCCACAAAACATAAGAAATACAACTTTGAAAATTTATCCAGAATAAAATATTATTCAAATAATTTCTTACTCTTAATTAATTTCTAGTTGAGAGAACACGGAAAAAAATTTGGAAAAAAGGTGTATTTATAAAAAAAGGTGGTGTAAATAGCAATTTCCAAAACAAATTATGAAAATCATTAGTCAAGACAAGACTTCACTTCAGGAATGAAAATAAAATAAAAAATAAGAATGACAATTTTAAAAACACGGCTTCTATTTTTTTTTAAAAAAAAATGCTGAAACTAAAGTCGTGTTTTAAAACACGACTTCTTTTATATGAAGTCATGTTTTAAAATACGACTTATCCATTTCCGTAATATTTTTAAAAAGTACCAATTTGGTAATTTTAAAAAAAAATTGCCCCATTTTGGTAAAAAAGCCGTAAAATTGCCCAATCTATATGAGTGTAGTAAAATATAACAGCGTGTTCAATTTTTGGAATTTCAAAAATGCTCTTCGCAGTGCTACGAGGAAGACTAGGTTGGCTCTTAAGACCTGCTGTGAGGAAGATGACGGTATAAGTGTCCTATATTTTCATTAAAGAAGCATGTGCATTACATGTGAGAGATTTCAGTTGACGGAATTAACATTGTCACGGTGCAGGGGATACGGATGTAATAAGTCCTAAAGTCAGGGGAGGCGAGTGTAATTTTCTCTTTTATTTATTTAACATGACTTTCTAAGTTTCAAACATATTTCCAAATATACTATTTGTTTATTCAACAATTTTTTGTTTTCGTCTTTTGAATTTTCCTCATCAAATATATTTTCTTCTAAAGATTTGGCTTCTTTTTAAAGGGAAAATAGTAGCCTCATAATTAATCAAATTAGTCCTAAGATAGATTCTTGAGTTATAGTCTTTAAAGAGAAAATACAAGTAGAAAACGACATACAATAAATGTTGGTGTGGTGCTTAATTAGTTGTAATTTTATATAATTATAAACAAGTTTAAATAATTTTTTAATCTCAAAAAACACATGACATTTTGCTTTTGGTTATAATTACGTTTTTTGTCTATTGTTTTGGTTCTTCATTATTCTAAGGTGAGTAATTTTAGTCCTTAACGTTAAGTGGTTTCTCTTGTGTAATGTGGCTAATGGTAAGCCATGTCATCATGCCATGTGACATTATTTTATTCAACGTGTCTACCACATCTTTAATGGTCATTTTCTTTCATTTTTTGAGACAATACACCTTCTGAAATCTAGGTCTTAAACTCTTATGCTAAAAAATTACATATTGATTAAGGTTCCCAAATTTGAAGTGTAGAAACTCTTCTATCATTCAAAGATTTCTTTCTCGAGTCACTCATCTCACTCATACTTGCTTCTATTGACACAATCTTATTCTTTCTATTCCTTTCAGACTCATCTAAGTAATCTATAACAAGCGTCAATTGTTAAGCAAAATAGCTGCATCCAAGAGGGGGTGAATTGGATCACCAAAAACTTTTCAATGAACCCATACTAATTTAAAAACCTTTGAAAACAATCTTAATTTTCGTTGAACCAACGTGGTTATGAGATATTGAATAATTGACTTCTTAACCTTTCTTGATATAACAATTTATTTCTAAGCCATCAAGATAATCTGAAACACAATTTAGATATGGCAATTTATTAAGAAAGATTAAAAAGATGATGTAAAGGTGAAGAAATGAACTCAAGAGATTTTATACTAGTTTAATCACCAAAGTGATCTACATCTAGTTACTCAAACAACCTAAGCTTGGGTTTCAACTAAACAATTGAATTGTTTACAAACACACATTCACATGCAAATGCACACCATAAATGCATAAGTTCTTGAAACCTACAAGAACTTTTCAAAACCATTGTAGCACCCCACTACAAGATTCTTTGAGCAACCTATTCAAAGAGAAATACAAGGAAAAAGTAAGTAAAAAGAAAGATATCAGTATAATGAATTTCACAATTAAAATCACTTACCCTATTTTCTTCTAGTAGACTTCCTAAGCTCCCTAAGCTTATAATAGATGTTACTTCTGATAGTTAAAACAATTTTGTAAAATCCTTTTGATAAATGATCATAGTTATACTTATGTAAAATGAGGTTTTTCAAAACTTAAAATATGTATGCAGCAAGTATAAGCATATGAGAAGAAGTAAAAAAGGATACTACATACAGAAAAATTATACTAGTTTACCCCAACCTTAGGCTACATCCAATACCTACACCTATAGGATTTTCCACTAAGACCAAGCACCATTACAACATGTATTCTTTCTTCTAAAGCCTCCTCAAGCTCACTACACCAACTAGTATTCTTTCCTAGCCTCTGTAGGCTACTTCTCAACAAGTATTCTAAACCTCTATAGGTTCCACCACCAATATTCTCTAAGCCTCTGTAAGCTCTTCACCAGTATTCTTTAAGCCTCTACAAGTTCCACTACCCAAGTATTCTTTCACAAGCTTCTTTAGGCTCAAACCTAAACAACTATTGTTAACACCCACAACAATCTTGTTGTGTCACTTAAAACTTCAGAAGCAGCAATCCTCATATTGCTCTTCAGTGTTCTTCCTTTTTTCCAAAGGCTATCTGTTTGGACAGACTTTAATACATCTTTTTGGGATGCCCTATTCACTGTGGCTTCTCTGATGAAGGTATTTACATACATTCTTTTAGATGGACAGGGTTTGACTTTGATCCTAGAGTGTTTTGGCTAAGGAGGTTCTTCTGAATTGGGGTATCTTCTTGAGTAACTTGACTTTTCTGACCTTACCTTCACTTTATGGCACTCCTTCCTTGCAATGAGTTCTTTCCAATGGAGGTCTTTATATAGACCTTGGAGCTATCCATTTATAGCTGTTGGAGGGATTTTTCAAACACATTCAAACTATATAAATTGTCTCTTTCATACAACTTATGTTGATTGTCTTTCCTTCAACTTTTTGTAGCTTCTCAACTTTGACTGCTGCATTTCTTTGCTCTTCTCCATTGTATACAACTAGCACATTTTGGATTTGAATTATAGCCATTGGTGTTTGTTTTCTTGTCTTAGTGGTTGCCTTATGATATCTTCTTGAGCTTGTCATGGGCTGTCTTCTGAAGATTGTTCTTCTGCAGGATGTCTTCTCATGATACGTCTGATTACTACAGTGCTTTGTGAATCAATCTTCTTATCTTTTTGTTACTTTGTTTTGATAAGGACTTTATGGATTATGTGAGTTTATGCTTCTAAATACTTGAATGTCTTCTTCAGAGCTTGCTGCTTCTAAATTAGTGCTTTTGAGCACTCTACAAGACTTGTATTTTGTTGTTGCTTCTGGTGTGTGCTTCTGAATAGTATAGGTTTTTGTTTCTTCATTCTTTATCTAATTATGCATCTTCTGATGGTACTCGAGCCATGTGTAGTTTCTGATATCTACCATTTGACTAAAGATACCTTCTTAAACATGCTTCTTATCATACACAGTTTCTGATATCTACACTTTGATAAGAGAAAACATAATTGGCTTTTATGCTTCTAGTTAGCTTTCCTTTTGGTAGTGTTGCTTTTGAAGTGGTAGAATCTATGTCTGGTTGGTATAATTCAGGTTGATGCTTCACACCTTTCTTCATGCTTCTTATTCAAGTCCTGTCTTATAAACATTCTCAAAGCAAACCATTAGTAGCTAAGTCTAGTTAACTTATAATTTGCTTCTTGGAAGTTTGTTTTCATTAAAACTTAAGCTTTAGAAGGAGTTATGCTACAACACTATTTTCGAAGGCTCTAGAAACTACATTCTTTTTCTCAAAAGCTTTTAATTTTGCTTTGTGTATAGAAGTTTCTTCTGCAACATTATCTTCTTTTTCTTTTCCTTTTTATCTATGTTCTTTTCATCAAAGGATGACTCTTAATAATCTAGTCTTATTCTTTCTTGCCTAATTATGGTGTTCTTAGCTTCTCCAAAGTAGACATATTGCTCATTTTCTTCTATCTTTGGAGAGGAATATTATATGCCTTAAATATCTTGGTCAGGACCCTTCCTTATGGTAAACTGGCATAGTTTCTTATGAGGGTCTAGGCTTGCCATATATGCTTTGCAATGATATAACTTATGTCAAGCTTCTTATGATTCAATAGAGAGTGGATGATCAACAAGTCTTGATCTCAAATGTCCCTTTCCTAGGGAGAAAAACATGACAACACATGTTATGAAGGATTCTTGCAATGGAAATCAACTCCTTTGATATGAGATTGTTTGAACTAGATCTCAAGACCTTTTTCATCACTTATTTTTTAGTGACACATAAAAGAGCTAACTTGACTTATGCTTTCCCTAAACAACAAACCAAGTTGACCAATTGTTTTGTGAATTAGAACTTAAAGTTGTTAATGAATAGTGTGGTAAGGTGAGGAAATTCGGTTGAGTGGTTGTGAAGGTGGAGTTATTGTTGATGACCAAGATGGGGATATTGAAGAATTGTATCATTTGTAATAGTTCTTAGGTTTTGATGAGGCCTCCTGATGAGGTCAAAATATTGTAATAGTTTATATGGTTGCTTGCTTTTGATTTTGTGTGTGATTGTGTGTTCATGCATTGGATAGATAACTTCTAGTAATAAGGCAACTTAATGCCTCTAGAAGATATCTTAATTGACTAAAATCAAAGTAGAGATTAACTAGGATCAATGATTGAATTGAAATGTCTTTAAAAATTGAAAAATTGCCTTGAAAAATAAATTAATCGATTAAATGAACAATTTAATTGATTATCTCTATGCTTTGTTTCAAAGAATTGTCACAAGTGTGAAAGTAATCAATTATTCACTTAAGATAATCAATTATCTTAAACCTAGGGAAATTTTAGTTGCACAGATAATCGATTAACACACGATATAATCGATTATTCATTTTTTTTGTGCCCAACAAACCTTATAATCAAATTAATCGATTATTGTGATGGCATAATCTATTATTCCTATTTTGGGCTATAAATAATGAACTTGAGATGACTTTTGCATGACTCTCAGATCTTAAATTGTTACTTGCTGAGAAGATAAATCAAAAGCAAGCTTTTGTTTGTGCAGAAAAGGCTATAGTCAGTTTCTGTGTCATTATTCAACTCCCTTTTTCTAGTGACCAACTGATTCACTTCAAATAGCACTAAAACTTTTCAGAAGAAAGTGTTGGCAGAAGAAGAAAAAGTTGTTGATGTAAAACTTGTTGCAAAAGCTAAAGATACTAAACAAATGAAAGATGCAATACCAGTTTCTAAGGCAATAATTTCATAACCAAAATTTGTACCAACTTTTGATAAACCTTCTACGAAGCCCACTCTTCAAGTCTTAAGTAGAAAAAGGAAAAGGTCAGTTGAAGTTAAAAAAAAAAAAAGAAGCAAATCACTCAACTAATTAAAAAGATAGTGGCTAATACCTTTGAAAGAATGGTAACTAACGAGAAACTTGAAGTTGTTGGAATAACAAAAATTGAGAAGAGAAGCGTGTAATTTAAGTCATTCCTAAACTAGGTATGATAGCTTCTCCAAAACCTATTAAGATTATAGGTTCAATCAATGCTTCTGATGGCATTTAAATCTTAAACATCTCAAATGCTAAAATGAAATCTCATATCAAAGAAGAAATGAAGGAGAAATTGAGACGACAAGAGCTATTCTTATTAAGAAATATGGTGCAGAAAAGTCCTTTTTGTAGAAGAGACCAAAACAGATGACCTGATGCTTATTGATTCTTCTAAAGAAGTAGATGATGACAATAAGACTTTTTAGGTTTATAAAGTAAAAAAGGAAGAAGCAAAAATTGAAACAAATGTTCTTACTCAACTTGCTACCACTTATGAAGATGATTTACAGGAAATAACCAAGGAACTTATTCTTTATATACCTTCTTTCTTAGTTGCTGCTTCATAAGCAAAGGTTGACTGAGATGGAAATCTCATATGAAACCTCCCTAATGTTTGCTGCACTACAAAAGGTTGCAAAGGCTAATGTAATTTAGATAGGATTTTACTCTTATAACTGGTAGCCATAGTGTGGACATGTGTGGTATTATAGAGATTTGCATAAGTGTTTTGACCAAAGAAAATGGCTACCCGATTCTCTTATTTATAGACTTCCTAAACTAATGGTCGAATTATAAGATTTTGACACATATACAACTGCCTAAGATTGTCTATCTAACATGTTGCCACTTATCTCGGTTCATCTGCCTTTGGATAGCTACTTGCAACCACTATTAGAATGTCACAAAAAACTTCCACATGTATTTTGGTATAATTTGTCTTTTCTTCGAGCGTTTTTTACAATTGACGACATGATGTCTTAAATATGTCTTCGGATAATCCACACTTAGTAATTTCACTTCACCTTAATCACATGAACCTATTTTTAGCTTTCGAAACATTCCTTCGAAAATTACTACATTCCCTTTCATATTTCGAACGACTTGTGTTCTTGAAAACACTTTTTGATACATATTTCTTCTCACCCTTCCAACACTTTAGAAAATTTTCTAGGTGCCACCAACAAATATACATATATATTTAAATTGAATTATTTGGAGATGAAAAGTATTGAGAAAAATATAAGCTATTCTTTTTAATATGACTCTATTTTCCTAATTAGTAACTATTTTTCAATAGTTTTATTGGTACATATCACATGTATCTTTTACAGGAGACAATTATGCTTGAGTCAGTTAGAATCACTATAAGAGACAAAGTTCTTCTCCAAATATTTAGCACAACTACATGCCTAAGAATCATGTCTTGGGTAAGTTACCATTGAATACTCGTGGATGGAAATACTTCCACTTGAGGGGGGCATATTTATGTGGAAAAAACTCATAATTGAGAGTGGGATTGTAGAAGTGCAAGTTTGAGTAAGAAGTCTCATATTACTTAGGAATTGACAAATTAAGCAATATATATAAGTAAAATAGTTTTTGATCCTCTACAATTTTTCAAATTCGATTTTAGTCTGCCAAAAAAATTGTCCTATTTTCTTCCCTCTAAATAAAAATATTTCACTTTTGGTTCTTAAAATTTATTATCTGGCGCTTTGTAACTACCATTAAATGTTAATTATAACTACTTTGAGGGCTAAAAATAAAGTATGTCAAAATTAAAAGGACAAAATTAGGACAATTTTTATGAAAGACTAAAATCGAATTTGAAAATTTTTAAAAGAACCAAAAACACATTTTACCCTTTATATATTATATGACTTGAGAATGATCTACAAACCATTACTTCGAGATTTTTCGTTGAATGTAATATTAAATTTATTGTGTAATTAATTCATGACACATTAATAATCATAAAGATGTTGATATTTCATATCATTAGATATTTGTTTATTAACCTTGATGGCATGTGAATGCTATCTTTGATTTGATTTGAAGTGGTCTTTCACATCGAAATCTTAGGGGAGTTTGGTAGAGGAGAAGTTTTTTCATGCCCGAGAATCATGATTCCTAGTAATCATGAATCTTAGGAATCATGATTATTGGGAATGAATAAAATAATCTGTTTGGTTGATTATAAATATTATTGGAAATATTTAAATAAGTTACCTGGAATCAAAGAGTTATGTGGTATTTTTACCTATTATCACCTGATTACATGGCACCACTAACAGACACGTCAGCAGATAACGGAGTCCCCCTAACGGCAAGGATTTAAAACAAAAATTTTCAAATTTTGGGGACCTAGAACAATGAAAATTTTTTATAGGAACCCAGAGCAAAAATCGGTGATTTTTTAGGGACTTTTAAGATATTTAAGCCTTTATTTTTTTGCAATTTTTTACAAGAAATTTCTACATATTTTGCTATGTTTTAGTAAATATATAATTTATTTCCTCAACTTTATTGAAAAAATCATAGAAAATTTTATTTTTATTCTACATATTGTCATGCAAAATTTTGTTTTTTACGAAAAGGCTTAATTTTTTTGCATAGTTTTTTTAAAAAATATATAGATAATTTTTTTCAATTTTTTCATTTAATGATAGACGAGAGTATGAAAGTCATAACAAAAACAAAACCTAAGATGTTTTATTAATAAATTAAAAAACATATTTTAGTATCTTAAAAGATAATGAATCAAAAATAATAAATAATTCATATATAAATAATATTATTAACTACTTAAAAGGTTTAAATATATTTTTAGTAGTTTCTCAAAAATCATCATCTCTGACAGAGGATATTTCTAGCAAACAAAAAAATATTTAAAAAGCTTAAATATATTTATAATCCCTATAAAATGAGAGTTTTTATTTTAATTTTTCATCCCTCTAGGAATTGAAATCAGTATTTTTGATTCCCGTAAAATGAATGAATTTTGGCTTTGGACCTTGTAAAAACAATTTCTTTGATTTTCATCCTTTCAGAATCTAAAATCACTATTTTCAGTCCTTAATATTTGTTTAAAAGTAAATAAATAAAATTCATTTTAGGGACCTAAAAAAAAATTTAGGTGTCACATGATGACATGGTATTGGAGACACTAATGAGTGTCACATGGGATGGTCACTTGAACTTCATTAAACTCATAAGTAGTTAATGATCAGTTGCACATGACAATAATTTTTTTTTTTTATATAATGACCAAAATCAAAACTTACTCATTTTATAGAAACTAAAAAAATATAAACCTACTTAAAATCACTCATAAGAAATAATATTGTTAAAATTATATTATTTAATTTATATAATATTAAATAGTCATAATTATTTTGAATGGATCATTATAGACAGCAAAATTCCCTTTATGAGTATTTAACGCAGCTTTATAAACTCGAACTTATGAACACCGATTAAGTTGGAACAACTCAACATTAATTAATCCACACGCTTGCCACTAAAAACATTCATGAATTTGTAATAAAAATTGGTATTCATGTTATCCATAATTTCTTACAAAAAAATCTTATTAATTATGTTAAAAAATTAACTAAATAAGACTAATAAGATTTTTTAGATTGTTAACCACTTAAAACCATTGAAAAAAAAATTGTTTTTAGATTGTTGGAAGAGAAGAAGAAGCAAATCCTACATCTTAAAAGCAAATCCGAACAAACCTCTAATAAAACTCGAGATCAAAAGTATGTTAGAATATAAGAACAAAACGAGACAAGAAAAAAAAAAAGACATAGGAAGAATGGAGAAAAAAAAAAGAGAATATAGAAATAATGGTAATAAAAGATAGAATATTTGTTGATGTGTCTCAAAATTCAAGTTGTCAATTTGTTATGTATATTTTTGATAAGATTATCCATTGATAAATGTTGAAAAATAACATTTAATTCTCGAATCAATATAAAAAGAAAGCTAATAAAATCATTTGATCACAAATACAATTATTTATAACTTTGAAAATAAAAATATCATATTATGAAAGGAAAAATTATTAGAAGGGAAAATAAAAGATGCTCAAATATTTTATATAATAAGAGAAAAAAAAAAGAAAAAAAAAATCATCCCTATAATAAAGGATATAATATATATATATATATATATATATATATATATATATATATATATACTAATATTTAAGTACTTTTTTTCTCTTTTTATATAAAATATATTAAAAATATAAAAATTAAAGAAAGCCAGGGGGGCCAAGGCCTCCCCAACAGACCAACAAGTGAGTCCGTCCCTGCTTTTATCTAACTTAATCTGATTATATCCAAGTAACTTTAATATATATATATATATTTTTTTTTTGCTTTGGATTGTTTGGATGGCTGATTGAATTAAACCTATTATCCCTCATATTCACTATTCAATTTTTGTGTAGGTTTATTTGCAAGTGGAACTTATGTGGGAATAATGTTTACAACAAATTGTACTATTAGTTATAGATTCAATGTTTGTTTTCCAACTTGTTTAGACTCTAGTGTTTATAAATAAAATATTGTAAGTACGAAGAACTGCACATTAATTTCGACTCATAAATATGTTTATACAGTTACTCATAAGTAGGTTGTAAACTTTTTTAATTTTCTTAATTTGTTAATTAAAAATACATAATTTGTTACTTAGATATTCTTAATATTTCCCTTATTTTTTATTTGAATGTATATTTTACACATTCTTCTTCTAATTAGCCATAAAACATTTCTCTTTTGACCAACTCAAACCACCATTCTTTTATCTTCATCTATATATTTAATCTTACTCTCCTTTATATGTAATGCACAATTTAGATGCGGCTTTTTATGGGAAAAAAAAAATTAGCTGCTGATATCATGCCACAAAAACCTAAAGGATAGAAACCAAAAGATGTTTTTTTTCCGTGTAATACTATTAGCTTAGACAAATAAAAAAAATGAAAAGTAAGGAAAATAACAAATAAAAAAGTATTTTAATTCATACATGTATGAATAACTTTTATATCTTATTAATATTGTTAAGAAAATTGAAAAAAAAAATGTCACGTGAATAGTATTAAATAAGAAGAAATTCAAACTTTTGTAATGTCACAAGAAGTTTTTGTTGAAGTAGAATCCCTTATGAGATGAATGTTTTAATGACAACAAACTTTTAAGAAGCAGATTTTAAGTACGATAGACTTTTCTTACTAATGATTTGTCTTGAAGTGCTTTTAAAGAAACAAGACTTATCAAGAAGCATGGAGAACAAGGTGTGAAACATTTGCCTACGGCCTTGGCTTCCCAAATCTAAAGACCGTCCAACTTCAAAAGTAAGAAACCAAAAGTTGGAAAGGCATGTTTTTCGGGTCAAAGTGCATATATCAGAAGCTGTATATGATCAGAGACATGATGCTGGGGATACTTTAAGTCAAGGGATAGATATCAGAAGCTGCACATGAATTAAAGATCATCAGAAGATGCATTGCTTAGATGTGTCTACACAGTCAAGAAGCACACACCATAAGTTGTAACGGCTAACTCTATGCAGTAGTGTACTGATGCACTGCCTTGATGAAAGCTCTCTTGATCCAATGAATCTATTCAAAAGAAGAGAGAGCTAATTTCTACTTTAGCAAGGCAAACCATTAATAGGAAAAATAGTCATTTACAATCTGCATCGGTCAAGAAAGAATCTACACCATTCTGCAGAAGACTTACTTTTTTGAAGAAGTAGTAGGGATGGCAAAATGTAGCAGAACCCTACGGGTACTAGCAAAAATATCCGTAAACGGGTCGAGTAAATACCCACTTATTGGGACTGGAGCTGCGGATGGGTATTTACCCACAATTTTAGGTGGGGATGGGTGCAGGTACCGGTACTATAGTACTCACCCCGCACCTACCACACACACACACACACACACACACACACACACACACACACACATATATATATATATATATATATATATATATATAAGAGCTACTCTTCATCCTCACCATCCATTTTCTTGAAATCTAATGGTTGTAATGAGTAACTAATCTTAACCATTAGATTTCAAGAAAATGAATGGTGAGGATGGAGAATAACTCTCTTAGACTTACTCTTGGAGTAAGTGGATCCCTCCTCATATATATATATATATATATATATATATATATATATGGATAAGATCTGTTTACACCAGGTGTAAGTCTAAAAGACTTACACCAAATCTCATCCGTTAAAAAAAACTAATCTAACAGTTAAAATTATTTGACTCAAAAAATAATAAAAAAAAATTAAGTGAGTCACGTGACTCCTTTTTTCATATATTCGTTGAGTGTTGTGAACACTCCCTCCCTAAGTTAACACTACGCATGCTCATGGTCACCGTCCTTCTCCTAGCCCCTTCATCACTAAATTTTTCGACCCGCTGCTACTCTGTCATGGCCTAATCCCAATTGTAGGGAGCACCTCCTCATCCTCATTGCTAACCAGAATGCTCCCTTGTTTAAAATCCAAACTGGGGAGGTGTTGGGTGTTGCATTGATAGATGTTCAAAAAAGAACATTCACATTTCCTTTTGTGATGAAGGATATACAAGTGCATAAACTGGGAATAAGTTTGATTGCCTCTCCCAATCAATTTTAAATTTTGTCGAAAAGAAAACCTTGGCAGACTTCAACTGGACGGGCAATAGGTTTAACCATGGATTATTTAGTTGCTCTTCCAATTGGGTGAACTGGTGGAGAATTGATTCAATTGAATTATCTAGAAGCACCTTCTATCATTGGCTGGAAAAAATTGGGCAATTACGTGAAAAGGTTTGTCAATCACGTTTAAAGCCAATTGATTAACATAAACTTTTAAGCCAATTGTTTTTTTTATCGACAAATGTTAATTGTTAATTTGTTAGTTTTTGTTAGCGGGAGGATTTGAATCCACGACCTCTCCCCCCTTCCTTTCTCCCTTCACCACCAAACCAACCTTATAACTCCTCACTTTTAAGCAAAATTGATTCATGTAATTAAATTGTTTTTGTCTTCATTGATTCACGTTAATTGTTTGAAGCCAATTGAAATTATTTAGTTTCTCTTCCAATTGATTCAACCAGTATTGCTGCATTACGGTAGTTAAAACAAATCGATATTGCTGCATAGGTGAATGGGATTATAAAAAAAAAGGGTTTTCAAATAGCTAAATGAAGATATGGAAAAGAAAAAAAAATAAAGAGTCACGTGACTCATTTTAATTTTTTTAAAAAAATTAAGTCAAATAATTTTAACCATTAGATTAATTGTTTTTAACGGATGAGATTTGGTGTAAGTCTTTATACTTACACCTGGTGTAAACAGACCAGCTGTGTGATTGAGACAACACACAACAGATCCCCTTGGCCTCTAAGACAAGGTGCAATTGTCTTCTTCAATAAAGTCTATATAAGGACATTGAAGTGCAGCTGAAGTTCTTTGCTAGGAAGAAAACAACTTAGAGAGTTCATAGGTCAAAAGCCTCATCAACTTGTGATACTAGACCTCCTTAGCCTAGGCTCTCTTGATTTGTATATCCAAATCTATCTAGCCATAGAGAGTCTATAAACATCTTCTCAGGGGGAGCTTAATGATGAGTTTCTCCCTGTGAGATGTATTAGGTACTTGCCCAAATAGAACCCGTTTGGGATAGGGAACCTCAGAAGAGTAGTCAGGGGACTGCTACTTCTGAAGGTTGAGAGTGACCACAACAGGTTGTTGTGAGGGTCAAGTAGCAGTTACTACTGAGGGTTCATAGCCTGGAGAGGTTTTTCGGAATAATACTTGGATAGATAGCCTGCAGAGGCTTAGAGAATACTCGAGGGAGCCTGCAGAGGCTTAGAGAATATTGAGGTGTATGAGCCTAGGGAGGCTTCAGGAAAGAAAGAATACTCGGTTGATGCTTGTGCTAGTGGAAAGCCTATAGTTGTAAGGACTAGACGTAGCCCAGGTGGGGTGAACCAAGATAAATTCCTGTGTGCTTTATCCTTCTTACTGCTTCTGATCTATGTGTTTTTGAATCTTTACTTTGAGTAGCTTGGTTCTTAACTGTTATATCTTTGTTATAAAACTCTTTTAAGCTACTCAAAATATTTTTAAAAGTCCAGAAGCATACATCTACTTATTGTTCTTAACTTTCAAAAAAGAGATTCTACATACCCTGAATCTGACATTTTATGAGTAGCTTCTGAAGCAGTATATGAAAGTATTTTTGTATGACTGTTATTGAAAAACCATTTTATACAAAGTACTATCAAAGGATATTGATCGCTCTTAACGAAGCTTCTTGAAGTTGTCTCTTGGATATATCCTAAAAGCTGAGTGTCCTTTTGCAGAAAAGTCATAGTCGATTAAGTGTCACTATTCAACCCCCCTTCTAGTGACCTTCTGATCCACTTCACTTTTTTATTTAATATATTTTAAATAAATAATGTTGATAATATTACTTAGGATAAATTTAAATTTTTATATCGATAAGAAACTTTTTAATTTATTGATAAGTTTTTATTATATTTTTTTATAATTTATTCATGTATTATAAATTAGAATGTATAACTTAAAGGGTGAAGCTCTTATTTATTTCACTTTTTTAATTAGACATTTTTAATATTTTCTTTCTTCTCTCTTTCAAATGTGTATTTCTTCACTCATTATCTCCACAACTAGATAAAAAAAATTCTCTCTCAACCATATCAAACTACTTTCCTTTTATCACTATCTATATATACTTGATTTTTTTAATCGTATATTTCTTTCAATATATCATTTTTTATCTCTATTTTTAAATTGAATTTTAATAGTTAAAATAACCTTATTTTGTGAAGTGGGGTGCATAAGCCCAAAAAAATAATCTTATATAATAGTTTAAATTATTCATTGTAAATTCAAATATAATTTATATATATTCAAAGATATTTATTTATTATAAATTTAAATTATAATGTAATTCTTGCATTAAAAATTATTTATTTATTATGACTTTTAAAAATTTATGGGCCTTTTGCGAGGAGTCTCTGGATCCAGTATTGATATCCTCATCAGTACAACATATTTCCTTTTCTTTGAATGTTGATGGGACTTCTGTCTTTTTCTCAGCCGTGTATGCTTATACAAATTATGTTTTGAGGCGATAGTTATGGTCTGAATTGGCTGAATTACAACATCTTCACATTGGTCCCTGGTGCTATTTAGGGGATTTGAATGCGGTTATGGGAGCCCATGAGAAGCGTGGAGGTCGCTTACCCTTATCTTTATTGTGCTAAGAATTTAGAGCTTGGGCAGATGTAGGTTGTCTCATAGATTTTCCAACCTCAGGCGCTTTTTTCACCTAGTCTAATGGTAGGTTAGGAAATCATCATATTGATATGAGACTGGATCATTCATTTTGTAATGATGAAAGCTTATCTTTTTGGAGTTCTATTTCTTGCAATTCTTTGATTAAGATGCATTCTGACCACACTAATTTATTATTAACTCTTATAGCCAGGTCCATCGCCTTTCAAATTTCATAAAATGTGGCTCGGACATCCATAATGTAGCAAAATTGTCTCACAAGTTTGGAGACAGCAAGTGGTTGGCTATCCAATGTTTGTGTTGGGACAAAAGCTGCGTCTTCTCAAACGTGAGCTCAGAGTCTGGAACAAATCTTGTTTTGGAGATGTTCATATGAAGGTTAACTCATGTCTTAAAGAAGTAGAGAGTGTACAACATGAGATTAATCAGAATGGATTTTCTTATGTCCTTCTTGAGAAAGATCGAAAGGCTCAATTGGAATTAGAGCAAGCCTTAGCTTTTCAGGAGTTGTTCTGGAAAGAAAAAGCTCGTGTTAAGTGGCATTGTGAAGGGGACAGAAATACGACTTATTTTCATAAAATGGCTCGTGTCATGCTTCTAAGCGAGTTTCCATTCTTCGTAAAGGGGACCAGCTACTTCATAAACAAGAAGACTTGGAGCATGAGATTATCCAATACTTTTCTAACATTAGTAAGAATAGCAGGCATAATGATCTGATTGAGCGTACTATTCCAAGTCTGGTATCTCAAGAGGATAATTGTGTGCTTACAAATATCCCTTCGAAAGAAGAGGTGAAGAGAGCAGTGTTTAATATAAATGTAGACGGTGCACCAGACCCTGATGGGTTTGGGGGTTGCTTTTTCCAACATTTCTGGCACATTATTGAAGAAGATGTTTTTCAAGCAGTTCTTCAATTTTTTAAGCAAGGCTGGATCTTGCCAAACATGAATTCCAATTTGGTGGTGCTCATTCCAAAAATTCCAGAAGCCGATACTTTGGATAATTTTCGCCCTATTGCCCTCACAAACTTTCAATTTAAAATTATCACAAAGGTCCTCACTGATAGGCTTGCAGATATTGTAACGTTGTGATTTTTCTAATTGTATGTTTAAGTGTTTGATTAATAATGCAAGAGGAAATTAAATTTAAATTTATAATATGTATAAAAGAACTAATAAATAGAGTGTTTTGTTATGTGCTATAATGTTGTTGATAACTTTTCATGTATGGTTGGGCTTAGAGGGTAAGGTTGTTATTGGAACTTTTACGTGAGTTACTTGAGTTGTAGGAAAGAAAAGAAAAGAAGGGGTGTTCTTAGAGGAAACATAGGTGTTGATAGCAAATTTTCAAATACTCCCAAAGCTTTGCACATTCAAAGCTTCGTGTTTCTTCCAATTCCTTCATTCTTATCTTCCTTCCTCTCTAAGTCTCTCTTTCTCTTGAGTCAGTGGAATTTCTACACCATTTTGAAGCTTGATTTCTTATTCTCTAGAGCCTCCTTAGTTGATTTCAAGTTGGTAAGTTCAATTCCTTTCTATTCTTGAACTCTTAGTTTCTTTCTCAACTCCTACCAAGAACATGAGAAATGGGTTTCATGTAGAATCTTGGTTGGTGGGTGAAATTTTGATTGAAGCTCAATTTGGGATTGATTTAGGTTTCCTCTAGTTGATTTCATAGCAAAAGTTGAGTAGAGATCATTCTTGAATCACCAAGTCTCCTCCCTAGCTTCTTATTCAAGGTTTTGATTCAAGAATTTTAGGTAAGGGAAGCTTTAATATGATTGAATGCTTTATTTGTATATTCTATGCTTGGAATGTTGTTTTTGAGTGTGGAATGATGTATATATGTTATGTTTGATGTAAAATTCAAATTGGAATGAATTTGGTAGCCATTGAAGAGTTTTAAGCATGTTTTCGAGGTTCTAACACCCTATTTTGCTTAAGAAAAGAGTGGTTCTCACTTAAGCGAGACAGGGGACAGAGGACATTTTTTGTCAGAAAGTTGTTCTAGCTTAAGCACCAGAAATCCTAGCTTAAGCGAGGCTGCGCTTAAGCGAGGAAAATCCTAGCTTAAGTGAGGAACCCTGGAAGTGAACAATTAATTCTTGAAATTCTAGCTTAAGCGAGAGTAAAGAAGCGAGAATTCACTTTCTACACTATAAAATGACTTCCAAATTTATTTTAAATTGAATTATTTCTATGGTATGGGTGTGATGAAGATGTCCACAAAAGTTCTAGAACTATGTTAGGAAATTCACATGTTGTTAAAGTTGGTGTTGTGTTGTGAGTAAGGATTCAGGGTGTGAGAATACCTTACTTGAGCTTATTGAACTGTTGGATGGGTTCATAAGCATAATTTGAGAAAAATGGTGAATTTATAACATAGAGGGAACTTGTGGCAATCAAGATTGTTTGGCTTGTTACATGACATTGCATATGGGTAGGCACGTAAGTTGAGGGTGCTAGGTAGGTTCTCAACCTAGTGCCGGAGGTTTTCGTGGTGGCTAACGGTGGGCCTATAGAATAGACAAGTGGGCGAATCCCTATAGATGTAAGGTTTTGCAAACCTTACAGAGGTAAGCCAATACCCACACTTGTCTATATTCGATTAAATCCACACTTCCTCCACAAGGTCAGCGCAAGGGACTCCCTGAATGGTCAGAGAGTGAGACCATGGTAAGGGATGGGGCCTATAGGGACCTCCCAAAAGTTGTAGAAATATCCATGGAGTCAAGTCAGCACGACATTTCATAATGAAATTGTATATGAGATTGATGTATGTGTTATTGGATGATGTTATCTAATTTATTATTGTTGATTGATTCTAGTTTTTCTTTAAGTAAATCTTATACCTTTGTATATCTATGATCTTTTATAAATAAGCTTACCCTTGCCTTTTGTGTTTGTATTTGTGTTGTATTACTGCAATGATCGTGTGGTTGGCACGGGAGCAGATAGTGGTAATGTTGCAGGCTCTCAGACCGCTCGTGACTGAAGTAGATGTAGATGTGGAAGATGGGATGAGATCCCTCTTTTTTAATATGTTCTCGTATATATGTACATAGTATGGGGACCAGCTTAGGACATATGTATAAATACTTAGGTTGTGGTTAATGTCCTCTACAAGAGGACTATTTTGGTATTGTATGTACATATATATATTTAAGTTTTGTAAAGCCAGACCTAATATTTTTATGATGTGATGATGTACATTATATGTAGGAAAGTACGTACATATATATGTGTTAAATGTGAAAATTTTTCTATGTAGTTTCATATGATAATATTTAACAAAATGTTTTAGTATAACAAATCTGTAACGAAGATGGGTCGTTATAGATATAGCTCCGAAAATTATTTCTTCCGATCAAAGAGGCTTTGTGAAGGGAAGACACATTAGTGATTACATATGTGTAGCTTCAAAAGCTATAAACCTTCTGAAACACCATTCTTTTGGAGGAAATTTGATCATGAAATTTGATGTTAGAAAAGCATTTGATACCTTGGATTGGCAGTTTTTTTTGCAAGTGCTTAGAGCATTTGGTTTTGCTGAGAAATTTGTCTTGTGGATTTATTCCATTATTCTATCAGCAAAACTATCCTTTTCTGTGAACGGTTCTGTAGCTGGGTTCTTTGGTTGCGGGAGAGGAGTTCGGCAAGGGGATCTACTCTCGCATCTCCTATTTTGTTTAGCTAAAGATGTCCTTAGTCGTGGAATCTCTTTACTTGTTGAGGAAGGAAAGTTCCATCCTATTATGGGGCCTAAAGAGATTGCTACTCCAAGCCATGTGCTCTTTGCAAATGATATCCTTATTTTTGGAAGTTGTTTAAAAAGACATTTGCAAGCTTTGATGACTCTTTTTCAAGAATATGGTGAGCCTTCTGGTCAGTTTCTTAACTTCTCAAAGTGTCAGTTTTTTTCAACCCATACAGGTAGCAGATTGAATGGGATTAAGGACATTTTGGGTTTCTCTAAGGGATCTCTTCCCTTTACTTACCTTGGTGTGCCTCTTTTTCAAGGTCATCCTAAGAAGTTACATTTGCAGCCAAATATGGATAAGATCAAGCTAAAGTTGAGCTATTGGAAAGGCTCTTTGCTCTCTTTTATGGGGAGAGTTCAAGTGGTTATGTTGATCATACAGAGCATGCTGCTGTATAGTTTCCATATATATTCTTGGCCCACAAAAACCTTGAAGATGTTGGATGTGTGGATCAAAAATTTTATTTGGACTGGGAATATTGATAAAAGGAAGTTAGTCACAGTATCTTGGAAGAGAATGTGTTCCCCTTTGGAGATGGGTGGGCTTGGAATCAGACCTCTCAAACTGATTAATAATGCAACAATCTTGAAACTTAGCTGGACATTGTTTGTTTCGGATTATCCTTGGGCAATCTTTTGTCGTGCCAGATTCTTGAAGAATGGTGTTCTTAGATCCTCTTATATTTATTCATCCATTTGGCCTAGTCTTAAGCCTTTTATAGGGATCATTTTAGAGCACCCTGCTTGGAAAATTGGTGATGGTCCGAATATCTCATTATGGCTGGATAAATGGCTAGTAGAACCCATCGCAGACACTCTTAATATTCCAATCCTGGTTCGTAAATCATTACTGGCTAAGGTAGGGGATTTTATTCATAATAAGTGATGGTTGTTACCTTAGGCTTTGGTGCATTCTTTTCCTCATCTAGCAGCAGATACTAAATTTGTTGTTATTCCATTAGATGATGTCCCTGACATGCGTATTTGGTGTCCTTCTGAATCAGGATTAATGACTTTCAAAGATGCTGTTATTTTTTTCCACCCTAGTTTGTAACAAGTGTCCTGGAATAAATTACTATGGAGCAAAGGGATTCCTCCTTCTAAATATTTTCTGTTTTGGAGGTGGATTTATAATCGCTTACCCACAGATGATAACTTGCAGAAATGTGGTTTGAATTTGCTTCCATTTGTTCTCATTGTGGTGCAAGTGCTGAAAATGCAAAGCATCTATTTTAGGATTGTCCTTTTGCAGAGAATATTTGGTGATGGCTTGGCTGTTTATTAAAGCGTAATATGTCTTTTTCCTCTCCTTTGGATATGCTATTATCTTGCCAAGTAGCTTCTAGTTCTCAGGCCAAAGATGTACAAGTTTCTTTAATTATGCATATCATTTGGTTTATTTGGTACAACAGGAACCCTCTATTGTGATGCCTTTGCAAATCTAAATGATGAAGTCAGTGCTTCCTCGGAAGACCTCATTCTTACCAAGTTGCAAGAGCATCAAGGAAGTCTCATTCAAAGGATATAGTAGAGTCTACAATAAGTAGATAGCATCAGAATGAAGCTGCACCAGAGTCAACATCAGAATGATGTGCTCTGAGAATGAAATCATCATAATGGTGGTATGAAGATGAACTAGAATCAAGACAGGAAGAGATTCTGAGATGATCACATCATAATGATGTGTTAAAGTCAAGGGTATGAAAGATCTGTGCATCAGAATGGTGAAGCAACAACATGTCTTCCATATGAAGTCACATTGACTGAGGGCTCATCAGAAGACTGGAGTTAGCAACACCAAAATGATGCATGAAACAACATCATGTCTTCCATATGAAATACATCAACTGAGGGTTCATCAAAAGAATGATGCTAACAACATTTATAGATGCAATCTATTGAAAGCTGAGACATGTCCTTGAGAGAATCTAATTTGGAACATTAGAATGTAATAAGGAAGACTTCTTAGAATTTTGCACCAAGGACAATATTCATTCAACACCAACAGCAAGCTACATAATTTATCTATGTTGAAGCAAGCTGCTTCAGAATGAAACCTGCTGTGAAGAGTTGATCAGCATGATGAAGTTTAAGCTAGCAACAAAGTCACATCAAGAAATCTTCATCAGAAGAAACATACAATAGAATATGTTTTTCCTCAGCGCTATCAGAACATAATTCTAATACACCTTCAGAAGCTCATCAAATATGTTCATCAGAATGGTTTGTTCATAACAAATTCAAATTTATGATAGGTCATAGACAACTGTCATATTTCAAACGATGTTAAAAGAGCTGTTGTGCGAAGGGTCCCACCTTCAACAGCTACTTTGCTAAGCCTATATAAAGGACCTCATGGAAGCTTTTGAAGATCACCTTGAAGCAAGCAAGAAAGAGAGAAACTCGAGCCTTCTTCCTCAGTGAGGATTTTGCATTTTCTACTTCAACCCTCTTTGTGAGAGTGACCCACTTTTGTATAAACTTATCTAGCTATTCATTGTAAAAAGTGAGAAGTGTGATTTGTATTTCCTGCGTGGAAAACCCCTTTAGGGAGAATTTGTAATTTGTGCAGTACATCACAGATATCCTTTGTTGTATTTGCTGAAATCTCCAAATCAAGACCAATGAGTGGTGCTGTGGTGAGGGAGTGAGTCTAGTGTGATCTTGAGACAGTGTGGGAACACTGTTGATGCTATGTTTATGAGCTTGTGAGAAGCTCTATATTGTGGTGAACTTCCTGTGGTTGCTATGTAAGCTAGTGGTGGCTGTTTGTGGTGTTGATTAGTGAAAATCTCACTAGAAAGTGAGGATTGGATGTCGCCATGGGTTTGGAGTGAACCAGTATAAAAATATTCTGTGTAATCTTCCTCTTACTTTTTCCTTTACTATTTTGAATAGTTAAGTTGTATAACTTGTTTTCTTTACAAACAATCTTTTATAAAAATAGTACTTCAAACATAATCCATATTTTGGGAAAGATCTTTAAACTACACAAAGACTTGAAGTTTTGTTCTAAGAAAACATTCTTTTTGGAAATTGTTAGGATTTCATTCAGAGCTCGAAACAAATATTTATTCCGAACTTATATCATCTGAGTTTACTTCAGAACTTGCAAAGAGGAATCAAAGTTTTTGAAAACATAATTCAACCCCCCTTCTTATGTTATTTTATTCACTTCAAATCCAGTGGGACAAAACCATGGCGAAGGGAAAAAGAGTGCAGAACATATTTATTTCTCCCCCTCATGTAGATAATCATCTTTAAGATGATGAAGTCCAATCTTATGGGCTAGTTGCTCAAAAGTCTTCCTAGGCAATGACTTTATAAAGAGATATGCTAGATTCTCACACGAACGAACTTGTTGAAAATTTATGTCACCATTCTTTTGGAGATCATGAGTGAAAAAGAAATTGGGTAGAATATGCTTTGTTCTATCTCCTTTAATGTATCCTTCTTTCAATTGAGCGATACATGCAACATCATCTTCATATATGATCTTTGATGCCATTTTTCTTGAGGATAAACCACAAGTTTCTCGCACATGTTGAATTACAGATCTCAACCAAACACATTCACGACTTGCCTCGTGTAATGCTAAAATTTCTGCATGATTAGATGATGTTGCTGTTATAGTTTGTTTCATAGACCACCATGAAATGGCTGTAACACCGCAAGTAAACAAATATCCTGTTGAGTCATAAGACGAATCAGGACCCTCGATAATTTTGATTTAATGCAAATAAATATTAAGTTAAAAGATGCGTTTGAAAAATGTTAACAGACAAAAGTGTTGTATTTGCGTCTGTAAGGAATAGACAATGGGTAGACATAAGTTGAGTCTGATAGCATTTAAGGCACAGTTAATGCACTGTCATTTTTTATCTTGTGCAGGGAATGTTCTAACATCCTTCATAGGATCTGTCGAAGTGCAAAGGGAACAGAAAGAACAATAAAAGTTTTAGAAGTTTCCCTTTGCCTTAAAAGACGCGCCACAACTGTAATGAGTACTTGTCTGAGTAGAAGCGATTTGACAGCTGAAGTAAAAGATATGGAGTGCTCTGCAAGGAAGATAAGCAAACTACTTTATCAGCTCTAAGTGACTAGTTGGTGACAAACATTTAATGATTACATTTAATGCCCCAACGGACACCAAACTTCAGACAAAGGTCAAACGCAAGAAATAAGGCTGTTTAGAGATAACAGTTACTTCCTTAGCAAGTCTATCTATACCAGAAGTTTTGAAATGCTCAAGTTATGGAACTTACATTTGAAAACACAAGCATTCTTGCAAGCCTTCAATTCTTTCTAGTTCAAAATTCTTAAGTTGTAAAAAGCTCTCAAAACACTTTGTTTATCCTGAGAGAAAAAGACTGCGAGCTTAACTTGTACATTCGTCTATAAGACGATAGCTTAAGTCTGTGTGCACCTAACCTTCAACAAATCTTGTGATTTGTTGTAGAGCCAGAAGTGGCTTGGTAAGAAGCAATACTTGGGTTGTTAGATTCAAAAGGCTAGTGCAAAAACTACTTGGGTAGAGCCAGAAGTGGCAGTAAACAATACTTGTATCTTTTGTGAAAGATAGTAGAACTTGGTGGGTTGCCAAGAACTGGACGTAGTCTCGGGGTTGAGACGAACCAATATAAAATCTCTGTGTTTTTTATCTCTTCTCTTTTATCTTAGATTTGTTTGATTTGACGTTGGGTTGTGATTTGCTTTCAAAAGTTACGTCTGTTATCATTTTGAAAACATCATCTGTTGTTTTTGTTAAAACTCTATTTCAGTAAATTTCATACGATAGTCGTTACGTAAAAGTTTGCAAAAATTTTCAAATCACAATTCAACCCCCCTTCTTGTGATTTTTGCCTTTACATATCCTGTCTATGATCTACCATTATGAGGATCAGATAAATAACCTGCATCTACATAACCAATTAGATCTGTCTTTGAAGCATTTGAATAAAACAACCATATGTCCAAAATGCCCCTAAGATAACAAAGTATGTGCTTCACTTCATTTCAATGTCTTTGTGTAGGTGAAGAACTATATCTTGCTCATAAAGTAACTGCAAATGATATATCAGGTCATGTATAATTAGCAAGATACATTAATGCTCCTATAGTACTAAGATATGGTACTTCAGGACCAAGTAGTTCTTCATCTTTTTCTTTAGGTCTGAAAGGATCATTGTTCACATCTAAAGACCTGACAACCATTGGAGTACAAAATGGATGTGATTTGTCCATATAGAACCTTTTAAGCACCTTTGTTATATAAGCTTCTTGATGCACAAAAATTCTGCCTTTTAAATAATCTATTTGTAATTCCAAGCAGAACTTTGTCCTTCCTAGGTCCTTCTTTACAAACTCTTTCTTTAAGCAATCTATGGCTTTTGGAAGCTCTTCAGGAGTTCCAATGATATTTATGTCATTTACATAAACAGCAATTATGGCAAATCCATTTTCAGATTTTTTTTTTCATGAAAATACATGGACAAATGGGATCATTTTTACATCCTTCCTTTAGCAAATACTAACTAAGATGATTATACCACATGCGTCCTAATTGCTTTAGCCCATAGAGAGACTTATTTAATTTAATTGAGTATTCTTCTTTAGAACATGCTTTACTAGGCAAATTGAATCCTTCAGAGAGTTTCATATAAATGTCATTATCAAAGGACCCATATAAATAGGCTGTAACAACATCCAATAGATGTAAATTGAGTCCTTCATGTGCAACCAGACTAATTAAGTATCGAAAAGTACTTGCATCCACTATGGGTGAATATGTCTCTTCAAAATCAATGTCAGATCTTTGTGAAAATCGTCGAGCAACAAATCGTGCTTTGTATCTTACAATTTCACCATTCTCATTTCATTTTTGCACAAAAACCCATTTATATCCAACTAGTTTTACACCTTTAGGTGTACAGACTACAGGTCCAAAAACCTTTCGCTTAGAAAGCGAGTCTAATTCTGCTTCAATTGCATCTTTCCATTTTGGCTAATCATTTCTTTGTCAACTGTAAAATCCCTAATTTACGGACCTTAGAAATAAATAATAAAAAACATCTTTTAAGGAATACCCTTTATATTTAATGGTTAAAGGATACCCTTAGGTATTATTAATAATAGTTAACTTTTTATAGGAGTTGTTAGGAATGAGATAATAGGATCTAGATGGGGAGCCAAGGCCCAAGGTGAGCTGAGGCCCACTTAGCCCACACACACCACACACTTTATATAGAAAAGGAGAGGGAGAGTTAGACAGAGAAAGAAAGAAAGAGAAGGAAAGGTAGAGAGAAGGAGGAGAGGAGGAGAAGAAGAGGAAGAAGGAGATGGAGCAGAGATCTGAAGACCCAGTGCCCGGAGATCATCTCTACGTGTCCCGGGAGGTGAGTGTTTACCCCTAGTCCTTCACTATCCTCTTGATTTGCATGTGTTTCCCCTTTTTCTATTTTGAACCTTAGGTTTGGAGATTTTGGGTTTTTGGTGATTTTGTTTGATTAAGGGGTTTTTCAGGTAAATCAATCGGTTGAAAATGTAATAGAAGTGTGTAGGGTTTGATTTGTATGCTTAGGTGAGTCTTTGCATAGGGTTAGGATGGGTGGATAAGCCATTGATGGTCATGGAGCTCGCAGGTCGCAACCCTCTATTTCGCTCATGCCCAGCACAAATTTTGGTGTTGTTGGGTGAGAGGGAGTCAGAATGGAACTTTCAGTTCCAGGGTTTTTCATACCCAACATGACAGAGCTTGCGCTGTCAGGCGTGAGAGAGTCAGTAGCGATATTCATTTCCAGGAAAGCTCTGGCTCAACACGAAAGTTATGTGGCTGGGCATGGAGGTTCTGGCTCATCACGAAAGTTATGCGGTCGGGCATGGGGGTTCTGGCTCAGCACGAAAGTTGTGCGGCCGGGCATGGGGGTTCTGGCCGGGCATGGGGGTTCTGGCTCAGCACGAGAGTTTGTGCAGTCGGGCTAGAATTTGGTTAATTGATATTCTTTTGAAACTTTTCCCTTTTTTATTTATATGATTTTAAAATGTTTATACAAATTTAGTGTGTTTAATTATGTTTTGATGAGATGACGATATATGTGAACTATGTGTTGGAACCATCCCTATATGTTAAAGAGGAGTTAGCTATGTCCATTGGGAAGATTTTTATAGAAAAATGGTATACTTGGGAGGGTGAGTTTCACGCCATAACTCCAGCCCACTAAATTGACCCGAGGGTGTCGCCTAGTGGGATATCTTTCCAAGTACCACCCCTATGTTTTGACTTCGAATGGCGTGTTGGAGTGTTGAGAACTACTTACCAAGAGGTTTATTGACTCTTTTACTGTATAGGGGATGGATTATTGTAGTGGTTGAGGATTGTTAATGTTGTTGAGGTATATTTGGACCCTTAAGTTGGGCCATTGGAGATGGCGGGTACGGAGGTTCCGTATCTCAGACTGTAAGGGACTCCAAATATGTTTTGACGCTAGAATACGGTGGGTGCACATAGTTGGTGCACCGAAATATTCCAAATGTTGTATTTGCACAGTTGGTGCATAGGTGTGCACAGTTGGTGCACAAGCATATGAGTAGGCACGTAAGTTGAGGGTGTCCAGGTGGACTCTCAATCTAGTACTGGGGATTTTCGTGGTGGCTAACGGTGGGCCTATAGAATAGCCAAGTGGGCGAATTCATATAGATGTAAGGTTTTGCAAACCTTACAGGGGTAAGCCAATACCCACACTTGTCTATATTCGATTAAATCCACACTTTCCCCGTAGGGTCAGCTCAAGGGACTCCCTGAATGGTCAGAATATACAAACTATGGTAGGGGATGGGGCCTATGAGGGACCATTCATATGGTGTCGAAACTCCATGGAGTAGAGTCAGTGTTTGATGTTTGAGGTTGCCTATTGGCTTCTGGTGTACGTCAGTTGTGATGATTGATTTATTATGAGACTTTTGATTGATGATGTCTAAATGTGATTTATGATGGTTGATGTATTATGGTGATTGTATTTGACATCGTTGGCTATTGGTGTCTTATTGATGTACATGTATGAAATGACTTAATATAAATCTGTATCTTTTTATAAATCTATAGTTATTATATACAGTATTTTCTAAGTTTATAAAGTTTAGTTTTCTTCTGTTTTCCTTGATTGGAATATATTTGTGTTATGGGTATGTATGGATCCAATGTAGGGATATTATGTAATTACCTTGGAAAAAGATGTTATGCTTGATAGAGAGAATGATGTTTAGGTGCCTTAAGGCACTAGTGGTCATAGAGATGGTCAAGGTGATAAACTCTAGGTGCTTAAGTAAAGATTAAGGTACGGTCCAAGGAGATAGAAATGATAAGGAGATAGGTTCATAGTTGTGAGATAAAGTGTTTAAGAGAAGAAAAGTAGAAGTCATAAGAGTTAAGCAAATGATTTCTAGAATAGAGAGTCAACCTAGAGTCCTTAGAGCACTCACTGAGACATTATGTCTCATCCCTTTTAGTTTCATGTTTTTACAGGTTTAGTAGGTGGATGCCTTATGGAAGGAAATTGGAGCATGGAATTGCTTGTTGGGACGAAGATTATTAGTGTTGTATCTCCCAATGTATGGGAGTTAGTTTATATTCAAGTACCATTTTTGTTATGTTTTGTATGGCACATAAGTGTCAAGAGCTTTGTATTAGGTATGTTTTAAGTTTTATTTTTCCGCATAGTAAACTCTGACATCCTTATATTCTAAATTTTCGGAATTTAGTAATATAAATAGGCAAAAGGTACACACCCCTTGGGGTGTTACATCGACAATCCTTAATGGACTTTGGTTCTTGATCCACTGTATCATTTATTACATTTAGCACTATATTATATGCAAATACATACATTGACTTCATTTTGGTTCCATCGTACTCCATTCATGACATAATTTATTGAGATTTCTTCATTTTCAATAATTTCAGGTACCTGAGTTTCTTCTGGAATTGAACAATCAATTATGTCTAAGGAATCTTTTGGAGTTTCCACATCCTCAATTTGACCATCTTGCTTTTTAGCTCCCTATTTTGTTCGAGGATTTTTATCTTTGGACCCAATGGGTCTACCACGCTTCATGCGTGTTTGAGACTTGTTTGCAATGTTAGATTATCCAACTGGGACATCAATTCTTATTGGAGCATTAACAGCTGGAACATGTGACTTAGTCACCCTTTTTGGGTCAGTGAATACATTAGGTAACTGGTTGGCTAAGTTTTGTAAATGAATTATCTTTTTAACTTCCAGTTCACATTCTTTTGTGCGAGGATCAAGATGAGATAATGATAATTCATCCCAACTGATATCCTTTTCCAACTACTTAGTTTCCCCCCCCCCCCCCAATGTTGGAAAAACTGATTTATCAAAATGACAATCGACAAATCGAGCCATAAATAAATCTCCTGTTTACGTTCAAGATATTTTATTATAGATGGAGATTCATACCCAACATATATTCTCAACCTTCTTTCAAGACCCATTTTAGTACACTGTGTTGGGGCAATTGGAACATATACAGCACACCCAAAAATTCTTAAATTGGATATGTTGGGTTGCTGACCAAAAACCAACTGCAAAGGGAAGTACTTGTTATAATTTGTTGGCCTGATGCGAATCAATAAAGTTGCATGCAAGATTGCATGTCCCCAAGTAGACATTGGAAGTTTTGATCTCATAAGCAATGGTCTTGCAATCAATTTTATACGTTTAATAATTGATTCAACAACTCCATTTTGTGTATGAACATGTGCTACATGATGTTCAATATCAATGCCAATAGACATACAATAATCATTAAAAGCATGAGATGTAAACTCACCAGCATTATCAAGACGGATTTTCTTAATTGGATAATCAGGAAAATGAGCTCTTAGTCCAATTAATTGAGCTAACAATCTCGCAAACGCTTGGTTATGAGTTGACAAAAAATAGACATGTGACCATCTAGTTGATGTATCAATTAAAACCCTAAAATATCTAAATGGTCCACATGGTGGGTGTATTGGTCCATAAATATCACCCTGTATCCATTCTAAAAATGAAATGGATTTATTTCCAATTTTTTTCTAGTGATGGTTGAATTATTAACTTCCCTTGGGAACAAGCAGTACATGAGAAGTTGTTTGATTGAAGAATCTCCTGGCTCTTCAATGGGTGTTAACATGAAATTTCAATTATTTTTCGCATCATGATAGATCTGGGATGGCCTAACCGTCATGCCAAACAATAAATTTATTTTGATTTGTAAACTTCTGGTTTACAACAATATGTGTTTCTATTGTACTAATATACATGCAGTACAAACCATAGGAAAAGGTAGGTAACTTTTCCAATACAATTTTTTTATCCAAGTTAAGTCTTGTGATATAAAGATATTCCATATTTCCTTCATTATTTGTTTCAATATGGTATCCATTTAAACGAATATCCTTGAAACTTAACAAGTTTCTATGAGACTTGGATGAATATAATTCATTATCAATGCGTAGCTTAGTTCCTCCAAGTAACAATATATTGGCTCTTTTGGAGCCTTCAATTATATTTGTAGTACTAGATATAGTTCTAACATTGACTTCTTGCATTACTAAATGGGAGAAAATTTTATTATACTTGAGAATCGTATGAGTCGTTGCACTATCAGCAAGGCACATATCTTCATTATTGATGCTAGTACCAGTATTAATTCTTCACAAAAACAAGGAGTATATAAAAAAAATCAAGGGTAAAATATGTTTTTGGTCCCTATACTTTCACTCAAAATTGGTTTTAGTCCTTATACTTTCAAATTAACCATTTTGGTCCGCAAACTTTGAAAAACATGTGGAATTAGTCCCTCTCCTTTATTGATGTTAGTGATGTTAAGGGACTAAATTCACATGTTTTTCAAAGTTCGAGAACTAAAATAGTCGATTTGAAAGTACAGGGATTAAAACCAATTTTTAATAAAAGTACAAGGACTAAAAACGTATTTTACCCAAAAATCAATATAAGAAAAAAAATAAAAAGATAACGAAACTTATAAGTGAATTATTTATTGCTTTGAAAAGAAAAGCGCATATAAAGTCCAATAAAATCCAATAACATCAAAGTATAAAAAGTTCAAAAACATAGAAAATTCAAACCACTATGCTAAAACATAATGTTCAACAACATAATATGATAAAATTATTTATTGACACTTCCATCACCAATAAGGTGTTCAATTTTCCCATTTGAATCAGCAAAGAAATCAGTAACATCTAGGTGAGTAGTATTCATATGATCATAATCAAAATCATCATCTTTATAAGCAAAATGTGTTTCTATCTTTTTCTCCTTATTTTTAAGTGATTCTTGGTAAAGTTCAACTAGATGCTTTGGTGTACGACAGGTACGTGACCAATGGTCTTTGCCACCACAACGATAGCATATATTCTCCACATGTTTGCTACTTTGACCACTTTTCCCCTTCTCAATCTTCACATTACTTTTCCACTTCTTGTGAGAAGAAGTTTTCTTGAAAGTTCCTTCATGACCATGTCCTCTACCCTGGCCACGACCAAGTTCACAGCCGCGACCATGAGTTTGCCCAGAATTATAGTGATCATAAGTTGTCGTATTCACTTCTGGGAATGGAGTAGAACCAGTTGGGTGAGACTCATGATCTTTCATCAAAAGCTCATTATTTTGCTCAACTACAAGGAGGCAAGAAATAAAATCAGAACATTTCTTAAAGCCTTTTTCTCTTATATTGTTGCTGCAGGAGCACATTTGATGCATGAAAAGTGGAGAATATTTTTCTAACATGTCCTCATCAATATTTTTTTCTCCACGTAAGGCCAATTTAGAAATAATTCTAAATATTGCATAATTATATTCACTTACAGATTTAAAATCCTGTAAATGTAAATGCATTCATTCATAACGAGCTTTTGGGAGTATCACAGTTTTCTAGTGGTCGTATCTTTCTTTCAAATTATTCCAAAGGACAAGAAGGTCTTTTATAGTAAGATATTCAGCTTTTAACCCTTCATGGAGGTGGTGGCAAAGAAAAATCATATCTTTAGCATTATCTTGATTAGATGCTTTATTTCCATATTTAATAGAGTCTTCAAGACCCATTGCAGCTAAATGTATTTCCGCATCTAATGCCCAAGATAAATAATTCTTTCCAGTAATGTCAATAGCCACAAATTCA
Source organism: Pueraria montana var. lobata (assembly GCA_026413185.1). Taxonomy (NCBI): domain Eukaryota; kingdom Viridiplantae; phylum Streptophyta; class Magnoliopsida; order Fabales; family Fabaceae; genus Pueraria; species Pueraria montana. The sequence continues at coordinate 39,349,636 of CM048656.1, forward strand.
AGTTTTGCAAGATTTGACATGTTCAAATACTATCATGAAAATAAAAATAATTAGAATAATGAATTAATAATTATGATGTAAAATAATAATTAGATAGATTAGAATTACTATCATAATAATTAGAATAAAAAAATCTCATTACCATCTCAAAAGTATTGCATTCCAAATATGCAAACAAGCCAATTCAATAAAACAAATCAATGATATAAAGTTCATATAAATAGACTTGCTTTATTAATTGCTGAATCACGAAACATTTGAGCCAAATAATATTCCTTCTAGGAATTAATTTTAATCGTGCGAAAGGCAATTAATTCAAGCGAATCAACAAAAAAATTATTTTCATATATGAAGCCGAAAGCCTTTCAAACGCAATGCATATGTATACGAAAACTCAATAAATCATTTATTCAATTTTAAACCATATAAATCAAGATTGAGGAGATAAACTAGAATCATACGAGACAGGATTTTTTTTAATGATCAAATATAATATATTGTTATCATATTTTTTTTCTTTTTCACTTTTTGCATAATTTTTCCCACTTATGGTGAGAAAATTATTCTTTTCTTCTCACTTTTACATTATTTTCTCACTTCTGGTGAGAAAATTTATTTTCACTTTTGCATTATTTCTTCACTTCAGGTGAGAGAAATTATTTTCAATTTTGCATTATTTTCTCACTTCCGGTGAGAAAAATTATTTTAAAATTTCTTTCTTTGATAGAGTCTTCGGGACTCAAATAATTGATTTCTCAATTATGTAAATAACTATCAAACGCATAGTATGAATAATGAAATGAGGGAAAGAGAAAATCCGACCTTGCCACTAAGAGCTGATTAAAGCAGCATCGTGCTGATAACTTGTTAAATATAATAACTGGCCAAATTTGGTCAAGACACATGCTATCATTAGAAGATTCAGAACGTTATCTTTTCAGTGTAATGTGTAAATAGTTTCATAATGAATGATTCCTTATAGTAAGGCCGAGTCTTAATACTGTAATGTGCAAATAACTTCACAAAGCATGTCTAAGTATCTTACTTGATACTTGGACATTAAACAGCAATATGGAAAGTGAATTGTGGAAAGGAGGAATGGTCATAATATATTGGGACAACATATAATGGTAAGATGTGTTTCTGAGAAACAGGTGCGGAAGTAGTGAGGTTTACGCGTCAATGGTTAAGATCCTTATTCTAATTTTTCTTTTAACGCTACGTTCTATAATCAATTTTCCATTATGTAATGCATATTTTGAGGATTCCGTAATTTCTTCTAATTTTTCGAAGGTTCACTTGCTGTTGGAATTAGTGCATATTAGATTTGGGACAGGGTTTGAATTATTGAATCAAAAACCTGTCAGGTCATCGGTTTAAAAAACTTTGATGAACATGGAGTTAAAAATTGGTCGTACCAATTAAAACTTAGTTAAATTTAAATAAGAACCCTTTTTGAAATTTAGTTTTGGCCCTATTTTGATTATTTTTCAAATTTTAATTAAAATTTTTTAAAGTAAATAACGGTTCATATATGTGATATTACATATATTTCACTATTCTGTAAAAAATAAAATACATACTTCACTAATATTCAATTGATGAATTTGTAACTTGTATAACATATAATATATTATTTTTTCCTAACATCTAATTTTTAACTTAAAAATTAAATTGATGATGAGGACCTTTAAATAGGATGGAGTTAATAACGTCCTGCATGAGGATAAACTCTTAAGTCTTATAGCTATGTTTAAGGATTTTTTAAGTTACCTTGAGTACCCTTTTTTGATATTTATGTTAGCTCTCTAAGTGTTGCTTTAAAATACGCTTGAAGGTTTTATTTTATGAGTTTTATATTCTCAAAGTTATATTTGAAGTTACAATAACACCCTCTAAGGGTGTTATACTTAAAGAGAAATATTATCTATAAATCATGTCACATCGTGTTGGTAAAAAAAATTGAGATTATAAATAGTTACAATTTGAGAAAAAAATATTTAAACAATATTTTTTTAAGAAAATAAAGATTTTAAGAGAAGAGATATTTTTATCATCCATGAATGTGCAAGATTAATTCCACACACACTCGTATAATTAAGAACAAAATTCTAAGAATTATATATACGTTGTACTATAGGATACGGGTCTGGTGCTTCACTTTCTCTCATTTACCTGACCATTAAGAAATTAAACAATGTTTATTATTAATTTTTAAACACTACATTTTAATTCTTATTGAGAGGAAAATATCTATTGTAGAAATTTTTTTCTCGTATATCTATGTAGTCTTATGCTAGCTAGCTGTTAAGAAATCAAATACATATATATATATATATATATATATATATATATATATATAATGCTTATTAATTTTAATTATACTTTTTCTTTTTGCATTTTTCATTATCGAGTGTCGGGGAGAGGATAACGAATTTTATGATTTTAATACATGTTTAATTAAATTCATGCCTTCATTTATTGATTATTATACATTTATATATATGTTGTACTCCGTTCTATTTATCTATCATTTGCAAAGTTCAAGATCATATTAATTACTCTTTTATCAATTATACCCTTACTTCTCTCCTAATCTTTAATGTATTTACACACGCATTTATTGTTGAGTAAAAATGAAAAGAGGGTAAAATAGGAAATCCCATTATTACTTTATTAGAATCAAAAAAATTTAATGCATTCCTTGGTTTTTACAAATAAACCTTAAACGATAGATAAAAAGAAACGGAGGGAGTATTATATTTATGACTTTTTTTTTTAAAATAAGGATATCATACACAAAATATAAATAAAAAGAATATTTTCTTTTCATTATTTTTAAAGTCAAAATAAAATAATACTTTTATAATTTGTTTGAATATGTGCATTCATTTATTATATTTATGGAATTTAATTTTTTAAAATAGTAGTATTAGATGCAAAGAGTAAAATAAAAATAATATTTTATAGTTTACAAATAAAATAAAATAAATATTATTTGAAGATTTTTTTCTAATCTAATTAAATTTTATTGTTATTTGTGTAATTAAAAGTCTTCATTATTCTCAATTTTTTGTCAAAAAAAGTCTTCATTATTTTTCGTCAAAAAAAAAAGTATTCATTATTGTAATTAATGTATTTTATTTTCAACAATTATTTAATGTGTTTGTCAAAGGGAGGCTTATTCCCAATTTTCAACTTAGTGTTTAATGAGTAATTGAAAAGTTTTCATTATTGTAATTAATGTATCCTATCTTTTATATTGAATTGTTTAGTAATAATGAATTTCAATCATTGAAAATTCTTTAGAAATTTCTATTTAATCTTATAGAGAAAATGTGACCTTGACTATTGTCATATTTTAAATATTTTAAATACTACAGTACTAATAACAAATATTTACACTTATATTTGAAATATGATATTGTAATGTAATGTATTGTAATATTTTAAATGTGTAAAATTTTAAATATTATAGTACTAATACATATGTTGACATATTTATTTTAAATACGTTATTCTAATATAATATTTCATAACTTATTTATGGTATATTGTTTGTTCTATAATGTCTTTTTTGTTCTTTTGTCCAATAAATATTAACAATTTTTACATATTTCCTATACTCATAATCTTTTTTTTTTAATTTTTTTTAGAAACATAAAACTAATTTATTTTGCATCTTAATTTTATGATTATTCATATAATTCAGTATTGCCTTCATGACTTTGGCTTTTCAGTACGATGTTTTTTACTTCATTTCATGCATATACAACTTTTGGCAAAAATATATAAATATTTTAAAAATTCAATTTATAGATTTAGAGTGTTAATTTATTATCTTACGATATACAAGTGTAGTATCACATGGGATTCATATTATTAAAGACCTTGAATTTGAAATAAAAACTTAATTAATTAGGGCTATCAATCCTATGTTTGAACTCAAGGTTTAAGGTTTTATAACTCTATTAATAGTAATCACTATGGTCAAACCACAAAATATACAATGGAAAAGTGAGGATTATTTGCACAGATTCCAAAACAAGGCTAAAATGAGATTCACTTAAAACCATGTAACATACCTAGAAAAAAAATACAAAAATATGAGTAGTTTGCAACTATTTGTATTCACAATCTGAATGGCATTCTCTAAACAAATATAACTTACTATTATAAGTGTTCTTAACCTATTAAAGGAGACATTTAGATTTTAGTCAATGGAAACAAGAAAAATGAAAATTGCATACAACTATAGAAGAAAAAATTAAAGGATAACCAATAAATAAATAAAAAAGGTAAATTGCTTTTCTCACTTTATATTTAATTAGAAAAAAATAAGTAAAAAAATTATCAAGTTGTATGATAATATTAGTAGTCAAATAGAGTTTCAAGATTTTTTTTAAATGATCAATTTATTTTCAAATTTAACCTTGATTTGAAACATAAGGAAAATGCATTAAAGTAATGCACTCATTTAATACTCAAGATTTTAAATTCCTTTCTACAATCATATATTAGTCAAGATTTATATTCAATAGTATGCATTAAATACATTTAATTTATTAAAAATAAAATACCATTAATTCATTAGAAATAATAAAGAAATTACTAATAAGTTGATAGAGTAAAAAGTAAAAAATTAAATAGAAAATATAGAAAATGTTTAATTAATTCATGTCATTATAATAAAATATTTTATTGTTAATTTTTTAATTAATCTTCAGAGACCAAGTGAAATATTTTTTGGTTTCACATAAATATTCATTTTTGTAGATAGTCATTTCAAACTATCATTTGTTTCATGTTTATATCTTTTATCTCTGTATATAAGTTAATTTTTAATAGTTTATTTTATTACAAAAAAACCAATAATTTAAAGTAGTACTATATTAATTTAAGTTATTTATTATGAATATAAAATATAATTAATGTAATCAAAATATTTTTTTGATATTAAATACAATTTTTAATTATAATATAATTTATATAGCCAAAATATTTATTTATAACAAATTTTAATTCCCTAAAAATAAATACTCATTCTATGCAACCTATAAGTTAAAATACTAGGAATATTAATTTCATGACAAAATATTATTTGTAGTTGTGAGTTATCCACTTCGTTAATTTATTAATAATATCAAATGTGTGTAATTGGTAAAGTTATAATTCTTAAAACTTTAAACATTAAATATTTCAAATTTAAAATCTTTAATATATAAAATATTTATTCATATTTAATGTTTTTTTTTTCTGAGGTCAAACATATTTTTTCATATTTAATGTTTTCTTTTTCTAAGGTCAAAGTCAAATTATTTTTATGAACTTTGTTGAAAAAGACAGAGAAATTCAAATATGATAGAATGTTGACAAGTCGTTGTCCACCAAACATATCTTAGATGTGTGTGCAAACACCCATCCCTCAGGCCTATTTAATCCCACTTTCAAACTCAACACTGCACACACTCACTCACACACATTATCTCTTATTTCATAGGCAGTTACGCACTGTTTATCTTTCTTCGCACTTTTCATTTGTTTCACGTTCCAACTTTTTCCATGGAGTTCAAATATCATGCTGGCCAAAACCCAAGAGCACCTTCATCAATGTCGCGCCCTATTCCCACCGTCACCTACATGAACTCAAACATCTCCGGACACTTATTACAAGGTAACGTATACTAGCTTTTCTCCACATTTGATATTTTCATGAGACCCATTTGTTTTTGCTGTTTAAGAAACAACTTTTCTCACATGAGTTCATTTCTAGGGTGTGATTTTGCGCTAGGTGGTTTTATCGGCAATGCTCCCATGCCCACATTTTTGCCAACGTTGGTGCCGGTCAATGCCGATGAAGCGTTTCAATGAGAATTGGAGGAAGTGCAGATACGGCGGGAGCTGGAGAAGGGGGAAATAAGAAGAAAGATAATCTCTAGTGAGATAGCATTGGCACGACAACGAGAGTTAGAGGAGGAAGTCAAGATGGAAATGGCATCGGAGATAGTGTTGGGAATCCCGATGCCGATGCAAAGAGCAGAGGGGATCTCGGGTCCACAAAGAGCAGAAGGGATCTTGGGGTCAGAAGGAATTTCGAAGACTTTTAATCCAACAACAACTAGAAGAAATAGGGATAATAACATTAACATATTTGGTGGGTCACATTTTTAGTTACCTTCCCAAGTTGATGTTAATAGGCAGACTTGCAAGGATCATGTTGTCATACTGGTTAGTGTATAGTCTTAATTATGTTTAATTTATTTTGTTTTATCTTTTTTTCCTTTATCAGATTCTATTTTCATCTTTGTGTTCTATTTTATTTACTTTTTTTCTTCTTGATCTGTCAATTTTATTTTATTTTTCTTTAAAAAAATGTCACCTTGTTTGAGAATATCCCTTGAATAGTTGTTGAATTGCCCACAATCACTTATTCACTTTTCACATATATAGTTAATCCTCCAGTCATGATATAGTGGCAGTTTTTTTCCCCCTTAAACTTTAACAGTTTTGTAAAAGTTAAAAATTAAAGCTTCATCGATGCCTTTGTTTAAAGCTTTATTTTTTAACTTTAACAAAATACTTAAAATATAAGAAAAAATTATGAGTGACACAAGCAATCCAAGTCCAATGTTGACAATGAATTCAAATATGTAAGTGATGTTAAAAGTTGCAAAAAGAGAATGATTGCGACACATAATAATCTCTTGATTGCGTTTTGATTTTTAATTTTTAAAAATATTTTGTAAAAGAAATTTGAAGAATTGTTGTTCATGATAAAACAAGGAAAAAAAACTTGTTTTGCAAATATTAATTTGAAAAGTATTTTGGAGATGACAAAATAGAAAAACTTATTTGGTAAATTAATTTTGAAAATTGATTTTCTTTTTTCCTTGTTTGCATGTTTCCTAGTTTTCAGAAGTGAAAAAGAAAACAAATGAAAACAGGAAAAAAAAATCTATTACTATTTCCATTTTTCAGCTTACTTTAAAAAGTGGCATTTGTGCAAGTAATCCATTTGTGCAAGCACTACTACAAAAAGGCGTTTTTACATCGCTGGATCAACATCGATTGATCAAAAAATGATGTCAATGGAAACGCGGTGGCATTTTTGAAATTATAAGCAACATGTTGACATCGGTTATGTGTTAAACGATGTTGAAATCACTTCTCAACATCGGTTTTCTAGTGAAACGATGTTGATAGGAGATGCTCAACATCGGTTATTGAAGAAACGATGTTGGTTAGGCTTATAAAGCAATAGGTTTTCACTTTATCGTTCTCGCGCCCTTTACTTCCCTATCTGTGAAACACTATTTTCATTGCCGTCTCCTTCCACCGTGCTGCCGCCTCTGCCAGTCCTTTCATTACCGGCGATGCCATATTGTCACTCGTTCTCGGCAAAACATTGTCCCTTTCGCCATTGTCGCGCACATAATCGAGCGATTGGAAGCCTCTGACCCTATCTTGGAACGCCCCAAATCTCTATAAATTGTATGTACTCTTTTCTCAATATAAGAAAACTATTCCTTATTGTTAGGGTTTTTGGTTGTTGATTATGATTCACTTAATTTTTTCTCTGTAGACACCGCCCATATTGACCTCACCCCTTACAGAGGGTACTTTAACTGATATTTTAGTGAGGAAGCCTTCATCATCCTCACTTTCAGGTGATATTCTCTTACGGCTCAATGATTTTGTTATTCTAGTGCTACTCCTTTTAGTGGAAATTACTTTTCCTAAAATGACTATGCCAATGTAGATGCCATTGCCCTGCCTGGCTCATAACATGTTTACTTAGCAATTGAATGTTTGTTGATGTGGTTATTTTTAAATAAAAATGAAAATGCAGAGTTGTATCTTGTTGCAGTTTTTGCTTTTATTGGTTATGATTTCAACACATGCTAGATAGCTTCTGTTGCAATTGATTAGTTCTTAAAAGTAGATTAACTTGTTGGCTCATGAACCTTGCCTGTTGCTTGGGGTAATGTATGACTCCAGAAAAAGGTTTCAGATTTTAAACTAAATTGGTTTTGCTTGTAATAACTCTTCTCCATCTTCTTGTCCCTTTCAATCTTGTCCCTTTTGCCACTGTCCCTATTCACTCATTTTGACACGTTTCTCTCCCAGGTCCCCAAAAGCCTTTTTATGGACCATCTCAATTTTTAAAATAAAAAATTAAATATTGTGATAATTTATTTTATTTCTAACATTTAAAAAAATAATAATCCAAAAGCCTGTTTTCTTCCAAAGTCTTCCATTTAACCATCTCAATTATGGACCAGCACGAAACAAACATACAGAAGCTTCTTTCAATAGCTAGAACCAAAATATCTGCTGAAAAAATGTAAGGTGTTGAGGAATGTGAATCTAACAACCGTCTTTCACTAATTAATTTGAGATCAGCACTGTCTATTCACCTAATAGTCTAATACAATGTTTCATTAATTTAGACAAATAAATCAAATTCCCAAGTGTTAGTATGAAATTTGATAATGTTACACTTAAACAGGAAGAGGACAATGACTATTTTGTTTATACTTTGGGTCACTTTAACTCTAGTAGAAAGCAGGACTAGAGAATCTTAAGATTCAGACCATTATCATCATTCATCTCTGGCTTCACACACACACTAGAAGAAAAATGAAGAGTGAATTCCATTATTATCACCAAGAGTAATTCACTGTAGTCTTATTGTCTTATCCCCCACCAGAGGGACCAAATCCTGATTCATCCATTGCAGTACAACAGTTGTCCTTATGGAATGAGACTGGTTAGGCCTCCTTAACAGACAAAAACTTTTTGGAGACATGGTGCTCAGGCCCCTGGGGATTGTCCCCTTGCCATCAAATCACCCCAACTACCCTCGGAGGCTGCACTGGAAGCTACAAACCATATACACATGGATCATTGCAATGCATATACTATTTCACATAGAAATATTTTTTTTTCCATGTCCTATTATTTTGTTTGAGAAACTTCTTTCTTGCTGCTAGTGCTTGCATTATGTTTCTCGAGAACAGATATTATATCTCAGAGTGTGACCAACTAATACTACAACTTAAGTATAGGCAATACAAGGTTGACACTTAATAATAGAAACAAATCCCCAAAAAGAAATGGTAATCTAGAGGGAAACTATCTTTGGCAGTTATTATATGTTGTAGATTGTTTGTTGAGAATTAACTATTAACCAACTTCTAATTTGCAATTTGTAAGCCCATCTAAGATCTTAGTAATTAGTATCTTCAGCCAGTTTGTTTCTCTGTTGCATCTATTAATGATTTATAGTTTTGTTGCTAATTTAAGCAAATGGCTGACATAGATAGACACTTTGTATTTTGAAGCGCCTGCTACGGTATGCAGAAGCATGTGAGCATTATGAATTCCTATTAATCCTCCACCACATCACATTAATTAATTGGTCTCTTCTCCGGAAGAAAGAAAACAGAGGTCTTACTTAATATTGGACACAGCGAATTTTTAGGTATATTCTTGTTATTAAAATAATTATTTTTACTTAATATTTGAGAGATGTTTGCATCCTATGAAGAGAGCTGGCTCAGGGATTGTAATTCTTCTGCTGGAATTCATATCTATTTACTGTATCATGAGTTTATATTTCAGTTAAGTAGAAAAAATTGAACTGAACTAAATTGAACTGAAATAATTCAGGGATATTTTTCATTAGACTACACCAGTACCCCTGCCCACTATGTGTTGCCAATTTGACTAGATAGAAGCCTCAAATCTGCAGTTGGGATGCCAAAATTCATCTAAATAAGAATTTTATTTTATTTTTCACTTAAAAAAAGTTCATGTTATAATATATTTAATTAGACATTAGTATCATATTAATTTGGAACATGATTAACATAAAATAAGTAAAAGATAATCATAACTAAGTTCAACCAATGAACATCATTAAAATCTTTACACTTACTTAAACCTACGCAAGAACAAAAAGATTTCACACTAATTGCAGATGGTGTTGGAAGAAATCTAGATTCTATGGATTTTTATAATTTTTATTTTTTATATAAATATATAAAAAGATACAAGACAAAAAGTTTGCACACACTAATTTTTATGACAGAACACATTTGCTGTCCTGCACTTTTTATTGCTGTTAAAATCATGACATTAACAATGGTAAGTGATGTATTTGGTGTTACAAAGGTTATTGCATAACTCATTAGATTAATGGTGACCAAATCATGCATGAAAGCTATGCTTAAGGCATTGAATCATTCAGTTTTTACTGCATAATTTCAACTACTGTTCTGCTGCACAATTTTCGTGTAAATCATATTTTAAGTGTGCCCAATGATATAAATAAAGTCTGTCATGGATAGTATATGAAGCCCTTATTGTTTGGTGACCAAAAGAGGACAAAATCACTTGTTTTGATGCTTGAATTTGTGGTCTATGCAATAAAAACGTGAATTATGTGCTGCACCTGTATTTGCTCTTATATTAATTTTGTCTTGAATTTGAAAATAACATGCTACTCTGAGCATTGAAATTTCTAGAAATGATGATCAATTTGATAATTTTTGTAATAACTTAACCTACAGGCAGTGAGCATTGAGTAGCTGTGTTGGTGTTGTTCTTGTCCTTCAGAGATTGTGTCGTGTCCACCGTCATCACCGCATTCTTTCTTATTGTTAGTGAGCATCTTTTCAGGTACGTATCTCATTCTAACACTTCAGTGCTTGTTACAATTATAATAATGCTGTATAAGTTGTTTGTGTAATTAATGAGTATTATTTTATATGCAAGTTAAGCATTATGAGTGAACCTTAGTTTCCCGTTTGAGCTTCAATACAATGATTAATACGGAAAGTTTGGATTAATCGTTGTATTGAATCTTGAATTGTCCGTTTGGACAGTTTGGAAAGAGGCATTTTTTTATACTTGATTCATACGTAGAGGTTGAGTCTCATTTGTTAAATTTGACAAAATTTCAGTTTAGTGCATTTCGTTTTGTTCTCCAAGTGCATACTTGATTGTGGTGGAATTAATGTCACTGCTTTCATGTCGTGTACTTGGAGATCAATGCGAAATGCTGTCGAAATTTCGTCAAATTTAACAAAAGAGACTTAACCTCTAGGTACAAATTAAGTATAAAAAAATGTCTTCCTGAATGGGATAGGGATAGGGATAGGGCCACACCTTTATGAAAAAGTGAGATCGTCATGCATGATATAACTTTGTGAGTATCACAGAAAAGGAAAGATGGATCGAAGTTGGATGAAAGCTATTCGCATTACTGAGGAGTATGAGAATGGGGTTGAAAAGTTTTTGGAATTTTCTCAACAAAATTCACCAAATATGGGGGAAAAATATTATTGTCCTTGTGTTAATTGTCTGAATGGGAGACGACATGTCGTGGACGACACAAGGACACAAGGAAAGATGGATATGGCATGGTGAATTCATAGACATGCCGACGGTGTCCCAAACTGAGTATGTTGTTGATGTTGAAATGGGAGATCGATTAGAGGATATGATCCGAGATGTTGGACAAGAGTCTTTTCATCAAGCACATGCCCCTTTGTATGATGCATTGGAAAGTGATTTGAAGAAGCCTTTGTATCTAGGGTGCAACAACTTCACACAGTTGTCGGCGGTGTTAAGTTTGGTCAATTTGAAGGCAAGATATGGGTGGAGTGATAAAAGCTTCACTGATTTGCTTGAGGTGTTGAAAACGATGCTTCCAAAAAAGAACACGTTGCCGAAAAATAACTATGAGGCAAAGAAGATATTGTGTCCGGTGGGTATGGAGTATCAGAAAATACATGCATGCCCTAATGATTGCATATTGTACAGAAATGAGTTTGAACACATGCATAAATGCCCCATGTGTGGGGTGTCACGGTACAAATTGAAGGATAACGCGTGTGGTAGTGATGAAAGCACAAAGAAAGAGTCCCTAGCAAAGGTATGTTGGTATCTTCCAATAATTCCAAGGTTTAAATGATTGTTTGCTAATGGAGATGACGCAAAAAACCTGACATGGCATGCTGATAGTCGAAAATGTGATGGATTGCTCCGGCATCCGGCTGATTCTCCCCAGTGGGACAATATTAATCATTTGTTTCCAGATTTCGGGGAAGAGTCAAGAAACCTTAGGCTTGGACTTGCTACCGATGGAATGAATCCTTTTGGTAACTTAAGTACTAACCACAGTTCATGGCCTGTTTTGCTAGTAATTTACAACCTGCCTCCTTGGTTGTGCATGAAGCGAAAATACATTATGTTGCCTATGATGATTTCAGGTCCAAGACAGCCAGGAAATGACATTGATGTTTATCTAAGTCAATTGATTGAAGACTTGAGAAAGTTGTGGGACGAAGGGGTTGATGTCTTTGATGGGAATCGCAAGGAAACCTTCAAGTTGCGTGCAATGGTATTTTGTACCATTAATGACTTTCCAGCATATGGGAATTTGAGTGGATATAGTGTTAAGGGCATCACACATGTCCTATCTGTGAAGAAACCATAAGCTACGTGCAACTCAAGCATGGAAGAAAGATAGTCTACACTAGGCATCGGCGATTTCTCAAACCATATCACCCGTATCGACGATTGAAAAAAGCTTTCAATGGAAGACAAGAGGATGTAAGTGCATCGATACCTTTGACTGGAAAGCAGGTTTATAAGCGGGTGGAGGACATCCAAAATATCTTTGGGAAGACCCAACAGAAGGATGCAAGTGAGAAAAGAATATGGAAGAAGAGGTCGATATTCTTTGATCTTCCATACTGGTCCGATCTAGATGTTAGACATTGTATAGATGTTATTCATGTGGAGAAAAATGTGTGTGATAGTTTAATCGGCACGCTTCTTAACATTAAAGGCAAGACAAGGGATGGTCTGAATGCTCGACAAGATCTGGTTGAGATGGGTATACGTGAGCAGTTACATCCAAGGTCAGAAGGTAAACGAACATATTTGCCCCCAGCATGTCATACTTTGTCCAGAGAAGAGAGAAAAACTTTTTGTTAGTGTCTGCGGGATGTTAAGGTGCCACAGGGATACTCTTCAAATGTAAGGAGTCTTGTATCGATGAAGGATCTCAAATTAGTTGGCTTAAAGTCTCATGATTGCCACGTCTTGATGCAATAACTTCTAGCCGTGGCGATACGAAACATCTTGCCTAACAAAGTCAGGGTTGCCATAACTCGCTTGTGCTTATTCTTCAATGCAATATGTAGCAAAGTAATTGACCCTGTAAAGTTGGATGACTTGGAAAATGAGGCTGCTATTATCTTGTGTCAGTTGGAGATGTATTTTCCTCCTTCATTTTTTGACATCATAGTTCACTTAATTGTTCATCTAGTCAGCGAGATTAGATTATGTGGACCCATTTATTTAAGGTGGATCTACCCAATTGAGCGATACATGAAGATCTTAAAAGGGTATACCAAGAATCAATACCGTCCTGAGGCATCCATTGTTGAAAGGTACATTGCAGAAGAAGCTATTGAGTTTTGTTCAGAGTACATGGAGAAGACGAAACCTGTTGGGGTTCCTGAGTCTCGTCACAAGAACAGAGTGAGAGGTAAGGGTACACGAGGGTTAATTGTTGTAACCATGGGTCTCAAGGCACTGAATGAAGCACATTTGTATATATTGAATAATACCGATGAGGTGACCCCATACATAAATGCACACAAAGAATTTATGAAGGCAAGTAACCCAAAAATGAACAAGAATCGGGTGTTGATTGAGCATAACAAAAATTTCTTAAACTGGTTTAAAGACACAATCTTTACTCTTGATGATCCTTCTGAAACGTTAAAGTGGTTAGCAAATGGGCCTAAGCTAAATGTTCCAACTTGGAAGGCATATGATATCAACAAGTATTCATTCTACATGAAGTCACAGGATGACAAGAGTACAGTTCAAAACAGTGGGGTTAGTCTTCGGGCTGAAGCAGAACACTTTTCTAGTGCAAAAGATAACAACCCCAAATTGGGGTCCATGTCTTACTTTGGAGTGATTGAAGAAATCTAGGAGGTTGATTATACTATTTTCAAAGTGCATGTTTTTAAGTGTAAGTGGGTTGATAGCAACACCAGTGTGCTGACTGATGATTTGGGATTCACTTTTGTAGACCTTACAAAGGTTGCTTATAAGGACGAGCCTTTCATCATGGCAGAACAAGCAAAACAAGTGTTTTATGTCGAAGATCCCTGTAATGCAAGGTGGTCAGTGGTTCTACAAGGAAGAACCAGCAGTGTTATTCATGAAAATGATGATTCAACACTTGATATTTATGAGTCTCCCTCTTTCTACACACGCATGCCTACCATCATTGAAGAAAATGAGGAGGACGGCGTACACGCAAATCATCATGATCATGATGAAGGCTTATGGGAGAACATTCCTACCTAACCATGTCTATGTTATTGTATACTTTAATAATTTTGTCAACTTATTTTTTATCTCCATTTACAATTTATAAACTTTGTACAATTGCAAATAACACTTAATTTTTTGTTTGTTTGAACAGGCACATGGGTACACCACCAGGTTCCCTTCGTCCTGAGTCATCAGCTCCTTCTGAGTCTACGTCTAGGAGGACTAGACAATCCACACGACTCAAAAAATTCACTGCTAAATGCTTGTCTGGGGAGAAGCCACGAGTTTATGTCAATCCTACAACTGGGAAAGCTTCAGGTCCAAATAGATCACATTTCAGGACCTATTTGGGGATTGCTGCCCGAGACAGGGTTGATATTACATATCAAGATTGGCACCATGTGCTGGAAAATAAGAAGAACATGATTTGGGAGGACATTCTGGTATTTTCAAAAGATTTCGAATAGCTGTCCCGAATTCAAGTTGATTATGTTTCGCCTCTTTCTCGGAGAAAGACGATCAAAAAATTCCCAATCATGGTCCTTACGGATCGGATCATCCATATAATATACAAAAAGGAACTCCAGATATTTGATATCTTTCTCTTTGAATGAGATCTCAATTCCAACGATGGTTTCATTAGATATCTTACAACTAGAATCGCTCTTTTTTCCTATCCAGTTCCTCCACCACCGCGAACCCCAGTTAGATTCTATGTATTTAACTTGCATATTATTGTCATTGACTGTTACATATGATTCTCAAATGAAGGAACAATTTGATATTCCAGAAGCGTCCAAGGCTAGGAGGAAAATTATTTCCCATGTGGGAACAAGATGGAGGCAGTTTAAGGCAGACCTTACAAGGAAATATGCAATTAAAGAAAAGAAGGGTGATGAGGAGGAAGAGGTACATGAGGATGAGGATGATGATGACATTCCTTGTGCAAAATTTGGCATTCAGAAAGACATGTGGAGGGAATTTAAAGATAGTCGCAATACTTCTGCTTGGCAGGTAAGTTGTGGGCAATGTTTTTTAATTTGTCTATATTGAAATTTGATTAATTATTTTGCTGAAAGTATCTTTTATTATTCACAGAAAATCAGAAAGAAGGCTCAAGAAATCCAGAAACATAACAACATGCCACATGTGATGTCTCGTAGGGGTTATGAATGGCTTGAGGAAAACATGATGGCCGAGAAGATGAAGAAAAAACAGGTTGAAGCTGTTGAATCTGGGAGTACAAGTGTAGTTGATCCTCCATCTCCCATTAAACGACATGTGAAGTGGAAGAAGGCCCGTACAAAACGTTCTGGGCAGATGACATCTGAGGCAGCACAACAAGTTGTTGATAGGATTGTAAGTTATTATGCAGCTTAAAATGTAATTAAATATAGTAACAACACAAGTTGACTCCTTTATCTTTTTTTGCTTGTAGGATTCCCTAGAGGAGCAAAGCACACAGGGTACCTTTGTTCCCTATGGACGTCAGGATATATTGACGACTGCTATTGGTCGACCGAAGCACCCTAGTCGTGTCCGTGCTGCTGGAGTTGGTGTGACCATTAACCATTACTATGGACCACTATCACGTGGCTCGCATACTTCTTCATCCATCACCGCAGAGCTTGTGGCTTCGTTGAAAGAGAGCTTGAAAGAGAGCTTCAGAGAGGAGTTTAAAGAGGAGTTTAAATAGAAATTAAAAGAGGAGTTTAAAGATGAGCTAAAGAGAGAATTGTTAATGGAGTTGAGCTAGATGACCTCGCAGCAACCTCCTGAGCATGTTAACCCATATGTAGCTCCTTTCGGTGCCCGTGTTAGCACGAAGGGGAGTTGTGCTGGTACTGATATTGATCCCTCAGGGGAGGAGCCTGGCACTGACACAACAGATGATCAGTGTGGCTTCTATCTTGATGAGCAGCCTCCCCGCTTGGTGGCCATTGGGAGAGTTTATCATGGGGCTTCAATCATACACCACACGTGTTTGACGGATGATATGGTCAAGGTGGGGGTTGAAGAGGTTCTAGATGCTACTGCTCGAGTCCCTTTACCGACTAATGAGGTTCAATTAGTGGGGGACGCCCTAAACACCTTTATTGCATGGCCGAGTCATCTTGTGAAGCCTGTTTCACGGGAGGTAGCACGGGAGGTAGCTTCTTTAACTGATTTTATTTTTTGGTATAATCAATACAATTGAATAGAATAAATTGTTGACTATAAGTAACTTGTATTTATTAATTGTGTAGGATAAACAAAGACCAAAGGAACCAGTTGAACCTCATGATAGGTTGGTCCCTGATGATGATCCATTATTAAATTTGGTACAGGTTAGCCTGTTACTTTTCAGACATCCTTTCTAGGTGTCGTGGGATGAGAGATTGTTTGGGGTGCATAATGAACAGTTCCCCATCTACATAAATCATAGTGATGTTGGGGAGATATTGAGTGGCAATCAATATCTTAATATCAGTGTTATACAGTTGTGGATGACGTAAGTACATTTTAATTTTAGGTCAATTACCTATTTAATTGTAAGTGATTAACAATTTACATTTATTTGAACAAAAATAGGTTTTTGAATGACTTATGTATGGAATTCGAGCATGGTTCTGTCTATGGATTCCTTGAGCCTCAGAGCATACAGAGATCGGGGAATACGCAAGATCATGCTCAAAATTACATTCAAAGATGGATACATGAATCACAAAAAGAAGTCTACCTAGGAGCTTACTTAAATAAGTAAGTAAAATTTCATTAATAAATGCATTTAAATAATGATTGCATTGTTACTAATAACTATTTTCCAATGCAGCCAACATTGGCAACTCCTGGTTATTTGTCCTAGGTCCAATGTTGTTGTCTGGTTTTGTTCCCTGCACAAGAAGTCCGATGTAGACATCAAAGCAACAGTTATAAGGTACGTTTAAATTTGTAACAAATTGATTGTATCGAACCTATTATACATGAATATCTTGGTCTTACAAATATATTTGCATGTTTCTTTTAACCAGTGCTTGAAAAGGCTTGCAAGGTAACCAACCAAGTAAATCGAAGAAAATTGATTGGATAAATGTAAAAGTAAGTAATTTAACCAATGTTTGAATATCCAAAATGTTTACTTAGTTTTTTTTTTACAATAATTTGTCTTAAACACTATTAAATTTCATATTCAATTTAGTGTAATCTACAAAGCGGAGGCACTGAGTGTGGCTATTATGTCATGCATTGGATGTGGACCATCATCCATGGGGGATTCAAGGATAACTAGGAAACGGTAATATATTTGTTTACTTTAATAGGTTTCATTTATTATAACTATTAATATTCGATGTGATTAACTAACATTTGTTTATATATGATGTAGACATTTAGCGATTCTCAACCATTGGAGGCAATGACAATTGAAGATATTCGCATTCAGTGGGCACGACACTTTTTTAGAGTTAGAAATGAAGCACTGAACAAATTAGTAGACATTTAGCTTATTAATGGATTCTATTTGTAAACATTTATATATTGGGTTTTTTTTCCGTAGAATTTATATATTGGATATTGCTTAATGTTTGTTTATACATTAATTAGTATTTTATTTATAATAATATAAAGCATAGATCATTGATTATTAATTATATAAATTGCCTGGGTCTAGATTTTTATTTGAAATTACAGGTTTGGTTCAATCTAAAACAGAACGCTAATAAAAAAAAACTGCATAAACAACATCGGTTATGGCAAAAACCGATGTTGTTTGTCCCCTAACAACATCGGTTTTTGCCATAACCGATGTTGATTTCAAAACATAATTTTGACTATTTGGCGCAAACAACATCGGTTCTGAGACAACCGATGTTGTTTGTCACCTAACAACATCGGTTTTTGCCATAACCGATGTTGTTTTCAACACATAATTTTGACTATGTGGGCATCCTTTGACATCGGTTGTGCTTCGAACCGATGTTGTATTGTATTTTAACATCGGTTCAAGAACCAATGTTGAAAGTTGTCCACTTTTAACATCGTTCGATACAACATTGGTTAATAACCGATGTTAAAAGCCTAAAATAACCGATGTTAAATGCCTTTTTTGTAGTAGTGAAGGCTCTAGATTTTAATGAATAACTGGATTATAGATTGGAGCCTAATTTTGTTAATAATATAATAGTATATGTTTGGATAAACTTTTCAATAAATATTTACAAGAAAAAACAAATAAGAAAGTAAAACAAGATATTCTTCATCCTATTTGTTTGGCTAACCACTTCCCAGCAATACATTTTCTTCATGGTATACGTGCATTATTATAACTTTACTGCCAATGGAACCATGTTGTACGATCACAATATGTATATCTTATTCATACATCTAAATCAATATATAGGATGTTGAAGCTCTTAATTGGCGGATGAGCATATATTATTTTCTTTGTCCCATTGCAGGCTAAGCCAGATGTTAATTAGTATGCTGGAAAGCATAAAGCGGTGACATCTCCTATAATTGATGACAATGAACATTCTCCATGTAATTTGCAGAAGAAAGCCATGCAAGTTTTACGTTGCACCTTATGCGAGGTTGCTGCCACTAGCGAGAAAGCATTGAATGACCATCTTGAGGGAAAGAGGCACAAGGCTAAAGAATCTTTCCTAAGAACTAAGAAAAGATTAAATCAAGTAAAAAAGTGACTTGTTTGCCGAAATGCACAAAGATCAAATGTGTACTCATTTGCTCAAATTTACCCATTTTTGTCATCTCATAACATTATCTATATATTGAATGAAGGTTGATTAGTGATTACATTCCTTTCTTTTCTTTCTTTCTTTTTTTAAAAAAAAAAGACGAACAACCTTAAAAAAATAAATAAATAATGATCAGGAAAACAAATTAATCAAAATCTTTACAAGAGAAATTTACTTTTCTTTATATAAAGAAAAATGATTACATTCCTTTCAATTTTGGAAAGATAAAATTATGATATGTAAGAATTTAATTTCTGGCTAAATTTGGTCAAGAAACATGCTATCAACAGAACATTTATCTTTTCAGTGTAATGTATAAATAGTTTGATGATGAATGAAGCCTTATAGTAAGGCCAAGTCTTAATACTGTGATGTGCAAATAATTAACTTCATAAAGCATGTCTAGTATCTTACTTGATACTTGGACATTAAATAGCAATATGGAAAGTGAATTGTGGAAAGGAGGAATGGTCATAATATATTGGGACAACATATAATGGTAAGATGTGTTTGTGAGAATTAGGTGCGGAAGTAGTGAGGTTTACGCGTCAATGGTTTAGATCCTTGTTCTAATTTTTCTTTTAACGCTACGTTCTATAATCAATTTTCCATTATGTAATGAAGATTTTGAGGATTCCGTAATTTCTTCTAGTTTTTCGAAGGTTCACTTGCTGTTGGAATTAGTGCATATGAGATTTGGGACAGGGTTTGAATTATTGAATCAAAAACCTGTCAGGTCATCTGTTTGAAAAGCTTTGATGAACATGGAGTTAAAAATTGGTCGTACCAATTAAAACTTAGTCAAATTTTATAAGAACCCTTGTTTGAAGTTTAGTTTTGGCCCTATTTTAATTCTTTTTCAAATATTAATTAATTTTTTTAAAAGTAAATAACGGTTCATACATGTGATTTACATGTATTTCACTATTCTGAACAAAAAAAAAAAAGCGTATTTCATTAATATTCAATTGATGAATTTGTAACTTGTATAACTTAATTATAATATATTATTTTTTCCTAACATCAAACTTTTTAACTTAAAATTCAATTGATGATGGGGACCTTTAAATAGGATGGAGTTAATAACGTCCTGCATGAGGATAAACTCTTAAATCTTATAGCTATATGTTTAAGGATTTTTTAAGGTACCTTGGGTACCCTTTTTTGATATTTATGTTAGCTCTAAGTGTTGTTTCAAAATACGCTTGAAGGTTTTATTTTATGAGTTTTATATTCTCAAAGTTATATTTGAAGTTACAATAATACCCTCTAAGAGTGTTACACTTAAGGAGAAAGGTTATCTATCAATCATGTCACACCGTGTTAGTAAAAAAATTAAGATTATACATAGTTACAATTTGAAAAAAAAAATTAAACAATGATTTTTTTAAGAAAATAAAGATTTTAAGAGGAGATATTTTTTTCATCCATGAATGTGCAAGATTAACTCCACATATACCCATATAAGAACAAAATTCTAAGAATTATATATAGGTTGTACTATACAGGTATGGTGCTTCACTTTCTCTCATTTAATACTTGACCATTAAGAAATTAAACAATGTTTATTATTAATTTTTAAACACTACATTTTTCTTTTAGTACGTTCTTAAATAATACATTTTAATTCTTATTGGGAGGAAAAAAATCTATTGTAGAATTTTTTTTCTCGTATAACCATTTCGTCTTATGCTAGCCAACTGTTAAGAAATCAAATACCCAATGTATAACACTTATTTATTTTAATTATACTATTTTTTTTTCATTTTTCGTTATCGAGTGTCAGGGAGAGATAACGGATTTTTATGATTTTAATGCATGTTTAATTGAATTCATTCGTTAATTTATTGATTATTATACATTTATTTATTATATTTATGATTTTTTTTTTAAAAAATAAGGATATCATACAAAAAATATAAATAAAAATAATATTTTATTTTCATTAATTTTTAATTTTAATTTTATTGAGTTCTTGATAGTCCTTCTTGTGAACTCACATTAGCTCATCTAGGTTTGCCAAAACAGCCTTCTCAAATGGTGTCATAGGCTTCTCTTCATCTTGTGCAGCTTCTTGAGCATGTTGAGGAGCTTCTTCCTCTTGTCCTTCATCATCACCAACATCCAGTGGTGCATCTTTCTTGACAAATCATCCATTATCAGTAACAACCAAGCCCATTCGCTTCAATGCCTTGGTCTTGACTTCATGTATGTCCCTAGTAAAGTCTGTCACTTCTGCTCTTGTATCTACCTTGAAGTGATCAAGCACTCTTGAGATAAACACAACATATGGACATTTGTAGACAATTAATCTTCTAGTCTTCAACATATTTTCAACAATTACAAAAATCCAATTCACTTGAATTTTGTTTTTCAGTGCAAAAATGATCATAAGATCATCATCAGTCAGCTGAGCATGATTGCTCCCCTGGGTGTAAGAACCCATGCAATCACATATGCTAGCAATATATCTTCTACCTTAAGAGGTCCAGTACCAAATCTCGTCTTAAGTGGCTCAGTTGGATTCCTCATACAGTCCAAATAAGTGTTAACCTTGTTATGCTTAATTCCCATTCTCTTAAATTCTTCAATATTAGGTTTAGTTCCCCCAGATTGAATACCACCAATATCACTAAAAACTGAAGAAGATAACTCTATCTTGACACCCTTCACAGTAGAACAAAGAACCCCAAATTCATTCACAAAGGCACAAGTATAGAAGACCCTTACCAAATCAGGGTAATAGGTGCCATGAAGTTGAGTGAAAATGTTGAGGCCCTGTTCTTCAAGAATAGTGGGGAAGGAGAAGTTCTATTCGTTGAGCCATTCCAAGTTCAGAAACTTAGAAGTCACCAAGTCCTTGCCCGTAAAATTTTGAAGGTATGAAGCTTCCTGGTGTTCATCTGTGAACCATGGATTCAGTCGTGGTTGGGGCTATGGAGGAGGAGAAGGAGGAGCATGTTCATTTCCTCTGTTAGACCCACCTTATTTGTTGGAAGAGGCCTTCCTCCAAGGTCTTAGGAGGAGGAGGAGTAGCATTCTTCTTGGCAATGCTCTTAATCCTCTTGGGTCTTTGGGAGTTTTCCATGGGAATTTGCTTTGAGTTGATGAAAGGTTAGGTTTTTGTGAGAGATAGGGTCGAAATATGCTCTGGTTTTATGAAGACTCAATGGGTTTCAAGGAGAAGTGAGAGAATGAACTCAAGAGTTATGTCTGTTGGGGTTTAAAACGTTTCAAGGCTTGTGTAATCGATTACGATCCCAATGTAATCAGTTACAATTTTCCAGAACTAGATATGTGACTACTCTCATCAGTGTAATCGGTTACAATTGCCTTGTAATCGATTAAAACAATAAGGGATACAATTTTTCTTGAAATCAATTTTATGCAATTTTCAACTATGTAATCGGTTAACCCGCGAGGAGTAATTGATTACATTATGCAGCGTTTGTTTAAAAACATGTATAAAATGAGTTTTTATAGGTTTTAAAGATATTTTTCACACATAGCCATATACAAACATTGCACAAATGCAATCATACAAAAAAATA
Source organism: Pueraria montana var. lobata (assembly GCA_026413185.1). Lineage (NCBI taxonomy): Eukaryota > Viridiplantae > Streptophyta > Magnoliopsida > Fabales > Fabaceae > Pueraria > Pueraria montana. The sequence continues at coordinate 39,372,287 of CM048656.1, forward strand.
GAAAATAATAAAACAATAAAAGTGTGAATTTATATTACCTAATATTGGCTTTAAGTGAGGTTTGACTCACTAAGTACGCCAAGCTCATTTCTCAAAAGATAAAATTTGTCTCTAGCTAATGGTTTAGTGAAAATATCAGCTAGTTACGAGTTTGTCTCAACAAACTCTATGTCACAATTACCTTTTTGAATGTGATCTCTTATGAAGTGGTGCCTAATCTCTATATGCTTAGTTCTAGAGTGTAAAATAGGATTCTTAATGAGGTTTGTGGAACTAGTGTTATCACATCTAAGAGGTATATGGTCTAAATGAAGACCAAAATCAGATAGTTATTGTTTGAGTCACAAGGATTCGGCACAAGAACTTCCAGCTGCAATGTATTCAGCCTCTGCAGTAGATAAGGCAACACATGCTTGTTTCTTACTATGACATGACACTAAGCCATTGCCAAATAAATGACATGTTCCACTAGTACTTTTCCTATCTAGTTTACATCCAACAAAATTTGAATCTGAGTATCCTATAAGAATAGGTTAAGCACCTTTGGGATACCATAGGCCCACATCTAAAGTTCCTTTTAGATATTTCATAATCCTTTTTACAGCAATATAGTGAAATTCTTTGGGATTTGACTGATATCTAGCACACATGGAAACACTAAACATAATGTCTAGTCTACTAGCAGTCAAGTAGAATAAAGAACCAATTATACCTCTGTACTCCGTTTGATCTACATATTTACCTTTGACATCAGCATCAAGATAGCAATTTGTAGCCATTGGAGTAGTTGATTCCTTGCTAGTTTCCATATCAAACTTCTTTAGGAGCTCTTTGCAGTACTTTGTTTGATGCAGAAAGGTGCTTACTTTAATTGCTTGATTTGTAATACTGAGAAGAAGTTCAATTAAACCCATCATGGACATCTCAAACTCCCCCTACGTACTTTTCACAAATTCCTCACATAGAAGATTGTTAGTAGCACCAAAAACTATATCATCAACATAAACTTGTACTAACAAAATATCCTTAGAGGATCTTTTTATGAAAAGAGTTTTATCAACTTTTCCTCTTTCAAATCTTTGATTAAAGAAAAAGTTGCTCAATCTTTCATACCATTCTCTAAGGGCTTGCTTTAGCCCATACAAAGCCTTTTTGAGCTTGTACACATGGTTTGGAAATTTATGATCTATAAAACCAGGAGGTTGAGATACATAAACTTCTTCATCAATAAAGCCATTTAGAAAAGCACTTCTCACATCCATCTGAAATAGTTTGAAGTTCATAAGGCATGCAAAGGCAAGAAGTAATCTTACAGCTTCTAATCTAGCAACAGGAGCATAGATTTCATGATAACAATTCCTTCTTATTGATTATATCCTTTAGCAACAAGCCTAGCTTTGTTTTTAGTTATAAACCCGGATTCATCTAGCTTGTTCCTAAACAACCATTGAGCACTTATTATGTTCAAATTTTTATTCATTGGAATGAGTTCCCAAACGTTGTTTCTCTTGAATTAATTTAATTCTTCATGCATAGCCATAACCCAAAATTCATCAAGTAAGGCTTCTTCTACTATTTTGGGTTCTATTTGAGAGACAAAAGCAACATGTTCACAAAACATATTTAAAGAGGTTCTAGTAGATACTCCCTTTTCAATATTTCCAATGATGTCGTCCATGGATGGATATCTAGGAATCCTCCATTACTTAGGTAGAGAATGTTCCTCATGTTGAGCTTCCCTTGTTGATGATTCTTCCCTTATTTCCATTTAAACTTGAGGTTCTTCACTTGTACCTGCATCATCATCATCACAAGGTACCTTTCCCTCCTTTTGGGGGTTAGACTCATCAAAGACAACATGTATAGATTCTTTAACAGTAAGAGTCCTTTTGTGATAGATTCTATAAGCTTTACTAGAAAGAGAATATCCAAGACATATAGCTTCATCCGCTTTGGCATCAAACTTCCCAAGAGATTCTTTGCCATTGTTCAGCACAAAGCATTTGCAACCAAAAACTTTGACATGTGATATGTTAGGCTTTCTTCCTCTATATAGTTCATAAGGGGTGATTTTCAAAAGAGGCCTAATTAAGACTCTATCATCTTTGATTCTACTTATTTTGATTCTGCTGGCTCTAATGATTCTGGCATGTTGTTCTTCAGATCTTGTTAGTGCTAATATTTGGAAGCACTGCAACTGTTTCAGCTAATGAAGGTTGAGGCACATGATTCAATTCCAATGGTTAGTGTGCTTCAAGCAGTTTGTAACTGGAAATACAAACCATTGAACTTATTCTTGTAAAATAGCATAAACACTGATGAAGTTACATCAAAATGTTTCTGATGTGGGTGCTTCAGAGTTCAGATTCCCCAAATTGTGAGAAGAGCTCCATCTCAAAGTCACCTCTACTACACTTACCATGTCTATTTAAGACTGCCAGTCTCTTGTTTCATTGAATCCTTCAGCCAACCACATCAAAGACATAAAGAGCAACAATAACCAGTTGATACTTAAGCAAGCTCTTCATCTCCTATGTTGCGAGCCCAATCCAACTCGGAAGAATTTTAAGCATATAATCTATTATTGTGCACAACAGAACTCACTCTCTGATGGCCATGATGACATGTCTATAATGCACTTTTCAAAGCGCTGGCAATGAGAATCATGACATGGCTATGAATCAAATATTCATGTTATGACAACTCTACTGGATGTATATGCTAAGTTTGGCAGAGTATCATTTGCAAATACTGTGTTTTCTGCAATGCCTGCCAACTGCCAAGAACTTTGTCTCTTGTGAGTATTATGATTGTGTGTCATGCAAATAAGGAAATGCCTATGAAAGCACTGAGAACTATTTTAGCTAAATTCAGTTACAATGGTTAGTGTGCTTCAAGCAGCTTGTGTTGTTCTTGCTATGCATTGAACAAGGAAAGTTGATTCATGGCTACCTTAGAAGGAGTCTTGATTCTATACTGCCAGTCTTAACACCCTCATAACAATGTATAAAATATGTTATGAGATTTCGATGGGACAAAAAGTGCTTGATGTTTATATTTCACTTATATCATGAAGACAAAATATTAAAAAACAAGTTTGCTAATTGGGAGAATATAGCTATTGATTATATACTCCAACTTCACTGAAATCACCGTTAAAACTTACATTAGTTCTGCACTATCACCAGATAATTTAATATAACATATATGCCATTCTCTTCCAAGTTCCATGCTTTCTGCCAGCAGTGTCACCATTTGTAGGAAAGTGACATCAAGGTAACTAACTGCATATATTCTTGCATATTATACTTCGTGGCCTGCAAGAAATATGAACTTAATGTAAATGTTAAAATATTAATGAGACATTCTCTAAGATCGATTTTGGCAGTAAAACTGTGATATTGTAAAATCTCATGGGAAATCCTAATTGTTTTACTCTAAACAATAGCTGTTTCTCTTGTATAATTTTCCACTCAAATTGCTTTTGATTACTATGGTTTCTGAATAAGCAGCAAAATTTTATCTAAGCAAGTTAAATGGAATCCACCACCACCAGATGTCATCTTTCCATGCAATGTCATGTATCATTTAATTTCAATAAAAAGAAGTAATATTAGCAAGGATAGGAGAAAGAAGAAAACAGGTGAAAGCATGATTTTCACAAACCACGCATTCTGCATATAACAAGGGATTGGAGAACAACACGTACCCTGATTTTTTTCTTGTCTATTACTGTTGGTAATCTTCACTTGTTTCCCCCAATGGCACTCGGGAGGGACAGTAGACTCTCTCTATACATAGTCGACTGCGGATTGGCATAGTACAACCTTTGTTCTTCACATTACTCGTCCTCAAGCAACTTTCCTTTGACATTACGTTTCTCTAATCTTCCACAAGTATTTGATCCCAAAATTCCACCATTAGTAGGGATAACAATGGACTTAGTGCCTGTTTGGTTTGCCGGTGCAGCAATCCCAACTTACGTTTTCAAAAGTATCAACTTTGATACTTCTGCGGTGAAACAACATGGGACTTCGTGCTGCCGAAGTTCTACCGCAAATACAAACACGCTCTTAGTCCAAGATGACTTCACTTTATATTCTTTCATCACCCATATTTCAGTCGTTGCACAGTCTGGGACTAAGAAACACACACAGAGACTAAACACTCGATATTTTAACACATCAAAATCATCAAACAGAGGAACATCTGATAAACTCCTTTGTATCAGATCAAAGGCCATGATGATCACAGGAACCTTTTTATCCTTAGAGAAAACCACCCAATGAAGAGCCCCATGCAAGAGTGACCCATCTTTATAGCCGAAATCGCTATATGAAACATTACTATCGTATATGTTCCACTAATAAGTCTTGAGGGAGAAAACCTTGATTTTAGTTTTAGTGTCAGGATATGAAGTCACCAACAATTCAAGAAGAATTAGCAAATAGTTATCATCTTCTGATGCATCATACCTAAAACCATATAGAAATTCACGGGTCATCTCAAAAAATTTAGTGTCTTGCAATCGTTTATGGACACCCAATGACGGATTCCATAGAATGAGATCATCGCTGCTCTCATAGAATAAAAGTACGCGTCCTCTGCATGAACCCAAAATCTCGGGTTTCATACGAACATGATCGTAACAATTTATAATGGGAAATGCCAAATTGGGGATTGGAAATCAGAGAAAGCCGTGACCTACAAACACACTTGAAACGCAAAACGCAGAAGAATTTCTCTGATCAACTCCAGAGGGAGAGTTTGAGTGTGCTTCTTCATGCTCCTTCCCCACTCTTCGTCTTTCGTGGTGTTTCTTTTTGCCAGTGTAGTTACAGTCCTAGGTTTTATGTAGTGTATTGCTCTGTAAAATATAAGAAAAAAAATTACATTAATTAACAAAAGTTAGCTAATACAACTATTATATAATTTTATTTGAAAAATAATATTCTTCTAAATAGTCCTTCATTAGAATTTAATATTAAAAATAAATATTACTAGAAATAGGAATGAAAAATAGAGAGACCGAAATTGTATTTAAGCCTAATCAATTATTATCATTATTACTCAATAAAAGTGGTTAGTAATATACAATTTCTTGAATTGATAGTTATTGTGAGAGTTTATAAAATAAGTACTAGAAATCTAAGGGAATTGTACACCAAAAAACAATTACTCCCTCTGTTCCTAAACTCTTGATGTTTAAGGTTAATGCGCACACTTAAGAAACATTTAATATCATTCACAAACAATACATTTAGTATAAAATACTCTCATTTAATATCTATGATGGAAGTAATTGTGAAAATCTAGGCCATGTCAAATAGGGGTATATGTGGAAGAAAATAATTAATGAGATTTGGAATATGTAAAACATCAAGAGTTTAGGAACAAAAACAAGAAGCTAAAACATCAAGAGTTTAGGAACAGAGGAAGTAGAAATTAATGGTTGATTTGTGAGTAAAAAACACATTAATACGAATTATTAATAAAGAACTTATGTGCATTCGGACCCATTTATCCTATAAGACTATGTAAACTTATTAATTATATGGCCATTTAGGGTGTGTTTAGTTTGAGGGGTCTTATAGAAAGTTGCACATGCTTGTTTGGCAAATCGTTTTTCCAGTTGAGTTGGACGTGACTTTCACCCAAACTGAGGTTTGAACCAAAGCTACTATTCTCTTGTAGAAAGTTTCAAACATAAATCAAGTTACATTAAACCTACTTTTAACTAAAGTTAAGTTTACAAAGTTAAGTTCAACTAAACTCCACTTTTTCAACTCTAATCCAAATACACACTTAATTGTGGGTCTAGATGGGACCAACTTGGCTAACGATGTGCTTATATAGGGTGTATGAATCCGAATATTTACCTATGCATTCACACATTTGATCAATTAAGTTTTTGTATATAATGGAACCTAAGCACAAGTCTAGTTAGAATACACTTTTGGGACCTAATTATAAACTTTCAAAATATAAGGACCACCTTATCAAAAATTCTAAAATAGTTTAAGAACTTGTAGATAGTTTTTTTTTAAAAGAAAAAAAAGAAAAAGAACCACACAAATTTAATGATAGTTAAACTTAGATTGTATTTATATATGAAAGATCTCATCCCATCAAAGAAAAACAATGACATGGTTTAACGTGATATTGCATATAACTTTTCACGTATACAATTACAAAAATAGAACATCAATAACAAAAAAATAGTTTTTTTTTACAGAACAAAAAATTAGTAAAATAATTAAATATAAATATATAATGAAAATAATGGCAAATTGACACTAGTCCACTACAAATGGTATTTTTTTCATTATTATTCATTAATTAGTTAAATTGATCTTGTTTAATTAAATTGACTTTTATTTTTAATTAAATACTCTTTCTATTCTAAAACAATAGATGTTTTTCTTTCAAAAAAAACAATAGATGTTTAAGGTTGGTGTATATCTATTAATGAGCATTTAATAAATATTAAATATTAATGCATTTAGTTTAAGGTACCCTTATTTAATATAAGAAATAGATGTGATTTGTTGTTTGTTAACGTGTTTTTTTTAATAGGCTACAAGTGTAATGTTCCTTGTAAAGATCAAATATAGTTATTTTAAATAGGGGTATATGTGAAAAAAAAAATAATGAGACTTAAAATTAATAAAACATAAATAGTTTTAGAATAAGAAGAAAATGTTAAACCATCTATAATTTTGGAACGAAAGGAGTATATATTTGTAAGTGTATATAAGAAATAATAATATTAATAATAATGAAAAATATTGGGTGAATAAATAATTATTATTCTAAATCAGTAATTTCTTCTAACATAATATTGCCAACTGCTCTCTTAGCTTGGTGGTTTGCTAATGTTTTCTAAAAAATCATCGAACCCACGGTTCGACTACGACATAAGCTCCGAAAAATTCACCACAATAATACCTTTTTTTTAACCAATGATTTTACAAAAAAATTGAAAATTAAACAGAAAGGGAAAATTTGCCAACTCACTTCATTATTACTGAATTTTATTGGAGAATATTTTATTTTAAGACCATTTTTTATTTGATTTTATAATTTAAAATCCATTGAATCACATTTCTTAATGTTACATTTTTTTTATAACAATGCTACATCATTAATGATTAGGTTATTTGAAGCAAAAGATATTATCCAACAGTAACAATAAAAGAAAGTAATGATATAAAAAGACTTGGACAATCCCATTAAGTTTATTATACTTATGAAGCTGAAGATCATAATTGAAGCTGATAAGTAATTAACATACTATATAACAGTACTTAATCTGTGATTCTTCATAGTCATAACAACGAGGACAAAGAAGGTATAGTTTCAATTTTAGCGTTCGTTTGGTAAGACTGAAAGTGGACGGAATGATCAAAGGGGAACGAAAAACTGACATAATCTGTAAAGGCAAAAATCACAAGAAGGGGGGTTGAATTGTGATTTATAAAATTTTCACAAACTTTCGCAAATAACTATCGTCTATGAAGTGATAAAAAGAAGTTTTTAACAAGAACAAAGACAGACGATGTTTAGGTATAAAGGACAGATGAAACCTCTTAAAAGAATAAATCACAACACAAAGTCAGTTCAAAGCAGTTGAGAGATAAAGATCAGAGAGAAAGACACAAAGGTTTATATTGGTTCATCTCACCCCGAGACTACATCCAGTTCTTGGCAACCCACCAACTCCCACTAACTTTTACAAAGTTACAAGTATTGTTCACTACCACTTCTAACTCAACCCAAGTAGTTTTTACACTAGTCTTTCCAAGCTAAAACCCAAGTATATTTTCTTACCAAGCCACTTCTGGCTCTACAACAAATCAGAAGATTTGTTGAAGGTAGGTGCACACAGACTTTAAGGTAGTGTCTTACAGACGGATATACAAGTTAAGAACAAAGTCTTTTTCTCTCAGGATACTCAAGGTGTTTTATGAGCCTTTTGCAACTTAGAGAAATTTACAAGAGAAAGATTGAAGGCTTGAAAGAATGCTAGCAAAATTTGAATTAAGTTCATAACTTCAGCACTTCAAATCTTCTACTATATATAGACTTGCTGAGGAAGTAATTGTTGTCTCTAAATGGCCTTCTTGCATGCGTCTGACTAGCGTCTAAAGGAGGGTGTCCGTTAGAGCATTAAATGCGAGTATTAAATGCTTGTCACCAACTAGTCACTCTGAGCTAATAAAGCACTTTTTTATTTCCAATAACGGTGGAAGGGATTGGAGAACAATACATACCCTAATTTTTTTCTTGTCTATTACTATTGGTAATCTTCACTTGTTTCCCCCAATGGCACTCGGAAGGGACAGTAGACTCTCTCTATACATCAGAATGAGATCATCGCTGCTGCTCTTATAGAATAAAAGTATGAGTCCTCTGCATGAACCCAAAATCTAGGGTTTCATACGAACATGATCATAACAGTTAATAATGGAAGCGATGGCATGGGGGTGATAGAGGAGGGAGAACCAAATGCACTCCACTGGAATCTTTCTCAAGTTGTGCCTCTACATCAACGGATTCAATATAATAATCATTTTATATGAAAAGAAGTCGATGAGAAGGTGTGGCAGCTAGGGCATAATGGGAAATGCCAAATTGGGGATTGGAAATAAAGAAAGCCATGACCTACAAACGCACTTGAAACACAAAACGCAGAAGAATTTCTCTAATCAACTCCAGATGGAGAGTTTAAGTGTGCTTCTTCATACTCCTTCCCCACTCTTCGTCTTTCGCGATTTTTCTTTTTGCCAGTGTAGTTACAGTCCTAAGTTTATTTATGTAGTGTATTGCTCTGTAAAATATAAGAAACAAAAAGTTACGATAATTAAAAAAAGTTAGCTAATATAATTATTATATAATTTTATTTGAAAAATAATATTGCTTCTAAATAGTCCTTCATTAGAATTTAATATTAAAAATAAAAATTACTAGAAATAGAATGACAGTTGAATACGGAGGAGGTCTAACTCAGTTGGTTGAGGAAGGTGCATGAGTTGTTGTAAATCTCGGTACTTGTCTTTGATTCCTACGAATAAAAAAAAAAGAATAGCAACTGAAATGCAGGGAAGACACTAGAAGGGGGGGTTGAATAGTGTGTTAGATAAACTTTGAAAAGTTTTTCGCAAATGTGGAGATTCCTTAACTTAGATTTTACACAAAGCTTGGAAAACCAAAGTTGTAGAGACCGTCCAGTAGTTCAAAATAACAATTATAATGAAACTGAGTTTTTATTTACTCGTCCAACAGTTATAAAAAGTATTTTCGCAAATGGGTTTTAAAATAGAACTTGTGTGAAAATGTGCAGTAAGCAAACACAAGAGATAGCAATATAAGCTAAAAGCAATAGAGTAAAAACACTTGGTTTATTCTAGTTCACTCAAACTGAGCTACGTCCAGTTCTCCTTCAAAAACCTTTTGAAGGGTTCCACTAATCAAAACTTTGATTACAAACAAGTATTCTCAACCATGCCACTTCTGGCAAAAGAACACCCAAGTATTCTTTGTCATTAAGCAACTCCTGGCTTTTCAAATAGTGGTTTGATTACAGAATATCAAATCAACTCTCACTGAGAGGATATTACAATGTAAAATAGATTACACAAAATAACTTAGCAAAGCTAAGAACTAGACTCTTTCAGCTCAAGTGTGGATCGTCCAATGATTTTGGCAGCGTTTTAGCACTTAGAAATTTTTTTCACTTCGTTCAAACTCTTAGCATTTTCTTCTGTGTGCTTGGTCCTCTATTTATAGGCTTCAGAGCAAATGTATCCGTTGTGGGATCTGAGCCTTGGTAGAAATACATTCTCTCAAAATCATGTGACCGTTGCCACGTATCAGCTTGGGGTAGAGACAAAAAGGGGACAGCAGTACAAACATGCATCCACTACTTGTACGAAAATGTTCTTTTTACGTAGGGAAGCTTTTCTGTCTCCTGTGGTACACTTTTTGAATATTCAAATGAAATGTCAAATTAAAAAGACGAGGGAATAAGGAATGTAACTTTTCATATGAAATCATCCTCGAAAAGATCAAGTGTACTTTCTACCATAGACGATGCTATATAACTTAGATAGCAAATGTTCTGTAAGTTATTTATCTTCATTTGGAGGCTATAAAAAGACACAGTGTTTGTACACTAGTTTTCACAAAGCATTTGGACGCTTGTTAGTTAACAACGCGTTAGACGCTGATTTGTTCATAGAAAAATAAGTTCCATGCCATTGTTTGGACGCTAATATCAACTTGAATAATAACATAAGAGTTAAGAGTTTACAATACCATAGAGGTACTGGACGCTGTGTTTCCTGTAATACTCAAATGTAGTTCATTAGATACTTCAAAATTTAATCTTATTTGTTATCATCAAAACCAAAGTTTGAGGGGTTGGACATCGTCCAAAGTCTTTGGATCTAACAAGTAGAATGAAAAATAGAGAGACTGAAGTTGTATTTAAGCCTAATCAATTATTATCATTATTACACAATAAAAGTGGTAAGTAATATACAATTTCTTGAATTGATAGTTATTGTGAGAGTTCATAAAATAGGTACTAGAGATCAAAAGGAATTGTACACCAAAAAAAATTACTCCCTCCATTCCTAAACTCTTGATGTTTAAGGTTAATGCACACACCTTAAGAAACATTTAATACTACTCACAAACATATGTGGAAGAAAATAATTAATGAGATTTGGAATCTGTAAAACATCAAGAGTTTAGGAACAAAAATAAGAAGCTAAAACATCAAGAGTTTAGGAACGGAGGGAGTAGAAATTAATGATTGATTTGTGAGTAAAAAACACATTAATACGAATTTAATAGAGAAAAAGGGTGATTCACTGATAGTGTAAAACTATTTTACACTGTCATCCAATTACAACCTACCATTTATGGTAAGTTTGTTGACTTTCACAAAACTATCTTAAAAGTCATGCAAACGGTGATTTGTGATTGGATGACAGTGTAAAACTATTTTACACTGTCAGTGCATCACCATTAAACTCTTATTAATAAAAGGACATATGTGCATACCGACCCATTTATCCTATAAGACTATGTAAACTTATTAATTTAGGGTGTGTTTAGTTTGGTATTTGGGCATTCAAATTGAGGGGTCTCATAGAAAGTTGCATATGCTTGTTTGGCAAATCGTTTTCCAATTGAGTTGGACGTGACTTTCACCCAAACTGAGGTTTGAACCAAAGCTACTCTTCTCTTGCTTTTTCGTTCTACGTAGAAAGTTTCAAACATAAATCAAGTTACATTAAACCTACTATTAACTAAAGTTAAGTTTACAAAGTTAAGTTCAATTAAACTCCACTTTTTCAACTGTAATCCAAATACACACTTAACTGTGGGTCTAGATGCATGGGACCAACTTGGCTAACGATGTGCTTATATAGGGTGTATGAATCTGAATATTTACATATGCATTCACACATTTAATCAATTAAGTTTTTGTATGTAATGGAACCTAAGCACAAGTCTAGTTAGAATAAACTTTTGGGACCTACTTATAAACTTTCAAAATATAAGGACCTACTTATCAAAAATTCTAAAATAGTTTAAGAACTTGTAGGTTAGTTTTTTTTAAAAAAAAAAAAGAATAACCACACAAATTTAATGATAGTTAAACTTAGATTATATTTATATACGAAAGATCTCATCCCATCAAAGAAAAACAATGACATGGTTTAACGTGATATTGCATATAACGTTTCACGTATACAATTACAAAAATAGAACATCAATAACAAAAAAATAGTTTTTTTTTACAGAACAAAAAATTAGTAAAATAATTAAATATAAATATATAATGAAAATAATGGCAAATTGACACTAGTCCACTACAAATGGTGTTTTTTTTTTCATTATTATTAATTAATTAGTTAAATTGATCTTGTTTAATTGAATTGACTTTTATTTTTAATTAAACTAGATTTTGACCTGTGCGTTGAACGGGGTAAACAGGATGATTAAGAACTTTTATTTATATTTTGTATTATATATAATGTAATTTGTTATATTTTTCTCTTCATACTTTAATAAAAAATTATTCATCCCCGTTTATTATATTTTTCATACTTTTTATTAAAATAATATATTCAATAAATTATTTAAATCAGGAAAGAGACAACCATAAAAAAAATACATTCAAATTAATTAAAATAATTATAACAAAAAAATATAATTTCACCATAATAAGTTAGATATTAATGTGGCTTCAAGTAAATTTGCATTCAGTAAATTAGATGGAAATTTTTACTTGTTTTATTAAAAAAAAAACATCACTATGTGATATATTTTATATATAATTTTTATTTTAATATATTGGCACATACATATCAATGTCTAAAAGAAAATTAAAATTTGTCCAAGTAGAAGAAAATCATGAATAATTTATTTAAGTGAGAAGGTAATAAATAAATGAATAATTATTTGATTAAAAATTAATTTTAGACACTAATTTTGTGTGGAGAAAATAATATTGATTGTGTTGATTTAATTTTATTTTTGTTATGTAATTAAATATACATTAATTATGAAAAAGAAATTGTAACTTTGATTGGACAAAAATCTTTAGTAAAAAAGTTTATCCCCGTGAATTCAGTGTAAAGTTTTCTGCTTGTTTTGATAATATATATATATATATATATATATATATATATATATATATATATATATATATATATATTCAATCCCGTGTATTATATTTGATATGGTAACTTAAGCGTAAATTTCTTTTGATACTTTCATGAAAAATATTCATCATCGTTTGTTATAATTTTTTCATACTTTCTCTGTTCATAAAATAAAACATTCAAAAAAATATTTAGAAAAGTAAAGAAACAGCCATAAAAAATGCATTAAAATTTAAATTATTATAATTAAAAAATATAATTTCACATTAATAATTTAAATATTAAGGTGACTTTAGGCAAATTATTCATCCCCGTAAATTAAGTAAAAATTTCTAGTTGCTTTTATAAAAAAAAAAAATATTCATCCCTATGTGTTATACTATATATATATATATATATATATATATATATATATAATTTTAATATATGATATATATAAATCAATGTATAAAAGAAAATTAAAATTTGTCCGAGCAGAAGAAAAACATGAATAATTTATTCAATTGAGAAGATAATAATTAAAAAATGAATAATTATTTACTTAAAGATTAATTTTAGACACTAATTTTTCATGGAGAAAATATTAGTAATTATGTTTTATTTGATTAGATTTTTTATATGTAATCCAATATATATTAATTATGTAAAATAAAATTTAATTTTGATTGAAAAAAACACTTTAGTAAAAAAATTTATCCAATGAATTTGGTTTAAATTTTCCTATTTATTTTTATAAAAAAATGCTCATTCCCGTGTGTTATATCTTACATATTTTATATGATAAGCCTAAATTTTTCTTAATACTTTCATAAAAAACATCCATCCGTGTTTGTTATATTTTTTTCATACTTTTTATGATTGTAAAAGAAAACATTCAATAAATTGTTTAAATCAGGAAAGAGACAACCATAAAAAATAAATTAAAATTAAAATTATTACAATAAAATTATACAATTTCACCATAATAATTTAGATATTAATGTGATTTCTGGTAAATTATTCATTTTCGTGAATTAAGTGTAAATTTTCTACTTGCTTTTATAAAAAAACAAAAAATTATTCCCTTCGTGTTAAATTTTATATATAACTTTTATTTTAATATTTTGGCATATACATATCAAAGTATAAAAGAAAATTCAAATTTATCCGGCTAGAAGAAAATCTTGAATAATTTATTTAATTAAGAAGATAATAAATAAAAATGAATAATTATCTGCTTAAAAATTAATTTTCGATACTAATTTTGTGTAGAGAAAACAATAGTGATTATGTTAATTTTAATTTTATTTTTGTTATGTAATTAAATATCTATTAATTATGTAAAATAAATTTTAATTTTGATTGAACAAAAATCTTTATTAAAAAAGTTTATCACCGTGAACTCAGTATAAATTTTCCTACTTGTTTTTATAAAAAAAAATGTTCATCCCATGTGTTATATTTTATCTGCTAAGTTAAGTCTAAATTTATCTTGATACTTTCATGAAAAATATTCTTCCTCATTTGTTATATGTTTTTTTTATATACTTTCTATGTTCGTAAAATAAAACATTCAAAAAGTTATTTAAATCAAGAAAAAAAAACTGCCATAAAAATTCATTATAATTAAAATTATTATATTAAAAAAATATAATTTCACCATAATAATTTAAGTGACTTCAAGTAAATTGTTCATCCCTGTGAATTAAGTGAAAATTTCTACTTGCTTTTATAAGAAAAAATATTCATCCCTATCTGTTATATTTTATATATAATTTTTATTTTAAAATAATGACATGTACATATCAATGTATAAAAGAAACTTAGAATTTGTCCAGATAGAAGAAAATCATGAATAATTTATTTAAGCGTGAAGATAATAAATAATAATGAATAAATATTTACTTAAAAAATTATTTTACACATTAATTTTGTGTGGAGAAAATAATAGTGATTATGTTGAATTAATTTGATTTTTGTTATGTATTTAAATATATATTAATTATGTAAAACAAATTTTCATTTTGATTAAAAAAATGTTTAGTAAAAAAGTTTTTCCTGTGAATTTAGTATTAATTTTCCAACTTGCTTTTATAAAAAAATCTTCGTTCCGTGTGTTATATATAATAAGTTAAGTTTAAATTTATCTTTATACTTTTATTAAAAATATTCATCTTGTGTGTTATAAATGTAAACATTATTTTTATACTAAATCTAATTTACTTCCAATAAACATTTCTTTAAATTTCATGTATCTTCAATGAATAGTTAATGTTTTTTAATGTAATTGACAAATTGACATAAAAAAAAATACAGAAGCACTCCTATTTTGAGGGGAAAAATATTTTCCTTTGATATCCCCCAAAAAAATACCAAAATGCCCATATTTTAGCAAGAAATTATTTCTTTTTTGAGACCCCAACACTATTACTTTTATATATATAAAAAAATTATTTTATTTTGTACTTGATTTATACAGAATAAATTTTATCTAAATATGCTTTTATTTGTGTGAATTATGTATTAAAAAACATAACACAATGCACAAACGACTTGTTATATAATTTATTATTTTAATTAACTCAGAAAAACTTAAGCTATAGATATTTAAGTAAATAACATTAATAAAAAGACCAAAAAAATTAAACCATTATATATCTGCATTGTTAAGGATTAGGGTCAATTTTTTTATATATATAATTTCCTATACATTTTCTATCGGAAAAATAATTAGTAATTAACTTTATAAGTGCAATAATCCAAAATAAATAAAGTTAAATACCAATTAATTTACCCATTTAACTGGAAAAAAAATAAGGAGAAGATGTTTCAGATAATTTAAAGCTAAAATTATGTATAAAACAAACTAAAAAAAATGGTTCTCACCTGTGTGAAATCAGTAGCACTTGAAATGAATAAAAAAATAAATCTCCTTATATATATAAATGACTAAGAGATTCTCTCCTCTCCTTACTTCACTCTCCCCACTCTCTCTCACATTCACTCTTATTTGAATACTCTCCTCTCATAGAGTGGTGTAGTTCACTCTCCTAACATGCATCTGGTTCTTCTACTTTTCCTAAACTTTCTATTATCAATTTTTGTAACTATCCCACATTCACAATATTTCTATAACTACCTTCATTCACTTCTTTATTTGATGCTATATTTTTTAAATACTTTTTTATCAATTTTTTTAATTCTATTTTTTAATTCCGAATATTTTTCTCTTTCATAAATAATTTCAAATCCTTAATTCAATTTACTTTTCAATTTTCAAAGTTAATTTCAAAAATTTAAGTTACATCATCACATCTTCTCTTATCTTTTTTTTCTTTAAAAAAATTTTAGTTTCTAATTTCTTTTATAATTATCTCTTTTTCAAAATTTCTTTCAATGTGCTATATAATTCTTTCTTTTTTCAAATTTTATACTCTCTAATCTTTTGCTTCTCTTATCACTTTTTGTAACTATCCCACATTCACAATATTTCCATAACTACTTCCATTCACTTCTTTATCTGATGCTATTTTTAAAATATTTTTTATCAATTTTTTTAACTCTATTTTTTATTTCCAAAGATTTCTCTCTTTCATAAATAATTTCAAATCCTTAATTGATTAACATTTCAATTTTCAAAGTTAGTTTAAAAAATAAAAGTTACATCATTACATCTTCCCTTATCTTTTTTTTCTTTAAAAAAATTATAGTTTCCAATTTATTTTATAATTATCTCTTTTTCAAAATTTCTTCTGATGTGCTATATAATTCTTTTTTTTTCAAATTTTATACTCTCTAATCTTTTGGGCTTTTTTTTTTAATATTTCTTTTATCTAATTTTCTAACTCTATTTTTCAATTTTGAAGATTTATCTGTTTCATCAATAATTCCAAATCCTTGATTCAATTTACTTTTCAATTTTCAAATTTAATATTAAAAAAATTAAAATTACATCATTACATCTTTCCTTATTTTTTTTCTCTTAAAAAAATTATAGTTTCTAATTTCTTTTATAATTATCTCTTTTTCAAAATTTATTTCGATGTACTATATTTTTTTCAAATTTTTTACTCTCTAATCTATAATTTTTTTTAATATTTCTTTTATCAAATTTTCTAACTCTATTTTTAATTTCGAAGATTTCTCTCTTTAGTCAATAATTCTAAATCCTTAATTCAACTCACTTTTCAATTTTCAAAGTTAATATTAAAAAAACTTAAAGATACATTGTTACATCTTCCCTTATCTTTTTTTTTTAATTTTATTGTTTCTAATTTCTTTTATAATTATCTCTTTTTAAAATTTCTTTCAATGTGCTATATAATTCTTTATTTATTTTTTTCAAATTTCTTTCTTTTGACTATATAAATAAGGTATTGAAAAATTTAATAAGCCCATGCAACACTCGGGCTAAAACATCTCCTTATATATAAATGACTAAGAGATTATCTCCTCTCCTTGCTTCACTCTCCCCACTCTCTCTCATACATTCACTCTTATTTGAATACTCTTCTCTCATAGAGTGGTATAGTTCACTCTCCTAACATGCATCTGGTTCTTCTACTTTTTTTAAAATTTCTCTTATCAATTTTTATAAGTACCCCACATTCACAATATTTCTATAACAACCTCCATTCACTTCTTTATCTGATGCTATATTTTTTTAAATAATTTTTTAACTCTATTTTTTAATTCCGAAGATTTCTCTCTTTCATAAATAATTTCAAATCCTTAATTCAATTTACTTTTCAATTTTCAAAGTTAATTTAAAAAAAAAATAAAGTTACATCATTACATCTTCCCTTATCTTTTTTTTCTTTAAAAAAATTATAGTTTATAATTTATTTTATAATTATCTCTTTTTCAAAATTTCTTTTGATGTGCTATATAATTTTTTTTTTCAAATTTTATACTCTCTAATCTTTTGGGCTTTTTTTTTAATATTTCGTTTATCTGATTTTCTAACTCTATTTTTTAATTTTGAAGATTTCTCTATTTCATCAATAATTCTAAATCCTTTATTCAATTTACTTTTCAATTTCAAATTTAATATTCAAAAATTAAAGTTACATCATTACATCTTTCCTTATTTTTTTTCTCTTAAAAAACTTATAGTTTCTAATTTCTTTCATAATTATCTCTTTTTCAAAATTTATTTCGATGTACTATATTTTTTTTTCAAATTTTTTACTCTCTAATC
Organism: Pueraria montana var. lobata; assembly: GCA_026413185.1. Classification (NCBI taxonomy): domain Eukaryota; kingdom Viridiplantae; phylum Streptophyta; class Magnoliopsida; order Fabales; family Fabaceae; genus Pueraria; species Pueraria montana. Next base: position 39,390,146 of record CM048656.1, read on the forward strand.
TATTATTTTTTTTAATATTTCTTTTATTAGATTTTCTAACTTTATTTTTAATTTCGAAGATTTCTCTATTTTGTCAATAATTTTAAATCCTTAACTCAATTCACTTTTCAATTTTCAAAGTTAATATTAAAAAAATTAAAAATACATTGTTACATCTTCCCGTATCTTTTTTTTTAATTTTATTGTTTCTTATTTCTTTTATAATTATCTCTTTTTTAAAATTTCTATCAATGTGCTATATAATTCTTTAATTTTTTTTTTCAAATTTCTTTCTATTGACTATATAAATAAGGTATTGAAACTTTTAATAAGCCCGTGTGTTCTCCTTATATATATAAATGACTAAGAGATTCTCTGATCTCCTTGCATCACTCTCCCCACTCTCTCTCACACATTCACTTTTATTTGAATATTCTTCTCTCATGGAGTGGTGTAGTTCACTCTCCTAACATGCATCTGGTTCTTCTACTTTTCTTAAAATTTCTCTTATCAATTTTTGTAAGTACCTCACATTCACAATATTTCTATAACTACCTCCATTCACTTCTTTATCTGATGCTATATTTTTTTAACCCTAATTTTTAATTCTGAAGATTTCTCTCTTTCATAAATACTTTCAAATCCTTAATTCAATTTACTTTTCAATTTTCAAAGTTAATTTAAAAAAATTAAAGTTACATCATTACATCTTCCCTTATCTTTTTTTTCTTTAAAAAAATTATAATTTCTAATTTATTTTATAATTATCTCTTTTTCAAAATTTCTTTTGATGTGCTATATAATTCTTTATTTTTTCAAATTTTATACTCTCTAATCTTTTGGACTTTTTTTTTTAATATTTCTTTTATCTGATTTTCTAACTCTATTTTTTAATTTTGAAGATTTCTCTGTTTCATCAATAATTCTAAATCCTTTATTCAAATTACTTTTCAATTTCAAATTTAATATTAAAAAAATTAAAGTTACATCATTACATCTTTCCTTAATTTTTTTCTCTTAAAAAAAATATAGTTTCTAATTTCTTTCATAATTATTTCTTTTTCAAAATTTATTTCGATGTACTATATTTTTTTTCTTTCAAATTTTTTACTCTCTAATCTATTATTTTTTTTAATATTTCTTTTATTAGATTTTCTAACTTTATTTTTAATTTTGAAGATTTCTCTCTTTAGTCAATAATTCTAAATCATTAATTCAATTTACTTTTCAATTTTCAAAGTTAATATTAAAAAAATTAAAGATACATTGTTACATCTTCCCTTATCTTTTTTTTTTTTAATTTTATTGTTTCTAATTCCTTTTATAATTATCTCTTTTTTAAAATTTCTTTATAATTCTTTTTTTTTTCAAATTTCTTTCTATTGACTATATAAATAAGGTATTAAAACTTTTAATAAGCCCGTGCGTTCTCCTTATATATATAAATGACTAAGAGATTCTCTCCTCTCCTTGCATCACTCTCCCCACTCTCTCTGACACATTCACTTTTATTTGAATACTCTTCTCGCATGGAGTGGTGTAGTTCACTCTCCTAACATGCATCTGGTTCTTCTACTTTTCTTAAAATTTCTCTTATCAATTTTTGTAAGTACCCCACATTCACAATATTTCAATAACTACCTCCACTCACTTCTTTATCTGATGCTATATTTTTTTAACCCTAATTTTTAATTCTGAAGATTTCTCTCTTTCATAAATAATTTCAAATCCTTAATTCAATTTACTTTTCAATTTTCAAAGTTAATTTAAAAAAATTAAAGTTACATCATTACATCTTCCCTTATCTTTTTTTTCTTTAAAAAAATTATAGTTTCTAATTTCTTTTATAATTATCTCTTTTTCAAAAATTCTTTTGATGTGCTATATAATTCTTTTTTTTTTCAAATTTTATACACTTTAATCTTTTGGACTTTTTTTTTAATATTTATTTTATCTGATTTTCGAACTCTATTTTTTAATTTTGAAGATTTCTCTGTTTGATCAATAATTCAAGTCCTTGATTCAATTTACTTTTCAATTTCAAATTTAACATTAAAAAAATTAAAGTTACATCATTACATCTTTCCTTATTTTTTTCTCTTAAAAAATTATAGTTTCTAATTTATTTTACAATTATTTCTTTTTCAAAATTTATTTCGATTTACTATATTTTTTTTCTTCAAATTTTTTACTCTCTAATCTATTATTTTTTTTAATATTTCTTTTATCATATTTTCTAACTCTATTTTTAATTTCGAAGATTTCTCTCTTTAGTCAATAATTCCTAATCCTTAATTCAATTCACTTTTCAATTTTCAAAGTTAATATTAAAAAAATTAAAGATACATTGTTACATCTTCCCTTATCTTTTTTTTTTTTAATTTTATTGTTTCTAATTCCTTTTATAATTATCTCTTTTTTAAAAATTCTTTCAATGTACTATATAATTCTTTACTTTTTTTTTTTCCAGTTTCTTTCTATTGACTATATAAATAAGGTATTGAAACTTTTAATAAGCCCGTGCGTTCTCCTTATATATATAAATGACTAAGAGATTATCTCCTCTCCTTGCTTCACTCTACCCACTCTCTCTCACACATTCACTCTTATTTGAATACTCTTCTCTCATGGAGGGGTGTAGTTCACTCTCCTAACATGCATCTAGTACTTCTACTTTTCTTAAAATTTCTCTTATCAATTTTTGTAACTATCCCATATTCACAATATTTCTATAATTACCTCCATTCACTTCTTTATCTGATGCTCTATTTTTTTTTAAACATTTTTTAATTCCGAAGCTTTCTCTCTTTCATAAATAATTTCAAATCCTTAATTCAATTAACATTTCAATTTTCAAAGTTAATTTAAACAATTAAAGTTACATCATTACATCTTCCCTTATCTTTTTTTTTCTTTAAAAAAATTATAGTTTCCAATTTATTTTATAATTATCTCTTTTTCAAAGTTTCTTCTGATGTGCTATATAATTCTTTTTTTTTTTTCAAATTTTATACTCTCTAATCTTTTGGACTTTTTTTTAATATTTCTTTTATCTAATTTTCTAACTCTATTTTTTAATTTTGAACATTACTCTGTTTCATCAATAATTCCAAAATCATGATTCAATTTACTTTTGAATTTTCAAATTTAATATTAAAAAAGTTAAAGTTACATCATTACATCTTTCCTTTTTTTTTTTCTCTTAAAAAAATTATAGTTTCTAATTTCTTTTTTAATTATCTCTTTTTCAAAATTTATTTCGATGTACTATATTTTTTTTTTCAAATTTTTTACTCTCTAATCTATAATTTTTTTTAATATTTCTTTTATCAGATTTTCCAACTCTATTTTTAATTTCGAAGATTTCTCTCTTTATTCAATAATTCTAAATCCTTTATTCAATTTACTTTTCAATTTTCAAACTTAATATTAAAAAAATTAAAGATACATTGTTACATCTACCCTTATCTTTTTTTTTAATTTTGTTCTTTGTAATTTCTTTTATAATTATCTCTTTTTTAAAATTTCTTTCAATGTGCTATATAATTCCTTTTTTTTTTCTTCAAATTTCTTTCTATTGACTATATAAATAGGGTATTGAAAATTTTCATAAGCCCGTGCGTTCTCCTTATATATATAAATGACTAAGAGATTATCTCCTCTTCTTACTTCACTCTCCCCACTCTCTCTCGCACATTCACTTTTATTTGAATACTCTTCTCTCATGGAGTGGTGTAGTTCACTCTCCTAACATGCATCTGGTTCTTCTACTTTTCTTAAAATTTCTCTTATCAATTTTTGTAAGTACCCCACATTCACAATATTTCTATAACTACCTCCATTCACTTCTTTATATGATGCTATATATTTTTAAATATTTTTTTAACTCTAATTTTTAATTCCGAATATTTCTCTCTTTCATAAATAATTTAAAATCCTTAATTCAATTTACTTTTCAATTTTCAAAGTTAAAGTTAATTTAAAAAAATTAAAGTTACATCATTACATCTTCCCTTATCTTTTTTTTCTTTAAAAAAATTATAGTTTCTAATTTCTTTTATAATTATCTCTTTTTCAAAAATTCTTTTGATGTGCTATATAATTCCTTTTTTTTCAAATTTTATACTCTCTAATCTTTTGAACTTTTTTTTAATATTTATTTTATCTAATTTTCTAACTCTATGTTTTAATTTTGAAGATTTTTCTGTTTGATAAATAATTCAAATCCTTGATTCAATTTACTTTTCAAATTTCAAATTTAATATTAAAAAAATTAAAGTTACATCATTACATCTTTCCTTTTTTTTTTCCTCTTAAAAAAATTATAGTTTCTAATTTCTTTTACAATTATCTCTTTTTCAAAATTTATTTCGATGTACTATATATTTTTTTTCTTCAAATTTTATACTCTCTAATCTATTTTTTTTAATATTTCTTTTATCAGATTTTCTAACTCTATTTTTAATTTCGAAGATTTTTCTCTTTAGTCAATAATTCCTAATCCTTAATTCAATTCACTTTTCAATTTTCAAAGTTAATATTAAAAAAATTAAAGATACATTGTTACATCTTCCCTTATCTTTTTTTTTTAATTTTATTGTTTCTAATTTCTTTTATAATTATCTCTTTTTTAAAAATTCTTTCAATGTGCTATATAATTCTTTACTTTTTTTTTTCAAATTTCTTTCTATTGACTATATAAATAAGGTATTGAAACTTTTAATAAGCCCGTGCATTCTCCTTATATATATAAATGACTAAGAGATTTTCTCCTCTCCTTGGATCACTCTCCCCACTCTCTCTGACACATTCACTTTTATTTGAATACTCTTCTCTCATGGAGTGGTGTAGTTCACTCTCCTAACATGCATCAGGTTCTTCTACTTTTCTTAAAATTTCTCTTATCAATTTTTGTAACTACCCCACATTCACAATATCTCTATAACTACCTTCATTCACTTCTTTATCTGATGCTATATTTTTTAAATATATTTTTAACTCTATTTATTAATTCCGAAGATTTCTCTCTTTCATAAATAATTTCAAATCCTTAATTCAATTTACTTTTCAATTCTCAAAGTTAATTTAAAAAAATTAAATTTACATCATTACATCTTCCCTTATCTTTTTTTCGTTAAAAAAATTATAGTTTCTAATTTATTTTATAATTATGTCTTTTTCAAAATTTCTTTTGATGTGCTATATAACTCTCTTTTTTTTAAATTTTATACTCTCTAATCTTTTGGGCTTTTATTTTAATAATTCTTTTATCTGATTTTCTAACTCTATTTTTTAATTTTGAATATTTCACTGTTATATCAATGATTCCAAATCCTTTATTCAATTTACTTTTCAATTTTCAGATTTAATATTAAAAAAAATAAATTTACATCATTACATCTTTCCTTATTTTTTTTTCTCTTAAAAAAATTATAGTTTCTAATTTCTTTTATAATTATCTCTTTTTCAAAATTTATTTCAATGTATTATATATTTTTTTTCAAATTTTTTACTCTCTAATCTATTATTTTTTTTAATATTTCTGTTATGAGATTTTCTAACTCTATTTTTAATTTCGAAGATTTCTCTCTTTAGTCAATAATTCTAAATCATTAATTCAATTTTCTTTTCAATTTTCGAAGTTAATATTAAAAAAATTAAAGAAACATTGTTACATCTTCCCTTATCTTTTATTTTTAATTTTATTGTTTCTAATTTCTTTTATAATTATCTCTTTCTTAAAATTTCTTTCAATGTGCTATATAATTCTTTATTTTATTTCTTTTCAAATTTCATTCTATTGACTATATAAATAAGGTATCGAAAGTTTTAATAAGCCTGTGCGTTCTCCTTATATATATAAATGACTAAGAGATTCTCTCCTCTCCTTGCTTCACTCTCCCCCACTCTCTCTCACACATTTACTCTTATTTGAATACTCTTCTCTCATGGAGTGGTGTAGTTCACTCTCCTAACATGCATCTGGTACTTCTACTTTTCTTAAAATTTCTCTTATCAATTTTTGTAACTACCCCACATTCACAATATTTCTATAACTACCTTCATTCGCTTCTTTATCTGATGCTATATTTTTTTAACTCTATTTTTTAATTATGAAGATTTCTCTCTTTCATAAATGATTTCAAATTCTTAATTCAATTTACTTTTCAATTTTCAAAGTTAATTTAAAAAAATTAAAGTTACATCATTACATCTTCCCTTATCTTTTTTTTTTCTTTAAAAAAATTATAGTTTTTAATTTCTTTTATAATTATCTCTTTTTCAAAATTTCTTTTGATGTGCTATATAATTCTTTTTTTTTTCAAATTTTATACCTCTCTAATCTTTTGGGCTTTTTTTTAATATTTCTTTTATCTGATTTTCTAACTCTATTTTTTAATTTTGAAGATTTCTCTGTTTCATCAATAATTTCAAATCCTTGATTCAATTTACTTTTCAATTTCAAATTTAATATTAAAAAAATTAAAGTTACATCATTACATCTTTCCTTATTTTTTTCTCTTAAAAAAATTCTAGTGTCTAATTTCTTTTATAATTATCTCTTTTTCAAAATTTATTTCGATGTACTATATATATTTTTTTTCAAATTTTTTACTCTCTAATCTATTTTTTTTAATATTTCTATTATGAGATTTTCTAACTCTATTTTTAATTTCGAAGATTTCTCTCTTTAGTCAATAATTCTAAATCCTTAATTCAATTTACTTTTTAATTTTCAAAGTTAATATTGAAAAAATTAAGGAAACATTGTTACATCTTCCCTTATCTTTTTTTTTAATTTTATTGTTTCTAATTTCTTTTATAATTATCTCTTTTTTAAAATTTCTTTTAATGTGCTATTTCTTTATTTTATTTTTTTCAAATTTCTTCCTATTGACTATATAAATAAGGTATTGAAAGTTTTAATAAGCCTGTGCGTTCTCCTTATATATATAAATGATTATGAGATTCTCTCATCTCCTTGCTTCACTCTCCCCACTCTCTCTCACACATTCACTCTTATTTGAATACTCTTCTCTCATGGAGTGGTGTAGTTCACTCTCCTAACATGCATCTGGTTCTTCTACTTTTCTTAAAATTTCTCTTATCAATTTTCTTAACTACCCCACATTCACAATATTTCTATAACTACCTTTATTCACTTCTTTATCTGATGCTATATTTTTTTAACTCTATTTTTTAATTCCGAAGATTTCTCTCTTTCATAGATAATTTCAAATCCTTAATTTTTTTTTTGGCAAGAAGAAAGAGCTACTAAGGTGTCCATAGAACAGTCTAAGCCAACTATGTGCGCACTAGAGGTCCTACTCATCACCTGTAGCAGACTCAAAATTTATTAATATAAATGAAAAAGAAAGTACAAGAAGAAACATGGAGAAACATCCAAACCCATGAATAAAAAACAGCAAAAGCTATAGCTAAGACTAGAAACATCAAAACTGGGCAAAAAGCCTAGAACCACATTACAAATGAAACTAACAAAATCTATAATTTGGAAGACTATGTCTATCTCTCCATAAATTATCTCGAATAAAGCTTGGAGATGAATCCCACCAAGTGAAGCCATGAACTTGAAGTGCATAATTTGCCAAACTGTCAGCGCAGCCATTGCCCTCTCTATAGATATGGGATATATGGAAGGACATTAAGCGAGTAAGAGCAAGGCAATTCCTCCAACGGTTTCTAAATATCCAGGGCACCATATCCACAGAATCAAAGGCTTGAACGCTAAGGAGTCACACTCAAGCCATAATTTCAACCATCCTTTTTCAAAAGCTATTTCGATTGTTGTCATAGCTGCATGTAATTATGTATGAAAAGCAATGAAATTGGGAAGAGAGAGCGCAAAGCAGCCCATAAGATCACCAACATGATTTATAAAAATGCCACCACAAGCAGCAGAACCAGGACATCCCTTCGCTGCCCCATCCACATTACATTTTATCCACTAAGGCAAAGGAGGATACCAATTCATTGTGATAATTCTAGGAGCACGTTTGGTATGGCCAGTAACACGAATTTTTTTAAATAAAACAAACTCCTCCATTGAATTAGACATGGTCCCAACTGAGAAGTTACCTGATAAAGAAGCAGCAACTATTGTCTTGTTCAAAATGAAAGTTTTCGATAAAGGGCCATGATGGAATCGACTTTGATTTCTGCTAAACCAAATAAGATCAGCCAAATGTATCATTAAGGAGATAAAAACATCAAGAGCCTGAGAGCTAGATGCAGTTTGAGCAGTTTCCAGAAGCCGCGGAGGGGATGAAAGATCAAAATTACGCTGAATAAGATGCCCCAAAGACTTCCAAAGATCACAAGCAAAAGAGCACTCCAAGAACAGATGAGGTGTTGTTTCGGCAAAAGCACCACAATGAGAACAAATGGAAGCAAATGAGATGCCACATTTCTGGAGATTGTCATCAGTAGGCAATTTGCTATAGATCCAGTGCCAAAAGAAAAAAGCTTTTGAGGGAGGAATCCCAGTGTGCCAAATCAACTTACTCCATGCTACTGGTGAGAATGGGGTTGAAAAAACTTGATTGCATCTTTAAAAAGCAAAAGCCCCAAATCAGATGGACACCACACCTGAACGTCTTCAACCTCATCCATGGGAATGGTAACGCCTTTAATTTGTTGAACCAATTGAGGGAAAAAAATGTTCAAACAAAGGCAAAAAATCCCATTGCTTGTTAAGAATAAAATCAGCCACCGATGCTGTCAAAAGCCTATTTGTATCCATAGGAATATTCAATAATTCAGTTATTGGACTAGAGAGCCAGTTATTTGTCCAGAACGAAATGTGCTTGCCATTTCCAAGTTGCCAAGCAGAATTATTCAAAATGATTGGAATATATGGCTTTAGTCCAATCCAAATGGAGGAGGGAACATGAGATGTTCTAGGGACGCCCTTCTTAAAGAACCTACTACACCCCAAACAGGCCCAGTGGCAATCAGAAGTGAGCAAAGACCAACCAAGTCTGAGAATGGTAGCTTTATTAACTAACTTTAGGGGTCGAATGAAATATAGAGAAATACACTAGAAGGGGGGTTGAATAGTGTATTTATAATTTCTTTAGAAAACTTTAACTAATGTGAAGATAGTATATCTTAAGTTTTACCAGAACTTAGTAAAACAGAAGATTATGCTATCGTCCAGCAGTTTAAAATCAACAGTCCAATGAAACTGCTTTTTCTTGCTTTTCGTTAGAACACACGTAAAGGATAATCGTATATAAAATGTGTGAAGAATCACTTTCGTAGTATGTTGAAGAGATAGTTTAATAGATATGCAAGTAAGTTAGAAAGCGAGAGAATAGAACACTTAGTTTTATACTGGTTCACTCAACTGAGCTACGTCCAGTTCTCCTTCAAAAACTTTTGAAGGGTTCTACTAATCAAGATCTGATTACTCTTAAGTATTCTAACCTTGCCACTTCTGGCTACAAGTATTCTCTAGGCCACTCCTGGCACACCCTTAATCTCCCCTTGAGATTAAACACAAACCCAAGTATTCTTTAACACTAAGCCACTCCTGGCTTTCCAAACAGAATTGTTTGAGAATAGAAAGTAAGACTTAACTCTCACAGAGAGGATATTACAGTAAGTACGAATATACAGAATCGCTTAGCAAAGTTAAGAAGAATGTTCTTTTTGCTTAAGAATAGATCGTCCAGTCGTTTTGACAGAGATTCAGCTCTTTATAAATTTTCCGTCAGTCTGATATGTGAGCTCATTCCTCTATATATAGGTAGCTTGTTGAAAGGTATCCGTTGAGGGATCTGTTCCTTTTCCAAGAGCGGTTCTTTCTGTAGCATATGACCGTTGTCACGTTTTGACTTAGGGTGGAGAGATAGAAGTGACAGCCGTACTTGTAGCGCCTCTCCTACTTGTACTTTTTCTGCAGAGAGAAGCTTCTTCTTTTCCTGTTCAGTACTATTCAAAAAATCAAATAGAATGGCATGTTAAAATATGAGAGAGTGATCGTTGCCTTATATTGAATCAACATTGAAAACGTATTTCCTTATAATATTATTTTAAGATAGAAACTACAGAGAAGGTTATTTAAACGTTGGACGCTTGCTCTCACAGGAGCATTGGACGCTGCCTGTAGAATTCTTACAAAACACATTTGGACGCTTTTCTTATTAAAAACATAAAGTCCAGGTTTGAGAGATACAATACCATTGCGGAATTGGACGACGTAAATCCTATAACACTCAAACTAGATCATTAGATACTTCAAAATTTATCCTTTAGTTGTTATCATCAAAACCGAAATTTGAGGGGTTGGACATCGTCCAAGGTCTTAGAACCTAACAATCTCCCCCTTTTTGATGATGACAAATAATGGTAAATTTTGATGTTAACAGACACATAATCATATAAGAATACAATGAATCAAGTCAGAGATGATTATGTTATGCCAGTGTATAAAAGTGAAATGAAGTACTCCCCCTAAGTTCAACATTTCTTATGCATCTGATAACAGAGAAATATAAAAGGCAAGTATATATCATGTATAACAGATATCAGAGTGAAAAACATATCAATGATATGGATGCGGAATTTATGAAATAAACACCTCATGTTTTGATAAAGAAGCCAATATATGCCAATATTTTTTGAATACAGAGTGTTTAGCTATTTACTCTTATGACATCAAAATATTCCAATTTCTCCCCCTTTGTCATTAACAAAAAGGTTTGAAAGATGGAAAAAATGATTGGGCCATCATGGTCACCTTATGGCTGTGGAGGTGGTTCTTGTGGTGGTGGTGGTTGTTCTGGTGGTGCTTGTATTGGTGGTGCTGGTTGGGGAGGTTGTGGTTGGACGGGTGGAACTGCATGAGCAACTTGTCCAAGTAAGGTGGCTACTGTATTTTGAATCTGGTTCACAAGCGTCTGGGAGAGACTCATGAACTGTTCAGTGATGGCATTTTGCAGCATCAGACGATGTTGATCAGCCTCAGCCTGTTGCCTTTGCTGAAAAGCTTGAAAAGCGGCTTCGGTCTCCAGCTGTTGTTGCCTCAGAGCCTGTTGCACTATCTCGTGAACACGATCTTCTGAGACTCCTTGTGGTTTAGCAAATCGCAAGGGATGGATGCCCCTTGGACTTGAAGATCCAGTGGGAACCAGTTGACGTGTGCCCGAATGTGCTTCAGTAGATGCATCAACAATGGGGAAGCTGGTGATATCTTCAGCAATAGGCTTTGCTGCAGTTGCTTCCATCGGCTTGGATGCTTCAACAACGAGCTCTCTATCATCCTCGGACTTTCCAGATTAGACGGTAGGTTCTTCATGTGACGTGACAAAGTGTTCCACGTCCACTGGTACAGATGAGTCCAGGTTAAGATGAGCTAGCACCTTTGTTACTTTGGCAGATGCTTCATCCAGCTCTGCTTGTGTAGCTTTTGACTTAGCAACCGTATCTTCCTTTTCTATGGTTGCGGTCTCAGCTTCCTCAAGAGCCAGCTGCTCTAGACGAGCTTGTTCTGCTGCTGTGGCTTCTTCTGCTTTGTACTCCTCATGCAGAGTTTGGAGTTCCTCCATAAACTCTGTGCGATCCAGTGTTCGAAGATCAAACACTTTGTTGCTTCTGATTTTTGCCAATGTCTTCATTAGCTCCAGATAATCATCTGAATCTTTCAGAAAGCAGGCAAAGGTGTCTGAGAAGTGGTGAGTTTTGATTGGACGCAACACCTCTATACCATGAGGGGGATGAACAAAGTCATCCTTGGAGCTGCCTGAGGATGAGGCTTGCTGGGAATCATTCCATAAGATCTGGCGCCAAAAGATAATGGAATCAAAGGTTCCGAGTGAACGCGTAAGCTTACCAGTCTTGTCAAATAGATGACCCCAGGTGTGAGAGGATTTTTGCAGGGTTTCAACTTTCTCTTCCCTGCTGGGCATCTCAATGTCGTAGAACTTGTAGCCTTTCTTGCGACCAGCATCATATACAGGTAGTCTAGGACATACTCTGTCTGGTACAAACTTTATTTCTGTGGCGCTGCTTATGTGAAGGTTTGGTGGGTAGGCGATGGCTTGGTTTGGTATATACATTTGTTGCAGAAGTTTTCCAAGTTCATCATAGTCGCCTGGCTGGAAGTTTAGCACTGGAGTTCCAGCTGGTAGAGGCAGGAACTTTGTGATTGGAGTCCAGATTTGAACATCCTTGACCCACCCTGCATCTGGACGCTGCTTCGTTATGGACGGGTCCAGACTTTCTTTAATGGCCAATTGCAATTCTGCAGCCAGTTCAATATCCTTGTTAACAGAGGACTTCTTGGACGGTGCCTTCATTTTTCTTGGAGCCTTCCCTTTCTGCTCCGCAACCGTCTTGGTGAATCGAGAGGCAACTTCCACCTCTGGTTTCTGCAGATCTTGTGCTGCTGGACGCACTCTTTGCTGAGTTCCAGTTTGACAGGAGTAAGGATGAGGCATGCGTATCAAGTGTGGGTACACTTCTCTCGTCCAATTGGGCAGAGGGTTGCTGATGATCGTTCCTTTTGGCATAGCAGAATAAGCAGCTGAAAAAACTTGAGCGCAAACATACCTCGTCCACTCTGGTGCTGAGGCAGTAGTAAAATGCCGCTTCAAAGGCTCTTGTAGAGGCCTCTGGATCACATCACCTTCTTTACAGAAATTCTGGTTATTTCGTGTAAGGAATGCAACCGGGAAACGTTCTCTGTCTTTTTCTTCTTTGGTTTTCTGCTTGGGGGGTATAGTCCATGGGGACCATGTATCCCTCCATGCATCCCTTGGACGCACAAACTTGGACAGGTCCAAGCGAAGAGGTGGATGCTGGGTTGCTGATGTGGATGGAGCACTGGGTGTTGTTGGTAGTAGGGTGCTGGTGGATATGTTGTCGGTGTCTTGAGAGGAAGATGGTAGAACTACAATTCTCTTTGGCCTTGCTGCTTGAGTCTTTACTCGTCGTGGCACGTTAGTAGGAAAGGGAAGTGTTTTAGCAGGTTGTGCCTTCTGCTTCTTTTGCTGAGGACCCTCTGTCTCCTCTGCCTTCTTTATGATTTGACCAATTGGGATCTGGTCATCATCATCAGAGTCGTCCAGTAGTTGAAGCTTTCGTACCTTTTGCTTTTCTGGGGCAAGCTTTACTGGTGCTACTCTTGGACGCTGCTCTACTTGAGCAGGTTTGGACGTATCAGTCCTTGGACGCTTGCCTGCTGGGGACTGAGCAGTGGATGTGTCAGCATGTCTTTTCTTGGTTCTTCTTTCCTTTTCAGCGTCTTCCTCATGCTTCTGAGACATTTGTCGTGTTATCTTTCTGCCCTTCTGTTCCTCCATCAGCCTTTTGATCTTTTTGCCAATGCCAAGAAGATCAATCTCTTCTTCATCATCATTGGAGATGATCTTGCTCTGTTCATGACGTTGCTTGTTGATGGTGTCCTCATCCAGGTCCCTTAAGACCTTGGCTGTTAGCTTGATCTTCATGGGTTTTATGTTGGACTCACCAAACAGTTGTTGTGTTGCTACCATTGGCCCTTTCTTCACAATAGCTTCATAAACTTCTTCTTCCAGTTCATCAAAGAAGTGCTGATAGACCTTCTGATCCCAGAAGATCTTGTTCATCAGGGCGGCGTAGAAAATGTCATCATTGCCACCCACAGACTTCATCATTCTCACGATATTGATGTAAATGATGTGAGGGAGATTGAAGGGAATGCCTTCCATAAGATGGAATATCACAAACTTGTGTAAGTCTGTGACTGAGTCCTTAGACCCAGCTTTGTGCAGGATACTCTTGTTGCATACCTGCTGCCAGATTTTTGCTTCCTCACATAGGTTCCTGTACTCAATCTTTATTGACTCGGTGGATTTGGTCTTGCAAAGCACGGTCGCAACGTGATTGCCGTACTGCTTGGCCCAGACTGTTCTGTACTGGTTCTGCTCCCTAATGCAACCAGTTACCTTTGCAATGGTCTCGATGGACAGTGTCACCTCCCGTCCAAGAATCGTGGCCACGAGCTCCCTTGAGCTCTGGAACTTGGCATTTCTCCAGAACATTCTGATCAACTCAGGAAATATTTTCTGGTTTTCATTGAAGTAGCCTCTGATTCCACACTTCAGAAGGCTCTCATTCAGGTTCAGTCCCAGCTTCTCAAGCTTTTCGATGTCGAAGAAGTGCTCAATATGCACTGTAGCAGCTCCTTGGCACACAACTGTGGTTTCAGGGTAAGTGAGGACGTCAGGTTCCGAGTTGCTTGAGTTTGCAGAGTTTGCCATGCTAGTAAAGTTTGGATTTTTAGGTTTTCTGATAGGGTTTTGGGTTTCTGAGAGAGAGAGAGAGAAAGTGTTTAGGGTGATGATATTCTCAGAGAAGATTGATATGGTGGTGTTTTTCTGTGATGAATTGATAAGAGTATATTTGGGCTTTGTTTGGAGGATATGAAACGGTTTTGGGCTTTTTGAATATTTGAAAAGTAACTGACGCCATAAAACCCGCCATGATGAGACGTGCGAAGAATGTGGGTAACTGTGTACGGTTACTGACATTTTGGTGACTCAGCATAGAGTATTAGGTCATACTTACTCTTAAAATGATCCGTTTTGATTATTTGAATCAAAAGAAAAAACTAAGATAAAAAAGACATCGTCCACATATTGGACTTAAGTGAAATATATGTAATGCATGTGCATGACTCTAGTGTTCCTTGGACGACATGTCCTTTGGACGCTATGGTTTTATTGGACGCATCATGTAGATGTTAATCATTCCTTTATAGAGTCCATGCCAAGTTTGTCCCTCAGAAGGATTAACTTGTCTTCAGTAAGGGGTTTGGTGAATATATCAGCAAGCTGATTATCTGTGGTTACAAAGTGTAATTCCACAGTACCCTTTTGAACATGGTCTCTTATAAAGTGATGTTTAATCTCTATATGTTTGGCCCTTGAATGCAATATGAGATTTTTAGAAAGATTTATGGCAGCTTTACTATCACAGAAGATAGGAATGTTACTCTCATATATGTTGTAGTCCTCAAGTTGATGTTTGATCCACAAGATTTGAGAACAACATTTTGCAGCTGAAATATACTCTGCTTCAGCAGTGGACAGAGCAATAGTTCCTTGCTTCTTGCATGTCCAGGAGACTAGATTACCACCGATGAAGTGACACCCTCCACTGGTGCTTTTTCTTTCAATTTGATCTCCAGCATAATCAGCATCACAGTATCCTATTAGCCTGAAATCTTTCTGCCTTTTGAAATATAACCCAAGGTTAGTGGTTCCAGCAAGATATCGAAAGATTCTTTTAACAACAGTTAAGTGAACTTCCCTTGGGTCAGATTGAAATCTGCCACATAAGCATACGCTGAACATGGTGTCAGGTCTGGACGCTGTGAGGTATAGGAGTGATCCTATCATACCTCTGTATAGAGTATTATCTACTTTCTTTGAGTTGTCGTCCAGTCCAAGTACTGTTGTTGGATGCATAGGAGTTTTCATTGGTTTTGCATCGTCCAACTTGTACTTCTTTAGTAGTTCTTTGACATACTTAGTCTGATGTATATATATTCCCTTTTCAGTTTGTTTGATTTGGAGTCCAAGAAAGAATTTCAGCTCACCCATCATGCTCATCTCGAACTCTGTTTGCATTAATTTGGCAAAATCTTCACAGAGAGACTCATTAGTGGCACCAAATATGATATCATCAACATATATTTGTGCAATAATAAAATCAGAAGAGTAGTCTTTGCGAAATAACGTAGTGTCTACTTTTCCTCTTGAAAAACCATTTTCTGACAGAAATGTGCTGAGTTTTTCATACCAAGCTCTAGGGGCTTGTTTCAACCCATATAATGCTTTGTTAAGTTTAAAAACATGGTTTGGAAAAACATCACTTTCAAATCCTGGGGGTTGTTCCACATAGACTTCTTCCTTTATGAGTCCATTGAGGAATGCACTTTTTACGTCCATTTGATATAGCTTCATATTGCTATGAGCTGCAAATGACAGTAAAATGCGGATTGCCTCCAGACGTGCAACGGGAGCATAAGTTTCAGTATAATCTATACCTTCTTGTTGTGAGTTACCTTTTGCTACCAACCTTGCTTTGTTTCTCACAACATTACCTGCTTCGTCCAGCTTGTTTCTGAACACCCACTTTGCTCCTACAGCTTCTTTGTCGTTGGGGAGTTCTACTAGCTTCCAGACATTGTTCTTTTGAAATTGGTCAAGTTCTTCTTGCATTGCTTTGACCCAGCCTTCATCTTCTAAGGCATCGTCCACAGTCTTAGGTTCTATTTGAGATATGAATACTGCGTGACCTTGCTGTCATTGAAGTGAAGATCTGGTTTTGACTCTGTCTTTTGGATCCCCAATGATTTGCTCCTGTGGATGATGTTTCTTCATTTGCCAGTTACGTCCATTTGGTTCTCTTTGTTCTGCGACTGGAACGTCCAGTGGTGCATTTGACTCTTCAACTGAGACATCATGGTTGGACGAATCTGATGACTTACTTGCATCATCCAATCTGAGATCTGCAAATGATTTGTCCAGCTCTGATAATTCCTTATCAGGCTTGTTGTCATTAAACTTCACATGGATAGCTTCTTCAACAACTAAGGTTCTAGAGTTATAAACTCTGTATGCCTTTGAAGTTTCAGAATATCCAAGCAGTATTCCTTCATCACACTTGGAATCAAATTTTCCCAGGTTATCCTTAGTGTTCAGAATGAAACATTGACATCCAAATGGATGGAAGTAGGATATGTTGGGTCTTCTACCCTTCCACAATTCATATGGAGTCTTTTTCAATATTGGCCTTATATAGATTCTGTTTTGTAAATAGCAGGCAGTATTCACTGCTTCAGCCCAGAAGTGTTTAGGGGTTGAATTATCATTCAACATGGTTCTGGCCATCTCCTGGAGCGACTTGTTTTTCCTCTCAACTACACCATTCTGTTGTGGTGTTCTAGGTGTTGAGAAGTTGTGAAGGATACCATTATCCTCACAGAACCTTTGAAAACTTTTGTTTTCGAATTCACCCCCGTGATCACTTCTGATAGAAGTAATGCATACTCCTTTTTCATTTTGAACTCTTTTGCAGAGATTATAAATGGCCTTAAAGGACTCATCTTTGTGGGATAGGAATAAGACCCATGTCCATCTAGTATAGTCGTCCACTATAACTAATCCATATCTTTTACCACTTACCGAGGCTGTTCTTGTGGGTCCAAACAGATCAATATGTAACAGCTCAAGAGGTCTAGAAGTGGAAACAATGTTTTTACTTTGAAAAGAACTTTTCACTTGTTTCCCTTTCTGACAAGCTTCACAAAGAAGATCATCTTTATATGACATACTTGGTAGTCCTCTTACGAGGTTGTGCCTGTTCAGCTTTGAGATTAACCTCAAGCTTGCATGACCAAGTCTTTTATGCCATAACCAATGATTTTCTTGTACAGAAACTAGGCATGATACATTTTGACTTGATAGTTCCCCAAGTTTAATCTTATACAGATTGCCTTGCCTCTTTGCGGTAAAGAGAAAGGACCCATCAGAGTTTTTGACTGTACATTCACCTTTGTTAAAGGCAACATCATATCCACTGTCACATAATTGGCTTATGCTAAGTAGATTATGTTTAAGACCTTTAACATAAAGAACTTTATCAATACAAGGATAGGGTGGTATACCAATCTTACCTACGCCAGCTATCATCCCTTTCTGATTCCCTCCAAAAGTGACTGTCCCACCAGTCTTGGGTAGGAGGCTTTGGAACATACACCTTTCTCCCGTCATGTGATGTGAGCACCCACTGTCCAGGTACCATGATTGGAGTTTCTTTCCTGCTGTTAAGCATGTCTGCAACAGGAACAATTTTATCCTTAGGTACCCAGATTGACTTGGGTCCTTTTTTGTTAGCTCGAAGGGCATTGAATGCTCTCTTCTTAGGCAGGTGTCTGCATTTGGACGTTATATGTCCAGGTTTCCCACAGAAGTAGCAAACATCTGTTTCTTCATCATGAATATATTTCTTTCCCTTATATCCATGTCCTGACCTATCATTTGGTCTCTTACAACCTTCATATTTTAAAAGTTTTTTGAGGTTGTCAGAGCCCTTGACAAAGTTTGACAGATCCTTCTTTAGGCTGTCAATTTCTTCATGAAGTTTTACAACATCATGTGGTTGACCTCTTAAGGAAGTATCTGCTTCAACTTTCAGAAGCTTCTCAACTAGCCTTTTGTTTTCTGCGTTGAGATTTCGAATCTCTATGGAAAGATTTCTTTCTCTAGCCCTTGAATCCTCATAGGATTTATAGGCTTGAGCAGCATCATTCCAGAGAGTTCGCCTCTCCATATTTGTAGTTTCATTTTGCCTTGAGAGCTCTGTAAACTTTTTCTGTAAATCCTCCTTTTCACTTTCCAGTTGTCTAACACTTTTTTCTAAAGCTTCTTTTTCTTTTGAAAGTGATTTGGATGATTTCTTTAAAGTTCTATAGGCCTTTGACAAAATAGAAGAGTTTGAAAGTAGTTCATGATAAGCTTCTTGAATTGAATCTATGTCATTAAAATCTACCTCATCTTCTTCTTCTGGTTCAGAAGAATCAGTTAAGGTGTCTGCCATCAGACATATGTGTGCTTCCTCTTCTTCTCCATCGTCCGATGATGAGTCATCGTCCAAGTCTTCCCATGTGGACATCAGAACTTTCTTGCCCTTTCCTTTGCTGAAGAATTTCTTCTTCTTGTCCTTGCTTTTGTCGAGATCTGGGCATTCTGATTTGAAGTATCCTGGCTTTTTGCATTCGTAGCATACAATTGGACTCTTCTCCTTCTTTTCTTTGAAGTCTTTCCTCTTTAGGTTTCTCCATCTGGATCCACCTTTCTTCTTCCACATAGCATGTATCCTTTTGGATATAAAGGATAGTTCATCATTCTCGTCTGAGTCATCATCTTCATATTGTTCATCTGATGATGTTTCAGCTTGCATGGCTTTGGACGATGATGCTTTCCTTGGCTTCTGGACGCTGAGCGCCAGAGACTTATTTTTTTTACCATCACTATCTTGATGCAGTTCTAGTTCATGCACCTTGAGAGTTCCCACGAGTTCTTCTAGGGACATATCGTCCAGTTCCTTTTTTGTTCTCAAGGCTGTAACCTGTGGTCTCCATTTCCTAGGCAAACTTCTTAGAATTTTGTCAATATGTTCATAGTTATTGTAATCTTTACCATGTGCTCTAAGTTGATTTAGTATGGTTTGAAACCGTCCAAACATACTTTGTATGTCCTCGTTTTCTTCCATACTAAACAACTCATATTGACGAGTAAAGAGACTGAGTTTGTTACATTTTACCTTAGTGGAACCCTCATATGTTAATGCAAGAGTGTCCCATATTTGTTTTGCGCTTTTGAGACTGTGCACCTTGTTGTATTCTTGTTCGCTTAGTGCACACATGATGATGTTTCTGGCTCTGGAGTTGAGATAAAATCTTTGTTTTTGCTCTTCCGTCCATCTTGCCTTTGGGATTTCGTTGAGGCTCGCATCAAGTGGAATATAGTCGCCCATCTCCACAACTTCCCACATGTCAATATGGCTAGATTCAAAGAATGCTATCATTCTTTGTTTCCAGTAATCATATTTGACACCCTTGAAGAGTGGTGGTCTGTTCACAACTTGTCCTTCGTTTTCCATCTTTCTCAGGATCTTTCCTCTGTACTGCTAAGTACTCAACCCAAGAGGTTGAGCTCTGATACCAACTGAAATATAGAGAAATACACTAGAAGGGGGGTTGAATAGTGTATTTATAATTTCTTTAGAAAACTTTAACTAATGTGAAGATAGTATATCTTAAGTTTTACCAGAACTTAGTAAAACAGAAGATTATGCTATCGTCCAGCAGTTTAAAATCAACAGTCCAATGAAACTGCTTTTTCTTGCTTTTCGTTAGAACACACGTAAAGGATAATCGTATATAAAATGTGTGAAGAATCACTTTCGTAGTATGTTGAAGAGATAGTTTAATAGATATGCAAGTAAGTTAGAAAGCGAGAAATAGAACACTTAGTTTTATACTGGTTCACTCAACTGAGCTACGTCCAGTTCTCCTTCAAAAACTTTTGAAGGGTTCTACTAATCAAGATCTGATTACTCTCAAGTATTCTAACCTTGCCACTTCTGGCTACAAGTATTCTCTAGGCCACTCCTGGCACACCCTTAATCTCCCCTTGAGATTAAACACAAACCCAAGTATTCTTTAACACTAAGCCACTCCTGGCTTTCCAAACAGAATTGTTTGAGAATAGAAAGTAAGACTTAACTCTCACAGAGAGGATATTACAGTAAGTACGAATATACAGAATCGCTTAGCAAAGCTAAGAAGAATGCTCTTTTTGCTTAAGAATAGATCGTCCAGTCGTTTTGACAGAGATTCAGCTCTTTATAAATTTTCCGTCAGTCTAATATGTGAGCTCATTCCTCTATATATAGGTAGCTTGTTGAAAGGTATCCGTTGAGGGATCTGTTCCTTTTCCAAGAGCGGTTCTTTCTGTAGCATATGACCGTTGTCACGTTTTGACTTAGGGTGGAGAGATAGAAGTGACAGCCGTACTTGCAGCGCCTCTCCTACTTGTACTTTTTCTGCAGAGAGAAGCTTCTTCTTTTCCTGTTCAGTACTATTCGAAAAATCAAATAGAATGGCATGTTAAAATATGAGAGAGTGATCGTTGCCTTATATTGAATCAACATTGAAAACGTATTTCCTTATAATATTATTTTAAGATAGAAACTACAGAGAAGGTTATTTAAACGTTGGACGCTTGCTCTCACAGGAGCATTGGACGCTGCCTGTAGAATTCTTACAAAACACATTTGGACGCTTTTCTTATTAAAAACATAAAGTCCAGCTTTGAGAGATACAATACCATTGCGGAATTGGACGACGTAAATCCTATAACACTCAAACTAGATCATTAGATACTTCAAAATTTATCCTTTAGTTGTTATCATCAAAACCAAAATTTGAGGGGTTGGACATCGTCCAAGGTCTTAGAACCTAACATCGAATTCCAAGACCACCCAACTCCACTGGCAAACAGATCTTCTTCCACGCAACAGTAACTAATTTAGATTTGTCTGCATCCCCGGTCCAAATAAACTTTCGAATCCAAGAGTCAAGCTTATTAAGCATAGCAACAGGTCAGGCATATATGTGAAAAGAGTATAGAAGCAAGCTTTGTATAACAGATTTAATGAGTTGAACTGTTCCCATAAAGGAAAGAAGCTTACCTCTCCAAGCTCCCAATTTACACTGAACCTTATCCATAATTGGTTGCAGATATATCTTCTTTGGACGTCCGACAAACAGGGGAACCCCAAGATAGGTAAATGGAAGGGACCCCTTGGAGAATCCCAAAATTTCTTTGATAGCCTGCAATCTATTACCTTCATGCAGAGAATAAAATTTACACTTGGAGGGATTAAAAAATTGACCTGATGCTTCCCCATATTCACAGAAAAGAGACATAAGATGTTGTAAGCTGTGTTTAGTGCCTTTACCAAAAACAAGGATGTCATCAGCGAATAATGCATGGCTGGGAGTACAGATACCATTTGGACCACTCATAGGATGGAATAAACCCCTATCTACCAAGGAAGAAATACCACGACTGAGCACTTCCTCCGCGAGACAAAATAAGAGAGGAGAAAGGGGGTCTCCTTGGCGAACACCCCTATTGCAAGAAA
Organism: Pueraria montana var. lobata; assembly: GCA_026413185.1. Classification (NCBI taxonomy): domain Eukaryota; kingdom Viridiplantae; phylum Streptophyta; class Magnoliopsida; order Fabales; family Fabaceae; genus Pueraria; species Pueraria montana. The sequence continues at coordinate 39,411,851 of CM048656.1, forward strand.
AGAATCCAATTGCTTTACCATTGATGGAAAAGGAAATCTTGGCAGACAGAAGAATGACATGAATCCAATTAACAAATTTATCCTAAAAAACAAAAGCTCTCAGAACATCAAGGAGAAAGTTCCAATCCAAAGTATCAAATGATTTGCGAATATCAAATTCATGATTAAATTTCCCCCTACAGTGCGATGCTTAAGCAGATTCACCGCTTCATAAGCAACACATATACAATCACTGATTTGCCTATCCTTAATAAAACCTCTTTGGTGAGGAGAGATGATTTTGGGAGCTATAACTGCAAGTCTATCAGCCAGGACTTTGGTAATGATTTTGAACTGAAAATTTGCCAAAGCAATTGGGCGAAAATTATCCACTATGTCAGCCTTAGGAAATTTTGGAATCAGAACAACTAGATTGGAATTCATGTTAGGAAGAATCCAACCCTGTCGAAAAAATTGAAGAACAGCTTGGAAGACATCTTCTCCAACGATATTCCAAAAATGTTGAAAAAAACAGCCCCCAAAACCATTAGGTCCTGGAGCACCTTCACCATTCATATTGAAAACTGCTCTTCTCACCTCTTCCTTGGTTGGGATGTTTGTAAGGAAGCAATTATCCTCACTAGAGACCAATGCAGGAATGGTGCGGCTAATTAAATCATTGGACCTGCAATCATTTTCACCAACATAAATACTAGAGAAAAAATTGAGAACCTCCCTCTCTATGTCAACCTGTTTATCAAGCAATTGATCACCACTTCGAAGCAGAGATAGCTTTTTAGAAGCATTACGAACACGAGCAATTATGTCAAAATAGGCAGTGTTCCTTAATTCAATTTACTTTTCAATTTTCAAAGTTAATTTAAAAAAAATTAAAGTTACATCATTACATCTTCCCTTATCTTTTTTTCTTTAAAAAAATTATAGTTTCTAATTTCTTTTATAATTATCTCTTTTTCAAAATTTCTTTTGATGTGCTATATAATTCTTTTTTTTCAAATTTTATACTCTCTAATCTTTTGGGCTTTTTTTTAATATTTCTTTTATCTGATTTTCTAACTCTATTTTTTAATTTTAAAGATTTCTCCGTTTCATCAATAATTCCAAATCCTTGATTCAATTTACTTTTCAATTTCAAATTTAATATTAAAAAATTAAAGTTACATCATTACATCTTTCCTTATTTTTTTTCCTCTTAAAAAAATTATAGTTTCTAATTTCTTTTATAATTATCTCTTTTTCAAAATTTATTTCGATGTACTATATATATATTTTTTTCGAATTTTTTACTCTCTAATCTATTATTTTTTTTAATATTTCTGTTATCAGATTTTCTAACTCTATTTTTAATTTTGAAGATTTCTCTCTTTAGTCAATAATTCTAAATCCTTAATTCAATTTACTTTTCAATTTTCAAAGTTAATATTAAAAAAATTAAAGATACATTGTTACATCTTCCCTTATCTTTTTTTTTTATTTTATTATTTCTAATTTCTTTTATAATTATCTCTTTTTTAAAATTTCTTTCAATGTGCTATATAATTCTTTATTTTTTTTTCAAATTTCTTTCTATTGACTATATAAATAAGGTATTGAAAATTTTAATAAGCCCGTGCATTCTCCTTATATATATAAATGACTAAGAGATTATCTCCTCTCCTTGCTTCACTCTCCCCACTCTCTCTCACATTCACTCTTATTTGAATACTCTTCTCTCATGGAGTGGTGTAGTTCACAATCCTAACATGCATCTGGTTCTTCTACTTTTCCTAAAATTTCTCTTATCAATTTTTGTAACTACCCCACATTCACAATATTTCTATAACTACCTTCATTTACTTCTTTATCTGATGCTATATTTTTTAAATATTTTTTTAACTCTATTTTTTAATTCCAAAGATTTCTCTCTTTCATAAATAATTTCAAATCCTTAATTCAATTTACTTTTCAACTTTCAAAGTTAATTTAAAAAAATTAAAGTTACATCATTACATCTTCCCTTATCTTGTTTTTCTTTAAAAAAATTATAGTTTCTAATTTCTTTTATAATTATCTCTTTTTCAAAATTTCTTTTGATGTGCTATATAATTCTTTTTGTTTTTCAAATTTTATACTCTCTAATCTTTTGGGCTTTTTTTAAATATTTCTTTTATCTGATTTTCTAACTCTATTTTTCAATTTTGAAGATTTCTCTGTTTCATCAATAATTCCAAATCCTTGATTCAATTTACTTTTCAATTTTCAAATTTAATATTAAAAAAACTAAAGTTACATCATTACATCTTTCCTTTTTTTTTTCTTTTAAAAAAATTATAGTTTCTAATTTCTTTTATAATTATCTCTTTTTCAAAATTTATTTCGATGTACTATATTTTTTTTTTCAAATTTTATACTCTCTAATCTATTATTTTTTTAATATTTCTTTTATCAGATTTTCTAATTCTATTTTTTAATTTCGAAGATTTCTCTCTAGTCAATAATTCTAAATCCTTAATTCAATTTTCTTTTCAATTTTCAATGTTAATATTAAAAAAATTAAAGATACATTGTTACATCTTCCCTTATCTTTTTATTTTATTTTATTGTTTCTAATTTCTTTTATAATTATATCTTTTTTAAAATTTCTTTCAATGTGCTATATAATTCTTTATTTTTTTTTCAAATTTCTTTCTATTGACTATATAAATAAGGTATTGAAAATTTTAATAAGCCCGTGCATTCTCCTTATATATATAAATGACTAAGAGATTATCTCCTCTCCTTGCTTCACTCACCCCACTCTCTCTCACACATTCACTCTTATTTGAATACTCTTTTCTCATGGAGTGGTGTAGTTCACTCTCCTAACATGCATATGGTTCTTCTGCTTTTCTTAAAATTTCTCTTATCAATTTTTGTAACTACCCCACATTCACAATATTTCTATAACTACCTCCATTCACTTCTTTATCTGATACTATATTTTTTAAATATTTTTTTAACTCTATTTTTTAATTCTGAAAATTTCTCTCTTTCATAAATAATTTCAGATCCTTAATGCAATTTACTTTTCAATTTTCAAAGTTAATTTAAAAAAATTAAAGTTACATCATTACATCTTCCCTTATCTTTTTTTTCTTTAAAAAAAATTATAGTTTCTAATTTTTTTATAATTATCTCTTTTTCAAAATTTCTTTTGATGTGCTATATAATTTTTTTTCTTTTCAAATTTTATACTTTCTAATCTTTTGGGATTTTTTTTAATATTTATTTTATCTGATTTTCTAACTCTATTTTTTAATTTTGAAGATTTCCCTGTTTCATTAATAATTCGAAATCCTTGATTCATTTTACTTTTCAATTTTCAAATTTAATATTAAAAAAATTAAAGTTACATCTTTCCTTATTTTTTTTCTCTTAAAAAAATTATAGTTTCTAATTTATTTTATAATTATCTCTTTTTCAAAATTTATTTCGATGTACTATATTTTTTTTTCAAATTTTTTACTCTCTAATCTATTATTTTTTTTAATATTTCTTTTATCAGATTTTCTAACTCTATTTTTAATTTCAAAGATTTTTCTCTTTAATCAATAATTCTAAATCCTTAATTCAATTTTACTTATCAAATTTCAAAGTTAATATTAAAAAAATTAAAGATACATTGTTACATCTTCCCTTATCTTTTTTTTTTAATTTTATTGTTTCTAATTTCTTTTATAATTATCTCTTTTTTAAAATTTCTTTCAATGTGCTATATAATTCTTTTTTTTTTTCAAATTTCTTTCTATTGACTATATAAATAAGGTATTGAAAATTTTAATAAGCCCATGCATTCTCCTTATATATATAAATGATTAAGAGATTTTCACCACTCCTTGCTTCACTCTCCCCACTCTCTCTCACATTCACTCTTATTTGAATACTCTTCTCTCATGGAGTGGTGTAGTTCACAATCCTAACATGCATCTGGTTCTTCTACTTTTCCTAAAATTTCTCTTATCAATTTTTGTAACTACCCCACATTCACAATATTTCTATAACTACCTTCATTTACTTCTTTATCTGATGCTATATTTTTTAAATATTTTTTTAACTCTATTTTTTAATTCCAAAGATTTCTCTCTTTCATAAATAATTTCAAATCCTTAATTCAATTTACTTTTCAACTTTCAAAGTTAATTTAAAAAAATTAAAGTTACATCATTACATCTTCCCTTATCTTGTTTTTCTTTAAAAAAATTATAGTTTCTAATTTCTTTTATAATTATCTCTTTTTCAAAATTTCTTTTGATGTGCTATATAATTCTTTTTGTTTTTCAAATTTTATACTCTCTAATCTTTTGGGCTTTTTTTAAATATTTCTTTTATCTGATTTTCTAACTCTATTTTTCAATTTTGAAGATTTCTCTGTTTCATCAATAATTCCAAATCCTTGATTCAATTTACTTTTCAATTTTCAAATTTAATATTAAAAAAACTAAAGTTACATCATTACATCTTTCCTTTTTTTTTTCTTTTAAAAAAATTATAGTTTCTAATTTCTTTTATAATTATCTCTTTTTCAAAATTTATTTCGATGTACTATATTTTTTTTTTCAAATTTTATACTCTCTAATCTATTGTTTTTTTAATATTTCTTTTATCAGATTTTCTAACTCTATTTTTTAATTTCGAAGATTTCTCTCTAGTCAATAATTCTAAATCCTTAATTCAATTTTCTTTTCAATTTTCAATGTTAATATTAAAAAAATTAAAGTTACATTGTTACATCTTCTCTTATCTTTTTTTTTAATTTTATTGTTTCTAATTTCTTTTATAATTATCTCTTTTTTAATATTTCTTTCAATGTGCTATATAATTCTTTGTTTTTTTTTTTTTCAAATTTCTTTCTATTGACTATATAAATAAGGTAGTGAAAATTTTAATAAGCCCGTGTGTATATATAAATGAATAAGTTTATCTGTGTTATCGTTGCTCCACTCTCCCCACTCTCTCTCACATTCACTCTCATTTGAATACTCTTCTCTTACGAAGTGGTATAGTACACTCTCCTAACATGTATCTGGTTCTTCTATTTTTCACAAAATTTCTCTTATCAATTTCTGTAAGTACCCACATTCACAATATTTCTATAACTACATCCATTCACTTATTTATATGATGTTATCTTTTTTTTAATATTTCTTTTATCAATTTTTCTACCTCTGTTTTTAATTCCGAATATTTCTCTCTTTCATCAATATTTTTAAATCCTTAATTCAATTTACTTTTCAATTTTCAAAGTTAATATTAAAAAAATTAAAGTTACATCATTACATCCCCTTAATTTTTTTTCTTTCTAATTTTATGGTTTCTAATTTCTTTTATAATTATCTCTTTTTTAGAATTTCTTTCAATGTGATATATAATCATTTTTTTAAAATTTTATAGTCTTTAATAGTTTTGGTTTTTTTAAATATTTCTTTTAGCAGTTTATTTGACTCTATTTTTTAATTCCGAAAATTTATCTCTTTCATCAATAATTTCAAATCATTAATTCAATTTCTTTTCAATTTTCAAAGCTAATATAAAAAATTAAAGTTACATAATTACATCTTCCTTTTTTTTTTTTTTAATTTTATAGTTTCTAATTTCTTTTATAATTATCTATTTTTAGAAAATCTTTTGATGTGCTATAGCTATATAATTCTTTATTTATTTTTTCAAATTTCTTTCTATTAACTATATAAATGAGGTAGTAAAAATTTGAATAAGTGCTAAAACACTAATATATATATATATATATATATATATATATATATATATATATATATATATATATAAACGTATAAGTTTATCAGTGCTCTCGTTGCTCTATCCTCCCCACTCTCCCTCACATTCACTCTCATTTGAGTACTTTCCTATCATGAAGTGGTGTACTTCACTCTCCTTACATGCATCTATGTTTGCAACTTTTCCTAAAATTTCTCTTATCAGTTTCTATAATCACTCATATTCACTTTCTTCCTCTTATATTTCTTAACTACCTCCGTTCACTTCTTTATCTAGTGCTATTTTTTATTCAAATATTTCTTTTTATTAGTTTTTGTAACTATTTTTTAACTCCGAATATTTCTCTCTTTCATCAATAATTTCAAATCCTTATTTCAATTTACTTTTTAAAGTCAATATTAAAGATATTTAAAACTTCATTTTACTTTTTAGAATAATATACTTAATTACGAGATATTCAAAATTAGTTGTTATTGATATTAAAATTTGTAGAAAAAGTCACAATATCATTGACAAATACTCTATAATTATTCACAATTTTTAAAATATTATTGATATTAAAAAATTATATATATATATATATATATATATATATATATATATATATATTTGACAACTCTCCAATTTTCTTCTTCTTCATTTATATTTTGTATAGCTTATTCATTTTGTCTATTTTTTTTCAAAAATAATTTATAGTCTCTAATTTCTTAGGGATAGATTATTTCTTTTCTTTCGATGTGCTACATAATCCTTTGGTTTTTTTTTTTTTTTTCAAATTTCATTCTATTGACTATATAAATAAGGTAGTAAAATTTTGAATAAGCTTGTGCATTGCACGGGCTAAAACACTAGTTAAATACTGACACACTAAGATTTTCTATACATCTTTATAAATACATATAGAAAAAGACTAACAGTTTCAAATGTTATATATTTATTAAAGTATTAAGGTTTTCAAAATAAAAAAATTTATTAGGGTGAATAAATTAAGGGAATAAATGTTAATATTAAATATATATGACCGGTAATTAATATTGGTCAATGATAATTAATATAAAGGCAATTAATTAGTAAGATTTATATTCTATAATTAACTGAATTATATAATGACTTTAATACCCTTAGTTTAGGTGAAAAAGTTAAAATTACCAATTTATCCATGATAGCCACTTTTATATATATATATAAAGGTAAAGATAAAGATACTCTTTCTATTCTAAAACAATAGATGTTTAAGGTTGGTGTATATCTATTAATGAGCATTTAATAAATATTAAATATTAATGCATTTAGTTTAAAGTACCCTTATTTAATATAAGAAATAGATGTGATTTGTTGTTTGTTAAAGTGTTTTTTTTAATAGGCTGCAAGTGTAATGTTCCTTGTAAAGATCAAATATAGTTATTTTAAATAGGGGTATATGTGAAAAAAAATAATGAGACTTAAAATTAATAAAACATAAATAGTTTTAGAATAAGAAGAAAATGTTAAACCATCTATAATTTTGGAACGAAAGGAGTATATATTTGTAAGTGTATATAAGAAATAATAATATTAATAATAATGAAAAATATTGGGTAAATAAATAATTATTATTCTAAATCGGTAATTTCTTCTAACATAATATTGCCAACTGCTCTCTTAGCTTGGTGGTTTGCTAATATTTTCTAAAAAATTATCGAACCCACGGTTCGACTATGGCATAAGCTCCGAAAAATTCACCACAATTGAGGTATTCTAAAATACCTTTTTTTAACCAATGATTTTACAAAAAATTGAAAATTAAACAGAAAGGGAAAATTTGCCAACTCACTTCATTATTACTGAATTTTATTGGAGAATATTCTATTTTAAGACCATTTTTTATTTGATTTTATAATTTAAAATCCATTGAATCACATTTCTCAATGTTACATATTTTTTTTTATAACAATGTTACATCATTAATGTTTAGGTTATTTGAAGCAAAAGCTATTATCCAATAGTAACAATAAAAGAAAGTAATGATACAAAAAGACTTGGACAATCCCATTAAGTTTATTACTTATGAAGCTGAAGATTAGAATTGAAGCTGATAAGTAATTAACATACTATATAACAATACTTAATATGTGATTCTTCATAGTCATAACAACGAGGACAAAGAAGGTATAGTTTCAATTTTAGCGTTCGTTTGGTAAGACTGAAAGTGGACGGATTGATCAAAGGGGAATGGAAAACTGACACGGTCCTCTTCTTTCTTTCATTTGGAATAGCACAAAAGGGAAGGAAGGAGTGGAATATATGTGGGACCTGATGCACTGTAGCTATCCACCCAAATTGAGTGAAAAAGGAAACAACAGGCCTTTTTTTTGTATAATTCCAAAAACACCCTTATTTATTTTATATCTTCTTTTTTTATCTATGGTTTTTTTTTTGTAATTTTATACACATTTGTTTTATTTCCTTCTCTTTTCTCTCCTACCAAACAATCTAAAAATCATCTCACTTTCCATTTATTCTCTACTTCTTTTCTTTTCTTTCACTTTCTTTCCTTTCATTTTCTTTCCTAAACCAAACATACTCTTAGTAACAACAACCACATGGTAAGGTAAACTTGCATACTATTTCCACAAATTTGGCCACATCATTCTTCAAAAATAATCTTAAGACCAACACCACCTTCTCTACAACCTCAAATATTGAGAAATTCTACGTTGCTTTATTCATCTTTGCAAACACTTGCATGGCAAGGACCAAAGATCACTTCCAAGTAGGGATGGAAATAGGCCAGGCCGCTTATTGGGGGCCTCTGGCATGGCCTGGCCCGTTTACATAAAGGCCAGGTTCAGATCTTAAAAAAAGCCTGTTAGGCCTGTCAAGCCGGCCTATTTACACACACACACACACACACACACACACACACACACACATATATATATATATATATATATATATATATATAATAATATTATTATTATTATTATTATTATTATTATTATTATATAAAACAAAAAGTGGGGAACCCAAAAGACATAAGTCTTAACGAAACAAAACAACGTGAAAAAAGGTCAAGAAGGAACTCTATAGTCACAACAAATAACGTCAAGAAAGGTCAAGAAACTCTACAGTCACAAGACTCAACGCTCTGCATTTTACGTCGAGAACTCTACAGTCACGACATCACAACATTCTCTTCCCCGATCATTGCGTGGTTCTCTGTTCACGGTGGTTCTCTTATCTATTCGTAGTGGTTCTTCACGACATCATAACATTCGCGTGGTTCTCTGTTCGCGGTGGTTCCCTGTTTGCGTGGTTATCTTCTCTGTTCGCGTGGCTCTCTTCACTGTTCGCGGTGGTTTTCTATAGTCACGACGTCACAACATTTGCGTGGTTCTCTGTTCGTCGTGATTCCCTATTCGTGTGGTTGTCTTCTCTATTTGCGGTGGTTCTTCATAATTGTTTCTCCAACTGCATTGCCTGTGACTACGTTTGCTACAGGTAGGAGACCTCACTATTCTCATTTCCAAAAAGGCTATGACTCTGTGTTGTTTTATTTCCACCCCATTCATCATGTTTATTTATTTACTTTTTTGCTTTTTATGCCTTGTACAGGTATATACCATTATCCAAGTGGAGTTGTTTGGATTTTTTTCCATACGTAGAGCTTGAAAGGTCTAAAATTTAAAGGTAACAACTTTTCTATTTTGTTTTGATTCTCTTCTTTCAAATTTGATTGAGCACTAATTTGGACTTGATGTAGTGTTCCGTAAAAAAGTTTCCATATAGGTAAATTTTTTGTTCATAGAAATTGTCTTATTCTGTGGCTTGTATCCTTTTTGTTAGATAATGTTGCCGTTGAATAATGTGACTTTCATATTGTGTCCAAGTTTTCAGTTATTATTTTTGCTGCAAAAACTCCTTGCGCAGGAACTTCACAATTCATAAGCATCGATTGTTTGCATTATATATACTTTCTATTGTTGTAAAACTCCTTGCGCAGGAACTTCACAATTAATAAGCATCTATTGATTGCATTATATGTACTTTCCACTGCTGCAAAACTCCAAGTTATTATATATGCTTTCTATTGATTGCATTGAAGTTTGATCCAGAGTGTTTTAGGTTGAAGAATTTTTTTTTTTATCAAAACCTTATCTTCTTTGCATTTGATCAATGACCATACTGTTTTTATTGAAATTGGCTCATCTAGATTTACATTGCATATTTTCTAATTTAATTGTATCTTTATAAAATTAATTTAATTCCTTCCTTGCAAAGGTTAAGAGACATCTTGAAATAGAGTTTTATTATCTCATTGAAAGAGACCAGTTGTGTGTAAACTAACAGTAACAGATTAAGAGACATGTTAAAATTGAGTTTTATTATATCATTGAAAGAGACCAGTTGTGTGTAAACTAACTGTAACAACTTTTCTCTTACCTAAATTGTTTCTTTTATAATTGACCTTATCCATTTATTATGTTGCTGCTAATAGTCACATAATTAACTTTATCCATTTCCTACACTATTGCTAATAGGTACATTATGTCTTCTACTCCTGTGGCTGGTAATGGGGGCAATGAACACACACCAACAGTGCCTAATCAACATGAAGGTAACAAACATGATGCTGAAAAGGAAACAAATCAAGCAGAAGAGGAGGTTGTTATTAAGAAAAAAAAGGAGAAAGACATCAACTGTGTGGAACGACTTTTATGAAGCTGAATTTCCTGGAGTGGGAATAAAGGTTGTATGTAAGTATTGCAAATTGAAATTAGCTACTGGTGGGACGAGGTCTAGCACAAGTCATCTAAAGAGGCATGCAGCTGGTTGCTTACCAAAAAAGTTGTAGATGGCTAAAGAAAATAAGCAACCTGTCATTCCTTTTAAGCCTTCTAATCCATCCAACCCTTTTTTAATTCCGGGGTTTAAATATTCCAATGAAAGGATGAGAGAAATCATTGCTATTGTTGTGATGGTTCATGAGCTACCCTTTAGCATTGTTGAGGATGAAGTTTGGATGTGGGCATTCCAATATGCAAATCCTGACTTTTAGAACGTAAGTCGTAAAACAGTGAGAAACGATTGTTTGGCAATATATAAGGCATCGAAGAATCAATTGAAGGCCTTGTTGAAAACCGTGAGCAAGATTAGCTTAACAACTGATATGTGGAAATCGAGTCACCAAGTGGTTGAGTATATGGTTGTCACAGGTCATTTTATTGATGCGGGGTGGAAACTTCAAAAGAGAGTTTTGAGTTTTGTGAAGGTGCCTACTCCAAGGCTTGGAATTGATGTAGCTGATGCCACTTTCAAGTGCTTGAAGGCATGGGGGATTGAAGACAAAGTGTTTTCTGTGTCCGTTGATAATGCTTCTTACAATGACTCGTGTTTGAGGAATCTGAAAGAGAACTTATCACTGAGCACAAAGCTAGTTCTGAATGGAGATTTATCTCATGTTAGATGATGCGCTCACATATTGAACTTGTTGGTGCAAGATGGCCTTGGTAAGATTAGGGGTGTCATTCATAATGTTCGTGAAAGTGTGAAGTATATTAACTATAATGATTCAAGATTAAAGGCCTTTTGTGATGTTGTTGAACAAAAGCATCTAAAGGAAAGAAAGCTCATAATTGATTGTCCAACTAGGTGGAATTCGACATTTCAAATGTTGTCTGCTACATTGAAGTTCAAAATTGCATTTTCAGCCTATGAAGAAAGAGACCCACATTATACTTATGCACCTTCATATGAGGATTGGGAAAAAGTACAAAAAGTTTGTAAGCTTTTGGAGGTGTTTAATCTAGCTACACATGTAATCTCAGGCAGTGAGTATCGTACTGCTAATTTATATCTTGCAGAAATTTGGAGGGTCAAGCAAGTAATAGATAATGCATCAGAGGGTGCAGATTTTTTCATGAGAGAAATGGCAGCTCCAATGAAGACAAAATTTGACAAATATTGGGGAGAATGTAATTTGTTGATGTCCATTGCTAGTGTTTTGGATCCTAGGTGCAAGTTTCATATGATTGATGTTTGCTTTCCTTTGATATACAAGTTTGAAGAAATTGCCAAGGAGAATGTAGAGAAGGTGCGAAGTTCACTTCAACAATTATACGATGAGTATGTGGTTTTGAGTAATGAAGAGTCATCCTCAAATGAAATGAATGTTGTTTGCACAAACTCCTCAACTTCCACTATGACTAAATCTTCTGTTGTGACTGGGTTTGATCAATTAATGAGTCTTGTGCGTGCAAAGGAAGCAATCCCAGCAATGAAATCAGAATTAGATTTTTATCTTGAAGAGAATGTTTATATTCCTGACAGTGGTAACTCATTTTTAGTGCCTTGGAGTGATGGAGGAATAATAGCTTAAAATATAAGGTTTTATCAAAGATGGCAAGAGATATATTAGCTATTCCAATATCAACTGTGGCCTCAGAGTCTACATTTAGTGCTAGAGGTAGAGTAATTGATGAATATCGTTCTAAATTGAACGAAGAATCTATTGAAGCTCTAATTTGCAGTGGAGATTGGCTTCGTCATAATTATAATTTGAAGAGAAAGTCGAAGGTATATAATTTTTATTTTTAATTGGCTTTTTGGTGTTATATTTATTTATTCTCTAATAGCAATATTTTTCCTCATTATGAAGGTGGATGAACAACTTGAAGAAATCACCTTGAAGATATGAAGGTGGACTAGTCCTATGCTACAGGTTTGGTTTTTAATTTGAATATCAACTCTATATTTTGTGTTCTTATTTTTTTTTCTTATTTTAGGACTAGCTTTTATTTTGTATATGAGAATGTGGTATTGGGAAAAGATTATGTAATGGATGCTTTCTCTTTATAGTTTATGTCACATGATATTTGTATAGGTTGGGGATTATTTTAATAGACATATGTTAGTTGCCCAGCCTTTGTATTTACATGCATGAGACTTTCGTGGGTACAGGGTACTCATTGTACTCACCTAAGTTCACTCTTTAATAAAACTCTTTGCTTTTCCAAAAAAAAAAGTTTATTCTCTAATAACAATTTTTTCTTAATGTGTAGGTGGATCACCAACTTGAAGAAATCACATTGAAGATTTGATGCATTGCTCATTGGCTCGTTGCTTCACCCTTGGAAGATGAATTAGGAGCTATAACTTTTTTCCTTTATGTTTAACCTTGGTTCAGACTTTTTAACTTCTTTTTTTTTTTTTTTTGTATTAAGACTAATTGGTTGCTGCTGCTGTTATGGTCCTCATGGTACTTTGCTTAGTTCATTTTAGCTTCCTTGTTTTGTTTATGGTACTTTGCCTAAATACAATATATTAAAGTCACTGTTTTGAGAAATTTATACTTGTCACAGTTTATTGATATATATATTATGCAGATTTTGTGAACATCAACTCAAAGAGTGTTGCATCAGTTATATATATATATATATATATATATATATATATATATATATATATATATATATATATATATATATTATGCAGATTTTGTGAACATTAACTCTGCAGCTTGTGTTTATATTTTGGATGGCCATTTTGTTTTTGTATGTTCTACCTGCGTTAGTTAATAGCATGAATTTGGATGGGATATGGCTTCATTTGATAGTGCATTGTTTCGTTGGAAGGTGAAGATTAAGTATAGCACACTGCACACTTTGTATTATTTTTAGCATTGAGGGACTAAGTATACTGGTGCATTGTTTAGTTGGCTCTTTTTTACCTTAAAAAAAAGTTTTGTTTTTGTGCTTACAAATTAAAAGGCGAATAATTGTTAGGCCTTACTATATTGTTACTTCATCTACATTGAATATAGGTCTTATTAAAAAAATAGGCTTTTTAATAGGCTCGTAGGTCAGGCCAGGCTTTTAAATAGGCCAGGCCAGGCCTATAAAATAAGCCTATGGCAGGTAAAGAGGCCAGGACAGGCTTTGTATTTTTAACCCAGGCCAGGCTTAGGCCTAACAAAGCCTGGCCTGGCCTGACCCATTTCCACCCCTACTTCCAAGTATCAAATCCCATTTCCTTAGCCACCTTAATGGGTCTAGCAAATACTTGAATGTTAAGATTATAGGTTAAAAGAAGAGAAATAGAATGGAAGGTTGAGGCCTTCCAAGATTGTCGCTAGGGGTGCTCAGATTAATTAGTTATAAAACTAGTTAATCATAATTGAACATAACTAGTTATAAAATATCTAGTTAGCTAAAACTAGTTATAAAAATAAAATTGTTTTATTGATTAAGTTAAAATTTGGTTATTTGGTTTTTTTAACTGGTTACGAATAGTTAAGTTATATTTGATAACTGGTTATAACCATATTTCTGTTCTGTTCCTGGTTACATGTGAGTTCCTGTTCTGTTGCATGAAAATGCACACATATTTCTATTTCTCGAGACATAATATGCCAAAGTTTCTTGGGATGAATATGTATGTTAAGCCTTTTTGCATAATTCTTATCTATGTATTTTAGAACAATCCTTCTTTGATGTCAATAATTGTATCGTCATGCAAATTAAATTAGTTATGAATATATTTATACAATCTAAGACTGCAAAAATATTATATATATATATATATATATATATATATATATATATATATATACTATTTTTAGTCTGTTAGATTCTCCTTGTTCTTACTATTTTCACTATGTTTTTTTTGTTTCTTATCAGCCTCCTCCATCTCAGCTCTAGAACTTGTCTTTCAAAGATAAATATATATCTATAATGCATGCATATAGGTATATTGTTTTTCACGTTGTTGGCACAAAAAAATAAGCCAAAGTTAGCTAGACAACCGACAAAAGACAACTCGGGAGAGACGTAACGGCTGCGTTAGCCGATAGGGACAAGGTAGTTTAGATTTGCATAAATATCCTAGATTTAGTCCATTATTATCGGAGTACAGCAACTATTTTACAACTGGTGCGTTCAGATGAGTTGAGGAGTCAATCCCATGTTCTCCTAGTTTTTAGGAAGCGGTTGATAGCCGATCAAGATATTGTAATTGCCTTCATCCCTATAAATAGGGCGTTCTACAATGTAACAGTCACCAGATATTCCAGAAAACTGAATGCATATTTTCTTGCTCATTTTATAGCTTTGTTCTTTCGTTCTTCCTATATTCTTAAGCACTATTTTCAGCCGTTATTTGTTTGTTTCTTTCGAGCTTTATATTCTTAGGATTTGGGTAGTCTAGAAACCTCTAAGATAACTAGTACTGGAAAGCTCTCTGGATGGACTAGGGACCCAATCAAGGAACAGAATCCCTTCCTTGAGTCAATCGCTACAAGGGAATCTATTCAAATTTCACACCAACATAATTTTGGCACGCCCAGTGGGACCTCTACTATATCTATGAGGTTTCCTACTCTTCCACTTGATCATCCTTGGCGTATGCAACTGAGATCTGGACATAAAAAGATGGAACCACCAATAAAGAAGGCAGTAACCAACGTGTCACTTCCCAAACAGCAGTAACTGCGATGTCTACAGTAGCATCAACACCTACCCCTGCAGTGATCACATTGACAGTAGACGGATATATGGAAGACTACGTCGATAGTGAAGGAGAAACCCCCATAGCACCATGGCTCCTGTACTGGAAATGATGCCGCCTATTCCGTCAACTATTTGCCAGCAGATGGAAATGGGTGTTCATGATATCATGCAACAATTGTCTAAACAGTTAAGCGACATTGTGAAACCCATGGTCATTAACGAGACTCAAAAAGGTAGATAGGAGGAACATAGTCACCACGGTCAGTTGGAGGCGTCAACTAATTCTGCTTACAGAGTTCAGCCATGTCAGCCCCTAGTCACTGGACCTATGAAAGGCATAGAGGTGTGTGGGCCTCCTCCAATCCATTTTGGAACTATGCAAATGGTTAGGCGTCCTATGAATGCTCCTGGAACTATAGGACTACCCCTGATCTACCCAACTGTTGTAGCCCCTACTTATTCGCAACATCAAATCCCTGTGGGAAACATTCCAAACATAGGGGAATCAAATTGTAATACCCCAAAAATTTCAACTTCTAAGTAAGTACACGAGTAATTTGATTAGGATCTAATTGAGATTTATTTGTTTGTTTTAAATAAGAAAAATGTGTGTGTGAGTAATTAAATATAGTTAGTGATTAATTGAGGAATTAAGAAAAATTAAAGGAAACTAAATAAAAGGAGTATTTCTTAATAATGGTTAAGTAGAAAAAATTTACAAAATCAAATATATAGAATTCTCTGCAATTAAATTCCTATACTGGTTGTCTGTAATTAAATTCTCTGTGATGAATTTTTGAATTGTTTGATTGTAATTAAATTTGTCTGTAATATTGTCTGTAAGGTTATCTGTGTTAATTACCTGCAATGGTTACTTGTAATTAATCAGTCTGTGATCAATTGCCAGTAGTATTTTTATTTAAGTGTGGTATTTTATTTAATTATTTAATTTGCAATGTTTCTCTAATTAACTGCCTACAGTGTTGTCTGTGCTTATTTAAATTATTGCTTGTTAATCTATTTCTTGTAAAGTTTTATCTGTAATTAATATCTTTACAAATGAAAATTTTATTTGATCAACTAGAATATCTTTACACAAAGTTTTATAAAAAAAACTTAATTGTTTGAATTCATTTTCAAAGTTTTAATTGCATTGTATCGCAATTACACAGTGTAAAATTACATTGTGTAAACTATACTCAGGGTACCTAAAACCCTTAATCTTATTGGATTAACCCTTTTAACCATTGGTTAAAAGGGCTAAACCACCACCTCTCCTTCAAACCACACGGCATCAACAACTCACCACCACTTAACCCCACTCAAAATCTTCATTAAACTCACTTAATCTCTTGCATTACCTCACATAACACAAACACAACACACAACACAATTTGGAGCAGCAAGTCTTCCTCTTGAGCACCATTGGAGGAGAAGGGAAGCCATTTTCATTCTTCTTCCTTGCATGCAAGCTTGGAGCCATCATCACAACCATCTCTAGCTTCCACTTTCTTCTTCACATCTTCATCTTCCTATTATGAGCTTTTGAGCTAGGTAAGGGGGACTTCTTCTTGTAGACTCAAATCAATGGTTGTCTTTGGGGGATTCAACCATGGCAATTGCATCTTGCCTCCATTGTTGATGATTGATAATTTTGCATGTTGATTTGGATGGGTGAAAACCCTTGTTTGCAATTTTCTGTTTTGGTTGGTTGGCTGTGCATTGCTTGCATGTGCCTTTTCTTTTCATCTTTTTGACTCTTTAATTCCTTGGGAATACTCCAATTACAAAGGAGACTCTGCCCAAATTGTATCAAAATTTTAAACCAAGTTTTTCTCTTGAAACTCAAAGCTAAATTACATGAGGCAGTGGCTGTAACCACGTTTTGGCTTGAGCAGTTCCACTGTCTCAAGGTTTTCTAAAACTCTAACTGTTGGATTTGAGTGAAACCAATTTTAAATGAAACTAGACACAAAAAACTTCAACTTTTCTTTTGAGATCGTGATGAGATAAGCTCAAAATAGAGCTCATCCGGGACATGCAAACTGACCTCTCTGTTTTCATTTTTGAGCCTGGCAGTGCTCGGTTTTTCCTAATTCTGTAATTGTGTGTTGATCTTCTTCAAAATGTGGTTACCAATCCTTAAACTATACAAAATAAGATTTTCAGTCATATATATTAAGCTAATTATAAATTTCACCTTCTAATTTAAAAAGTAATTGCAAAACAGAGTTGAGGTGCTGGAAAAGCTGTTTCAAGTCTGAAAATGGGCTTCAAAGAAAAATTTGCTAGGAATGGTAGGAAAAGAATTTGAGTACCAATTTTACCTTTTTGAAAAGATAATTGTGTTGGATTTAATTTGGAAAAAAGTACAACTCAACTTAGTTTTGGTAAGGTCTAGAAAAGAGCAATTATTTGAAACAGTGTCATTTTTGAACCAAAACTGTGTCACTGCCTTGTACAATTTTTATGAATTTTTGTAGATTTTTTCTAGACAATTGGGATACCAATCTAGAAAATAGATTTAAAGAGATTTGACTCTATATAAAAAAAATTGTGTTTAAAAATTGTTTACTAATTTTAATTTAAACCCACATTCTGTCCCCATTTTTCAGAAAATTAAGATTTTGAACCTTTGCATTCATATGTGAACTTGAGATGTTCTTTATGCTAAGTATTGTGATGTAAATTGTTGGCTGTAGAACATGCGATATAGGTACTGTTTTAAAATAATTGAAAGACCCGGGGAGTGTGAAACTCGGGCAATTGTTATTTGATATTCATGATGTATTTATTTTAATTTTAACTGTATTGGATACCGGGAAAAGTGTGAACCTCGGGCGCTGAAATTGTGTGTGCATGTAATTTTTGTGTGATACAATTGACTTTCAACTGTAGTGTGAAATTGTTATATTTGTAGTGGTTAAATTGTGGTGTTATCACAAGGACTTGAACGTGAGGACCTGTGATGACTAGAACTTTGTTCTAGTATAAATATCGACTTTTGGCGATAAACGATATATAAACTTTAAACAGAGTGTGGAACTACCTAGGTTATGAGCTATTAATTATAATAATAATTTTTACATAATTGAACTCTTTATTTGTGCTTTGGACATAGAATGTACTTGGGACCCTTGCTCGGAGGAACCAACGGTAAGTATAAATAATTATAAGACTTGAGAGGGTGAGATGTACATAAAACTTAATGAAATTATTACGTGGCATGGAAGTTTGTGTGATTTACGTAGTCACATTTGGTGGTGTAAACTGTTGTATTATCGATATGCGTCTAAGGAAACGTGAGTGCACGGTGAAATGTTGAAAATACAAGTTAAAGAGAGTCGCGTGGGACGTTCCGGCTGGGAGAATGTTAGAACTTGTGAAACGGAAGTTGAATGGCAGTGTTCACCTAGTGTGGTGAGAGAGGTAAGAGTCCTTAGAGTAACGTGATTGTGGAGCTAGAGACGAGGTCTCAATGCTCGTGTGCTAGTTCGTCGTCGTCCGGTATTGGGAGCAGCGGAACCCCACCGTGACAAAGAAATGACAAGTGTAAAAAGGTCGTGTGGAAGCTTCATCTACAGTGAGCAATACGCTCGTGAGCGACAGGGTCGTAATATTTAACCACCATGAGAGTGAGGAGTTGAATCTCCGTTTGGTATGTCCGGGACATACGTTGTTTGAGGACCGTTGTCGGGTACCTTTGGTAGAGAAGTCCACACGGACCTGTAAAAGATGAATCTAGATAGAGAGAATGGTTGAGGAATCAGTCCTCAGAGATTGGATGACCACACAGATTGGTACTTAAGGTATGCTCACTGACTCGCGATTTCTTGGGGATTTAGTGCCAAATGTGTGGTCGCATTTTCCATAGTGCCTACTTGGCAATCCCGACAAATGTGAGGCATAATCATGTTGGTGAAAGCCCGCCATTGCACCGTGGTGAAGGTGTACTCTCAATAGTCATCCACTTTTAATTGTGTAAGACCACTGAGTTCTTGGAGTTTCAGTGGCAGTTGGCCAATGAGAAAATGATTCTAAGAGTTAGTAGTGAAAATGATTAGGGTTACGAGTGAGACCCGTTAGACAACCACATCGCTGTGGTTAGTATGTTATGTGTGACTTTTAAGTTGTATTTGTGTGTGTGGCATTGACGAAGTAGGAAGACTCACCCTTACGTTTTTATTTTTAGGATCAGATGGCAACACTTATGGAGGTCGTGGAGATCTTATCTTCTTCACCTTTGTCGCCCTCATTATCATCATATCTCTTTTGGATTAGTCTGACATACAGGGTTGGGTTTAGAGATAACTACTTTGAGACTAGGTTTTTCCCTTTTTATGTATTTTGATATGGATAAGCTTAGGTTTCAGACTCTTGTACATATTTCAGTCATTATATCTTCTTACCACTTGTATTTTGTTTAGATTTGGGGATGTATATGTTAATATTATCCATGGGAATATATGTACCTTATTACTCTTATGTATATATGTATATTTGGTGGCCATAGAGGCTCGTTTCATTTATTCTATTTTTTTTCTCGCTTTAAAATATATGTTTTATATTTGAGACGATACTACATTTTCTTCTTTAGAATTTTAAATGACACATTTCATATATAAAGCAATACTACACTTTCATGATTAATGATTAAAAGGTTTTAAAATTTTCCAACCTATGATTTCTTAACTTCACAGTTTTGGCGAAATTAAATTTATTTAACATACTTTAGAAAATAATAAAGGATCTCTAATGCATACTCGAAAAATGAAGGCTTAATTATCGTAATAAAAAAGTTTTAAATTTTCTACCAAATTTACTTAACATTAAAAGATCGTTTCTTATCTTTTGAGAAAATCGAATGAAGTAAAATGTTTTCGAAATTAAAATAAGTTTAAATGTCAAACATATGTAAATCAGGATTTAGGGTGTTAAACAAATCATCATTTTGTGGGAGGCCAAATGCCATTTGGTGGTCAATTCAATCATGCCTCTTCCTTTGAACCTCCAAATATGCATGTTACGGTTGGCAGGCAAGGTCAATTGGCTGCTGTAGGGAATCTCACGCCTATAGGGACTGAGCATAGCTCAATCGTAGTATCCACCATTGACCCAAATGTGATAGCTGATGCCATAAGGAAACATTTTGGTGTTCAATTAAAGCCTATTGATAGGCCAGTATACAAGAAGTCATACCCTGAGTGGGTGGATAAAATGGCGCCTTTACCAAAAGGATACAACATCCCTGACTTTGCCACTTTTTCAAGGGAAGACGACAAGTCAACTATGGAACATGTCAGCCGATTTACGGCTTAATGTGGGGAGGCCAGTCAGAACGACTACCACAGGCTGCAGTTGTTTCCCTTGTCGCTGACAGGGACAACCTTCACATGGTACCCTAGCATGCCCCCTAATTTGGTCAACAATTAGGCTGACATGGAGCGTTGCTTCCATGACCAGTTTTACTCTCTTTAGCCTGATGTTTCGGTAGCTGATTTGATGAATACTAAGCAATTGGCGACTGAATCTGTTGCTGATTTTAGGGAAAGATTTAGGTGAATCAGGAGTAAGTGTAACGTACAGTTCCCTGAGTCAAAGTATGCTAGCATAACCATTGGGAATATTACCTCTTAGCTCAAAGGAAAGTTTTTGACTCAAGATTGTATTGATCTAGCTCAATTAGCTGTAAAATTGGCTAGGGTGGAGCACTTTATTTGTGAGAAAGAAAGCAAGAGACCTTACAAAGGTAACAAAAATCCTCAAACTATTGCCATGATTGTGGAAGATAGCGAAGAAGGTTCTGATGAGGATTCGGTAGTCGAGCAAATGGCAGCTGAATTAGTAAAAGGAAAACCTTACTATTGCTCGACGTTGAAGCCCTTCAAAGGAAAAGAGCCCGAGGAAAAAGAGCCATACTTATTTGATATTTCCAGTGCAGACTAAATCTTTGACTATCTGGTCAAAGATAAGCAAATCTGACTCCCTGAAGGATAGAAGATCCCTTCTCCTGAAGAATTAAAGAACAGCCATACCACAAACAATTGTTTGGTGTTCCAGAATACCGTGCAGAGGGCCTTAAAGGAAGGACGTTTGAAGATGGCCAATAAAAGGAATGAGATGCAAATAAACACTAATCCTTTTCCATCGGCTGACGTAAACATGGTGTCTGCCTCAGCTATTATGAACCAGAAACCATCCCACGCTGGGGGCAATATCACCAGTGATGGATAAAAAAGGGGAACACTCGACTGTCCAGAGCGCTAATCGATAGTCAGGAAGGAAGTTTGTCTTCCAACTCCTAGGTTTCCTACCAAGGCACGTGGAGCAGAGGGTACAGGAAATTCCTAGACAACTAACAACTAGAAGAGGAAACCTATCAAACAAGCATTTACCACAAAAAAAGAGACAGGTGGCGAAGATAAACCTAGGCGAAGGAATTTCTACCCTAAAGATCACAGTGATGGATCAGGGTGACCTGAGAGGTACCAAGATGCAAAAACCCTGAGCCACAGTAGAGAAGGAGCAGTGGTACCTCAATAGAGGCACTAGGCGACATTCGAATGAGGCTAAGCCATTGACGCGGAGTCAGAAATGACGCTTGCATAGAAAAAGAGCTATGCAGAAGTTACAAGGAATGTTTCAGATGCTGGCAAATGGTCGTACTATCGACAAAACTAATGTCGCCTCACCCTCATGACTAGCAAGATCCCAAGGAAAAACCAACAAGGTAGACAATAACAGCGACTGCAATCCATTGTTCAGCTTAAACGATTCGGATTTTAGATCAGTTAATGTCAGGCGACATCTTTTTCACGAAAGAGTGGACATCATCAGCAGGGTTCAAGGAAGATCCCGATGGGGTAGAATGAAGTAGTATCGACAGCCCTCCTTGGAGCTCGAGGATTTTGAATTAGATGGATTGTTGTCAGGTAACGCCCCTATTCCAATGGCTGCTGTTGGGATATTGCCAGTCAAGTTCACATGCCAACAGTCTCAACCAGTGGATCTAAAAGGGGATTTTCAGGCTGAGGAGGATGAGTGGGCTAGTCTAGCCGAGGATGTTAATGCTGACAAAGGTATTATAAAGTTATACAAACCCCCCAACAGACAAGGCCAGACATCTAAAACTACTGTATGTCAAGGCAACTATAATGGAAGGCCAATCAGCCGTGTCTTCGTGGACAATAGGGCCTTTTTAAATGTGATGCCATTTTCTATAGTTAGGAAACTGGGAAGATCAAAGGCTGATTTAATCAAGATCAATATGCAAATGATGGCTTTCATAGGAGATCCTATGGCAGCCATGGGAGTATTAGTAGCCGAAATCACGGTAGGACCTAACATAAGCACTGTTGCATTCTTTGTAATAGATGCGAAGCCCTCATAGTCATTCTTGTTGGGAAGAGACTAGTTACATTCCAGTTTCTTTGTACCTTCCACTCTTCATCAAATGTTAATTTTTTGGATTGGCAACAAAGTAGAGATGATGTCGCCTGATCATTGACCATTTTCGACTGATGTGTCAGCCACTGAGGCAATTTTCTATTCACCCTTGATGCAGCCTATTATGGAAATAGCCTAACTCGATGAGTTTATTGATGTTGAGCCATGTGAGTTTACTCCCCAAGGTTTTAAAGTAAGAAAGATATTCGACATACGGTTGTTAGATGACGAAAACCAAAAGGAATCCAATGGAAGTAGTTGAAGATTTAATGAAACAGGTCAACGATCACTTTGCAGAACAAATAATAGGTGAAATTGTTGAGGACCAGTCAGGGGGGCATCCAATGACGTCAGATGAAGTTGAATCTATTAGGCAAAATTTACCCCCTTTAGAAGCACAAGACCCATTTATAGATGTGAATTTAGGGACAGCCGTCGAGCCACAGCTGACTAAAGTAAGTGGTCTTTTACCCTAGGACCAGTAAGCCAGGTTAATTGAGCTTATTAAACAATTTCGAGATTATTTTGCTTGGGATTATTCAGAAATGCCTGACTTGTCTAGAGATTTTGAACATCGATTGCCTTTGAAGGAGGGATTTAAGTCGTTCAAACAACCTGCTAGGCGATTCAATCCAAAAATCCTTCCTAAAATCAAGAAAGAAATAGAACGCCTTATGTAATCCGGATTTATTAGAACGACTAAGTATGCGGATTAGCTGTCTAATATTGTTCTAGTAACAAAAAAGAATGGCAAGGTACGTATATGTGTCGATTTCATAAATCTGAATTTGGCTACCCCTAAGGATGAGTATGCCATGCCTGTTGCAGATATGTTAGTCGATGTTGCGGCTAGAAATGGAATACTGACCTTTATGGATGGCTATTCAGGATATAACCAAATATTTATAGCTAAAGAGGATGTTCATAAAGAGGCTTTTAGATGCCCAGGAGCCATTGGTACTTTTGAGTGGGTTATGATGCCATTTGGGCTAAAAAATGCCGAGGCTACATATCAAAGGGCTATGAACCTAATTTTTCATGATTTGATTGGCAGAAGTATGGAGGTCTATATTGATGACGTAGTGATCAAGTCAGCCGATTTTGATGAACATCTGATTGGTTTGGAAAAAATGTTTAGGAGGATGAAGCAATATGGTTTAAAAATGAATCCAGATAAGTGTGCCTTCGGCATCTCGGCTGGGCATTTCTTGGGATTTCTGGTACACCAAAAAGGGATTCAAGTTGATAAAAATAAGGCTAAGGCAATTCTAGATGCTACCCCTCCTCAGAATAAATTAGAATTGCAAAGCCTTATAGGAAAAATAAATTTCCTCAAGCGATTCATTGCTAATTCGGTTGGCAAGTTGCAAGCATTTTCACCATTGTTACGGCTAAAGAAGCAAGAAGATTTCGTGTGGGGAAAAGAGCAACAAGAGGCATTCAACCAGATTAAAAGCGCACTAACGTCTCCTCCAGTTTTGGTCCTACCTTCAGGCGATGGACGATTGAAGTTATATATTTTGGCTGCTAAAGAGTCTATCGGCTGCTTGTTAGCACAAGAAGCCGAAGATGGCACAGAAAGAGCTGTATACTACCTATGTAGATTATTAATAGATGCTGAATGTAGATATACAACCATTGAAAAACTATGTTTATCTTTGTATTTCGTCTGTACTAAGCTGGAATATTATATGCTGCCAAAAGAAGTGTTTGTCATATGCAACATAGATGTTAAATATTTATTAAACATGCCTGCCTTTCAAGGATGAATAATGAAATGGACCTTAAAGCTAAGTGCATACTCACTTAACTTACCATTAAAAGCCATAAAAGGGCAAGCCTTAGTAGATTTCTTAGCACAACACCCATGCCTAGATCCCCAAGATCCCTTTGAGAGACAAATAACTTATATGGGGACAAATTCGTGGATCATGGCTTTCGACGGCTCCAAAACTCGTTCAGCCGCAGGAGCAGGAATAGTAGTTACAAGTCCAACTAGACAAACTAGAAAGTTTACATGCGAGCTACCAGCCGATTGCTCAAATAATCAGGCTGAGTATAAGGCATTAGTCTTGGGATTAAAAATTTTATTGGCTGAAGGTGCTAAGTCAGTCAAGATTGTAGGTGACTCACAGCTAATTATTAAGTAGCTGATAGGATGATACAGGTGTTGCCACCCCAATCTTGTTACCCTAAATGAATCGGCTGTCCAACTCCTGAGGGAGTTCATAGATGCAGAGGTATTATACATGAGTTTAGTTCGTAGACAAGCGAATCAAGTCGCTCATTCCCTAGCAAGGGCGTCTCGATTCTACGCTAGTCCACATTGCTTTAATTACTCTCCTGATATAAGCATTTTCCTTTAAAAATAAAAAATAAAATTATATTTAAATTAATTTTAGAATTTAATTTGAATATGTTTTTGTATATATTTATTATAGTGATACTTTATTAATAATTGTCATTGCTATTATAAAGCTTCGATTCTCATGATGCAAATATTCACATTGTAATTTAAATTTAAATATTATTTTCCTTATTTTTTTAAGATCAGATTGTGAAAGTATGGACTACGATTATTCTTTCAAGAAATCTTTGCATATTATTATATTTTACTACAAAGTTTTCATCTCTTTATTGTGTAATTAATGTTTAGGCTTGTAATTATATTTTATTTAAATTTTTATATTTTTTATACAAAACTTTCATTCATAATTGATGTAAATATTTACCTTTGGTTTAAATAGGTTTAAAAAACTTTTCAATTTTCTGAATATTTGTATAAATAATAAATAAATTTAAGTACAAATGTTACTTCTGATAATTTGATGAAAAATATATTAATTTAATATTAAAAAATTATCTATCATTTGATTAAGTTTATTATGTTTTTTTAAATAATAACTTTTCAATTAACTTTTATAAGAAAAAAATATCATCTAATCTTACTCTAAACTTAATATTACTCTTGCAAAATAAGTACACCAAAATATTACCCAATCATAGTGCCAAATCCCATTTAAATTAAGTAATAAATTAACACTTTTAAATACTCACTATTTATCTTTTAAAAAAATATATATGTCATGATTATATATCATAGTTAAAATTAGAATATATATATATATATATATATATATATATATACATATATATCAGTTTTAATTATCTTAATTATTATAACTATTTAATCGGGCAGGGACGTTAATGTTGGGTAAATTTGAAGAATAATTATTTTATCTTCATTTAAAGTTACAAAAAATGTCTAAAATATCTTACCCTTTTTTTATGTAACAAAAAAGATAAGATCAAAATAACATTTTATAAGCATTGGAAAATGTATAAACTCTCTTTTTCTCTCCATTTTGTTACCGGTGCAGAGAAAATTTGACACAAACTTTACTCTCTATGTTTTTTTTCTATTTCTTTTGGTGTACTTTTTTCTTCTTCTATTTTTTTTATTATAACCAAAAATGGCTCATAATTCATATTTTCCCCCCCTTTATTTTTTTGTTCTTCTTTTCCCTTTTTCTGTTTCAGTGTTTTGGTCTTTATTCTTCTTTTTTCTGCTTAACCAAAATTCAACCGGTAAGTGATTACATAACACCCCAAAAATTACAATCCAGTAAGTAAGTACGTGGGTGATTTGATTAGGATTTAATTTAGCTTTATTTGTTTTTAATAAGAAAAAGATGTGGGTTGAATAATTAAATATAGGTAGTAATTAATTGAGTAATTAAGAAAAATAAAGAAAAGTAAAGATAATGAGTATTTCTTAATAATGGTTAAGTAGAAAATTTTATAAGAGCGCCTTGAAAATTACAACTCAAGTATGTATGTGTGTGTGTGTGTGTATATATATATTTATTTCTCCGTAAGTAATTCTTTGTAATTAATTCTCTATAATTAATTCTCTGTACTATTTGTCTGTGATTGAATTCTCTGTAGTTGAATTATTTGTAGTATTTTATTTAATTATTTGAGTTGCGGTGTTGTATGTATTTAAATTTAAAATTCTAATGTTTGTCTACGATTGATTGCCTGAAATGACTGCTAGTAATTAAATGGTCTGTGACCAATTACTAGTAGTAGTCTATTTAAAATATTTATTACAATGTTTTAATTAAATAATTGTCTGCAATGTTGTTTTTATTTATTTTAAATTCTAATGCTTGCTTGTTAAGTTACCTCTTGTAAAGTTTTGTCTGTAACTAATTTCTTTACAGATGAAATTTTATGTGAGCAACTAGAATAGATTTTATTACACAAGGTTTTATAAAATTTTTAGATGTTTAAATTTAAGTTCTAATTTTTTTTAATTGCATTACATTTACACAGTGTAAAATTACACTGTATAAACTAAACTTGGTATACCTAAAGCCCATAATCCCCATTAAATCAACACCTCACCGCATGCATCCTAAAACATCAACACCTCATCACACTAGCCCACCTAATCCATGGCCAAATCACCAAAATCCCACTCATGCATTAATTCTCTCACTAATCTCTCTCGTTTTCCAAAAACAACACTTAGCAAAAATTTAGCTTTCATTTCTTCTCTCTTTTGCTGCTGGCCGAGAGCCTAGAAGGAGGAGAAGGGAGGATTTCACCATTGTTGAACCTTCATCCATTGCATGCAAGTTCCTTCACCATTATCATCACCATTCTCATCTTTCCCTCTTCGTTTTCATTCTTGTTTTGAGCTTTTGAGCTAGGTAAGGGGGATTTCTTCCTTGTGGACTCAAAATCATGATTGTCTCTGGGGGATTCAACCATGGTGTTGCATGTATGCATCCATTGTTGATGTTGATCAATTTGCATGTTGATTTGGATGGGTGGAAACCCTTGGTTGTGTTTTCCGTTTTGATGTTGCCGGCTGTTTGGTGCATGCATGTGACTTTTCTTTCATCTTTTTTACTCTTTAATTCTTTAAGAATGCTCCAATTACAAAGGAGATTATGCCCAATTTTTATCAAAATTTTAAACCAAGTTTTTCTCTTGAAACTCAAGGCTCAATTACATGAGGCAGTGGTTGTAATCACGTTTTTGCTGGAGCAGGTTCCACTATCTCAATGTTTTCTCCAAATCTAACCGTTGGATTTAAGTGAAACCAATTTTAAATGAAACTAGACACAAAAACTTTCAACTTTTCTTTTGAGGTCATTGTGAGATAAGCTCAAAATGGGGCTCATCCGGGACATGCAAATTGACCTCTCTGTTCTCGTTTTTGGGGCCTGGCAGTGCTCGGTTTTCCCTATTCTATATTTTTTTGTTGATCTTTTTAAAAACTTGTTTAGATATCCTTAAACTAGACATGATAATATTTCCAATTATGTATTTTAAGTTAATTTTTAATTTTAGCTTCTATTTTTAAAAGTTATCACAAGACAGAGGCAGTGTGCTGTGAGCACTGTCCTCAAGTCTCGAAAATGCTTTTAAAGAGAAATTTACTGCAAAGTATAGGAAATGAATTAGAGAACAAATTTTACCTTTTTGAAAAGATAATTGTGTTAGCTTTCTTTTGGAAAATGTACAGCTCATTTTAGTTTTGGAAAGGTCCAGAAAAGTGTAAATCTTTGAAGTAGTGTAATTTTGGGACCAAAACTGTTTTATTGGCTTATAAAAATTTTAGGAATTTTCGTAGATTTTTGCTAAACAATTAGGATACCATTCTAGAAAATAGATTTAAAGAGCTTTGACTCTATATAAAAATTTTGTATTTTAAAAATTGTTTACTAATTTTAGTTTGAGCTCACATTCTGTTCTGTTTTCAGAAAAATAGGATTAGAGCCCTTGTGTTAATGTGAAAAGTATTAACACTCTTTTTGCTAAATTGGTTTAATGTACCTTTTGCCTGTGGTCTGTGTGAT
The DNA here is from genome assembly GCA_026413185.1 of Pueraria montana var. lobata. Classification (NCBI taxonomy): domain Eukaryota; kingdom Viridiplantae; phylum Streptophyta; class Magnoliopsida; order Fabales; family Fabaceae; genus Pueraria; species Pueraria montana. The sequence continues at coordinate 39,440,406 of CM048656.1, forward strand.
ATTGTATACTGTTTTAAATTTAATTGAAAGACCCAGGGAGTGTGAATCCCGGGCAACTGTTAGTTTATCTATGTGATGTACTTATTTAAAATTTAACTGTATTGGAGATCGGGAGGAATGTGAACCTCAGGCACTGGAAATTGTGTGTGCATGTGATTTCTGTGTGATATAGTTGACTTTCAACCGTGGTGTGTAATTGATTATTATTGTGGTGATTATTATTGTAGTGCTATCACAGGGACTCGAGTACGAGAACCCGTGATGACTAGAACTTCGTTCTAGTAATAGCGATTTTGGCGATAAACGATAAATAAACTTTAAACAGAGCATGAAAATACCTAGGTGATGAACTATTAAACTTAATAATTAATATTAAACTTGGTTGAACTCTTTATTTGTGCTTTGGACATAGAATGGATTTAGGACCCTTGCGCGGAGGAACCAACGGTAAGTATAGATAATCATAAGATTTGAGAGAGTGGGGTGTGCATAAAACTTAATGAAAATATTATACGACGTGATGATTGTGTGATTGAGTGGTTACATCTTGGTGACGTGTTTGAGTGGTCACATTTTGGTGACAAAAATTATTGTAATTTTGATATAAACGAGAGGGTACGATGAGATACCGAAAGTATAAGAGTCGCGTGGGGTGTTCCAGCTATGGGAATGTTAAAGCTCATGAAACGAAGGTCGAATGGCAGTGTTCACCTAGTGTGGTGAGGGAGGCTAGTGTCCTAGGAATAATGTGATTGCAGAGCTACGGACGAGGTCTCGATGCTCGTGTGCCAGTTCATCGCCATCTAGTATCAAGGGCAGCGGAACCCCACAGTGACAAAGGAAGGACAAGTGTTGAAGAGGTTGTGTGGAAGCTTCATCTGTTGTGAGCAATAGGCTTGTGAGCGACATGGTTGTAATGTTTAACCACCATGAGAGCGGGGAGTTGAATCTCCATGTGATATGTCAGGGACATATGTTGTTTGAGGACCGTTGTTGAGTACCATTGGCAGAGAAGCCCACACGGACCTGTAAAAGATGAATCTCGATAGGGAGAGTTATTGAGGAGTCAGTCCTCAGAGATTGGATGGCCACACAGATTGGTACCTGAGGTATGGTCACCAACTTGACGTTTCTTGGGGATCTAGCGTCAAGTTTGTGGTCGCGTTTTTCATAGTGTCAACTTGGTAACCCCGACAAATGCGAGGCATAACCATGTTAGTGAAAGCCCGCCATTGTACTGTGGTGAAGGTATACTCCCAATAGTCATCCAGTTTAAAATTGTGTAAGATCACTGAGTTCTGGGAGTTCCAGTGGCAGCTGGCCATTGAGAAAGTGATTCAAAGAATTAGTAATGAGAACGAGTAGGGTTACGAGTGAGACCCGTTAAACAACCACACCGATGTGGTAAGTATGGTGTATGTGACTTTTTAAGTCATTGTAGTGTGTCGCATTGCCAAAGCAAGAAGGCTCACCCTTACGTTTTAATTTTTAGGATCAGATGGCAGCACCTGTGGTGATAGTGGAGACCTCATCTTCTTCAACCTCATTGTCCTCATCATCATCATCATTTTCTTTTGATGTATTCTCAGAGAGTCCATTTGTACCTATTACTGTTCCCGATGCCACACCATCCGAGGAGCTCACGCCTAGGCTGGTGCTTCCCACTCTCCGCCCGAACCCTTTTTATGTCCAGGATTTGGTACGTGCTTGGAGGAGTGCCCGTAGGGGGGAGGTGCCACTAGGCGTGGACTTGGGGGACAGTGAGTCAGAGAATTTCGAGGAGGATTCGGAGGACTCCGAGGAGGATCCTGTGGTTAATGGCCATGAGATCTCTTCTCAAGGATCTTGCTAGGGATCCTCCGTCATCACATCTCTTTTGGGTTTAGTCTGACATGCAGGGTTAGGTTTAATGATGACTGCTCTAAGACCAGGTTTTCCCTTTTTATGTATTTGATATCGGTAGGCCTAGGTTTTAGACTTTTGTATGTATTTCAGTCATTATATTTTCCCACCACTTGTATTCGGTTTATTTTGGGCTGCATATATTATTATTGTTCATGGGAACGCATATATTTTGTACCCTTGTTCAAAACTTATTATTTATATTTATGTACATTTGGTGGCCATAGAGGCTCATTGCAGTTATTTCATTTTACTACAAAGAGGCAAGGTAATCTGTACAAGATTAAACTTGGGGAATTATCAAGTCAAAATGTATCTTGCTTAGTTTTAGTTAAAGAAAATCATTGGCTATGGCATAAAAAGCTTGGTCATGCAAGCTTGAGGTTAATCTCAAAGCTTAATAGGCATAACCTCGTAAGACGATTACCAAGTATGTCATACAAAGATGATCTTCTTTGTGAAGCATGTCAGAAAGGGAAATAAGTAAAATGTTCTTTTAAAAGCAAAAACATTGTTTCCATTTCTAGACCTCTTAAGCTGTTACATATTGACTTGCTTGGACCTACAAGAACAACCTTAGTAAGTGGTAAGAGATACGGATTGGTTGTAGTGGATGACTATACAAGATGGACATGGGTCATGTTCCTATCTCACAAAGATGAGTCTGTTAAGGTCTTCTATAACTTCTGTAAAAGAGTTCAAAACGAGAAAGAAGTATGCATTACTTTGATCCGAAGTGATCATGAGGGAGAATTCGAAAACGAGAGTTTTCAAACGTTCTGTAAGGATAATGGTATCCATCACAACTTCTCAACACCTAGGATGCCTCAGCAAAATGGTGTTGTTGAGACGAAGAACAGGTCACTTTAAGAGATGGCCTGAACCATGTTGAATGATAATTCAACCCCTAAACACTTATGGGCTGAAGCAGTGAATACTGCCTGTTATTTACATAACAGAATTTATGTTAGACCCATCATGAAAAAGACTCCATATGAATTGTGGAAAGGGAGAAGACCTAACATATCCTACTTTCATCTATTCAGATGTCAATGTTTCATTCTAAACACTAAAGACAATCTGGGAAAGTTTGATTCTAAGTGTGATGAAGGAATATTGCTTGGATACTCAGAAACTTCAAAGGCATATAGAGTTTACAATTCTAGAACCTTAGTTGTAGAAGAAGCTATCCATGTGAAGTTTAATGGCACTAAGCCTGATAAGGAATTATCAGAGTTGGATGAATCATTTGCAGATCTCAGGTTGGACAATGAAAATAAGTCATCAGACGCGTCCATCAATGATGTCTCAATAGAAGAGTCCAATGCTCCCCTTCACAGTCCAGTAGAAGAACAAAGAGAACTAACTGGATGCAACTGGCAAATGAAGAAACATCATCCAGAAGATCAGATAATTGGTGATCTAAAGGATAAAGTTAGAACCAGATCTTCACATCAACAACAAGGTCACATAGCACTCACATCACAGATGGAACCTAAGACTGTGGGCGATGCCTTGGAAGATGAAAGCTGGGTCAAAGCAATGCAAGAAAAACTCGAGTAGTTTCAGAAAAATGATGTTAGGAAGCTTGTTGAACTACCTGATGATAAAGAAGCTATAGGAGCTAAGTGGGTATTCAGAAATAAGCTGGACGAAATAGGTAAAGTTGTGAGAAACAAAGCCAGGTTAGTAGCCAAAGGTTACTCACAACAGGAAGATATAGACTATACTGAAACTTATGCACTTGTTGCTCGTCTAGAGGAAATTCACATTTTACTATCATTTGCAGCTCATAGCAATATGAAGCTATATCAAATGGATGTAAAAAGTGCATTCCTCAATGGACTGATAAAAGAAGAAGTCTATGTGGAACAACCCCTAGGATTTGAGAGTGATGCTTTTCCTAATCATGTTTTCAAACTTAACAAAGCTTTATATGGACTGAAGCAAGCACCAAGAGCTTGGTATGTAAAACTCAGTTCATTCCTTTTAGAAAATGGTTTTTCAAGAGGAAAAGTAGACACTACATTGTTTCGCAAAGATTATAATTCTGATTTTATCATTGTTCAAATATATGTTGATGATATCATATTCGATGCTACTAATTAATCTCTATGTGAGAAATTTGCTAAGTTAATGCAGACAGAGTTTGAGTATGATGGGAGAACTGAAATTCTTCCTTGGATTGCAAAACAAGCAAACTGATAAAGGCATATACATACATCAAACCAAGTATGTTAAGGAGCTTCTAAAGAAGTTCAAGATGGACGATGCAAAACCAATTAAAACTCCTATGCATCCAACAACAATACTTGGACTGGATGAAAGTTCAAAGAAGGTGGACAACACCTTATATAGAGGAATGATAGGATCACTCCTATACCTCACAGCGTCCAGACCTGACATCATGTTAAGTGTATGTCTGTGTGGCAGATTTCAATCTGATCCAAGGGAAGTTCACTTAACTGCTGTTAAAAGAATTTTCAGATATCTTGTTGGAACAACTAATCCTGGTCTATATTTCAAAAGGCAGAAAGATTTCAGATTAGTTGGATACTGTGATGCTGACTATGCTGGAGACAGAATTTAAAGAAAAAGCACTAATGGAAGATGTCACTTCATTAGTGGAAACTTAGTCTCCTGGATATGCAAGAAGCAAGGAACCATTGCACTATCCACTGCTGAAGCAGAGTATATCTCAGCTACAAGTTGCTGCTCTCAAATCTTATGGATCAAACATTAACTTGAGGACTACAATATATATATGAGAGTAACATTCCTATCTTATGTGATAGCACTGCTGTAATTGATCTTTCCAAAAACCCCACACTGCATTCAAGGGCAAAACATATAGAAATTAAACATCACTTTATAAGAGACCATGTTCAAAAAGGGACTATGGGAATTACAGTTTGTAACCATAGATAATCAGCTAGCTGATATATTTACAAAACCCCTTACTGAAGACAAGCTAGTCCTTCTAAGGAATAGACTTGGCATGGACTTTGTAAAGGAATGATTAACATCTGTATGCAGCGTCCAATATGATTACAGTGTCCAATGGACATATCATCCAAAGACCACTTAGTCATGCATGTGCACTGCATGTGTTGCATTTAAGTCCAATGTCTGGACGATGCTTTCTGTTATGTGTTTTCATTTAACATGTTTTACAACGGGGCTAAAACGGTTTCGTTTTGAGTAAGTGCAAGTTAATGCTCTATGCTGAGTCACTTAACTGTTGATAACCGTACACAGTTACCCATAAACCTTGGCACGCCTCATCATGGTGGGTTTAGTGGCATAACCTCCACTTTCAAAATTTCAAAAGCCCAAAACCGTTTCATTTTCTCCAAACAAAGCCCATACTTAAGCTGTCAGATCCACTCTGAAAACACTTTACTTATTTTTGCTAATCAGAAACCCCCTATACTACCTTAACCTTCTTCTCTCTCTCACACCACACCAACAACTCACCTGTTAACCTAAAAATCTAACCTTTACCATAATGGCGAACTCCAGTGAATCAATCGCCTTTGTTCTTGATATCTCCACCTACCCTGAAACCACCATTGTGACCCAAGGTGCTGATACTGTTCACATTGAACATTTCTTTGACATCAAGTTTTTGGAAGGCCTCGGTCTCAACCCTGAAGAAAATCTGCTGAAGAGTGGCATTCGAGGGTTCTTCAATGACACTCAAAAGATATACCCAAAACTGATCAGAATGTTCTGGAGGAATGCCAAGTTTGATACTCAACGTCAAATTGTGTCTACGGTGATTGGACGGGAAGTGATTCTGTCCACTGAGACTATAGCCAAAGTCACTGGCTGTATCAGGGAAAAGAATCAATACAAGCTAGACTGGGCTGAGAAGTACGGAAATCATGTTGGGAGGGTACTTTGCAAGGACAAATCTACTGATTCAACAAAGATTTAGTACAAGAACATATGCGAAGAAGCCAAGATATGGCAGCAGATATTCAACAAAGGTATTTTGCATAAAGTTGGGTCCAAGGAGTCAGTAAAGACTTACACAAGTTTGTGTTTCTGTGAATGATGAAGACCATTAGAGGAAATGATGATATTTTTTATTCTGCTCTTCTGAATAAAATCTTTTGGGATCAAAAAGTCTACCAGAGATTTTATGATGAACAGGAAGATGAAGAGAATGAAGCAATCATCAGGAAAGGAGAATTGATTGCCCTTCAACAAAGGTTTGGTGAGTCCAACATTAAGCCAATGAAAATTAAGTTGACTGCCAAAGTTCTGAGGGAACTGGATGAAGAAAGCATCAACAAGTAAAGACATGAGCAAAGCAGGCTCATTCAAAATGATGAAGAAGAGGAGATGGACTTCTTGGGTCTTGGAAGAAAAATAAAGAAGTTGATAAAAGACCAAGAAACAAGAAAGGTGACAAGACAGATGTCACAGCAGCAAGAAGAAGAAGCAGAAAAAGAAAGAAGAACAAAGAAAAGGCATGTTGCTTATGCACCATCCAATCCTCCTCCCCTGCTGAGAAGCGTCCAAAGACTGCTTCAACCAAACCAGTGCCAGAAAAGCCCAGAGTTAGAAAGTTAAAGATGATGAGTGACTCTGATGATGATGATAACCTTCCAATTGGCAAAATCAAAAGGAAAGCTGAAGAAGTAGAGTCTGGACCACAAAAGAAATAGAAGGTAGCTGCAGCATCCAAAGTAGGTAGTTTTGTCATACCTACTGCAATACCAAGAAGGGTGAAGACTCAGGCAACCAGGCCTAGAAGAATCCCAGTTCCACCCCCTTCCTCTCATGACACTGAGAGTGAATCAACTATTGCTCCACCAGCTGCTCCACCTACTGATCCAACACCTGCACCAACAAAGCGTCCACCTCTTAAGTTGGACCTTAGACCAATAGTGCGTCCAAGGGACTCTTGGAGAGATGCATGGGCACCTTGGACTATTCCACCAAAGATCCAAGAGAAGACAAAGGAAGAAAAAGACAAAGAAAGATTCTCTGTGGCTTACTTCACCAAAAATGAACAAAATTATTGCAAGAGGAGTGATGTCATCAGGAGACCACTTCAGGAACCTCTCGAAAGAAGCCTTACTTCAGTATCTGCACCAGACTGGACGAGTTATGTTCATCCTCAATCAGCAGCTTATGCTTCTCTACCAGAAGGGACTATCATATGCAATCCTCCACCAACTTGGACGAGGCAATCTTATCCAACCTTGGTTAGGATGGAGTGCCCCTATTCATGCCCAACTGGTACTCAGCAAAAGGTGCGTCCAGATGAAGAAGACCTTCCTGAACCTGAAGTCGAAATCGTTTCTACGTATGACAAGTCCTTGGCTGATAAATTAGGAAAGGAACAGAAGAAGAAGAAACATGCCCCGAAGAAACCAGTCACTTCCAACATTGACAAGGAAATGGTTGCTGAACTACAACTAGCCACTAAGGAAAGCCTGGATCCTTCCAAGTTCAAACAACTTCTAAAGGTTAGATGGGCGAAGGACATTCAGCTTTGGACTCCTATCACTAAGTTCCTACCACTTCCTCCTGGAACTCTAGTGCTGAACTTCCAACCAAGCGACTATGATGACTTGGGTAAATTGCTGCAACAAATGTACTTACAGGACCAAGCCATTGCTTATCCACCCAAACTCCACATCGGACGCTCAACTGACATCAAGTTCATACTTGATAAGGTATGTCCCAAACTACCTCTTTATGATGCTAGAAAGTAGAAGGGATTTAAGTATTATGGTACTGAGATGTTGTCCAGTGAAGAGAAAGTTCAACTTCAACCCTCATCTCAGCAATGGAATCACTTATTTAACAAATCTGGCAAGCTCACAAGGACCCTTGATATGTTCGAAGCCAAGACATTCTGGCATCAAATTCTATGGGAAGATACACAAAAAGCTTCAACTTCAGGATGCTCCAAAGAAGACTTTATCCACCCTCCAGAAGGTCTTGAAGTCATGCGTCCAGTGAAAACTTTTCATTGGAGTGATACTGCTGCATGCTTCTTGACTAGAGATGATGATTTCCTGGAAGTCTTGAAGACATTGCCAATGATTCGCAGCAACAAAGTCTATGATATTCGAAAGTTGGACAGAGCCATATTTGAGCAAGAAGTGAAAACTCTTCATGAACTCCAACTAGCTGAAAAGGCTCATTTAGCACAGATTGAACAAGAACAGGCTGAGATTGCTGCTAAAGAAGAAGCTGAAAAAGCTATGGTAAAGCAAGCAGAACAGGCTGCCAAAACTAAAGCAACACAAGCAGGATTGGACGAAGCTTCTGTAAAGATCAATGAAGTGCTCATCCAGTTGGACTTGGTAAATGAAATGGAAGTTGATGCTGAACACTTCGTCATTTCACATGAGGAGCAAACTGTTCAATCAGATGTGTCCAAGGATGTAGATATGCAACCCGTGACTGGAACTGAAGTGCCACAACCACCGGATCATTGCTGCATGTAACCCCCTTTTTAATAAAACATTAATTCACTATTTAATTTATATTATACATAAAAGTTCTAATATACTCTATTTTAAATCCAAAATAAATTCAGATTTACTATATTAAAATTTATAGAAACGCTACTACAAAATATTTCTAAGAAATAAAATTTTTATCTACCCAAAATATTCCCATCCTACAGCTCTGGTGATCTCTGCATCTTTATCTTCTAACTAATCTTCAGTCACCTGCAATTTAAACTTCCCTAGAATCTAGGGACAAAATTTACCGGATCAGTTTAATTTCTATTATGAATTAAAATCAATGTCAAACATATACATTTCATATATTACTTAATCATTCACATAAAATGAATGCAATATGATTTATGCAAATGCAGTTTTGACTTAAAATCATTTTGACATGCTCCATGGAGACTTCCCCTTTGAGTGTTTAGTAAGTAACTGACCTACCATTACACACTGCAATTCAGCTATCAGCCCCTACTAAACGCAAATAAGCTAAACAGAATTAGGAGATCAGGATACTCGGGAAGGCCACTTGTGGGATTGTCAATACCCTTCACCCCACAGACTATATAATCACAGACTATACAATCCTGTCTAACTTATTCTGCTCACCCAAAAATTATTTCTTATCTGTCAAAAATCATTTCTCATGACTACCGCAGTCACGGTTAGTCAACATTTATCATTTAAAATTTATGGCTACCGCAGTCCCGGTTAGCCAACATCAATCATTCTTCACTTGAAATCTTTGTAAATCCTTCCAAAAAGACTCATGCTTATGCAATATGAAAATGATCATGATTATATAATTAAATTTTTACAATCACATAAAGAGATATGAAATGCAATAATTAATCTTATAACATTAATATTTTACTAAAATACTAACTAGGTCTCATTATGTAAAGTTTACTAAACAACCCTTAATCTTTTTCTAAAATTCCAATTATGTCCTCTAATTGTGAAATTACCTAATTACCCTTGTTATTTTCTATTATTTTCGATTTTGCCCTTAATCTTTTTAAAGAATTCCAAATTTACCCCTAAACTTTCTAGAACATGTGAATTTACCATTTTACCCTTATACTTTTCTATTATTTCTGAAATTACCCTTGATCTTTTTATAAAATTCCCAATTTACCCCTACATTTGAAATGACTATTTTGCCCTTGGTTATTTGAAAATTTTACACATAGTACCCCTCTAATTTAGCCATGGCCGAAGGGCCTCCTTCACAAATCCAACATCATTTCAAAATCAACCAAGTAATTTCAATTCAAAAACAATCAATCAAGAAATCTCAATCCCAAAAATAACCAATCAATCAATTTCAATCCATCACCACATCATGAAATCAACAAAGCATGGATTCAAACACATATTTCAAACTTCAAATATCAAATTTTTAAAAACCCTAAATCAATTTTATCTTTTCATGGTTTATGATCAAATCTTGGATTTAAACCTAAGGACATGTTTCTCCTACTTCCAATTGATCTAAATTGAAATTAAATGCCAAGATCCTTACCTTAGGTCCTTAGTTTGATGAAGAAAATCTTTGAATCCTCTTCTCCCTTTCTCCCTTGGCTTCTTGAAATTTTAGGGTTTTTCTCCCAATTTCTTCTCTTTTGGCCGAATATCTACTAAGGTGGGTGAGGTTTTGGTTGGTTTCTCTCTTGAATTTGGAAGTTAAGATGAAGATTTATGGAGGGGGCTGCTGTAGTGAACTCACGGTTTTGAGTTTTTAGAAAAGTTAGGTTTGCAAGCTTTTTTTTTTCTTTTTTTCTTTTGGTTGCTTATGTTTATATAAATTTTTCTCCACCCAAATTGCTTATACATACTTGTGCAGCTCCTTAGTCTAAGGCAGCCAATTTGGCCAAAAATTTCCAGCCACTTGGACAGCCAAGAGTGTTTCCTTAGGTGACTTGCCAATTTGTGTGGTCAAAGAGTCAAAAGTTGTAGAAAATGGTAGATTTTTCTAGAATGTATTTAGGGATTTTAATTATCTTACAAACTAATTTGAATTTTAAGAAACTAACACCACCATTAAATTCCTCACTATCAAAAACCTTGGGGTAGTGTCTTAATTATCTCTTAATCAAAGTCTAATTAGCTTAATTTAATTACATTAGAAATATTGAGTTGTCACATTTTGATTGGCTAATACTTTTATTTTTATTTTTCTCAGTTAAATAATATTAATAATTATTCTAAGTATATTATAATTAATAGATAATTCCATAGATGTCATACAAATTTTATCTTAATTTTCTACCTCAGAATTTTATCATAATAATTTCTAAGAGTTCTAACTTTCAGAAAATCCTAATAATTCGAAATTAGCATTTTAAATTTCTCAATTGTATATATTTTAAATCTACATTCAATTATCTATTTATTAGATTACAGTTTACTCTAAAATGTTACACTGGAAAAATTTATCCTGGACAGCTGCCTGACACAACTGTCCAGTCAACAAGCAATTCAAACAAAAACAAGGATATCAAAAGATTCAGAAATTTTTTCTGAATAGAACTGTATTAATTTTATTATGAAAATATGTACAGAAAGTTTTCTTTAATTACAGTACATAATTTCTCCTAATATTTATAGAAAAATATTTATAAACAGTAAAATAAAAATGAGGATGTTACACTACAGACCTACTCCTGAGGTTGCTATAAGTTTCCCTGTTACTAATGCGTCCAACGAAGCCCACTCTGGAACAAGACAAATTTTAGTGCCTACAAGTTCCTCAAGTCCAAGGGCCATTATTCCTTTGCAATTTGTTGAACCTCAAGGCATTTTTGAAGACAGAGTGCAAGAGATTGTTCATGAAGCTCTTAGGCAACAACAAGCAGAAATGGAAGCTGCTCTCCGAGCATTCCAAGAGAGACAATAGGCTGAAGCTGAATAGCATAGGAGAATGATGCAAAATGCCATAGCTGATTAGTTCATGAACCTCTCTCAGATGCTAGTGAGTCAGATTTAGTCAACAACTGCTAACCTCATTGGCACTGTTACTCATCCGGTTTATCCTGTTCAACCTGTACCTCCACCGCAAGATCAACAACCACCAGTTGAACAACCAGCACCACCAACTCAAGCACCACCAGAGCAACCACCTCCACCATAAGAACCACCTCAACAGCCTTAGGTGACCATGATGGTCAATCATTTTTCCATCTTTCAAACCCATGTTTTTTTGTTGATGACAAAAGGGGGAGAAATTGGAATTTTGATATCATAGAGCTTTGACTGCACTATTCTTTTATCTTCAGTTGTTTATTAAATATATGAGATGTTTTGATCATAAGCTCCACATCCATATCCTTGATATGTTTTTATCTCTGATACTATTTTTAAGGCATGAGAAATGTTGAACTCAGGGGGAGTACTTCATTTCACCTATTTACACCCTGTCAACACTTTCTGGCATAGCATAATCATCCATTACTCATAATGCTCTGATACCCTTATATGATTATGTATTTGCTCTCATCAAAATTTAGCTTTATTTATCATCATCAAAAATGAGGAGATTGTTAGAGTCTAAGACTTTGGACAATGTCCAACCCCCCAAACTTTGGTTTTGATGATAACAAATAAGATTAAATTTTGAAGTATCTAATGCTTTATGTTTGAGTATTATAGGTACCACATCGTCCAATGCCTAAGTGGTATTGTATTTCTTAAGCTCAAACTATATATATCTATGTGCTTATTGCGTCCAATGTATAACTGGAACTTGTTTTTCTAAAGTATAAATCCAGCATCCAATGCGCTGTAATGTAACAAGCGTCCAATGCATTATGAAAACTAGTGTGCAAACACTGCGTCCATTTGAGGAGCGTCCACTCGCTTATATAACTTACACACCTTTTCTATCAAACAATTATATAATGCGTCCATGATATGTAAAAGTACACTTAAGCTTTTCGATGATGATTCTCTGAAATGTTCCTTATTCCCTCTCTTATCATATGTGACATTTCATTTGAATATTCAAAAAGTGTACCACAGGAGACAGAAAAGCTTCTCTCTGCAAAAACCGTACAGAAGTTGAGGCGTTGCATGTATTGTTGTCCCATCTCTCTCTCCATCCTAAGCTGACACGTAGCAACGGTCACATGATTGTGAAAAAATGGTTTTTTGACAAGGCTCAGATCCCACAACGGATACATTCACTCCGAAGCCTATAAATAGAGGATCAAGCTCACGAAATCAATAACGAAGCAATCAAAGTTTTCAAAGAGCTGAAACTCTGTAAAAATGATTGGACGATCTACACTTGTGCAAAAAGAGCAACTCCTTAGCTTTTGCTAAGTTACTTTGTGTATTCTGTTTACATTGTAATATCCTCTCTGTGAGAGTTGATGTAAACTTGTAATCAAACTGTTTGTTTGGAAAGCCAGGAGTGGCTTAGTGACAAAGAATACTTGGGCGTTCTTTAATCTCAGGGGGAGATTAAAGGTGTGCCAGAAGTGGCCTAGAGAATCCTTGTAGCCAGAAGTGACAAGGTAGAGAATACTTGTTTGTAATCAAAGTTTTGATTAGTGGAACCCTTCAAAATGTTATTTTGAAGGAGAACTGGATGTAGCTCAGGTTGAGTGAACCAGTATAAACCAAGTGTTTTTACTCTATTGCTTTTTTAGCTTACCAGTTATCTCTAGAGTTATTTCTTCGCATTAGACGCACAAGTTTCTTTATAAACCTATTTGCAAAAAGTATTTATTTCTCGCTTGGACGACAACCTGAAAACGTAGTTTCATTAAACTGTTACTTTGAACCATTGGACGATATCTGCAACTCTCTATTTTACAAGTCCTTTGTAAAAATCCAAGTTAAGATATCTCCATCTTTGCGAAAAGTTTTTAAGATTTATCTAACATACTATTCAACCCCCCTTCTAGTGTGATTTCCTGCATTTCAGATTATATGTAAACCTGGATTTAGGGTGTCACAGATTAGGCCTCCTGCTCTAAGTTTTTCCCCCTTTTTTGGGTCCAACCTACATATGCAAATGTTTGCGCCGACATGCGCTCCGGATTGAGAGGGTCTTCTTTTAGGTTGTGTTTGGTTGAGAAGAGAGAAATAGAGTAGATGGAAATAAAAAGTGAAAGTGGAAATATGTGAGAAATAAAGTGAAAAGTAAATATGTTTGATTGAAGAGAAATAGAAAAAAGATGAAGAGAGAGATAAAGAGAAGAGTAGAAATAGGTGAGAAATAATACGGTGGGTCCCACCAATTTTGAAATTATTTCTCGCATGTTTCATCTATAACAAACAAGTTGCACTCATTTCCATCTTCGCTAAATTATTTCTCTCTTTGGAAACAAACAGACACTTAGTGGTCTTTGAATAGTTGAAATTGCAAAAGACTCAAAATATTTTGTGTAATACAATAGCATTCAAAATAAACAATTTTTGATGAAAATGAAAGGGAAAAAAATGCAAATAGAAAATCTCTTCACAAAGCTAAAGCCCCCCAAACTTTTTGTCTGGAAATTTCATTTACATTTGTTGTTCACTAGTTGAACACACTATTGTGATACTGTCAAAATCACTGAATTTCCCACTAAATTTTACAATATAGGGGTCAACTCAGGTCATACTTCCAAAGACACATTTCATCAAACACCGGATATTAATTCGAATAAGGGGGAATTTGTTCAAAATTGCAGAAATAAAAAAATAGAGCAAACAAAATTTAATTAAAAGATGAAACAAATTCAAATAAAATCAACCCAATGTGAAGGTAAATCATCATGGTTCCAGAAAATTAAAAACAAACAAATTTAAGATCATCAATTCAATACGAATTTCATGAGATAATCATTTCATATATATTCAGAAAAATTGGGAATACAATTGCATCCTCTAATTAAACCGAATTCAAGCACAAATCATATTAAAAACAAGCAATCAATCAATCACCATAAAAGGATTAATCAACCCATCCCCTAATCCCAATTCAATTTCCTAAATCCAAACATAATCATGATTCGAATTTAATTGAAAAATAGAAAAGAGAACCAAATAGATCATAAATTTAATTTTGAAACATAGAGGAACTCAAATTTACCGTAGTCCTTGGGATCCTTTGATTGATAAACAGATTAGCCCTCCATGAACATCTTCATTGTGGGTTTAATTCAAAAAATTAATTTTATTTCTAAAAAGAGAGAGAAGAGAACAAAAAAACTAATTTTATTTCTGAAAACTGTATTGAAAAAATTGTAATGTCACTACAAATAGTAAGACTATTTAAACAAATGAAACCCACTCATAAAATTCCTAAAAATCTATCAAAATCTTATCTTATCAAAATCTATTAAAATCTATCTTATCAAAATTTATAAAAATCTATCTTATCAAAATTTATTAAAATCTATCTCTAAGCTATCAAAAACATTATTGGGCCACTTAATTACAAAATAAAGCCCAAAAAGCTAAATTTAGAAATTTCAATTACAGGATCGTAACTTTGTAGCTCGATTTTGACCAATGAAACGTCTTAGGCTGAGTTTGTGAGACGCAAAATTGTAGAGCTTCCTCTTAGCTTTCAAACCAGACTAGAATCATCTAAATCAGAACTCTGTGTAGAAAGTTATGGCTTGTATAAGAAAATAGTGTCAAGATGAGAAAACTAGCGAAAAATTAATAAAACTCAACATTTGGCCTAATGAAACCCAATATCACAAAACTCAATTAAAAGGGACAAAAACAACCACAAAAATATTTTAATTATGCACAAAATGAGCCACTAATGAATGTTAAATAATGCTCTATCACTAGTCTCTCACTCTGGGAATTACACAGGATCATTAAAATTCAAAAGTGATTTGTTAGATAATAATAATTAATTTTTTTAATTAGCTAAAACTCACATATTATAAGTGATACTTAGCTAAAATTTCCTCTTCATCATAATTCAATTATTATTATCATCATTATCATTTAAAATTATGGTTAATTTCCTTGTAGCGAAGAATTTATTTTATTTTATAAACTATCCTGAAGTATTTAGTTTATTTATATTTGAATAGATAAAGTGTAAAATTTATTCTTATGTTGCACATTATTTTTTTATAATTTTATATATTATTTTTAAAAATATTTACAAAAAAACTACAGTAATTTTATTTAAAGATTGCTAATTATATGTTTAAGGTCAATACCATGTATTATATAAATATTTTTGCTTTAATTGTACCTTGATCTATTTGATTTGGATTGTATTTGGTCTACATATGTTGACCCAGTTTATTATTTTTTTCTCTTTAAATCAATAAACCTCAGCTTGTCATCAATTTTCTTATATTTACAATTCCTAACGTTACATTTTTACTCGTATTCTTAGGGGGTGTATTCAATTAAGATTTTGAAAGATTTTAAAAGACTTTTTTTTTATAAACAAATTTTTGTGTTATTCAATTAAGGTTTTTAAAGAAGATAAAAAAAATCTTATGGTATTCAATCAAGAATTTCAAGATTTTTTTTCATGACAACAAAATCCGATGGTATTCAATCAAGATTTTTTACAACTTAAAAAAAGTCATTTGGTATTCAAAATCCTGTAGATTTCGATGGACTGTTTTGTAAATTGGATTTTAATAGATTTTGTGTGACTTTTTAGTTATAGGTATAAATACCACATACACCAAACAATCCCGCCCAAACCCTGAGATTTTTCTATTCTTCCATTCCAGACTTTTTTATTTTTCCCATCACACACATTTTTCTCTCTTCCTTGATGGCGGTAACACTAGTAGAGCAATTGGTCATCTTTTTTTTTCAATCCTACACGCTCTTCATATGATCCTAACAATGATGCGTTCATACCGCCAAATCACTACGAACCACCCTACCAGCCTATGATAAGTCCACCATCCCATTCCCCTTTAGGTTTGAATTCTGAGGTTCCCACTAAAAAATCAAGCCGTCATAAGTGGAGTAGATATGAGCATGGAGGGAGTTCCAGCTCGGGACCAACAATCAAGTCAAAGTATTAGAAGACCTTTTTGCTAGCATTGAGACTGTTGCAGTCAATTTTGAAAAAATATCTTCTTTTTTTTTTGCTGAAAGGGAGGGGGCGACAGCCCCACACCCACGAAAATTGAAAAAATATCTAACTTAATGGAGAAAAGAGAAAAAGATAAAGAAAGATTGAAAAAAAGATTATATTGATTTTATTTTTTTTATCCAAACCTTATCATTTATTTGTTATTTTTTTAATCGACTCTGGTAATTTTGAATGTTTTCTAAAAATCCATGGAATCCTTTAAAATTTTGTAAATCTATAAAGTCCTTTCAAATCTTATGAATTCATATTTTATAAATTCATTAAAATCCAAACTACAAAAATCCTAATCATAAAAGTCTTTTAAAAAAATCTTAAAAGTCTTTACATTCCTACAAAATCTTTTAAAATAGGATTTTCTTATCCAAAAATAGTCTTTTAAAATCATAATTGAATACACTATTGGAGAACAATTCAAATTTCAAAAAACGAAGCTGGTCGAAATTGAAGACCACTTTTTTTAGGAATTTGTTATCTTTAGGATATTATCTAGATTTAAATATTTTATCGATTTGTTTTGAATTATTTTAGGGATTTGTTCCTTTTTAAAGATTAGGATGATGATAATATTTGAATTTTGTATTACAATTTAGCTCTATATATAGAGCCAAGAAATAAAAACCTAGGGTGTGTTCTGTCTAAGATCCCTTAAGCGTGTGGGTAATTTTGTCATGTGTAGAGGAATTTTTTCCCAACAGTGGCATTAGAGCTATGGCAGGGAACACACAAAAGTTTGAAATCTCGTTGTTTGATGGGAAAACAAATTTTATGATTTGGCAGTCTACCATTCAAGACCTTTTAGTGCAACAAGGTCTTGATTCGGCTTTAGAAGATGAAAAGCCGACTGCTATAGGTGAAAGGGAATGGGCTCAAATCCAAAGGAAGGCTGTGAGCACGATTCGGTTAGCTCTTGCTCCCGAGATCAAGTGTAATGTGTTGAAGGAGACAACACAGAAAGCCATGTGGGAGAAGCTCGAGAGCATTTATGCGTCCAAGTCGCTGACCAATAGTTTATGTTTGAAGATGGAGTTGTATCAACTCAAAATGGAGATGGGAGGTAATCTCCTTGACCACATCAACAATTTTAATCAACTAATATGCCAATTGTTGAATGTAGATGAAAAAATATCCGATGAGGAGCAGGCAGTGTTATTGTTGGCTTCACTACTAGGGTCTTACAAACCTTTGGTTCAGACATTGCTTGTAGGGAGAACAACGTTGACGTTGGATGAGGTGACCGCAGCTCTAAGAGAAAATGAGAGAATGATGAAAGATGAAAATACTAATAATGAAGGTCATGTATTAGCTGTGCTACAGTCTGAGCGAGGGAGGAGTCATTCATGGAGACAAGATGGACAAAGAGGAAGATCAAAATTACCATGGCGTCCGGAATGAGATATGAGTAACGTGGAGTGTTATTATTGCAGAGAGAAAGGTCATATGCAAACAATGTGCCCAAAAATGAGAGAGGACCTGAAAAAATTAAGAGTTATGAAGACAGATGATGACATGTCTCAGACTAATGTGGTCTAAAACTTCGAAGATGAAGATCTTTATTTGGCAACTACTGAGGAGATTGCTAAATCAAAATGGGTAATGGATTCTGCTGCTTCGAAGCACATTTGTAGAGACCAAGCAATGTTCAACCTTTGAAAAATAATGGGGAGTTCGGTCATTTCAAGCTAGGAAATGGTGAGAAAATGAAGGTTGAAGGAATTGGGATTGTGAGAATGAAACTCCACAATGGCGTCATCCAAACTTTTCAAAATGTGAGATTTTTACCTTCTTTTACTGCTAATATCATTTCATTGGGGGAGATGACATCACAAGGGTGCAGATATGTTGGTTTAAATTGGGGATGCAAGGTGTACAAGGGGAGGCACTTGGTGTTGTGAGGGCGCAAAAATTGGAGAAATCTTTGCTACTTGGAAGGGCAAGCTTTGAGAAGATAATTTTTTCTAATGAGGTGGTTATTTGGAAATTTTAATTGAGGGAGGATTTGTTGGAGAACAATTCAAATTTCAAAAAATGAAGCTGGTGGAAATTGAAGAGCATTCTTTTAGGAATTTGTTATCTTTAGGATATTAACTAGATTTAAATATTTCATCAATTTGTTTTGAATTATTTTAGGGATTTTTTCCTTTTTTTTTTTTAAGATTAGGATGATGATAATATTTGAATTTTGTATTACAATTTAGCTCTATATATAGAGCCAAGAAATAAAAACCTAGGGTGTATTCCGTCTAAGATCCATTGGGCGTGTGGATAATTCCATTGTGTGTAGAGGAATTTTTTCCCAACATACACCCCCTTAATTAATTGATTCGGTTGAATTGTTTTAAACCTTATTTTTGTTTAAAATTAACTAACTAATAATTATTTTGTAATGCAAATTGTGACGTCGTAGTTTCCTAATTGTATGATTAAGTGTTTGATTAATAATGTAAGAGAAAAATTAAATTTAAATTATGTTGAAATAATATAATAATTTACTTAAGTTCTATGTTGTGTTATGTGCTGTGGTATTACTCTTGATTTTTTTAAAAGAGGTGTTGGACTATGAGGGTGTGTTGAAAGATTTTCGGGATTTTACGTGAGTTTCGTAAGTTGTAGAAGAAAATAATGAGAGAAGGGAGTGTCTTTAGAGGAAAGGTGGAGACAAATAGCAAAATTGCATGCAAATCTTCTTATTAAACGTGTCAAGCTTCTTGTTTCTTCCATTCTCCTTCAGTCTTATCTTTCTTTTTCTATAAGTTTCTTTACCGTGAGTGAGAGAGTTATTTTCTACCTTAGCCTGAAGCTGGATTACTTCTTTCCTAGAGATTTCTTAACTGATTTTAAGTTGGTAAGTTTAGTTCCTTCTTCTTCTTGATTTCTAAGTAACTTCTTCATCTCTTCCCAAGAGCATAAGAAATAGGCCTTGGTTAGATTTTAAGAGATGAGAGAAATCTTGATTTTTGAGTTTACTTTGATGTTGATTTAGGTGTCTCCTAGTTGATTCTGTAACAAAACTAGAGGACAGATCACTCGAGAACCTCAAAGTTATTCTCTCTAGCTTTTTCTTCTTCACGGTTTGAGTCAAGAGCAGTAGGTAAGGGAAGCTTCATAACTGTCTGAAATGATCTGGTGGTGATATGTTTTTCGAATTCTGTTTCTGTTTGTATGCTTTAAAGATTTGTTATGATGATGTGATGATTTTTCTCTCTTGATGTTTGGATGATTTGATCTGAGCTTATTGTGATAAAATGTTGTTGTGCTTTGAAATGATATTGTGAGTGATGGAAACAATTTCAAAATCTTTGAAACATGTGTTCGTAATGGGTTTTGAAAGGTTCTGGACTCTGCAGAAAACCCCTCGTCCAAAGAAAACCATCGTCCATCTACCTATACTACAACTAAAGACCAGCGTCCAATGACCCAGTGTCTAGTGACTAGCGTCCAATGACCCAGTGTCTAGTGACCAGCGTCCAATGATCTATTGTCTAACGAACCACGTCCAGCGGCACCTTGTGTTCAGTAAAGTTTGACGTCTAGTTACGGTGGTTGTAAAATTCTGAGGGTGTCTTTAGTAGGGAACCAGAACCTAGTCTTGTTACGAACGAGGATGTTGGATATGCCACTATTTTGGTTCTAGAACTATGTTAGGAAATTCACATTTTTTGTTAACGTTGATGTTAAGTTGTGAGTAAGGATTCAAGTGTGAGAATGCCTTACTTGTGCTTATTGAACTACTGGATGGGTTCATAAGCGTGATTTGAGAAAAATGGTGAATTTATAACATACAGGGAACGTGTGGTAATCTGAGTTGTTGAGTTGTGCATGATATTACATACGGGTAGGCACGTAAGTTGAGGGTGCTAGGTGGGCTCTCAACCTAGTGCAGGAGGATTTCGTGATGGCCAATGGTGGGCATATAGAATAGACAAGTGGGCGAATTCCTAAAGATGGAAGGTTTTGCAAACCTAATAGAGGTAAGCCAATAAGAACACTTGTCTATATTCGATTAAATTCACACTTCCTCCACATGGTGGCTCAAGGGACTCCCTGAATGGTCTAAGGTGAGACTAATGGTAGGGGATGAGGCCTATAGGGACCGCCCGAAAGTTGTTGAAATCTCCATGGAGTCAAGTCAGCATAATATTGTATGATGATATTGATGTATGTGGTGATATATGAAGTGAACTGAATGCTTAGTATGAATTATGGTAATTGTACTTTGTCTATATTCTATCATTCCTTTTTATGAGTAAGCTTACCCTTGCAATTTGTGTTTGTATTGTTTTACTGCAATGATCGTGTGGTTAACACGGGAGCAGGTAGCAGTGATGGTGCTGGCTCTCATGCTAGTCACGATCCTCAGATTGGACGATCCTCCTGTTGTGTTGATTGGGCGATCCTAAGATTGGACGATCCTTTTGTTTTGATAATTTTGTTTTAGTATATATATACATATTATGAGGACCAGCTTAGGATTTATGTATAAATATTAACCTGGTGTGAATGTCCTCTACAAAGGGATCTTTCTTGTGATATTATATGTACCTTCGTATTTTAAATTGTAAATTTGTATATTATACTTGGACGATGTGGTGATGAACGTTTTACGTAGGTATATATATATATATATATATATATATATATATATATATATATATGTATGTATTTTAAATGTGAAAAATTTATATGTTCATTCACATGATAATAAGTAATAGAGCGTTTAGTATAACATATCTGTAACGAGGATGGGTCGTTACACAAATAAGATCTATATCTTTTTGTTTTTGAAGATCGAATAAGATCAATATCTATTTGAGCACTATGTTTTCTTTTCATTAAGACTTCTTTATATAACTAACTAGATAGTACCCATGCGATGCACATGTCTATAGAGGAGTGAATGAAATTTTTTTATGTATAAAGTATGTTGACAATATGTTGTTAATTTGTTATATTTCTTAAAAAAATCTAAAACTAATTTAAATATTCGCAATAAGAAACTTTTTCATTAATAAAAATAATAAAAGATAATTAGATGTGTTTATTTTATAATACAACTCATTTAAAAAAAATTATAATACAACTATAAATTTAAATTTTACAATGCCACTTTCTTGAAGTAAAAAAAAATCTATATATAGACAAATGAAACTATAAAACAAAAATAAGATGAAAATAATGAGAAAATTAATTTTAACTAAAAGAACTTACATATTGTTCCATTAAAATATTTTTTATGCAGTTCATTAATTTAACAAAAAGTATATGTTCAAAAGATGAATTTCCTTTAAAAAAAATCCTAAGAAAAATTTCTGACTCACACTTATGCACTTTGTGCTTCCCAAATTCCCAAAAGATAGTTATTCAAATTAACCTGATCACTTAAGAATTATCCCCTCCCCTCAAATAAAAATTTATATTTTTTAGTCCCTCAAATTCTAGCAAAGGGGCTAAAATGATCATTTTTTGAATATGAGGAGTTAAAAAATATAAATTTTCTTTGGACGACTAAAAAAAATAGTCCTCTAATTCGAGGGATAGAAAACATAATTAAGCCTTAAAATTTTAGGAACTTTAAGTATTTGTGATTTTTTTTATTCTGTTAAGTATTTGTGATATGAAAATAATTTTAAATAATTCCACAAAAGTAGGATTTTCGATGACATTTAATTAAATCCAACATTATGGCCTTAAGTTGGTAGAAAATCATAAATCAATAAGGAAAATTTTTATTTTTAGTTGATATAAGTTTAAAATATATGCTAAGATTGCGGAATCTACCTTAATCAACATTATTCTAGATTTAGAAAAATTCTCAAATTATTTTTTATATTAATTTAATTGAGTTTAATGGTGATACACTGACAGTGTAAAACAATTTTATATGGTCATGTAATCACAAATTGTAACGCCCTTCGTTACCATAACAACCTATAATAAAATATAGTGTAAAATATAAAATTTCCAAATCCACAATGGTTTAAAATATCTCAAATATCATAAAAAAAAGATCAAATAAATTAGTCCTTATAAAAAAAACATTAATCTCAAATATGGACATCTAAAAGTAACGAACGCTAAAAAGTATAACGAAATCAGCCGCATCCGACATTTATTCCAAAATACTAACCAAGCTAAAATAAATGTAACTAAATAAAACTAGGTCTTCAAGTCTCCACAGTTTCAACAACTTCCTCCTCGTGCTCTGAAAACAACACTTTTAATGAGATGATAATCCCGGTGAATAAAACACATTCTAAAAAGTTCACAAATAGTGTTGTTTCCAGCCGACGCGGTAATCCGGAAAAACTCATCCATGGTACCCGTAGAGAAATTAAAATAAAATATTATATATATATATATATATATATATATATATATATATATATATATATATATATATATATATATATATATATATATATATACACACACACACACACACTCCAATAAAAGTCAAATTACCACAACCACAATTTATAACCATAACATTCCTAATAGAGAAAATATCAACACCTCAATGCATTCAAATAAATATCACAGACACAACCCAGAATCATTATACTTGACTCTTTGGTTCTCAGAACCGGTGTGCATATCAGATTCGTAAAGGTCTATGAGTTCATATCCATGCAATGGCATCCCACTGTCTTCCCCATCTTAGATGGAGGTATCTGAATCTCTTCCTCATCCCAGATGGAGGTATGTCTCTTCCCCATCCCAGATGGAGGTATCTATCATAAATCTCATCTTTATCCCAGATGAAGGTATCAATCATATATCTCATAAATATTGATTAACCACATAAACAATGCATCATACATGTCCATAATTAAATAGACTATAAACAAATGTATATAATCATTCATTCATGCGCAAGGCACATAGACACTGTTCACAGGCTAATTTAACTTATCTGTACACGCATGTAATATATATAATTCTCTTCATAATTACATATATTTATATACCATTCAAATGCTAGTTTTCCTTTAAATATAGGTACGAAATTAAGGCAATTTCAATAAACCCATAATCTAAAACTAAATATATAAATATACATTTAACTAAATATAAGGAAACTCCAATGCATAACTAACGTAAGTCATCATCCAGGGAGATAAAGAAAAAGGGAATTAACTTCATTATTTCCAATTGAAGACACTTTTGGCCAATTCCAAAATTAACTGTAGCGATGGCTAAATTTATTTTTCTTTATATTCACTATACACCTATGTCAACAGAGGAAGAACCTAACGCCAATGTCTACTCCAGATTAATAATTTCACCGGCTGGATTCGGCAAGAGCTGTCACGGCAATTGTGCAGAATTGTATCGAAGGTTTATGATTGCTACAACACACTATATTATATGAAAATAAGGTGATTCAACCATTTAGAATTTATATGGTGCATAAGAACGTTCAAACATAATTTAACCATAATAGCTAGAACGTTAATGATTTTAAATTCTATATATCAAGATCACAAAACACATCCTTCAAAAATCATACCATGGAGGTTTTGAAAAGATGTTTTACCCACCTCTTGAAGCAAGTAATTCGCACTCCTCTTTATGTTTTCTCTTCTATATTGACTGCTCAACGGGATTCCTTCCGTTTCCTTCTTCTCCTCAATCCTTAAGCAACCCAATAATTTTCTATTTAGTAAGTATGTGATTCTAGTTCTAGGAAAAAGGAACTGTCTACCTATTCTTATATAAGTGTTGTACATGATTTAAGATTTGATTGCATGATATATTTTATTATTTTCAACAGATTTGGTTTAACCAATCTTTCTTTATCTTTTATCTTTTATTTATTTATTTATTTTTAAACTATCTAATCTCATACCAGATTTTATTTTATCCTATCAATCTTCTTATTCCTTCTTAATCACTATAGGAATTCAAACGAATTCCTTTTTGCCGAAAAGATTAAATTCTTTACTTAATCTTTCTATTCCTTTAAAAGCTATATCTTTTATTCTAGATATCTATTTGTTTATTCTAAAACTTGTAATATTTTGATTTGGTTTTAACTAAATATTACTATGCAGTCCCTAATCTTTTTATTATCATTGTTATTATTAAATAATCTCCACAATCTAAATCTTTTTATTTGCTAAATAATTATATGATTAAGAAATCTTTATCATATAATAACTAAATAATTATATTACGATTTTTTTTTTATGTTACACAAATCACCATTGATATGACTTTTAAGATAATTTTTTAAAAGTAACAAACTTATCATACCTGGTGGATTGTGATTGGATGACAGTGTAAAACTATTTTACACTGTCAGTGCATAGTCCTTTTTCTCAATTTATTTTACATCATTAACACAAAAATTAGAAGAAGAAAAAACTTTCCAAACTCCCCAATATAAATATTAAGAATAAATTAAATGTGTGAAATACGTTAGGAAATAAATTTAATTGAAAAATAATTTTAAATTGAAATTAAAGAGTTATAAGAGAAAGTATATATTGTGTTGAATTTAATTTATTGGTTATGATAATAACTATTTGATTAGTCAAATTTGGTTAATATATGTTATAGACACATGGTTTTTTTTTTTTTTGATCAAATAGACACATGGTTAATTCTTATTAAAATAACCCTAATATATGATTTAACTTAATTATTAATGTAGTTCATCCCACTAATTTAAAAGCATTTATTTATAATTTTCATGAATAAATTCAAAAAATAATACAAAGTAAAAATTAAATATAACATAAACAAAATTTAGAAGCATTTATTTATATTTTTTTTAATATAGATAATAAAAATTCATGTTACATGTTTTATATCTCTTGGAATATAGATAAGCATACAAAGATAAACCTATGATTCAACCTAGAGATACTTCAATATAGAGCAAGTTCCTATGATGAAGATTTTTGAACTACAACCTTTATGCTTTGTGAAATCCTTTCTTTTTGCATGAAATGCATCCAACCACTTCCAAGAGAATGCTGAGTCCATCCATGTCTACCTTCTTCAGTATTTCACTACAACAAATTGCGATATTCATCTACTAAGTAACAAATTTTATAAGCATTTACATGCCCTTCTCGAACAAATACTGCAGGAATTTTGTGGCAAGAAGGAAATAAATTAGTATAACAATGTTGAGTAACATAATATATTCAATGAAAAGTTATAAAAAAAAATACTAACATGGGGAATTTTACCAACAACAGCTCGGGATGATAATGTTATTGGCCAAAATTGTCAACACAATCTCTTCTTCGTTTACATCAACATCTTCCTCAGAATCAAAAGATATATTAGCCCAAAATAATTTTAAAATTTTCTATTTAAATCTGGAAAGAAAATGAATAATATATCAAATTAAATGTCTTACAAATATTAAGATTGTGACTGTGTTAATCAATAATAATTAATTAATTGATTATATTGATACTAAAATTAGAAATGTTACCAGAATGTGACACGTGGACAATCAGTCATAGTCAACAACTGTGTTTTATAGATAGATAGATAGATAGATAGATAGATTGTTGTGCTATCTATTGCCTAGCAAAAATTTTCATGTAAAAATTGATAATATGAAATAATGGGACTTATATATACTTGATTTAAAGCCTAACTAATATTTTAACCCATGCATTGCATAGAATAAATGTTTAATTTATACAACTAAAATTTATAATTTGTAATACATAAATTATATTATAATTAAAATTAGCAACAAATAAATATTTTTGAACATATAAATTATATTTTAGATTTATGATAAATAATTTATATTGTGATATATTGTTATTATTAATTATTGATAATTTTAAAAACATTCAAATTAAATTTAAAACTAAAAATTTTGAAAGTGATAGATTGAAAGAGATAAGAAGTTAAGTTAAACCATTCAATTAATATTAAATGCATAAGATCATATCTCAAATGCATGTTAGGAGTATATTTGAATTTTGAAGATAATATATATGAAATTGGTTTTTGATATTCGGTTACCGCTTGTTGAAACCATTCAGGTTGATATTAAAAGCATAATATGATATACCAGATGAATTTAAGGAGAGTGAAGTTCACCTCTTCATGAGAGAAGATGAGAAGGAATGTGAGGAAAGGTGGAGAGAGTGGAGTAATGAGAGCACATATAAACTTAGAAGTTTATATATATAAGGAGATAAGGAGATTATTAAGGTTGTTCACGGGTCGATTCAGATCGGGTTTGGGGAAACCAATCAAAATCAATTGGTTTGTATTGGATCAGATTTGTAAAAAAAAAAAAAAAAATCTTCAAATTTGAACCAAAACCAACCCAATGATAAATAATTCTTTTGATTCTCAAATTTTAATTTAGAGATATTATTGTATTCTACCATTTAATTTAAAAAATAAAAAATCTTGTTTCTCTCTCCTATCTTTTTTTCCACGCTTCTCTCTCTTATCTCATATATCAGTTACAACTTCTTCCTCACATTCTTCTCTTCTTGTTTAATTAAAAATAAATAAAAAGTCATTTTCTCTTTCCTCTTCCCCATGTTCTCTCTCTTCTCTCATCTCTCACTTACACATCCCTTTTCTCTCAACTCTCACTTACACATCCCTTTTCTCTCATCTCTCAGTTACACATCCCCCTTCTCTCATCTCTCAGTTTTGTTATCATTGAGAGTTTATAAACAAATTGCTCATCATCAATCATCGTTCCTTTCACTAAATTTTTTCAATTATTTGTGGTCTTCTACTTGCTGCACACGTGGTCTTTTACTTGCTGCACCCATGTACAAGAAAATTGGGGTAAAAGAAGATGGAACGTGGGACATTTAAGAGGAGAGAGAAACAAATTTTTAATTTTTAAATTAAATATTAAATTACTATAATATCCTTAAAAAATAAAGTAAAATAAATAAACAATGGTTTTTTTGTCCTAAATATTTTGGTGGATGTTGCTAATGCACTCCAACTAAAAAAGAAGAATGTCACTACAAGAAATTCGCGTATTAGCAAGGGAGATTCGCAAGGGAAATAATCCCTCGCTAATCCCTCACAGTTTAGCGAAAGTTTAGCAAAGGAAAAGTTGCCTCATTATTCCTTTGCTAATCAGTGAGGGATTCGCGTAGACATACGATTCCCTCGGTAATCCCTCGCCAAATTGGAAAATAATTTAGTGAGGGAAATTGTCCCTCGCGAATCCCTCGATAAAAGCATTATAAAAAATGTAAACACATTTTTTTTACTTAGCGAGGACATATTTCCCTCGCTATTCCCAACACTAATTGGCGAAGGAAATATCCGTTGCAAAACCGTCGTTAAATACATTGAGAAATTAGAATGTAGTGTTGTGAGGGAATCGTCCCTCGAAAATCCTTTGTAATTTTGTGAAGGATTGCTTGCCTCACAAATTTGCGGCAACGGTAAAAGCAAATTATGTTAGTTGGCGAGGGAAGTTGTCCCTCGCAATTCCCTTGCTATTGCTATTTAATTATGTTAAAGTTTAACTATTTTATAGTTAGATGATATTATAATTGTTTTTCTGAATGATAAAAAAAAAGATGATATTATAATTTAGAAACCCAATTGAAATTATGAAATAACATAAAAAAAATTTCAAATGTAAATATATTTATATTATTATTAAAAGCATAACATTTGACACTTAATAATATTGTGATTTTTTTGAAATAAAACTTAATTTAGAAAAAAGAAATTAATATATAAAAATTAATTTATAATTTGATAAAGGAGGTCCTTATATATGTTTATCTATCAGTAATCTAAAAATTTAAAAGCCAAATGTTTTCTTAAAAATAATTGTGAATTAATTAATTAATTATAATTTTATTAAATAATTTCTATTAATATATGTATAGGAGTGACATTGGAATAACCATCTATAAGCAATAGTGTTTTGAGTTTACCAAAGTCTCTGAAGAGTAACAACGACATATATATATATATATATATTGTGCTTGTTCTATTTTGAGTGATGAGTTCTAAAATATATATTATATGGTGGGTTTGATAATAGGAAAGTTACTCAAGTCTCCCATTGTGGGAAAGTAACTTAGCACGATTAGATCTTTTTATTTTTAGATCTATGGTTGAAAAATTATTTTTTCTTATTTTGTTTTTACTTTTTTCCCTTCTTTTTCCTTATTTACCCTCATTTATAACACAAATTCAATCAAACCCTAATCCATCTACCACTGCTTTGACCTTCTCACCGTGAACAACCACGACAGTGCTCCCCTTTCATTCAAATTGCATAAGTGTACCTTTTGATAGCTTTTATCAATAATTAAAACTAACATTATATCACAATATAAATTATTTATCATAAATTTAAAATATAATTTATGTGTTCAAAAATATGTATTTATAAATGAATATTTATATAAATAAACATTTATTTTATGTAATGCACATGCTATAATAATAATAATAATAATAATAATAATAATAATAATAATAATAATAATAATAATAATAATTAATTTTTTAATTATATTTTTTTAAATAATGGCACACACTTGTTAATTTTAATTTTATATTATTTTTATATCAAACTTAATTTACATATGTAAATACATATATATACATGATTATTAATCTATGTTTATGACTATTATTTATGAATTAATAATTAATAAAAAGCTTTTTGTTAAAACAAGTTAAATCTGAATTCCAAAACGAAGCTCAGTCACACACTCGCGAGAACCACTTGCCCCTTTTGTTCTCTGCTAGGGTCACGCTGCCACCTCCATCGCACGCTGCCACCTCTGCTTCGCTGAGGTATGTTTCCTCTTCTTCTCCTCACCTAAGTCATGAATTGGTTCTTCAGTTTTTGATTTCATTTGCATTTTTTTTTTTAGAAGCTTCGTTTCTCTCCTCATCGCTCCTCACCGCCGGTGTTCGGTGCTGTTCGATTGGTCACAAGTGAGGCTTTCTTGTAATCTCATGATTTCTTTATTTCTTACAATTAATCCTTGCTTCACTTATTGTTCTACACTTGTTCAGTTCTTGGATTGGATTCAAACTCGATTAAGTAATAATAGTCTAATTAATTGACTCCAATTTTTGACCACATGCATTAGAAAATTGTGTTACTATTTTTATGTCTAATTAATTGACTGCAATTTGATAAAGATTCAATATGGCAGGATATTCTGTTTTTTTCTTGGTTCTGGCTAAAAGATATGTTGGAGAAAATTTTCAATACTCTTTCGTTCAATGGACTGCTCAACCTGCTACATGCATTACTGATGGAACGTAACTTGGTTATTGATTAATTTGAGCTGATTGGTGGGTTTACGGACGTTGGGGATTCATTGTTTTATCATGTTTTTTATGCCAATGTTTATTGCAGTGGGTGGGCATTTAAAACGCTATTGCATGGCTATACGCAGTGGGTCAGATAGAAGGCTTGTTCCAAGGAATGTTTGTAGGGTCTTCTAGTATCTTTCTATATGCGGCAACAGCATGTATATATCAAGATTCTAGATTGTATAAATGTTCCCTGGAAGTGGTATTTACTTTGGTTATTTGTAGGGTGGGGCAATTGGTATTATTTTCAGTTGTGGACTTTTTTTATGTAATCATCCTTGTAACATGGCACTACTGGTGCTGCTAGTTTTATATATAACTAGTTTTATATTTAATACTTCTTTTGCTTAACAAAAAAAAAAAAATGACTGCAATTTTTTACCACATGCATTAGGAACTTCCTTTTGCTGTTATCAGATACGTTCTTCCACTTCTTAGTATACACAAGGACTTTGGCCATAGTCTCCCCCCCTCGTGTGAAAAGGTTTCTGACTTTTTTCAATAACAGTATTTTAACAAAACACTATGTTCTTCTATCTGATATTTTGTTTGTTAATTTGTGAAATAAGTTATATAAGGTGTCCTTGATATGAAGTCTCCTTGGTGATTTATGTGATATTTCAAAATTATGTGCCAATTAGACTATGACATGTACACTTATGGTCCTTATAAATCTATTCCTTTTCAAAATCTATACCTTAAGGTTTAACTTTATTTGACTCATTTGCTAATTTGGTCTAGTCCCTGAAACGGAAAAGGAAAAGAAAAAAATAGGGAACATAATTAAATAGAGTTTGAAGGAGGGGTGCTTTCGTTGTTGGCTTTCCAATATGACTTGTGAGGATGCCATGCCAAAAAAAAAAATGTCCCTTCAAAATAAAACCAAAGAAAACCTGCTTGTTCTAAAACAGAAAAAAAAACCTTATTGTAATGTGTTGCTTGGCATAATTGCTTGATAGATTATTATATCTTATATAAAGTATTTGACTTGTTACAAAATCTAGTCCTTTTTTGTAAGTAAATAAATTTAGTATGATATATAGGGAGGATGAATTTAGAGGGAGGGCAAGTGTGAGGTTTCAATGTTTCTTTCTTATTTTAATATTTCTTAATCCGTCCTTATGATATGAATGCTTGTTAAAAACTTGCATATATCTTTTCATTTATTTTAATTTACTATTTTTCTAATAAATCTAAGTTAATTATATCTTTCTACTTATTCATTTGTTTGTGACATTATCAACCTTTGGCTCTTTTTAGGATCTTGTGTGCAGATAGATATATATAAGGCAATCATTGTACTTTGGGTTGTTCATTCTTGTGGGAGTATTATAATGTCAACTCTGTTCTTTCTTCTTCCTAATTTAGATTTTTATGTGCCTTTATAATGTCAACTCTGTACTTTGGCTCTTTTAGTTCTTTATTGGTGAGTGAGAATGAGTTGCATTTTGTTGTGCCTGACAACTGTAAAGAGATTTTCTTCTATGAAATTAGGTTGAATGTTTGTTTCCTTTTGTTCTTTTTTTCAGGGAAAAGACGACCCTTTTAGCTTTTTCAGGGAACGGGAAAATCATATTTAGCCAAGGCAGTTGCAACTGAAGCTGAGTCCACGTTTTTTAGGTAAACTTATTGATTCTATGGTTTGGGAAAAGAATAAAGTGTATAGAATTGACAAACCTCTGGGTCTAGAGTTTACCATATCGCTTGGAAAATCATTGGAATTAATTCTGATTCATAAGTTGAAATATGTCTCAATTTAAGTTGATTGGTATGAAAGAATATGGTCTTGAGTTATATTTAAATTTAGTCCAATTTTTTAAAATATCAGATTAACACTTATCAATGAGTTAGGGTGCAGTTTCCTAAATAGGCTTGTAGTGCCCATGCAAATTTGTTCACAAATTTTTATCCTATTGCTGAACATAATTTCTTCTTCTTTGTTCACCATTGCAGGCTCCATTCACTGTTTGGAGTTACAAAGACACGACCAAAAAAAAAAAAAAAAGATTTCAACAAGGTTAGTTTCAAAGTTGTCTAAATGTATGGGATGTTTACCGATTCTAAACGTATAGGTAATGCATGTAATTTAGATTGGGGCCTTAAATGTGCATTTTGGCATGCAAATAATCTAGTATTTGCAGTCCATACATATAGTTTTAAAAAAAAAATCTAGTATTGGCCTTAAATGTGTGTGATAAATATAATAAGGTATTATTGCTTTGATACCAGTGTTAGAACTAGTACCAGATTTCTTGATAGCAAAACAAAGTATTATTACTCAAGAACACTATCTCTATCTCTCATTGGCGGAGAGATCAATTTTTCGTCAAAGCATATCACTTTTCTAGCTCCCCCTCTCTTCTATTTGTACTCTATTTTGTCAAAGCATGATTGATTTAATGTGTTAAATAAATACACCTATCGGATCGGGTAACGGGTTCACCGATTTTGAAGTAGTGAATCCAAGAACCAAACCAATAGTCATCGAATTTCATTGGTATTTAGTCATTTTACGCTTGAGATTGAGAAGAGCAAAAAAGTTTGGAAAATAAATAATTCGTTGTCCTTGTACGGGGGATACTCCGAATTCTGAAATATGCCTATTTATGTCTTGTTTTTTATTCCTTTTCTCTAAAACAGTACACATGGTTTTGGAGCTCTGTTTTGTGTACTGAGCCACACCTCATGGTTACTTGAGCCACCTCTAATTTACACTTTTGTATGCTTTTCTCTTTTTTACTTTGCCATCATCAGGTTGTTGGATTTCTTGATCCTCTTCATTCATAATGAATTCATCGTGTATATTATCTAGAACAAAAAAGAGAAAAAAAGAGTTCCCTTAAAATCTCTTTGAATATTAATTGTGCTACCCAAACCATATCAAGAATTGTTTGTTCTAATTGTTCCAATTTTGAATCGTGAATTGTGAATCATAACATATCATACATAAAGGGTCCATGGTTGCCTAAACATATAAAACACTTCAAGTAAGCTATATATACGACAATGTACAAGCTAACCATCTGTTTTTTTTTTGTCATGCTTTGGTTTTGAGCAATTGCTTGCTTAATTACACGTGATTAGTTTGCTGTTTATTCTTTTTTGGATCCTTTTTATGTCCTGAAGTCATAGTTAATAATGTCTTAGCATTGTTTAATTGAAAAGTGGCACTATATGTTATCCTTATTGCCAATAATTTATTTCTAAGTCTCATAAAAAAAAAAAAAGAAGTTATTTGTAAGTTACATTGACATACTATCTAAATTACTAATTACTAACCATTATGCTTTGAAAAGCTAACATACTAAATTACTAATTACTAACCTAGCATCTCTCTGTTCTATAAAGAACTCTTGTCCTTGATTTAAGGAATGTACCAAAATTATAGTATTGTTTTAAATAAGTGAAAATAACAATTGAATAGGGTCAATTGCTTTTTGTATTTTTGTTTTTTAATGCATGGTATGAAATCCTTTATTACTTAAAGGAATATACAACAAGCAAAAAAAATTTCCTCCAAAATTTTCATGGACAAACATGTAAATTCACATGAATAAAAAAATGCACAAAAAATTAAATTTAAAATACAATTAAAGGTAACAAATTTTTAAAATTTTAAATACAATTAAAGATAACGAAATTTTAAATACAATTAAAGGTAACGAAATTTTAAAATTCAAAATACTATTAATCGATTCTTTTGAATAATTTATGTAATTCAAAACAGTAACAAAAATTTAATATGAGCAAATTGTTAACATTTATTTATTAATTGCAAATAAAAACTAGGTCATGCGGTTCCCGTCGCTCACCTCTAAAATGGCCTCTTAGCCTACTGATGCGACAACCCCTCACGATTTGCCCAACTCATTCCTCACTCTTTTAAAAACATATTTTATAAAATCTATTTCGTAAACCTTTCACAAACCATCTCACCTTGGTAATGTAGGGGACCCTTAGCCCTTTGCACACCGTTGTACGCCGAGTGTGCGGTTCTCGGACGTGATTGGTACCGGGGAAGGATTCTACCCTATGTTACCGAGGAGATATCCTTTCTAAAAACCTTTGTTTGAAACTATCTTCTTTCTTCAAAACCTTTTATGAAACTTAGGGGATTCTCCCCACCTATTTACTAAGAAGTATAGGTATAGTCTTAAGTGTTTTATGTATCTTTTATCAAAGAGGGTTCATCGTAACACACAATCCCAAGCATATGCAACAACCACATGATTGCAGTAAAAGTGCAAGCATAACATCACAAAACATCAAGATACAAAGAGGAAAACAAGCAATAACAGTTATCCAAAGGTCATACATAGGGGATAAAGATATAAACATACATAAGCTAAACACATACTTCTCACATAGCTTCCAATCCCTTTCTGAAGGTTTCAAGCTTAGCCTAGCATGTTTCCACACTTAGCATTCCTTTAAGACTAAAAAATCTTCACTTTGCACTTCTCAGGCTAAGCCTAAATTTGGGGCTTAGCCTCAAGTCCCTTGAAGCAAAAACTACAATATGTGCTTCTCAGGCTCAGCCCAAATCTGAGGCTCAGCCTCAAAACCCTTGAAGCTAAACTCCAATCTGTGCATTTCAGGCTCAGCCTAAATCTGAGGATCAGCCTGGCGCTGCAGAAATGCACCTACGCGATTTCTTGCTAATCCGCCTCCCATGGCTTCCTAAAAGCAATCCAAGCTTGCCATTCACTCATATAACACTTCTATTACAAAACCCAGCCCTTAAACAACCTCTCAATCTCTCCTAATCACTCAAAAATCCATCAAAATCTAACTTAGGGATCAAAGGGGGAAAAGGGGAAAAAACATGAAAACAACAACTATGGAGGGATGGGGAAGACAAAGGGAGGAAGCACTCACCTTGGGGTACTTGGATCTGAGCTCTAGGGTGTTGGGCCTCTGGTCTCTAGTCCACTTCTCTCTTTTTCCTCTTCTTCCTTCTTCTCCTCCTTCTATCTAACTCCTTTCTTTCTCTTCTCATTCTCTCTCTAACTTTCCGTTCTCCTTCTCTACTTAAACCGTGTGTGTGTGGGCTTAGTGGGCCTTGGCTCCCCATCTAGGTCTTATTATCTTATTCCTGTCAACTCTTAATATAAGGTAACTATTATTAATAATGCCTAAGGGTATCCTTTAACCATTAAATATATAGACTATTTCATAAAAGATGTCTCTTTATTATAACTAATGTCCATAAATTAGGGATGTTACATTTCTCCCCACCTTAAAAGATTTTCGTCCTCGAAAATCGAAACTTCATTATATCCTCATATTCCCATACATCTCTACTTCCAACATCCTAAGGAATCTTATTCTTAGGGCTCTTCTAACTAAGACCATTGTCAAACTAACCATCCATTTTTAAATCTAATCTTTCCTAGAATCTCACATTCCTAGGATCACTATAGGTTCCTTATGATCTAACACCACACTAGTTTGGGTTCTATCTTAAGAAACACCTACTACCCTCTCTTAAGCACCAGACTTTCTATGTCTAATCCTCTTATAACACTTCTAGACAACTATTTTTCCTCCAGTAATCCATTCTAGGTCTCTACTCCTCAAAAGGTTATAGGATTCTCTCTTAACTTTTATTAAGAAAGTTCTCTTCCTAAGGTCCATCTGATGCGATATCCAAACTTAGAGTTCTACTCTCCTATGATTGTAACCACTATATTTCTCTAACACAAAGAGTAGGCTTCTTCCAAACTACTTGTCCATTGACAATTCTTCGTTCTTATATTCTTATACTATGCCTTCTGTCCTTATCTCAACTCTTAGGTGGTCTATCTCTCAACAACTCAAGAAAATCCTATTCTTGAAGTCTCCCAAAAGTTCTTTCACTATTTTACTTCCTCCACCATATTCAATTTCATCTTACTAAAGGTTTCTAGAACTAGGTTCAACCTTAAAAGGATCTCTGACTCTTTCTTAACTCCTTTTCAGGAAAACTACCTCTTTTTCACTAAAGGGGTTCTATGCTCTTTTCTCTTAATCTTAATTTATAACTAGGTTGGTATCTATTAGGTAAATACTTACCATAACCATTCTACTCCTTCACCAATCATATCCCTTAGGTTCTCACTTTAGCTAAAAAGGGTTTCTATCTCATTCTAATCCTCTTGGTTTGTTCAAGTTAACCTTAACTATGGTTTTCTAGCTTAACCTTAACTATGGAGGGTTTTGTAACTTTCTGTTAACTTCGCTTTGGTTCTACTCCTCAAGGTCTTTAAGGACTCCTCATATTCTTACACTAGAGCTATACCTTAAAAGGTAGGTTTGTTCTATCTACTAGGTATCCATCACAATTTCCTTCCTCTATTCTAGGTTTAACCCTTGAACATAACTCTTAGTTAACATGATACTCTTAGCTTAGGTGTCTACCTAAGAGATAGGTGTTACTAGGGAACTTCGTTTTCTATAGGCTTCTACTCTACACAACTTCCTAAGGTTGACCTCTTCGATGCAGCTCTACCTCTTTTCCATTCCAAACACCACTTAGGTTGGATATTCTATCTATCTTACTATCCTTATCTTGAGGTGTTGGTAGGGATCTCTAGTCTATAAGGCTCGCTATTACACTGAGCTATCTAGGACAATACTCTTACCTTATGAGGTTTGGCTACTTAAAAACTAGGTTGCTACTAACTCATCTTAGGTCAACTATATTTTACTTCCCATTCCTAGGGGAAAAGTGTAGCTAACTCTACGTCTTCTCCCTGACAAGCTCACCTGAAACTCAGAAAACTCACCAGGCAGATAAAACAATACAAACTATCTATCACATCAAAACATAAATTGATTGGTCTAGGAACAAACCACATCAAGTGTCACATCATTCCCATTTAAGGACTATAACATCAATCCCAAAAACATGCATTGCAAAACATAGAGAAACTTACTACACATCCAAGAAAACAAGAAGCATTATATTTCTTAGATGTTCAACAAGAAGAAACTTGTTACCATGAAAACATAAGGCAACCAAAAGGTTAGTTTGGGAACACATACCTAGGGTAGGTCCATCATCTTGGTTTGTCCTCCTAACACATAGGGTAGAAGGCCAAATTGTGGCTAAGGGTGTTGGCTCAACCGGTTTCTTCATCTTTGGGTTAGGGCATTCTCTCGAAAAGTGTCCT
Organism: Pueraria montana var. lobata; assembly: GCA_026413185.1. Lineage (NCBI taxonomy): Eukaryota > Viridiplantae > Streptophyta > Magnoliopsida > Fabales > Fabaceae > Pueraria > Pueraria montana. The sequence continues at coordinate 39,477,341 of CM048656.1, forward strand.
GGCGTTTTACACCGATAACACACACTATGCCCCATCAAGCACACTCCCTTGTGGTTCTTACCACATTTGGGACATCCCTCAACTCTTGGGTTTCCTGAAGGTTGCACTCCCTTACCCTTGCTCTTATTTTTCTTTAGTCTTAGGTTGGTGGGATCTTGAACCCTCTCTTTCCCCAGAAGTACGCTTTCGCTGCGTACTATGAACTTCCTTTTGCGGTCTCTCACTACCTATGATGTACTTTTCCAAAAATACTGCCTTGAAATTCTCCCACTCCAAGGGTATTCCAGAGAAAGTCATCTTATCCTTCACACCTCTCCACCAAAGCTCAGCCTCATCCTCTAACATGAATGAGGCATAAGCCACCCTCTGCTCAGATGAGCAAGGTACTTCCTCAAGGATCCTTTCTATCTCCCTCAACCATAATCTCGCCTTTGCGGGACTATAGCCCCTAAAGGATGGTGGTCTCCTACTTTGGAATTCCACAAATCCCGAACTTTGGTTTCCTACAATTAGCCTACTATGGGTACTCTCTGCTCTCCCTAAGGTTTCACATCTAAGGTTTGCTTGGTTTGGTGGGATTGGTCCTAAGGGATTCAAAAACGGTTGTCCTAGGCCTCGGTTTCTACCTGCCATAATTCCTACCTGCAATGCACAAAGTATTTAAGTGACCAGTCTCAATATCCAATGTCAAAGCAAATAAGGACTTATAGCATGGCAGGCAACCAACACACTCAAACAAATTTGACTATACTATCAGAACATACAATCTAATCTAACGATACTTAACCACAGTCCGATTTGAATCGAACTGCTCTGATACCAAAATGTAACACCCTAGAGGATATTACCTCTTGTTTGCTTATATTACTAAATTTTGAAATCTTAGAATATAAGAATATCATTGTTAACTATGCGAAAACTAAAAGATAAACATCTATTACATAAACAAAGCTAAAACAAAGCTCTTGGCACTTATGTGCCTTACAAAACATAAGTAAGGTACTTATAAAATAAAACCAATTCCCAAACATGGGAGATACAAAACTAGAAACATCTTCCTCCAAGCAAACAACTCCATGCTCCAAGGTTCTCTCATGAAGCGCACACCTGCTTAACCTGTAAAAACATGAAACTAAAAGGGATGAGACATAATGTCTCAATGAGTGTTCCAAGGACTCTTGGCTGACTCTCTATTCTAGAGATCCTTTTCATAACTCTCATGGCTTCTCCTTTCTTTTATGGATGCTCACGCTCACAACTATTACCACATCATGTCATTATTACTATTTCCTTAGACCATCCTTAACCTTTACTTAGGCACTTAGAGTTGGTCTCCTATGCCAAATCTAAGGTCAGTAGTGCACTAAGGCACCTAAACATCATTCTTTTCTTCTTGACCACTCAATAGGGTCTCATTTTACTATACCATTGGATGTGAACGTGTATAACCTTTCCTTCCTCTGACTTGCCCAACTTGGGCTTACATCACCTCTCTGTGAGGCATAACATCTTGCATACCTCTCTCGGTAGCTTACATTAACTTTCTATGGGTATAAACCCTCTCCTACCTCTAAGGGTAGTATCCAGCTACACACGTCCTCATCTAATGTATAGATATACCTTACGTCACTCACCTAACAACTAGGCTCATGAGTCCTCGTATACTTTAACATAGAAACATACATACATCATGCACATCAACATAACCTAGTTTGTTTCTACAACTATGTGGTTTGCATTATCTCTTTATTTAAGTTTCACTTCCTCCGCCTATTTTATTACTTTGTTTCAACTCTAGCCAACAAGAGGTGCCCCTCTTGCTATGACCTTTAATTAACCCACCGGTCTAAGTGAGTGGCTTACCTTTGTTATGAAGAGGAGCCCTGTATATTCTTCTCTGCGAAGAACCCCTTATCCTAAGAAGAAGGTTGTTTTCCCCCATGAGTGTCAGGGTGACAGTCCCCATCGCTCACCTCTAAAGTGGCCTCTTAGCCCACTGATGCGACAACCCCTCACAAGTTGTCCAACTCATTCCTCACTCTTTTAAAAACATATTTTATAAAAACTATTTCGTAAACCTTTCACAAATCATCTCACCTTGGTAATACAGGGGATCCTTAGCCCTTTGCACACCGTTGTACATCGAGCGTGCGGCTCTCGGACGTGATTGGTACCAGGGAAGGATTCTACCCTATGTTACCGAGGAGATATCCTTTCTAAAAACCTTTGTTTGAAACTATCTTCTTTCTTCAAAACCTTTTATGAAACTTAGGGGAATCTCCCCACCTATTTACTAAGAAGTATAGGTATAGTCTTAAGTGTTTTATGTATCTTTTATCAAAGAGGGTTCATCGTAACACAATCCCAAGCATATGCAACAACCACATGATTGCAGTAAAAGTGCAAGCATAACATCACAAAACATCAAGATACAAAGAGGAAAACAAGCAATAACAATTATCCAAAGGTCATACATAGAGGATAAAGATATAAACATACATAAGCTAAACACATACTTCTCACATAGCTTCCAATCCCTTTCTGAAGGTTTCAAGCTTAGCCTAGCATGTTTCCACACTTAGCATTCCTCTAAGACTAAAAAATCTCCACTTTGCACTTCTCAGGCTAAGCCTAAATTTGGGGCTTAGCCTCAAGTCCCCTGATGCAAAAACTACAATCTGTGCTTCTCAGGCTCAGCCCAAATCTGAGGCTCAGCCTCAAGACCCCTGAAGCTAAACTCCAATTTGTGCATTTCAGGCTCAGCTTGGTGCTGCAGAAATGCACCTACGCGATTTCTTGCGAATCCACCTCCCATGGCCATCCATGGCATCCTAAAAGTAATCCAAGCTTGCCATTCATTCATATAACACTTCTATTACAAAACCCAGCCCTTAAACAACTTAAACAACCTCTCAATCTCTCCCAATCACTCAAAAATCCATCAAAATCTAACTTAGGGATCAAAGGGGGAAAAGGGAAAAAAAACATGAAAACAACAACTATGGAGGGATGGGGAAGAGAAAGGGAGGAAGCACTCACCTCGGGGTACTTGGATATGAGTTCTGGGGTGTTGGGCCTCTAGTCTCTGCTCCACTTCTCTCCTCTTCTTCCTTCTTCTCCTCCTTCTCTCTAACTCCTTTCTTTCTATTCTCATTCTCTCTCTAACTTTCCCTTCTCCTTCTCTACTTAAACAATGTGTGTGTGGGCTTAGTGGGCCTTGGCTCCCTATCTGGGTCTTATTATCTTATTCCTGTCAACTCTTAATATAAGGTAACTATTATTAATAATGCCTAAGTGTATCCTTTAACCATTAAATATATAGACTATTTTATAAAAGATGTCTCTTTATTATTTATTATAACTAATGTCCATAAATTAGGGATGTTACATTCGGCATTTTGGACGACGTATGTGCTCTTTGGAATGCTTCGACAGTCGATCACAACAACCCCAGTTGGCTAAAATTGGAGCCTCAAGCCGACCAAACTATCCAAACGGCTAATCAGGGTAGTATTTTGACTGCTAGAGATTTGTTTTGTGGCATCAAGCCTAGCTCTCGATACAACAAGATCTCCGTAGAGCCCTACAACCCCCAATTTGTTGCCCGTCAGTTCGGTCTCACTCAGCATCTACCCCTTGGCTTTCCTGACTCCGACTTCACCTGATTCTCGACCTTCTTTGACTGCCGAAGAGATCAGAAGAGTCGTCCACCAGACGAAATGGATGCTCTACTTATTCGAATTCAGCTTATTTTTGCCTGATCCAAAGAAGACCCCCAGCTTTCTTAACTGGTGGCCAGCCGTGAAGGATGCCTTGTTTTCGAGAAGCGTCATTGATTACCTTATTCAGGCAGAGGGACCGCCGGTGTCTACCACTGTGAGGCCACAACCATCTCCTCGTCCTATATCGGCTCCAGTGTCAGCTAAAAAGAAAGGAAAATCGGCTGGTATCGTCATCAAGACTTCAACAACTCCATCATCAAGTAATCACGCCTTTCTTTGGCCATCTTTCTCCAACCTTTAATGCTCGACTAATCCTCTTCTTGACAGCAAAATGTGTGATGTGATCCTAGTTAGGAGTCATATTGTTTTTTTTTTTACGGATCGTCCTTGAGTTGGTTATCGTGCTTAGAGGAATTAAAGACAAAAGTATAAGGAAATGGAAAATAACAAATGGCGCAAAAATTAGAAAACAAGAAAGTAATGAAATAAACACAAAAGATTGGAAAAAAGAAGATGGCAGAAGACGCCACACTCTATAGAGAGTGATAAATCCAGCGAAGATTCGCCACAAAGGTATAGAAACCTTTGATAAGAACCAAGAAAGGTTCAATCTAAGAACCCATAAGAGACACAACTCTTAAACTCACAAAAGGAGTGAAATTTTAATCTTATTCAATGGTGACGAAAAAAATAAAGGAATTACATCCCTATTTATAGGAAAAGTAATGCCTTCCTTCCTCTACTATAAGTGGCAGCTAGGGTTAGCAGTAGCTTGTGCTTAACCTAGTGTAATTTGGCCCAAGCCCTATAAGGAGACAACACCTAGCCTAAGATCCTCTATGCTCATACTTCAGCCCAAAACAATAGGCCTAATTACAATTTATTCCAAAAAAAAAGAAAATAAAAGAAACAAACTAAGAAATAAGATGCATAATTAAACAAAATAGAAGTCATGCCCCCACATTGGGCCCTTCATCAACTTGGATCAAATGGATCTTGGGCTCTTCCTTCTCACTTTAAGTTTGAGCTTGTAGGTGTTGATCTCTTCTTCAAGCAACATCTCCTTAGCTCTTGTCCTTGTTGTTGGGCCTCCTAGCCCAATTAGTTTCTTCTTCTCCCTAGCTCTTCATTTTTCCCTTGAAGGCTTTCCTTGATCTCCATTATTCCCTCCTTCTTTGAGGAAATTCGTCCTCGAATTTAAGCCTCCAATACCTACATTTAAAGAAATTTGGTTAGTCTCTTTAAATTTTCCATAAAGCTCATACTTACCTTGCATATCATCCTTGTAGGCTAGGGATGGCAATGGGTAAGGTTTGGGTAGGGTACTATAGTACCCGTCCTCATACCTGCACTTTAAAAAAATCCACGTACTCGGACACATACCCGCGTGGATAGTAACTTTAATACTCGTGTCTTTCCCCATTGGGTACCTAAATGCTCGTACCCGTACCCATTACCCACATTTTTCTTTTACAAATAAACTCTATTTTCTTATCTCTTTCTCATTTTTCTTTCCCTCATGCTTACTTTCTTTTCCTTCTTTCATGCCAACTCTCTCATTGTTTCCCTCATTCTCTTCTTTTTCTTTTCTCTCTTACTCTTTTTTCATTCTCATTTTCTTTTGATCCTCACATACCTCTCTTGGAGTTAGAGATACAAGAGTGAATTTACAATCATTGTGTACAAAGGAGAACTTATTAGAATGGCCATAAAAAATAGTACGCTTATCAAATTGCCATGGTCTCCCAAGTAGAATGTGACAAGTTTCCATGGGAACAACATCACATAATACTTCATCTACATACTTCCCTATGGAGAAATTAATCAAATCTTGTTGGTCCATGAGCAACTCTCCCTCTTCACTTAGGCATTGAAGCTTGTATGGCTTAGGATGTGTAGTAGTCTTTAGGTTAAGTTTGGTGACCATCCTCTTGCTTGCCACATTAGTGCAACTCCCACTATCAATGATAAGAGAACAAACCTTCCCTTGAATGAGACATCTACTATGGAAGATATTTTCTCTTTGGTTTTGGTCCTTGGTTATGGCTTGACCTCCCAAAAGTCTCCTTACCATTAACAAGTCACCATCTAGAGCATAGGCTTCATACTCCTCTTCTCCTTCACTTGTTGGTGGGGAATTTTGACATGAGTCACTAGAGATGCCTCCGTTTTCCGTCAACACCATTGTTCTCTTGTTTGGGCATTGAGACGGTATGTGTCCATTCCCCAAACACTTGAAGCCTTGATGTTCCTACTCTTAGAAGAAGAAGAATCATTAGTAGAAGGAAGTTTGTTAGAGTTTTTAGAAGTCATACCTTCCTTGGGACGTGTAGAGGAGGTCTCCTTCAGTTGTTGTTCCTTCCAAGGGAAATGTTTGAAGTTGGAAGACCTTTCCTTTTGATTTGTTGCTCCACCTTTATGGCTTGATGCACCAAGTCATCAAGTTCTTCTTAGTTTTGCAACTCAACAATGTCTCCTATTTCACGGTTTAAACCATGAAGGAAACGTGCCATGGTAGCCTCCCTTTCTTCAAGAACATTGGCCCTTATCATGGCCACCTCCATCTCTTTGAAGTACTCATCCACACTCCTACTTCCTTGGGTAAGCCTTTGGAGTTTATTGTGCAACTCCTTATGGTACCATAAAGGTACAAATCTCCTTCTCATCAAACTTTTCATCTCCTCCCAAGTATCTATGGGGAAGTCCCTATTCCTTTCCTTCTCCCTTTGTATTTGGTCCCACCAAATTAAGGCATAATCAGAAAATTCAAGGGCTGCCACATTTACCTTCCTCTCTTCATTATATCGGTGGTAGGAAAATATTTGTTCAACTTTGCTTTCCCACTCTAGATAGGCCTCGGGATCATTCTTTCCTTGGAAAGAAGGTACTTGGGTCTTTACTCCTCCTATGTCTCCCCCCTTTTCATCACTCCTATGCCTTATATACCTCCTATCATGACTCCTTTCACTTCTATGATGCCTCCTCCTTCTTTCATGGTTTCTCCTATCCCTCCTTTCTCTATCCAAATAATAGAAATCCCCATCCTCATGTGAGACCTCATGTTGAGAATCTCTCCTCCTTTCATTCTCCAACTTTGTGTTAATCTCCACCCTAAACTTCTCTAACTCCTTTGTAAAGAATTGCATTAAGTTTGCGGTCCTAGGGGATGAGGGTGTACTTCCTCCACTCATTTTTTTTTTCCAGAATTGATAAGATTAAGTTCAAAACTAAAAGGACCTCACCACTCTACTCACGTGTTTGCACTCTTTAAAATGATTCCACTCGTGTTTCACACAAAAATTGGCTTTTGATTTAATGAAATCGCTCTTTGCCTTTTACCGCTCAAGTCCTCTTTATAAGTTCTTAAATAGAACCTAAGCATGCATCAATTATCAAAAGTACATACAATTTGTCAACAAGCCTCACCAAAGTTATCACTCAGAAGCCAAGAATGGCTTGCAACATTCTGAAGGTCTCGTACTCTTGAATGAGGGTATTCTTCCTCGCTCTTCTAACTTCCAACGTGCCTTCATGGGTGACTTATATTAGATCCCACATTTCCTTGGCAGAGGTACATTGAGACACATGAAAGAATTCGTCAAAATTTAAAGAATAATGTATAATGTTCATTGCTCTTGAGTCATATTGAGCTTTCTTAATTTCTATATTTGTCCAAGTATCAAATGGTTTTTCAATTAAATTTTCATCAACAGTATGTTTTGGAATAGATGGACCTTTCACTATCGCATTCCAAATGCCTCTATCAACAGACTCCATGAATATTTTCATTCTTACCTTCCAAAAAGGGTAGTTTACACCACAAAACATTAAGGTTTGTTAATTGAAGCACCTTCAGCGAAGGGTAGTTGATTTGCTGCCATATCCTTGTTTTTCAAAAGGAATATTGAATAAAATACAAGATACCAACTCTGATACCAATTGTAAGATCAAACAGCAGATCTAGAGGGGGGGTGAATAGATCTTTCAACACTTTTTCAACCAAAAGCTCTTTTCTTTTTCAAAAACTCTTATTCACCTTCCTTCTTTTAAAGAATCCAAGTATTCTTAAGAATTAAGAAAGTTTTAAGAAAGAAATTTTATATTCAGAGTAATTCCAATTAAAAAGATGTTGATTAGGAAAATTTAAATGATCAACCTTGAAAACTTGAGAAAGACAAGAAAATAGAATTGAAAGAGAGTTACTCAGGAATTTTATATTGGTTCAGTCCGAAGACCTACATCCAGTTGATCCAACAAACCTTGTTAGATCTTCCACTATTTCAAATTTCAAGTTACAAGCACACTGCACACACAAGAAATTCAAAACATAAACTTTCTAGATTTGAACCCTACAAGAAAAGAAAGATATACCTCCTAATAGAACCCTACTACTAGGACCTGAAAAACCCTATTTAAGAACTTAATAAACTTCGAAAAAGATCAAAGTTATGGAACGATTTCACCTGTAGTGAATGATCAATACGTTTCAGCTATTCAAGAACCAATCATGTCTTTAAGCAAATGATCTTCCTTTAGAATCTTCCATTTTCAAAATGATGAAGATCAAATACTCATAGAACCTTTTTTATGCTCTTCTCTCAATGTGTTTGTAAAACTTAGTTTCAAAAAAGCATTGAAAATGAGAGAGAGTGGTGCTCCTATTTATAAATTTTTTAAGATATAACATATTTAATCTGTTACATGGGTCACATAATCTGTTAAAATGTTCTTTAAAGTAACTGGGTTCTAATAAAAAATCAATTTAATCTGTTACACAACAATGTAACCTGTTAAATTGTCCTTCAAGATCTTCATTAGTGATATGGGTTTGAATTAATCTGTTACATGGCTATGTAATCGATTAAATCGGGCTTATCTTCCTTCTGAAACAACTTTAAGTAACCATAGTAATCGATTAAACCGAGATGTAATCGATTAAAATAGAAACGAGTTAAATTCTTTCAGAAACAAGACTTAAAGTATGCCTTATGTAATCGATTATCTTGAGTGGTAATCAATTACACTATGTATTTTAGCTTTTCCCAGATAACTAAGATACATGGTAATCTATTACATGATATATGTAATCGATTACTTCTTTTAAGTTTCTAAAGATCAATCAAAATTAGCTTGCTTAGACTTTTTGGTTATCACTGGGCATCAATTAATTCTAAAATCTAATCACACAAATGCCTAAGTCTAAAACAATCAATACAATGCCATATCTTTGGCATTTTTAAAATTAAAACCAAAATATCAAAAGAGTAAACACTAACTAGTCTTTATGTCAACATCTCCGGAATTGGTTCTTCTAGCTTCTGATTCTTTCACAAAATGCATCTCGTTTTGAACCATCGGTGTACCAATCTCAGCTAATTGATTGGACAATTGAATCATGATATCATGTATGCCCATGTCAATTTGTTGCCTGATGAATGAAGAGGTCATTATGGTAGTTGCTCCAATGGATGTAGTCACTCCTGGATTGTTATCTACAGCATCCGTTCCAGACGTCGTCAAAGTCGTGGCCATTGGGGCACTTACTAAGGATGTCGGCATCCCTAGTGTTGGTTCGTTCTACAAGAGCAATTCTTCTTCTTTGGTTGTTCCATATTGCTTAAATATCTCCCAAACCTAAGCTGCATACACCAAATATGAAACTCGGGCTATATTTCCGCCTATAGTCCCACTGGGCGTGCCAATTTTGTTGTCGCGTGAGTACAATCGACTAGCCGAAAAACTAATTCAGCTAACTACTTGCTTTCAACATGATTCCAAAATAATCAAACGAAGATGCTAAGAGGGGAAATCTGCCTCTTAGCTATGGGTCTTTAAACTACTTCCAGAAAGTGTTTAAATTTTGAAACTAGCGAAAATAGAATAACAAGAATTCGAATTTGGAATGGTAAATTTGAATAAAACAAAGCATCAAAACAACGAATAAAAATGTGAAAAGATAATAGTTGGATTGAATGATCTGAATATCTGAATCCAATGAGATCCTAACTGCCTAAGATATTTCCATATCTTAACTACCTATGCCATGGTATCTAATCTTCAACTTGCAACCGCCTAACTGGTCCTATTTTGTAGGCACGTCCTCTTATTTTCATAAATCCACTATATGGTTCTTAACTCGGTTAATGGCATTTATTAACCACTTTTATATTAAAACATTTTTAAAATATTCATCCGAAAGCAATCATTCCTGCTTCTTCATACTTTTCGGCTAAACATTCAAATTCAGCTAAAATTTTAATTTCTAGCGCCAACAATATCATTGTGACTCTAGAAAGTATGTCAAGAGACCTTGGAATTCCAAGGGGAGACATTCAGCTCTTTGATAGTAATTGGTATAAGAAGACGGGGAGTAATGAAAAGTGACGTGATCAAGCAGCTAACTGGTAAGGAGATTGAAGAACCTATGTTTAGAGACTTAGTACCAGAAGCCAGACTGCCGCATAATATGTGTTGTCATGCTTTTCTTCCTAGAAGAGGTAGTGTTGAGAAAATTTCAAACCAAGATCTTCTAGTCTTGTATTTTCTAGTCTAATATTTTCTCATAATAATAAGATTATATTTTATCTATCCAAGTTAATTCATATTTAATTATATATTTTTAAAATAGAAATTATATAACAATTGTATAACATGTCGTGATTTTGTTTAAAAATAAAATTGTATAACAAATATTATAAAAATATAAATTTATTTATAATAATATCATATCAAAAATTTAAATAGGTGCCTAAATTGTAGAACAGAGAGCATTAATGTGAGTCATTTAATCCTCTATTAATGTTAAATCAGATTGAATGATTGAATCATATCAACGACTATTGTAAAGTTAAAATTTCAATTCAATGGCTTTAAAATCTTCAAGTAAAGTTTACATTTTAAAAGGTTCTATTAAGTGCTGTATTTTTTTTTATAAATAAAAATGGTTTAATTAATCTTCATTTTTCAATTAAGTCTCTTATTTTTTTTAAATGAGTTCAATTTGGTCCCATTTAAAATAAATTTTGAGCCTATTTTTAAATTTTTTTGGGGGGCAAATGCAAGAAAAGTAGGATTAAATTGAACCTGTTTTAAAAAATAAAGAACTTAATTGAATCTTTTAAAAATAAACTAATTGACCTAAAAAAACAAATTAGAAAAAAAAATAGTTATATGTATCCTATGCAATTGCAGTGCAAGGGAATGCGAATACACTATCTCTATCTCTAAACAACCCGAGGCAGATCCTGTGGGGAGTGGCAAATGGGGCAATCTGGGTGGTCTGAAATAATTGTATGCATAGCCGCTCTAGTGTTATGCAGCGGTTTTGCAGCATGTTTTTCCACGGAGCACCCATTGCTCCAACAACAAAAGGACCGGGTTGGTAGGCTCCCAGGTCAAACCTTCAACGTCAGCTTCGCACACTATGCTGGGTATATCACCGTCAATGAGAAAGCTGGCAGAACACTCTTCTACTGGTTCATCGAGGCACTTGAAGATCCTCATTCCAAGCCCCTTGTTTTGTGGCTCAGTGGAGGCTCGTCGTTCAACTTCACTCTTCACTAATTATTCATTTTTATCTGTTTATTATTATTATTATTATTATTATTATTGACATGAAAACATTTTAATTTAATTTGGTGTGTCCGCAGGACCTGGATGTTCATCCATTGCTTTCGGACAGTCAGAAGAAGTTGGGCCTTTTCATATAAATTCAGATAGCAAGACCCTTCATCTCAATCCCTATTCTTGGAACCGAGGTGACTCCACCTACAACAACCTTTGATGTACGAGGAATGCTAGCGATACTTTCTCTGACACTCTCTTGCTAACACTCTATCTGTGATTGGTTAAAATATGTTGAAAATCACTAATTTTAGTGGATCTCACTTATAGATTAGGAGAGATAATCATTAAATGAAAAGTGAAATCCACCAAAATTGTGATTTCCAACAAATTTCAACCAAGGAGTGTTAGCAAGAAAGTGTAAGAAAGAGTGTGGCTAGCATTTCTTTGGATGTATTCAATGTGGGACACGCATCCTTAATTGCTGTGTTTTCTCTCTAACGTTTTTAATGCTTATTTGATAACCAAAAGTCCTTACTTTTCCCTACTGGCTACAGCTCATGTTTTCTAAAGTGTGTCCATGTGCTTATATTTATTTAAGCTGCTCTATATAATATATCCTCCAATGGGATTGCCAAGGATTTGTTATTTATATTGAAATAACTGCAGTAGGAATCTTGCTTGCGCTTGTAATCATGTACTGATTTTTATAAGCATAATAAATAATAATAATAATAATAAGCCTCATGAATGCAGTTATGTGTAACCAATTTTTCTTTTCATAGATGCCAACATTCTTTTTCTTGACACTCCTGTTGGGGTTGGATTTTCATATTCAAACAATGAATCCGACCTGCTGATCAATGGCGATAAGAGGACAGGTAGTACTCTTTTCATTCAGCATCCTTTGTTTCAGCTACACACATATTAGGTGAAAGCAAGGAGCTAATCTTTACCATTCAGTCTTACATTGATGGTTAATATTGGTTTTACTTAATTCTACTACTAACCGTCAAGTAAGATTGAATGATCAAGATTAGCTCCTCTCAAGCTCTCACCTTATATTGATACCTATAAATTTGTGTCATTTAAATTAATAAAACTTTTTGTGCAGCTGAGGACAATTTAGTATTTCTATTGAAGTGGTTTGAGCGTTTCCCTCAATATAAAAGAAGCGACTTTTTTATCAGTGGTGAGAGCTATGCAGGTAAACAATGCTGCACAGCATAAAATTTGTGGTCAACTTGAAAGTAATTGATATTCTGTTCATTAGATTTTCATGTTTGTTTGTTTCATTCAACTTTTTTTGTTTGTTTTAAAGTCATTGTTTGCTAGTAGTGGTTATATCTTCAACTGAAATAGTTTTGGCACTTCAATACTGAAAAGAAAAGGAAAAAAATGGTGATATGAAGAGACGTAGGTGTTTGAGTTCTTTGATTCTGGTCTGTTTATTTTATATATATTTTATAATGCTCTAATACATATTGGTCAATCATTAATCCTGTGCATCAGGGCATTATGTTCCTCAACTTAGCCAAGCTATTGTAAAGTACAACTCGGCTACTAAAGAAAATGCTATAAATCTGAAAGGTTTCATGGTATGGCCTCCAATTTTGCATAAAAATAATTCCTTGATTTATGCTTCTTCTCATCATTAATTTAATCTATATATCTCTGCTGCAGTTAGGAAATGCTCTAACAGATGATTTCCATGATCAATTGGGGATGTTCGAGTTTATGTGGTCAAGTGGTTTGATTTCAGATCAAACATACAAGCTTTTAAACCTACTATGTGATTTAGAGTCAGTTGAGCACCCGTCACATTCATGTGAAAAAATTTGGGAAATTGCTAATGAAGAACTTGGAAATATAGACCCATACAGTCTCTTTACTCCTCCGTGCCATGCTAATGTTAGCCAGTTAAGTCGGCTGGTGAGAAGAAAGCATGTGAGTGTGAACATATTTTGAATTTTATAGTAGCTTGTTACGGGTTTGTAGTGCAGATCATTATTGATGATGTGTTATGTCATGCTACAGAGAATTGGTAGACTCAGTGCAGAGTATGATCCATGCACTGAAAGGCACTCCATTGTATACTTCAATCGACCAGAGGTCCAAACAGTTCTTCATGTTGATCCAAATCATAAGCCTGCTACATGGGAGACCTGCAGGTAATGATGATTAGAGAAACACTTGAAAAGTTTCAATTTGCGTCAACAGTATGTTATGTGAATCTAATAGGTTCTGAGTTAACATTGAAAAATAGAAGGAAAAACAACTAGGTGCAATCTCCAAATACTGTATTATGTGAACTGGGATGGGAAACAGTAATGAGAATGTCAGAGATGAAAAATGTTGTCTCTCTCTCTCCTATGGCTACATTAACCCCAAGTTACACTAATGATCCCTTACCCCCTCCACCACAGCCATATACTTCATATTCACCTTCTCTTCCATATTCCAATATCCTCTTCATCAATTCCCTGCTGCCAAGTGTCTATTCTGTTTGAGCCACAATGCCACATTTCTCTTGTATAACAACCCCCTACCCCTCCACTACATTTCCTAACTCATTCCCCATCACCTTCTATGTTTTTTTATAGTACTCGTTATCATTTCAAATTAACAATTTGAGAATCAACAACAAAAAGCCTAATCCCACTAGGTGAGATCGGCTACATGGATCACATGATGCCATTTGGCTCGGTTAAAGATCAAATCTTTAGAAATATTATTTACCGTGAGATCCCCTTAACAACTTCTAGTGTCCTTCTTGGTCTTCCTCCCCGTCTTTTTATAGGACTAAAAACCATGCAATCTACTTTTTTCATTGGTGCTTTCAATGACCTTCTTTGTATGTGTCGAAGTCACCTTAACTGTCATCTTTTTCTCAATTAGTGTCATACCAATATCTCTTTTGTATACAATCATTTTGTATATTGTAGGCACAACAGAAAATGTATTGTTGTACCTTTTTCTATTTCTCTCCCTGTTTGCACATGTTTTGGTTTCTTTTACCGAATTTACAGAGATCAAAATCCTCGTATTCTCATTCTTTGCAGTGAAGTGGTATTTACAAACTGGAAGGATTCTCCAAGAACAGTGCTCAATATTTATCATGAACTTATTCACATGGGATTGAGGATATGGGTGTTCAGGTTACTCTTATTTTCTAATATCTACGTCTTTACTCATTTGTTTGGTGTCTTGCTTAAACACAAGTAAATTGAGGTAGGAAGAACTTGAAAGTAATTCTCAGTATGTGTTATGTTGCCCAAGACAGTTTGCTATATTGATGGTTTTGGCAGATGTTTTAATCAGTAATTGTGTCAGCTTGGTGCATTAAGGAGGTAGATCCAATCACATGATAGTCTGGAATAAACATTGTTGCTTTTATTTATTTTGTCCCCTCAGAACCAATGTTCTTTCAGCATCTATCATTTTTGTTAGCCCGAGAATGTGAGGCGCAGACTAGGTAACTGACTGTAGATTTTGTGCGTTAAGTTGACAACTTGACATTGTTAGCTCAAAGCTGTCTTAAATTAGTTAAATATTTAGGAAGTTGTGTGGAAAATATTAGTGTGTTTGGATTTTCAGTGAGAGGATTCAAAAGTACGTTTGAGAGTAAAATCAGTTTGGAGTTATGTTTGGTTACCCTTCAAAAGTATGTTTGAGAATAAATTTTTGCCTTGAAACTGAGTTTGGGAGAAGACTTGGTATACTTTTGCAAACTCAGTTTGCAAACTTAAGTTTGACCCAAACTTAGGTTTGCAAACTTTAATCCGAACATACACTTAGTACATGCAGTTTTAGTTACTTGATAGCATAAGAATTTTCATCTTTCGTCTCTATTACCATTTATTGCGTGATGGATTTGAATAACTTGTTTCTAAGTTTAAGAGCAAAAAGGTCATAATGAAAGTCCCCAATGTATGTGTTTTGTTGAAAACAGTACTTGTCTAACCTCCAAACTTATTATTTTTTGTTCCCTTACGTCAGTGGTAATACAGACGCGGTAATACCTGTGACATCTACTCGCTATAGCATAAATGCTCTCAAGCTTCCTACCGTGAGTCCTTGGCGTGCATGGTATGATGATGGGGAGGTAAGTGGTTTTTTGTCTTCTATCAGGGTTAGCCCAAGGATAAAGCAATTAAAGTTCAAGCTTTAAGCCCATCATAAAAAAATTATTTGCTATTATTTTTTTAAAACAAAAAAGGCCACACATTTTGGCTAAAAAGCCACACATATTACTCTCTTCTTTAAAGTAAAAATAATTTTTTTCTCAATTTTTGCTTTAGGATTCACTTTCTGTTGGGCCAGCCTGTCTTCTATTATTATGACTTGGTTTCTTAGTTTATTTTCTGTTATGTCATTTTGCTATGTGATAAAAATGAAACAGGTGGGAGGATGGACCCAAGAATATGCTGGCCTTACGTTTGTGGTTGTAAGGGGTGCGGGGCACGAAGTTCCTTTGCATAGACCAAAACTTGCTCTCACACTTTTCAAAGCCTTCTTAGCAGGAACATCAATGCCCAACCTTGATGAGCCAGTCAGTGCCTCCTAAAATTTCCATTTACATTTCCATTTACATTTATACATAGAACCTTCCTCGATAATATTCTCCCTTTAAATAATAAGTTCTCTATTGACTGTTGGTTATGCCACGTTTCTTTCACGCGTAACTCAATTTGTTATTTCTTTATCTTTTTAATATTGCGTAAGTCAGACGTGTGCTATTCATTTATTATTTGAGTTTAATGGTGATACACTGAGAGTGTAAAGTAATTTTATAATGTCATCCAATCATAAATCATCGTTGATATTACTTTTAAAATAATTTTTTAAAGGTCAACAAATTTACTTGTGATTGAATAACAGTGTAAAATTATTTTACACTGTTAGTGCACAGTCCTTTTCCTCTTATTATTTTTAATTTTTTAAAAGTCAACAAACTTGCCATATATGGTGGATTGTAATTAAATAATAGTGTAAAATATTTTTAATTTTTTAACAGAACATCACATGTTTTCATCTAATGGGAATCTTACATTGTGAGAAGAGAATTAGCAAAAATCTTAAGTACGTCATTAAGTAAAAATCAATCAATTTTTAAATGAATAATTCTAAATTCTCCTACTATCTTTTATGTTTAAAACTTACCATAAAAGATAATAGGAGGATAAAGTAGGAGGATATAACATTACTCTCTTTAAATTTGTTCACAAAACATAAATTGTTGTGTTCTTGGAGTATTTCAAAAGGTTCAGAGTGTTCAAACCAGCTAGTAATAGAAGTGGGCTTGCACACATGAATTTGGGTCAAGTGTGCTTGATGGACCTCATGAATTTTTATATTACGTTTTAATTAATTATATTCAGAGATTAAGTTCTGATTTGAATTTAATGTCTCGTTTTAATTAACATTAACATATGTTTTAATTAATGTTTCATTATAATTTGAAAAAATGCAATACAGTATTCGAAATTGAAAGTATCTTCTCCCTTCTCCACAATTTTGTACAGTGGGATATTGTAATTATTTTGCTTCTAACTTTTTTTGCCCCAACCATTATTGAGAAAAACTTGTTATATCTTACGGAACTTCTTGTGCATCACGTCAACAAGTACTTGAGGACACTATGACTATCACACATCTCAGGTTTGGTTCGACATTTAGTTCGATTCGTAATTTTTTTGCCTATGAAGACAACATAAACAACAATAATATAGCACAATGATTTGTAGGGGTAATTCCTCCATAAGATTGATGTTAAAACAAATAAATTATTAAGCCGAGATTAACAGAGGATAGTTCATGCAAACTAAAGAGGACACAACGAATTCGATAAAATGTCTTAAGATCTTTCCAAATTAGAGTAAAATAAAACTGTCTTGTGGCTTAGCAAAGCAATAATCCTGAATATGTCGTTGCTTTTTTTTTTTTTTTGACAGATTGAATATGTCAATGCTACAACTAGAAATAATTACCTAGTTGATGAGTCAAATGAACGCTAGTGAGACTAATTTAGATGTCAACGAAAATCATTATCCCAATCTTCTTTTGAGTAGTAATAGGCTTAGTATTTTTTTTTTCTTCTGAAAGTAATAGGCTTAGTATTATTTATACTTGATTTGTGATAACAAACTAATAAGGATATTAAGAAATTTGAATCAAATCCTAATAAGATCTATATATAATAGCTCCTAATCTTATCTAAACAAATTATAATTAAATTTGAATTATAATTAACTAAGGAAACAAGAGAAGTTTTAATTTGACATGCAACTATATAGATTTAGAAAATTTATAATCCAATCTAATTCGTTGAGTTGAGTTATCATCCTAATCATTACGAAGTTTAAAACATGGTCTGCTAGTGCTAGTCCTGTAACAAGCATGGGTGTAGCTATTCTCACCCTCGGAATTGCTATTCTCACCCCTACTTTTTCAAAATTCCATAAAAAGACATTATTGTCCTTATTACCATTTCCTCACACCTCCTCCCCTCCCTTCCTCCTCTCCTTCCGCTGCTTTCTCTCTCTCTCTCCTTTTCTATTTTTTCTTCACACCCCACATAATATTTTATGTTTTTTTTGTTTTAAGTTTTAACATGGTTATTTAAATTTAAATTTAAGGCTTAATTACAATTTTGGTTCCTAAATTATTTAAAATTTCTCAATTTGGTTCCTAAATTTTCAAATGCTCCTTTAATTTTTAAAAATGTTTCAATCAGGTCCTTTCCATTAAATTCTGGCGGATTTCACTTACAAATAGTGGAGGTTTTCATTAAAGGTATCAAATTCAATTTGACAGAAAGGACTTGATTGAAGCATTTTTAAAAATTAGAGAATCTAATTGGAGTGTTTAGGAATTTATTAAAAAAAATTAAAAAACCTAAACATTTTAATTAATCTACAAAAAAAGGAATTCAAAATATAATATTATTAAAACAATACAGCAGAAATATGATTCCGTTAAATAATGTACAACAGAATCATATTTCCGCTATACATTATTAAACAGAATCATATTTCTGTTGCAGTATAAGGGGTGGCGAAAAAATAAAATGGAAATTCGATTCCGCGTACAAAATAAAAAAGGAAACACGATTCCATTTTGATTTTGCACGCGCAATCGTGATTCCGTTTTGTATTTTGTACGTGCGTACAAAATACTAAACGGAATCACGATTCCACGTACAAAATCAAAACAGAAACGTGATTCCGTTGCATTATATGGTGGTAAAAAAATTGAAAGCGGAATCATGATTCCGCTATATATGTTGCATAGCGGAATCATGATTCCGTGGGGAGGATAATTTTGGAATAAAAAAAAACCACCCACGTAGGTCGTGAGAATAGCAATTCTGGGGGTGGGAATAGCAACCCCCAACAAGCGTGGTTAATATGCATTTGGGCCCCATGAATTTGTCTCTTGCCAAATGTCTTGATTTAGTCCATTTAGTAATTTAGTGTCTTCTTAAAATTGAAACACTTAAATGTATAGATTGATTATTAATTAGTAAAGGTACTAATATTTTCTACTAAAACATAGACAACAAAAAACACTTGTAAGAATTTGATTTCAATATTATTCTTTGAATTCTTCTTATTCTTAACAATTTATAGATAAAGTTGAATGTGCACATCAATACTATCATAAGCTTTTCTTAGTTTGTCCTTAGATATGAACTCCATTTTAGTGTTTAATCCCTACTCAAAGTAATATAATCTCTTTGTTATTAACTAGTGTTAGTCACATGTGAATGGTTCATTTAAAAGAGGGTTTGCAGTAGTGCAGCCCATTTTTCATGAATCTCAAATGTAAAATTCCTCTACACAAATTTATATAGAGATGGGTACACTTCATGAGTCTCAATTTCAATACCAATAAAAATTTTAAGAATATCTATATGATAATAGGAGAGGAAATTACAGCAACACCCATTGAGATTTCGTGTAATTAAACAAGCACCCCTTGCTTTTTTAACCATTACTTTCGCCCCCCTTGTAGGGGGAGTTAGTGTAAGGTTTGAGAGGGTGTCAGTATAATTTTTTCAAACATATAAGGGGTGTTAGTCTAATGTTTTCAAACTTAAAGGGAGGTTAGTGTAGAAAAATAAAAAAAAAAAGTGGGATTATGTGTAATTTGATAAAAACTCAAGGGGTATTGCTGTAATTTACTCTATTCTAGAACTTTTATTCTCTTTCTTACATTCATAGCCATATATTTACCGTTAAATCTAAACTTCTTGTACATACATTATATAATTAGTTATTTTGTTTACAAAGTATCCTTTCTCTATTTTAAGCACATGATAAACATACATTACACACACACACCAATTAAGGATTTTTTTGTCAGTGGTCGGTACTCAAGTTACAATAATATTTTTCTTTTTTTTAACAATGGAGAGGCTTAAATAATTGTTTGGCTTAAATAACTTTTTAGGTCCATGATAAATTTTTGAATTTTGCTTTGGATCCTCGATTTCAAGAAAATAAATGGTGAGGATGAGGAGTAACTTTCTTAGACTTACTCTTGGAGTAATTGGATCCCTCAGTGTGTGTGTGTGTGTGTGTGTGTGTGTATGTATATATATCAATGCAACAGTTTGTGAAAGGTATAAAACTTTCACTCTTTTGGATTTGATGTCAGCAACCAACACACAGGGAGGAACGGTTTTGAAGTTAAGAACGTGAAAAAAATACAGTAGTGCGTAGAGGAGAGCAGCAGTTTGATGGTAGTTACATTGTGAGAACATGAGAGTGGGAAGAGAGGGGTAAGGAGAGAGGGAAAAAAAAAGAAAATGGGTATTTAAGTCTTTTTAATATGTTGTACTTGGAACAAAAAAAGTTGTTCCGTGAATTGTTGAGTAACAAGAAAAGAGGGTTTTGTCCTGTCCTTCTCCATTTGCATTGTGTTGTCCCATGATCTTTTTTCAAAACAAACATGTAACAATTATAATTGTCATGTACCATACTTTTTAGCAAATCAAATGGACCATATATTTCTTGTTATGTTTGGCTGTGGCTACCGAAAGATAAAGGACTCAAAAATTGAGTTCAGTAACTTATAATTCCACTACTGTTTGGTTAAAAGAAAAAAACAGAATTATTTTAATTAAAAGCTAATGGAGTAACAGTTTTAAGTACAAACTCAGGGAGTTATAGTTAGTCTTAACAATAAAAATTCTTAGCTTCTGGACTCCTCAATCTCCCCCTACCTTAGAGAGTGTGGTTCATCCAACACAGTGAAGACAGGAGAGAGCTGTTGGAAAATATTATGTGGCTCATATATTATGAATTTATGTTTGATTTGATTACCTATTATTATAGTTAATTTCTTGATAATGAAAAGCTATCACGGAATAAAAAAAATAGCTGTTGCAAAAGCCATAATAAGCATGTTTATGGTTCTTAAGGGAGGAACTAATTGATGGATGTTATGGTATGGTAATAAGGAGAAGGGGTCCCTGGTCTTGCCTATAAATATAACATGTGATGCTGCATTGATTCACACACTTCAGATGGGCAAAGGCTAGAAGATTATTCTCTATTTTATTTCTGTTTAGTTGTAAGAGACTATGTAGTAAAGAGCTTGATAACAATGGCTACAAGAGATATGCTTCTGCTTACTAAATAATTTATTGGTTTATATTATATATTAAGGTGTTAAATTTCTTACATTTGGTATCAAAGCCTAAATTGTAGTCTTGTTATTCAGCTTGATTTCTATGTTATGTTCTTCAGCCTTTTTTATATGTAAATTTAGGATTTTTAATTTCTGTGGCATGTATCGCTTCTTTTCCGTAATATTATGATTTGGGCTTTTGATATTTTCTCTTTCTATTGCATTGTTAATTAAATTGAAAAGATTGCATTATTAGAAAATTGCTTCACATCGATGCTCTTGTATTCGTTTTTATAGATGCAGCTTTTGATTTGTAAAAGCATCCTAAGAAGTTTTTTTGTTTAATGGCCCTGTACGCTTGTATCGAAACTCAAAAGCCATATGATAGAAATATATATATTAAATAACGTGTGTTTTTAAAGGCGTAATAGAATTGATGTTTATACTTGAAATGTTTTGACCGAATGCTTTTATTGGCTGAATATACATATGCTATAATCTCGTGATGTTGCATATTGTTGGCGGTAGCAAGCATGTATGAACCATGTTATTTGGAATTAGTATTCAAAGCTAAAACAATTGAATCCTATATTGGCTAAACAGGGACATTTTCTTGTATGTAGCATTCTTTTTAATACTTTAATCTCATGGTGTTCAATGCATGATAAAGTTTTATATTTCAATATTAGACCCATTGGCATGGTTATTTTGACTTCGCCATTAAGATTTCTCTCATAAGTCAATTTGTAATATTGCAATATGGTATTGTAGACACTTAGAGCAAAAATTCCGGAGGTGAAGTGTGTCAAATGTTATACCACCGTGGGGTTTAGTAGTTTTGAGCTAAATTATTATTGCGTTGATTGTTTGTCATTTATGTCTTCGTTACATTGTCAATTGCTATTAATTGCTTGTGCTACCTGTTACTATTGTTACGTTAATTTCCATTATACGTTAATTGCTATTGAACCTAATATTAATAGTTAAGAATGAATATTGAAAGGTTCAATTGCTACGGTTATGCATATGTTATGAAATTGTTCATAACAAAGAAATTGTAGTTGTAATCATTACATTGTATGAAGTTTTATTAGCATTTAGAAATTGATAGCCATAATACTTTATAGGAAATATGTGATTTTTAGCTGAGAATTGATTTCTTAATTTTGGATTCACCACATTTCTTTTATGGGTACCAAGAACTGATATTGAAAACTAAGGAATATTTGTTGAAGAAGTAATTTTATTTGTCTAGTGATCCTGATCCTTATAATTTTGATTAATTATTGATTAGCCATAGCATCTTTAATTAATTGAAATTATATATTAATTCTTTTTTTAAGATCACATGAGGAATTAGACATAATATTGTGATTGATTATACTTATATATAATTTTTATCCCACAAGAATATTTGTTATATTTGTATAATCAATTAGGATAAAATATCAAATTATATTTCTTAATCTACCCACAAGAATTAAGAAAAGAAACATAATTTGATAGTTTTATCATAAGGTTATATGATGAATCTAATTGAGTAAGACTTTGGCCCACATGCAAGTTTTATGTCGCTAGATTCATAAATTAAGGACATGATTTACATTGATAAACATGACATTTGTTTTACATTATGAAGTATTATTATTATATGAATTACATGTTTGGGAGTAGCCATAGCATCCTAGACAATGTTATAAAGAAATTATTACTTGGCCCCATAGGGAAGTAATAGTTAATCAGGGTTATGGACTAAATGTCAATGATAAGATATTTCTATACCCATAGGCATGATCTATTTTATTATGATATTTATTGTTCATATATAAAGTTTGTAAATTCTATACATGTCTTGTACCGAAAGGTTTGAATTTACTAAGTTAAGAATTATCATAGCATTGATATTATATTATAATGAAAAGGGTATATAGTTTATTACCCTATACTCACACTCCAAAAGTTAGTGGGAGTGAAAATTCTTAACAAGTGGGAGTGAAATTTCTCGACAAGTGGAACATGAGAAAATAAAGGGATTGTGCAATACCTTTAAAAACCACTATAAAGAAAGAATTTATTGGATGCTATGAAATTATATCACAGGCATAAAGATTTTTGTCTTAAAGTTGTCAATTTCATTGGAGACCAATAAAGAATTTTAGGCTAAACATTCTTTTTGAAGAATAATAAAGGTGAAAGGCAAGGCAAGCACATTGACATAAAGTAGACATTAAAGGAGAGTTAATCTCTATTGAGTATAAAGATGCAAAATCAATGATCCAACAAAAGATTGTTAGCTACAATATTTTAGGATCGTATGGTTTATATGGGACTCAAGGGCTTGCATTAAAGTTTATGTCTTTTCCATTCTATGACTTTGTGCACATTAAGTTTGTCATATAAAGCTATGATTCATTAGAATCAATATAGTTTGGACCCATTTTAGTTTATTAGAAGGTATTATACATTGTAATACATGGAAAAGAAGTGTTTATCTTAAAACATAACTGCCATGATTCATGTATATTAATTTCTATATGTTTTTAAGGAATTTCAAGCTTTAAGTTACATGGCCATATTTAGTTATTGGTAATAGGGATCATTTCTAAAGAATATATGAGCCAAGTGGGAGAATGTTGGAAAATATTATGTGGCTCATATATTATGAATTTATGTTTGATTTGTTACCTATTATTATAGTTAATTGCTTGATAATGAAGAGCACAGGATAAAAAAAGTAGTTGTTGCAAAAGCCAATAAGCAAGTTTATGGTTCTTAATGGAGGAACTAATTGAGGGCTGTTATGGTATGGTAATAAGGAGAAGGGGTCCCTGGTCTTGCCTATTGTACTACTCGGACTCGACCCAGCACCGAGCCAAGGGATCGGCCGAGTAAACGAAGATAGACTCAGGCTAAGCAGTTATAACAGAATGATATCTTATAAGATAAGATATGATACTAGCGATTGGATAAGCAAATAAACTTATCTCTATTATATTTGATAAGATTCGATAGGAAAATAAACATATTGAATCTATCTTTACACACCCTATAAATAAAGAGCTATTCACCCTGAATCAGGTATGCAATCTAAACCCTTGTGATATCTGCTCCATACCTCTGCGCCTCTAATTTGAGCATCGGAGTGTCTTTGCAGGTACACCCCACCGCCTTACACAAGGGAGACGAAAGAGGAGCAACCGCAGAAGAAGGTTCTACCAAATCTGGTAGGAACATTTGGTGACCACCATGGGGCTCGGTAAAACGTTTCCCGGCCGCACATCCAATATAATACACCGAAGAGATGAACAAATCAATAAAAGAGGAATAAAGGCAGACACAAGTTGATCTTAGTTGCCGACTCCACCAAAAATAATGGTGTCCTCGGTGCCAGAGTCGACCTTTGCGGATGTGGATTTAGTTGCAAGAAGCACGACATGCGGATATAGGTGCAAACAATACGATAGGAGCAGGTGAACGTACCTGGTAACCTGCACAAGGACGTCGGCATCCTCGACTCGTGTGGCCCATGTGCACCAAGTTGGTCTCCGAATTACAGAGAAGCTGCGCATTACGAAGTCAACCCTCACACCGCATATCATGACACGGGATGGTCCTGGTCAAATAATCGTGAAAGATTTTGAAAACAAAAAAAGGTACAAGCCTTAAAATAATATATTAGTGAGCTTCGTGCATAAAGGTATGATTTCCATTAATATATTAAGATACTTGTGAGATTGGAGTTCACGTGCTGGACCATTGCATTTGTCTTGGATTCAAATATCATCATGCCATAGTATGCCATCATAAAAGCTATAGGCAATACCATTACTAATATATGCTAAATTGCAAATTAGTATTGACTTGGAAAAAGTTAACGTGTGCATGACATAAGGACACACGGGCTTAAGAAATTACAAGTTTGTATAGTAATGTCATATTGCTGAGAGCATAAATCCTAGAATAAATAAATACTCACATGCAAAAGGCATGACTCTTAACGGCTTAGACAAAAGTGCATGAGTTCTAAATATTATCATGACCATGAATAATATTATCACCATGACACCATGTCATTTATGCCATTATATAAATGTTGGGAGGTGGTATGGCCTGCCTAGCACACCTAAAAGCTTAAATATTTGAAATTGATTTTGCCATGTGAATATGTCATGAGCAGCATTACGCCTTGCACTAGGCATAGTCAACTCGCCATTTAGACACTCACAAGTTGAAGATTTGGCTTGTCGTACATAAAAACAAAATTATTTATATTAAATGCATTGCGGGGAGAAGTGCACCCAAAATTCAATTTGATGTGCATATTATATGTATCATTGATGCCTATCGCATACACTGAGAACATGGCACTGATTTTCCTTTTAACTGGGAAACACCCATGTCAGGCTTTTCATTTTGATATGCATCCATATTTTAGGACATGTTAAGAATTACATGCCTTGAAGAGTTATTATCACTTGTCATGTGTGGCCTGCACCTTTGACTGAAATTAAAATGTGAACGAGAATACATCACTTTATCCAATCTTCCTCCATTATGATGCCGATTCTGAATCGTAAGAGTTCAAAGGCGGTTATTAGTGAAAATTATGCATGAGATCATGCCTTGATTTTGGCTGATTAAATTTCATACGCTTAAATTTTATTTTACAATTACATCATGGTCCATGCAATTGCCATGGCATGCATACATGCTATTTCCTTTGGAAAATGTGCATTTGCAGGAGTCTTTAATGACACAAGATGGACACAGGAGGCTTGGGTAGAGGTGAGGCTAGCAGAAGACAAGGCAGCTATCCGCATAGCCCAATCTAACTCCATTACTATAATATTATCATATTATACTATCTTCGCATACTGTAACTGTAACGACCCATCTACGTTACATAACTATTTAAGCTAAGGATCCTCGATTTCCTTTTGGTTTAGAAACTCTTTCATTAGTTTACTTTATGAAAATATTGTGTGAACTTTTCGCATTTCCAAAAGTAATAATTAAAGTTCAAAACTAAAAGAAAATATAATTTTTAACTACAAACAACTCTTGGAGCTTATACATGAGACCAACCTAAGCTGGTCATCTCTATACATATAATTATATAGACCAAACAAAGAAAAGAGAGAACGTAGCTTCAATCTCGTGCTCGCTCCATCTACCAAGCCTCCAAGAGGAGTCCACCTAGAAAGCCATCTGCTCCCCCGAACACAATGTCCGAGATCATCACAGGCACAAACCACACGTGCAAACATTGCAAGGGTAAGCTTACCAAACAAAACTATACATATAATTGAAACCGATATACAAAACTTAGTTCATAAACTCAAAACTCAATTCATCAATAAACACCAATAAACAATAATATCATGGCTCAACCATTTCAAATAGTTCATACAACATAAACCATCACTGCTCATCATCATGAGCCATAACCATCACAAATTCTCAATCACCATAGTACATCAACTATAAAAATCTCATCATAAATCAATCATCACAATTGTCATACACCAACAGCCACTAGGCAACCTTAAACATCAGACACTGACTCTACTCCATGGAGTTTCAACATCATATGAGAGGTCCTTATAGGCCTCATCCCCTACCATAGTCTCACCTTTGACCATTCAGGGAGTCCCTTGAGCTGACCCTGTGGAGGAAGTGTGGTTTTAATCGAATATAGACAAGTGTGGGTATTGGCTTACCTCTGTAAGGTTTGCAAAATCTTACATCTATAGGAATTCGCCCACTTGTCTCTTCTATAGGCCCACCATTAGCCACCACGAAAACCTCCGACACTAGGTTGAGAGCCCACCTAGCACCCTCAACTTACGTACCTACCCATATGTCTGTACACCAACTGTGCACACCTATGCACCAATTGTGCACATACAACATTTGGAATATTTCTGTGCACCAACTATGCACCCACCGTATTCCAACGGCAAAACATATTTGGAATCCCTTACAGTCTGAGATACGACACCTCCGTACCCGCCATCTCCAATGGCCAGACTTACGGGTCCAAATACATCTCAACAATCCACAACCATGATAACAATCCATCCCCTATACACTTAAAGAGTCACTAAACCTCTTGGGAAGTAGTTCTCAACACTCCAACACGCCATTTGGAGTAAAAAACATAGGGGTGATACTTGGGAAGATATCCCACTAGGCGAGACCCCCGGGTCGCTTTAGTGGGCCAAAGTTCTGGCGTGAAATTCACCCACCCAAGCATACCATTTTTCTATAAAAATCTTTCCAAAGGTCATAGTTAACTTCTATTTAACATATAGGGACGGTTCCAATACACAGTTCACATATATCATCATATCTCATCAACATTTCATTTCAATTTCTCAACAAAACACATACACCTCAATAATAAATAATATTAATTTTAAGCACCTCAATCAATAATATAATAATCTCAACGAATTATATTCCATCCACCATAATATACCAACCCCAACAACAAAGTCATTCTCTCATAGGTAAACTTACTTGTGAGCACATCATAGAGATAAACAACATTATTACAAGATCCATCCTATAGTCAAAAGACTGTATCACACAAACATATTTCAAATATTAAATATTCAAGATTCACATCTCAATAAACAAACATCACCATTCCAATAATTCTATCATATTAACCAAATTGACCAAGTAAGGTCGATTTCTCTTTGGCAGAACTAAATGTGAGTTCTCACTGATACAAGCAAATGACCTCGGAATTTAAAACTTTTTATATCAAATTGAAGCTCTTGAAATATATTTTACATAAAGGTATCCCACTTATAAAATCAACCTCTAGAAAATTTTATAAAATTTTTCTAAGTCAGCAGCCCTGAATTTTGAGTGCTCATTGAACATAGCTCAAAGAAATGTAAATTTCTCCCACTTCCCATACTTGTTTTGAGCTGAATTTTTTACAGTAGAAAGGTAACATCTTTATATTTCTAAAAAGGTATCCCTTTCCCCCAAATTCTTTCCCTACTATTCCCAGTAAATTTATTTCTAACAGCCTAAGTTTCAGACTCAAAACAGAGCTCAAAACCCTTGCCCTTTTTCTTTTTAAAAATTTAATTTAGAAATTTGACATGATAATTTTTGTAATTTATATGGTTAAAAATCTTGTTTTGTCTAGTTTTTAATGGTGCAAAAACGAAAAAGAAACATTAAGCACACAAGTGGGAATTTGAGAAAAACCGAGATATGTTCCAGGGAAACTCGAAAACAGAACAACCATTTTGTGAGCCATGGATGAACCCCTAGATGAGGTTTTCTCTCCAAGGTTTAAAAATTAAAGTTGCTCCATTTCGTGTCTATTTTCATTCAAAAAAAATTTCGTGAAAAACCAAAGGTTAGATCTCCAAAAATTCACAAAATCGTGGGAGCTGTCCAGAGCTGGATGAACCAACCGCCACTGCCACTTTTATTTTTGGGGGTGAATTTCACATTGAAAACCTTGTCAACAATTTTAATAAAATTTGGGCATGGTCTCCTTTGTTTTAGGAGCCTTCCCAATTAGTTTAGAGAGTCAAAAACAAAAACAATCAATCCATACACACTCACACTACCACTGCCAGGAGAATCAAATACCCATTTTTCATCAATTTCAAACTCAAACACCAAGCAACTCAACATAAACAACAAGAGGGGCATGCATGCTATATGTGGTTGAGCCCCCTAACTCTCAACCACACTTAAACTAAAAATATAATTCACAAGGAAGCTTCCCTTACCCTATACTCTTGAAATTTCTTAAAAGAGAAACTAGGAGGAGAAATTTGAGGTTCTTGAGTGATCCTTCCCCAATTTGGCCTATAGAATCTACTAGGAGAAACCTAAACCAACATCAAAACAAGCTTCAATCAAATTTTAATCCACCAACCAAGATTCTACATGAGACCCATTTCATGTTCTTGGTAGGAAGAGGAAGAGATGAACAAGAAGATCAAAGAAAGGAGATGAGAGGTTTACCCCTTACAATAGACACCAAAGGAATTTCTAGACAAGGAGCAAAATCCTTCAATGATGTAGTAATCCAACTTGAGCTGAAGAGGAAGAGGGGCTTTGGGAGGGAGGAAGGAGGAAGAAATGAAGGAAATGGGAGAATGGAAGCTCTCCACGTTCAAATTGGGGTCTTAATTAAGATTTTTACTTTTCGCACCTATACTTCCTCTAAGAACACCCCCCTTCTCTTATTTTTTTTTTTAATTTTTTTTTCTACAACTTACAGAACTCACGTAAAAGTCCAAAAAAAAAATCACAATAACACTATGACACATAACAAAACATAGAAATTAAGTTAATTATTATATCTATCAACATAATTTAAATTTAATTTTCTCTTGAGGTATTTATCAATCACTTATAATATCTTATGAAAAACCACAGTGTTACAGTAACCAAATCATGGATGCCCACATAATGATTTTGGCGAGGTAGGAGGCAATAGCCGTATATGATACCCACATCATATTGGCCCATAACTGTTACTTTAATATTTGCTTAACATCTTGATTAATGGCTTTTGTGGGAGAAACTTCTACTTGGCGGCATCAGCCCATTGAACAAAGATTTCAATGACACCTAACCCAACAATGGTACAAGACTCGGACGTGACTTCCGTAGCAGATGTTGCCATAGCGGCTATGAGTCTACGACACCCCTTACAAACAGGGAAGTTTTAATAATTTATTTGAATACTCTGTAATACTGGTATTAATATCTTCTACGACAAGGAGTATCATACCTTGAAAGATAAGACATACACTGCAGAAAATTAAATTGAAGATATTACTATGCTCCATAATAGCGGCATTCGAGAAGTTTTCCAAAGCCTTGTCATGAAGATTATAAGGCTTGAGTCAATACTTCTTGAAGACAGCTAATTTTTATCATTTACCTAACATGCAAGTTTTCATTATCTTGTTTGTGTTTTAAATATAATGAAGGATCAACATATCGCCTTTCCAGGCTGACTTGTAATTGGATTAGAGAAGATTTTGACCCAACCCGAAAGGTCAACTTGCCTAACAACTTTTGCAGACCGACTTCTAGGAGATATATATTATCATAATTTTGCAGGATGTGCTTTGTCAACCCTCGAGGGTCGCCCTACTTAGCCCACCTCGGAGATGACTACGCAAGATCGACTTCCTGCACTGTCGACTAGGACTTGGCCTGGGGCAAATCCTTGCACTATCAGGCACCAAAAGACCAAGTACAAGCCCTCGGTACCAAACCAAGCTGGCAATACCAGGAACCAAGCATTATTGCACAGCTTCACACCTTGAACTTTCGACAACACTTCATGTTAGGAGCTCAACTTATCTTGGACTAACACTTAAAGCTTAGCTTTGCGCCTCAAGCATTTTTAGCTCAGCTTCGTGCCTTAAGCACTTATCTTGATCTCGCACTTCAAGTATATCTCAAACTCGGCCAAATCGGCCTTGAGCATCCAAAACTATGGCAACCCATCTGAGTATGATCAAACACCGCAATATGAGGTTATAAACT
Source organism: Pueraria montana var. lobata (assembly GCA_026413185.1). Classification (NCBI taxonomy): domain Eukaryota; kingdom Viridiplantae; phylum Streptophyta; class Magnoliopsida; order Fabales; family Fabaceae; genus Pueraria; species Pueraria montana. Next base: position 39,507,808 of record CM048656.1, read on the forward strand.
CTTTCGCTTTCTCAAGCTCAGAGCTTTTTGGGCTCATGGTCTATTTTTAACCTAGCAAGCATGACCTCGAATATCTTAAACTTGGCTTGAAGCACCTTTAGCTTAGTCTTTCACGTCCTGAGTATCTTTTAAAACTTGGCATTTCAGTTTGACCTTTCGGCATTCCAGTTTAACCTTTCGGCATTCCTGTATGACCTCTCGGCATTTCGAATTGACCTCTTAGCATTTCGGTTTGACCACTTAGGCGTTCCAGCTTGATCCAATGACAAGCTGAGAAGCAAGTCAACTCGGCATTCCAAATTGACCTCTCGGCATTTCGGTTTGACCACTTAGGCGTTCCAGCTTGATCCAACGACAAGCTAAGAAGCAAGCCAACTCGGCATTCCGAATTGACCTCTCGGCATTTCGGTTTGACCACTTAGGCGTTCCAGCTTGATCCAACGACAAGCTGAGAAGTAGGCCAACTCGGCATTTCGAATTAATGTCTCAGCATTTCGATTTGACCACTTAGGCAACGATAAGCTGAAAAGCGAGCCAACTCAGCATTTTGAATTTACCTCTTGACATTTCGGTTTGACCCTTTAAGTGTTCCAACTTGATCCAAAGACAAGTTGAGAATCACACAACATTTCAGTTTGATCTATCGGCTTTTCCCTCGGGTTGACCACTTAGGCATTTCAGTTTGATCCAACGACAAGCTAAGAAATGACCTAACTTAACATTTCGGTTTGACCTTTCGTCATTCTAATTTGACCGTTCGGCATTCCGACTAGACCTACTTGACTTTCGATTTGACTATTCATCCAACTTGATCTAAAAATGACAAAGTTGACGATTCGGCATTCCGACTAGACCTACCTGGCTTTTAGTTGGACCATTCATCAAACCTGATGATGATACGACATTCCGACTTGATCCAAAGACAAGTTGAGCCTGACCTCCACGCGGTGTTATGGATTGACCCTGCGATTAAAGACCTCGGCATTCCAGCTTGACATCTTGGCACCAGTTTAACCTCTTAGCATCACAGTTGGACCTTTTTAGACATTCTAGCTTGATCTGACAACAAGCCGAGTCTGGCATATCCTCGATTTTCTAAATTGACTCCATGACATTCGGTTTAACCACCTAGTCATACCAGCTTGACCCAACGACAAGCTGAGTCTGACCTTCACTCGACATCCCAGATTGACCCTAAGGGCGTTCCAGGTTAACTGCTTAAACATCCCAGCACAAATTGAACGACCAACACTACATTCAAGGAAACCAAGGCAGGGTACTTCTACTCGTATCAACTTTCTCGTCATGACTTAAAGCTTTGGGGGCATGTACACTACTCAGTCTTGGCAAGGCCCCTCAAAAAGGCACTTGACCGATTAATGATTAGGACCTACCGAATGACACTCAGTTCAAGGGACCCAGAGTCGAATACCACCCAACCTTGCAATACGCAAAAGAAGGAAGTAGGTCACTGACTTTGAATTATCAAATCCAAACATGGACAAAATCACCTTCAATGGTGAACAATGAAAATACACTATGACTAGTTGGTAGAACAAAAGGCATATTAATTGGAAATCACTCAAGAGTCTTGAGCGTCTTAAAATGCCTTGAGCATTTCCAATGCCATTGGCCAATTCTTCCTCGAGTGACTTCAACTTGATCTTGAGTACCTTACACTCAGTCAGTTCTACTTAGAGTATTTTCAACTCAACGAACTCGGCCTCAACTATCTAACACTCAACTCGTCCTCGAGCTTTGAAAGTCTTCATCTGCATCTCGAGACTTGAGCATGTTCAGCTCGGCCATGCATGCCGCCTTAAGTATCATTAGCTCAACCTTGTACCATGAGCCTAGAGCATCTTCAACTTAGCCTTGTGCCTAGAGCATCCTCATTTCGATCACTTGCCTTGAGCATCTTCAACTCAATTTTATGCCTTGAGCATGTTTAGCTTGGCATTACCGACCGAGAGTCTAGCTCAGCCTTACGTCTTGAGCCTAAAGCATCTTCAGCTCGGCCTCGCGCTTAGAGCATCTCAATCTCAACTTTATGCCTTGAGCGTCTCCAGATCTGTCGTTCACCTGAGGCATCTTGAGCTCGACCAGACACCTTAAGCATCCTCAGATTAACCACGAGCTCAAAGTACCTACAACTCAGCTAGTATGATCAGTTGTCAGGGCATAATGAAGCTCGGCTATATAAAAACATCTTATAAGCTCTTACAGCCTACTTTAGAGCTTGGGGGGCATGTGTACTACTCGGACTCGGCCCAGCTCCGAGCCAAGGGACCGGTCGAGTAAACGAAGATAGACTCAGGCTAAGCAGTTATAACAGAATGATATCTTATAAGATAGGTTCCTTGTTCGATTAAGGCCAATCTTCTCCAGCTTCTCCAGGTCGAAGAAGTATTCCATATTGATCTTAGCGGTGTCAGCATCTTCCCTTACTATGGTGTTGAGAGTGATTGTCTTCACTTTGTCTGCCATTGTTGGAAAAGGTTGAAGCTTTTCTAGGGTTTAAGGGTTTTGGTAGAGAGAGAAAAGAGGTTCGGGATTTCTGGTATATCTAAGTATTTGGTAAAGTGTTTCTTGAGTGTGGGAGATGGGTTTTATACTAAGTGAATCTGAATGGTTGCAAATTTGAAAATGAGGGAGATAAATGCGCCATTATGAGGGGCGTGCTTATATTTTGCTTGGGTATAGTGTACGATTTATGATAGTTTAACTGACTCAGCAATGTACACCCACGTTTTTGCCAAAACGGAACCGTTTTAATGCATAAAAGACATATTTAATGAAAATAAGTAAATATGTAACACACAAGAGGTAACTATGTAATTGTCCATAAGTTGGACACTATACAGTCACATGCTATGCACATGGTGTGACTAAGTTTCCTTTGGACGATGTGTCCATTGGATGTTGTAGTCAGCTTGGACTCTACATATAGATATTAATCAGTCCTTTACAAAGTCCATGCCAAGTCTATTCCTTAGTAGGATTAGTTTATCTTCAATAAGGGGTTTTGTGAAAATATCAACAGGCTGATCTTCAGTGGATACAAATTGTAATTCCACTATCCCTTTCTGAACACGGTCTCTTATAAAGTGATGTTTAATTTCTATGTGTTTTTCCCTTGAATGCAATATGGGATTTTTAGAAAGATCAATTATAGCAGTGTTATAACAGAAGATAGGAATGTTACTTTCATATATGTTGTAGTCTTCAAGTGGTGTTTGATCCATAGAATTTGAGAATAGCAACTTGCAGCTGAAATATACTCTGCTTCTGCAGTGGATAGTGCAATAGTACCTTGCTTCTTGTATATCCAGGAGCCTAGGTTTCTATCAATGAAGTGACATCCTCCACTGGTGCTTTTTCTTTCAATTTTGTCTCCAACATAATCAGCATCACGATATCCAACTAATATGAAATATTTCTTTCTTTTAAAGCACAGACCAAGATTAGTTGTTCCAATTGTTGGCATGAAGACTAGATAGATAGTTTCTCTCTTTAGTTTTTCTCTCATTCATGTTTTGGTTTTAATTTTTAAATATGCCAAACATGTAAGGATGTGGCATTGTATTGTTTGTTATAGACTTAGGCACTTGTGTGATTAGAATTTAGAATTAGTTGATGGCTAGAGTTAAACTAAGAAGTCTTAACAAGTAATTTTGATTGATCTTTAGATATTCTACAGTAGTAATAGATTACATTATATATGAAACAAATTACCACTCTTTTTTTTGTTATCTGGGAAAAGCTGAACTACTAAGTGTAATCGATTACACCTCGGGTTAATCGATTACACAAGGCATTTTAGACTTTGAGTCTTGTTTCTGAAAGAATTTACATAGTTTCTGTTTTAATCGATTACATAGCGGATTAATCGATTACTATAGTCACTAAAAGTTGTTTCAGAAGGAAGAAGCTTGATTTAATCGATTACATTATACATGTAACAAATTAAAACGAACCCAGAACACTTTTGAAGATCATCAAGATCAATTTAACAGGTTACATTTTAATGTAATAGGTTAAAGTGATTCTTGATTAGAACCCAGGTGCGCTGAAGAACGATTTAACAGATTACATGGTCTACGTAACAGATTAAATCAATTATACTTTTAAAATTTTATAAATAAGAGCACCTCCCCCTTTCTCAAACAATGCTTTTTTCTGAAAATCAGTTTTAAAAGTACATTGAGAGAAGAGCATCAAAAAGGTTCTAAAGCTAATTGATCTTCATCTTTTTTGAAATGGAAGAATCTAAAGGAAGATCATTTTGCTTGAAGACATGATTGGATCATGAAGAGCTGAAACGTTTGATCATTCACTAAAGGTGAAATCGTTCTATAACTTTGATCTTTTTAAAGATTGTTGTTCTCTGAAATAGGATTTTTCATAATCTAATAGTAGGGTTCTATTAGGTGTTGGTTCTTTCTTTTCTTGTAGGGTTCTAGTTTAGAAAGTTTGTGTTTCAAGTTTCTTGTGTGTGCAGTGTGCTTGTAACTTGAAATTTGAAATAGTGAAAGATCTAACAGGGTGTTGGATCAACTGGATGTAAGTCTTTATGACTGAACCAGTATAAAAATCTTGAGCAATCTTTCTTTAATCTCTATATTCTTGACCTGTTCAAGTTATCAAGGTTCTTTGCTTAAGTTTTCTCAATCAACATCTTTTAATTGAACTTACTCTTATAATAACTCTAACAACTCTAAATTTAAATCTCTATTGAAATCTTTTCTAAAATCTTTCTAAAGAATACTTGGATTCTTCATTATAGAAGGAAGGTGAATTAGAGTTTTTGAAAAGAAAAGAGATTTTGGTTGAAAAAGATTGAAAAATCTATTCACCCACCCTTTAGATGTGCTGTCTCGATCCTACACCAATGAGATATTTGAAAATTCTTTTAATAGCAGTTAAGTGTACTTCCCTTGGATCAGATTGGAATCTGGCACATAAGCACAAACTGAACATTATATCAGGTCTGGATGCTGTGAGATATAGGAGTGATCCTATCATTCCTCTATATAAGGTGTTGTCCACCTTATTCGATTCCTTGTCCAGTCTAAGTACTGTTGTTAGATGCATAGGTGTTTTCATTGCTTTAGCAGAGTCCATCTTGAATTTCTTCAAGAGCTCTTTAACATACTTGGTATGATGTATGTATATGGCATTGTCTGTTTGCTTGATTTGCAATCCAAGGAAGAATTTCAATTCTCCCATCATGCTCATCTCAAACTCTGTCTGCATTTACTTAGAAAAATCCTCACAGAGTTTCATTAGTAGCACCAAAAATTATGTCATCCACATAGATTTGAATAATGATAAACTAAGAGTCATAGTTTTTGCGAAATAAGGTAGTGTCCACTTTTCCTCTTATAAAACCATTTTCAGTAAGAAATGAACTGAGCTTTTCATAACAAGTTCTTGGTGCTTGCTTCAGTCCATACAAACCTTTGTTTAGTTTAAAAACATGGTGAGGAAAGGTGTCACTCTCAAACCCAAGGGGTTGTTCAACATAAACTTCCTCTTTTATCAAGCCATTGAGGAATGCACTTTTTACATCCATTTGATATAGTCTCATATTGCTATGAGCAGCAAAGGATAGTAAAATGCGAATTGCCTTAATCAGTGCAACAAGAGCATAAGTTTCAGTATAATCTATACCTTCCTGTTATGAGTAACCTCGGCTACCAGCCTGGCTTTGTTTCTCACAACCTTACCTGTTTTGTCCATCTTGTTTCTGAATACCCACTTGGCTCCAATAGCTAATCTGTCCTTGGGTAGTTCAACAAGCTTCCAAACATCATTCTTTTAAAACTGATCAAGCTCTTCTTGCATCGCCTTGACCCAGCTTTCATCCTCGAGAGCATCATCCACAGTCTTTGGTTCTACTTCTGATATGAGAGCTGTGACTTTGTTGTTGAAATGAAGATCTGGTTCTAACCTTGTCACTTGGATCTCCAAGGATTTGGTTCTCTGGATGATTTCTTCATTTGCTAGTTTCTTCCAGTTGGTTTTCTTTGTTCTTCTATTGGACCGTCCAGGGGAGTGTTGGACTCTTTAGTTGATAAGTCATCATTGGACGTTTCTTTGTCTGATGTTTTCTGTCCATCATCCAACCTGAGATCTACAAATGATTCATCCAGCTCTGATAATTCCTTATCAGGCTTAGTGTCATTGAACTTCATATGAATAGCTTCTTCCACAACTACGGTCTAGAGTTGTAAACTCTGTATGCCTTTGAAGTTTCTGAGTATCCAAGCAATATTCCACTATCACACTTAGAATCAAACTTTCCCATATTGTCTTTAGTGTTCATAATGAAACATTGACATCCAAATGGATGGAAGTAAGATATGTTGGGTTTTCGTCCTTTCCACAGTTCATAAGGAGTCTTTTTCAACATTGGTCTAATGTAAATTTTGTTTTGCAAATAACAGGCAGTATTTACTGCTTCAGGCCAGAAGTGTTTTGGAGTTGAGTTATCATTCAACATGGTTCTAGCCATTTCTTGCAATGACCTACTTTTCCTCTCAACTACACCATTTTGCTGTGGTGTTCTTGGTGTTGAGAAGTTGTGAAGAATTCCATTTTATTCACAGAACCTTTGAAAACATTTGCTTTCAAACTCTCCTCCATGGTCACTTCGGATTGAAGTAATACATACTCCTTTTTCATTTTGAACTCTTTTACAGAAGTTATAGAAGACCTTGAAAGACTCATCCTTGTGGACTAGGAACATAACCCATGTCCATTTAGAGTAGTCGTCCATTACAACTAACCCATATCTTTTACCACTTACTAAGGCTGTCCTTGTGGGTCCAAACAAATCAATGTGTTCAAGAGGTCTAGAAGTGGAAACAATGTTTTTGCTTTGAAAAGAACTTTTTACTTATTTCCCTTTCTGGCAAGCTTCACAAAGAAGATCATCCTTATATGACATACTTGGAAGTCCTCTCATGAGGTTGTGCTTGTTAAGCTTTGAGATTAATCTCAAGCTAGCATGACCAAGTTTTTTATGCCATACCCAATGGTTTTCTTTATTTGAAACTAGACATGATACATTTTGATTTGTTAGCTCACCAATATTAATCTTGTACAGATTAACTTGCCTCTTAGCAGTAAAGAGTAAGGATCTATCATAGTTCTTGACTATGCATTCATCTTTGTTAAAGGCAACATCATATCCATTGTCACATAGTTGACTTATGCTAAGCAGATTGTGTTTGAGACCTTTAACATATAAAACATTATCAATGGAAGGATAGGGTAGTATACCAATCTTACCCACACCAACTATCACCCCTTTCTGATTCCCTCCAAAAGTGATTATCCCACCAATCTTGGCTTGAAGGCTTTGGAGCATGGACATTTCTCCTGTCATATGTCGTGAGCACCCAATGTCCAAGTACCATAACTGGAGTTTCCTTTCTGTTGTTAAGCATGTCTGCAATAGGAACAATTTTGTCTTTAGGTACCCAAATGGACTTGGGTCCTTTTTTGTTAGACTTAAGGGTACTGGATGCTCCCTTCTTTGGCAAGTGTCTGCATTTGGACGTTATATGTCCAAGTTTGCCACAAAAATCACAAACATCCACATCTTCATCATGAATATACTTTTTTCCTTTTATATCCATGTCCTGGCCTGTCATTGGGTCTTTTACAACCTTTATATTTCAAAAGCTAGTTGAGGTTGTCAGTCCCTTTGACAAAGTCAGATAGGTTCTTCTTTAAGGTTTCAATCTCCTCGTGAAGTTTTCTAACATCATGTGGTTGACCTCTTAATCTATCTCAGACTTCAAAAGCTTTTCAACCAATATTTTATTTTCTCCTTTCAGAGATAGAATTTCCATTGAAAGCTTTTGTTCTCTAGCTTTTGAATCATTGCATGATTTCTAAGCTTGGGAACAATCTTTCCATAGATTGCATCTATCTTTTTCCAAGGCTTTATGTTATTTTGAAAGCTCTGTGAACTTTTTCTGTAAATCCTCATTTTCATTCTTTAAATCTTTGAGACTATTTTCTAAAACTTCTATTTCTTTTGAAAACATTTTTGAGGATTTCTTTAAAACCTTGTAAGCTTTTGAGAGGATAGAAGAGTTTGAAAGTAATTCTTGATAAGCTTCTTGAAGAGATTTAATATCATTAAAATCTACCTCATCGTCTTCTGGTTCAGACGGGTCTGATATGGTATCTGCCATCAGACATATGTTGGCTTCTTCTTCATCATCATCCTCTTCTGAGGAGTCATCATCCAAATCCTCCCAGGTAGACATGAGTCCCTTTTTGATCTTCTTTTTGTTAAAGAACTTCTTCTTCTTGTCTTTGCTCTTCTCAAGATCTGGGCATTCTGACTTGAAGTGTCCAGGCTTTTTGCACTCGTAGCATATGACAGGATTCTTCTCCTTGTCCTTCTTCTCCTTGAAGCTTTTCTTGTTTAGGTTTCTCCATCTGGATCCACATTTCTTTTCCACTTCTTGGATATGAAGGACAGTTCATCATCTTCATCAGAATCTTCATCTTTAGATTGCTCTTCTGATGACTCCTGCCTGCTTGGCCTTGGATGATGATGATGAAGCTTTCTTTGGCTTTTGGACACTAAGTGCCAGCAACTTGCCTTTTCTTGTGTCACCATCTTGTTGGAGTTCTAACTCATGATCTTTAAGGAATCCCACAAGCTTTTCTAGAGACATGTCGTCCAGGTTCTTGGATGCTCTTAAAGCTATAACATGTGGTCTCCATGGTCTAGGCAAACTTCTCAAGATTTTGTCAATATGATCATAGTTATCATAATTTTTACCATAAGATCTAAGCTCATTTAGTATGGTTTGAAACCGTCCAAACATACTTTGTATGTTTTCATGTTCCTCCATACTAAATAATTCATATAGATGAGTAAATAGACTGAGTTTGTTCCTTTTTACCTGGGTGGAACCCTCATACGTTAATGCAAAAGTGTCTCACATCTGTTTGGCACTTTTGAAGCTATGCACCTTGGTGTGTTCTTGTTCAGACAGCACACACATCATGGATTTTCTAGCTTTGGAGTTCAGTAGATATCTCTGTTTTTGCTCATCAATCCATCTAGTCCTGGGGATCTTGTTGAGGTTCTCATCATAAGGAATGTAGTTTCCATCCTCCACAACATCCCACATATCAATATGACAAGATTCAAAGAATGCTATCATTCTCTGTTTCCAATAATCATATTTTACTATCTTGAATATAGGTGGTATGTTCACAGCTTGTCCCTCGTTCTCCATCAGGTTCAGGATCTTGCTTGCTCTATACTACAAAGTACTCAACCCAAGAGGCTGAGCTCTGATGCCAACTGAAATGCAAAGAACACACTAAAAGGCGGGTTGAATAGTGTGTTAGATAAACTTTGAAAAGTGTTTCGCAAATGTGGAGATTCCTTAACTTAGATTTTACACAGAGCTTGCAAAACTAAAGTGACCGTTCAGTAGTTTAAAATGACAATTATAATGAAACAGAGTTTTATTTACTCATCCAACAGATATAAAAAGGATATTCGCAAATAGCTTTGTAAAACAGAACTTGTGTGAAAATGTGCAGTAAGCAAACACAAGAGATAACAATATAAGCTAAAAGCAATAGAGTAAAAACACTTGGTTTATACTGGTTCACTCAAACTAAGCTACGTCCAATTCTCCTTCAAAAGCCTTTTGAATGGTTCCACTAATATAAACTTTGATTACAAACAAGTATTCTCAACCCTGCCACTCCTGGCTTACAAGTATTCTCTAGGCCACTTCTGGCACACCTTTAATCTCCTCCTGAGATTAAAGAACACCCAAGTATTCTTTGTCACTAAGCCACTCTTGACTTTCCAAACAGCAGTTTGATTACAGAATATCAAATCAACTCTCACAAAGAGGATATTACAATGTAAAATAGATTACACATAATAACTTAGCAAAGTTAAGAACTAGACTCTTTTAGCTCAAGTGTGAATCGTCCAATGATTTTGGCAGCGTTTCAACACTTGCAAATTTTTTCACTTCGTTCAAACTCTTAGCATTTTCTTCTGTGTGCTTGGTCCTCTATTTATAGGCTTCAGAGCAAATGTATCCGTTGTGGGATCTGAGCCTTGGTAGAAATCCATTCTCTCATAATCATGTGACCGTTACCACATGACAGCTTGGGGTGGAGAGAGAAAGGGGACAGCAGTACAAACGTGCCTCCACTACTTGTACAAAATGGTTCTTTTTGCAGAGGGAAGCTTTTTGTCTCCTGCGGTACACTTTTTGAATATTCAAATGAAATGTCAAATTGAAAAGACGAGGGAATAAGGAATGTAACTTTTCATATGAAATCATCCTCGAAAAGATCAAGTGTACTTTTTGCCATAGTGGACGCTATATAACTTAGATAGAAAATGTTGTGTAAGTTATTTAGATTCATTTGGACGCTATAAAAAGACATAGTGTTTGTACACTAGTTTTCACAAAGCATTTGGACGCTTGTTAGTTAATAGTGTGTTGGACGCTGATTTGTTCATAGAAAAACAAGTTCCATGCCATTGTTTGGATGCTAATATCAACTTGAATAAAAATATAAGAGTTAAGAGTATACAACACCATAGAGGTATTGGACGCTGTGTTTCCTGTAATACTCAAATGTAGTTCATTAGATACTTCAAAAGTTAATCTTATTTGTTATCATCAAAACCAAAGTTTGAGGGTCGTCCAAAGTCTTTGGATCTAACAAGTAGAATGAAAAATAGAGAGACCGAAGTTGTATTTAAGCGTAATCAATTATTATCATTATTACTCAATAAAAGTGGTTAGTAATATACAATTTCTTGAATTGATAGTTATTGTGAGAGTTCATAAAATAGGTACTAGAGATCAAAGGGAATTGTACACCAAAAAAAAATTACTCCCTCCGTTCCTAAACTCTTGATGTTTAAGTTTAATGCACACACCTTAAGAAACATTTAATACTACTCACAAACAACAATACATTTAGTCTAAAATACCCTCATTTAATATCTATTATGGAAGTAGTTGTGAAAATCTAGGCTATGTCAAATAGGGGTATATGTGTAAGAAAATAATTAATGAGATTTGGAATCTGTAAAACATCAAGAGTTTAGGATCAAAAATAAGAAACTAAAACATCAAGTGTTTAGGAATGGAAGGAGTAGAGATTAATGATTGATTTGTGAGTAAAAAACACATTAATACGAATTATTAATAAAGGGCATGTGCATACCGACCCATTTATCCTATAAGACTATGTAAACTTATTAATTATATGGCCATTTAGGGTGTGTTTAGTTTGGCAATTGAGGGGTCTCATAGAAAGTTGCATATGCTTGTTTGGCAAATCGTTTTTCCAGTTGAGTTGGACGTGAATTTCTCTCAAATTGAGGTTTGAACCAAAGCTACTATTCTCTTGCTTTTTCGTTAAACGTAGAAAGTTTCAAACATAAATCAAGTTACATTAAACCTACTTTTAACTAAAGTTAAATTTACAAAGTTCAGTTCAACTAAACTCCACTTTTTCAACTGTAATCCAAATACACACTTAATTGTGGGTTTAGATGGGACCAACTTGACTAACGACGTGCTTATATAGGGTGTATGAATCCGAATATTTACCTATGCATTCACACATTTGATCAATTAAGTTTTTGTATGTAATGGAACCTAAGCACAATTCTAGTTAGAATAAACTTTTGGGACCTAATTATAAACTTTCAAACTATAAGGACTTATAAAAAATTCTAAAATAGTTTAAGAACTTGTAGATTAGGTTTTTTATTTTAAAAAAAAGAAAGAAAGAAAAATAACCACACAAATTTAATGATAGTTAAACTTAGATTGTATTTATATATGAACAATCTCATCCCAACAAAGAAAAACAATGACATGGTTTAAAGTGATATTGCATATAACTTTTAACGTATACAATTACAAAAATAGAACATCAATAACAAAAAAAGCAATTTTTGTTTTACAAAACAAAAAATTAGTAAAATAATTAAATATAAATATATAATGAAAATAATGGCAAATTGACACTAGTCCACTATAAATGGTGCTTTTTTTTTCATTATTATTCATTAATTAGTTAAATTGATCTTGTTTAATTAAATTGACTTTTATTTTTAATTAAATACATTCTAAAACAATATATGTTTAAGGTTGGTGTATATCTATTAATGAGCATTTAATAAATATTAAATATTAATGCATTTAGTTTAAAGTACCCTTATTTAATATAAGAAATAGATGTGATTTGTTGTTTGTTAAAGTGTTTTTTTTAATAGGCTGCAAGTGTAATGTTCCTTGTAAAGATCAAATATAGTTATTTTAAATAGGGGTATATGTGAAAAAATATAATGAGACTTAAAATTAATAAAACATAAATAGTTTTAGAATAAGAAGAAAATGTTAAACCATCTATAATTTTGGAACGAAAGGAGTATATATTTGTAAGTTTATATAAGGAATAATAATATTAATAATAATGAAAAATATTGGGTGAATAAATAGTTATTATTCTATATCAGTAATTTCTTCTAACATAATATTGCCAACTGCTCTCTTAGCTTGGTGGTTTGCTAATATTTTCTAAAAAATCATCGAACCCACAGTTCGACTACGGCATAAGCTCCGAAAAATTCACCACAATTGAGGTATTCTAAAATACCTTTTTTCTAACCAATGATTTTACAAAAAATTGAAAATTAAATAGAAAGGGAAAATTTGCCAACTCACTTCATTATTACTGAATTTTATTGGAGAATATTTTATTTTAAGACCATTTTTCATTTGATTTTATAATTTAAAATCCATTGAATCACATTTCTCAATGTTACAATTTTTTTTATAACAATGTTACATCATTAATGTTTAGGTTATTTGAAGCAAAAGATATTATCCAACAGTAACAATAAAATAAAGTAATGATATAAAAAGACTTAGACAATCCAATTAAGTTTAGACTGCTTCTACTGTGGGAAAGGCTCCTAGGTCTCCCACAGTGGGAAAGAAACATGGTCCGTAGGATATAAATTTTTTTACGATATTTGTGTGAACCTACAGTGGGATTGTTTACACTGAATTAAATTTAAAAAAAAAAAAGTGGTCCCTTTTTTGCCAAATTCGGTTCCACTGCACGACCCTTCTTTTCCTTATTCCAAAATCAATAAAAAGTTTGCTTCTTTGCGTGATGATCCTTCTGGGTGCCACAAAGTTCCTTGCTTATTTTATGGAATGTAATTTTTGTAAGTTGATTTATATGGTAACGATTGCAAGTGCAACATTCTAAAACGATTTCAAGAGGCAACGAAAAACTATTCCTCTATTTTTAAGGATGAAACGATTGCCAATAAATCTGGTCATCGTTTACAGGAAACTGTTTGCGACACACAACAAACATTTTTTGCGTTCGTTCTCGAATCTTCTTCGTGGTTGGTGCACATTGCTTCAGCGATGACTCCAATCCGGTCACCGTTCACGTAAGGTGTGGCATCCCGTCTGCACGTTGCCACAAGGGCAAGGATTCCAAGATAATAATGGAGGAGAAGCCACTGTGGGAAGCACCACTTTGTCTCTCTCTGCACCACACTCTCTCTCCGTCTCCAATGAAAAAAGAATGGAAACAGGTCCACCCAAAGAGGGAACCACCTTTTTTTAATTTAATCCAGTGTAGATATCTCTACGGTAGTCTCACACTGATCTCAAAAAAAGTTTTTATCCTATGCACCACGTTTGTTTCCCACGGTGGAAGACCTACAAGTCTTTCCCACAGTCTTAAGTTTATTATACTTTTGAAGCTGAAGATCAGAATTGAAGCTGATAAGTAATTAACATACTATATAACAGTACTTAATCTGTGATTCTTCATAGTCATAACAACGAGGACAAAGAAGGTATAGTTTCAATTTTAGCGTTCGTTTGGTAAGACTGAAAGTGGACAGATTGATTAAAGGGGAATGGAAAACTGACGCGGTACTCTTCTTTCTTTCATTTGGAATAGCACGAAAGGGAAGGAAGGAGTGGAATATATGTGGGACCTGATGCACTGTAGCTATCCACCCAAATTAGGCGGAAAAGGAAACAACAGGCCTTTTGTTGTATAATTCCAAAAACACCCTTATTTATTTTATATATTCTTTTTTATCTATGATTTTTATGTAATTTTATACACATTTGTTTTATTTCCTTCTCTTTTCTTTCCTACCAAACAATCTAAAAATCATCTCACTTTCCATTTATTCTCTACTTCTTTTCTTTTCTTTGACTTTCTTTCCTTTCATTTTCTTTCCTAAACCAAACATACTCTTAGTAACAACAACCACATGGTAAGGTAAACTTGGATACTATTTCCACAAATTTGGCCACATCGTTCTTCAAAAATAATCTTAAGACCAACGCTACCTTCTCTACAACCTCAAATATTGAGAAATTCTACGTTGCTTTATTCATTTTTGCAAACACTTGCATGGCAAGGACTAAATATCACTTCCAAGTATCAAATCCCATTTCCTTAGCCACCTTAACGAGTCTAGAAAATACTTGAATGTTAAGACTACAGGTTAAAAGAAGAGAGATGGAATGGAAGTTTGAGGCCTTCCAAGATTGTCGCTAGGGGTGCTCAAATTAATTAGTTATAAAACTAGTTAATCATAATTGTACATAACTAGTTATGAAATATCTAGTTAGCTAAAACTAGTTACAAAAATATAAATGTTTTATTGATTAAGTTAAAATTTGGTTATTTGGTTTTTTTAACTAGTTACAAATAGTAAAGTTATACTTGATAACTAGTTATAACCATATTTCTATTTTGTTCCTGGTTACATGTGAGTTCTTGTTCTGTTGCATGAAAATGCACACATATTTCTGTTTCTCGAGACATAATCTGCCAAAGTTTCCTGGGATGAATATGTATGCTAAGCCTTTTTGCAGAATTCGTATCTATATATTTTAGAACAATCCTTCTTTGATGTCAATAATTGTATCGTCATGAAAATTAAATTAGTTATGAATATATTTATATAATTTAAGACTGCAAACAATATTATATATATATATATATATATATATATATATATATATATTATTTTTAGTTTGTTAGATTCTCCTTGTTCTTACTATTTTCACTATGTTTTTTTGTTTCTTATCAGCCTCCTCCATCTCAGTTCTAGAACTTGTCTTTCAAAGATAAATATATATCTATAATGCATGCATATAGATATATTGTTTTTCATGCTGTTGTCACAAAAAATCAGCCGAAGTTAGCTAGATAGCCGACAAAAGACAGTTAGGGAGAGACGTAATAGCTGCGTTAGCCGATAGGGATAGGGTAGTTTAGATTTGCGTAAATATCCTAGATTTAGTACATTATTATCGGAGTACAGCAGATATTTTGCGACTGGTGCGTTCATATGAGTTGAGGAGTCAAACCCATGTTCTCCTAGTTTTTAGGAAGTGGTTGATAACCGATCAAGATATTGTAACTGCCTTCATCCCTATAAATAAGGCGTTCTACAATGTAACAATCACCAAATATTCCAAAAAATTGAATGCATATTTTCTTGCTTATTTTATAGCTTTGTTCTTTCATTTTTCCTATATTCTTAAGCACTATTTGCAGTCGTTATTTGTTTGTTTCTTTCGAGCTTTATATTCTTAGGATTTGGGTAGTCTAGAAACCTCTAAGATCACTAGTACTAGAAAGCTCTCTAGAGTGGACCAGGGACCCAATCAAGGAACATAATCCCTTCCTTGAGTCAATCGCTATAAGGGAATCTACTAGTGTTAGCCAATACAATGGCTAATCAAATTTCACACCAACATAATTTTGGCATGCCCAGTGTGTAGGATCAAGGCAGCAGATCTAGAGGGGGTGAATAGATCTTTCAATCTTTTTCAACCAAAATCTCTTTTCTTTTCAAAAACTCTAATTCACCTTCCTTCTTTAACAAAGAATCCAAGTATTCTTTAGAAATATTTCAGAAAAGATTTCAATAGAGATTTAAACTAGAGTTATTCCAATTAAAAGATGCTGATTGGGAAAACTTAATCAAATAACCTTGATAACTTGAGTAAGGCAAGAATATAGAAATTTAAAGAAAGATTGCTCAAGATTTTTATATTGGTTCAGTCATAAAGACCTACATCCAGTTGATCCAACACCCTATTAGATCTTCCACTATTTCAAATTTCAAGTTACAAGCACACTACACACACAAGAAACTTGAAACACAAACTTTCTAAACTTGAACCCTGCAAGAAAAGAAAGGATCAACACCTAATAGAACCCTACTATTAGATTTAGATTCTGAAAAACCCTATTTCAGAGAACAACGATCTTTAAAAAGATCAAAGTTATGAAATAATTTCACCTTTAGTTGAAATACAGAGAAACACACTAGAAGGGGGGTTGAATAGTGTGTTTATCTTTTCTTTGGTATCCTTTTACAAATATGAAGATAGTGTATCTTAAGTTTTACAAGAACCTTGTGAAACAGAAGACTATGCTATCGTCCAGTGGTTCAAATACAACAGTTCAATGAAACTGTGTTTTTCGTCAGAACACACGTAAAATATTTTCGTAAATAAAATGTGTAAAGAAACTCTTTCGTGGTATGTGAAGAGGTAACTTAAGAGATTTACGAGTAAGCTAGAAAGCGAAAGAGTAGAACACTTAGTATTATACTGGTTCACTCAAACTGAGCTACGTCCAGTTCTCCTTCAAAAACCTTTGAAGGGTTCTACTAATCAGAATCTGATTACAAACAAATATTTTAACCTGCCACTTCTGGCTACAAGTATTCTCTAGGCCACTCCTAGCACACCTTTAATCTCCCCCTAAGATTAAAGCAAACCCAAGTATTCTTTAACACTAAGCCACTCCTGGCTTTCCAAAGAGAAATTGTTTGAGTATAGAAAGAAAGAATAACTGTCACAGAGAGGATATTACAATAAAAATTGAATACACAGAATCGCTTAGCAAAGCTAAGTAGAAAGCTCTTTTTCGCTCAAGTGTGGATCGTTTAGTCATTTTGACAGAGTTTCGGCTCTTAATCAATCTTCATTTTTTGATGCATGAGCTTGTTCCTCTATTTATAGGCAGCTTGGTGTAAAGTATCTGTTATGGGATTTGTACCTTTGCCAATAACGGTTCTCTCCCAAGTATGTGACTGTTGCCACGTGTCGGCTTGGGGTGGAGAGACAGAGGAGACAACAGTACATGCAGCGCCTCCTCTACTTGTACTATTTCTGCAGAGAAATGTTTTTCTGTCCTTGTACAATACTTTCCAAAAACTCAAATGAAATATCATGTTAGAATGAGAGGGAATAATCGAACATTCCAGAGAATTATCATCGAAAATGTATTGTCGCATTATATAACTTTTAAGATAGAAAATAAAGTGTAAGTTATATAGGCATTGGACGCTTGCTTTGCAGAAACATTGGACGCTGGATGTTGTACTTTACAAAACATATTTGGACGCTTTGCTTATAGAAATATAAAGTCTAAGTTTGAGAGATACAATACCATTACGGCATTGGACGACGTAGATCCTATAACACTCAAACAAGACCATTAGATACTTCAAAATTTATCCTTTATTTGTTATCATCAAAACCGAAATTTGAGGGTTTGGACATCGTCCAAAGTCTTAGAACTTAACAATCTCCCCTTTTTTTATGATGACAAATAATGTTAAATTTTGATGTTAACAGGCACATAATCATATATGAATATAATAAAGCATATAAGAGATGATTATGTTATGCCAATGTATGTTGACAGGGTTAATATATGTGAAATGAAGTACTCCCCCTGAGTTCAACATTTCTTATGCATCTGATAACAGTGTATAATAAACAGCAAGAATATATCAGATATAATAGATATCATAGTGTAAAAAACATATCAAGGATATGGATGCGGAATATGTGATATAAACACCTCATGTATTAAAAATGTATTGATAAAACAGCCAAAATATTCACAGAGTGTAAGATGACTCTATGACATCAAAATTCCAATTTCTCCCCCTTTTTCATTTACAAAAATGGGTTTGAAAGATGGAAAAATGACTTGACCATCATGGTCACCTATGGCTGTGAAGGTGGTTCTTGTGGTGGTGGTGGTGGTGGTTGTTCTGGTGGTGCTTGGGTAGGTGGTGTTGGTTGATGGAGTTGTTGTGGTTGGACGGGTGGAATGGCATGAGCAACTTGTCCAAGCAGGTTGGCTGCAGTTTTTTCAATTTGATTCACAAGCGTCTGGGAGAGGCTCATGAACTGTTCAATGATCGCATTCTGCATCAGCATATGATGTTGAGCAGCCTCAGCCTGTTGCCTTTGCTGAAATGCTTGAAGAGCTGTGTCGGTTTCTAGCTGTTGTTGCCTCAGAGTCTGTTGCACGATCTCGTGAACACGATCTTCTGAGACCCCTTGAGGTTCAGCAAATCATAAGGGAAGGATGCCCCTTGGACTTGAAGATCCTGTAGGAACCAGTTGACATGTACCCGAGTGAGCTTCAGTAGACGCATCAACAACGGGGAAGCTGGTTATATCTTCAGCAGGAGGCTTTTCTGTAGTTGATTCCATGGGCTTGGATGCTTCAACAATAATCTTTCCATCATCCTTGGACTTTCCAGATTGGATGGTGGATTCTTCATGTGAAGCGACAAAGTGTTCCACGTCTACTGGTATAGATGAGTCCAAGTAAAGATGAGCTAGCACCTTTGTTACCTTGGCAGATGCTTCATCCAACTCTGCTTGTGTAGCTTTTGGCTTGGCAACCTGATCTTCCTTTTCTGTGGTTGCAGCCTCAGCTTGCTCAAGAGTCAGCTGCTCTAGACGAGCTTGTTCTGCTGCTCTGACCTCTTCTGCCTTGTACTTCTCATGCAGAGTTTGGAGTTCCTCCACAAATTCTGTGCGATCCAGTGTCCGAAGTTCAAACACTTTGTTGCTTCTGATGATAGGCAATGTCTTCATTAAATCTAGGTAGTCATCTGAATCTGTCAGAAAGCAAGCAAAGGTGTCTGTGAAGTGATGAGTCTTCACTGGAACCAGCACCTCAAGACCATGAGGGGGTGAACGAAATCATTCTTGGAGCTACAGGAGGAGGAGGCCTTCTGGGAGTCATTCCATAAGATATGGCGCCAAAAGGTCATGGAATCGAAAGTTCCAAGTGGACGTGTAAGCTTACCAGTCTTGTCAAATAGGTGACCCCAGTTATGAGAGGATTGTTGCAGGGCTTCAACTTTTTCTTCCCTGCTTGGCATCTCAATGCCATAGAACTTGTAACCTTTCTTTCGACCAGCATCATATAAGGGTAGTCTAGGACACACCCTGTCTGGTACAAACTTGATTTCTGTGGCACGGTTGATGTGAAGGTTTGGTGGGTAGGCAATGGCTTGGTTTGGTATATACATCTGTTGAAGAAGTTTGCCAAGATCATCATAGTCGCTTAGTTGGAAATTAAGCACTGGAGTTCCAGCAGGTAGAGGCAGGAACTTTGTAATGGGAGTCCAGATGCGAACATCCTTAATCCATTGTACATCTGGATGCTGCTTCGACTTGGAAGGGTCCAGGCTTTCTTTAATGGCCAACTTCAATTCTATGGCCAGTTCAGTATCCCTGCTAACAGGGGGCTTCTTGGATGGTGCCTTCTTCTTTCTTGAAGCCTTCCCTTTCTACTCCGCAACCGTCTTTGTGAATTGAGAAGCAACCTCCACTTCTGGTTCAGGCAGTTCTGCTGCTGCTGGATGCACCCTTTGTTGGGTTCCAGTTGGACAAGAGTAAGGATGAGTCATTCGGATCAAGTGTGGATACACTTCTCTCATCCAAGTGGGCAAAGGGTTGCTGATTATTGCTCCTTCTGGCATTGCAGCATAGTCAGCTGAAGGATTATGAGCATAATCATACCTCGTCCACTCTGGTGTTGAGGCAGTAGTCAGATGCCTCTCCAAAGGTTCTTGTAGAGGCCTCCATATCACATTGCGCCTCTTACAGTAATTCTGTTCATTCCGTGTAAGGAATGCAATAAGGAAGCATTCTCTATCTTCTTCTTCTTTGGTTTTCTGCTTGGGGGGTATGGTCCATGGGGACCAAGTATCCCTCCATGCATCCCTTGGACGCACAAACTTGGATAGGTCCAAGTGAAGAGGTGGATGTTGGGTTGTTGATGTGGATGGAGCACTGGATGGAGCTGGTAGTGAGGCACTGATGGATATGTTGTCGGTGTCTTGGGAGGAAGGTGGTGGAGCTGTAACTCTCCTTGGCCTAACTGCCTGAGTCTTAACTCGTCGAGGCACATTAGAAGGAAAGGAAGTTAGTTCAGCAGGTTGTACCTTCTGGTTCTTTTGCATAGGGGCCTCCTTCTCCTCTGCTTTCTTCTTGATTTGACCAATTGGGATCTGGTCATCATCATCAGAGTCATCCAGTATTTGAAGCTTCCGAACCTTTGGCTTTTCTGGAACAGGCTTCACTGAAGCTGCCTTTGGACGCTGCTCAGCTTGAGCAGGTCTGGACGCATCAGTCCTTGGACGCTTCTCTGCCGGGGACTGAGCAGTGGAGGTGTCAGCATGTCTTTTCTTGGTTCTTCTCTCCTTTTCAGCATCTTCCTCATGCTTCTGAGACATGTGACGTGTTACCTTTCTGCTCCCCTATTCCTGCATCAACCTTTTGATCTTCTTGCCAATACCAAGAAGATTAATCTCCTCCTCATCATCATTGGAGATAATCTTGCTTTGTTCATGTCGTTGCTTGTTGATGCTATCTTCGTCCAAGTCCCTTAGGACCTTGGCTGTCAGCTTAATCTTCATAGGATTTATGTTGGACTCGCCAAATGGTTGTTGTGTTGCCACCATTTGCCCTTTCTTCACGATAGCTTCGTGATCAACTTCGTCCAGTTCATCAAAAAAGCATTGATAGACCTTCTGGTCCCAGAAGATCTTGTTCAGCAGAGCGGCGTAGAAGATGTCATCATTGCCACCAACAATCTTCATCATTCTCACAATATTGATGTAAATGGTGTGAGGAAGGTTGAAGGGGATACCTTCCATAATGTGGAATATCACGAACTTATGTAAGTCCGTGACTGAGTCCTTAGACCCAGCTTTGTGCAGGATACTCTTGTTGCACACCTGCTACCAGATTTTTGCTTCCTCACGCAAGTTCTTGTACTCAATCTTCATTGAGTCTGTGGATTTGATCTTGCAAAGTACGTTTGCAACGTGATTGTCGTACTGCTTGGCCCAGTCTGCTCTGTACTGGTTCTGCTCCCTGATGCAACCAGTTACCTTTGCAATGGACTCAGTGGACAGAGTCACCTCTCGTCCAAGAATAGTGGCCACGAGCTCCCTTATGTTTTGGAATTTGGCATTCCTCCAAAACATCCTGATCAACTCAGGGAATATCTTCTGGTTTTCGTTAAAGTAGCCTCTGATTCCACACTTCAGAAGGCTTTCGTTCAGGTTCAGGCCTAGCTTCTCCAGCTTTTCAATGTCGAAGAAGTGCTTAATGTGCACTGTAGCAGCACCTTGACATACAATTGTGGTCTCAGGGTAGGTGTGGACGTCGAGTTCAGAGTTGCTTGAGCTTGCAGAGTTCGACATGGTAGAAAAGTTGGGATTTTTAGGTTTTCTGAGAAGGGTTTTGGGTTTTTGAGAGAGAGAGAATGCTTAAGGATGAAGATAAGCTCAGAGAAGATAGATACGGTAAAGATTTTCTAAGACGATTTGACGGATTACATATATGGGCTTTGTTCGGAGAACGTGAAGTGGTTTTGGGCTTTTATGAATATTTGAAATGGGAATTATGCCATAAAACCCACCATGATGAGGCGTGTGAAGAATGTGGGTAACTGTGTACTGTTACCAACATTTAGGTGACTCAGCATAGAGCATTAACTCATACTTACTCTGAAATGAACCGTTTTGGCCATTTGAACAATGTTTAAGAAAAAATATGCTAAGTTAAAACATCGTCCAAATGTTGGACTTAAGTGTAACATATGCAATGCACGTGCGTGACTTAGTGATCTTTGGACGACATGTCCATTGGTTGCTAAGGTTTTATTGGACGCACCATGTAGATGTTAATCATTCCTTTACAGAATCCATGCCAAGTTTATTCCTCAGAAGGATTAACTTGTCTTCAGTAAGGGGTTTAGTAAATATATCAGCAAGCTGATTATCTGTGGTTACAAAGTGTAGTTCCACAGTACCCTTCTGAACATGGTCTCTTATAAAGTGATGTTTAATCTCTATATGTTTAGCCCTTGAATGCAATATGGGATTCTTAGAGAGATCTATGGCAGCTTTACTATCACAGAAGATAGGAATGTTACTCTCATATATGCTGTAGTCCTCAAGTTGATGTTTGATCCATAAGATTTGAGAACAACATTTTGCAGCTGAAATATACTCTGCTTCAGCAGTGGATAGTGCAATGGTTCCTTGCTTCTTGCATATTCAGGAGACTAAGTTTCCACCAATGAAGTGACATCCTCCACTAGTGCTTTTTCTTTCAATTTTGTCTCCAGCATAATCAGCATCACAGTATCCAACTAACCTGAAATCTTTCTGCCTTTTGAAATATAGACCAAGATTAGTGGTTCCAACAAGATATCGAAAGATTCTCTTAATAGAAGTTAGATGAACTTCCCTTGGGTCAAATTGAAATCTGCCACATAAGCATACACTGAACATGATGTCAGGTCTGGACGCTGTGAGGTATAAGAGTGATCCTATCATTCCTCTGTATAGAGTGTTATCCACCTTCTTTGAGTTGTCGTCCAGTCCAAGTACTGATGTTGGATGTATAGGAGTTTTCATTGGTTTTGCATTGTCCATCTTGTACTTCTTCAGTAGCTCCTTGACATACTTGGTTTGATGTATGTATATGCCCTTTTCAGTTTGTTTGATTTGAAGTCCAAGGAAGAATTTCAGCTCACCCATCATGCTCATCTCAAACTCTGTTTGCATTAATTTGGCAAATTCTTCACAGAGAGACTCATTAGTGGCACCAAATATGATATCATCAACATATATTTGTGCAATAATAAAATCATAAGAGTGGTCTTTGCGAAACAATGTAATGTCTACTTTTCCTCTTGAAAAACCATTTTCTGATAGAAATGAGATGAGTTTTTCATACCAAGCTCTAGGTGCTTGTTTCAACCCATATAAAGCTTTATTAAGTTTGAAAACATGATTTGGAAAAACATCACTTTCAAATCCTGGGGGTTGTTCCACATAGACTTCTTCCTTTATGAGTCCATTGAGGAATGCACTTTTTACGTCCATTTGATATAGCTTCATATTGCTATGAGCTGCAAATGATAGTAAAATGCGAATTGCCTCTAGACGTGCAATTGGAGCATAAGTTTCAGTATAATCTATACCTTCCTATTGTGAGTAACCTTTTGCTACCAACCTCGCTTTGTTTCTCACAACATTACCTACTTCGTCCAGCTTGTTTCTGAACACCCACATTGCTCCTACAACTTCTTTGTCGTCGGGGAGTTCTACTAGCTTCCAGACATTGTTCTTTTGAAACTGGTCAAGTTCTTCCTGCATTGCTTTGACCCAGCTTTCATCTTCTAAGGCATCGTCCACAGTCTTAGGTTCTATTTGCGATATGAGTGCTGTGTGACCTTGCTGTCGTTGAAGTGAAGATCTGGTTTTGACTCTACCTTTTGGATCTCCTATGATTTGCTCCTTTGGATGATGTTTCTTCATTTGCCAGTTGCGTCCAGTTGGTTCTCTTTGTTCTGCTACTGAACCGTCCAGTGGTACATTGGACTCTTCAACTGAGACATCATGGTTGGACGTATCTGATGACTTACTTGCATCGTCCAATCTAAGATCTGCAAATGATTCGTCTAGCTCTGATAATTTCTTATCAGGCTTGTTGTCATTGAACTTCACATGGATAGCTTCTTCAACAACTAAGGTTCTAGAGTTATAAACTCTGTATGCCTTTGAAGTTTCAGAATATCCAAGCAATATTCCTTCATCACACTTAGAATCAAATTTTCCTAAGTTATCCTTAGTGTTCAGAATGAAACATTGACATCCAAATGGATGGAAGTAGGATATGTTGGGTCTTCTTCCCTTCCATAATTCATATGGAGTCTTTTTCAATATTGGCCTTATATAGATTCTATTTTGTAAATAATAGACAGTATTCACTACTTCAGCCCAGAAGTGTTTAGGGGTTGAATTATCATTCAACATGGTTCTGGCCATCTCCTGGAGTGACCTATTTTTCCTCTCAACAACACCATTCTGTTGTGGTATTCAGGGTGTTGAGAAGTTGTGAAGGATACCATTATCCTCACAGAACCTTTGAAAACTTTCGTTTTCGAATTCTTCCCCATGATCACTTTGGATAGAAGTAATGCATACTCGTTTTTCATTTTGAACTCTTTTGCAGAAGTTATAAAAAGCCTTGAAGGACTCATCTTTATGGGATAGGAACATGACCCATGTCCATCTAGTATAGTCGTCCACTATAACCAATCCGTATCTCTTACCACTTACTGAGGCTGTTCTTGTGGGTCCAAACAGATCAATATGTAACAGCTCAAGAGGTCTAGAAGTGGAAACAATGTTTTTAATTTGAAAAGAACTTTTCACTTGTTTCCCTTTCTGATAAGCTTCACAAAGAAGATCATCTTTATATGACATACTTGGTAGTCCTCTTACGAGGTTGTGCCTATTCAGCTTTGAGATTAACCTCAAGCTTGCATGACCAAGTCTTTTATGCCATAGCCAATGATTTTCTTGTACTAAAACTAGGCATAATACATTTTGACTTGATAGTTCCCCAAGTTTAATCTTGTATAGATTACCTTGCCTTTTTGCAGTAAAGAGAAGGGATCCATTAAAGTTCCTGACGGTACATTCACTTTTGTTAAAGGCAACATCGTATCCACTGTCACATAATTGGCTTATGCTAAGTAGATTGTGTTTAAGACCTTTAACATAAAGAACTTTATCAATACAAGGATAGGGTGGTATACCAATCTTACCTACGCCAGCTATCATCCCTTTCTGATTCCCTCCGAAAGTGACTTTCCCACCAGCTTTGGGTAGGAGGCTTTGGAACATACACCTTTCACCTGTCATGTGATGTGAGCACCCACTATCCAGGTACCATGATTGGAGTTTCTTTCCTGCTGTTAAGCATGTCTGCAACAGGAATCATTTTATCCTTAGGTACCCAAATTGACTTGGGTCATTTTTTGTTAGTTTGAAGGGCATTGGACGCTCCCTTCTTAGGCAGGTGTCTGCATTTGGACGTTATATGTCCAGGTTTCCCACAGAAGTAGCAAACATCTGTTTCCTCGTCATGAATATATTTCTTTCCCTTATATCTATGTCCTGACCTGTCATTTGGTCTCTTACAACCTTCATATTTTAAAAGCATTTTAAGGTTATCAGAGCCCTTGACAAAGTTTGACAGATCCTTCTTTAGGCTGTCAATCTCTTCATGAAGTTTTACAACATCATGTGGTTGACCTCTTAAGGAAGTATCTGCTTCAACTTTCAGAAGCTTCTCAACTAGCCTTTTGTTTTCTGCTTTGAGATTTCGAATCTCTATGGAAAGATTCATTTCTCTAGTCCTTGATTCCTCATAGGATTTATAGGCTCGAGCAGCATCATTCCAGAGAGTTCGCCTCTCCGCATTTGAAATTTCATGTTGCTTTGAGAGCTCTGTAAACTTTTTCTGTAAATCCTCCTTTTCACTTTCAAGTTGTTTGAACCTTTTCTCTAAAACTTCTTTTTCTTTTGAAAGTGATTTGGACGATTTCTTTAAAGTTCTGTAGGCCTTTGACAGAATAGAAGAGTTTGAAAGTAATTCATGATAAGCTTCTTGAAGTGAATCTAAGTCATTAAGGTCTACCTCATCTTCTTCTTCTGGTTCAGAAGAATCTATTGAAGTGTCTGCCATCAGGCATATGTGTGCTTCCTCTTCTTCTTCATCGTCCGATGATGAGTCATCGTCCAGGTCTTCCTATGTGGACATCAGAACTTTCTTGCCCTTCCTTTTGCTAAAGAATTTCTTCTTCTTGTCCTTGCTCTTGTCGAGATCTGGGCATTATGATTTGAAGTGTCCTGGCTTTTTGCATTCGTAGCATACGATTGGACTCTTCTCCTTCTTTTCTTTGAGGCCTTTCCTATTTAGGTTTTTCCATCTGGATCCACCTTTCTTCTTCCACATAGCGTGTATCCTCTTGGATATGAAGGATAGCTCATCATTCTCGTCTGAGTCATCATCTTCAGATTGTTCGTCTGATGATGTTTCAGCTTGCATGGCTTTGGACGATGGTGCTTTCCTTAGCTTCTGGACGCTTAGCGCCAAAGACTTGATTTTCTTACCATCACCATCTTTATGCAGTTCTAGTTCATGAACCTTGAGAATTTCCACGAGTTCTTCTAGGGACATATCATCCAGTCCTTTTGTTGCTCTCAAGGCTGTAACCTGTGGTCTCCATTGCCTAGGCAAACTTCTCAGAATTTTGTCAATATGTTCATAGTTATTGTAATTTTTACCATGTGCTATAAGTTCATTTAGTATGGTTTGAAACCGTCCAAACATACCTTGTATGTCCTCATTTTCTTCCATACTAAACAATTCATATTGACGAGTAAGGAGACTGAGTTTGTTACGTTTTACCTGGGTGGAACCCTCATACATTAACGCAAGAGTGTCCCACATTTGTTTCACGCTTTTGAGACTGTGCACCTTGTTGTATTCTTGTTCGCTTAGTGCACATATGATGATGTTTCTAGCTCTGGAGTTGAGATGAAATCTTTGTTTCTGCTCCTCCGTCCATCTAGTCTTTGGGATTTCGTTGAGGTTCTCATCAAGTGGAATGTAGTCGCCCAACTCCACAACGTCCCACATGTCAATATGACTAGATTCAAAGAATGCTATCATTCTTTGTTTCCAGTAATCATATTTGACACCCTTGAAGAGTGGTGGTCTGTTCACAGCTTGTCCCTCATTTTCCATATTTCTTAGGATCTTTCCTCTGTACTGCTAAGTACTCAACCCAAGAGGCCGAGCTTTGATGCCAACTGAAATACAAAGAAACACACTAGAAGGGGGGTTGAATAGTGTGTTTATCTTTTCTTTGGTACCCTTTTGCAAATATGAAGATAGTGTATCTTAAGTTTTACAAGAACCTTGTGAAACAGAAGACTATGCTATCGTCCAGTGGTTCAAATACAACAGTTCAATGAAACTGCGTTTTTCGTCAGAACACACGTAAAATATTTTCGTAAATAAAATGTGTAAAGAAACTCTTTCGTGGTATGTGAAGAGGTAACTTAAGAGATTTACGAGTAAGCTAGAAAGCGAAAAAGTAGAACACTTAGTATTATACTGGTTCACTCAAACTGAGCTACATCCAGTTCTCCTTCAAAAACCTTTGAAGGGTTCTACTAATCAGAATCTGATTACAAACAAATATTTTAACCTGCCACTTCTGGCTACAAGTATTCTCTGTACCTTTGCCAATAACGGTTCTCTCCCAAGTATGTGACCGTTGCCACGTGTCGGCTTGGGGTGGAGAGACAGAGGAGACAACAGTACATGCAGCGCCTCCTCTACTTGTACTATTTCTGCAGAGAAATGTTTTTCTGTCCTTGTACAATACTTTCCAAAAACTCAAATGAAATGTCATGTTAGAATGAGAGGGAATAATCGAACATTCCAGAGAATTATCATCGAAAATGTATTGTCGCATTATATAACTTTTAAGATAGAAAATAGAGTGTAAGTTATATAGGCATTGGATGCTTGCTTTGCAGAAACATTGGACACTGGATGTTGTACTTTACAAAACATATTTGGACGCTTTGCTTATAGAAATATAAAGTCTAAGTTTGAGAGATACAATACCATTACGGCATTGGACGACGTAGATCCTATAACACTCAAACAAGACCATTAGATACTTCAAAATTTATCCTTTATTTGTTATCATCAAAACCGAAATTTGAGGGTTTGGACATCGTCCAAAGTCTTAGAACTTAACATTAGTGAATGATCAAACTTTTCAGCTCTTCAAGATCCAATCATGTCTTCAAGCAAATGATCTTCCTTTAGATTCTTCCATTTCAAAATGATGAAGATCAATTAGCCTTAGAACCTTTTTTATGCTCTTTTCTCAATGTGTTTTTAAAACTAATTTTCAGAAGAAGAAAAAATATTATGAGAGAGAGAGAAAAGTGCTCTATTTATAAAATTTTTAAAGCTATAACTTATTTAATCTGTTACGTAGACCATGTAATATGTTAAATTGTTCTTCAGCGGACCTGGGTTCTATTCAAGAATTATTTTAACCTGTTACATCAAGATGTAACCTGTTAAATTGCTCTTGATGATCTTCATAAGTAACCATAAGTAATCAAGAGCTGAAACGTTTGATCATTCACTAAAACGAACCCAAAACAATAATCTTTTTCAGAATCTTATAGTTACTTATCAAACGTTTAAGCTCTTGATGTAATCGATTTCACCTTATAGAATCACTTTTCTGTAATCAATTAAACTAAGCTTTCTTCCTTCTGAAACAACTTTAAGTAACTATAATAATCTATTAAACTGTGATGTAATTGATTAAAATAGAAACTTTACAAATTCTTTCAGAAACAAGACTCAAAGTCTAAAATGCCTTCTGTAATCGATTAACCTGAGGTGTAATCGATTACGCTTTGTATTTTAGCTTTTCCCAGATAACTAAAACATGTGGTAATCTTTTACATAAAATATGTAATCAATTACTACTATAGAATTTCTAAAGATGAATCAAAATTACTTGCTAAGACTTCTTGGTTAACTCTAGGCATCATCTAAGTCTATAATCTAATCACCAAAATGCCTAAGTCTATAACAAACAATACAATGCCACATCCTTACATGTTTGACATATTTAAAAATTAAAATGAAAACATTAATTAGAGAAAAACTAAAGGTAGTCCTAGTCTTCATGTCAACACAGTGGGACCTTTACTACATATGTGAGGTTTCCTACTCTTCCACTTGATCATCCTTGGCGTATGCAACTGAGATCTGGACATAAAAAGATGGAACTACCAACAAAGAAGGCAGCAACTCAACTTGTCGCTTCCCAAACAACAACAATTGTGATGTCTACAGTAGCATCAACACCTACCCCTGCAGTGATCACATTGACAGTAGATGGATATGTGGAAGACTACGTCAACAGTGAAGGAGAAACCCATAGCACCATGGCTCCTGTACTGGAAATGAAGTCGCCTATTCCGTCAGCTGTTCACCAGTAGATGGAGATCGGTGTTCATGATATCATGCAACAATTGTCTAAATAGTTAGGCGACATTGTGAAACCTGTGGTCATTAATGATATTCAAAAGGCTAGAGTGGAGGAACACTGTCACCATGGTCAGTTGGAGGCGTCGACTAATTCTGCTTACAGAGTTCAGCCATGTTACCCTCTGGTCACTAGACCTATGATGGGCATAGAAGTGAGTGGGCCTCCTCCAATCCAATTTGAACTATGCAGATGGCTAGGCGTCCTATGAATGCTTCTGGAACTATAGGACTACCCCTTATCTACCCAACTGTTGTAGCCCTTGCTTATTCGCAACATCAGATCCCTATGGGAAACATTCCAAACATGGGGACTCAAATTGTAACACCCCAAAAATTTCAACTTCTAAGTAAGTACGTGAGTAATTTGATTAGGATCTAATTGAAATTTATTTGTTTGTTTTAAATAAGAAAAATGTGTGTGTGAGTAATTAAATATAGTTAGTGATTAATTAAGGAATTAAGAAAAATAAAGGAAAGTAAATAAAATAAGTATTTCTTAATAATGGTTAAGTAGAAAAAATTTACAAAATCAAATATATAGAATTCTCTGCAATTAAATTCCTGTACTTGTTACCTATAATTAAATTCTCTGTGATGAATTTTTGAACTGTTTGATTGTAATTAAATTTTTCTGTAAGGTTGTCTGTGATTAATTACCTGCAATGGTTACTTGTAATTAATCTATCTGTGATCAATTGTCAATAGTATTTTATTTAAGTGTAGTATTTTATTTAATTATTTAATTTGCAGTGTTTCTCTAATTAACTGCCTGCAGTGTTGTATGTACTTATTTAAATTATTGTTTGTTAATCTAATTTCTATAAAGTTTTATATGTAATTAATTTCTTTACAGATGAAATTTTATTTGATCAACTAGAATAGATTTTATTACACAAAGTTTTATAAAAAAAATTTAATTGATTGAATTCAATTTCAAAGTTTTAATTGCATTGCATTGCAATTACACAATGTAAAATTACACTGTGTAAACTATACTTAGGGTACCTAAAACCCTTAATCCTATAGGATTAACCCTTTTAACCATTGGTTAAAAGGGCTAAACCACCACCCCTCCTTCAAACCAAACGGCATCAACACCTCACCACCACCTAACCCCACTCAAAATCTTCATTAAACTCACTTAATCTCTCGCATTACCTCATATATAAAATACAAACACAACACACAACACAATTTGGAGAAGCAAGTTTTCCTCTTTTCTTCCTCTTGGCCGTGAGCACCATTGGAGGAGAAGGGAAGCCATTTTCATTCTTCTTCCTTGCATGCAAGCTTGGAGCCATCATCACAACCATCTCTAGCTTCCACTTTCTTCATCACATCTTCATCTTCCTATTCTGAGCTTTTGAGCTAGGTAAGGGGGATTTCTTCTTGTGGACTCAAATCCATGGTTATCTTTGGGGGATTCAACCATGGTAATTGCATCTTGCCTCCATTGTTGATGATTGATCATTTTGCATGTTGATTTGGATGGGTGAAAACCCTTGTTTGCAATTTTCTGTTTTGGTTGATTGGTTGTGCATTGCTTGCATGTGCCTTTTCTTTTCATCTTTTTTACTCTTTAATTCTTTGGGAATGCTCCAATTACAAAAGAGACTCTGCCCAAATTTTATCAAAATCTTAAACCAAGTTTTTCTCTTGAAACTCAAAGCTAAATTACATGAGGCAGTGGCTGTAACCACTTTTTGGCTTGAGCAGGTGCCACTGTCTTAAGGTTTTCTCAAAATCTAACTGTTCAATTTGAGTGAAACCAATTTTAAATGAAACTAGACACAAAAACCATCAACTTTTCTTTTGAGGTCGTGTTGTGATAAGCTCAAAATGGAGCTCATCTGGGACATGTAAATTGATCTCTCTGTTTTCATTTTTTAGCCTGGCAGTGCTAGGTTTTCCTAATTCTGTATTTATGTGTTGATCTTCTTCAAAATGTGGTTACCAATCCTTAAACTAGACAAAATAAGCTTTCCAACCATTTATATTAAGCTAATTATAAATTTCACCTTCTAATTTAAAAAGCAATTGGCGAATGAATCTATTGTTGATTTTATGGAAAGATTTAGGCGAATGAGGAGTAAGTGTAACGTACAGTTCCCTGAGTCAGAGTATGCTAGCATAGCCGTTGGGAATATGACCTCTCAGCTCAGAGATAAGCTTTTGACTCAGGATTGTATAGACCTAGCTCAATTAGCCATAAAATCGGCTAGGGTGGAGCAGTTTATTTGTGAGAAAGAAAGCAAGAGACCTTACAAAGGTAATAGAAATCCTCAAACTATTGCCAAGATCGTGGAAGATAGCGAAGAGGGTTCTGATGAGGATTTGGTAACTGAGCAAATGGCAGCCGAATTAGTAAAAGGAAAACCTTACACTTGCTCGACGTTGAGGCCCTTCAGAGGAAAAGAGCCATACTTATTTGAAATTTCTAGAGTAGACCAAATCTTTGACTATTTGGTCAAAGATTAGCAAATTCGACTCCCTGAACGACAGAAGATCCCTTCTCCTGAAGAATTAAAGAACAAGAGGTATTGCAAATGGCACAACGCTTACAACAATACCACAGCCAATTGTTTGGTGTTCAGGAATACCGTGCAGAGGGCCTTAAAGGAAGGATGCTTGAAGTTGGCCGATAAAGGGAATGAGATGCAAATAGACACTAATCCCTTTCCATCGGCTGACGTAAACATGGTGTCTACCTCAGCTGTTATGAACCAGAAACATCCCACGCTGGGGGCAATATCGCCAGCGATGGATAAAAAAAGGGGAACACCCGACTGCCCAAAGCGCCAGTCAACAGTCAGGAAGGAAGTCTGTCTTCCAATGCCTAGGTTTCCCACCAAGGCACGTGGAGCAAAGGGTACAGGAAATGCATAAACAACTAATAACTAGAAGAGGAAACCTATCAGAAAGGCATTTACCACCAAAAAAGAGACAGGTGGCGGAGATAAACCTAGGCGAAGGAATTTCTACCCTAAAGATCACAGCGATGGATCAGGGTGACTTGGGAGGTACCAAGATGCAAAAGCCCAGAGCCACAGTAGAGAAGGAGCAGTGGTACCTGAATAAAGGCACCAGGCGACAGTCGAATGAGGCTAAGCCTTGACGAAGAGTCAGAAAAGACGCTTGTAGAGAAAAAGAGCTATGCAGAAGTTACAAGGAATGTTTCAGATGTTGGCATATGGTTGTACTATCGACAGAACTAACGTCGCCTCACCCTCACGACTAGCAAGATCGCAAGGAACAGCCAACAAGGTAGACAATGGCAACAACTGCAATTCATCGTTGGGCTTCAACGATTCGGATTTAGATCAATTAATGTCAGGCGATATCTTTTTCACGAAAGAGGGGACATCAATAGCAGGGTTTAAGGAAGCTATTGATGGGGTAGAAGGAAGTAGTATCGACAGCCCTCCCTTAGAGCTCGAGGATTTTGAATTAGATGGATTGTTGTCAAATAACACCCATATTCCAACGACTGTTGTTGGGATATTGCCAGTCAAGTTCACATGCCAGCAGTCTCAACCAGTGGATCTGGAAGGGGATGTTCTGGTTGAGGAGGATGAGTGGGCTAGTCTAGCTGAGGATGCTGATGCTGACAAAGGTATTACAAAGTTGTACAAACCCCAGTAGACAAGGCCAGACATCTAAAACCACTATATGTCAAGGCAACTATAATGGAAGGCCAATCAGCCATGTCTTCGTGGACAATGGGGCCTTTTTAAATGTGATGCCATTTTCTACAGTTAGGAAACTAAGAAGATCAAAGGCTGATTTAATCAAGACCAACATGCAAATGACGGCTTTGACAGGAGATCCTATGGCAGCCATAGGAGTACTGGTAGCCGAAATCATGGTAGGACCTAAAACAAGCAATGCTGCATTCTTTGTAGTAGATGCGAAGCCTCATACTCATTCCTATTGGGAAGAGACTGGTTACATTCCAATTTCTTTATACCTTCCACTCTTCATCAGATGTTAATTTTTTGGATTGGTGACAAAGTAGAGACTATGTCGCCTGATCATCAACCATTTTTGGCTGATGTGTCAGCCACTGAGGCAATTTTCTACTCACCCTTGATGCAGCCTATTATGGAAATAGCCCAACTCGATGAGTTTATTGATGCTAAGTCATGCGAGTTTACCCCCCAAGGTTTTAAACAAATAAAGATAGTCGACATACAACTATTAGATGACGAAAACCAAAAAGAATCCAATGTAAGAAGTTGAAGATTTAATGAAACGGGTCGCTGATCACTTTGTGGAACAAATGATGGGTGAAATTGCTGAGGACCAGCCAGGGAGGCAGCCGATGATGTCAGATGAAGTCGAATCTATTAGGCAAACTTTACCCCCTTTAGAAGCACAAGACCCACTGATAGATGTGAATTTAGGGACAGCCGACGAGCCACAGCTGACTAAAGTAAATGATCTTTTACCCCTGGACCAGCAAGCCAAGTTAATTGAGCTTATTAAATAATTTTGAGATTGTTTTGCTTGGGATTATTCAGAAATGCCTGGCTTGTCTAGAGATTTGGTTGAACATTAGCTGCCTTTGAAGGAGGGATTTAAGTCGTTCAAACAACCTGCTATGCAATTCAATCTATAAATCCTTCCTAAAATCAAGAAAGAGATAGAACGCCTTCTGTCATCCGGGTTTATTAGAATGACTAAGTATGTGGATTGGCTGCCTAATATTGTTCCAGCAACAAAAAAGAATGGCAAGGTACGTGTATGTGTCGATTTCATAAATTTGAATTTAGCTACCCCTAAGGATGAGTATGCCATGCCTGTCGCAGATATGTTAGTCGATGTTACGGCTAGAAATGGAATACTGACCTTTATGGATGGCTATTCAGGATATAACCAAATTTTTATAGCTAAAGAGGATGTTCATAAAATGGCTTTTAGATGCCCATGAGCCATTGGTATTTTTTAGTGGGTTGTGATGCCATTTGGGCTCAAAAATGCTAGGGCTACATATCAAAGGGCTATGAACCTAATTTTTCATGATTTGATTGGCAGAAGTATGGAGGTCTATATTGACTATGTGGTGATCAAGTCAGTCGATTTTGATGAACATCTTATTGGTTTGGAAAAAGCATTTGGGAGGATGAAGCAGTAAGGTTTAAAAAAGAATCTAGAGAAGTGTGCCTTCGGCATCTCGGCTGGGCATTTCTTAGGATTTCTGGTACACCAAAAGGGGATTGAAGTTGACAAAAATAAGGCTAAGGCAATTCTAGATGCTACCCCTCCTCAAAATAAATTAGAATTACAAAGCCTTATAGGAAAAATAAATTTCCTCAAGCGATTCATTGCTAATTCGGTTGGCAAGTTGAAAGCATTTTCACCATTGTTACAGCTACAGAAGCAAGAAGATTTCGTGTGGGGAAAAGAGCAACAAGAAGCATTCGACCAGATTAAAAGCGCACTAACGTCTCCTCCAGTTTTGGTCCCACCTTTAAGGGATGGACGGTTTAAGTTATATATTTCGGCTGCTAAAGAGTCTATCGGCTGTAATTTGGATTCTCTTGGGAAACAGCTTTGTGTTTAAGGAGAGAGGAAACGAAGAATAAAAAAGAGAGAGAAAAAGAGGAGGGTCACCGTCGACGGTGGAAAATGAAGATGGGTTGTTGAAGAACGGAGGGTCGCTGTAGCGGTTCCGCCACTGCACCATCGGTTCACCAAAAATTGCGTCTGGCAGTGATGTGTGGTGGAAAATCGTCGGAGAATGGAGGAGGATTCCGGCGGTGAACTTGTCGGAGCAGAGGAGGAAAAAGGAGAAAGGGAGAGAGAGAAAAAAAAAGAAAACTTATTCAGTTAAAAAAAGAAAAATATGATACTGATGGTGCACCGAAATAGTGTGTGAATGGGATAAATCTAACGGTAATTAAAAGTGGTCCACGGTAAACCATATGCAAAACTGGTTCACCGTAGATGACTACTTTTTGAGGAATCTGAAACATTATGGTTAAAAAAATTAAAAAATTATTAGAACGAACGTATATTATATATTAGTTTCTCTTTATGCTTAACTTTTAAAATTAATCTTACATAATTATATGTATACTATCATTATACAAGTATTTTAAGAAATCTAAATATTTTTAAATTCATTTTAATATAACAAATATATACTTTTGTAGTAAAGAAAAGGTTAAATTACTCAGATAGTCCCTTAACTTTATTTTAGATTGTAATTTAGTCCCTTATTTATTAAAAGTTGTAAAATAGTCTCTTAAGTAACTATTTTATAACATGTTGATCCTTGTTGAAAAACTAATCCTTTTTAATTTGGACACGATTTTGAACTTTTTTTTTTATTGATTTAAGATGTGAAACTTGTCTTATTATATTCACCTACATGAAAACTATGGAACCCAATTGATGTTCGGATCAAAAAGGGAATCTCACAAGCAATATTTTGGTTGATTTTGGAAGATTTTTCAGTTTTTCGGTTATTCATGGAGCACAAATTGCAACCTAAAATAAAGTCAAGGGACCATGTGAGTAATTAAGCCTAAAGAAAATAGTTATAATATCAAAACATATATTTGAATATTTTAATTTTGAAAAATTAATTTAATTGCATTCGTTTCTATATTTTAAGAGTTTAATGGTCATGCATTGACAGTGTAAAATAGTTTCATACTGTCATCCAATCACAAATCACCGTTGGTATGACTTTTAAGGTAATTATTGTAAAATTTAATAAACTTACCATACATGGTGGAGGGTGTGATCGGATGACAATGAAAAATTATTTTACACTGTTAGTACATAGTTTTTTTTCTCATATTAAGATTGTAAATTTTGATTCTGAAATACGAAATATGGAAATATTTAAAATTGTTGGTAATGAGAATAAATTACAACATCACAATATATACATATGTATTTGACATTTTATAATTGAAAAATTAAAAGTTAATTTAACTAAAAAATATTTCATGATATTTTGTACCATGTATTTTTTTATCATCATTTTTTTAACTTTTAATAAAATAACAATGATATTTATTGCATGGATATTATGTAAAATATTAAAATTTAGATAAAAATATTTTTAAAACTACGTTAATTAATGATAATTATTTTATTTGTAATAGAAATAAGGTTAAAATATAATTTTGGCCATTCATTTGAAATTTTTTGTTTCAATTTGGTCCCCTAAGTTAAAAAAATGAATTTGGTCCCTTTAAATGTATCTTCTAGACCAAATTAATCTTTTCGTCATTTTTTTGCAAGAACGACATTAACTAGGTTGACATGACAAACTCTTATTTGACGTGACATGTCTCACAATTTGTTATGTGTCACCAAATTGATTAGGTTAATATGATCAATGACTAACAAAAGAACCAATTTGGTTTAATATATACACTTTAAGATACCAAAGTAATTTTTTTTCAACTTAAGGGACTAAACTGTAATAAAAAATTCAAACGGGTGACCAAAATTATATTTTAGTCTAGAAATAAATTAAAATACAAAAAATGTATTTGATATTTTTAATTTTTAAAAACTATAAACTCATTAAGTTAATAAAAAATATTTTAATTATAATATTTTTATTAAATATTAATTATAATATATGTTGCTATTGCTTTTCTTTTATATTTTTAACATACTATTTTACAAACAATTAAGTTTGGTTCGTAAATCTTCTAAGACTTTTATATTATTTTTAATTTCACAAACATTTTTTCAGCATTTATTTATAGAATTTTAGATGGTTCTCTCTGAATGAGACAGTTTTTTTTATTCAATTTTAAAATTAAAAAAATACATTATTATTTTACATGAGATGAAATTATATGATAATATTTTATTAAATGCGAGTGTGACTTTTTATATCTTTATTGTATGCGTTAATTAAAAAATGTCTATATACAATGTTATTATAGCATATGAAAATTTGATATAATTTATTTATCTCAAAAAACTGTCGACTTCTTTAAAAAAAATCTGTCGACTAATTAGTTAATTTGAATATAATCAAAATTAATAAATCTGTATAAAATTATTTTTTACCGTAAATTTATAAAATGATATAATATGAAATAAAAAAGTTAATAATAATTTTTTTATTTTTTTATTTTAATTATTTTCTATCATTTTTATTTTTTTATATTTTAAAAATAAAATAAAAAAGAACCCCTGCATAGCAGGGGATGGGATACTAGTATATATAATAGAGGAGAGATCAAATTACACTGATGTAACTTTGATCAACTATTACAATATTCAATAATTTTCAATTGAATAATATTTTCTTAAAATCCACCGTTACCATTGGATTGAAGTTCCTTTTACATAGTAAAGTTTCTTTCAATAACTTTCAAGACGGAGTCTAGCATGCGTAAGGTTAACATATCACGTACAGTACACAAGTTTTTTTTAGACCCTTAGATATGAGAGTAAGTTAATCAACGGTTAGGATCATTAGGATGTAGCATATAGGCATAGTACTGAATAATACATATGTTGACTGTTGTAGTGGGAAACTGTTATTTTAATAGCGCTGGGTGTGGGTTCGATCCCACCAGATGATGTTTTCAATTTTTTTTTCCCTAAAGGTTTTTAATTTTCATTTATTTTGATTTAAAAAAAGAAAAGAAAAGAGCTAAACCAACTTGGATTCAAACCCGGATGGTAACAATATATTTGCCCATAAATATACCACCAAGCCATTATCAACTACGTATTTCACAAAGTGTTTATAAAAGTTATATACATTATTACATATGCTTTTATAAATTGTTTGGTAATTTCTTTAAAATATTTACAAATTTCCGATAAAATAATTTTTAAACAACTTAATGAATTTTTAATTTTTTTAAATCAAAAGTTTTAAATATATACATTGTTTTAATTTAATTTATATTATTAAAATATATTCTTATAATTTAATTAACCTTAATTAAAATGTATTTGAAGATATCATTTGTTATTCCTATATCATTCCTATTCCTATGCATATAAATATGAGATCATTTATAAAATAATTTAAAGGCTTAATTGCACATTTTAGCATTCAACTATCATCATTTTGTGAATTCTGTCACCCAAATTTTTTTTTGCACATTTTATCGTATTTTTCAATTTTCACGCCTTTTACCTATTCGTTAAATGTAGGGATGATGATGCGTAAAATATGTTCGTTCAGGGCAAGTGTACCTTACGCGTAGTTATAGTGGACCTAAGTCCGAATATTATACCCAAAGGACTAATGACAATTCCCAAATAATCTAAATATGTGTTTAACTAAACAATTTGATTTAATCACCAATTTAAGAGAAAGTTGTTATCAATTATTCTGTAGAAAAAGAATAGAGCAAGCAGACAATATCTAAGTAGAAACAATTATCAGAAAAGCAAGCTTAGGATTGTGATTTTACATGTACCCTTTTCCCCCCTAATTTGTATTCTAATTAAACCTCCAAGTTATTTATCAATTGTCCGTTCCTCTTAAAATCATTAGTTAGCCTTTGGCCATGGTCTAACAATATTATTTCCCCTAATTTAATTATCAATTGATCATAGATAAATTAAATTAGAGCAAATGATAATTATCATAGATGTTGATTAAAACAGTTTAATATACTAAAAATTCATAAAACAAGTTTGGTCATGCATGTTATACGAATTCAATCACTTCACAGTTTGATTAATCACAAGCAGGTGATCATTGACAAACAATTAATTAGGGTTTAGAGTGATCACTTTACATTTTATATTAATTAAACAATCGATTAAAATAGAAAGTTAAATCAGTTAAATAACAAATCAATTCAAATGATTTAATTAATTAACTTAAATTAAAATTAAATTAATTGACTATAGTACTCATACTCGCACCCATCCCTATTAAAATTTTGCAAGTAAATACCCGCCCTGATCCATTCCAATAAGCGGGTAATTGCCCTACCCATTGCGGATATTTTTGCAAGTACTTGTAGGGCCTAGGTACACTTTGTCATCCCCAGCTAAATGTGCAATGAAGTGCTAACGTATCCCTACAAAACAATATCATTTTGTCACTAATTTTCTCGAAACAATGTTGTTTTGTTCCCAACATGAGACACATGCGAAGATACTCCAGCTTAGGCTAAGGTTAAATTACTCTGGCTAGGCAAACATGAAGATACTCAAGTTGAGGCTGAGGTGAATATGCTCTAGGTTAGGCCTAAAGATACTCTTGTCGTGACCAGGTCAAAGTATCTTAAAATAGTAATAATAAATTACAAAAAAACCTATTAAAAAATGAACGATATTCAAATATTTTTTCTAAAGGAGAAAAATATAATGTCTTTTCAATAAAAACTATAAAATAATATAATATTTGTCGAAGAAAAAAAATTATATCTTTACAATGATATTATAAAAAAAGACAATTAATTATTTTATCAAAAATGAATTTTTTTTACTATTACTTAAATGTCATTATTTCTATAATCAAACTTTTAAATAAAAATAAATGTGGTAATTTTAAAATATCAAATATATTAAAAAATTAAAAACTCAAAAAGGTAGGGTAGCCAAGGCCCTAAGGATTTATGTACATTGATCTCTTTCTGTGATTCATGTTGGTAACAAAATGGCGTCGTTTTACAAAAATTAGTGACAAAATGGCATCATTTTTTAAGGACACGTTAGCATTTCATTTCACATTTAATGAATAGGTAAAAAGCGCAAAAATTGAAAAACACAATGATAAAATACACAAAAAATGGGTGGTAAAATTCACAAAATGATGATAGTTGATAATAAAATGTGCAATTAAGCCTTTAGATTATTTTATAAACGATCTCATATTTGCATGCATAGGAATAGGAATGATATAAGAATAATAAATGATATCCTCAAATACATTTTAATTAAGAATTGATTAAATTCTAAGAATCTATTTTTAATAATATAAATTAAATTAAAACAATGTATATATTTAAAACTTTTGCATTTAAAAACTTAAAAATTCATTTGAAATACAGAGAATCACATTAGAAGGGGGGTTGAATAGTGTGTTAGATAAAACTTTAAAATCTTTTCGCAAAGATGGAGATATCTTAACTTAGATTTTACAAAGAACTTGTAAAACAGAGAGTTGCAAATATCGTCCAATGGTTTAAAATGACAGTTCAATAAAACTGCACTTTTCATATTGTCGTCCAAGCGAGAAACAAATACTTTTCACAAATAAGTTTATAAAGAAACTTGTGCGTTTAATGCAAAGAAATAACTATAGAGATAATAAAATATCGATCTTAATAAATCAAACTCATTTTATAAGACATTAACTTCGTTGCAAACCATGAAACATAACAAAATCTTCTTTAATTAAGAACATCCTCAGATCCATCATTATACTATTCTATTACACAAAATATACTCATGCATTTACATTCTTGGAATTTAACACATTATATATTTGAGCCACATATAAAGAGTTGTACATCATAATATTAAAATCTAGTCTACCCTCTTTTTTACAGGAAAAGACTGAGACTCAGAGTAGTGATTCAATGAAAATTTCAAAATACCCAATAAACCCAAGTAGCATCCTAGAAGGATCCTCTTCTTTCTCTTAAAACATCCACTCGTGTTCACAGTGCTTGTCTTAGCCTTTCATTCCATCTTCATTGTTTGCACAAGATCATTCGTCTAAATTTGAAAAATAAAGGCGTATGGAGTGAGTTTCTTTCCTCCTCTAAACCAACAACCAAACGACCTTTCGGTCACAAACAGTCACAAGCACACAACATCAACCACCTCGATATGGTACTCTCACGGGTCTCACTCGTAACCCTAAACACATTTTGGACTAGTCCTTAACTCATCACATCTGGGCCCGCTATCACTGAATCTCCAATAACTTAGTGGACTTACACAATTTAAGCTGGATGACTTGCTGGGAGTACACCGTTCACCATGGTACAATGGTAGGGCTCTCACCAACACGGTTATCCCTCGCATTTGTCGAGATTGCCAAGTCGGCACTATGGAAACACGACCACAAACTCGGCACCAGATCCCTAAGAAACAGCAAGTCAGCGAGCATACCTCAGGTACCACTCTGTGTGGTCATCCAATCTCTGAGGACTGACTCCTCAACCACTCTCCCTATCGAGATTTGTCTTTTACAGGTCTGTGTAGGCTTTTCTACCAAAGGTACTCCATGGCGGTCCTCAATCAACATATGCTCATCGTAGATAAAACCTCCACACGACCTCTCAACACTTACTCATTTGGCTTTCGATCACGTAAGATTTTCCTTCTCAATCGACATGTAACATGTATCCACAAACAAATTCCATTTCAACGGTCACGCACAACCCAACAGTAGAGGTTCTTCCTCCTCTTTTCGTTTCTCACAACGTCTAGAAGAAACAAGAACTTATCAACCACAAAACACACGTACGTAATGCATATCACCCAATCATGACCCGATTCATGATTTTCTCTATCTTATTGAATCCTTGCTCACTCTCAAGTTTTATGCTTGATTTAATTATCGAGTCTCAAAGTCCATGCAAAGGTCCTAATTTTCTTTTTAAGTCCAAACATCCAGCACTCATCCATGTGCATAGGTACTTATTAATTACTAATCCATAATATTATTCGATTCACACTC
The DNA here is from genome assembly GCA_026413185.1 of Pueraria montana var. lobata. Taxonomy (NCBI): domain Eukaryota; kingdom Viridiplantae; phylum Streptophyta; class Magnoliopsida; order Fabales; family Fabaceae; genus Pueraria; species Pueraria montana. Next base: position 39,549,832 of record CM048656.1, read on the forward strand.
TTTAATTGTAATTAATTCACTATTGTTCATAGTGAATATTATTAGCTACTAGATCAACATTCTAGTATTCACAAATGCACTCCATTTGGAGTTCATTTGCCCCCTCCAAGAATGCAAGATTTGTGTTCCCACAATCAACAAACCATCACAAAATTCACATGCATATAGAAATTTTCCAGCACTCATTGCCCGAGGATCACGCTCCTCCCAGTCTCCAATTTACAGTTAATAACATAATAATTATTAACAAACAACAATCCAACAATTCAACGTAATTCATCACACTATATTACATACACATTTTCTATGGAAATTTTCCTTTTGAGGTGAAATATTCCTTAGCAAGTCCATTGGAAGGCATTAGGCACAATTACACAATTAAATTTCATGCATATACATAGAGCAGTACACACACACTAAAAATTATTTCACTTAGCATATTAACTTTCAATTTCGTGAAATTTTACAGAGACATAACACATCACATATATTTCAATATATAAATTTTTATCAAGAAAATTCCACCCACAAATATTATTTTGAATTAAATATGGTTGCTGGACATGCTCTGTAAAGTGTACTTCTACATTTTTAGTAAAAATCAAATCAACTTTTTTTTCTTTGAAACTTCACAGGAAATATCCCCAACATATGGGACAGCACATGGAATTTTCTCAGTACCAAATACCTACCGAAAAAACCCCTTTTGTATTTCTAAAACATTATTGTCCCTGAACAGAGTTTTCAATACAAAAATGGAAATAATTACAAAAAGTGTTTATAAAAATTCTGAGAAAATTCATAGGTAGTTCACATATTCCAAATAGTGTTAAAAAAATTTCTCAAGGCCAAATACTCATAAAAAGATATCTTCTACATTTAAAAACTCTGTTGTCCAGTTTTTTCGGTTTTCACAACATTAAACTCCTAAAAATGCTTCTGGGCTTGTTCTGACTTTACAAAAACTCAGGGATTACCCTCATAACATATAAATCGAATTCATGAACCCAGTTTTCCAAAAACGTATCTCAAAATTTTTATAAAATTCAAAATCGTCACTTTCACAGAATCCGCAGTATTTGAAAATAATTCCAAAAAAAATAGTTCCAGTCTTCAGAAAATTCTGAAAAAAATACCACGATAACCAGAGGTGTTAAAACATAGGGAAACATCTTTACATTTCAAAAATAATGCACAAAAGTATTTTCGAAAAAATAAAAACAGCTGCAGTGTACAAGTGGCAAACAACACATTTCAACATATTTCACATGCTCTTGAGACACCCATGGTGTCAAGAGACTCACAATCACATGAACAACCCACAAACATCAAGAGAAATAAGAAATAGCTTAGGGAAGATAGAAACCCCTCCATACCTCAACGAAACAAAATTCCAATCGGTTGGTTTTGAAGCTCTTGAGTTCCTCTCTAACATACTAGAATTTCAAAGGACGAGGATTTGATCTTGGTCATGAAAATCTAGAGAGAAGTTTTGTGTTTCTAGAGAGAAGATGGAGAGAAACTTGGAGAGGAAGGTGAAGAATGAAGAGAGAAAGGCATACACACTTTTAAGAGAGAGGAAAAGTGAAAAAGCAAAAAGCATGCCCCTTCCCTCTCTCCTCATGGCCGGCCCCCTTCCCTAAGGCCTTAGGGTCCATGTTGGTTTTTTAAATTGGGCCCATACGGGGGCCATTAGGGTTAGGGTTTCCCAGGGTTAGGGTTAGGGTCTCTGTGCATTTTTGGTCATCTGGGTCACTAATAATCATGCAGATGGAATTTTAATTCACTCCTATTTCAATTATTATTTTTCTAAGACACAACTTAATTAATTAAATTCCTAACACAAATATTTCTATCAACTTTATTAATTCTTTAATTAATCAGTCACTTAGAACTAATTCAACAATGAAACAATTTAATTAAGTCATATAAACCACTAATTCTATTTTTATTTCTATCTAGTTCTTTCTAGACTTCAATTAATAAAATTGGGCTTAATTAAGTTTAATTACCTTAATTAGAATTTCTAAATCACTAATTACCCTAGAACATTTAATTTCACTAATTAAAGTAATTACCAATTTATTAGTAAGTCATTTGTGCCATTAAAACTCTAATTTTCCATTCTAGACAAAAGTTCCACATATTTACCATAATGCCATTAATGAGTTGACCAAAACCATTTCCTTTGACTTTTGACCAAGATGAGTCTATCTTTGACTTTTCAAATTTTAAACTTCCCTCCACAATTTTTTTTTGTCTCTACTTAACCATTATTAAGTAATACTTATTTTATTTATTTTTCCATTATTTTTCTTAATTACTTAATTAATCACTAATTATATTTAATTACTCAAAACACATATTTTTCTTATTTAGAACAAATAAATTCCAATTAAATCATAATTCAATCACACAAATACATATTTATTGAGTTGTAATTTTTAGGGTGTTACACTGCTGACTGAGGATGAACATGATCATACCTCGTCCAGTTTGGTGCAAATGTTGAAGTGAAGCTTCTCTCAAGAGGCTCTTAATGTGGTCTCCAGATGACATCACTCCTCTTGCAGTAGTTCTGTTCATTTCTGGTGAAGAATGCCACAGGGAATTTTTCTTTGTCTTTTTCTTCCTTTGTCTTCTCTTGAACCATTGGTGGAATGGTCCAAGGAATCCAAGCATCTCTCCAAGTGTCCCTTGGACGCACAGTTGGTGTGAGGTTTAACTTGAGAGTTGGACGCTGTGTGGGTTCTGGTGTTGGAGCAGTAGGTGGAGCAGCATTGGATTCACTCTCAGTGTCTTGAGAGGAAGGAGGTGGAACTGGATATCTCCTAGGCCTTGTTGCCTGAGTCTTCACTCTTCTAGGCACTGCAGTAGGTATAACACAACTACCTACTTTGGACGCTGCAGATACCTTTTGTTTCTTTTGTGGTCTAGATTCCATTTCTTCAGCTTTCCTTTTGATCTGACCTATTGGAAGGTTATCATCATCATCAGAGTTACTCATCATCTTCAATTTTCTGACTCTGGGCTTTTCTTGTACTGGTTTTGATGAAACAGTCTTTGGACGCTTCTTAGTAGGTGCAGGAGGATTGGACGGTGCAAAAGTAGCATGTCTTTTCTTCATCCTCCTTTCTTTTTCAGCTTCTTCTTCTTTCTGTTGTGACATATGTCTTGTCACCTTTCTAGTTTCTTGGTCTTTCATGAGTTTCTTGATTTTCTTCCCAAGATCCAAGAAGTCCATCTCTTCTTCTTCATCAATCTGAATTAGCCTATTTTGCTCGTGTCTTTTCTTGTTTATCCTTTCTTCGTCCAGCTTCCTCAAAACTTTGGCAGTCAACTTGATCTTCATTGGCTTAATGTTGGACTCACCAAACTTTTGTTGGAGTGCAATCAGTTCACCTTTCCTGATGATTGCTTCGTTTTCTTCATCGTCCAATTCATCATAAAATCTTTGGTATACCTTCTGATCCCATAAAATTTTATTCAGAAGAGCAGCATAAAAGATATCATCATTTCCTCCAATGGTCTTCATCATCCGTAGAATGTTGATGTAAATGGTGTGAGGCAAGTTGAATGGGATGCCTTCCATCAAGTGAAACAATACAAACTTGTGTAAGTCTGTAACTGAATCCTTGGACACAGCCTTATGTAGAATGCCTTTGTTGCATATCTATTGCTATATCTTGGCTTCTTTGCATATATTCATGTACACTATCTTCGCTGAATCAGTAGACTTGTCCTTGCAATGTACCTTCCCCACGTGATTTCCATACTTCTCAGCCTAGTCTGGCTTGTACTGATTCTGCTCCCTGATACAGCCAGTGACTTTGGCTATTGTCTCCGTTGACAAAACCACTTCTCGTCCAATCATATTGGACACTATCTGGCACTGAGTGTCTAACTTGGCATTCCTCCAGAACATCCTGATGAGCTCTGGGTATATCTTTTGAGTATCATTAAAGAACCCTCGAATGCCACTTTTTAACAGATTTTCCTCAAGGTTGAGACCGAGGCCTTCCAAGTACTTGATGTCGAAGAAATGTTCAATGTGAACAATAGCTACACCTTGTGTCACAACGGTGGTTTCAGGGTAGGTAGAGACATCAAGAACAAAGGCGGTTGATTCACTGGAGTTCGACATTATGGAAAAGATAGGATTTTTAGGTTATCAGGTGAGTGTTTAGGTCAGGTGTGAGAAAGAATGCTAAGGTAGGAAACAAAGTTTTCTGAGCAGGAAAAATGGTAAAGTGTTTTCAGAGAAGATTTGACAGCTTAAGTATGGGCTTGTTTGGGGTAAACGAAACGGTTTTGGGCTTTTGAATTTTTTGAAGAGGGAGGTTATGCCACTAAACTCACCATGATGAAGCGTGCCGAGGTTTATGGGTAACTGTGTATGGTTATCAACAGTTAAGTGACTCAGCATAGAGCATTAACTTACACTTACTCAAAACAAAATCATTTTAGCCACGTTGTAAAACATGTTAAATGAAAACACATAACAGAAAACATCGTCCAGGCATTGGACTTAAATGTTACACATGCAGTGCACATGCATGACTAAGTGGCATTTGGACGCTATGTCCATTGGACGCTATAGTCATATTGGATGCTGCATATAGATGTTAATCATTCCTTTACAAAGTCCATGCCAAGTCTATTCCTTAGAAGGACTAGCTTGTCTTCAGTAAGGGGTTTTGTAAATATGTCAGCTAGCTGATCATCTGTGGATACAAACTGTAATTCCATAATCCCTTTCTGAACATGGTCTCTTATAAAGTGATGTTTAATTTCTATATGTTTTGCCCTTGAATGCAACATGGGGTTTTTGGAAAGATCAATTGCAGCAGTGTTATCACATAAGATAGGAATGTTAGTCTCATATATACTGTAGTCTTCAAGTTGATGTTTGATCCATAAAATTTGAGAATAGTAACTTGCAGCTGAGATATACTCTGCTTCAGCAGTGGATAGTGCAATGGTTCCTTGCTTCTTGCATATCCAGGAGACTAAGTTTCCACCAATGAAGTGACATCCTCCACTAGTGCTCTTTCTTTCAATTCTGTCTCCAACATAGTCAGCATCACAATATCCAACTAATCTGAAATCTTTCTGCCTTTTGAATACCAAGATTAGTTGTTCCAATGAGATATCTAAAAATTCTTTTAACAGCAGTTAAGTGAAATTCCCTTGGATCAAATTGAAATCTGCCACATAGACAAACACTGAACATGATATCAGGTCTGGACGCTATGAGGTATATAAGTGATCCTATCATCCTCTGTATAAGGTGTTGTCCACCTTCTTTTATCCTTCATCCAGTCCAAGTACTGTTGTTGGATGCATAGGAGTTTTCATTGGTTTAGCATCGTCCATCTTGAACTTCTTCAGAAGCTCCTTAACATACTTGGTCTGATGTATGTATATGCCTTTTTTAGTTAGCTTGATTTGCAATCCAAGGAAGAATTTTAGTTCTCCCATCATACTCATCTCAAACTCTGTCTGCATTAACTTAGCAAATTCCTCACATAGAGATTCATTAGTAGCACCGAATATGATATCATCAACATATATTTGAACAAAGATAAAATCAGAATTGTAATCTTTGCGAAACAAAGTAGTGTCTACTTTTCCTCTTGAAAAACCATTTTCTGTAAGAAATAAACTGAGTTTTTCATACCAAGCTTATGGTGCTTGCTTCAGTCCATATAAAGCTTTGTTAAGTTTGAAAACATGATTAGGAAAAGTATCACTCTCAAACCCTGGGGGTTGTTCCACATAGACTTCTTTTTTTATCAGTCCATTGAGGAGTGCACTTTTTACATCCATTTGACAAAGCTTCATATTGCTATGAGCTGCAAATGACAATAAAATGTGAATTGCCTTAAGACGTGCAATAGGTGCATAAGTTTCAATATAGTTTATACCTTCCTGTTGTGAGTAACCTTTGGCTACCAGCCTGGCTTTGTTTCTCACAACTTTACCTTTTTCGTCCAGCTTGTTTCTGAATACCCACTTAGCTCCTTCAGCTTCTTTATCATCAAGTAGTTCAACAAGCTTCCAGACATCATTTTTCTAAAACTGGTCAAGTTCTTCTTGCATCGCTTTGACCCAGCTTTCATCTTCCAAGGCATCATCCATAGTCTTAGGTTTCATCTGCCAGTTGCATCCAGTTGGTTCTCTTTGTTCTTCTACTGGACCGTCTAGGGGAGCATTGGACTTTTCAACTGAGACATCATTGTTGGACACGTCTGATGACTTCTTTTCATCGTCCAACCTGAGATCTGCAAATGATTCATCCAGCTCTGATAATTCCTTATCAGGCTTAGTGTCATTGAAGTTCACATGGATAGCTTCTTCTATAACTAAGGTTCTAGAATTATGAACTCTATATGCCTATGAAGTTTCTGAGTATCCAAGCAATATTCCTTCATCATACTTAGAGTCAAACTTTACCAGATTGTCTTTAGTGTTCAAAATGAAACATTGACATTCGAATGGATGGAAGTAGGATATGTTGGGTCTTCTTCCTTTCCATAATTCATATGGAGTCTTTTTCATGATAGGTCTAATATAAATTATGTTCTGTAAATAACAGGCAATATTCACTACTTCAGCCCAAAAGTGTTTAGGGGTTGAATTATCATTCAACATAGTTCTGGCCATCTCTCAGAGTGACCTATTTTTCCTCTCAACAACACCATTTTGCTGAGGCATTCTAGGTGTTGAGAAGTTGTGATGGATACCATTATCCTCACATAACCTCTGAAAACTCTCATTTTTGAATTCTCCCTCATGATCACTTCGGATTGAAGTAATGCATACTTCTTTGTGAGATAAGAACATGACCCATGTCCATCTTGTATAGTCGTCCACTACAACTAATCCGTATCTTTTACCACTTACTAAGGTTGTTCTTGTGGGTCCAAACAGGTCAATATGTAACAGCTCAAGAGGTCTACAAGTGGAAACAATGTTTTTGCTTTTAAAATAACTTTTTACTTGTTTCCCTTTCTGACATGCTTCACAAAGAAGATCATCTTTGTATGACATACTTGGTAATCCTCTCACGAGGTTATGCATGTTAAGCTTTAAGATTAACCTCAAGCTTGCATGACCAAGCTTTTTATGCCATAGCCAACAATTTTCTTTAACTAAAACTAAGCATGATACATTTTGACTTGATAGTTCCCCAAGTTTAATCTTGTACAGATTACCTTGCCTCTTTGCAATAAAGAGAAGGGATCCATCAGAGTTCTTGACTACACATTCACCTTTGTTAAAAGCAGCATCATATCCACTGTCACATAATTGACTTATGCTAAGTAGATTGTGTTTGAAATCTTTAACATAAAGAACATTATCAATAGAGGGATAGGGTGGAATACCAATCTTACCCACGCCAGCTATCATCCCTTTCTGATTCCCTCCAAAAGTGACTGTCCCACCAGTCCTGGGTTGGAAGCTTTGGAACATACACCTTTCTCTTGTCATGTGATGCGAGCACCCACTATCCAGGTATGATGACTAGAGTCTCTTTCCTACTGTTAAGCATGTTTGCAACAAGACTAATTTTATCTTTAGGTACCCAGATTGACTTGGGTCCTTTTTTGTTAGTTTGAAGGGCACTGGACGCTCCCTTTTTAGGCAGGTGTCTGCATTTGGACGTTATATGTCCAGGTTTCTCACAGAAGTAACAAACATCTACATCCTCATAATGAATATATTTCTTTCCTTTATATCCATGCCTTGACCTGTCATTGGGTCTCTTACAACCTTCATATTTTAAAAGTTTGTTAACGTTGTCAGATCCCTTAACAAAGTTGGACAGATCCTTCTTTAGGCTGTCAATCTCTTCATGAAGTTTTGCAACATCATATGGTTGACCTCTTAAGGAAGTATCTGCTTCAACTTTCAGAAGCTTCTCAACCAGCCTTTTGTTTTCTCCTTTGAGAGTACGAATCTCTATGGAAAGCTTCATTTCTCTAGTCCTTGATTCCTTATAGGACTGATAAGCATGAGCACTATCATTCCATAGGGTTCGTTTATCCTCGTTTAAGATTTCATGTTCTTTTGAGCGCTCTGTAAACTTTTTCTGTAAATCCTCCTTCTCACTTTCAAGTTGTTTGAAACTGTTTTCTAAAACTTTTTTTTCTTTTGAAAGTGATTTGGATGATTTGTCCAAAGTTTTGTAGGCCTTTGACAGAATAGAAGAGTTTGAAAGTAATTCATGATAAGCTTCTTGAAGTGATTTTAAATCATTAAAGTCTACCTCATCTTCCTCTTCTGGCTCGAAAGAATCTGATGTAGTGTCTGCCATCAAACATATGTTGGCTTCTTCTTCTTCTTCATCGTCTGATGATGAGTCACCATCCAAGTCTTCCCAAGTGGACATCAAAACTTTCTTGCCCTTCTTTTTGTTGAAGACTTTCTTTTTCTTGTCCTTGTTCTTCTCAAGGTCTGGGCATTCTAACTTGAAATGTCCGTGTTTCTTGCATTCGTAAAAGACGATTGGACTCTTCTCCTTCTTCTCCTTGAATCATTTCTTATTCAGGTTTCTCCATCTAGATCCATCCTTCTTCTTCCACATGGCATGGATTCTCTTGGATATGAAGGATAGCTCATCACCCTCATCAGAGTCTTCATCTTCAGATTGCTCATCTGATGACTCTTCTGCTTGCATGGCTTTGGACGATGGTGCTTTCTTTGGCTTCTGGACGCTGAGTGCCAGAGACTTGCTTTTCTTTGCATCACCATCTTGTTGCAATTCTAGCTCATGCACTTTTAGGATTCCCACAAGCTCTTCTAAGGACATCTCGTCCAGTCCTTTAGTTGCTCTCAAAGCTGTAACCCGTGGTCTCTATTCCCTAGGCAAACTCCTTAGAATTTTGTCAATATGTTCATAGTTTTTGTAATCTTTACCATGTGCTCTAAGCTCATTTAGTATGGTTTGAAACCGTCCAAACATACTTTGTATGTCCTCGTTTCCCTCCATACTAAACATAAGAGTGTCCTACATCTATTTAGCGCTTTTGAAGTTGTGCACCTTGTTGTATTCTTGTTCAGATAATGCATGCATAATGGTGTTTCTGGCTCTGGAGTTGAGATAGAATCTCTTTTTTTGCTCATCCGTCCATCTAGCCTTGGGGATCTCGTTGAGGTTCTCATCATATGGAATGTAATCGCCCATCTCCACAACGTCCCACATATCAATATGACAGGACTCAAAGAATGCTATCATTCTTTGCTTCCAATAATCATATTTGACACCTTTGAAGAGTGGTGGTCTGTTCACTGCTTGTCCCTCATTTTCCATCTTTCTTCAGGATCTGGTTCCTCTGTAGTATTAAGTACTCAATCTAAGAGGTCGAGCTTTGATGCCGATTGAAATACAAAGAATCACATTAGAATGGGGGTTGAATAGTGTGCTAGTTAAAACTTTAAAATCTTTTCGCAAAGATGGAGATATCTTAACTTAGATTTTACAAAGAACTTGTAAAACAGAGAGTTGCATATATCGTCCAATGGTTTAAAATGACAGTTCAATAAAACTACATTTTTCAGATTGTCGTCCAAGCGAGAAACAAATACTTTTCGCAAACAAGTTTATAAAGAAACTTGTGCGTCTAATGCGAAGAAATAACTCTAGAGATAATTGGTAAGCTAAAAAGCAATAGAGTAAAAACACTTGGTTTATACTGGTTCACTCAAACTGAGCTACGTCCAGTTCTCCTTCAAAACAACCTTTTGAAGGGTTCCACTAATCAAAACTTTGATTACAAACAAGTATTCTCTACATTGCCACTTCTGGCTACAAGTATTCTCTAGGCCACTTCTGGCACACCTTTAATCTCCCCCTGGGATTAAAGAACACCCAAGTATTCTTTGTCACTAAGCCACTCCTGGCTTTTCAAACAAACAGTTTGATTACAAGATTCAAATCAATTCTCACAGAGAGGATATTACAATGTTAAATCGAATACACAATGTAACTTAGCAAAGCTAGAGAGGACATTACAATGTTAAATCGAATACACAATGTAACTTAGCAAAGCTAAGAAGTTGCTCTTTTTGCTCAAGTGTTGATCGTCCAAATGTTTTGGTAGAGTTTCAACTCTTTGAAAACTTGAATGCTCCGTTGTTGATTTCGTGAGCTTAATCCTCTATTTATAGGCTACTGAGTGAATGTATCCGTTGTGGGATCTGAGCCTTTGTCAAAAACCATTCTCTCACAATCATATGACCGTTAACACGTGTCAGATTGGGGTGGAGAGGGAGAGGGGACAGTAGTACAAGCAACGCCTCCACTATTGTATGGTTTTTGCATAAAGAAGCTTTTCTGTCTCCTGTGGTACACTTTTGAATATTCAAATGAAATGTCACATATGATAAGAGAGTGAATAATAAAACATTTCAGAGAATCATCATCGAAAAGCTTAAGTGTACTTTCACACATAATGGATGCATTATATAACTTCTTTGATAGAAAAGGTAGTGTAAGTTATATAAGGGAGTGGACGCATCTCAAATGGACGCAGTGTTTGCACACTAGTTTTCACAATGCATTGGACGCTTGTTTCATTTACAGCGCATTGGATGCTGGATTTATATTTATAAAAAACAAGTTCCAGTTACTCATTGGACGCGATAAGCATATAGAGATATATATTTTGAGCTTAAGAAATACAATACCACTTAGGCATTGGACGATTGGTAGCTATAGTACTCAAACATAAATCATTAGTTACTTCAAAATTTAATCTCATTTGTTATCATCAAAACCGAAGTTTGAGGGGTTGGACATCGTCCAAAGTCTTAGACTTTAACATCATTAAGTTGTTTAAAATTTATTTTATTGGAAATATGTAAATATTCGGAAAATAAGATGGATTAGCTCTTATTTTTTTCTAACTAAAAAAATTTGAAATCATCATTAAGTGAGATCGAACCCCACACCCAACACTATTAAAATGACAGTTTTCCACTACAACATACGTATTATCCAATGCTTTGCTTATATGTTACACCCAAATGACCTAAATCGTTAATTAATTTATGCTCACATCTAACAGTAAAAAAACACTTGTGCACCATGCCTAATATGTTAACCTTACGCACGCTAGACTCCGTCTAACTTTCAATTGATGGAAGACCAAAGTTGTCACTTTCGTCCCAAAGTTCCAAGTTGGGCCACAATGAACGAAACAAGTCTAATTCTTTGAAACAAGTACCTTTCCATGCTATGATATCCTAGGAGGACACCTCGTCTTAATAGGTTTCCAAGAATGAGAATTCTTTAGTTAGGTAGATGGTAGAAGACCAAAGTTGCCACTATATATATATATTATGTGGGATTTGCTAACATGGACCCAATTAAAAATTAGAATGTGTATGTTAGCATTCAACACCCTTTCATTTGGACAAAAAAAAAACCAATCTTTTTAAACTTAAACCAACAAAAATTAAAGGATAATTATATAATTTTCATTTTATTTTATTTTAAAAAAAACTAAGCTAAAAATCTCCATTTTCTCTTTCCCACCATCCTTGTTCTTCTTGTTGCGCTGCAACCAATCTATCATCCATCCATATGAACCATAAAGCAAAATAAAATAGTAGGAAAAAAAAAGATTCGTTCCATTATTATGGCTTCCGTTGGATCTTTTCCAATTTCCTCCCTTTCTCTCTTTGTTCCCCCTTTAGACTCTCTCCCGTCTCACTTGAAACTCCACAACCCCATTCTCCTATGACCCAATTCCAATTCCAAATCATCAATTCTAATTCCAATTCCATTCTTCATGTGTTCTTCAATTGAATTATTATTATTACTAGTTGATGATGAAGAGGAATCACTAAGATAGTTGCGTTGGAGGGAGTGTAAAGGGTGGTTCAACGGGTAAAAAGGTTGCGGCTTTTTTAGACCTTCATGGATGAGAGGGAAGCCGAGAAGGAAGACAACATGGGAGAGAGAAACTAATTTTTAGTTTTTTTATTTAAAATAAATAAAATAAAACTACATAACTTACGTCCTTTAATTTATGTTAGTCTAAATTAAGTAAGAGTGGTCTTTTTGTCCAAATAGGAAGGTGCTCAATGCTAACATACACCTTCTAATTTTTAAGTAGGTCTATGTTAGCAAATCCCTTTATATACATATACACTAGTGTGGTAACCTGTACGATGCACAGGCATGTATTATGTTTTAAAATTTTGATAATGATTACAAATTAACAACTAATTTAGTTTAAGTTTTGAAAATTTTCTTAATACACCACATTTGACAATAAAAAATACATAAAAAAATAATAAGTCTTGAAGGTGTTTACCATTCAATGATTTGAAATAATTTATTCATACATGACATTTTGTTAGCAAGTCGACTATTAGACAGTAAAACTAATTAGAACTTCAAAATAGTAATTATTAATTAAATTAGTGAAATCTCAAAAAGTTTTCATCACTAAATATATAATTAATATAAGACTTTACTTCTGGTATTAGTGTATTTTTAAGTGGGGCATACATTGCTATTTCATGCTTGCCTTATTTCTCCATTAACCAAAATTTTTATGATGAAATTTTTCCTTCTCTTCATATGCATTTAAATTACATTTTTTAATTTCAAAATTATACTTTTTAAAAAAATATAAATATATTACACTTTAATCTATTCAAATGTAGTAATAATAAAAAATACTATAATATGTGAATTTTTTCCATCATTTTTACTGACATGCACAATATAATTTTAAATATCTTATTATTTTACTTAAAATTTTGTAAGATAAAATAATTTTTAAATATATTACTTATCTCATAAATGAATGCTACTCAAAATTCATGCCTATTAAACTCTAATTTTCATAGTGGTTATAATCTTTAAAAACATCTTTTGCCATGGATTTGTGACATTTAAACTAATTTGAGTTCCAAAATACTTATTATTAAATTAATGAAGTACCAAAAAGTTTTTAGCACTAAATATATTTATATTTTTCGAATTCTATGTGTTGCACGTAGTTATAAACAACTACTAATAAGTATTTCTCTTTAGATAGAAATGTCAATGAAGATGTATGAATTAAGAGATAGTCTATGTGTATGTATAAAATGCTTATAATAGATTTTATATGTCTATATAATAATTTCCAAACTTCCACCATTAAAGATAAATTATAATAGTTTATATGGCTTAAAAACTATATATGACAGATTCTTTTACTATACACAAACTATACATAACACTTGCAATAAATAAAATATGAAAATTAAAATTTGGAAGTCAATTTTTTCTATAGTTCTGAAATTAAAATTCAAATAAAATTTAAAAAAAAATAAGGAATGGTTATGAATAGAAGAAAAAAGAAAGGTGAAAAAGCAATAGCCCTTAAGAAAAAAAAGAAAAGAAAAAGAAAGAAACACTTTGTAAGTGATAAATTCATTGAAATACCCACCAATTTGGTAACTTTATGAGTTGAATAACTTGATACATAAAATATCCACATTTATGTATTGGCTTAAATACAACTTTGGTCCTCATATTTTACCAAATTTGCAATTTTGGTCCCCCTTTATTTCAAAATAAAGACATTTGGTCCCGCTATTTTAAAAAGTTGCATTTTTTGTCAAATTCTCAATTTTGCCTACATTTATTTTTTATTTTATATTTTAATTAATTAAATCATTTTTTGAAGGTATCTTAAATATTGCATTTGACTATTTACTCTAAATTTATAAATAGGAAGTTGATAATAAAAATATCCTTAATTGCTAAAATAACTTAATTATCAAATTATCCTTATTTTGAGCAAAAATAAACGAGTTTCCCGTCATGACTTCTCTACTTTTATTAATATAAAGATAAAGATTATACCACCTTTTAAAATTATTCTAAATTCAAATACACAATAGTGCACTGTAATTATTCTAGTTAATTCAAATTTATACCTTATCATAAAATAATCTTAATTACCTTAATTAAAACATATATATCGTTAGAGTCTAAGACTTTGGATAATGTCCAACCCCTCAAACTTTGGTTTTGATGATAACAAATTAAATTGAATTTTGAAGTATCTAATTATCAATGTTTGAGTATTACGGTTCTACACTATCCAATGCCTTCATGGTATTGTATCTCTTAAACTCAAACTATATATCACTATGTGTTTATCGCGTCCAAAGAGTAACTGGAACTTGTTTTCTTTAGTGTAAATCCAGTGTCCAATGCGCTGTTGTAAAACAAGCGTCCAAGGCTTTGCGAAAACCAGTGTGTAAACACCACATCCATTTGGGAAGAGTCCAATCGCTTATATAACTTACACAAACCTTTTCTATCAAATAGCTATATAACGCGTCTATTTGTTAGGAAATACACTTATGCTTTCCGATGATGATTTCATTCGAATGTTCTGTTATTCCCTCTCTTTTCATACATGACATTTCATTTGCATATTCAAAAAGTGTACCACAGGAGAAAGAAAAGCTTCTCTCTGCAAACCGTACAAGTAGTGTAGGCGCTGTATGTACTGTTGTCCCCTTTCTCTCTCCGCCCCAAGCTGACACGTGGTAACAGTCAAATGATTGTGAGAGAATGGTTTTCGACCAAGGCTCAGATCCCACATCGGATACTTTCGCTCAGAGGCCTATAAATTGAAGATAAGGCTCTTGAAGAAACCAATGAAGCATTCAAGATTTTTCAAAGAGCTGAAACTCTGCCAAAATACTTGGACGACCAACACTTGAGCAAAAAGAGCATTCTCTTAGCTTTTCTAAGTCATTTTGTCTAATCGTTTTATATTGTAATATCCTCTCTTTGAGAGTTGATTTGATACTTGTAATCAAATTATTGTTTTGAAAGCCAGGAGTGGCTTAGTGACAAAGAATACTTGGGTGTTGTTTTTTAATCTCAGGGGGAGATTAAAAGGTGTGCCAGAAGTGGCCTTGAGAATACTTGTAGCCAGAAGTGGCAGGGTAGAGAATACTTGTTTGTAATCAAAGTTTTGATTAGTGGAACCCTTCAAAAGGTTATTTTTGAAGGAGAACTGGACGTAGCTTAGATTGAGTGAACCAGTATAAACCAAGTATTTTTACTCTATTGCTTTTCGCTTACTAGTTATCTCTTGTGTTATTTCTTCGCATTTAGATGCACAAGTTTCCTTTATAAATTTGTTTGTGAAAAGACTTTATATTTCGCTTGGACGATAACCTGAAAACGCAGTTTCATCAAACTGTTGCTTTAAACCATTGGACGATAGTTGCAATTCTACATTTTACAAGTCCCTTGTAAAATCTGAACTATGATATCTCCATCTTTGTGAAAAAGTTTTTCATATTTTATCTAACACACTATTCAACCCCCATTCTAGTGTGTTCCTTGTATTTCAGTTGGCATCAGAGCTCGGCCACTTGGGTTGAGTACTTAGCAGTACAGAGGAAAACCAGATCCTGAGAAAGATGGAAAACGAGGGACAAGCTATAAACATACCACCTTTCTTTAAGGGAGTTAAATATGATTATTGGAAACAAAGAATGATATAATTCTTTGAATCCTGTCATATTGATATGTGGGATGTTGTGGAGATGGGGGACTACATTCCTTATGATGAGAACTTCAACGAGATCCCTAAGGCTAGATGGACGGAGGAGCAAAAGCAGAGATTTTAACTGAACTCCAAAGCCAAAAATGTAACGCCCTAAATTCTATAATGATAAACATATGATGTTTGATTCAATTGATTATTTTGTAAAATGCCTTAATTAATTTATTTAAGAAAACATGTGAAAGTTGAAAGAAACATAACCGAAATTTCAGGGAAATTTTGAAACTTTTTAATTCAATTTTAATTGCGAACGTTATAATTTCCTTTAGCAATTATAACGTGTTATTTACTTCAACAAAAAGATCAAGCGTAGCTTCAATCGTAAAGGAGTAAATAAATTTTCGAATATGCGGAAATAAAACAATGGAAAATACATATGACTGGAAATGTAAACATGTATATATATACATATATGAAACCAAAAGACATAACGTACTCCCGGAGCATAAGTATAGAAAGTTACTACATGGTCCACATGATGACTAAATATGTACAACAAAATATCTGAGATGCCTAGATCTACCAAACCAAATACATGATAAAACAAAGTAAGATCCTAGCTCTCAGAGCAGTCATCGTCTACCCCTACCCTGTGAAAGACTCATACAGAAGCCTATGTGGGTCGCCAGTTGATGGGGTCCTAACAGTGAGACTCACGGGAGGAAACCTGAAACGAATCCCCAAGAGACTCTCTCTCTGAGTCCTCCTCGGGATCCTCCTCCAGATCCTCCTCTGTGTCGGACTCTACCAACCAACCCCCTCCACCGGTTGGAGCCTCCTCAACCAACTCTGCCGCCACTACGGCTGCTATTGGCACCGCCTGGTTCCCCTCAGTGGGAACCTCCTCCATGTTCGCCAGTACCTCCACATCCGCCTGAGCCATCTCCCAACGCTCCGAATCGCTGTGCTCCCCTAATAGTAACTTCAATTGGGAGGAATGAGGCTCAGTGGGGGTGTGCTCTGAATCTGTCGGGTGTGGTCCCAGCCCTCTAGATGTCGTAGCAGTCGAAGAGACATAAATGACTTCCACCGGCTCAGCTGGCTGATAGTAAGGTGGTGTAGGCTGTGTCCACCATGCAAAGTACTCATATATAATAGGATGAGCTTTGGGCTCGTATTCCGACGTATATACTAAGCGAATGTAGCCCGTGAAATGATCCACATGCCTAACCGGATCGGGCTCCCATCTTCCGTAAATACACTCAATTTCCCAAAACTGATGCGGGTCCGGAA
Source organism: Pueraria montana var. lobata (assembly GCA_026413185.1). Lineage (NCBI taxonomy): Eukaryota > Viridiplantae > Streptophyta > Magnoliopsida > Fabales > Fabaceae > Pueraria > Pueraria montana. The sequence goes on from CM048656.1 coordinate 39,566,667, forward strand.
CTGTCATCTGAGCCTAAAAAAGCATCAAGAGGGTAGCTCTCTGCTTCGTCAAGCAGTACACACAAAATGACTTTAGAAGTCACAAACACCTATGATCAACCACGTCGATGTGGTTATCTACCGATCACACTTGATACCTAATCGTTTTCATCACTAGAACAATTTACTTATCTTTTACTGGTCAGCTGCCACTGGAACTCCCAGAACTCAGTGGTCTTACACAAATTTAAGCTAGATGACATATTGGGAGTACACCCATTCTCCATGGTACAATGGCAGGGCTCTCACCAATCGATGATGACTCATAATTTCTGTCGGGATTGCCAAATCGGCTATGTGACTAGCGTCACAACTCGGCGCCATATATCCCCAAGGACTGCCTCCTTACGATCATCTCCCAGGTACCAACTGTGGTCATCTAATGCTCTGAGGATTGACTCCTCAACACTATCCTCACAGAGTTGATTTCCTTTCTTCGTCGCCTGTGGGTTTCCCGCTGCACATGGTACAAATGCGGACGAATTGACGCTAAGCTAAAGGTACCACCTCTACGCTCACATATGCATATATAAGTAAGGACTTTGCCTTTATCGCTACATCGTAATGATCTCATCACCCTAGGTGATGCGTCATTCGCAATCCGACCTTGGTTCACAGATAACTCACAGCCGAAATATCCCACACGACTTTCTTGCAATTCTTGAAGTTCCAAAGATCCGCCGTACTCTCGTATCTTCATGGTACGACTCTCAACTCACATAAGTCACAGCGCGTCATATATTTTATTATGTTTTATATATTCCTTACCCTCTCAAGTGTCTTATGATTTGTATAAAAAGAAAGTATTTATATTCACCAAAAGAGTTCATTTATTAATTTATTTTTAATAAAATAAATAAAATAAAATAAAAGTCTCTTAGATTATTTAAATGTGCTCACTATACAAGTTATATTTATCTTTGAATAGCAATCCTGCTATTGGCACTAGAAATCAATTCTAGTTACTACAAGCACTCGCGTCGAGTCTTGTAAACACATCACACAGACAAACAATTTCACTGGAATATTCAAACTATAGTCAACAGACTATATCACCAAAACAGAGAAATTCACACATTCAATATCAAGTGCTCCAGGTTTTCCTCCCTAAGACTTAATTGAATCAATCCAAACAATAATTATATTATATCCATTATCTCACAGCATCAAAAATAGTAATTAAAAGTAAAATAATAAAAGCATACATATTAATATCAAATTTGAATATAGAGTCAAATTTTCATTGGCAGTATTGAATGTGAGCTCTTACTGAAACAAGCAAATGACCTTGGAATTTAATAATTTTTATATCAAATTGAAGCTCTTGAAATCTAATTTATAGAAAGGTGTACCACTTATAAAATCAACATCTGGAAAATTTTATAAAAATTTCTAAGTCAGTAACTCCATATTTTTAGTACTCACTGAACATAACCCAAAGAAATAAAATTTTCTCCCACTTCCCAAAACTAAATTAACTGAAACTTTTTACAGTTTAAAGCTAACTCCTTGATCTTTTCAAAAAGGTATTTCTTGCTTCCAAATTCATTTTCTATTGTTCCCAGTAAAAACATTACTAACAGCCTAAGATTTTGACCTTAAAACAGAGTCTTAAACCATTGTTCTGTTTCTTTTGAAAAAATTTAATTTATAAATTATACTTGAAAATTTTTGTAATATATATGGTTAAAAATATTATTGTGTCTAGTTTTTAAAGGTTTAACTACATAAAAAAAAACCTTCAGCACACAGGGAGAATTTTATCAAAAACCGAGCATTGTTCCAGTGAAACTCCAAAACAGGACAGCCGAATCTCGAGCCATGGATGAACCCAAAGATGACTTTATTTTTCGAAGACATCAAAACAAAAGTTGTTGAATTTTATGTCTATTTTCATTGAAAACAAGTTTGACGAAAAACCAACAGTTAGATCTTTCAAAAATAGCAAAATAGTGAGGGTTGTTCCATGCTAAACAAAAGAACAGCCACTGTTTCGAGTTTTTAGCTAAAATTTTCCAAAAGAGATTTGATCAAAAACAAACTTTTAGAAAGAGATGCCTAACTTCACTTGTTTCCAGAGTCATTCCATTCAAATTTTCAAGATAAAATGACCTTATTCCTTACATGCAAAAGCTCACAATCACAGCCATAGAAAATCCAACAACATTCATCCAATTTCAATCTCAACAAAACATTCAAACATATATCAATTTCCAGCAATGGGGCATGCATGTATACTTATGGTTAAAGCCCCCAGCCCTTAACCATAATCTCAACAAAGAATTTAAAATCAAGATTCCACAAGAGAGTTCCCTTACCAAGTGTTGCAATCCAACCGAAAAGAAGAAGAGATAAGTAGAAGAAGGATGAAAGGATGATGATCTAGCTTGCATGCAAAGCTTCCAAGACCTCCAATGGTTTCCTTTGCCTTCCTTAGCTCTCGGTTCAGAAGAGAAGAAGAGAGAGATGAGAGAATTTGATATTTTAGTGTTGAAGATGTTTTGAAGAAAAAATGAAAAGCTTTGGATGATTTTTGCTTGGTTTTGGCCGCGGGGTTCCTTGGTTAATTAGGTGTTCATGGTGGTTGCTAGGTGTTGATTTCATCTCATGCATGTAGCTCTAGGTGTCAATTAGGCTGATTAGGTGTTAATTTTGTGTTAATTGCATGCATGCTTTGTAGATTAGGTGTCATGAAATTAAGATTAGGGAATTTGGTTACCTAGTTTAATTTACACAGTGTAATTTTATACTGTGTAATCATAAAGAGGTGTGTTTTAAAATTTTAAAACTTACTTTCAAACATCTAATTAATTTTATAAAACTCTTAGTAGTAAAAGCTTTTCTAAAAGCTCAATTAAAATTTCCTCTGTAAAGAAATCATTTACAGATAAATTTTATAAGAGGTAACTTGGTGTGCAAGTTACTATAATTTAATATAATTAAAATACTTAAAACCAATTTGAAAACAATAGATTAATTAGTACATAGCAATAGATATTTGAAATATTTTACTACTAGTAATTAATCTCAGCTCAATTAATTACTAGCAGACATAACAGATAAACATACACAGACAATATACGTACTTGATTATTAAGTACATATTACACTGCACAAGTAAATAAATAAATAAACAACATAGACACTTCAATCCCACAGAATTTTATAGCAGCTAATAAACAAATACACAGGAAAGTAACTGCAGAGAATTAATTGTAGAAAATTAATTCCAGAGAAATATATAAATATATACATATTTATATATATATATATATATATATATATATATATATATATATATATATATATATATATATATATATATATATATACGTATATACTTATATAACTGAGTTGAAATTTTTAGGGTGTTACAAAAAACACCATCATGTGTGCACTATTTGAACAAGAATACAACAAGGTGCACAGCTTCAAAAGTGCAAAACAGTTGTGGGACACTCTTACGTTAACGTATGAGGGTTCCACCCAGGTAAAACGTAACAAACTCAGTCTTCTCACTCGGCAATATGGATTGTTTAGTATGGAGGGAAACGAGGACATACAAAATATGTTTGGATGATTTCAAATCATACTAAATGAGCTTAGAGCACATGGTAAATATTACAATAACTATGAGCATATTGACAAAATTTTGAGGAGTTTGCCTAGGCAATGGAGACCACAGGTTATAACTTTGAGAGCAACCAAGGGACTGGAAGTCATGTCCTTAGAAAAGCTTGTGGGAATCCTTAAAGTTCATGAGCTAGAACTGCAGCAAGATAGTGATGCAAAGAAAGGCAAGCCTCTGGCACTCAGCGTCCAGAAGCCAAAGAAAGCTTCAACTTCCAAAGCCATGCAAGCAGAAGAGTCATCAGAAGAGCAATATGAAGATGAAGACTCTGGTGAGGATGACGAGTTGTCCTTCATATCCAAGAGGATCCATGCTATGTGGAAGAAGAAAGGTGGATCCAGATGGAGAAACCTGAACAAAAAAGGCTTCAAGGAGAAGAAGGACAAAGAGAAGAGTCCAATCGTCTGCTACGAATGCAAAACGCCCAGACACTTCAAGTCAGAATGCCCAGACCTTGAAAAGAACAAGGAAAAGGACAAGAAGAAGAAAGTCTTCAACAAAAAAAAGGGCAATAAAGTTCTAATGTCCACATGGGAGGACTTGGATGATGAGTCATCATTGGATGACGATGAAGAGGAGGAAGCCAACATTTGTTTGATGGCAGACACTACATCAGAATCTTCTGAACCAGAAGAAGAAGATAAGGTAGACTTTAATAATTTAAAGTCTCTTCAATAAGCTTATCATGAATTACTTTCCAACTCTTCTATTCTGTCAAAGGCCTACAAAACTTTGAAGAAATCATCCAAATCACTTTCAAAAGAAAAAGAAGTTTTAGAAAACAGTTTCAAACAACTTGAAAGTGAAAAGGAGGATTTACAGAAAAAGTTTACAGAGCTCTCAAAAGAACATAAAGCCTTAGAAGAGGATAGGCGAACTCTATGAAATGACAGTGCTCATACCTATAAGTCCTATGAGGAATCAAGGACTAGAGAAATGAAACTTTCAATAGAGATTCAGACTCTCAAAGGAGAAAACAAAAGGCTTGTTGAGAAGCTTCTGAAAGTTGAAGTAGATACTTCCTTAAGAGGTCAACCACATGATGTTGTAAAACTTCATGAAGAGATTGACAGCCTAAAGAAGGATCTGTCCAACTTTGTCAAGGGATCTGACAACCTTCATAAGCTTTTAAAATATGAAGGTTGTAAGAGACCCAATGACAGGTCAGGACATAGATATAAGGGAAAGAAATATATTCATGATGAGGATGTGGATGTTTGTTATTTCTGTGGGAAACCTAGACATATAACATCCAAATGCAGACACCTACCCAAGAATGGAGCGTCCAATGCCCTTCAAACTAACAAGAAATGACCCAAGTCAATCTGGGTACCTAGAGATAAAATTGTTCCTGTTGTAGACATACTTAACAACAAGAAAGAGACTCTAGTCATGGTACCTGGACAGTGGGTGCTCGAATCACATGACAATAGAAAGGTGTATGTTCCAAAGTCTCCAACCTAGGACTGGTGGGAAAGTCACTTTTGGAGGGAATCAGAAAGGGATGTAGCTGGCATGGGTAAGATTCGTATTCCACCCTATCCCTCAATTGATAATGTTCTTTATGTTAAAGGTCTCAAACACAATCTACTTAGCATAAGTCAATTATGTGATAGTGGATATGATGTTGCCTTTAACAAAGGTGAATGTATAGTCAAGAACACTGATGGATCCCTTCTCTTCATTGCAAAGAGGCAAGGTAATCTGTAAGAGATTAAACTTGGGGAACTATCAAGTCAAAATGTATCCTGCTTAGTTTCAATTAAAGAAAATCACTGGTTATGGCATAAGAAGCTTGGTCGTGCAAGCTTGAGGTTAATCTCAAAGCTTAAAAAGCATAACCTCGTAAGAGGACTACCAAGTATGTCATATAAGGATGATCTTCTTTATGAAGCTTGTCAGAAAGAGAAACAAGTAAAAAGTTCTTTTAAAAGCAAAAACATTATTTCCACTTCTAGACCTCTTGAGTTGTTACTTATTGACTTGTTTGGACCTACAAGAATAGCCTTAGTAAGTGGTAAGAGATACAGAGTGGTTGTAGTGGACGACTATACAAGATGGACATCGGTCATGTTCCTATCTCATAATGATGAGTCTTTTAAAGTCTTTCAAAGGTTCTGTGAGGATAATAGTATCCTTCACAACTTCTCAACACCCAGGACGCCTCAGCAGCATGGTGTTGTTAGGAGGAAGAATAGGTCACTCCAAGAAATGGCCAGAACCATGTTGAATGACAATTCAACCCCTAAACACTATTGGGCTGAAGCAGTGAATACTGCCTGTTATTTACATAACAGAATTTATATTAGATCCATCATGAAAAAGACTCCATATGAATTGTGGAAAGGCGAAGACCCAACATATCCTACTTCCATCCATTCGGATGTCAATGTTTCATTTTAAACACTAAGGACAATCTGGGAAAATTTGATTCTAAGTGTGACAATAGGATATTGCTTGGATACTCAGAAACTTTGAAGGCATATAAAGTCTACAACTCTAGAACCTTAGTTGTGGAAGAGGCTATTCATGTGAAGTTCAATGACACTAAGCCTGATAAGGAATTATCAGATCTAGATGAATTTACAGATCTCAGGTTGGACGATGGAAAGAAGTCATCAGACGCAGACGCGTCCAACAATTATGTCTCAGCTGAAGAGTCCAACACTCCATTGGACGGTCCAGTAGAAGAACAAAGAGAACCAACTGGACGCAACTGGCAGATGAAAAAGCATCATCCAGAAGATCAGATCATTGGTGATCCAAGAGATAGAGTCAGAACCAAATATTCACATCAACAACAAAGTCACAACTCTCATATCAGAAATAGAGCCTAAGACTGTGGACGATGCCTTGGAAGATGAAAGCGGGTCAAAGCGATGCAAGAAGAACTTGATCAGTTCCAAAAGAATGATGTCTGGAAGCTTGTTGAACTACCCAATGATAAAGAAGTTGTAAGAGCCAAGTGGGTATTCAGAAATAAGCTGGACGAATCAGGTAAGGTTGTGAGAAACAAAGCTAGGCTTGTGGCCAAAGGTTACTCACAATAGGAAGGTATAGATTATATTGAAACTTATGCTCATGTTGCTCACATTAAGGCTATTCGCATTTTACTGTCCTTTGCTGCTCATAGTAAAATGAAGTTATATCAAATGGACGTAAAAAGTGCATTCCTCAATGGGCTGATAAAAGAGGAAGTTTATGTGGAACAACCCCCTGGGTTTGAGAGTGATGCTTTTCCAAATCATGTTTTCAAACTAAACAAAGCTTTGTATGGACTGAAATAAGCACCAAGATCTTGGTATGAAAAACTCAGTTCATTTCTAATAGAAAATGGTTTTTCAAGAGGAAAAGTAGACATTACCCTGTTTCATAAAAACTATGATTCTCATTTTATCATTGTTCAAATTTATGTTGATGATATCATATTCGGTGCTACTAACGAAACTCTATGTGAGAATTTTTCTAAGTTAATGCAGACAGAGTTTGAGATGAGCATGATGGGAGAACTAAAATTCTTCCTTGGACTACAAATCAAGCAAACTGACAAAGACATATGCATACATCAAACCAAGTATGTTAAAGAGCTATTGAAGAAGTTCAAGATGGATGATGCTAAACCAATGAAAACTCCTATGCATCCAACAACAGTACTTGGGTTGGACGAAGGATCAAAGAGGGATGATAAGATCACTCCTTTACCTCACTGTGTCCAGACCTAACATTATGTTCAGTGTAGGTCTATGTGCCAGATTCCAATCTGATCCAAGGGAAGTACACTTAATTGTTGTTAAAAGAATTTTCAAATATCTCACTGGAACAACTAATCTTGGTCTGTGTTTCAAAAGGTAGAAGGACTTCAGATTGGTTGGATATTGTGACGCTGACTATGCTGGAGATAGGATTGAAAGAAAAAGCACTAGTGGAGGATGTCACTTCATTAATGGAAACTTAGTCTCCTGGATATGCAAGAAGCAAGGCACCATTGCACTGTCCACTACTAAAGCAGAGTATATATAAGCAGCAAGTTGTTCTCAAATCCAATGGATCAAGCATCAACTTGAAGATTATAGTATATATAAGAGTAACATTCCTATCTTTTGTGATAGCACTGTTGCTATTGATCTTTCTAAAAACCCCATCCTGCATTCAAGGGCAAAACATTTAGAAATTAAACATCACTTTATAAGAGACCATGTTCAGAAAGGGACTGTGGAATTACAGTTTGTATCCACAGATGATCAGCTAGCTGATATATTTACAAAACCCTTTACTAAAGACAAGCTAGTCCTTCTAAGGAGTAGACTTGGCATGGACTTTGTAAAGGAATGATTAACATCTATATGCAGCGTCCAGTATGACTATAGCGTATAATGGACATAGCGTCCAAAGGTCACTTAGTCAAGCATGTGCATTGCATGTGTTACATTGAAGTCTAATGTCTGGACGATCATTTATGTTATGTGTTTTCTTTTAAAGAGTTTTATGCTGTGGCTAAAAGGGTTTCATTTTGAGTAAGTGCCAATTAATGCTCTGTGCTAAGTCACTCAACTATTCATAATCGTACATAGTTACCCAAATATCTCAGCACACCTCATCATGGCGGGATTAGTGGCATAACCTCTCTCTTCAAATTCAAAAAGCCCAAACCGTTTTGTTTGCCTCGAGTAAGCTTATACATAAACTGTCACATCCTTAGAAAACACTTTACCAAATTTTTCTCACTTGGAACTCTCTTCTCTCAAGCATTTTTTTCTCTCTCACTCACTACCCAAACACTCACCAAAAACCTTAAAAATCTCACATTTACCCACAATGTCAAGTTCTAGCGAATCCTCTGCTACGGTTCTTGACGTTCCTTCATACCCCATCACCACCATTGAAACAAGTGGAGCAGCAACTGTTCACATTGAGCATTTCTTTGATATCAAGTACCTGCAAAGTATTGGTCTTCAACTTGAAGAGAATCTTATGTTGTGCGGTATTCGAGGATACTTCAACGACACACAGAAAATCTACCCATAGTTGATTAGAATGTTTTGAAGGAATGCCAAGTTTGACACACAGAGATAGATTGTGTCTACTATGGTTGGACGAGAAGTGGTTTTGTCTACTAAGACAATAGCCAAAGTCACTGGTTGTATCAGGGAGCAGAACCAGTACAAGCCGGACTGGGCAGAGAAGTATGAAAACCATGTCGGGAAGGTGTTGTGCAAGGACAAGTCCACTGACGCAAAGAAGATTGAATACAAGAATCTGTGTGAGCAAGCGAAGATATGGCAACAAATATGCAATAAAGGCATCCTACACAAGGCAGGGTCTAAGAATTCAGTAACGGACTTACACAAGTTCGTATTGTTTCACTTTATAGAGGGCATCCCATTCAACCTGCCTCACACTATCTACATCAACATCCTCCACATTTTGAAGAAGCTTTGTGGAAATGAAGACATTTTCTATGCTACTCTCCTGAACAAGATTTTTCGGGATCAAAAGATCTACCAGCGTTTCTATGATGAGTTGAACAAGGATGAGTGTGAAGAAATCATCAGAAAGAGGGAGCTAATTGTTAAACAACAAAGGTTTGGAGAAACCAATATCAAGCTGACTGCCAAAGCTATCAAGGAGCTGGACGAGAAAAGTATTAAGAAGAAGAGAAGTGAGCAAAGCTGACTAGTCCAGACTGATGAAGAAGAAGAGATGGATCTCTTTGGGATTGCAAAGAAAATCAAGAGACTCATGGAAGACAAAGAAACAAGGAAAGTGACAAGGCAAATGTCACAACAACAAGAGGAAGCTGCTAAAAAGGAAAGGAGAACTAAGAAAAAGGCAAGAAGCACCTACACCATCCAATCCAACTGCTCCCAAGGACAAGCATCCAAAGACAACTTTTGACAAAAGGAGTCCAGGGAAGCAAGTTCAGGGGAAGGAAGCTCAAGAGAAGCCAAGAGTTAGGAAGCTCAAGATTATGAGTGATTCTGATGATGATGATAATGTCCCAATTGGCCAGATCAAATGAAAAGCTGATGAGATAGAATCTGGGTCTCAGAAGAAGCAAATGGTCACTACAGTGTCCAAAGAGGGTAGTTCTGTTATACCCACTACAGTACCTCGAAGGATTAAAATGCAAGCAACACGACCAAGGAGAATTCCTATTCCACCTCCTTCCTCTCAAGATACTGAGAGTGAATCCACTGCTGCACCATCCACTACTGCTTCAACACAACAACAACAACAACAACAACAGCCTATACAACGTCCACTTCTCAAGTTGAACTTGACCAAGACTACGCGTCCAAGGGATACTTGGAGAGATGCTTGGGCTGCTTAGACCATCCTTCCAAAGGTACAAGAGAAGACTGAAGAAAAGAAAGATAAAGAAAGATTTCCAGTTGCCTTCTTCACAAGAAATGAGCAGAATTATTATAAGAAGAGTGATGTTATTTGGAGACCTTTTCAACAACCTTTGGAAAGGAGCTTCACTTCAGCCTCTGCTCCTGCTTGGACGAGGTATGATCATGTTCACCCATCCTCTGCAACTCACTTAGCTTTACCAGAAGGTGCAATCATCTGCAATCCACCACCAACTTGGACGAGGCAATCTTATCCAAACTTGGTTAGGATTGAAGGTCCTTACATTTGCCCAACTGGTACATAACAAAGGGTGCATCCAGCAGATGAAGAGGTTCCTGAATCTCAAGTGGAGATTGCTTCAAGTTTTTCCAAACTACAAGTTACAATCAAAGAAAGCTTGGATCCATCCAAGACTACGCAGAGTCCAACAGTTAAGTGGGTAATGGACATTCAGTTCTGGACCCCCATAACTAAGTTCATTCCTCTCCACCCAGGAACTCCAGTGCTCAACTTCTCACCCGAAGATTACAAGGACTTGGGGTAATCTTCTTCATCAGATGTTCTTGACAGATCAAGCTCTTGCTTATCCTCCTAACCTCCACATCAAAAGATCAACTGATATCAAGTTTGTACTTGATAAGGTATGTCCTCGACTACCTATATATGATGCTAGACGGAAGAAAGGTTTCAAATACTATGGCATTGAGATGCCTAACAGAGAAGAGAAGATTCGGCTTCTACAATCATCCCACACCTGGGATCATTTTTTTTACAAGACTGGAAAGCTTACAAGGAATCTCGACATTTTTTATGCTACTGTCTTTTGGCGTCAAATTGTTTGGAATGATACACAGAAGGCTTTGACTTCTAGATGCTTAAAGACTAATTTTGTTTTTCCACCAAATTGCATCCAAGTCACGCGTTCAGTGAAAACTTATCATTTTGATGACACTTCAACATGTTTTCTGACTGGCGATGACGATTTCCTTATTGTCTTAAAAAAATTGCCAATCATCCGATGCAACAAAATCTATGATATCTGCAAAGTGGATCATGCTATGTTTGAATAGGAAGTGAGGATGATTCATGACCACCAGCAGGCTGAGAAAGCAAAGGCAGAATAGGCTGAGAAGGCAAAGGCAGAACATGCTGAGAAAGCAAAGGCAGAACAAGCTGAGAAAGAAAGAGCAAAAAAAGCTGAGTTGGACGTAGCATCTGCCAAGATAAATGAAGTGCTTATCCAACTGGATATTGAAAATGAAGTGCAAGTGGATGTTGAACACTTTGTTACTTCAACTGAAGAGCAGACTGCCCAATCAGATAAGCCATTTGAAGCGTCCAAGGTGGATGAGATGCAACCAATGGCTGAAAGAGAAATGCCACCACCACCAGAGTCTACTGCTGCTAAGCCTATTCCTGAAGGTGCTACCGGTATGCCTATTGCTGAAGGGTCAAATGAAGCTCGCTCTGGAACTCAATAAGTCTTGATCATAACTCGCTCCTCAAGTCCAAGGGCCAATGTTCCCTTGCATTTTGCTAAACCCCAAGGTGTTTCTAAAGAAAGGGTTCAAGAGATTATGAGTCAAGCTCTTAGGTAACAACAATTTGAAACAGAAGCCACTCTTCAAGCCTTCCAAGAGAGATAGCAAGCTAAAGCTGAACAACATAGACGCATGATGCAGACTGCTATTGCTGATCAGTTCATGAATCTCTCTCAGATGCTGGTAAATCAGATACAATCAACAAATGCTAATCTCATTAGCACTATTATACACCTTGTTCAACCTATGCATCCACAGTAACCTCAACAACCCCCTCCTGTTGAACAACCAGCACCACCAACACAACTACCCCCACAACAACCACCTTCACCACAAGAACCACCTCAACAGCCTTAAGTGGCCATAATGGTCAAATCAAATTTCCATCTTTCAAACCCATATTTTGTTGATTACAAAAGGGGGAGAAATTGGAATTTAGATCATAGAGTCTTGACTGCACTACTCTGTGTATTGTTCTTTGGCTGCTCATTCAATACATGAGGTGTTTTGATCATATGTTCCGCATTCAAATCTCTGATATGCCTATATTCACTTTGATACCTTATATTTTAACTCTGATATTGTGTGTTTAACATGCTCTATTTTTCACATGCTCTGATATCCTTTTATGCTCTGATATCTTTTCGAAGCATAAGAAATGTTGAACTCAGGGGGAGTACTTCATTTTGCATCTTTATACCCTGTCAACATTATCGGGCATTGCATAATCATCTTGTTACACAGTCTCTAATATTTTTATATGATTATGTATTTGCTATCATCAAAATTCAACTTTGTTTGTCATCATCAAAAAGGGGGAGATTGTTAGAGTTTAAGACTTTGGACAATGTCCAGCCCCTCAAACTTTGGTTTTGATGATAACAAATTAAATTGAATTTTGAAGTATCTAATTATCAATGTTTGAGTATTACAGGTTCTACACCATCCAATGCCTTCATGGTATTGTATCTCTTAAACTCAAACTATATATCGCTATGTGTTTATCGCGTCCAAAGAGTAACTGGAACTTGTTTTCTTTAGTGTAAATCCAGCATCCAATGCGCTGTTGTAAAACAAGCGTCCAAGGCTTTGCGAAAACCAGTGTGTAAACACTGAGTCCATTTGGGAAGAGTCCAATCACTTATATAACTTACACAAACCTTTTCTATCAAATAGCTATATAATGTGTCCATTTGTCAGGAAGTACACTAATGCTTTTCGATGATGATTTTATTCGAAAGTTCTGTTATTCCCTCTCTTTTCATACATGACATTTCGTTTGAATATTCAAAAAGTGTACCACAGGAGACATAAAAAAGCTTCTCTCTGCAAACCATACAAGTAGTGGAGGCGTTGCATGTACTGTTGTTGCCCCCAACAAATACTTTCACTCAGAGGCCTATAAATAGAAGACGAGGCTCTTGAAGAAACCAACGAAGCATTCATGATTTTTCAAAAAGTTGAAACTCTGCCAAAATACTTGGACGACCAACACTTGAGCGAAAAGAGCATTCTCTTAGCTTTGCTAAGTCATTTTGTGTAATCGTTTTATATTGTAATATCCTCTCTCTGAGAGTTGATTTTTTACTTGTAATCAAATTGTTGTTTTGAAAGCCAGGAGTGGCTTAGGGACAAAGAATACTTGGGTGTTGTTTTTTAATCTCAGGGGGAGATTAAAAGGTGTGCCAGAAGTGGCCGAATACTTGTAGTCAGAAGTGGCAGGGTAGAGAATACTTGTTTGTAATCAAAGTTTTGATTAGTGGAACCTTTCAAAATGTTATTTTTGAAGGAGAACTGGACGTAGCTCAGATTGAGTGAACCAGTATAAACCAAGTATTTTTACTCTATTGCTTTTCGCTTACCAGTTATCTCTTGTGTTATTTCTTCGCATTTAGACGCACAAATTTCCTTTATAAATCTGTTTGTGAAAAGACTTTATATTTCACTTGGACGACCTAAAACCCAATTTCATCAAACTGTTGTTTTAAATCATTGGACGATAGTAGCAATTCTACATTTTACAAGTCCCTTGTAAAATCTGAACTAAGATATCTCCATCTTCGTTAAAAAGTTTTTCAGATTTTATCTAACACACTATTCAACCTCCATTCTAGTGTGTTCTCTGTATTTCATATATATTGATAATAATTAATTTAATTATTTCAAATTAGAAGAAATATTTGTTCTAATTACCTTAATTATCATATATATAATAATTTTATGAAATAGAAAAAAATTTCTCTACAAATTTCTCGCCCAATTGCATAAGATTTCCTGTTCAGACTTGTTTACTTTTATTATAATAAAGATATATGGGGTTTGCTAATATCCACCCTACTCTTTGTTAGTTGGTGTGCATTAGCACTCAACACTAAAAACTTTGGACAAAAAAACCAATCAATTCTTTTGATTCTCACATTTTAATTTAGGGATATTATTGTATTCTACCATTTAATTTAAAAATAAAAAATCTTTTTTCTCTCTCCTATCTTTTTTCCCACGTTTCTCTCTCTTATCTCATCTATCAGTTACAACTTCTTCCCCACATTCTCTCTCTTCTTGTTTAATTAAAAAAAGTAATTTTTCTCTCTCCTCTTTCCCATGTTCTCTCTTTTCTCTCATCTCTCAGTCACACATCCCTCTTCTCTCATCTCTTAGTTACACATCCCTCTTCTCTCATTTCTTAGTTTCATTATCATTGAGAGTTTATAAACAAATTGCTCATCATTAATCATCGTTCCTTTTACTAAATTTTTTCAATTATTTGTGGTCTTCTACTTGCTGCACACATGGTCTTTTACTTGCTTCACCCATGTACAAGAAAATTGGGGTAAAAGAAGATGGAACTTGGGACATTTAAGAGGAGAGAGAAACAAAATTTTTAATTTTTAAATTAAATATTAAATTACTATAATATCCTTAAAAAAATAAACTAAAATAAACAAACAATGATTTTTTTGTCCTAAATATTTTGGTCGATGTTGCTAATGCACTCCAACTGAAAAAGAAAAATGTCACTACAAGAAATTTGAGTATTAGCGAGGGAAATTCGCAAGGGAAATAATCATTTGCTAATCCCTCACAGTTTAGCGAAGGAAAAGTTGCCTCGTTATTCCTTCGCTAATTAGCGAGGGATTCATGTAGACGTATGATTCCCTCGGTAATCCCTCGCCAAATTGGAAAATAATTTAGCGAGGGAAATTGTCTCTTGTGAATCCCTCGATAAAAGCATTATAAAAATGTAAACGCATTTTTTTTACTTAGCGAGGACATATTTCCTCGCTATTCCCACACTAATTGGTGAAGGAAATATCCGTCGCAAAACTGTCATTAAATACATTGACAAATTAGAATGTTGCGAGGGAATTGTCCCTCGAAAACCCTTCACAATTTTGCGAAGGATTGCTTGCCTCGCAAATTTGTCGCAACGGTAAAAGCAGACTATGTTAGTTGGCGAGGGAAGTTATCCCTTGCAATTCCCTCGCTATTGCTATTCAATTTTGTTAAAGTTTAACTATTTTATAGTTAGATGATATTATAATTTAGAAACCCAATTGAAATTATGAAATAATATAAAAAAAAAAGTTGTCAAATGTAAACATATTTATATTATTATTAAAAGCATAACATTTGACACTTAACAATATTGTGAATTTTTTTGAAATAAAACTTAATTTAGAAAAAAGAAATTAATATATAAAAATTAATTTATAATTTGATAAGGGAGGTCCTTATATATGTTTATCTATCAGTAATCTAAAAATTTAAAAGCCAAATGTTTTCTTAAAAATAATTGTGAATTAATTAATTAATTATAATTTTATTAAATAATTTCTATTAATATATAGGGGTGACATTGGAATAACCATCTATAAGCAATAGTGTTTTGAGTTTACCAAAGTCATGAAGAGTAACAACGAAGTATATATATATATTTTTTGTGCTTGTTCTATTTTAAGTGATGAGTTGTAAAATATATATTATATTACGGGTTTGATAACGGGAAAGTTACTCAAGTCTCCCATCGTGGGAAAGTAACTTCACACGGTTAGATCTTTCTATTTTTAGATCTATGGCTAAAAAATTATTTTATCTTATTTTTGTTTTTACTTTTTCCCTTATTTTTCCTTATTTACCCTAATTTATAATACAAATTCAATCAAACCCTAATCCATCTACCACTACTTTGACCTTCCTCACCGTGAACAACCACGACGGTGCTCCCCTTTCATTCAAATTGCATAACCCATAGAAAAATACAACACTGGACTTTAATATAGTGGGAATACGATGGTGCTTGTCATTCACATCAAGAAGAAATCGGAAAACAACATATGCAGCAAAAAATAAAAAAATAAAAAGAAAAAAGAAGAGATATCACAAGTGATGGAGTGATCATATATTAAATAAAACCCATTATATCAATAATTTAAAAAAAAGTGGTAGTGTACCTTTTGATAGCTTTTATCAATAGTTAAAACTAACATTATATCACAATATAAATTATTTATTATAAATTTAAAATATAATTTATGTGTTCAAAAATATGTATTTATAAATGAATATTTATATAAATAAACATTTATTTTATGTAATGCACATGCTATAATAATAATAATAATAATAATAATAATAATAATAATAATAATAATAATAATAATAATAATAATAGTAATAATAATAATAATTAATTTTTTTAATTATATTTTTTTAAAATAATGGCACACACTTGTTAATTTTAATTTTATATTATTTTTATATCAAACTTAATTTACATATGTAAATACATATATATACATGATTATTAATCTATGTTTATGACTATTATTTATGAATTAATAATTAATTAATTAATAATTAATAAAAAGCTTTTTGTTAAAACAATTTAAATCTGAATACCAAAACGAAGCTCAGTCACACACTCGCGAGAACCACTTGCCCTTTTGTTCTCTGCTAGGGTCACGCTGCCACCTCTGCTTCGCTGAGGTATGTTTCCTCTTCTTCTCCTCACCTAAGTCATGAATTGGTTCTTCAGTTTTTGATTCATTTGCATTTTTTCTAGAAGCTTCGTTTCTCTCCTCATCGCTCCTCACCGCCGGTGTTTGGTGCTGTTCGATTGGTCACAAGTGAGGCTTTCTTGTAATCTCATGATTTCTTTATTTCTTACAATTAATCCTTGCTTCACTTATTGTTCTACACTTGTTCAGTTCTTGGATTGGATTCAAACTCGATTAAGTAATAATAGTCTAATTAATTGACTCTAATTTTTGACCACATGCATTAGAAAATTGTGTTACTGTTTTTATGTCTAATTAATTGACTGCAGTTTGATAAAGATTCAATATGGCAGGATATTCTATTTTTTTCTTGGTTATGGCTAAAAGATATGTTGGAGAAAATTTTCAATACTCTTTCGTTCAATGGACTGCTCAACCTGCTACATGCATTATTGATGGAACGTAACTTGGTTGTTGATTAATTTGAGCTGATTGGTGGGTTTACGGACATTGGGGATTCATTGTTTTATCATGTTTTTTATGCCAATGTTTATTGCAGTGGGTGGGCATTTAAAACGCTATTGCATGGCTATACGCAGTGGGTCAGATAGAAGGCTTGTTCCAAGGAATGTTTGTAGGGTCTTCTAGTATCTTTCTATATGCGACAACAACATGTATATATCAAGATTCTAGATTGTATAAATGTTCCCTGGAAGTGGTATTTACTTTGGTTATTTGTAGGGTGGGGCAATTGGTATTATTTTCAGTTGTGGACTTTTTTTATGTAATCATCCTTGTAACATGGCACTACTGGTGCTGCTAGTTTTATATATAACTAGTTTTATATATAATACTTCTTTTGCTTAACAAAAAAAAAGGTTTAAATACCTTTTTAGTCCTTGCAATTTAGTGTTTTTTTGCTTTTCGTCCTTGTAAAATTATTTTTTTGGTTTTAGTCCTTGCAAATTTTGTTTGTTTTGTTTTTCGTCTTTATAGCGGTTTAGATAGCACTTTTTTCACTATTGAAAGCGCTATCTAAACCACTTTAAGGACGAAAAACAAAACAAACATAATTTGTAAGGACTAAAACCAAAAAAAAAAATTTGCAAGGACGAAAAGCAAAAAAACACTAAATTACAAGGACTAAAAAAGTATTTAAGCAAAAAAAAAATTGACTGCAATTTTTGACCACATGTATTAGGAACTTCCTTTTGCTGTTATCAGATACGTTCTTCCACTTCTCGTTAGTATACACAAGGACTTTGGCCATAGTCTCCCCCCCTTGTGTGAAAAGGTTTCTGACTTTTTTCAATAACAGTATTTTAACAAAACACTATGTTCTTCTATCTGATATTTTGTTTGTCAATTTGTGAAATAAGTTATATAAGGTGTCCTTGATGTGAAGTCTCCTTGGTGATTTATGTGATATTTCAGAATTATGTGCCAATTAGACTATGACATGTACACTTATGGTCCTTATAAATCTATTCCTTTTCAAAATCTATACCTTAAGGTTTAACTTTATTTGACTCATTTGCTAATTTGGTCTAGTCCCTGAAACGGAAAAGGAAAAGAAAAAAATAGGGAACATAATTAAATAGAGTTTGAAGGAGGGGTGCTTTCGTTGTTGGCTTTCCAATTTGACTTGTGAGGATGCCATGCCAACAAAAAAATGTCCCTTCAAAATAAAACCAAAGAAAACCTGCTTGTTCTAAAACAGAAAAAAAAAACTTATTGTAATGTGTTGCTTGGCATAATTGCTTGATAGATTATTATATCTTATATAAAGTATTTGACTTGTTACAAAATCTAGTCCTTTTTTGTAAGTAAATAAATTTAGTATGATATATAGGGAGGATGAATTTAGAGGGAGGGCAAGTGTGAGGTTTCAATGTTTCTTTCTTATTTTAATATTTCTTAATCCGTCCTTATGATATGAATGCTTGTTAAAAACTTGCATATATCTTTTCATTTATTTTAATTTACTATTTTTCTAATAAATCTAAGTTAATTATATCTTTCTACTTATTCATTTGTTTGTGACATTATCAACCTTTGGCTCTTTTTAGGATCTTGTGTGCAGATAGATATATATAAGGCAATCATTGTACTTTGGGTTGTTCATTCTTGTGGGAGTATTATACATAGTTGTCAATAGCGGCCGGAGCGACCGCGATAGCGGTGGAGCGGAGCGGAGCGACGGCTTGGCGTGACAAAGATGTTGTAGTGTTGCTTTTTAGTGTTGCGGTCAGAGCGGCCGCAATAGCGGCGGAGCGGTGCGGCCGCAATCCCGCTCCTGGGTCATTTTTGCGTTCGCAACATAGAAGATATTTGTTTTTTCGAAAGGAGAAGATTAGAAGGTGGGGGCCGATGGGAGAAAGAGAAAGAGACTAGGGTTTCAGTCTTTCAGAACTTTTTCTGAACGAAGAAGATAGTAGACGTGTTTATCTTTGACTGCTGATGTGAAGAAAAATAAACTAAGGTTACTTTTGTCATTTTGGATGAGTGGGTTTTGGGCCTACAGCCCAAATTGGGAACTCTTCATCCTATCCCAAATAATCCTAAAATAGGGAGGTTATTTTACTATTTTTATAATTAATCATATATATTATACTATTATTATAATTATAAAAGTAATAAAACTATAAAATACCCTACAATATTTAAGAAAAATTTAAAAATATAGAGACAAATATATAACATATAAATATATATAAGAAAAATATATATAAATAAAAATGTAATAATTTAGAAAATAAAATATCATTATATATATATATATAATATAATAAGTAGAAAGAATATAAAATATCATTATATATATATATATTGTTATATAATATAATAGAATATATATATATATATATATTCTATTATATTATATAACAATATATATATATATATATATATATATATATATATATATATATATATATATTAAAATAGCGGTCATCCCGCTATCCGCTATCCCGCTATCCCACTTTTGGGGTCGGCCGCTCCTCTCCGCTACGACGGGATTGACAACTATGGTATTATAATGTCAACTTCGTTCTTTCTTCTTCCTAATTTAGATTTTTATGTGCCTTTATAATGTCAACTCTGTACTTTGGCTCTTTTAGTTCTTTATTGGTGAGTGAGAATGAGTTGCATTTTGTTGCTTCTGGCAAATGTAAAGAGATTTTCTTCTATGAAATTAGGTTGAATGTTTGTTTCCTTGTGTTCTTTTTTTCAGGGAAAAGACGACCCTGTTAGCTTTTTCAGGGAACGGGAAAATCATATTTGGCCAAGGCAGTTGCAACTGAAGCTGAGTCTACGTTTTTTAGGTAAACTTATTGATTCTATGGTTTAGGAAAAGAATAAAGTGTATAGAATTCACAAACCTCTGGGTCTGGAGTTTACATATCGCTTGGAAAATCATTGGAATTAATTCTGATTCATAAGTTGAAATATGTCTCAATTTAAGTTGATTGGTGTGAAAGAATATGGTCTTGAGTTATATTTAAATTTAGTCCAATTTTTTAAAACATCAGATTAACACTTATCAATGAGTTAGGGTGCAGTTTGCTAAATAGGCTTGTAGTGCCCATGCAAATCTATTCACAAATTTTTATCCTATTGCTGAACATAATTTCTTCTTCTTTGTTCACCATTGCAGGCTCCATTCACTGTTTGGAGTTACAAAGACACGACAAAAAAAAAAAAAGATTTTAACAAGGTTAGTTTCCATGTCAAAGTTGTCTAAATGTATGGGATGTTTACCGATTCTACACGTATAAGTAATACATGTAATTTAGATTGATGCCTTAAATGTGCATTTTGGCATGCAAATAATCTAGTATTTGCAGTCCATACATATAGTTTTTTAAAAAAAATCTAGTATTGGCCTTAAATATGTGTGATAAATATAATAAGGTATTATTGCTTTGATACCAGTGTTAGAACTAGTACCAGATTTCTTGATAGCAAAACAAAGTATTATTACTCAAGAACACTATCCCTATCTCTCGTTGGCGGAGAGATCAATTTTTCGTCAAAGCATATCACTTTTCTAGCTCCCCCTCTGTTCTATTTGTACTCTATTTCGTCAAAGCATGATTGATTTAATGTGTTAAATAAACACACCTATCGGATCAGGTAACGAGTTCACCGATTTTGAAGTAGTGAATCCAAGAACCAAACCAATAGTCATCGAATTTCATTGGTTGTCAGTAATTTTACGCTTGAGATTGAGAAGAGAAAAAAAGTTTGGAAAATAAATAATTCGTTGTCCTTGTATGGGGGATACTCCAAATTCTGAAATATGCCCATTTATGCCATGTTTTTTATTCCTTTTCTCTAAAACAGTACACATGGTTTTGGAGCTCTGTTTTGTGTACTGAGCCACACCTCATGGTGGTTACTTGAACCACCTCTAATTTACACTTTTGTATGCTTTTCTCTTTTTTACTTGGCCATCATCAGGTTGTTGGATTTGTTGATCCTCTTCGTTCATAATGAATTCATCGTGTATAGTATCTATAACCAAAAAGAGAAAAAAAGAGTTCCCTTAAAATCTCTTTGAATATTAATATGTTGTGCTACCCAAACCATATCAAGAATTGTTTGTTCTAATTGTTCCAATTTTGAATCGTGAATCATAACATATCATACATAAAGGGTCCATGGTTGCCTAAACATATAAAACAGTAAGCTATATATATGACAATGCACAAGCTAACCATCTATTTTTTTTGTCATGCTTTGGTTTTGAGCAATTGCTTGCTTAATTACACGTGATTAGTTTGCTGTTTATTCTTTTTGGGATCGTTTTATGTCCTGAAGTCATAGTTAATAATGTCTTAGCATTGTTTAATTGAAAAGTGGTACTATACGTTATCCTTATTGCCAATAATTTATTTCTAAGTTCTCATAAAAAAAGAGTTATTTGTAAGTTACATTGACATACTAGCTAATTACTAATTACTAACCATTATGCTTTGAAAAGCTAACATACTAAATTACTAATTACTAACCTAGCATCTCTCTATTTTATAAAGAACTTTTGTCCTTGATTTAAGGAATGTACCAAAATTATAGTATTGTTTTAAATAAGTGAATAACAATTGAATAGGGTCAATTGCTTTTTGTATTTTTGTTTTTTAATGCATGGTATGAAATCCTTTATTACTTAAAGGAATATACAACAAGCAAAAAAAATTTTCCCCAAAATTTTCAAGGACAAACATGTAAATTTACATGAATAAAAAAATGCACAAAAATTTAAATTTAAAATACAATTAAAGGTAACAAAAATTTAAAAGTTTAAATACAATTAAAGGTAACGAAATTTTAAAATTCAAAATACTATTAATCGATTCATTGAATAATTTATGTAATTCAAAACAGTAACGAAAATTTAATATGAGCAAATTGTTAACATTTATTTATTAACTGCAAATAAAAACTAGGTCATGCGGTTCAATTAGTGACTCATCGTTCGACCATTGACCCAGTACCTTGACCGAGTCGATGACCGGTCCCATTTTTTAAACCATAAAGAACTTTGATACCATTCTCGATTTTACTGACGCCCAAATTCTCGATTTTACTAGCACCCAAATTCTCAATTTTCTATCACGGAGCATTCTACGATGGACCAGTGTACTAAATGGTCCACTGGTGGATCACAAATTGTGCAATGAACAGTGCATAGAATTAATAATAAAATAAGAGAAAGAGTAAAATAATATTTTTGATAGTTTGCAAAAAGTCAATTATACCCTTATTTAGTATATGTCAAATTGTTTAATAGTATATGTCTCCGACCATCGTCACCAAACTTTCACAAACCTTTCTGTTGATCTTTTACACAGGAATTTAGGACCCCAATTATGGCCTGCACAAACAAATTCAAGTTAATTTATTAATCTATTTATTTATATCTTTCTATCAATATATACCTTTATCTAAGTAAGTTGTTTAATAGATTATTATTTATTTCTTGTAAAGAAATCTGATTTTCTAAATTATAAAATCAATACTAATTTTTTTATTAAACAATCTTATCTCAATATTATATTTTATCAAATTTGTTATTATATAATCAATTTTTATCTCCTAATCTTTTAAACTTTAAAATCAATATAATTTTATCTTTTTAAAGAAATTTGATCTAAATACTATATATTTTATCAAATTTTAGTTATTATATAATCAGTTTTTTTTGGCTTTGTTAATCTCTAATTGTTAAACTCTATTTTCTTGTAATTGAAAGAGTTCTTGTTTTTCAAATATCATATAAACAAGTGTCACTGTCATTGGATTGATTGGAGATTATTATAATGTTCAAATTATGGAAACGCCCAATAGTAGTTGTTGTAATCATGGGCTGCGACGTTGGCAAGAGGCAAAGGCTGAAAGGCATCGCACCACATGAAAAAAGGATATTTCCATTTTTCCATATTTTATATTTAATGTTTTAGTAACAAGATGACAATTCATAATAAGATGGAAGATGGATTTTTTGACTGGCTGTTTTAGTATACATTGAAAAGAAAAATGTTGAAAAATTAATATAGTCTCAATTATAGATTATTTTCGTGACATGTAAGAAAGACGTTCTGTATATTATTAATGTAATTGATTTTTTGGAATTTCAAATTATAAATATTTTGTATAAAATAAAAATTGATAGTATATATTTTTCGGATGAATTTTATTTATTGTGGTTGGCCCCTTGTCATTCTAGTCTCCACCCCTGGCATAGATAGGGTAAAGATTGAATGGAGGTTGATTGAAGAAGAATTGGAAGATTAAATGGGGTGTATTCAATTAGGATTTTAAAAGACTTTTTTTGCATAAAAAAATCCTGTGGATTTTAAAAGATTTTGTAGGAATGTAATGATTTTTAATATTTTTTTAAAAGACTTTTTTGATTAGGATTTTGTAATGGATTTATAAAATATGAATTCATAAGATTTGAAAGGACTTTATAGACTTACAAGATTTTAAAGGACTCCATGGATTTTTAGAAAACATTCAAAATTATCAGAGTCAATGAAAAAGATAACAAATAAATGATAAAATTTGGATAAAAAAAATAAAACCAATACAATTTTTTCAATCTTTCTCTATCTCTTTCTCTTTTCTTCATTGAGTTAAAGAGTAATAGTGGTGTAAAGAGTAATAGCCCCTCAGGTATCACCACATCATCATCGCGCTGCAGGGAAAGCACTTTAAATAGAGTTGGCAAAATGGGCGAGAACTCGAGGGTCAACCCAGTCCACCCGTGTTTGGGCCGGGTTGGGCAGAAAAAAATTTCAAATTTCAATTATCCTGAAAATTTGACCCGGCCCATTTACGGCCCGGCTCACCCGGGCTGGTTCACGGGTTAGTGTTCATAAGTAAAAAAAAAAAAAAATCCTAGCTACCCAGCCCACTACCCCTCAGTCTCGGCCCATTTCTCATTTTTCAATTTTCAATATTCACTCACAGACTCAGCACACACGATCACGACAGCAGCACTCACTCTTCTCTCTTCAGTTTTCACTGAAACCTAACCCCAGCCGCTGCCCTCAGTCTTCTCTCTTCACTCCATCATGCCACCGCGATAGCTTCCCTTTCCGTCAGTGTCCCTCGCGCCAGCTTCTCTCTTCGTTCCTCCTTCAGTTTCTGTTTCGTCTCGTCAAGTATGAACCCCAACCCCTTTAGCCTTTACCTTTGTTTTTGTTTCTGGTGTTGGGCTGTTGACTATTGAAACGAAACCCTAACCCCTTACAGTTGTAAACCCTCCTCTGTATTTCGCATTCTGAAACTAATTAATTGTGAGCAAATTATTTGTGTCTTGTTTCTGGTGTTTCTGGTGTTCCAAAAATTAATTGTGAGCAAATTTGGAAGTTATAATTTGGGTTATTTGAAAGTAAGATAATTCTGCTATTTACCTAATTTAATTGTTTTTGGAGTGCAGGGGACGCTTGTGTGTGGGCATGTGTGTGTGCCATTACTTGTCAATATTTTCTACACGTTTGCTTTTTTGTTTTCAACAATTAGCATAGCACTTAGCATCTCCATCATGAACTGTATTTCAGGACCATATACAGATATACTCTCCTTTTATTTTCCAAATATGATCAAGGTGTGTAGTGTGTACCCTGACATACATAAATGGTTTTGTTGTTTCTTTTATTTCAAATTTCAAATACCATGGTGAAGTAGCAACCCTCTATGAAGAGTCCCTGATTCAAAAAATAATTAGTATACTCATAAAATTCACATGACAAAGATGCTCAAATCTTGTATATTTGTAACTTGACCATTTTGGATTTATAAATTTTGTATACTCCTCAATATTTATATTCTTTGAAAGCATGTTCTGGTTATGTTTTATTTTGCTACTTGCCTCTCAAGTATTCCAACTTCTAAACACATGCCTGATATATGCATTTCAAAACCTTTGTATTCATGAGCTTGTGCAAACTTAAAAGGTACAAAATCTAAACATTTTCCTTTTATTCGGGTAATAATCACGACATGTTGAAGAAAATATAAGTAATATTTTGAATTACTAAATGGATGGTGGTAGTGTTCTGAATGATAATTCATAATTCTGCCCGTAAAGTAACTGTGTGGTTGGAATTTGAAGCAGGAATTTGTTTTTTTTTTTTTTTAAATTAATTTTTCTTTATTTTTTATTTTAGGTGGGCCAACCCGTTTAACCTACCAACCTGTGGTGGGCCGGGCTAGGCTAACATTTTCTTGACTCACCAAGAAGTGAGCCGGGTTGGGTTGACCCACCTATTAAGCAAGCCATGGTGGGCCGGGCTGGCCCCTTTTGACAGCTCTAACTTTAAAGGTCAAATTTGTCAAATCACAATTCACGTGCTACTGTTCAACTATTTCAAATTCTCAATACCCTTAACAATCTCAACCGTTAATTTATTTCAGCTTATATCCAACGACACATAAAAGCTTACTCACCGGTGGACCACCTATTAACAGGTCCACCGTAGAAATTACCTTCTATCACACCATATTCACTCTTTCCCAATTGACCAATTTCCATTAAACAGACACATCAGTCATCAAGACATTCTGCAACGTGTTTCCAAACGACTACGTTTTCCCCTCATTTGAAACAAGGGCTAGAATCCCATCGCCCTTCGGATTCTGCCACCGCCATAGTTGCCGGCGAACGATTTCTGAGTTTGCTATTGTTGTCTCAGTTCCGATCTTGACCCTCAGCATGGCGAAGGGAGCAAGCTCAAAACTGAACATCGCAATAATTCACCCAGATCTTGGCATAGGTAAATAACCACTCTCCCCATTGCTTTCCATTCTATTCAAATAAAAACCGACAATTTTGTAGAATTTCCATTAATTTGATTTTTTTTAAATTAATTTTTTTGGTTTGATGAAACAATATTTTGCTATGTTCTTCCCTGTAGTTGATTTCCCATTAATTACCTTGTGATTGTTTTGTTAGGTGGAGCTGAGAGATTAATTGTGGATGCTGCTGTTGAGCTTGCATCCCATGGCCATAAAGTTCATGTTTTTACTGCACATCATGATAAAAATAGATGCTTTGAGGAAACTGTTGCTGGTGAATCTCTCTCTTATGTGTGTGGGCTTAATTGCACTTTTAGTTGTACAATTTTAGTCCATCGGTTAACTTGATGTCTAATATTTAACGAAAATGCTTATGTGGCGGTGCAGGAGAGTGCAACATCAGCATGGATTTGCTGACTTGGCAGCACAATAGAGTGACACGTCAACATTTTCGTGAAACATTGGATGTCAAGTTAATGAATGGACCAATATTGCATAATTAAATAGTAGGGGGTTAAATTCGCAAAAGAAAATAGGGGGACTAAAATTAAATTTTGATTATAGTAGGGAAACCAAAAGTGTAAATAAGTCATGAGTGTGTCACATTTCTGTTCTTTATAAAGAAATAGCGTTGCCATTAATATATGGTTTTGACTTCTAATTGTTTCAGGTACTTTTCCAGTTACTGTGTATGGTTCCTTTCTTCCCCGGCATGTATTCTACCGTCTTCATGCATTGTGTGCATACCTTCGGTGCCTATTTGTTGCTTTCTGTGTTCTTTTCATGTGGCATTCATTTGATGTTATACTGACAGATCAAGTTTCTGTGGTTATTCCCATCTTGAAACTTAAAAGGTCACCAAAGGTAGCCAAAGAGAACAACAAAGAAATCATGTGTAAATTTAAGTTTTGAAGTCTTCAATTCTTATTAGTTGTTTCATTTTCTTTTGTAGGTTGTATTCTACTGTCATTTTCCGGACTTGTTGCTGGCTCAACATTCAACTTTCATTAGGAGGTTGTATAGAAAACCGATAGACTATGTAGAAGAAATAACAACTGGTTTGACTTCGTATCTTTGCTTTTTTTTTTTCCCCCTCTGATTATCTTTTTTAGTGTACTTGCTAAATCATGCATCTTAGTAAGCTTTGCTGAATTGCAGGAATGGCTGATTTAATACTTGTTAACAGCAACTTCACTGCATCTACTTTTGCGAATACTTTTAAGTCTCTAGATGCTAAAGGAATTCGACCAGCTGTTCTATATCCAGCAGTCAATGTGGATCAGTTCAATAAACCCAGTTCCTTTAAGTAAATGACATGTTTGTAGATATATGGTTGACAATTTACAAGATTATGCATGTAGCTTATTCTTATATGCAATTTTACAAACTTTATGTATAGAATCATTGTCTTAATTTGGATTGTGTCTTCTGTTGTAGGCTGAATTTTCTGTCTATCAATCGCTTTGAAAGGAAGAAGAATATACAATTAGCTATTTCAGCTTTTGCTATGCTTCACTCACCTGAAGGAGTTATTAAACATAAAGATATTACTAATGCTTCTTTGACTATTGCAGGTGAGCATATTTTGTTTATGGCTCTGTGTTTTTAATGATAGATATTGTGATGTTATGTGCATTACTAATTGTCATGGGATGGGAGTCTGTTCTGATGTATGTGCCTCATACCGGAGTCTGGTATAGTGGTGTCTTCATTTTCAAGATATAAAATATTATTTTAAATGAAAGTTATGTTTGGTTTGTAGTTAAGTTTCAAAACACTTCTATTCTCTCTATCATTTCAAGGGACTTTATTGTTCTGTTGAATCTGCTCAATCTTGCAGTTTCTACGTAAATTATCTAGTGTGACTTTGTGATGCAATCATTTCTCAAATAGGTGCATTATCTGGGATTTGTCATGGAAAGTGCGTTAACTTTATTTTCTATTATCATTACTTAACTAAAAATGAGTATTTTATTAACCATTATGTGGTGATAGAAAGTTCATTTATTAAACTTTTAAGTTCGCTGCCATCAAATGACAAGGTTACAAACCTTAACTTTTTAAGAATTAGATCTTCATATTGTTTTAAACAAGGCAATTTAGGTCATGATAATTAATAAGTTCATTTGGTTTGGTTATCACTTTAAGTCATCAACACTTCTCCATGATAGTGAGTAAGAATAACATATAATATTACAGAGAAAACTTTGATTTTTTTATTTGATATAGCATTGAGCCAATCTATAATAAAGTGTATTTGTGCAAATTTTGAGCAGAAAAAAATGAGCAAATATTGTTGAAAGGCATTTAATATCCGTTAATAATATGATTAAAAACTTTTTGCCAAGTTGTCTGGATGTGATCCGTTAGTATTTGCTGATAAACATTGACCATCAAGTGCAAGGAACCAAGTACTATGTTATGCAAGTTTGGGATGCTTCACTGAAGGGTCAATATCCAGGAACTTCTTCCTTTTATTTAAGCTGATGGTCTTTTATTAAGAATCTTTGAATGTTTGTCAGAATTTATCACGAAGTGTAGGTTTTCGGTACCTGTCAATTCATTAGTCTAAAAACTAAAATAGGGTCAAATTTGGTTGAACTTGGAAAAAGTTGTGAGTAAGAAATTTATTGATTTCCACCTGCTTGGTGTGTTAGGCCTTCTTATGGCATTCTGCTTTAATTTATAAATGTATTTTCTTGGTAGAACTGCTGGGTCTTAAGTTTGAACAACCCATACATGACTCATTCAGTTCACTTTGAAGCATTTGTGCACATGCAATTTGTGTAAAAATCCTATTGTTATAAATTGTGCCAGGTGGCTTTGACAAACGGTTGAAGGAGAATGTGGAATACTTAGAAGAGCTTAAAGATTTAGCTGAAAAGGAAGGAGTCTCTAATAAAATAAGACTTATCACGTCTTGCTCTACAGCTGAAAGGAATGAACTTCTTTCTGAATGCTTGTGTGTCCTTTACACACCAAAGGTATTTCAAACTTATGACTCCTGACAATTGGTAGAAACTGAATGAAGAGAGTTTTACATAGAGATCTTTGATGCAGGATGAGCACTTTGGCATTGTTCCTTTGGAGGCAATGGCAGCTTATAAACCTGTTATTGCATGCAATAGTGGTGGCCCTGTGGAGTCAATTAAGAATGGTGTAACGGGATTCCTTTGTGATCCTACATCACAAGAGTTCTCTTTAGCAATGGCTAAGCTCATAAATGATCCCCAGGAGGCAGAAAAAATGGGCAGAGAAGCTAGGAGGCATGTTGTTGAGTCATTCTCTACAAAGTCATTTGGCCAGCATCTAAATAGATATCTAGTTGACATTCACCGGGGAAAGGAGGATTGAGTTTAACTTGCTGTTCAGATTTTAGTTGGCTTAGTTATTTATTTGCTAAAATTTCTATTTTCAAGATAATTTTTATTTTATACCAATATACCATGTAAATCTGAATTAGAGATGATGACATCTATCCATCTATAGATTAAATATTTCAGGCTTTTTTAGTGAAATGTGTCAACTGGGGATTAATGCTTAAGAGGCCACTTTTTACTGTTTGCAGCAGTTTATTGACATTTATATCCTTTAGAGTATTTTCCTATTTTATCCCTTTCAAGTTTCAATCTAATGCATATGGGAAGAAACAGATCAACATCTCAAGCAAGGTTAAGATCATAAAATGAAAAGGCTTTCAGTGTAAAGATCCAAGAGATGTGCCACTATATTAAGGATTTACGCCGCCTTCTCTACACCTTCATATTTCTTCAATTTTCCGGCGAGAAGGTTCATAGGGGATAACAGGTTCAATCTTTTTCCTTTCTTTTTTTACTTTACCATTTTCAATTTTTTATTTAAACTTTCTTTCATTTTAATCACCCATTTCTTTGATCTCCCAGCTATTTATCTATTCTTTCAACTGTGTGTCTTCCTCTTCTTCTAACCGACGTAGCTTTTTACTTTTTTTGCTCATTTGTTTTTTTATTCTACAAAGTTTCATCTTTTCTCATTTTGGTTATTTTTTCTGATTTCAGTTCTTTTGAAAGAACGGATGATGTTTGGCTTTAGCTCATTTCATCTCCTTTAGCTTGCTATGAATAATGTTTGGCTCATTAGTTGCAGGCTTACTCTTTTTTTCCTTTGTTGGTTTGTGGTACACGGTGGGAATCTTCTTGATAGGTAATTTCCCCTTACATGATTTGTATGCTTCTGTCACGCTAATAATTAAGCAAAAATTGGTTGATCAATGATTTATGCTTTTGTTAACATCTATGATGATAAATGTATACTGGAATCAATGAGTGAGTGCATATTTTTATTTGAATGTGGTACCTTGTGGCAAAGAATGACAAAGTATAAAGCTTACAAGCTCTGTTTTACAAATTCTAGCTAACAACCCTACAGAAATTTTTAAATTCTTAACAAGTGTATTTTAAGAGAATCCTTATAAGCACTCTATTTTTTTTTGTTATTTTTTAAGGGTGGTATGTCGGGGTTTGAAGTAAAAGCAATAACTGTAGTGTCTAATAAGACCCAAAAAGGAGCAACATGGGGAGGTAAGATGGCGTGATGAGACTAAACATGCCATAGATTCATGTCAGGCATATGCCTTTACCTCCTCTTTTCGTATTCATTTTTATTGCCTTCATGGATTATTAATTTGACAACGGAAATAGAAATGTTTTGAGAATAACATTGTTGCTTATAAGTTTGTCCAAGACCTTCACTTATTTTTACTGGTAGTGATGATGAAAATGAACTAATCTTAGCCTTAATTCTGCAGGCATTTTTTAGATTCCATTGATCTCCTACTCAGGTTGTTTTCTTATATTAATTATTTAACTAAATGTCACATACAGGTCAATATACATAATAAAAGAAAATGCTACAATATACCAATTTTTTTTTTTTACTTTCATTCAATGTAGATTAAACATGTACATTGATATCAGTGAACTAATAAAAAAACCCCACAAAACACACAGCGGAAGCAACAAGGGAGAGAAAAATAATTGCTCTCCACAGTCACACATCCGTGATGGAGGAAAAGAATTGCACTTAATTCACTCACATTACTTATGAACTTGATTTTTCACTCAATATTAACATGCAGTACATGGCCTTTTATAGGCAAAGCAAAACGGTGGATTTACATGTCGGGCAAGGCCCACCTAAAGATGTATATTTCTTTTATCTTTTTTAGCTTTAGGGTCAAACCCGGATTCATAATCAAAATGACAAACATTACTTACTCACTTTAGCACACAATGTGAAGAGTGCAGGTTACTTTATATGATAATCCTTATCCAATATCCTTTTATAAAAATTTTAATGTAACACGATAATCATTACTCTTACTAAAGATTATGGTACTGCATAATGCGTTTATTCTTGGTATAGACAAGAGCAAATAGAAAATCATGGTTGGCTAGCTATAGAATCTATGTGTACCTTATTCAGTTTTGTCTCTGCAGAAGCGGAATCAATAGGCCCACAATTTATTGATGTAGAATTCTTTGAATAAGCATGAAGCATTTCTTTTTTTCTCAGCTTTCCTTTCATCAGGTTCATGGCAAAATTTTCCACTTCCTTTTCAGCTATTTTGTCCTCCTTTTCACATTCTGCACTGAAATTATCCTCAGCTGATTTGCTTTTCTGAAACAGCTCCCCAAGTGATGTCCTGTGTTCTTTGACTTCTTTCTTTGTTGCTCAGTTGTTTCATATAGTTCAATAGCTGTTCCAATTTAGAAATTTTGGCAGTGCACTGAACTGTTAAAAAGAGCAGTTCAGTTTTTTAAAACTGAAGTATTGAACAGTTCAGTTCAGTTTTTATGAGCCAATTCGGTGCAGTTCAGTACCAGTTCAATTTAGTTCAGTTCATTTTACCCACCCCTAACTGTAACTGCAAGAATGAATGTATATCTTTTGTTGCCACTTTCAGAAAACTCTCAAATTATTCCAATGAAATGATAAACAAGATGTTTGTTATCTATCTATCTATCTATCTATCTATATCTATAGATATAATATTTAAGGCTCCTTTCTCTTACAAGTGTCAATTTCTCCTTTAGTATTTCTCTTCAAGGGCATTATCAGTGATTTGGTTTAGACAGCACAACATTCAAGTTTTCTTTTCCCAACTACAGTCATTTAGGTGATGAGAATCATGGGCTGGAACAAGAACATTCAAGCACTTTAAGGGATCCTTTGCAAATTCCAAGTGGGCCTATTACAAGAGCAATGGCTAAGAGATTCAAGGAAGCACTAAATGGACTTGTTCAAGACATTTGGCCCAATCAAAATTCTGTCCAATCTAAATCTGAGCATAATCACGTTTTAACATTAATTTGGGCTAAAGATGGAGCTGAAGAAGGAGATTTGGGCCAAAACCATTGAAATTAAGGAGCTTGGGCCATCAACTATACATGGACTGGTTGTATTTATGCTCAATCATGTTTTTTTTGGGCTGAAAGAGTGTTTTTATGGCCAGCTGATGTATTTGGACGAATTTGAAGTTTTCTTTCATTTACTTTGGTTTAATAAGAGTCTTTTCAACTTGGGGATAATAAATGTATTCAGCTGTTACATATTAAACAAGCTGATTGATGTGGGTTTAATTGAGACTTTTCATTTGCCTAGTTAATGTGCTGTTACATAGGGATTTGATGTTTAATAATTACCTAGGTCAGCACTTACTCTATAAATAGGCAAAGCTTATTGTATCCAGAACCAAGTTGAATGAAAGCAATTCTGAAAATTCAGATTAGTGAGAGTTTTTCTCTTTGGTTCTTTTTAGAACTTTTCTGACTTATCAAGGCTTGATCATCCTTGTGGCGTCTCAAACACTTTGGGTTCTTGTGTCTTATACTCAAGGGTTCAAGTGGATCATCAAATTTGATTCTTAGTTTCTTGGGGTGGGTGTAATTCAAGTGACTTGTGGGTTCAAAGGTTTTCAAACCTTCTTGGGTTCACATCATTAGGGCAGATTCCCAGTCCCCCTAGCCTTTCCATTTTTCTTTCACTCATTCAAATTCCCCTTCATCAGGTTTGTAGAAATTTCATTTTACTTTTCATTTTATTTTACAATTTTGATTTCAATGTGCTCAAGGTGAGATAAAAAGTAGAGTAAGGGAAGGATTAGAGAGAGACATTGGCTGATTTTTTATTGTTGTTTGATTGGGGTTAAGATTTATCACACCAACTACTGTTTCAGATTGAAAAAAAATTGTTTTACAAATAGAAAAAATTATCACACCAGCTACTGTTTCAATATTTTTTTTTAATTGATGATTAAGGTTTTTTATTTGGGTTTGTGTGCAGTTCTTTAGGGTAGCTTTGTTTTTTTGAGTTCTCAATGATAACCCTCTTTTCTATTTGCTTACTAGCTATGAAGCCCCGATACTCCAAAAATGGAAAAGTATCGGTGTCATACCCGTGTCAGACATCGATACGCCTCCGATACGTCCCGATACATATCCAAGAAGTATCTGATTTTTTTATTTTTATTTTTTAAAAAAAATTGTAGGACACGATTGGGATACGGCTCAAGATAGCTGAGATATGGCTGGGACACGGCTTAAGATGGCTGGATACGGCTCAAGCTGTTTCAGATACGGCTCTGATACGGCTTGAGCCACTTTCTGAAATTTTTAATATTTTATATTTTTTAAGAATTTTTTTTAATATTTTATAATTTTATTGTTTTAATTTTAGGGTTTTTAAAATAAAAAATGTCCAAACGTAAACAAAAACACGACACACCCTTTCCCTCTTCTCCGAGCATGGCAACTCCTTTCCGACAATTCTTCCGGTGAGGGGGTTTCTTTTTTCGGCAAGTGGGGTGAGTGGGTCTCTACACAATGCACAATTTTTCCCCTTCTTCAAGCACGACAACATCTCTCCTTGGTGGTTCTGCACATTTTTCTGATGAGGGAGTCTTCCTGTTTGTTTGGTTTTGGCTTTGATAGGGTATTCTATTTGTGTGGTTTTGGCTTTGCTCAAACCATGCTTGAATAAATATATTTTTGCACTCGACAGTTGTGTTTACAGTGTTTGCTAAAACAGAATCTGCATATTTGCAGTGTTTTAGCAACACTCAAGATCATCTGCATGATTGCATTTTAACACCAACACTAATTGCATTTTATTTTGTATCTATATATAATTTTTTATATTTTTTATTAACATATCCAGGACGTGTCGTATCCTTAATTTAAAAAAATTGCCGTATTTCCGTATCCGTGTCGTATCGTACCCGTGTCGTATCACGTATCTGGGCTTCATAGCTTACTAGAGACCCTGTAAAATTTATTGCAGGTCATTACACAATTCCTGAAATTGGATACTCTATTTCATGAAAATGGGTGACAAATCAAACCAATTAACATTGTTGGTGAGATTTTTCATTCTGAATTATTTGCTTTGTTAGTACTTTTTGATATACACAAACAGATATGTAAGTCTTGCATAATTCAATTACCAGAGGCTAGCTCAAACAATAGCCTCACCTTATTCAAGGTAACTCATACATATTATCACTTGGATTCTACCTTATTGCAAGTTTTTCAATTTGGATTCCACGTGTACTAATTTTGTGTTATTGACTATTTTGTTCGGTAGTTGAAATGGTTTACATTTATATATTCATCTTAGAACTTGGTCTTCATACACAGTTGTTAGTTCTATACTGCTCGGATATCTCATAAAACTAACATGGGCTGGTTATGAGATTGGTTGGAATGTGTGACAGAGATATCATACTTGGGACTATTTTTAATATGAGTCACATTTGACATTACCTGAACTGTAAGTTTGGAAGTTGATGCGTAGGTACTGATTCAAGAAAGAAACAAATGGGGTATTATAGCCTCAACTACCAAAAGCCTATAAGTGAAAACTTAAATAACAAAGTATAACCCATAAACAATCATCTAGGTCCAATTAGAGGGAAACATAAAAAGTATCACCAAACTAAATTTTCATGAAATTTAAAATTTAAGCATTTGCAAGCATATTCTATATGTTTATATTTTGAATATTAGCTAAAGGATTTATCCTATCTCGCAACTAGCTTTCCCACGTGTGAGAGGCAGGGAAGTGTGAACATTTCAAAATGATTGTTGTACTTGGACATGTATCCTTTTTAGATGCCCCTCAAACTCTATCTTATACCCCTAATCTGCATCCTACAATTCTTTTACTTGAAAAAAAAAAAAGACTAACATGGGTGGAGTATTAGTGTTTTGGTTTTAATTTAAGATCTGTGTTTTTTATGTTAATTTTATATTGGTTCCAGATGTTGTATAGTCTTGCATGTGTATTGAATCATGTGTGATGTTGTATTCATATCCATGGTTCCTAGATCTGGTGCTTCCATAACAGTACAGTGCGTGTGAAGAGAAAAAGATTAGTTTCAAGCCATTGAGGCATTCACGTGAGAATCCTGGCAAAATGACAATTGAAAGGATTGACTACTTTCATTTCTTGGATATTATGATTCCAACCATATTTCTAAGAAAAAAAATAAAGATTGACTTCTTGATTTGTTTAATGCTTTGCAAGAAAGCATGTTAGCTTATCCTTTTTACAGAAACGAGCTAGGGGGCCCTAGGATTAATCATGCATATACTTTTTTTCACAAATACTCAACTTTTTGCAAACATAACATTTTCACTTGACATGTCAGGGAGAGAATATAAAGTAATGTAACAGATTTTAAAATTTAATTAGTTGCGGTAATACTTTTGTTTATCTAGCATCTTTCCTTCATCCTTGAAAAAAAAATTCCCATAAAAGGATTAGGGATTCTAGAAGGGGGCTTTTGGTTGGTTACTAAATTTTAGGATGAATGCTACAGTGAAGTAGCAATGTAAGTGGTTCATCAACCACCTTGAAAGTATTATTTTATTAAAAATAAATATTTTTTCATCATTATAAATAAATATATTAATAGTCTATCCATAATATTTTCTCCATCTCTTTCATTATCTTGCTTATATTATGGGTAGACTATTAATAATACAACCTAAGATTTTTTTTAGAAAAACCTAAACGTATCATCAATAATTTAAAAGAATCAATACTAAGTTATACTTGAGTTTAAAATGCCACTAAAATAAATATAAAATTTTGAAACTAACTTTATAAATCATATTTTACAATTAAGTATGTCAGTATTAATTATTTCATAATTAAGTATTTGCAATAAAAAAACAAAAAATCTAAGGAATAAATCTAAATTCCTGTCATTTTCGTTAAAAATAGTATAAGTGCATGACTTTTAATGCTTTTTAATTTTTAAAAGGTAGGTGATATTAAGTTACTTTTAATAATTATAATAATTTTTTGTATATAAACTACGAGATTGAGGGACTAATTTTATATTATTTCATAAATAAATATATATGTGAAAAGACATATGATATGAGCTACGAAGAATATTTTTTTAACTTAAAAAAATTTAAGTAATTATGTTTCTTCTGTCGATCTCTATCCCACAATTATTTTGAATAATAACAAATAAAAAATAAAAAAAACATATTTATTTTTTAAAAGATAAGATTTTTTTCGATTTAAAATAATATTTTTAAGGTGGTCTATGCTAATCAAAATTAAAAAAATATTTATTTTTTAAAAAATAAAGAATATATTTTTTTTTAAAAAAATTAACATTTTCGTGGCGACTCAGATGAACCATTTATACTTCACCGTAGCATCTCCCAAATTTTAGAGGGGACAATTCCAAAACCAAATTAAAAATTGAATTTGTCATGCATAGGAATATGATTTTATTTAAGCACTTTCATTATTCAAAATAAATAGATATTCACTGGTCCTATTGATAAAAAAAAAAAATCCACTAGTTTTACTTTGTTAGTTGTTATAAACTTGTTTGTATTCAATGTGCTATTTATGGAATGTTTTCTTTAAGTATTACTAATTAAGGATATTTTCTTACCCTCCTTTGTAGCTTCCTTTTTTTACTTTATTCAACTTGAGTAAAATCGGTACTTCACTCAATCAGTTCAAGAGGCATTTCTACTACCTAGAATTTACATTTTTATATCATGTAATGATTAAAATAATAAAACCTGAAGTTTGAACTTTAACTTAACGGTAATATGTTTCCATTCTCATTAAAACATGGTTTATTGTTACTAGTTGATGGATTGGATGGATGACGGATAAACGGATCCAATTGCCACCCCTACCCATATCTAAGTCGTTTCACTGCCGCAAACCGAGCAACACACAACGAGACATCCTCCCACTACCCTCAGACCCCAAATTATATATTCTTTCCTAGTTAATCGATCTAACAGTGGAATCTCCGAAAAACTCCTCTCTGTCATATCAAAAGCAATAATGTGAGGCACATATTCATGAAAACCATCCAATGAAGAGTGTCCCAGCTCTGGACTTGGTGCCAGCAACATACTCAAATCGAGCATTCATAGGGACTGTGTTCCATGAATTGGTTTTGAAGGAGAAAAACATGAAGTCAGGCCCCAGCAATGTGATGATATATAGTAAGTAGTCATCTGTTGATATGTCATACACAAAACCATACAGAAATCGACCGAGATATCTTTCGATTAAGTGATATTGAAAGTGTGGCAATCGTTTGTGGAGACTGGTTAATCAGTGGTTTTCGCGAAGCATAAAAGTACAAGGCGAAAATCACAATTTTTTCATCAGAAGCAAAATAATGGGCAACATTGGCATGATGGAGGAGGGGGGAGAGGGAAACACACTGCACCAAAATCCTTATCAATGGCATGAACGAAAAGCTCATGTGATGATCTGAGAAGGACTCGATGAGAGGGTGAGGCAACAAGGTCAAAATGGGAAATGCCAAATTGAGGATCTGATATAAGAGAAAGCCATGCTTTGCAGACACTTGAAACGTATAACAGATCTCAACGACAATCTCAGCAGAATTTCTATTATCAACTCCAGAGAGCGAAAGTGGTTCTTCATGGTCTTTGGCATATGGGAGGGAGGGAGTTGGGTAGGTGTGAGAAGTTCAGAATGGCGATGGAGCCTTTGATGCTAAGAGGGAGAGCCTTTTAGTGTGTTTGGATAATACATGAGAATCAATTTTACTCCAC
This sequence comes from Pueraria montana var. lobata, assembly GCA_026413185.1. Classification (NCBI taxonomy): domain Eukaryota; kingdom Viridiplantae; phylum Streptophyta; class Magnoliopsida; order Fabales; family Fabaceae; genus Pueraria; species Pueraria montana. The sequence continues at coordinate 39,604,645 of CM048656.1, forward strand.
AAAATCATGGTGACACCATGAAAAAGTAGAAGCAACTATTTGTTGTTTTGCCTTCACCATGAAAAATTAATTGATTATTTCCCACCATGAATCTAATCCGAACAAACTAAAAGACAGTGAGTGAGCGAGAGAGTGAGAGCGTGTGAGAGAGCAATGTTTGTTCAACTTCAATGTTGAGTCTGAACAACGTGCTCGGTGCTCGAGGTAACAAGTGATGTGATTGTGAGTAACACCGAAGTTGATTTAAATTAGGACAGTAGTAGTTGAACTTTGTAAAATGTGAGCTTTTTTTGGGAGACACAATCCAAGGGCGCTCCTCCACCTCTCTAGTTATAATATGAAAAAGTTGTTGGGGGGAAAATACACACCTCTTCATTAATCACAATGAGAAGAAGAAAAACATACAACTGAAGAAAAAATGCAACATCATATAGAAATAGAAAAGATCACAAATTTGTTTAATGTGGTTCGGCCCCTTATGCCTACATCCACACAGTTTATTTTATTAACGTGGTTCAAGCCCTCATCCCTACATCCACGACCTTGAATTTGTTTAACGTGGTTCGAGCCCTTATCCCTACATTCACAACAAGTTTTATGGACAAAATTGTAAACCTTCCCTTTACATGACCCCCTTCTCTCACTTAGGGTGGTGACCCCCTCTTCAGGTTGTGTATTTCTTCTCATCTCAATAATTTCTATTTATAGACCTAGCATCCTAATCTTAATTGAGGAAACAAATCTCAAATTTATAGATAATATCTCTAAATCTAAACAACATCCTAGAGATTTGAAATTAAATAATTTGAAATGTTTCCCAACAAAAGTATCAACTAAAAGGTTGGCATAGGACTATAAGTACGAGAAGTAGAGCAATTGAATGGTTAGAAAGAGTGGGATCCAAATAAAAAAATAATAATAATCCTTCCTATATTTTTGTCTCTTGAGACAGATGCCAGGTAAGAAATGATGTTAACAACAAGGGACTACTTATTTTTAAAAGTTTAGGAACCAAAATGTTCAATGATAAAATATAAGGACTAAAACCTGTCAATGGAAATTGATTAACAGAATATTTGTTATTAATTGGAGCAGATTGCAGAATATTTGTTAACAAAATATTTGTTATTAATTGGCACTGATTGCAGAATATTTGTTATTATTGGCACAAATTTGTTGGTCACAAATCTTGCATAATTGTAGGCTATAATTATGTAATTATCTCCATAATTAGTTAGCCCAGTTGTAAAATAGTATTTATTGCATATTAGCCAGTTTCAGGGCTAGAAATCAGATTGTATCATCACTATTTAATGGGGAATTCTCCAAAGGAGAACATACAATTTTGATTTGCATTTTTTTAAGTCTAATATGGTATCAGAGCCTATAGCCCATCTTGGTCAACAGCCTATTTTGGTAGGCTTGCCTGTTCTGGCAGGCATTTGTGGAGGGGGGTGTTAGGAAGTCCCACATTGCCTGCCTCAACTCTTGGAGTGCAACTTATATATCTGTTGGGTAACTTCGCTTAATGCCAATTGGTTTTAAGATGAAATATAACAAAACCAATAATTTTATAAAATATAGGGATTAAAAACATATTTTTCCCTTAATTCTACATGCTTCCACTAACACTAGTGCTTTACCTAAAATCTAAAATGTACTACTGAATAATCTTTATTTTTAATCCTTGACTGAATTTCAAACTTTTCATTGTGGTCTGTTATGGGTGTTGTATTGATTTTTTTAACTTTTTGTGAAAGAAAATTATCTTTGCTATTAGTTATTCCATCAGTGTCTTTTTTAAAAACATTTTTAAATTTGTTAATAAATGAAATGTATGTTTGTTGTCTCCCTTTTTCCAAGTAAAATAAAATGAATAAAAAAACTATTGACTATACATTTGATATGTGAAGGTATAAAATTTGAATGCCTCGCCAGAAAGAAAGAAACCAGATTAGAGTTCTGTTCTACGTAGAGCCAAATATGCATGGTTAAAGAATACTTGACTTCACTTTGAGAGACCAATAGCTGTTATGATGGTTTTGTGTCTTATTATTGGAGTTTAAAGCCTCGATGTCTGTGTATTCCAACTTTGCATTCAACTTGGCTTCTCTAATTGCATGTGCATGTATCATTTACTCATCTAATTGTAATTTTTTTTTATCGACCAAATGTTAGTTGTTAATATGTTAATTTTTGTTAGCGGGAGATTCGAATCCACGACCTATCTGTCCCTTCCTTCTCCCTTCACCACCAAGTCAACCTTGTAACTCCCTAATTTTGTAATTGTTGTTTTGGTATCTATTTCTATATTCCGTTTTGTTTGACCTGTGGATGTAAAAAGTTTACCGGGTTTGGTTGTAACATATCCAACGTTTGCTTCAACAATGGATAAGATATTGGAGGTGCTTCATGTCTTTGTGAATCAATTTCTTTTGGGATATAATGCTATGATTTTTTTCATTTGCAAATGTTTCTCTTCTTTTGGTTTCCGATTGCATGTAAAGCTAACAGTAATATCACTGCAATTTATCTGAATCGTACTTGATGCAAGTTTCATATATGATGCCACCCCTTACTACTTACTACTTAGGATTATGTCAACCTCCTTTGCATGTTGGGCTACATGCAAAACCAAATATTAACCATCACAAGATCAAAGTCCTATTTTCGTGCTTCCAACCTATCATCTAATCTTAATTTTTTTTTATGAATCATCTAATCTTAATTAATTACACACTTTGTTTAATTTGTACAGTAACAAAGCAAGTTTAGGAGGACCATGGCCTTTCGTTGGAGATGGTGCTGCTACATACAAAGTCAACGTGACGCAACCCAAGGGCTCTCCGCCTCTCTGGTTATAGTCAAAAATAGATATAAACTAGATTTTAAACCCGTGCGGTGCACGGGTTCATTTAAATTATACATTTTTATATTTATATTTTATATTTTTTTAAAATTAATATCAGTTTTTATATGTACATAAATAAAATTATCAAATTTTAACATATTTAGTAGCATATTAAATATAATTACATTAAAATTGAGGAAGAAGATTAATTATACATTTAGTTTTTAATTGATTAATCTTATTACGGCTTAAATTGAACACTTTCTCCCAGTGCAATGAGATTTATCTATTATTATTATTATTATTATTATTATTATTATTATTATAACATTTAAGATTTGAATAAAATTAAACATTAAATGCATTTTGGCTGAAAACTAATCATTGGTCAATAAATTAAAATAAATTATAAACATTTCTTTATTACAAATTGAAATAAAATTAAGCTACATCGTTTAGTTTTTTTTTTCTACCTTATTTGGATATTTGGTTAATAATTAAATATATGAGTATGTTGAAAGTTAAGATTAGTGAGGTTTAATACAGTTAAGTCAATTAAATCATACCAACTCTGATCAACTACTATGCATAAACATAATTTATAAATATATATTATTAATAACTTAATAATAATTTATCTACAAAAACTTAATTATAATTAACAAAATTTTATAATAAATATAATTAATATGGATGATTTAATTATTCATTAAATAGAATTTTATCCATTACACACGCACCAAAGAAGAACATTTTTTTTATCATCAAAACTCAGAAGAAGCATTCAACTTTATTATTTTATTATTCTCAATAAGGAAAAATCCTACTGCAGGTAGTCAGTTTCATAAACATCATCAACCTCTTGATATGCCATTCAGCCGATAGAGAATTTTACTAAGGCCAACTATCAAAATGGAATATTACACAATATATGAAATTTTGCATGACTTTAATAACCAGAATAATCAACTCTATTTTAAGAAGGCCAAAATTTCCATAGCAGACTTTTCAGTTAAAAGTCTTTAATTTATGTTGTAAAAAAAATTCTTTAATTTATTAGATTTAAACTTAAATAGTAACTTAAAACTTATAAACATCCTAAAATTGCAATGCATAAACCTAATGTAAAAACATATATAATGTGTAGTTAATATATAATTTTTTTAAAGGAAAATAACTTCTAATTTGAAAGGAAGAAAGCTTCTAGTTTGAATTAGGTAAAAAACTAAACAACTTTCGACACATTATGCATTTTTTAATTGTATGAAAGTTTTTTTTAAAGATAAGAAAATTCAATAATAAACAAAGTTTTATGACAAAAAGGGGATGAAAATAATTATAGAATGTTTATTTAAAAAGTTAAATATAATATAAATTATAAATATTTAATAAAACTTAAAGCATAAAAAAGCAATAGACTACAAATATTAGATTTACGTTATAATAATAGTTGAGCAACATAACATTTCATCTTCATTACGTATTTTCAAGCTCAAATGACTCAAATTAGTATGAGGAAGTCGTTGATATCTATTTTCATAAATTAGTATAATTTGAACTTTCAAAGAAACATAAAGAAAATAGTCTTGTTTATGTTAAGGGAATGAAGACTCAAATTGCGGCTGAAAAAAAGAGTATTTTTTAAAATATATATATATATATATACCCATCTTCAACTTATGTAATTGTAGAAGTAAAATAAAATACTCAAATTGTAGCATATGAGAAAGTTGTTGCTCTTAAAAAATAGTAAAATTAGAACATCTTTTACAAAAATATAAAGTCCAAAATAGGATCTTTGCGCACCTCAAGGGAACAAAGACTCGAACTATTTGCTCTAAAGACTCGAATTATACATGCAAACAAAGAAGTCAATTATTTTTTTTAAAAAATATACTCATATTGTAGAAGTTAAATAAAGTACTCAAATTTTAGCATGTGGAGGTCGTTGATATTGAAAAAACAGTAATATTTGAACAATATTTAGAGAAATATAAAGTTCAAGATAGGGACTTTGCTCACCTTCAAGAAATAGAGACTCAAATCATGGCTGAAAAAAATAAGTTATTTTTGTTTTTTTAAAAAATATTCATTGGATCCTATATTAATGTAGTAGAAAACAGTCACAATTTTTAGGAAGAAATAGGAGAAAAGTAGTATTTAAGAACAACATGGAGAAACAATGTTCATCATGTAGAAAAGTAACATTTTTGCACATCAACCAAAAGTGAGAGGACACTCCAAACCGTGCTCCAAATCGTGTAGAAGATAGAATGATAATAGGAAGACACTCCAAATAATCTCACATGTTATAGAACAGTGCAAGTCTCTTGGTTTTCAAATGGCACATTGATTATTTGACGAATTAAAATTAGAATTAAATTTTTTTACACTAACTAACACTCTGAAAATAATTGGACCTTTAATGTTTCGGTTGTTATATTCTTTGGTGCTGAGAGTAATATGCCATGCATTACTCCAAACTGCTATCCTATTTTATTTTTATTTTTTCACAGAGTGCTACGTGGTTACTATTTTTAGGGATATAAATTTAATTGTAATATTGACCGAAAAAAGTGTTTAACTTTTTTTTTGTAATAAATTGTTTAACTTTGTATTTTCGTTATCTTCTCATTATGATTTAAGATGTAATAAATTGTTTAACGCTGAAAACAAAATGTCATCCACAACAAATATAAAAGATGTTATTTAAATAAATATTTTCATTTAAATAGTATTATTAAATTATTAATTTTTAAAAATACATATTTTTAAAGTAAATAATTATTTTAAAAATAAAATTTTTAATTTTTAAATTAATACTTCGTAATCTCTTATTTTATTAGTTTTCTCTATTTTTATCTAATAAATATATAAAAGATAATAATTATAACAATAGTCAAATTATTTGTTTTAAAAATTAATAATCCTTAGATCATATTGAATCATATCAATGACTACTGTGAAGTTAAAGTTTCGATCTGACGGTTCTAAAATGTTCAAGTGAAGGTTACATAGTTGAATCAGATCAACGATTATTATGAAGTTAAAGTTTCGATCCGACGGTTCTAAAAGCTTCAAGTGAACTTTACATATATATATATATGGGTAAAATATGTTTTTGGTCCCTCATTTTATCTAAATTTCTGTTTTTAGTCCCTCATAAATTTTTTCTTTGTTTTTAGTCCCTCAAAAATTGTTTTTTTTTTTGTTTTTAGTCCTTGACATTAATTTTAACTGTTAAGTGATGTCGTGATGAGCATATTTTGTGCTTAAAAATTTTTCTGTTTAAGTTTCTAGCGGTTTTTAACTACTGCAAATTTTCTGGCAAACTAAAACTGTCAGAAATGTTAAAAAAAATAAAAATCAAAACCTCGAATACCAAATTTTCTGAAATCACAAGAAATGTTACAAAAGTAAACATTTCTGACTGCCAAAAAATTTGTAGTGGTTAAAAGTCACTAGAAACTTAATTAAGAAATTTTCACACATACAGTTTATATCTGCCATGTCACCACTTAACAGTTGAACTTAACGTTGGGGACTAAAAATAAAACAAAACAATTTATGAGGGACTAAAAACATAACAGAACAATTTGAGGGACTAAAATCAGTAAAAAAATTTATGAGGGACTAAAAACAAAAATCAAGAAAAAATGAGGGACAAAAATATATTATAAAATTCCTAGAGATTCAAAACTAATTGAAATATACCAAAGGTTAAATAATTGGGTAAATTAAGAAAAAAGTAATTTGTTACCAATGACTTTTCTTCAAAATCAACAACTTTTCAAAAACGATTTATGTCTGGCAACAATTTTTATATATGCAATACAGAATTGGAAAAAAAAAAAAGAATGAGAGGAATTTGAGAAAATAAATTATATGATTTTTTGTATTATAATCCTCAAACACAAATAAAATAAAAATGTTTCATGAATATTAAAATAAAATACTAATAAATTGTTTTTCAATTTTAGAGTTTATTTTCAAAATATATATGAATAAAAAATAAGTAATAAATAAAATTAATTATATTTAATATGATTTCTAGTGTCAATATTTTAATATATAAATAATGAAACTATAAATAAAAATATTATTTATCAACCTTTTATTATTTAAAATCATTTTACTTTTTACTCTTTTACTTCTGTTCTCATTTCTTTCCTTCCACTTCCTTTCTCAAACCAAATTAAGAAATTTTCTTATTAATTAAGAAATTTATGAAGTAATTTGATATCCAATTATTGAAAATAGCCTTTAAAATACTGGGAAATTTGTTTTTCCTTTAAAACGTTAATTACTTCAATTTTCAAACGACAATCATCTATAATAATTTATCAACATATTAAAACCCCTTTTAATAAAATATTGATCTTAATAAATCAAACTCATTTTATAAGATGTTAACTTCGTTGTAAAGCATGAAACATAACAAAATCTTCCTTAATTAAGAACATCCTCAGATCCATCATTATACTATTCTATTACACAGGATATACTTATGCATTCACATTCTTGGAATTAAACACATTATACATTTGAGTCACATATAACGAATTAGTACATCATAATATTAAAACGTAGTCTATCCTCTTTTATACAAGAAAGGACTGAGACTCAGAGCAGTGACTAAAAGAAAATTTCAAAATACCCAATTAGCTCATGTAGCATCCTAGAAGGATCATCTTCTTTCTCTTAAAATGTCCTCTTGTGTTCACAGTGCTTGTCATACCTTTTTCCATTCCATCTACATTGTTTGCACAAGATCATTCGTCTAAATATGAAAAAAATAAAGGCGTATGGAGTGAGTCTCCCTCCTTCTCTAAACCAACAACCAAACGACCTCACGGTCACAAACAAACAAACAACATCAACCACTATATTGTGGTACTCTCACGAGTCTCACTCGAAACCCTGATCAAATTTCGGACTAGTCCATAGCTCATCACATCTCGTCACAACTCGGCCCCACTGCCACTGGAACTCCTAGAACTCAGTGGACTTACATAATTTAAGCTGGATGACTTGCTGGGAGTACACCCTTCACCACGACACAATGGTAGGGCTCTCACCAACACGGTTATGCCTTGCATTTGTCGGGATTGCCAAGTCGGAACTGTGGAAACACGACCACAAACTCGGCGCTACATCCCCAAGAAACAGCAAGTCAGCGAGCATACCTCAGGTACCACTCTGTGAGACCATCCAATCTCTGAGGACTGACTCCTCAACTACTCACCTAACGGGATTTATCTTTTACAGGTCTGTGTGGGCTTCTCTACCAAAGGTACTCAACGGCGGTCCTCAATCAACATATGTCCCAAACATACAACACGAAGATCCAACTCCTCCACTATCATAGTGGTTAAACATTACGACCCCGTCATCTCACAAGCACAATGCTCACTGTAGATAAAGCCTCCACACTCTCAACACTTGCCCATTTGATCTTTAATCAATGCAGGACATCTTCTACAATCCACGTATCGCCTTTATCCACGAATAAGTCCATATCAACGGTCACACACGACCCAACGATGGAGGTTTTTCCTTCTCCTTTCGTTTCTCACCACGATTAGAAACAACCAACAAGTTTTCAAACCACAACACATATGCGTAGTGCACTTCACCCGATCATGGCCTAATTCATGGCTTCACAAAGTTATTATATTTTATAGGGATTCTTGCTTACTCTCAAGTTTTATGCTTGCTTTAATCATCAAGTCTCAAGGTCCATGCAAGGGGTCCTAAATTTCCTTCTAAGTCCAAATATCCAGCATCCTCCACGTGCGAAGGTACTTATTAATTACCAATCCATAATATTATTAGATTCACACTCTTTAATTACAATTTATTCACTATTGTTCATAGTGAATATTATTAGTTACTAGAATTCCATCTTAATATTCACAAATGCGTTCCATTTGGAGTTCATTTGCTCCCATCCAAGAATACAATATTCTTGTTCCCACAATCAACAAACCATCACAAAAATTAACATGCACAAACAATATTCCAGCACTCATTGGCCGATGATCAGATTCCTCCCGGTCTCCAATTTACAGTTATAAACAAGATAAATAGCAAGTTAATAAATCACAATTCAAGCACAAAAATCATTATTAATTAATGCACTAACATTTATGAGAAGATCCCCCTTTTTAGGTGGAATAATTCGTCATTAACTCAAATAAGCCAAACAACTTCACTTATGCAATTATTCCAAGTACATTACAATTAAGCACATAGAACTAAAATCATCAATCATAAATTATTTGACAAAGTAAATCAACTTAGAATTTCACCAAATTTTGCAAACACACTTCTCAGGATTCATATATTAACACATAAAATTAGCTCCCACAAATTCAACCCACAAGTAGTATTTTTGGAATTAAAAATAGTGGTTGGATGCTCTCTGCAAAACACACTTTAGGAATTTTAGAAAATACTAATTCAACTCTTTTTCATGAAATTTTACAGAGAAAATATCTAGCATGTGTATTATCACATATAACTTTTCCAGCATGGTCCAACCACGAAAAATGCCCTTTTGTATTTCAACATCAATATTGTTCCAGAATAGAGTTTACAATGAGAAAATGCACTTAAATACAAAAAGCACTTACAAAATTCTGGAAGAATTCATGAACACTCCACATGGTCCAAAATGTGGCACGCAATTTTCTCAGAGCAAATTTCCCACGAAAAGTTGTTTTTTTCATTTTATCTCTCAGTTATCCAGCTTTTGGGTTTTTCAAAGAGAAAATGGGTAAAAATACTTTCCAAGCTTTTCTGACTTTACAAAAATTCAAGGATGACCCTCATGGTATATAAAATGAAACCATGGTTCCAGTTTTCCAAAATCACACCCCAAAATTTTTGTAAAAATCAAAACAGTCCCAATCTCATAATCAATAGTTTTCGAAAATAAATCCGGTAAAAATAGTTACAATGTTCAAAAAAATCTGAAAAAATACCATGACATCCAGAGGCATCAAAACATAGAAAAATGTATTTACATCCTCAAAATCATGCACAAAAACCAAGACGAAAAATCAAAAACAGTTGCAGAGCAAAAATAACAACTAGCTTATTTCAAGTTTTTCAAAAGTTCTTGTGACACCCATGGTGTTTATAGACTACCAACAACAGCCACAATCAATATTCAACAAGAAAACAAGAAAATAGCTTAGGGAAGAAAGAACCCCTCCCATACCTCAACGAAATCTAAATCCAATCGGTGGGTTTTGAAGCTCTTGAGCTCCTCTCTAACATACTAGAATTTGAAAAGAAAAAGATTTGATCTTGGTCATGAAAATCTAGAGAGAAGTTTGTGTTTTTAGAGAGAAGATGGAGAGAATTTGAAAACTGGGAGAAGAAAAGATGAACATGAACACAAAATGGAGGAGAGAGAAAAGTTAAAGCAAAAAAGTAATTTTGTCTCCCTCCCTCATGGCCTAGGGTCGGCACACACATCAAGGAGGCTTAGGTCCATGTTGATTTTTAAATTGGACCCATACGAGACCCATTAGGGTTAGGGTTAGGGTTAGGGTCTCTTTGCATCTTTTGGTCATCTGAATTACTAACAATCATGCAGATGGAATTTTAACTCACTCCTATTTCAATTATTATTTTTCTAAGACACAACTTAATTAATTAAATTCCTAACACAAATATTTCTATCAACTTTATTAATTCTTTAATTAATTTGTCACTTAGAACTAATTCAACAGTAAAACAATTTAATTAAGTTATATAAATCATTATTTCTATTTTTATTTCTATCTAGTCCTTTCTAGACTTGAATTAATAAAATTGGGCTTAATTAAGTTTAATTACCTTAATTAGAATTTCTAAATCACTAATTACCCTAGAACTTTTAATTTCACTAATTAAAGTTATTACCAATTTATTAATAAGTCATTTGTGTCATTAAAACTCTAATTTTCCATTCTAGACAAAAGTTCCACGTATTTACCATAATGCCATTAATGAGTTGATCAAATCTCTTCCCTTTGACCTTTGACCAAGATGAGTCTATTTTTGACTTTTCAAATTTTGAACTTTCCTCCACAAATTTTTAATGTCTCTACTTAATTATTATTAAGTAATACTTATTTTATTTATTTTTCATTATTTTTCTTAATTACTTAATTAATCACTAATTATATTTAATCACTCAAAACATATTTTTCTTATTTAAAAGAAATAAATTCCAATTAAATCATAATTCAATCACACAAATACATATTTATTTAATTGTAATTTTTAGGGTGTTACACCAAACATGCACAACAGTTGCACAAATGAAATGCCGGTTTTGTAGGAACTCGTGTCTATATTTTCCTCTAGAAGATGACAGATATATCTCTACTAGCTAGCATGGATTGATATGGTATGGGTACAACATTTGAATGTTTTTCTCCTTTTAATATCTATGATATTTAAATTAAAATTAGAAAAACATAAACTAAGTTTGTAATCAATTAGCAAACACCTACTACTACACCTTTACAGGCAGAACAACAGAACATTGATCGAAGGTTCCGAAAGGACCATATTCTGTTACTGCACACAAACTATTGACATCAATAAAGGTAATTTTTTTTTAAGTAGTCATGTTGCATATCTGTTGAGTATTCTTATTCATATATTAATATAATTCCTAAAAATCACATTTGCATGTGAAACATGAATGTTTAGTTCACGTATTCTGTGCTCTACAAATACAAGGAATTGCCCTTTTCTATAAACAATAAAAGCAACAATGAGAAGATTATGTATGAACTTGTATTAATTGTGAGCTTTTATCTGAGTGAAATAGACAATGAATGAGTTCAGAAAATGATAAAATTTGTATGTTGAATCATGAATCAGACTTCAAATCGAATTTAAGACTCATAACAGTGAATGGGCAATTACTCATCCGAAAAGTCCCAACAAATGTAACGGTTGAAATCAATCTTTTCTATGTATCGTAACGTCCAGCGTTAATCATTTTTAAAAATAGAGTATAAACCCGGTGTCAAGTATGAAATGAGATATCCCACTAGCCGTTTGCACTAGAAAAAGAGGACAGGACTAAACTGTAATATTTAGTATCTTAAGTACTAAACAGTTAACATGTTAAAAATTCTTAAGCTAACTTTAATGTTGCAATGGTTCTATATCTTATTAACAATTTTCTTCATAAAAAAAGAATAAATAGCACCTAAACTTATCTATGAGATTGGGCCCATTGATCATGCTTGAGTTGTTGCAGATCTGTCATGAGTCTTGTCTTCGTCTTCTCCCTTTCGGGAGGGGGTGGGCGAAAACATAATACCCTCTCCGGCTGATAAGGCTATTTCGAGCCAGATTCCAAAGCATAAACTAAGGGTTACGCAAGGGAAAAGAGAATTTCCGCCGATAACCCCGGATGGGTATACTTGGGTAAACGGGGAGGTCGGATCTTACTGGTCTCGTTATGACGATAAACTTAGTGTGTCAAATTTTGTAAATTATGTAACCGTATGTACTATCACCGAGGACGACTCTTGTCCGGTGGCCCTTCAATGTTGTTGGCGCGAAACTGACGCTGAATTTATTTTCTTGGGAAAGGGCGAGTCTAGAAGGGATTTCTTTTATATGTATGATTGTGCTTTCCGAGACCTCCATGTGACGATCCCTTTTGACGATTTCACTATGGGGGTGCTTCGGGTTTTGAACGTGGCACCCTCTCAGTTACATCCGAATGGGTAGGCCGCGATCCAGGCCTTCCGAGCTCTTTGCATATTTAATTTTGTGAAACCTTCTGTAAGTGTGTTCTTTTACTATTTTTGTACTCGGCCTAGGAGTGGTCTATGAATCTCTTTAATAAGGAAACCGAAAAGGCCTTTATTCCAGTCTTTCACCTCTTCTTACAAAAATTTTAAAACCGACTTCTTTAAAGTAATAATTAAGCCGAATATAGGAGCCAACCATTTTTACGATAATAGTGGGAAGCCCTTATTTCCTTTTTACTGGGAGAAGACTCCTCGACGTTATGACAAATTTTTGAAGCCTATGATGACCAAACAGGAACGCGAGGACCTCCTGTTTCTTGAGTCACTCCCCCGAAAGCTTCCGGCTAGACAGCTTGTTGCTTTATTTAACTCTTCCAATGTTTTGGTAGATATGTGTGGTAAGGTTTCGATTTTCATTTTTCTTGCTTTTATTGCTTCTAGTGTTTATAAATGACTAATTATGTTGTTGGACGCAGGTATCATGGCCGATGCGGGTGGAGATGTTTTATCCTTCCGTAACGCTCGAAAGATCCAAGCCCAAGCTACTGGTAACCCCTTGGGTGTCACCTCCCTTCCTTTTGTTGTAAAACAACCTCTTCTGAGGCCACCTCCCCAAGATACCATGCCCCATCCGGCTGCTGATATGAAAAGTCGCGAGCACAAGAAGCGCCACCGAAGCCATGAGACCTCAGAGGAAGACAAATCCAAGAAGATGAAGCAGTAGACGCTAGACTTCTCCAAATCCGGTTCCATGGCTTCAATCCCAACTATCACCACTGAGGGATTCTTCTCTAAGGACTTTCTTCCTAAGAAGATGATTAGTTCAAGTGATATTTTAGAAAATGGAAAGAAAATTCTGAATAGTGTCGACACCGCTTCCAACTGGTTATCATATTGCGAATTTCAAGCCAGGACTTCGGCCATTGCTCATCACATGTTCATGAATCCATTGAAGGAGGCCGAAAAGCTGAAGAAGAGCCTGAAAGACGCACAGAACTCTAATCGTTAAGCATTAGAGGCTAACATCACTCTTGCCGATGACAATGCTCAATTAAAGGAGAAAGTGGTTCAGTTGTCGGCTGAATTGAAAGAAATGGACACCAAGGTTGTGATGGCCGAGAAGGATGCTAGACTTCAAGCAAAAGAGATTGAAAGCTTGAAGTTGATGTTGGCGTAGGTGGAGAAGGAGAAGGATGCCGAGCGCGATGCCAAAGAGAGGGTGACGGCTTCGGCTCAGGATAAAATCTTTGCCGAACACGAGGCTGGATTCCATCATGCTATTCGACAAACTTTATACTACTGTGACATCCCCAACCGTTCTCTTTTTGACATGGACAAAGTTGTGTATGAGGGTCGCCTACTACCTCTTGATGACATTCCTGAAGATGCGGTTTTCGAAAATCCTTTCCAACAACTGATTTCGGCTGCTGAAATCGAATACACACATGGGGATGTTGAAGCAAATGAAGAGAAAAAAGAGAATACCAAAGACGTGGTGAGTCAAGATGCCCCTGCCCTTTAAAATTTGATGTATTTCGGGCCATTAGAGCCTTTTTTGAAAAGACTTTTTTGTAACATTCCGTCTCTATTAATAGATCTTGCTTTTTGTTTCTTCAACAATGTTTCTCCTTTTACACTTAGCATATTATTGTACTGATTAATGACCAATTACAATCTGCAAGATGAATACTAAGTATCAAAGGGTAAAGAGAATTAACTTATGGGTGTCGAATTTATTATAGCTAACCGAATGCTTTCTACAATGGAGAAGTATATCAGCTTGAATGCGTTTTAACCGATAGGTGCTTCATTTTTTGAGTATTAGGAAACCAATATCTTGTTAAATTAGGCACTTCGTCACCTTAGTGAAACGACTTAATGGTGTATCTTGACTGATGAGGAGTACTTGGGAGAGAAACAATTGAAAGCAAAATTTTGAACAGTGTGTAATTAACCGAACAGTGATACTGGGTAGGGAAACTCTATGGTTAATACCAAGTGGTACATCCTTAGCCGAGTAGGGGCACTCGAGAGGGAAACCATTTGTGAAGAAATTTTGAATGGTGCACTTTAGCCGAGTAGGAGCACTCAGGAGGGAAACCGTTTGTGAAGAAATTCTGAATGGTGCATCCTTAGCCAAGTAGGAGTACTCGGGAGGGAAACCATTTGTGAGGAAATTCCGAATGGTGCATCCTTAGCCGAGTACTCGGGAGGGAAACCATTTGTGAAGAAATTTCGAATGGTGCATCCTTAGCCGAGTATGAGTACTCAGGAGGGAAACCATTTGTGAAGAAATATGACTAGAAAAATAAATAATCCTAGACATGCCGAATAATGCGTTTCATTAATTCAGTTAAAAAGGTGTGCCTCGTTAAAACCTTCTCGGTAAAAACCCTTTCACGTTCTTATAGGGATAAAAAGCCGAGTAAGGAAAAAGAGTACATCACCCAATTACATAATCAACTGAAATAATATTTGAGGTGGGTCAAATTCCATGTTCTCAGCACCACCTGTCCTGAAATCTCTTCTAACTTGTATGCTCCATTGTTGAGGTTTTGCCGGATTCTGAATGGGCCATCCCAATTCGCTACTAATTTCCCTTCCCGGACATTTCTTTGCGCATCGCCTTGAACTCTTAGTACTAGGTCTCCTTCTTTGAATTCTCCTGGCCTCAATTTTGAGTTGAACCTCTTGGTCATCCTCTGCCTGCATGCTTCGGCGGTTAGGAGTGCTCGATCGCGCACTTCTTCGACCAGATCAAGCGCAACCCTCATGGAATTTTCATTTTGGAATGCTTTGAAGTTTTGTCTTCATAAGGTAGGTTCCCCTACCTTTATCGGAATCATAGCTTCGGTTCCATATACCATTTTGAAGGGTGTTTCTTTGATTGTTGATTGTGGGGTGCACTTGTATGCCCACAAAACTTCAGGTATCTCTTCGGCCCATGCACCCTTAGTTGCACCCAGCCTTTTCTTCAGCTCTGACAAAATGACTTTATTAGTAGATTCTGCTTGCACATTCATTTGCGGGTGTTCGACCGAGGTTACCCTATGTTTTACTTCTAGTTTCTTCAGGAAGGTATTCAGCTTTTTATCCGTAAACTACTGCAGCCCGTTGTCGGTGATGATCACATGCAGAATGCCGAAACGTGTGATTACGTTTTTCCATAGAAACTTCTGTACATTTTAGGTTGAAATGGTTGCCAGGGGTTCGGCCTCTATCCACTTTGTAAAGTAATCAACAACCACTATAAAGAATTTGCATTGCCCCTTAGCTATGGGAAAGGGTCCCAAGATATCGACCCTCCAAACAGCGAAGGGCCACGGTGACGAAATAGCATGTAGCTCGTCGGCAGGCTGGTGGGTAAGGTTACCATGCTTTTGGCATTGAGTGCATTTTTTGACATATTCGACACAGTCAGACTTGAGAGTTGGACAGTAATATCCTGCTCTTAACATACGAGTGACCATTGTTCGTCCACCTGAATACATGCCACATATTCCCTCATGCAGCTCTCTTGTGACATACTCAGCCTGATCCCTGTCCAAACATTTAAGCAAAAGGGTGGAGTATCCCCTCCTGTACAACTCCCCAACCACCAGAACGTATCTCGCGGCGCTGACGCGTAACCTCTTTGCCTTCTCTTTATCCTCCAGAAGAGTACCTTGTAACAAATACTATTGGATCTCGGCCATCCAAGGGTCTTTGGGTGTTGAGACCTACATG
The DNA here is from genome assembly GCA_026413185.1 of Pueraria montana var. lobata. NCBI lineage: Eukaryota > Viridiplantae > Streptophyta > Magnoliopsida > Fabales > Fabaceae > Pueraria > Pueraria montana. The sequence goes on from CM048656.1 coordinate 39,620,995, forward strand.
TATTCTTCGGTGGTCACACTCAGATCTGGTAACACTTCCTGAATAAAAGTTCTGAGTTGCTCAAGTTTCTGAGTACTGGCCAGTTTAGCAAGCTGATCGGCTCTATCGTTGTGTTCTCAGGCCAGGTGCTTTACTTGAACTTTGTCGAACTCTTCCTTCAATTGCATGAAAGCATGAAAGTATTTCAGCAATTGCGGATCTTTGACTTGTAAAACGCCATTAATCTGTTTGGCCACAATTTGGGAATCGCTCCAACATTCTACCTTCCGAGCTCCCATTTCCTTGGCTAACCTGAGTCTGGCCAGTAATGCTTCATATTCGGCCTGATTATTAGATGCTTTAAAACCGAATAGTAAAGACTACTCTAGTCGTATCTGGTTTGGTCCTTCCAAGATGATGCCTGCTCCACTCCCACGTCAATTGGACGAGCCATCAACGTGTACAATCCACCATTCGTCTTCGAAGCACTCGACGGGGTGCAGCTTATTGATGAAGTCTGCCAAACACTGTTCCTTGATGGGACCTCTCAGCTCATACCTTATATCAAACTCTGAGAGTTCTATTGACCATGCCATCATTCGTCCGGCCAGTTCCGGCTTCTTTAATACCTTTGCTATAAGGCAATCGATTTTGACGACTACTCGGTGGCCTTGAAAGTACTGTCTCAAGCGCCTTGCAGCGTTGACTAGTGTCATAGCTTCCTTTTCTATTGTTTGATACCTCGTCTCGGGTTCCTGTAGCACTTGGCTGATAAAATATATGGGTGCTTGACCCTCTTCATGTTCTTGGGCTAGCACTGCACTTATGGCTTCTTGGGAGACCGAGATATACAACACTAATTCCTTTTGGGGGTCCGATTTCTTGAGTACCGGTAGGGCCGAGAGGGTCCTCTTCAGATCCTAAAAGGCTTCCTCACACTATTGATCCCATGAGAAATTCTTGGATGCCTTCAACTACTTAATAATAGGTTTCACCTTTTCAGCTTTCCTGGGTAGGGATCGCGATAGAGAAGCGATCCTTCCTATCAGTCTTTGAACTTCTTTTGGAGTTTTCGGGCTCCTCATACAAATAAAAGCTTGGCATTTATCCGGATTCGCTTCAATGCCTCGGCAAGTGAACATGAAACCCAAAAAATTTCCTCCTTGAATAGCGAAGACACACTTTTCAGGATTCAGGCGCATGTTGTGCTTTTTGAGCTTGGCGAAGATCTCTTCCAGATCCCTCTTGTGCATGCCGGCATTCTGCCCAATCACGCTTTGGATTTGAAGGCACTCATTTTTTGATAAATTGCTGCCGAGGTATGTGACTTGGCTCTTTGTTGCATTGATCTGGAATACACAGATTTCTTCATTTGGTTCGGCACGTTTATCTTCGTCAGTCCTAGGATCTAGCTCCAAGGGTTGGGCCAAAGGTTAGCTGTCGAGACAATGTTTACTGAGTTGTACTCCTCTTCCTTCAACTGAGTGACTTTGAGGCTAGCTGGGTAACACTCCCTAGCCGCTTTTTGGTCGGCATGAATTGTGATTACTGTGCCTCGACTGGAGGGGAACTTCATGGCTAGATGTGGAGTGGATACTATGGCCTCCAGAGCATTCAAGGACGGTCGTCCGAGTAATATGTTGTATGAAGTGTTAGCGTGCACTACAATGTATCTAACTTTTATAGTCTTGCACTCTTTTTTCCCATATCCGAAGGTTGTGTTCAATTCTATACATCCCCTGATGTTGACCCTTTCACCCGAGAATCCGACTAGGGGTTCGTCATAGGGCATAAGCTTCCCTTCCGGTATGTCCAACTGCTTGAAGGTGCTCCAATATAGAATGTCGGCCGAGCTTCCTTGATCTACAAAAGTTTTCCGAACTGTGCAATCAGTTATGTCAACACTGATGACCATCGGATCATCCTGTACGGGGTCGGAACCCTGAAAGTCTGCATCTGTAATGTAATAGGTGGCATTTTCAGCTTGCTCACTGCCAATGTCATGTTGACTGACCGAACGAGACAGATGTCTCTTCCTGGCCGAAGAGGTACTACCTCCTCCAACGAATCCTCCCGCAATCATGTTGATCACTCTTCGAGGATGCTCATGGGGTTTAACTTCTTGTCGCTCCCGAGACCTACTTCTTTGCCTTTCGACCTTTCTGTCACGTTCTCGGTCATAGTCACTATCCCTCCTGTAAGTTCTATCATCAACTTTGTACTTCGAGTACTGAGACCTTTCGATTCTAGGATTGTGAACAAAGTCTTTGAGGTGTCCCATTTTGATTAGGTCCTCGATCTTGTCTTTGAGTGCCGCACACTCTTCTGTGGAATGGCATCTATTATGATGGTATCGGCATTGCTTATCGTAGTCGGCCTTAGGAGGGGTGTTAGCTCTTTTCGGCACAGCCAATATTTCGGTTGCAAGAGCTTGCTCGAGTATTCGGGAGTGGCTTGTGTTGAGCAGAGTATAGGTCGTGTACCGGGGGCTACGGTACTCCCGGTCCTTGTGAAGCTTCTTTTTTCCCTTCCCCTGATTATCTTTTTCATTTTCTTTCTTTCCTATATTGGCTTCCGCCCAGACTTAGTTTCGATACTCGGCCAACTCCTCCATCTGCATGTACTTTGCTGCTCTTCATCGAAGGTCATCCATGTCGAGTGCAGGTTTCTTACAAAGTGATGCATGGCTACTGTTGGGTCCAGGTTACGGATGTTTAAGGCAACTTTGCCGAACCTTTCCATGAAAGTCCGAAGAGATTCCCTCTTTTCTTGTCGAATGTTCACGATCGCGATCGAAGTCAAGTGATGGGGTCTGCTTGTTGCGAACTGAGTACCAAATCTAGCAGCAAGTGTTTCAAAGCTGTCAATGGAATTTGGTGGAAGTCGAGTAAACCAATTAAGGGCTTGTCCCTTCAAGGACTTGGGAAATACCCTACACAGGATAGCGTCTTCGATGGTATAAAGACTAACTTGAGTCACATAGACGTCTATGTGCTCATCTGGGTCAATGCTACCATCATATCAGTCCAAGCTGAGGCTTTTCTAGCTTGAGGGAGAGGGGTTTCCATAATTTTGGAAACGAAAGAATGTCTGCAAGGGTGTGATTGAGTGTTGGCGGTAAAGGTTGAGAACCGATGTGTCGCCCCCTGGATGCTGAGATTGGCCATGGACTCGCCTTCATGCTGTCGGCCAGGTGTTTGGTCTTCGGGTTTCCAGGACCGATTCAAACTCTTCAACTTAGCGTTCTCCTGACGGAGGGCCGATATCTCCTGAGCGTGCTGCTTTCGCATTGCTAATAGATCAGCTCTCAATTGTCTTAACTCCGAAGACAAACTTGTTTGATCTTCTACATGCACCATGTTTTCATCAACACGGTGCCATCCCTTTGCGCCTTGTTGCATGCCTGGTGCTGATGATCCGGGCATATCCATGTATGCGTGACTCCGAGTAGTAACCATTTCTTGAGGGACCGTGGGATAAGTTTTACTAGGGCCCCACGGTGGGCGCCAAAATGTTCTTGCCTGAGGGTAACAAGGTAATCTTCTGTTGATGTCTTCAGTCTGAGATCTTCCGCTAGTATCCGAATCCTACACGGTGGAAAGTGGAGGGCGTACTTGCAAAAGGCACTCCAACGATCAAGTCAGCTTTCGGCTCAGAGCATTTAATAAAGGTAATAAATGAGTGTCAGAAGTTACCGTACTTCGAGGATCGTACTCCTTTTTATGCTAACCTTATTGGACCTTTGGACTTTTATGGGCCTTGATTATGTTAACGATTTATCATTGTTAACCAAGGTTACTTAATTACCTTTTAATCTTTGGTTATCTCAGTAATATCTTTCTAGCAAGTTTTACCTTATCTGAATACTATCCATGGTATCCGGCCATGATGCCGAATACTTTTCTAATCGCAGAGGGTCTTCGATTATTCCCCAAGCCTAAGACTTACAGTGTGGAGGGTATTCGGCTACTTTCTTGCCGAATACTTTATCTGCTGTGAAGGGTATTCGGCTAATTATATAGCCGAATGCTCTTCCGGTATAAAATTAAAAAAAATATGTTTAGTTGTCTAAAAAGATTTTCTTCAAATAACTTTTTTATCTTTAACGTGTGATATCTCAAACAGATGGCATAAATAATAGTTAGTTAATTGAGTAATTTATTATTTTTGTAGCAATTAAGTTAGTTAAATAGTCATTAAATTTATAGTTAGCAATAAAAAAAAAGTAAATAGTTCAGTTTGTTAATTAGTTAATAGCATGATACATATAATAATTAATAAAAATATTTAAAAAATTGGCATATTATTATTTACTTATACTATTAAAGAAAAACATAACCAATATTTAAATAAAAATAAAATAACTTCTATGTTTTATATATTTACTGGACACTAATATGAATCTGAATATATTAATGTCACAAAAAGAACTTCTTTTCAAGTAAAAAAAACGTGATATTTTTTTAATAACAATAAAATCAGAAATAAACTTGAACTTATATTTTAATAATGTTATAATTAAAGAAACTTGTGTTATAGATAATTCTTTGATGAGAATACGAATTATTACGAAAGCTACAAATTTTAACCAATATTTTGGGTAGTTACATAGTGCTGCTGCTATGATTAGTCAATATTTATACTTTCATTGTATAAATATAATCTAACCGTGGCTTTATTCGAGGTTTCACTCCTGTGCTTTTGTAATTGGATTTTGGGTACTACTGATACCGTATTAATTAATACACTTTGTTTGTTGATAAAAAAAATTTAACCAATGTGGTATTTTTGTAATTAAAAGTGAAAATAAAAAAATAGTTTTGCAAAAAAAATGACATTTGAAAACAGTTCGGAGCAGTTCAGAGGAGTTCGGAAAAGTTTAGAACAATTCAGAAATTAGTTCAGTTCAAACTGGTTCAGTCCAGTTCAGTGCATCACTAATACAATTTGATTCAGTTCACCGGAACTGTTTGACAGTTCAGTTCGGTTCGAGTGAACCACATTTGCAGTTCGAAACAGTTTATCACAGTTCAGTTCAGTGCAGTTCGAATTGAACATCCCTATCTTGAGCATCATGCAAATTCCCCTCTTTCCTTTCATTTCATACATGTGAGCCACCTAACGTTTGCAATTCTGGTATAGTACACATGCAAGATTCAACACAAATAATTAAGTGCCAATTATACAAATCTGATGATGGTATCACATGGGTTGTTTCAAGAATCTCTATATAAACTCACATTGCTGGAGAAGTAGAAGCAAGAGAAGGTGAAACAAAAAAGATAAAATTAGAAGAGAGGAGGAACACCAAAGTTCTCTTGTTCTCTCCTTCTCACACGGAGCATGCAGAGAACACATAGCAACTACATTAGAACTGATCTAAATGTGGTTGCTCCATGTCCTCTGCATGTTCCGTGTGAGAATGAGAGTGCTATGGTGTTTCTTCTCTCTCCTAATTCTATCTCTTTTGCTTCTCCTTCTCCTCTTGCTTCTCCTTCTCATGCAATGTGAGTTTTACTGGATTTGCTTGAGATTGTGGTTCAGTTTGCACATTGTTCACAATAACACCACTAGTCCATCCAAATTTGATTATAAATCCCAATTTTATGAAATGTATGAATTAAGAATAACAATAATGAATTTACTGCAATTGTCATTTCCTAAGCAATCACCTTGGATGATTCATAAAGTGGTTGTAACACTTACTCCATGCCTAGAAGAAAATAATCAGCCAATTAATGTATATAAGGAAATAAAAAATATACATTAATTAGCTCAGTGTTAAGTAGCAAAACCTCAAGATTTAGGTGGTCTACTATGTGAATGATTGACCCTCAACCCTCACATGGTTGGATCAAGTAGCCAGTATAGCTTTATTTCAGTTTAGAGATGAATCCAATTATCAAAATTGTTATGAAAGAACTTATATCGGAAAAACAATAACCTTAGACACATGTGAGTGCAAATGACTAACATTGTGGCACAATGCATAGCAACAAGCAAATAAATGAAAAGCAAATTAAATTTACTTCCTACAACGAACACAAATCAACAAGCCCATATAAATGAAAATGTGACTGCGAAAGTGGTGTGAGGAGGAACCAGGAGAACCTAGAGCTTACGTAGAGCTCCGATGTGAGAACCTATATATTTCAGAGAGAATGAGCTCAGAGAATTAGTAAGATTCAAAATAGAAGAGAATGCATGCTTGCAATTTGTGGCTAAGATGCTTTTTTTTTTTGTAGTGAGCATTTGTCTTTAAGCCTCTCTCTTATGTTGAGGCTCTATATATCTCCTTATAAGTTATAAGGTGAGGATGTGGCATGGAGAGGATTATCACCCGTGGTGCGTGGTGTTCATGCCCACTTTATTTTCCAACAACTTCAGAAGAAGCTCAAGTGAAGTAGGTAAGGCACGGGTCTAATGTGGAGAGTATTATCACCCGTGGTGTTCATTACTTATTACTCTCTCCGTCAGTCCGTCTCACTGATATTTAAGCTTTTTTCACATACATTAAGAAAGTAAGTATTCCAAGAAAATAGTATTTATTAAGGAACAATTTTACTAAAATATCCTTATCCTCTTTCTTGATTTCAATAAATGTATTATTAAGTCATTCAAGACAACAATATTTATTAGAGGATAAATTTGGAATAGATGTTTGAACATCTCATTGAAAAATGAGAACATAAGTCAATTTGTAACAAATTTTAAAAGCTAAAATTGCAATCAATTTAGGACGGAAGGAGTATTATCTTAATTCTTAACCTTTTTGTTTTCTTTTTCTTTGTTATAATTTTAACTATAAATTTATTTTGTTTTTCCTAGGAAAACGATAGATAAATTTGCTAGAAGAGATAGATTGATAAGTTAAAATTTATACTTATCCATTTCCCTCGTCCAATAAGTATGCAAAATACGTATTAATAGTAGCAATTAATGATCTTTGGACCACAGAATAAGCTTTTTGGCACACAATAGTACTAATTATATTTTATATTTCTGATATGCAATGATATAAAACTGGAGGCAGAAAATAGTGAGCAAAAGCTATGGCACACGCATTGTGTGAAAAAGTAGAAAAAATATCAATGTACATTTTTTACCATTTTGTAATGGCAACCCCCGGTTTGCAGCGGGACGTCAAAAATATATTAAAATAGAGGAGTTGTCACCAATATTTATTTTAAAAAAATATTAAAAAATATTTTAAAAGAAAATGGACTCGAAACCAAGTTTTGGATTCGAGAGTCTATTACACGTAGAGAAAGTGTTAGCACCTTACAACACCTGTCTTAAGAGGGTGTTCGCATCAAAAATTGAAAAAATAGCCGAAATTGAATGTTTAGCCGAAAAATGTGAAAAGATAAGAATTTAATATTTTCAATTGAATATTTAATTGATATTTTGAAAAATGGTTTACTAGATAAGGGACAAATCAGTTGGATAGTTGATCCGTGAAGAATAGAACACGTGCCTAAAAAATAGGATCACTAAGGCAGTTACCAGTTGAAGCTAGCCAAATTTATAATTCCTTAGTTTCGTTTATTGCTTTGAGTTTTCTATTCATTCAAATTTATAAGGTTTAAATACATTTTTAGTCATTGTAATTTAATATTTTTTTGCTTTTCGTCCTGAAAAAAAAATGATTTTGGTCCTTGCAAATTATGTTTATTTTATTTTTCGTCCTTATAGCAGTTTAGATAGCGTTTTTTTCACTGTTCAAAGCGCTATCTAAACCACTTTAAGGGCGAAAAGCAAAATAAACATAATTTGCAATGACTAAAACAAAAATAATAATTTTGTAAGGACGAAAAGCAAAAAAACACTAAATTGCAAGGATTAAAAAGGTATTTAAGCCAATTTATAATTCCTGAGTTATCTTTTTGTCCATTTTCCGTTTTCACTTATTTCAAAATTCAAACACTTTCTAGAGTAGTTTGAGAACCCATGGTTGAAAGGCAGATTTTCCCTTTTAACGTTTTTCGTTTGATTATTTTGGAATCGTGTTGGAGCTAAAAGTTAGCCAAATTCCATTTCGGCTAGTTGGTTTTACTCACTCGACAACAAAATTGGCACGCCTGGTGGGGCAGAAGGTGGAAACGGTAAGAGATCAGTCTCAAGATCGTGATTGTGCCTGACGTATGCAACTTAGATCTAGGAGGGATCTAAGCAAAATGGAACAACCAAAGAAGAAAAATTGTTCTGGCAATGATGAACCGACTTTAGGGATGCCAACATTCAAATTTGTAGAATGTGATTGTTGAGCCGGTGATGTAGGAGCGTGGTGCTCACATTTCATGATTAGAAATAATAAACTAAAGGGTCTTGTTAACCAGTGCCCTTAGGGCACTAGTTAAGGAATTAAAAGGAGGAAGTATTTATTATGGAAATCTTAGGAGAGCGTAAAAAAAATCATGGGCAGCGCAATTTTATGTCTCCCAATAAAAATTTTCTCCTTTTAGTTCCTTAACCAGTGCCGAGTACTGGTTAGCATTTATATGAATGATATGGCATCTCAAGGTCTATTTAGAGTCCAAAATAAAGAAATCACTTGACAAGCATGTGAAACTTCAAGAAGCATCAAGAAGGTGTCCTTCCAGCATTAATTAAGATTTTATTAGGGAAATTAGAAATATATTGTTTTTTTCCTTTGTAATAAAATTATCATATCTTTAACATTTTTATAGCATTAATTAGGAATATATTAATTAGTGATATTAGGAAATTCTATTTCTGCTTATATATAGAGAGAAAACATTTTTTAACATTCATAGGGGCAAATGATTATTCAATAAAATTTGGGGGGCATTTGTTTCATGGATTATTTTTTTAATCCTGGAAATATTTTTTCCTGAATTATAACATGAGAATGTTATTCCCGGATATTTTAAAAAATGAGTAATATATCCTGCAATAATTATTTTATTACCTCGTAACAAACGTGGGAATAAATTTTTCCAACTCTATATTTCTTGGGATTATACTTTTTCTCAGTCCATGGTTTTGGTCCTTTCAGTCCATTTTCAACATTAAGTGATGACTTGGCATTCGTTTTATTATTATTTTATAACTTTTTCTGGCCGTTAAAAACCGCCAGAAATTGCATGGATATCTTATTTTTTTAAATCAAATTTTATTCTTATTTTTTTTTATTTTCACTCTTCCTGTTTGCCTTTTGCCCCCCGTCTCCCAGTAACCTAACCATCAACATTTACCTCAAAGATCCTCATCCACACGAGGCCGCGACAACACCATCGACGCCGCTGGGCTCGCCACCACCACCAACCTCCGTGATCTAACCAAAACCTCACCCAATCTCCACTTACCTTAGATCTGCATCCACACAAGGCCGTCGAAGACACCACCGACGCCGGCCTCACCACCACCACCAACCTCCGCGACACAGTTAGATCTAACCAAAACCTCACCCAATCTCCACTGACCTTGCTCTACCATGCACAACCTCACACGCCCATGACGTCACTACAAGGTCACGACACCACCACGAGGCTACCGCACATGGCCACAAGCGAACGGGTTCGCAATGGTAGCGGTGGGTTTCACAATGGTTTACGACACGGTTTGCGGTGGGGTTCTCTACGATTTGCGGTGGGGTTCACTGCATTTCTCAATGGGGTTCGTGGAGGGGTTCATGGTGTGCTTCGCAGCGGGGTTCAATGGATTTCGCGGTGGAAATTTGAACGTTGCTAGACCTCTGTTCCAACGACAAAATTTGATGCTTCTTTTGCTTTATGTTTTGGATTTTGATCCGGATCTATGTCTTGAAGCTTTGTTTCATTCATTTTGTTGTTGATTTTCGTATGGGTTTCTTAGATTTGAGGAAATTTCGATTTTTGATATGATAATGTTTCTGGTTAATTTTCCATATCTAATATGTTTTATTATTGCATTTTGGGGTTTGAAATGTGATAATTTTTTGTGATCTGATTTTGGTGGTTTATGAATGATTTGATCGAGAGTTTGATTTTTGAAGTTTTTAATTTTCAAGATGAAGCAATTTGTGGTGGCTAAAAGCTGCCAAAAATTATTTAATCAATTTAAAAACACAATTTCTGGCGATTTTTAGCCGTTTGAAAATGATTCGTAATAAAATAATAATAAAATGAATGACACGTCAACACTTAACGTTCAAAATGGACAGAAATGACCAAAACATTGGACGGAAAAAAAAGTTTGAGGACGTTGACCGATCATAAAAAAGTTTAAGGACCAAAATCATAAATATCGAAAAATTCAAGTACCAAAAACATAGTTCGCTCAATATAATATTACTACTTTATAAATAAATATAAGATCTGTGATGGATAAATAGCGAGGGAACATGGTTAATTGATGATATTTTTTGTTTGGACCAGCAGCAACGGCAATTGCAAAAGCCACGAAGATGAGATGAAAGCAAAATGAAGTGGTTCGACCACCACCCCACCCCACCCCACCCCACCGGTTACAAGTTACAACCACTACTCTCATGTGAATGTGATGCAATGGCCTCCTTCAGATTCTCCATTTCCCTTTCCCTCGACGCCTTCGATTCTCTTCACGCCAACCCCAACCCCAACCCGAACCTACCTCCCCCCTTCAAAATCAAAACCAAGCCTCAGCTTCGGGGTTCCAAGGCACAACACCACCCCAGGCCCAAACTAAGTAGTTACTCACCCAAGAACACGGAGAAGCTCTTCATCTCACGCGATGCTGACGTGGACTTCTCTCCCGAACTGAGCACGGAGCACTGCAACGCGATCCTGAAACGGCTCCAGGAGAACACTATCGATGATGCCAAGACGCTGTCGTTTTTCGAGAGGATGAGGGCAGCGGGCAAGCTCGAACGCAACGCCGCCGCTTACAACGTGATACTAAGGTTACTGAGCAGAAGGGGAGACTGGGAAGGCGCGGAGAGGCTAATTTCCGAAATGAAGGCCAGTTTCGGTTCCGAATTGAGCTTCCACGCCTTCAACACCCTCATCTACGCCTGCTGCAAGCGGAACCTCGTTCAATTGGGATCGAAGTGGTTCCGGATGTTGCTGGATTGCGGCGTCGCCCCCAACGTGGCCACCATTGGGATGCTCATGGGCCTCTACCGGAAGGGGTGGAGCCTCGAGGAGGCCGAATTCGCCATGTTGCAAATGAGACTCTTTCGAATCGTCTGTCAGTCTGCCTATTCTTCCATGATTACCATTTACACGCGATTCAGGTTGTATCGAAAGGCCGAGGCCGTGATCCAGTTGATGAGGGAGGATGGGGTCGTGCCCAATTTGGAGAATTGGTTAGTCATGTTGAATGCTTATAGCCAGCAGGGGAAATTGGATGATGCTGAGAGAGTGTTTCATGAAGCAATGCAAGAGGCAGCAGGGTTTCGCGCTAATGTCGTTGCTTACAATACTATGATCACTGGTTATGGGAAGGCTGGTAAAATGGATGCTGCACAGAGGTTGTTTATGAGGATGCGGACGAGTTCGGAGTTGGATCCCGATGAAACTACTTACCGATCCATGATTGAGGGTTGGGGTAGAGCTGATAATTATAAATACGCAACGAGCTATTACAAGGAACTCAAACGGTTGGGGTTCAAGCCCAGTTCGTCCAACTTGTTTACGTTGATTAAGTTGGAAGCTAAATACGGAGCTGATGATGGTGCTGTTGGGATCCTTGACGATATGGTGAATTGTGGATGCCAGTATTCTTCTATAATTGGTACTCTGCTGCATGTGTATGAGAGGGCTGGAAAGGTTCACAAGGTGCCGCGTTTGCTCAAAGGTTCATTTTATCAGCATGTGCTGGTCAACCAGAGTTCTTGCTCCACTCTGGTAATGGCTTATGTAAAGCATCGGCTGGTGGAGGATGCCTTGAAAGTGTTGAATGACAAGAAGTGGCAAGATCCTAGATATGAGGATAACCTGTATCATCTTTTGATTTGCTCGTGCAAAGAGGCGGGTTTGCTGGAGGATGCTGTGAAAATGTACAGTCGAATGCCCAAAAGTGATGACAACCCGAACATGCACATTGTGTGCACCATGATTGACATTTACAGTGTCATGGGCCTCTTCAACGACGCACAAGTGTTGTATCTGAAGTTGAAGTCTTCGGGTATTGCCTTGGACATGATTGCTTTTAGCATTGTTGTAAGGATGTATGTCAAAGCTGGATCTTTGAAAGATGCTTGTGCAGTTTTGGATGCAATTGACAAGCGGCCAGATATTGTTCCAGATAAGTTTTTGTTATGTGATATGTTGCGTATTTATCAAAGATGTAACACGGTGAATAAATTGGCTGACTTATACTACAAAATCTCAAAAAATCGAGAGGATTGGGACCAGGAACTATATAATTGTGTCCTAAACTGCTGTGCTCAGGCTCTGCCAGTAGATGAGCTTTCCAGGGTTTTCGATGAGATGGTACAGCGTGGATTTGCACCTAGCACAATTACCTTCAATGTCATGCTTGATGTCTTTGGTAAAGCCAAGCTTTTTAACAAGGTTTGGAGGCTGTACTGCATGGCTAAGAAACAAGGCCTGGTTGATGTGATCACTTACAATACTATCATAGCTGCATATGGGAAAAATAAAGACTTCAACAACATGTCATCAACAGTGCAGAAAATGGAATTTGATGGGTTTTCAGTTTCCCTTGAAGCATACAATTCAATGCTGGATGCTTATGGGAAAGATGGCCAAATGGAGACATTTAGATCTGTATTGCAAAAGATGAAGGATTCTAATTGTGCCTCTGACCACTACACGTACAACACTATGATCAATATCTATGGAGAACAAGGATGGATTAATGAAGTTGCTAACGTGCTCACAGAATTGAAAGAATTTGGACTCAGACCTGATTTGTGCAGCTATAACACGTTGATCAAGGCATATGGGATTGCAGGAATGGTTGAAGAAGCTGTAGGTTTGATCAAAGACATGAGAAAAAATGGAATAGAACCTGACAAGAAAACCTATACTAATCTTATCACCGCACTGCGACGAAATGATAAATTTTTAGAAGCAGTTAAATGGTCATTATGGATGAAGCAGATGAAAATATGATTTTCATAAAGCTATGGCATTATCTAAGTGGTCTTCGACCTATTAACCCTGGTTCTTTGAAGAATAGTTTGACCTTAAAAGTCCTACATGAGTACAACCTCTGACCTATGGCTTCCCTTGGTAAGATTTTTCTGTATATCTTGTAGCAAAATAAAACAAATAAACAGAAGATATGCATTGCTGTATCAAGTTTTCCTCATTTGTGTTGGAGAATCAGAGCCATTCATTCTTCTGATTGTTTGATGATGTTCAAATATCAAACATCACACACAGGTGAGGTGAGATTTGAGAGAGAGTTATTTGTATATGAGTGAGCAGGGCAAATATTAACCATTGGATCTTTACCATAAATGGTCAACATTAAAACATGAGATCTTTAAAATCATCGAACTTTTTGAAGTTGTTATATGACTTCAAGTGAACTTTAATCTTGACTGATTATGTATGATTGTGTGGTCAAGATTTACTCTTCCTAGTTCCTACCCTCGTATAAAAATAATCCTCTCACTAAATACATCTCCACATACCAATCCCTTTTATACATCCGTTCTTGACATGATAGAAATCATGATTGACCTCGGAATCTGAGTCCCAGATATCTTGATTTTTCAGTGGAATAGCTGTACAGGATATTGACTTAAATAAGGTGTTGAGTATGAAATGGAAGTATGATGAGACACCATGGTAAGGTAGTAAGGTACTGTGATGACCTTGAATATTTCTCACTCACTGCACGAGCACAATATGCACTCTCGCATTTGCAACCACATGGTCAAGCAGATAAAATGCCACTTAAAGCTCCAATTAGGAGGCAGATTTCAGAAAATGTCTGCCAGAGTTTCCAGCTCCGAAAGAAGCCATATATATATGGTTGAATCTGGAATTGTAATTTTCACTAAAGCATTTGCTCTATCGGTAGTTTGCCACATTACGTAAACTAGGTCTGCGATTCTGTATTATTACTTCCTACAAAATGTGCTTCTTTTCACTGTATATTTGTTAACCATGATTAAATATGAAAGTTCGAGTGACTCGTGTCCTCACTAATGTTAAGGCACACCACCATTTTTATAGTTCTATTACAAAATAGAATATATAAATTGACTACCATTGTTTTCGCCCGGGAAACATTAGATTTTATCAGCAAGAGACATAGATTCTAACAGTAACTATTTAGCCGATTGAAACCAAAATCTGTATTTTGCACAGATTTCGTAACTCATGGACATATGTTTGTTGAACTAGAAAGCAAAACAGGAAATTGCAAGCCAAATTGTTGCTGGTGCAGTGAGGAATCCAAACGCCCAGATCTTTTCTTCAACTCAGACAAGGCTTCGAAAACCAATTGCATAGCTTTTTCATGCCACTTCGAAAGGCACATGCTTGTTAAATGAAATTCACCCTTTTCACCCCATCATTAAGTTCTGACAGCAATGATACAAAATAAGTTGTTGACCGTTTCAGTATTTTCTGCATGGAAAATGATTCATGGGCACCCTTGAGATGTATACACCTTGGGAGAGTTAGAGAGAAGAGATAAGTGATTAATTTGATTGGTAATGTATTGTGATAAGAAGAGAGAGATAGAAAGAAATGAAAGGTGTTGATAGAGTATTTAGAATTTGTAAGTGTCCAAATATCATCACCCTTTCCGCATATTATGGTGAGAAGTTAATAGTTTTGCATTAACATGAGTGCAGATAACGGCATGCAAACCATAAAACAGATACTTGCAGCCTAAATATATAAATGAACTGCATTTTAATTCACAGCATTAAAGTAACCGGATATTGTCCAATTTAAAGCTGATAACAAGGACGAACTATACTATTGCATTTCTTCTCAATATAATACACTTTATTATTGAATTTCATGTAAATAAATTGTAACCAAAAAAAAATTCATGTAAATAAATAATTTTATTAGAAATCAGAAATAACAGCATGTTTCTATCCCTAAAGAACTTCCTCTGATCTACTATATGTATAATACATTTATCATATATTTTACATGTAAAAAAATGCATTGTCGAAGTTAGCCCTAGCCCTAGGTTCCGCACTGTACAGAAGATTCTGCTGCAAGCCTTTACCAGTAGCCATGTCTATTGCGCAGCAGCAACTCAATTCAGGTGTTGGATATCACCAACATTAAAATTTCATGGTGAAATTTCCTTCCCTGAATGTTGATTATAAATTTGAGGGGTGATAAAAGCTTATCTCTTAAGCTACCTTGTGTTAAATAGGTCTTCACATCAGTAAAGTTCTGAGCATTCTAGAACAAGATAACCTTTTCAAAATATTATCAGAAACTATTTTCTTTCCTTCCTGGCCTTCTCCATAAGCAATGTTGGATCATCATTCCCATCTCCAAACAGGATGAATTGCACCCCATAAGTTCATCCATATTTTGCATTAGAAGTAAAGAATACTTTCACTGCAACTTACAATGGTTGACTGTGGAGAATTGCTCAGTTGAAGAAGTATGGAGAATCGAGAACCTTCTGTAAGTCAAAATCACCTCTCTTTGGCAATGGAGGGAAAGCCAATCCTGGGTATGTAGTCTGGAAGCCCTCAAGCAACTGTCAACAAATCAATTTCATCATGAGAAGGTTAAAAAAAAACCAGCCTATGGGTTTTGTTTTATCAACTCTGGTGGTCTAAAAAGTTAAGTTTTGGAATACACACGAACGAGATGATTTAGCATAAGTTTACTTTCAACTTAGATGTTATGCCAGTTTAATATTGGCCAATGGATAAATATTTTTTAAGAAATAGCATTCTCTCAACCAACATCTGTAATAGTAAGTAGTAGGTTCAGCTGAGCTTTAAGACTTCCTAGTTCACAGGGAAAGTAATTTATACAAACTAGGTGAATAAATAAATATTAAATCAATTCAACAATAATATAGGAGATAGAAAAAGTGCACAGACTCCCACCAAGTGGGGTTTGGAGAGGGTAGATGCAGGTAGGCTTGGTCCCACAAAAGCAGAGACCGTTTCCAAGATTTAAATGCGTGACCTTCAAGTCCCTAGGCAGCAACCTTACTATTGCACCAAGACTTGACCTCAATTCCACTATAATATAAATTTTATTTAAATTTCCAGGCAATGGAAACGTAATATACTTAAGCTTCCAGATTCCAGAGTTCTAGTCCTGGTGTCCTCAAGCAAATACCACTATAAGGCTAAATCTATATGACCAATCCTGTATTTAAATGGTCCTCAATTTATGATGTCTATTTGCAAGTTTCAGAAAAATTAATAACCTCGATATGATGTTCATGGTATTACTTCAAAATGGGATACATTTCAAAGAAAATTTCTTTTCTTTTGCAGTTTTGCACTCATTTTACAAATTATGTTTTAGATTAAGAAATTCTTTAACTTCATCCACAATAAAGGTCAATATGAAATTGCATATATTTGATAGCGAGATGAAAAATATTATTTTTTCTCCATGTACTCCTAGAAAATAAGCATACATTTCTCAGGCCACAGCAAGAACTTACATTTTCAAGTATCGGCATGTTATAAAGCTCCACAAATTTTTCTCTTAGAATCTGATTCATTTTCTCAACATCGCATGGGTGTGTCCAAAACGAATCATGAACCCCTGCAAACAATTATTTCACAAAAATTAAGCAGCAAGATACACGTAAGAAAAAAGGCATATTTATCCTATAGACATTTTCCCCTATCAAATTTCTCAAAGTTGAGCATAAAAAGTGAAAATAAATGTAAATATATTTCCAGAACCTTAAAGCTAAAACTGGATTTATATTCATAAAAATGGATTAACCTAAAAGTTTCTCATTGATCGAAGCACGATCTCAAGATCTTCTGTATATTCAGAACACGTATTTAATAAGACAAATTGAGAGGTTTTAGATGAAGAAAACAGAAAAAGGATCAAGACACAATAATGAAAGAATAACATTTCAACTATAGAAACTATAATATTCAACCAATCCTACTCATACTTGGATTGAATTTTCTATCTCACAAAAAAGAGAGAGCAAGCAAGCAAGAAAGTTTCTGCATGCAATTTTTAGAAATTAATCACTAGTTTCACATATAGCAATTCTATTAGTTTCCCTATTGATGAACTTAACTAGAAAAAAATGGATTCTGAGAGAAAGAAAGAAAGAAACTCCTCTAAATGCAAGCCTAAAGCAAACTGCATTTTCCTTACAATTGCAATAATGTTTTACAGTCGTAAAAGAAATTGATTCCAACTCCATCCCTACTTCCAAATACAATTAAACAAACACCAAAGACAAAACAGACAATTTCTATACATTTAAAAAGTATACCAAACTAATATTTACTAATTTATTATTCTAAAGGGAATCTTCACTTATGTTTATTATTTCATTGGTAAAATGTGGTCTTCAAACCTGCAAAACATAATCCAGCATCATTGCAGGCTAGAGCAGTCATCATCATGTGTGAACTATCCAATGAATGTACAAAGTTAGGAGGAAATGCGCTTCTCTGCTTCTTGACAGATACCTGGAATACACAGTCTTAATAACGAAAATAGTTCAGAAAGAAAAGAAAAGTGGAATATAAAGATTATGTATACTTACTGCACTTCCCTCCCTCTGCAAAGCCAAAAGCTGAAGAGATGTTCTTATCTACAGTCCATTGTGAGATTCATTGTTAAAATGTATGGAGATCAGCCAAAAAGTTTAAAATCCATATAATTTGATTAAAATGTATAATAATTGGCACCTGACCATGAATTTCTATTTTCTATCATACACAGACAACTCTGTTTTACTGAAAACTAGAATTTCTAAATATTTGAACAGTAATTTGAGATGCATTTCTCAACTGAAAACTTCGGCTTACTGGTCAAGACATTTATGAGGAAATATCAAGTTTGTCAATATGCTAGTAATTCCAAGTGCAACAGAATGCAATGTCCACTATCACTAATATATTATTACATATTGTGTAGGTAGACTGATTGATCTACGCACACTGTATTGCCTAGTGGTAGGACTTTTTTTTTTTTTTTTGCCGTCTCATTGTTGAGTTACTATTGTATTTGTTGAAATTATTGTCTCAAGGAAAGATGGAGAAGAGAGAAATATACGTAACTAAGGAGATGTGATACAAAACACTTACCTAGACTCCTATTTATACTAATATTCTGGACCAACTAGCACAAGCTAAACCCAGTAATACGACTTGCATAATAAGGCTACTAACACAACAGAAATTCTAATATTCTAACCCTTCCTCTCAAATCAAAACTTACAAAACTCAACTCATTACAAATAAAAACACACTGAAGAAAACATATTAGGCTCAATAATCCAGTTTAAAGATATTCCAACTCCCAAACAACTGCAAAGTGAAATGAGGCATCCCTAACATTTGACAACTAAAGAGACAATAAATTATCATAGATGCAAAGATGGCAGTTAGAAGATGGATGAAATGATGCACAAACAACTTAGGGTATGTTTGGCCCAGCTTTTTTTTTTTTTAACCTAAAAGCTACTTTTAAGTTAAAGCTAAAAATAAGAACTTAAAAGAAACGTAGAAGTTGTTTTTCATATTCAACTTTTTTTTAGCTTAAAAGCTCCTTTTAAACTCAAGTTGTTTGGTAATATTTTTTAAAATCTTTAGTTTTATTTAAAACTACCAATGAAAAAATAATATTTATAAAATAAAAATATTCTGTAAAATTAGTGAATTTACATATAACTATTTCAATAATAATGAAAATAAAAAATATTAAAGTATAAATATTTAAAACTTTTAATTTTTAAAAATATCAAAAATTAATTTAATTGATAAATTTGTTTTAATGCTGATTTACACATAATATATATAATATTAATTAAAGTATATATAAATTATTATATATTGTTCAATATTTTTAAGGAAACAAGTATATTTAAACATAATTCAATAATATGAAAGTTCATTAAAAAAATGTTTAATAAATAATTTACAGCTAATACATAAATGAAACACCACACATTAAATAACCAAATATGAATAAAAATATCCAATGAATCAAAAACATATTAATTACCAAACGATATTATATATATATATATACACACACACACACACACGTCACCTACAGGCTATAAAAGCCTAATGTATGTCCCCTACGACACCAGGCTAAAGCCTGCCTGATATACTTGGGCGATTGTACATAAGCAGGAATCGAGTAGAAGTATGCCAAAAAAAATAGTTCCACTTTTAGCCTTGTATAGAAACATGGCAGGAAATGAATAGGAGTTTGCTACAAAAAAACTCCACATAAGCAGAGCTTTTGTAGAAGCTCTTTTTTTTTTTTTTAAATATTTATACTATAAAATAAGCTCCTTATAATTTTTAGAACTTTTATATATAACTGTTTTTGGCCCAGCTTCTCCTTTTAAGGAGAAAAAAAACTAAAATTAAGCTAGGCCAAACACTACCTTAGAATGGCACCAGCTCAAGAAACAAATAATTGCAGTCAAACGGTTACAGCAACATGCTAAAGAAGGTTCTATGTTAACAGTAAAGATTCCATCTACTGCATCATGTCCCTGAACTTTTATTTATTTTTCAATTGAGTCCTCCCGTGTAATTTTTGTTATGAAAAATTAATCACAAACACCTAATTAGAGGTGCAAACAGTGGACTGGTGCTTCTGGAATGTGTTGTAAGCACAACTGAGTCAATTATGAGAGTTTTCTACAAAGTTTCAACCCTTTGCAGAACCAAATAATTGTGAAAGAATACCTGAGTTGAATTGACCTACAAAGGTTGAAACTTTGCAGAAATCTCTCATAATTGACTCAATTGTGCTTACAGAAGCACCAGTCTATTGTCTGCACTTCTGATTAGGTGTCTGCAGTTAATTTTTCATAACAATTAGACGGGGGACCCAATTGAAAAAAAATAAAAGTTTAGAGACTCAATTAAAAGGAAAAAAAAAGTTTAGGGACCTAATTGAAAATTTGGTAAAAGTACGGGGACCTGCAGATCAATTTAACCTATATAATAATATGCTTTGTTGTGTAATACTAACACAGATTCAGTTATGTCTATTGTTATCTCTTCCTTTCAACATGACAAGAGACAACTAATTCGTGCCTTCTGGTGGACCCTATTAGTGCAATTTTTTTCCAGAAACACTGTCAGTTGACGTCCTCTCCTGCTGGCGGCCACACATGCCCCCTTCTGGTTGTGTCACCTTTATTTTCTGGCCACCACTAACAGCCTTGTATACTTATACATAACAAGCTCGGTGCATACAATTCATATACTCCAACTTGAGAGGGAGTGCATATGATTCATAATATATCATAGTTTTTTTGTCATGGGGCTATTCTAAATTCATATAATTACAGTAATTAGGCAATCAGGATATCTGTAATCATTCCTTTATTTATTATCCATAGTATATAGTGATATGCTCGGCTGTGTAATACACTCCCAGATTCAGTTGTCTCTTGTTATCTCTTCCTTTCAACAAATACCAAAAAGAAGAAAAGAAAATATCAATATACAGAAGGCTCACCTGATAACGTTCAGTTTTACAGTATGGTTGTACAACAGGAAGACCAAGAGGAGTGATCCAGCGAACAGCCTGGTTTTCACAAGCAATCACCTGTAGAATGTTTCAGAGTCACCCTTTTCAGGAAAAGAGACAAAGCAAAGAAAAATGCAGCCACACATATATATATGCTACCCACAAGCAAAGTGCCAAAAGTAACCAATAGGACCAAATACCAATAGCATCATTTGGAATCCAACATACTGTGTGTAGTGTGATAAGAGAGCTAACCTTTGCACAATCCCCAAGCCAACCCATAATGCCACGCGCAGCTTCAAAAACTTCTCCAAGGGCAGCCAATGTCACCTATCGAAATTAAGTTTGACAATGTCGATCAAACTTCCTAATATGAACAGAATGATAAGAGTGTTTATATACATAAAGATACCTGATGGAATGTAAATAAGCATGTCAATAAAGATTTTTCTTTCTTCTTTTTTTCATTTTTTTTGGCATAAATACAGAGATCTTAGTAGAAAGAAAACTTTGCTGTTCTATTCTATTAAGTACTAACCGTTCCAGGAGGAAGTGATCTCACAATGCAATGATAATGGATTAATAATTGCACATTAAGGCAGCTATTGCAATCTCTAACAGCTAAAATCCTAGAATATAATGTAGCTGATACTCACCTTAGCTGCATAGCAAGCTGCAGCATATAAAAGTCTATCATCAGTAATGAGACCTTTCTCCCCTAATCTTCTCTTAATTTGCTCTCGTGCCCCAATATAAGTAACACCATAAACAGAAGTCATTACTGTCTGTTTGACCAGTTTCCTATCAATCTGAATACTTCCAAAAGTTAAAAGTAGAACAGAAAAAGAGACCATAGCCAATACTTGCTGGAGTATAAATTTTATCATTTAGCAATTAGCACAACTTTGAAACTTTAAATCAAGACTGACCTGATCAATCAACACCTTTGCTAACAAAGCATTTGGAAAGGTATCTGGGTCCTTGTTGCTGTCTCGTCTCATTATATCATAAACCCTGCCCATATTACAATTTAAGTGACTAAAATATTAATTATCCAAAGTAATTATGACAAGAATCAATTGTACACCCATGGGATGATGGATCACAAAAGTTCTTCTATGAGTTTGGATAATTTACACAAGCATAGTAGGTCATGAAGTAAGATTTAACAAAAATGCACCACCCCAATGAAAAACACAAAAACCTGTAAACATTTCTATTCAGCGAGGGAGTACAGTAATAACAAGAAAGGCTCGGAGGTCAATATAATGTAGTAACAGCATCAAATGCGAAACTGCTGAAATGAATTTAATATACCTAAGAGCAATCTCTGTGTAAACATCAGCAGGTTTCTCTTTAGCAACCAAGTTAACTGCAGCAGCCTCCAGCTGAGGAAGTACATTTATTCCAGTAAAGTGAGAATAGTAAATGTCACTAATCAGAAATAGCAAATAATATAGAATAATTTATCACTTGAACCACCTTAGTAATAGAAGGCAGCAGATCAAAGCAAAAAAGGGACCATATGTGTGTGGGACAGATTAATGAACTCTGTACTAACTAAGATCACGGTAGCTGTTTTAGAATGTGATTAAACAACAAACACCTTAATTGCCATAGAAATGTAATTATCAATCATTGCAATCATGAGTTGTTTCTGGCAATACTGATCAATGACTCAGGTGGTCAGGAAAATAGAACATCAGTACAAAGCATGGCCAAGTTTAAATAGATCTGATCCAACATAGCAGAAAGGGAACAGAAAAACTAATCACTACATTTAGCTAGAAGCATATTGATGCAAATAAATTTAAAATCAATTATTGGAAGAACGGGAAAGCAATTAGCAAATTATAATGAAGCATCAAAAAGCTGCCAAAATAATAAAAAACAAAAATGAAGAACCATTTTTCTATGTATAGAATAAGCTGTATTGATATGATGTCATAGACTCAAAGGAGTACTAGAAAGTGGTTATTTTATTTCAATACACTATAACAAAACTTGTCAAGGACCCACTTTCTTAAAAGCATAATCAGTTAGGTAGAGGCCCATTAATGATTTTACATCTATAACACACCATGCAAGAACTGTTTGATTTAAAGTGTGAACAATGCATAGACTGATAGACATACTTTACCTTATTATCAAATTCAACTGTTGAAGAACAGAGGCATTATGGATAGAAATCTTGACCACTTGATCATAGAGACTCTATTATGGGCCTTTTTGGATAAATTTCTCCATAAGCACTTCTAGGAGAACAAAATAAGAAGAAAAAATTAAATGAGCTTCTCCATAAGCTAAAATGGGCTAGTTTGTAGAAGCTCTTTAATATGAGCTTCTTGAAAAGATGATTTTTAACTTATGCATAAGTTAATTTTAGCTTATGGAGAAGCTTATTTAATTTTTTCTTCTTGTTTTCTTCTCCTAGAAGTACTTCTGGAGAAGTTTATCCAAATAAACCCTATGTCAAGGAACAGCTCGCCTAGAAGCTTCCAGTATTATGTTAAGGTCTATTTCCATAAATGATTTTCATTGTTAACAATACTAGCACATTTAATGTCTAAGTTACTTGAGGATAAATATTGAAGAAAGCTATATAAAAACATTATATAACAGTGAAATCATCACAAATCCACAAAGTATAAAAATTTAAAAAGAAGATTATATTAAGAGTGATTGCAAAAGGAAAGAAATGAGATAAGTAAACCTACATCATCTCGTCCCAGAGCTGCATAGTGTTGTAAGCCATTGCAGGAACCATCCTAAAATTTCATCAGAGCAGCATTACAAAGAATATTTTTGAAAACATACAGAAAAAAGTTTAAATTGAAAAGTGATCCCATATCAGAGTTTTGCAACATGAAAAAGCCCACAATGCATTCACTTTTAGGATTTTGGTACCAAATTTCATCTTTCCTTATTTCTTTTTTGCTTTCTCTTTGATTGCATTTTACCTTTTAGATAGTAAAATTTTATTGAAGATCTAATTTGGTCTTCAGGGTCTACTCTTGGAATCAACTTGATTAATATCAAAAGAACACCAAAAAGGAAAAGGCTATAACAGCTTTCTTTTTTCATTGCTCTTAAGGCTTCCAATGAAGAATTTACCTGATGAATTGGAAGATGTGAGATAAAAGAATTTGGTGATGAGCTTCTTAAGGCCTCTGATAGATTAATACAAGCAGCAAGACACTGGAAAGGATCCTCCGCCGTTAACCACCAACGATTTCCATTAATAGGGTTATCAGCAGAATCAAATATATCATGAATATGATTCTCTATAAATCCTAGGCGCTCATCATAAGACTGCTTCTCAATACCACCTGCATACAAATTTGCTAGATGTATCTTCAGCCACCTTAGTCCAGACTTTCCCAATGGCCGCCCTTCAGCAAATTCAAGTAGTCCTCGACACAGATCAGAACCTAAATGATTCAAATGAGGATGCATAGGATATGCTCTGCCACGGAAGTCAAGATTGTGCGGATAATAAAAGCCTTCCTCATCTTTCATTTTTCGTGCCACCTGTTTAAGAATGTATTTTCTTTTAATTATTGCTCATTTAGTGAAACATGGAATAGAATTGAACGTGATCATGGTAAACTTAGTTCAGATTATGCAATTAATGATCACATTGAACAAACATAAACTTTGGAAATCATGTCTAAGTATGTATTTGGATCCTTTTCCTTTGATTTGTATGACATATGAACAGAGAAATAGATGCACAACCCTACACAGGGCTCTAAATTTATCCTGTGTGGAGTCTTTGTGTTTGTCTCTCATGTCATAACCCTACCATGTAATAAAAAAGGGTTAAACATATTTTTAGTCCCTATAAATATTGAAAAGTTCGTTTTTAGTCCCTCTATTTTAAATTGTCGATTTTTAGTCCCTCATTTTATAAAATGTGTCACAATTGAACCCAGTTACTAACTCTGTCAACTAGCATTAACGGTGATTTAATTTTTAGCGGTAAAAAAAAGCTACAAAATGTGAATTATAGATTACAAAATGTGATGGTTTTTAACCACCACAGAAATCACAACGCCACAGACTCTGACATCCTCACCGCCTTTGACGCCGTCGTGAACGAAGGTAATCTGTGGCGTTGTGAATTTTGTGGTGGTTAAAAACCGCCACATTTTGTAATTTAAATTTTGTAATCTATGTTCACATTTTTGTAGCAGTTTTTTACCACTAAAAATTAAATCACTGTTCGCTAGTTGACGGAGTTAGTATCTAGGTTCAATTGTGACACATTTTATAAAATGAGGGACTAAAAATCGACGATTTAAAATAAAGGGACTAAAAATGAACTTTTCAATATTTATAGGGACTAAAAATATGTTTAACCCAAAAAAAAAATGAGGATCCATATCCAAGTATGATTATGTTGACCAACATCCTACTACCTTCGTTCCTATTTATAAAACCCAAATTAGAAGGGGAGCTTGTTTCTTTTAATGACAAGGGTAGTTTTGGAAAAAAATATAAATCTAGGACAAATTTATTGCTATCAACTAAATTAACCGCTTTCCTTAATCTTGATGAATTAGATAGGAACAGAAGTAGTATTATGTAAGATGCAAGTAAAATCTTTGGACACTGATGTAACTAAAGTTGGAATTTTCAATTGTTCACAATAGTTCAAACATATCACAGAAAATATATTTTACAATGAGAGGAAAGATCTTACAGAAAGCTTAAGTTCAGTGTCACATCTTAGAGAATGCCTTTCCAGATTAATTTTTTTTGCCTTCCTTACAATGCATTTCCACTCCTGAATTAGCTTTAAATCCTCTAAAGGTGGCTTATCCGGTAAAGGAACCTACAAATCAAAGAAGAATATATGTAGGTAAGATTAATTGCATAGTAATACGTAACATTGAAAATTAATTATATGATTGACAAAACAATTTGCAAAGTATATTTTTGAGCATGTGTATGGATTTAGCCATCAAATGAATTTGGAAATTTTATACTGTGATTACTCCCAACTCATTGCAGTCTTGGTCACAACTTTACAAAGCTTTGTCATTTAGTTCATGTAAAGCCACTTTTTACCTCACCTAGTGGAATAAGGCTTTGTCATTATTTGTTTGTTTGCAAAGCCCCTTTTTTACTTAGCTTTGTAGTCTAACTAGCAAAAGCAATAGGTAAATGGGGGAAAAAGCAGAAAGAATACAATCAATCTTTTATGAAGACTTCAAAACCTGCCCCCTCCCCCTTTTATATGTTGAAAAATTTGTTTATCCATTCTTTGCAAAGATAACAGACATTTGGATGGACAAAAGAATATTAAAAGTAATCAATTATATTTATGCTTACATCATTACAATCAACCAGTCCTGCAACGTTACCTCCTCCAGCCCAAATTGACTCCACAACTCCAAGCACTCTTCTATTAACTCGCCATTTGGTGTTGCCAAGAATATCCAAGGCCTGCATGAAACAATTGTGCCTTTTTATTATGGAAAAAAAATGATGCCCTTAGCAGAACTATAGATAAATTCAGTGAACCAGAAAATGTATAAGACTAAAAATATTGAAACTGTTTAGAAATACTGACAAGTGACAATAAATTTTTAATAATAAGAAAGTTGTAACCATTGAATGAAAGCAAGTTACTTATCACTGATTTGGTAATGCATGCAATGCATCAAATTTTTTAACAGATCATATTTTTTATATAATACTGCCACACACTTTCATTGGCAATCAAAAAAGGAAATGGAAATTTACATGCACTACCTCAAAAACTTTTTGCATTTGTGCTCCGTTGACATTCTTCATTACATCTTGCTGCTTCCTAGATCCATGAGTACGCATGATATAAGATGGTAAGAACAAGTGTCCGCCCTTGTCATATCTAGAAAGAGCATTATGAAATGTTAGACACACAAACACACAGGCAAGCAACTAAGTTGTGAAGGACTATATATTAAAAAAAAAAAAAAGTAAAAAGTTACTTGCATCCTTCACTATTTTCATATATTTTTTTTGCAAATTCATGTTCATTTTAGAGTTTAAAAGTAGATAAAAGTTTATGCAATAGTTGCATTTCTTTCTCTTTGGTTTTGAGAGAGGTTGAAACTGAGCACAATAAATCATGTTATAACAATATAAAACCAAAGCAAATTCAGGCATTTCAAAATACAATACAAGAGAGACACCCATTCCATTTGTCATACCCTTTCCATTTTTTGGGGGGTATTAACATTGGCATGTAAGGTATTAACATATGTTTAGCCTGCACAAAAAGACACAGATCAGTAAGTAAAATACTTATGCTATATACTTTTTTGTAGTGCATGCTAACTATCCTGAATGAGTTAGAAGTATTTGATGTTTAATTTAAACCTAATGGCATACTTAACAGCAAACAAGTTTGAGAATAACAGAACAAATGAACAGCATTTATGGGGAAGTTTACATTTCACTATTTCAACAAAAGTCTTCGTGATTTTAGTTAGTCATAACACAAAGAAGTCATAAATACAATGTATCAGATTCCATGCAAATGGAACACCTAGAGCAAGATGCTTATGCAGATTGATAAACAGCATTCTCTTCCACCTACATCTAAATGCTAGTTCTTTCTCTTTTGAGAAGAGGGGAATGAGGTTATAAAATAGTTCTAATTTACAGGAATATCATACACATGAGAGATAATAATGGATTTACTTTGCATTCATGAAGCTATCACAAAAGCCGTTATGATATAATATCGTTTAAGAAAAGGAAGACAATGTCTCAACTTACACATTTTTCAAGCCCAACTAGGACTAAGGGATCACATTTTATAACGCCATACTTCTTCGAGAACTTTTGCCTACAAGCACAAAACAGTTATTTGGAATTACAATTGAAAAACAAATGTGATAAAGGAACTTCCATGAATCCTTTGCATACCTACTCTATCTAGATATCATTGGTCACAGTTTAAAACATCTACCTTGTTGGAAAGAGGAATATTTTAGGAGATAAGAACTCCAATATTTATTTTTCCAAGTTCCCTAGATACTTGTTATAGCTAGGTTCAACGCATCACAGGAAGTAGTGGTATCTTAATTGTTCTCTTGTAAAATGTTTTGGCATTAATTATCTTTGTAATACTCTTGAATATCAATAAGTCCATTCTGCTGGGTGGGATAATTACTCAAGCAAATTCTTAAAATATTTGTTTCTCTCTTCTCACATGGTATCAAAGCTCCTGATCTAGGGGGGGCTCTGCTTCCACAAAAAACGTCTCTGTAGAAGGATTTACTGGCTCTTGAAGCTGTCAGACAATAAAAAATACAGCTAGAATTTTCTGGCGACATTTTCCGGTGACCATCATATTTCTCAGCCACTTTCAGGCAACTGCCATATTTCCTGGCAACCTTTACGGCCACCGACAGACTTTTCCAGCAACTGTCAGAATTTTCTGGCAAATTTTCCAGTCACTGTCAGAAATTTTCTGACACATTCCTGGCCACTGTAATATCTTTTCCAGCAACCACTAGTCCCAGATTCATTTTGCTCCAATTCTCTTGTGCTGATTATTATTCTGCATGAGCAGTGCCAGGTTTTTCCGTTCAAACATTTATTTGTCTCTCCTTTCTTGGTCTTTGTTCACTATGGAAGCGAAGGTTGTGCATCCATCCCATTTACCAGAAAAGCCATCAGGTACTTGTACTTTAGCATATTCCGGTATGCTTCCTCTCTTACTTGGATTTAATGTCTCAAAAACGTTTCCATCCCACTGGGTTCTCGGCTCTGGAGCCATAGACCATATGACCCCATCATCTAAATATCTTTCTACGTATTCCCCATTGCAGATGGCACTCTTGTAACATGTAGCTGGTATAGGAAACATCCACATAAATCCCTTCATAACCCTTAAAAATATTCTCTATGTCCCAAAGTCGTCTACAAATCTTGTCTCTGTACAAAAACTTACAAAAGACATATCTTGCACTGTTATTTTTCATAATAATTGTTGTGTATTCCAGGACAAAGAATCGGGGAGGATGATTGGGCATGATAGAGAAGGGAATGACCTTTATCTTTTTGAGGAGCCATGTGTGCCCATTACAGCCCATTACAGAAAAGAACCAGTCTCATTCATTATGTCAGAGTGTCTACTGTTAAAAAAGTAAAAGATTTTACTCTCTCATTATCAGTTAAGACTTCCCTCTTTTGAAATCATCAAAGTTATGGTTCCATCTTCATTTTCTTGAATAAAAATTGAATGTCTTCAATATGATGTGTGTGAAATTGCAAAACACAAGTGTGTCCCTTTTCCGTCAAGTAACAAGAGAAGTACATTTCCTCTTTACCTTGTTCATACTAATGTTTGAGGGCCATCTCCTATTCCAAATGTTCAGGGGCTCGCTGGTTTGTGACCTTTATTGATGATTGTGCCCAGGTCACTTGGGTTTTGCTACTTAAACAAAAATCTGAAGTGAGCATTCTCTTTCAAAATATCTTCTCAATGATTAAAATCAATTTGGTGTGTCCATAAAGAACTTGAAGATTGAATGGGATGGACCAATGAAACTATACTGTGATTATAAATCAACTATCAGCATAGCTCATAATCCTGTTCAGCATGGTAGAACAAAGCATGTAGAAGTTTACATACATTTTATCAAGGAAAAGCTCGATTGCGGCTTGATTTGTACTCCATATGTACCTTCACAAAGTCAACTCCATATGCAGTTCACATTTATTCTCAGCTTGAGGGGGAGTGTTGGAAATAGGAACATTTTAGGAGGTAAGAATTTAATGTTTATTTTTCAAAGTTGCCTAGATACTTGTAATAACTAGGTTTAATGCATCATAGGAAGTAGTGGTATCTTAATTGTTCTCTTGTGAATTGTTTTGGCAATAATTATATTTGTAATACTCTCAAATTAAGTCCATTCTGCTGGGTGGGATAATTACACAAGCAAATTCAGAAAAGTAGTTGTTTCTCTCTTCTCACATACCTCATATCATAGACCTAACTTTTGAGAACCTCTTTTAAAACGAGGACTATTATTCTTCAATTTTTCTTGAGCAAAGATTATGTGTCATACTTCATCACAATACATTATATTTTGAGGAGTGTCAACATCTTTTTTGTATGTGCATGTCTATGTGTGTGTGTGTAACTATGTAGTATGTATGTGTCCGCGGGTGCACACATGACAGAGAGAGATAGAAATAATAACAAGACACATTCAGACACATTACATATAATACTCAATTTATCTCCTACCACAGAAACAGCTGATCTTAACTTCGTCTAACCAGACAGTGTCACTTAGTCGTTATGGGGGTCAAGGCCTTAAATTAAATCTTAAATACAAAGTTAACACTCCCCACCCCCCACCCCCCTTCTTTTTCCAGAAAGAAAAAAGTGAAACCTCACCCTGGATGCCATGGAACAGCCTTAAAACCATGCCTGAAAGCTGGTCGAATATCAGGTGGAGTATCGGCAGACTGGTTAACCGGAGAGTGTACATATGCTGTATCAATTAATAATTCTATTAATCGACTTCCCAGCTGCATAATTTCAGAGTTAACTCATTAAATTCCAGTTTTAAAACCAAAAGAGAGAGAAGATAATTGATTACTCAAAGAAAAACCTTAGCCTGCATGTCCCGACTCCAAGGACTACATTCTTCTTTTCTCAATATCATTTGCACTTCCTTCAGTCTATTTTTTTTAATCAAACTGTTTAAATAATTTCTTTGTTTTTCTTTATCGCTATCCAAACTGTCTTCGGCATCAGCCTCTGTCTTCTTACTCCGGCTACTTTTATTTCCTTCAATGAACTTATGAATCCTAACCTGAAATACAATAAGATAATTACAACATCTATAAAATAACTGCACCAATTATGTTTCAGTCAAGTCAGACATACAAAGGGGTAACTTTTCTAAAGACTTTGATTAAGGTCCGTCCAGTTTGGATCAATTGTAAAACCTTACTGTTAAGCGTTCCTAAAGCAAGAATGTTGAAGTGCATAAGTTAATCTTAACTTGTGAAAAAAGTTTGATCCATTTTACTTTCTTGATTCATTTTATTTCATTTTCTTATAAGTGTTTGTTAAGAAGTTCATCCAAACTGACTCTAAAATCCAACCCATTATTAAACCACTTAAGCATTAAAGGCTTATCTAGTTCTACTATTCTGCATTGGCATTCATGATGCAGCCAGCCAACTAACCCGGTCTTACACAAGAGTGGCCGGTCACATGGAAGTAAAGTGGACTTTACCTACAATATCAATAATAGTTCAAAAGCTACCAATAGCGAGGATTTTACCCAGCCACAACATTCAAGCCAAAGGTTAATCTTAAAGCTATGTATTGTATGCCTAACCTTAAAACTAACCCATTCTTCTAGGGTCTGTTTGGCTAAGCTTATCCAGAAACACTACTATGAGAAGAAAATAAGAAGAAAAACATAAAATGAATTTCTCCATAAGTATAAGTTAACTTGTAGAAGGTCTCATATAACTTTTCAAGAAGATGTAAGACTTTTTACAAATTAGCTTATGTATAAGCTAATTTTAGCTTATGGAGAAGTCAATAGCTTTTGGATAAGCTAACCCAAAGAAGCCCTAATTTGAAAAAATAAATAAATAAATAAAATAGTGTCATTACCTCCTGTTCTAGTGCCATGCCAATATGAACAGCAGCATGAACAAGCTGAACACAGCCTTCCTCATTCTCCATTACCATGGCCATCATCTTATGCATCACAATGACGGCGACCTTATCGGCGGGCAAGTCGTCGACGTGGGGAGCGATAGAATCCTGCTGCTTCTTGGG
This sequence comes from Pueraria montana var. lobata, assembly GCA_026413185.1. NCBI lineage: Eukaryota > Viridiplantae > Streptophyta > Magnoliopsida > Fabales > Fabaceae > Pueraria > Pueraria montana. The sequence continues at coordinate 39,652,393 of CM048656.1, forward strand.
CCGCGTGCGGTGGGCCGTCTGCTCGGCCTGGACGGCGGCCCTGAACGGCTCGAACCAGCCGAGGAGGAGTGCCTTGACGTGCGGCAAATTGGGCGCCAACATCTTCTGCCGCATCTCCCTCTCCAATTCCCTGTACTCCTCCACCATCCTCTCCCACGCCTCCGTCTCCGCCGCAATCTGCCTCCGCCGCAGCAAATTGTGCTTCTCCTTCTCCTTCTCCTTCTTCTCCTTCTGTCTCATCTCCTCCTCCTCCTGCATTAGCAACCCCTTCAGGAACAGCCACGGCGGCTCCTGGACGAAGATCCTCGCGTCCTCCTCGACCGTGGTGGCGCTGAGGTCTTCGACGACGAAGTTGCCGTCGGTGGAGAGGAGGTGGTGGTGGCGGAATTGGAGGATGGGGTCGGAGTGGGTGAGGGGGAAGGAGGAGCAAGAGAAGAGGAGCGAGGAGGAGGGGGACGAGGTTGGGATTAAGAGAAAGTGGAGGGTTCGGTGGGGCTTGTTGCGTCTAATGTGAAGGTGGCTTCTTCTGCCGGGGTTGTCGAAGGCGTGAACCTGAGGAGTGGGGAATGAAGATGATGCCAATGTCATTGTGTGTAAAACGAATGAAAGAGGATTGTGTTGTGTTGCTCGTTCCGAGGGACCGGAACGACTATGGGATGGGAGGGAGAAGGAAAGAAATGGAGAGGATGATTGTGCTTCGCCTTCCAGGATGAGGTTCAAACCTCTCTTAAACCTTGTAATCCTATGGACTATGGACCCGGCAGAAGATTTTTTTTTTTTTTTTAATTTAGGTTAGTTTTCTCAAATAAGAAAAGGGTTTTTCTATCTGGACAAGTTTGCACAGGTTAAGTAGCATTAATTATTTATTTTTAACCAACTTTAATTAGTTAATTAATTATGTTTTCTTGAAAGAAACAATTATCTCCCTCTTATTTATTTTATAGACCCACCTCTTTATAATCTCTCTCTTTTCACAAATTAATTAGTATAACTAATTGTTTTTATTTTACTGCATCTCCACTAAAATGTAAAGTTTTTCACTTTTTCTTTTCAAAGTTTTTTAATTCATACGCTGTGCTTCTATGAGAACAAAAAACCGTAGAAAGAGATTTACTTTTCAAAATAATTAAAGTATTTAATAAATTTATTAAATATTTTTAAATTAGAAAATACTCGCATGCACGAGAATGACAATCCTATGCATTTTTTTATTTATTTTAGTAAACTGTATAGAAATTAAGACCCATAAAACATTCGAAAACTCAACGTGGTAGTAGTATCAAAATACTGCAATAAAAACAAAAAGCAATACATGATTTTTTTTATACAGCAAAATCAATATATACACTGAGTTTTGTTTCTTATTTGGTGCCTATAAATCCAAATAAGCATAGGCAATATACAGCCTATAAATCGAAAAAGCAATATACTGCAATAAAAAACAAAAAGCCACTCATGGTTGAAACTTATTTTTTTTTCACCAAAAAAAAAAAAGAAACTTATTTTGAAAAGTAAATATTAAATAGTTTTTATTTTGAAAACTAAATAGATCTGCGATTTTTTATTCTCCTACAGGCACAACGTATAAATTAAAAATTTCTATAAAAAAAAACTTTAAAAAACTAATTACATTTTTATCTCCTATTTTTTTTTTCTGAATACATTTTTATCTCCTGATATAGTAAGGAGATGCAGTAAAATAAAAATAATTATTTATATGATTTAGTTGAAAGAGAGAGATTATAAAGAAGTGAGTCTATAAAATAAATAGGAGAGAGAGTTGTTTCTTTCAAGAAAACATAATTAATTAGCCAGTCAAAATTAGTTAAAAGTGGATAATTAATGCTATTTAACCTGCACAACACAGTATAGAAAAACCCATAAGAAAAACATTCGATTAATTCATATTTCTTTTTTTATATCTTGTTTTTTTTTTAAATTAGGATTCCATGATGGTTATTATATAGATGTTCATGAGTTCAAGTAAACCGTGAATCAGAATTGACTTGAACTAATTCAAATACATTAGTTCAGAATTTTTGTGTTGTTTGAGTTAAATTTAACTTGACTCGTTCAAACTCAATGACCTTTGGTTTGAGTAACGGGTTTTTGCTTTTAAACACTCTTGATGACACAATTTGTTGATGTGACATTTTCTTTTTTGATTATTATTTATATTTTTTAAAAAAATAAAAAAAATGTTTGAGTCTTTAGACTCAATAGACCCAACCCAACCTATCATTGTTAAGTTGGTTCAATTAAGGTTTGATATAAAAAATGAACATACCATACCTAATCCAAACTAAAATATTTTGATTGATTTAGATAACAAATTTAATCAAATTTGACTCAACCTAACTCGTGTACACCCTAAATTGATTAAATTGTTCACCTAAACATGTGTTTTATTTTTTTATTGTGTTTAAAAATATGAATTTAATTTAAATGTATTGATAATGTTTAAATTTTTTACATTGTTCAATCAAATATTATCATGGATATTAAGGAGTGCTATTAAACTTGGACCAGATTAACAATTCACGCGTGAGAAATTTGCTCCACACAAGGATAGAACCCAAGTCCATTAGTATGCTTATTAATTGCCACTACATCAACATAACTTATTTAGATTACAAGTGACAAAAGTAATTTCTATACTATATCTTTAATAAAAAAAATTATATAATTAATAATATATTAATTTATGCAATTCAACTATTGATCCAGTGACCCACTAACCCAGTAGCTTAACAGGGTTGATCACTAGTCCAGTTCTAATAACATTGATAGTAGGTATGTTGAATTTTATAATAAAAAATTCAATCCCAAGTGTAACATCCTTACCTCTACTTTCTCGATTTATTGTTTGTTAACCTTTTATTTATGTTTTTCTTACACCCTAAAAAGTACAACTCAATAAGTATGTACTTGTGTGATTTAATTATAATTTAATTGGAATTTATTTGTTTTAAATAAGAAAAATATGTTTCGAGTGATTAAATATAATTAGTGATTAATTAAGTAATTAAGAAAAATAATGGAAAATAAATAAATTAAGTATTACTTAATAAGTGCAGTAAAAAAATGACTTATTAATAAGTTGGTAATAACTTTAATCAGTGGAATTAAATATTTTTAGGTAATTAGTGATTTAGAACATTTAATTAAGGTAATTAAATTCAATTAAGTTCAATTTATTTAATTAAGGTCTAAACGGAACTAGTTAGCAATTACATAACATAGTGCACATGCACTAGAGTTAATTAATTAAAATTAAGCTAAGATTAAGTGACATAGACCCTAATTAATTAAAACCCTAACCCTAAGGATAAGTGGGTCTTCTTCTAATTAGGGTTTTGGGGTCCCTATAAAAGCAAAAGTTAGACTCCTTCCTCCACAAACCTAGCCACCACCTTTAGGGAAGAGAGAGAAAGTGTGAGTTGCTTTTTCTCCTTCTTTAGAACTTATGAAAATTCTCCTCCTTCTCTCTAAAAATCTCCAACTTCTCTCTAGTTTTTCATGACCAAGATCAAAGCTTTTCTTCCCCCAAATTCTAGTATGTTAGAGAGGAGCTCAAGAGCTTCAAAACCCACCGATTGGATTTTTATTTCATGGAGGAATGGAGGGGTTTCTTTCTTCCCTAAGTTTTTTCTTGTTTTTCTTGTTAGTTATGGGTTGTTGATGTTGTTGTTGGTCTCTTGGCACCATTGGTGTCTCAAGAGCACTTGGAAATGTTGAAATGTGTTGATTGTCATTTTTGCACTGCATTTGTATTTGATTTTTCGTATTTATTTTCGTGAATGATTTTGATGATGTAAAGACATTTTCCAAGGTTTTAATGCCTCTGGATGTTATGGTATTTTTTCGGATTTTTCTGAGCACTGCAACTATTTTTACCAAAATTATTTTCAAACACTATGGAATCTGTGAAAGGGCTTGTTTTGAATTTTATAAAAATTTCGGGATGCATTTTTTAAACACTGGAACTAGGACTTCGTTTTATATGTTATGAGGGTCATCCCTGAATTTTTGTAAGGTCAGAAAAGCTTGGGAATTATTTTTAGTGATTTAATGTTTGGAAAAAATCGAAAAGTTGGACAGTAGAGAAATTAAATGTAGAAAATTATTTTTCATGAGAATTTGGTCTTGAGAATGTTTTGTGACACTGTTTGGACCATGTGGGATATCCATGAATTTTATCAGAATTTTTTAAGTACTTCTTGTAATTATTTACATTTTCTTAATAAAAACTCTATTGTGGAGCAATAATGACTTGGAAATAAAAAAAAAGGGCGTTTTTGGTGGTTTGTTGGTACTAAGAAAATTATATGTGATGGCCCATGTGTGAGTATTGTACTCGGTTAGTGAGTTTAGTAACTGTGGTAGTTAGTAAGTGAGTTAGTTAGTTATCCAATTGTCAAATGACAGCTGGCAATAACTGTCAGAGAAACTTGGTGTGTAAGTTTCTTCTACTTGTATAAAAGCTCGGTTGTAACTGTTTTAGATGGGAATGAAATCATAATAGTTAGATCTCAAAATACACTCTCTTTTTTATTTTTCTTTCTCTCTGATATCTCACATGGTATCTAGAGCTTAAAGATCCTGTCATGGCCGATAATCCACCACCTCCTCCTCCTCCTCCTTTTTTTGCGCCTGTTACCTTCTCACACGCCATCTTTGAGAAACTCAATGACAAGAATTTTCTGCTATGGCGTCAATAAGTGGAGCCAGTGAAAAAAGCTCACCAACTGCATCATTTCTTGGCTTGTTCGAATATTCCTCTTCATTTTTTGAGTGAAGCTGATCGAGATGCAGGCACAATTAATCCTGTATAAACTGTTTGGGAGAAGCAGGATCAGATGCTTCTTTCGTGGTTACAGTCTTCGCTTTCTAGCTCAATTTTTGTCATGAGTTCTAGGTTGCTTCATTCTTTTCAACTTTGGGAGAAAATTCATGACCATTTTCAGAAATTAACTTGCGCTAAAGCGCGCCAATTGCGAACAAAGTTACAATCTACAACTCTCGACAACAAGACTGTTTCCGAATTTCTTTTGCAAATCAAGGCTCTTGCTGATTCGCTAGCCTCTATTGGAGATCCGATTTCGCTACAACAGCATATTGATGTTATTCTTGAAGGTTTACCTCAAGAATACAGTTCTGTGATTTTAGTAATTGAAAGTAGGTTTGAGCTGATTCCAATTGAAGAAATCGAGGCTCTTCTTCTCGCTTATGAGATGCGACTCAAAAAGTTTCAAAAGAAGATTGCCGCTGAAACTGCTTCTGTTAATCTTACTGAGGCTTCGTCATCCTCTAAGCAACCTCAATCGACGTCTGCTCTTGCTCAACTCCATGTTGCAAAGAGTTTTGAGACTGAAAATTCGAGTTACAACTCAAACTATGGGTTTTGTGGCTCCGGTCGAGGTCGCAGTGGCCGGAATGGTCGTGGTCGTGGTCGCGGCAGCCGATTTGCAAATGTACAGTGTCAAGTGTGTTTCAAATTTGGACATGTTGCGTCCAATTGCTATCATCGCTATGATCAAAACTATCAGCCTTCAATTCCCCCTAATTTTCAAGGGTTTCAAACTGCACAGTTTCCATGGAATCAATTTTATGGATCCTATCAATATTCTGGATTTCCTGGAAACTCACCTCCATGGGGTCCAATGGCTACTCAGCTCGGACAATCTCAATTTCCAGCACAGTTTCAATCTTCAAGTTAGCCTCAACAACCACCCAGTGCTATGATCATAAATTCCTGTCCTGCCACTAATGGTGCTTGGTTCCCTGACTCAGGAGCTTCTTATCATGTCACTAGTGATCATCAGAACATCCAACAAACTTAGTTCCTTTGAAGGTCCAGACCATATTTATATTGGTAATGGACAAGGTTTGCATATCACTTCCTCTGGTTCATCATTTTTTCCTTCCCCTATAAAATCTAATGTCACTTTATCTCTGCATAATTTGCTTCATGTACCATCCATAACCAAAAACCATATTAGTGTCAACAAATTTGCTAAGGACAACTCTGTCTTTTTTGAATTCCATCCTGATTACTGCCTTGTTAAATCTCAGGGAACTAAAGAAGTTCTTCTTCGAGGCAAAGTGGGTTCTGATGGCTTGTACCAGTTTTCAAGTCTCCACTTGACACCTCAGTCTCAGCTCTCTCAGCTTTCTTTACCTGCTAATTGTTTAGTTCCAAAATCCAAAGAGTCTGTACATACAGTCAATAATGTTGATTCTGTTATTTCCCCTAGTTCTCGTTTTATGTGACATGTAAGGTTAGGACATCCTAATGACAATACTCTGAAAATTGTATTGAATCAGTGTAATATACACATATCAAATAAAGAAAGAACTTTCTTTTGTTCTGCATGTGTTGTTGGCAAATCTCATAGATTGCATTCACCTTCATCCACTACTACTTACAATTCACCTTTGGAATTGGTATACAGTGATTTGTGGGGACCATCTCCTATACCTTCTTTTAGAGGCTTTCATTACTATATTCATTTGTTGATGCTTATTCTCGCTTTACTTGGATATATCTACTAAAATCTAAGGCTGAAACCTTTCAAGTTTTCAAACAGTTTAAAACTATGGTTGAGCTACAGTTTGGTTTACCCATTAAAACCTTACAAACAGACTGGGGTGGGGAGTTCAGACCTCTCACTAAATATCTTAGTGAACTTGGTATCATTCACAGACTTTCGTGTCCTCACACACATCACCAAAATGGTGTTGTGGAAAGAAAACATTGCCATATTGTTGAATTGGGACTTACTTTACTGAGTCATGCTTGTATGCCACTCCTTTTTTGGGATCATGCCTTCCTCACTGTTGTCCATCTCATAAACAGATTACCTACTTCTTCTCTAAACTTTTCAATACCATTTACTGTCTTGTTTGGTCACTCACCTAAGTATCATCATCTCAAAGCCTTTGGGTGTGCTTGCTTTCCTTTCTTGAGACCTTATAATTCCCACAAATTGGAATTTAGATCTCATGAGTGCCTTTTTCTGGGTTACTCCACTAAACATAAAGGATACAAGTGTTTATCACCTACTGGAAAAAAATTTTACTCCAAGGATGTGGTTTTTAATGAACTTCAGTTTCCATATCCTGCTCTTTTTCCTGTATCCCGGTCCCTTACTTCTCAGGTCATCCCTCCTTCTGTTTAAGCTTCTATACCCCTTATTACTTCTGTTAAACCTACTCAACCTATTCCTCGGGCTCAACCTCCTTAGCCTGATCCATCACCATCTCATTCTCCCCAAATCACTGTACCCAATTCCACTGACTCCCAGTCTGTCTCTCCTCATTCTCAATCTCCTGTTGTTCAAAATGAACCTTGACCTTCCTTTGTGTCATCTCCTTCCCCAGAGTCTTCTCGTCAACCAAACTTACCTTTAAACACTCATCCCATGCAAACAAGGTCCAAGTCTGGAATTGTTCAAAAACGAATTCACCCTTCACTGCTATTGACTCACACTGAACCCAAGTCTGTCAAACAGGCATTGCAGGACCCTCAGTGGTTTGCTGCTATGCAAGATGAATATAATGCTTTAATTAAAAATAATACTTGGACACTAGTGACACTTCCTCCTGACAGACAAGTTATAGGATGTAAGTGGGTATTTCGCATTAAAGAAAATGTTGATGGTTCGATTAACAGGTGTAAAGCCAGATTAGTGGCTAAAGGTTTTCATCAAATTTAGGGCTTTGATTTTAATGAAACCTTTTCTCTAGTGGTTAAACCAGTAACAATTCGTTTAGTCCTTACTTTAGCTCTCAGTCAACACTAGACCTTACATAAGCTAGATGTCAACAATGCTTTTATGAATGGCCTTCTTCATGAGAGTGTCTATATGCAGCAACCTCCGGGTTTTCAGTCTCAAGATAAGTCTCTAGTCTGCAAGCTAAATAAAGCCCTCTATGGACTCAAACAAGCACCTCGGCAATGGTTTGAAAGACTGCAGAATACTCTGCTACTGTTTAGATTCCTAACTAGTAAATGTGATCCTTCACTCTTTATCTACAAGAAAAATAAGCATGTGGTCTATCTCTTAGTGTATGTTGATGATATTATTATCACTGGCAGTTCCAATACTCTTGTCCAACTTCTGATCAACCAACTCAATTCTATCTTTGCACTCAAACAGCTTGGTCAACTTGACTACTTTCTTGGCATTGAGGTTCATCACACTTCCTCTGGCTCTATTATGCTAACTCAGAGTAAATATATCCGGGATCTACTTCACAAAACTAATATGGATGAAGCAAAACCTATCTCTTCTCCCATGGTCTCTAATCTCAAGCTCTCTAAGACTGGTGATGATTTATTACAAGATCTTACATTCTACAGGTCTGTGGTTGGTGCTCTTCAGTATGCTACCATCACTAGGCCTGAAATCAGTTTTACAGTTAACAAGGTGTGTCAGTTTATGGCAAGGCCTCTGGAGTCTCATTGGACTGTAGTTAAGAGAATACTCAGATATCTTAAAGGAACAGTTCATCTTGGTCTACAGTTTTTACCAGCCTCTCTTCATCAGCCCTTAAGTCTGCATGCTTACTGTGATGCAGACTGGGCTGCTGACCCTGATGACAGATGCTCTACTTCAGGAGCAGCAATTTTTCTTGGACCTAATCTTATGTCCTGGTGGTCCAGGAAGCAACAAGTAGTAGCGAGATCTAGTACTGAAGCTGAGTACAGAAGTCTAGCTCATACTGCAGCTAATATTCTTTGGCTTCAGACTCTATTACATGAATTAGGTGTCTCTGTCTCTAATCCTATTATCTACTGTGATAATCAGAGTGTAGTAGCACTAGCACACAACCCTGTACTTCATGCAAGGACAAAGCACATTGAGATTGATCTTTTTTTTTGTTAAGGAAAAAGTTCTCAACAAGCAACTCTTTGTTCATCATATTCCATCTCAGGATCAATGGTCTAATCTTCTGACAAAGCCTCTTTCATCAACAAGGTTCCAGTTTCTTAGAACCAAACTCAATGTGGTTGCACCACCTTGAGTTTGCGGGGGGAGGGGGGTGTGAGTATTGTACTCAGTTAGTGAGTTTAGTAACTGCGATAGTTAGTAAGTGAGTGAGTTAGTTAGTTATCCAACTGTCAAATGACAGCTGACAATAACTGTCAGAGAAACTTGGTGTGCAAGTTTCTTCTGCTTGTATAAAAGCTTGGTTGTAACTGTTTTAGATGTGAATGAAATCATAATAGTTAGATCTCAAAATACACTCTCTTTCTTATTTTTCTTTTTCTCTGATATCTCACAGCCCACATGTTGGGGATGTTCTCTGTAAAATTTCACAAAAAAAGAAGTTGATATAGTATTTTCTAAAAATATGGAATTGCGTTTTATAGAGCACATCCAGCCACTATTTTTAATTCAAAAATAATATTTGTGGGTTGAATTTTCGTGAGATAAATTTATATGAAGAAATATGTATGATACATAGTGTCTTTGTAAAATTTCATGAAATTCTAAGTTGATATGATGGGTCAAATAATTTTTGGTGGGTATGTACAGCTCTATGTGTATAAATGAAATGTGATGGTATTAATTGTGTATTTGGCCTTAATGACTTTAATTGTGCTTGTGAAGGAATATTTCACCTAGAAAGGGAAATTTCCATAGAAATATGAATGTAATGAATTGTGAGGAATTGAGTTTGAATTATTGGATTATTTGGTAATTGATAATTATCTTATTATTAACTGTGAATTGGAGATCGGGAGGAATGTGATCCCCGGGCAATGAGTGCTGAAATATTGTTTGTGCATGCGAATATTTTGTAATGGTTTGTTGATTGTGGAAACAAGAATCTTGCATTCTTATATGGGAGCAAATGAACTCCAAACGAAGCGCATTTGTGAATACTAGAAGGTAATTCTAGTAACTAATGATATTCACTATGAACAATAGTGAACCAAGTATAATTACAGACTGTGAACTTAAAAACATTATGGACTAGTAATTAGGAAGTACCTATGCACGTGAAGGACGCCGGATGTTTGGACTTAGAAAGAAATTTATGACATTTGCATGGACCATGAACTCAATGACTTAAGCAAGTATAAAACTTGAGAGTGAGTAAGGACTCAATAAAACATAATAAGACGATAAAGATCATGATTTGGGTCATGATTGGGTGAAGTGCAATACGCACCTCTGTTTGAGATTTTGAAAGCTTGTTGATTGTTCTAATGATGGAGAGAATCAAAAGGAGGAGAAGTACCTCAACTGTTGGATAGTGTGTGATCGTTGAAATGGAATTTGTTCGTGGATAAAGGCGACACGTGATTGAAGAGGATAACCTTACACAATCAAAAACTGAATGGATAAATGTTGAATAGGTAGTGCGGAGGCTTCATCTACAATAAGCAATGTGCTTGTGAGGGACGAGGTCGTATTGTTAAACCACTGTGATAGTGGGGAGTTGGATCTCTGTATGGTGTGTCAGGGACATATGTTTATTGAGGACCATCATCGAGTATCATAGTAGAGAAGCCCACACCGACTTGTAAAAGATGAATCCCGATAGGGAGAGTGGTTGAGGAGTCAGTCCTCAGAGATTGGATGACCACACAGAGTGGTACCTGAGGTATGCTCGCTGACTTGTTGTTTCTTGGGGATCTGGTGCCGAGTTTGTGGTCGCGTTTTCCACAGTGCCGACTTGGCAATCTCGACAAATACGAGGCATAACCGTGTTGGTGAGAGCCCTACCATTGTATCGTGGTGAAGGGTGTACTCCCAACCAATCATCCAACTTAAATTGTGTAAGTCCACTGAGTTTTGGGAGTTCAAGTGGCAGCAGGCCCAAGTTGTGATGAGTTATGATGAGTTAAGGACTAGTCCAAAATGTGTTCAGGATTTCGAGTGAGACTCGTGAGAGTACCACAATATGGTGGTTGATGTTGTTTGTTTGTTTGTGACCGTAAGGTCGTTTGGTTGTTGGTTTAGAGGAGGAGGGAGACTCACTCCATACGCCTTTATTTTTCATATTTAGACGAATGATTTTGTGCAAACAATGAAGATGGAATGGAAAAGCTACGATAAGCATGATGAACACGAGTGGACGTTTTAAGAGAAAGAAGAGGATCCTTCTAGGATGCTACATGAGTTAAGGACTAGTCCGAAATGTGTTCAGGATTTCGAGTGAGACTCGTGAGAGTACCACAATATGGTGGTTGATGTTGTTTGTTTGTTTGTGACCGTAAGGTCGTTTGGTTGTTGGTTTAGAGGAGGAGGGAGACTCACTCCATACGCCTTTATTTTTCATATTTAGACGAATGATTTTGTGCAAACAACGAAGATGGAATGGAAAAGCTACGATAAGCATGATGAACATGAGTGGACGTTTTATGAGAAAGAAGATGATCCTTCTAGGATGCTACATGGGTTAATTGGGTATTTTGAATTTTTCTTTGAGTCACTGCTCCGAGTCTCAATTTTTTCTTGTATAAAAGAGGGTAGACTAGGTTTTAATATCATGATGTACCAATTCTTTATATGTGACTCAAATGTATAATATGTTAAATTCCAAGAATGTAAATGCATAAGTATATTCTATGTAATAGAATAGTATAATGATGGATCTGAGGATGTTCTTAATTCAAAGAAAGATTTTGTTATGTTTCATAGTTTGTAACGAAGTTAATGTCTTATAAAATGAGTTTGATTTATTAAGACCGATATTTCATTAAAAGGGATTTTGATATGTTAATAAGTTATTAAGGATGATTGTCGTTTGGAATTTTAAGTAACAATGTTTTAAAGGAAAAATAAATTTTCCCGTATTTTTAAAGGTTATTTTCAATAGTTGGGTATCAAATTACTTCACAAATTTCAATAATAAATAAGCAAATCTTAAATAGTAATAAGGGGTGTTACATTTTTATATATTGATGAATCTAAATAGAATATTAAAATGTTGAATCACATTCTTGTGGTCAAGATTTTATATTCAAAGTAATTGTACATTTTAATAATTATTTTGGATTAAAACTCGAGAAATTGTTAAAACAACAATTATATATGAAATTGTCAATATTAGCGACAGACATGAGAAAAAGTCTTAAATGATTAAAAAATGATTATTTGAGCTTAGAATCATGATTTATAAGCTTAAATATGGTTAGGATAATTTTCTCAGAAAATTCATATCTTTTTTAGAAAATTCCACAGAATGTCCTAGATTGTCTGCTAAAAAGTTAGTTAGTATAAGACTAATATTAAACTTTGATGAACTAACAATAAAAATATATTTTTTGTAAAGAAATTGGAAATTCTTAGAGTTAAAATGAAATTAATAAGAAACTCTTACTAAAAGATGCTAAATTAATTATAATAATTTGAAATTAATTTTAATTCATAATAATTATTTATAAATATAAATTAAGCATACCACAAAGTTTCAACTTAAAATGAATTTATTTGATTAAAAAGTTAGAATTTCAAGTTTTACACGCAAAAACGGTTACCAACAATACAAGAGAACTAAAGGGCCTCTGTGCAGAGACCTAGATGGCCAAGAGCTCTGTAGAGATCTCTTTTTTCTAGAGAAAATTCGTGCAACCTTTCCCCTCTCTCATTTCTAACATGTTGGAATTGAAAAACAATAAAATAATGCATAAATAATAAACCTATGGGTCTATAAATAAAGCCACTTGCACCAACCCATTATTTTCTCCTTGTTTCTACTTTGAGAAACCAGAACCAATCCCACTTTTCTCTCTCAAGTTCTCCTTCACTTAAACACCACACCACACCTCCATTGGAACCCATCCATCAAAGCTTGCCTCCTCCACCATTGAAGCACCACCAAGAGGCAACCAAGGAAGCTTGAAACAAGCATCATTCTCCTTCCTTGTCCTCCTCTCTTTATCTCACACACCACTACTAAGTAAGGGGCAGTGAGTTTTGGTTCTTTCTTCATCTCTTCATCTCACGCATCACTACCATAAAACAAATTGGAAAGATTCAAGTTCATTTGATATGGTAAAAAATTTGAAATTGAAAATAGTCAGAAAATAGAAAACTAGGACTACATGCTTATTCATGTGTGTTCTTGGGATGTTCTTGAAAGTTTTGATTTTAATCTTAAAAACTTAGAATTTAGACCCAAATTGTGCTTTTAGGCACCAACTAAGGTTTGCTCCTAAACATCTAAGTTTATATATTAGCAAAATGTTCGTGGGATCAAGTATGAGCCTAAACACTAATTTTCATCCAAGATAAAAAAAAAAGGGTTTAACTTAGTAAAAATTTAATGTATAAATTATAATTATTTAATAAAAATCCTTTCTTAGGATCTCAAATTCAGCATCAAACTCAAAGAAATGGAACCAAAAAAGTAAAGAAAGATAAAAAACGGAGAGAATAGAGATGGAATATGACGCCACAAACAATGTTCGTTTGATAAGTCTAGGAGGATTCACCACAAAGAAATTGTTGCTTTGATAAGAATCTAAAGATTCAATGTAACACCCTCATTTTCTTATATATTTATTCTATGTGAGAATATAGAATTTTATATTTTTGTTTTATGTAATGAAGAGGCTGACTCGGCGTCGGCAGAAGAAGATGTCGAGGACATTTCTGACTCGCAGACCTTTATAACCTCTAGCTCAGACCTTGACCCATCAGACTCCCCCGAAAAGCTTGAACCCGAACTCATAATTAAAAATAAACACAGCGTACCTGGAACAAAAGACACTTCTAGTACCTCTTGGCTTAAAGAATTTCTCAACTTAGAGCAAAAGATAAAGAAGAGAGAAAGTATGAACAACAACGGAGTCAAGGCAGAGTCCTATTTATAGGGACCAAGCCCACTGAGGCCTAATAGGATCAACCTTTTTCAACCATTAGATCTCTTTAGATCAACAGTTGTTATGAAGGGACGCTTCGTTCACCGCACTCCCAACGACTATCCTCACCATAATGACAGAAAATTGAAAAGACATGACTTGACAACAGCCACATTTCCCAAAACACGCAACCTTTCGTGGCAAGTCTCGATCCTTCAATGCCGAAGGAACTTCATAAAACTACAAAAACCTCTTCGTCGTATGCGCTCCTCGAGGCTTGGGGGCATGTATACTGGAATGGGGTATTCAGTTAACCTGATAGCTGAATACCCACAAACAACTTCGATCTTAAACATATCAAAAGGAGGTATTGGTTATTCGGCTGACTGAATAGTCGAATACCTATAGAAATTTTGAACTAGAAAATATCAAAATTAGGTCTCGAACATTCGGATGGCCGAATAGCTGAGTACATATATTTAGGTGACCATATGGCCGAATAATTCAGAATACTCTCACCTGTGGCAAATCATAAGAATGTGATAATCAAGATTATTTGTGTAATCATCGCCATAATGGTAATTAAGCCTAGAATAACCAAAATGGTAATCATGTACAAAGGTCCATGGATCTAAAGCCCACTATATGTATAAAAAGGGGTTAGATTCCCAAGGTAAACCAATTATTCACTCTTATTTATTACACTTATTTCTCTCTTAGTACCAAGATCTGACTTGAGCATTGAGCATTGGAGTGCCTTTTGTAGGTACCCCACCCTCGAACAACCAAAACACCGAAGACTACATCACGACTATTCAAGAGACTGAGGACTTGGGAGTATTGTAATAGAGTAAGGAGTAAACAAGGAGAAAATTACCTTGCTACCTTTAGGCAGGTACAATCTTGAAGACCAATCTTCCTACTATAATTTATCGGTTTTTCCTTCATTGTAATTTGTCAATAGAATGCACTAATGCATTCTCTGATGTGGACTTATGGCATGCCTCCACCTGTCTTGAGACTCCACGTCAACACTAGTGGTCTCCGTTTATGTCATTTAACACTTTCAAAGGACCTCATTGCAATATTTTGAAAGTTAAATTTTTTATAACATGGATTATTAAATTAACTTAAATATTACTTATTAAGTCTTTCTTTTATTGTTATTTAAATTTAAATTAATCTTTTTTCCTAATCCCCTTCCTTTTCCAAATTACTTCAAATCCTAATCTCAAAAGAATCCCTTTCTTCTCTGAAACTCACACCACCGAAATTCATTTTCATCGTTCTTGCCGCCGCAACACGTACCCCGCTGTTGTGCGCAGCACCAAGAGACCACTGTGCCAATTGCGGTGGTCCAGATTCTCACTGGCCTTTGCCAATAGCTTCGCGCACTAAGTCCCTTTGCCACAAAGAGGAGCGCGGTGTGACTGTCGATTTCCACGACGTCAACGTTGTTGGAGTCAATGAAGTTTTGATGTTAGTGGCGATGTCCTTTCTTGGTTGAACAAGGAGTTTAAGCCCATCTCTCGTGGTATCGGTTTTGACATGAGAACACGGTTGAGGTGAAAGTCTCATTGAAAGGGTTGAAAGTGCAAGGCAGTAATAGTGCTTGTGTATGGGGTCCAGAAAATGGTGACTTGTGTTGATGATGGTGATTTGGGTGACAGGGATTTGGTGCTTTGGGTTTGTATGCTATATGGTTATGATTTAGGGGTTTTTTTCAGTTTATTTTTATTTTTTTATGGAATGAATCACTGGAAAGTATCTATTTTGATGTATATTTGATTTGGGATTGAGATGAGCAATCTTTTGCCTTAGAGAATTTTAATTAGGGGCCAATATATCACAAGAAACCATTGTTTGACCTATCAAGTTTTGGTCATTTGTAGTGATGGAGCCCGCTTCCTGAATCGTTTTGTTTCGTTTACATGTATCCCTTATTCGAGTTTTTGATTTCCGTTCCACACCGAGTGAACTTCAATGTGAAAGCATTGGTCCATCGATTTGTTGTTTGCTGAAGAATCTTGGTTTTTTCTTTCTTGGTAGGTTATTTGCACTTTGGTGAAGACTCTTCAGTTGGTCTTTCTATATTCCTTAATTTTGTTGATGTGGTGTGTGGTGAAGATTCAGGGGTTTTGTCTCTCTTGGTAGGTTATCTGTTGACATATTGAGGTTAATGTAAGTTGTGGTGATGTTGTTTGGTTTGATGATTGGTGTTGGTTATCTGTTGACATATATTTGGTTTTGTTGTTGAAGTGCACATGATTATTGAATGTAAGAGTTGAGGTAAATGAATGAGTGGTTTTAAATTGAAATAGTATAGTAATTTTTGTTGAAATGCATAGGATTATTGAATGATCATTGAAACAGTACAATAATTTTTGTTTATTTGGTTGTTTTAAATTGTATTCCTTTATCTAAATTTTGAATGTAACTAGGTGGAGAAATGCTATTATTGGACGCTCAACTTTGGATGTGTTTATGTGTTGCTAATTAATTAGTTACGGGTGAACAAATGGAGCCTCCTTTGTCTTCACAGTCCAATTTGGTGATGTTGTGAATGATTTTTTCTAAGCTGTGAAGATTTGATGGTTATAGTAAGTCATGTCAGTACTTTGCCTGGTTTGAAAGAGTTGATGAAATGGATGACAAGGAGGAACTTATTGCGCTAGTTGCAACTCATTTTACGGACATAATGGAACTACATGATAGAATTGAGAAAATTCAGAATAAGTTGAATGATGCTTTTAAGTAGATTTAAATGTTGAATGAAATGGTGGCGGCTAAATGATGTTTGTAAGTAGTAGGGTTTAAGAAAATATTGGTGATCGTAGGGAATTAAGAGTTTTTTTTTATTGATGGTGTTATGTATTTTGGTTTGAATATTTGTGTAATGTATCTCAAGATATGTTATTGTTAAATATTGTACTTAGATAGTAATGTGGAAATGTAACCCATGTTGTGGATGTTATTTTTGTTAAGTTGTTTGTTGAGCTACGTTAAAAAGTGAGAAATTATTTTATTCTTTAGAGACAGATATTGCATAGAGTATTGCATTTTGAGAATCTCATTGAAAAAAGATGTGCACAAGTTTGTTTAGTGAGCTTCTTCGTTTTGTTTTATTGGGTGGAGCCTTTGACAATCTACTGGACCAATTGCATTTTTTGAGCTCAATTTGGTATCAGAATGAGACAATTTTTTAGAAGGTTGTACAAGTTAACAATTGTTGTACCTCAACGACATGGTTAGTATGTGCACAAATAGATGGTAAGAATCGCACTAAAATTCTAGGCCAAAAATAAATTTTATTCACATTAACAAAAATATTGCATGTGAAATATAGGATGTTTGACGTTGTGAAATATTTGTTATAATTTGACCTATATAATTTTAGTTTATGTAATTTTAATTTGCTATTACACTAAAAGTTGTTGGTGCCAAATCATTGCAAGACACAAATGGTGCATCGTAAATATGTCATGTGTGAAGTGTTTGAAATGAAATTCAAAGGAAGAAATCTATCAAGTTTAGACACTCCAACCAAGCATCTAAAGCAAACTATATTTTCGTATGTACAAATTCATAAATTAGTAAATTCAATTGCACCTGGAAATTTATTAATTTTCCCTAATTATGTTATAATTAGACCTACATAATTTTCCTTTATGTAATTTTTTGTTGCTTTTACACTAAAAGTTGTTGGTGCCAAATCATTCCAATACACGAATGATGCATCCTAAATATGTCATATGTGAAGTGTTTGAAATGAAATTCAAAGGAAGAAATCTATCAATTTTATACACTCCAACCAAGTAACTAAAGCAAACTAGATTTTCATATGTAGAAATTTATAAATTAATAAATTCAATTGCACTTGGAAATTTGTTAATTTCCCAAAAACATACAATGACAATTGAGTCTATGCGAAACTTCCATGCAAACCCAATCAGGTTAGTGAAATTACCAAGTTCCATCCATACACAAAAAAGACATTCAATAACATGTAAATCTAGGATAACAAACTGAAACATTATAAAGTAATGTAAAAGTGTCATTTACAACCCAATAAAGTTTGTCAAATTAGACAGCCAAAACAAAAAAGAGATGCCAAAAAAAGATTAAACTTTTTGCTATATCAAAGTGGGTCGAAAACAAAAAATCAAGAAATGTTTTAGTAGAATGGCACTTCAGCAAGAAACAACAAATTGTTTCTTCATGTCCTCCAAATGCTTCCAATTAGAGGATGCTAATTGGACCACCTTATCCTTGATTAGGTTGTGTGAACCCAAAATCAAGTCAAGTGCAATTCTCATTCTTGTTGCATCATCCACATGCCATTGGAAATGGAGATTTAATAATCAGGGTAAATTGTATAAACCAGTGGATGACAAGCTTAATTAATTTATTTAATTAAGTTAAAGGATTCATAAATGAATTTAATTTATGTTATTTGTTAAAGAAAGACAGACTAACTTAATTTGATAGTCATCACAGAAGCTGCATTCGATCATCCACATTGCCACCCAAACACCGCAATCATTGCTATCCACAAGTATAATGATGAGGACATAGGAGGTGGCATGACCAAGGTAGACAACATGGAGGCCTAATGACAAGAGCAAGAGCTAAGAAGGCTAAAGAGACTCTAAATCACTTAGTGGCCACTTTATTTGAGACAAGCCCAAGTCTGGAGGGAGAAGAGCTCAAAATGGTGCATTTAATTCAGATTGAAGACTTTGAGGAATAAGCCTAGCTGGACATACCAATTGGGCTTAAGTTGCATCCAAAATGATGAAGATATTATCTAGTTTATTTTTTATTAAATAAAGTTGTAATAAGATGTTTGGGATGCACTACTTTGTTTTAGCACAAAGGCCCAAAACATTTGGTTATTTTCTTTGTTTTTATGTTGAGTAGGCTGCATTAGAATATTATTTAAATAGGCAGGGCTATTGGTGTGTTGTTGTGACTCTTGGGTGGTTTACATGCTAATTAATGAGCCACTTATTTAGATAATTATCACCAATAATTGTCAATAGGAGTTACATTATGTAGAATACTCCTGGAAGGTAGTAGCCACTCCCTATATGTATGTCATATTTTATGAATGAAAATCAGAACTTGAATATTGAATTTTGGATTTTTCCAATTGGAGAGAGCTGACTCTCTTGGGTTCTTCATTGAGCCAACTTTTAATCTTATCAGGGGCCTTAACCTTTGTGGCGATCACCTCCCGTGGCTTATCAATTCTCCGGAATTGTGGCGCCTTCCTGTCTTGTCTTTTTGGTTTCTATCATTGTAAATCCATATCACCAATTAATCGGAGGAAAAAATGTATAAGTAAATTTCATGTGTTGATAAACTATTTTACGATAGGGGGAGTTGTTCTCTAATGTTGTTGGGTATGCTTAATTAAAAGCTTGAGATTTCTAATTCTTTTGCTGTGTCAATTGAATACAACGATTTATCAGGCATAATTTCCTCAAGAAAGATTGCTTGCAACCACAATTTAAAATGTTAAAATACCAATTAGCTGGTTATGGATATATTTGTTATGTGAGTATTATTTACCAATTTCCTGACATATCTTCTCCTTGCAGCATTTTTTTTGCGGTCAAGTTTAGAGTCCAACATGACTAGTTTTTTTTCAATCAAGTCAAGCACAAGTAGAAACCAATGTTGCTTCATGTCATTGATTGGAACAAAAATCTATAGAAAATTTTCACAATTAATTATAAAACTCGTCCACAATAATCCATCTTTAAATATATGTTATATTATAAAATTAAAAGACAAAAACACAATTGGTTATGTAACCTTTGCTAAAGTCCATGTTCCCCAAATAGTTTTTCTGATAGTAAGTCAAAACAACTTCTAGAGTTCTTGACCATCCAAGTGCATATTGCTATAAATTTAAAGTAGTAAGTTATTAATCATATAAAATAGTTTAATAAAAAGTGAACTATTTAGTTTGACGACATGTTTAATACCACAAATGTTGTTGGGAAATAGAAACAACTAGGATATGTTGAATAGGATATTTCATTCATAATGAGGATAGTGGCCACAAGATCAAGGACCTTTCCCAAAAAAACAACGAATAATATTAAGTCAATTGATTGAATTTCAATATTTAAATTAGTAGAAAGTATCACGTTACTTGTTAACTAAACATTAGTTTGGTTTGAAAATAGTAATGTCCTTATGAGGTTATTAAGTAAATTTTAAGAGATGCTGATATCTTACCTCTTGGTCAACCATTCCCCTAGGTAATAGACTTTTCAAGGTGTTTCTATCAATTACTTGCTCTGCCTCTATTGATACAAGGACCTCCTTGCTGGTTATGCAAAAAAAAAAAAATCCAGTTACAAGACATTCATTGATGACATTCACTCACTCATTCATGACATTTAATCCAAACAACACCAATAAATTTACCCATTCATATTGTCATCCTTGTTTGTGCCGAAAAGATAGGCTGCCACCATAGACTGAAGATGGTCAAGGATGATGATACCTTTGGGAGGCCGAAATAACTAGGGATCCACTACAAGTTTATTTAGATTGGTTAAAACCAACACATGGCAAATAGATCATTAATTTCTATAATTTGTGATTCATTTTGAAAAATGGTATTTTAGTAAAGTTAATACCTTTGGAATTTGAACTGAAGTCTTCATTCCATCTAACATGACATTATGGAGAAGCTCCATAGATGTTAAGAATCCTTGGCCTTTTCCAGAGATTGCTTGTGTAAACAATTTCTTTCTCAGAGACTCATCATTCAACATAGTCGCCTTTTTAGAGTGTTGACGATGTGTTTTTTTGCTACAGGATGCGACATTGACAGTGATTTTCAGCCTCGCAAGTGTTTCCTGAGTGCTTAATGGAATCTTTTGTATGAACTGGCATAGAGTATGCCACTGATTTCCTTCAAGATGGATTGAACCAGGGCTAATCATGAAAGACTGGCTTGCAATTATCTTTGTCACATTGTTAATGCCTTCAAGAACAAGCTCCATGAACCGTGACATTTTCTCCTCCAATGCCCTCTACCATCATTTGAAGTAAACATAAAATAAGCAAAACACACTTCAGAGTTTGGTTATGTAAAATAGAGTGACTCAAAAACAAGTTACTAGCCTAGCTACCTCAGTGCTTGGGGTGACTGGTTTAGTAGTTGGGGATCTAAAGGAGTTGTTCTCATTATAGTCTGGCTTCATCAATGTGTCAACATTATTGAAATTTGTCATTTAAAAGAAAAAAAACAAATAATCAATTTTCAATTTGTACATTACAATGATTTTTAAAAGGAAAAATAATCATTTAACAGTGTAAAGAGGAAGAGTTAAACTCAAATGAAAATACAGAAAGGTAACTTGTATTTTCATTTGAAGTGGTATACTCTGTGAGATTTTTATTAACCAGAAAGAATATGGTTAGAATGCAAACCTAGATAGCTTGATGATTGATTTCATCTTAGGCACATTCTTCGTACGCGTGGATGTTTTGCGTGGGGATAAATCTAGAGTCTTCTTGCCTTTGCCCTTTTTTTTGCTTGCGAAACCATTTGTTAAAGATTTGTTTGTTTCGTATTCGCTTGCTTCCAACACTATAGTTGTTGGACATAGTGGCCTTAAATAGCAACGTCTAATACTGAAGAAGGGTGACCAAAATCCAACCGGAAATCGCAGCTCAAGGTAGATAACGGTGAGAGACGACAACAATTTTTAGTGTTTAGCTTGTGTAAGTCATTTTTTCTATGACAACTTCAATCTTCTTTGACACAAAAGTGGGAAGATTGAAACCATTTCTCGAGACATCAAGAGGTAGAATGTATTTTTTATTATTAATTCAAACTGACCAGTGCAAACTTTTGAGAACTTCTGTAAGTAGTTTTGCCTTACAACTAGTGGTTTTGCTTTAGATGGAAAACCCTGTGAACCTAGTGGAGATTGAGTAAAATCTCTAGCATTAATTGCCATACAAATTAGCAGACCAACCATTTTTTTTAAAAAAAAAAACTTGTTACGTATGTAATGTACACAAATTTTATATAACTATATATGATAAATAAAATTATTACAAAATAATTGTAATATATAGTAAATTTTTGTTTTTTGCTATTTAAACTTGACAAAAAGATAACATAGAAATAAGAAATTTGAGTTCAATGCCAATAACTAGTATTCCTAGTTGAGAAATGGGAAGATAATAGTAGCTTAACTCGGTTGACATTTAATTTTTTTTTTAACATTTAATAAAATACTTTTTGAATAAATATTGGGTTAAATTTGTCATCCTTTAATATACATATTTTATTAAAGGCTTAATGTCAATAAGTGTGAACTCTAAATTTACAAGTCAGTGATAATGTTTGTGAATTCTATTTTATGTATTAAATAGAAAAAATAACATTTTTTATTTTTAAATCTGAGATCAATGGGACTTGTTAGTTAGTGACTTTAACGCTGACTGTGTAATTGTTGCATATAAGACAGTAACATGTGAAGTCTTTGAAGGGACCGTGGCATTTGTCCACTACTACAAGTAAAAGTTTCAGACGTTGATCAGTGTGATAAAAAGTGACACATGCATAGCTGTTTGAACAAGCTCAGCTTAGTGTTTGTTTCTCATTGGCTAATGTTGTGTATTTGTACTATAAAATAAAAAGTAGGACTGACAAAGTTAAGCCAGAAGGGTTTTTATATTTGTTCAAATGTAGCTTCATGAGTACACTGAACAACCATTTGAATGGACCAAGCTTGTATGTGTTGTTGCTTTCAAAATGAGGAACCCTTGGAAAAAGTAATTTCAACGGTTGGATATATCTCAACTTATGAGAGACATGGTGTTTTTAAGTTCGTACATCACATATTGTAAAGGCAAATAGGATTGAATAAAAAAAATAAAAAAGACACACATGAAATTATTACGATTGGTATAGCTTTTTAACACCCCAAATTTGTAATATCATGTGAATCTATATCTTATATGACGATTTTGGTTAGTTACTAGAAAACTCTATGTTATATTTATTAATATGTACTGTTATGTTTTTCAAACAAAAATTGTCCACAATTTAAACTAAAATATTATTAATCTTTTACATTAAATTAAGATTTCAGAGGAAAATTTTATTTTATAATGATTAGTCTAAGAAGTTGTAAAAATACAAAATGTTGATTTTAATGTTTTTCTTATAAATTATATTGTAAATTAATTTTTTAAATGATTTTAAATACTTTTTTTTATCCATTGTTCTAATCATAAAACATATTGAAATATTCCTTGAAAGTTTTTGTAAATTACCACAATTGGCATCACTATTTATAATTATGATTTAGACCTCTACTTCAAAAAAATGTTCTATAAATAGGATCATTATAGGAGATGTCATCTTCACAACCTATCCATTTGAAAATAACATTTCGTTGCAAACCACAATAGTTTTTTAGTGGCCATTTGGAAAGGTTGTTTATTCTTTTGGGATGGACAAACAACCATGGTAATGCCTTGATATCGATGACTTTGACCTCCCTATATTTGTTCGACCTTGTAACTCAAATCCTTCTTCATCTAATCCACCATGCCTAATTCCCGATCCAACATGCACTGTTCAAGTAATAATGTAGAATTTTCAATCTAACCAACCCCTACCAACTCAAGAATTTATTAGGTGAATCCACAATGAAAGGGACTGAAAATTTGTTACTGGTCCATGGGCAAAGGCTATCGAATTTGTTAAAACACAAGGTAAGCCTCTATGCACATTATTTTTTTTATACTTTGTAATAATAACACCTAAAAATGGATAATATGTTCTTTGATTTGAACTCTAGGCTTAGAGGAAGATGGTGAGGTGCCTCACGGGATACCACTGATGTCAGTTGACCATAGTTTTGAAAGAGTACCATTGATTCTTGCCATTGTGAAAGATATTACGCCAAACAGTTTTGGAGATTCAAAAGTAATGCTTAAGGTAATGGTAATGATATGTGAGTATTCTTTTGCACGATGATACTTGATTCAATATTGATAATAATGCTTAGCATTTTTCTTCTCAAGATCCATCAAGCACTATTGAAGGCACATTGCACCGAAAAGTCTTACATGATGTAGAATTACGCAAAGACATAACTATTAGTTCTATTTTATGCCTCTGAGAGGTGTCATGCATACCTTTGTTGTTGGTGGCTTAAGTGGTGTTTGAACTTTAGATTTTGTGATTTTTAATTAATTTCTAGTATATTATTTTCAGGTTGCGGTGTTTTGTCCCTTTCATTCTAAATGTTATTTGAATATTACTATTAACAATATTGTTAAGGTATGGTTTCCCAATTATTGGGTATACACATTTTATGTGACTTCTCTTCTTCATTTTTAACTTATACCTTTGTGTTCATGTTATGTTTCACAGGTGTTTACAAAGGAAAGTTGATATCCATTTATGAAGATTTTTTTTTTTCATTTTCCACTATATTCACTAGTTATAGAGTGACATAGCTTCATGCAACTTCCTGGTGAATTTTGCAAATTAGTCAAGTGGAACCCTATGTTATTGCTTGTTCCTTAGTTTTCATGTACTTGTTATGTATTAAAAAAAATATATGTAATGTCACTGAAGAATGTATTTGTTGGAAGATCCCAAAGTATATTATTCGTCATCTTCAAGGTTGACACTGTTTTGACCTTCATATTTTTTCAAGGTTTTAATTATTTGACATCATGTTGTATGAATAATCAAAGCATACAATGAAACCACTTTAAATAACAACCATTGTCATTAGTTATTAAATTTAGAAATTGTAAAAACTCATGTGTATAGACGTTCCATCTAAGAAACCCTAATGACAATGATAGAAACCCTAATCAGACTTAAGCTTTTAGTTAGGTTTTAATTATTGAATAAGTACATGGTAGAAACTCAATGTGTGTATTGTTGTATCTAAAAACCCCTAATCATACTTAAGATTTAAATTAACTTTTAATTAGTAAATAAGTACATGGTAGAAACTCAATGTGTGTATTGCTCTATCTAAGAAACCTTAATCATACTTAAGATTTAAATTAGCTTTTAATTACTAAATTAGTACATGGTAGAAACTCAATGTGTGTATTGCTCCATCTAAGAGACCCTAATCATACTTAAGATTTAAATTAACTTTTAATTAGTAAATTAGTACATGGTAGAAACTCAATGTGTGTATTGATCCATCTAAGAGACCCTAATCATACTTAAGATATAAATTAACTTTTAATTATTAAATTACTACATGGTAAAAACTCAATGTGTATATTTCTCCATGTAAGAAACCCTAATCATACTTAAGATATAAATTAAGTTTTAATTACTAAATTAGTACAAGGTAGAAACTCAATGTGTGTATTGTTCCATCTAAGAAACCCTAATCATACTTAACCTTTTAGTTAAGTTTTAATTAGTAGATAAGTACATGGTAGAAACTCAATGTGTGTATTGTTCTATCTAAGAAACCCTAATCATACTTGAGATATAAATTAAGTTTTAATTATTAAATTAGTGCATGATAGAAACTCAATGTGTATATTTCTCCATGTAAGAAACCCTAATCATACTTAAGTTATAAATTAACTTTTAATTATTAAATTAGTACATGGTATAAACTCAATGTGTGTATTGCTCCATCTAAGAGACCATAATCATACTTAAGCTTTATTTTAAGTCTTAATTAATACTTTCATACTACATACAAACTCAATGGGTGTACTGATTGTGTGTAGTATTAATTAATATATAATATATGTTTTTGTTCAAGTCAATATATACTTTCTTTGAAACGAAAATAGTGAAACATATGAAATAATAAAAATTAAACTATACATAACTTATTTGTGTCACATATCTTTGAAATTCATAGTTTAGTCTATCTACGAAATAGTGCATAACAAGATCCACCACGATTACATCGTTAAAAATATTCAAATAAAAAAAATGGAACAATGACATTATTATTTCACATTTTTCACACCATTTTTTTTATTTCCATCATATTACTTATTTAATTTCACATTTCTCTCTTTTCTTATCCTACTATTTCTCTCTTTTATTACAAAAATTGTTGTAAAATATATAATATTATTGAAAAGAACTCTGAATAAACCCTCACACGATCCTCTAAAATTATATATCATCAAATTGTTTTTCTTAAAATTTTAACTATCAAATTAGCCACTTCAAAAGTTAAGATGTTATCATATTAATTTTTTAGAATCTTATGTAACTCTGTAAATGCCTAAAAATTCAGCATATGATTCAAGAACTTTTAAAACAATACTATGATAACAAGTATATAACTCTGAAAGACCAACATTTAGTGTAGAATTTAAAAACTTCTAAAATGGCAAAGTTGTTCACTTCAAATGAACGAACATGTTCAAACACTTCCAGATTAACAATATACCAGACGTTACAAGGTAACAATTTTGCAAGAACAGTTATTGTTACGATTTATGTTGACAGAGCTGAAGAGAAAAGAGACTAGAGTGGTCTTATGGCTGTTGCTTGGACACATTACTTTGACAAAGCTGAAGAGAAAAAAAGACGTTACAAGGTAACAAGTTTATTCTGACAAGGTAACAATCCTAGCAAGCACTATGTCATTTACCACGGGACTCAGCTTTTTTTCATAGACCAATTTTCGAAAAAGTTGCTTAGATACAGTTGTTACCTACTACCACTATGAGCAATTTTACGAAGGCTTTCCCACATCTCACGTAGCACCATTTCGTCTCTCTTACTCTAGCTGTTTTTTTTTTCCATTGGGGCTTTGACATCAAAGTTAAAAGCTATCTGTCAGGCACAAAAGTTGCACCTACAAAACTTCCATTTGTGTGTAATGTAGCAAGTTGATATGACTTTTTTTGTAGACATGCATAAAACTTTCTCGTGAAGAATCTCTATAAAATTCATATGCTTGTTAGAGGAGTACCCAATGTATCAACCTCTCATAATTGAAATGTTTTTGCTTCTACAAACAAAAATGTAAATCACTTCTCACAAACTATCATACATGTCTTCTTTCATTATTTTTTGAAAAAAAAACCATTAATTGTTATACTTCCTTTCATTCGTGGTTGTTTTTGTATCCAATGTGCTTGATTGACTTTTAAAAATAGATAACCAATTTTTTTTAAAGATGTTACTTGTGTATGTCTTTTAGGGAGGTTGATGGATCCAATGAGTTTGAGGGGCCTTTTGCATCACAGGACTTCGAACCACATTTTTCACTGGATGAAGAGGAAATCGAAGTTACCAACGACAACATGGATGCATTACTAGAGTTGCTACAAATTAAAAGGTATAGAGATAAAACAAGCTATTGCCCAACCGGAAGCAATAGCGAAGAAAGCAGCACCAACAGTGAACCAATCAAATTTAACAAGAAAGATTACGAGTTTTATTTTGGGAAAATTCCTTCTAGACCCTCTCAAGTCCCAACTGCACCACCACCACCACCACCACTAGTTGATGTTTCTATAGCACCCAAAAAAGTGTTGCCCACAACACCACTAACAACAGATGCTTCTGAATTACCCACAACAATGCTGCCCACACCACCACTTGAAGGCCCAAACTAATTCCAAATGAAACAATGGGAATTAGATTGCTTTTGTTGGTGCATTCCATGCCCATTCCAATGGCCACAAAATGACTAAGTTAATTATGTAATTTGTTCATAATCGACTAATGAAATCAATGGACTTTGATTGTCTCCATGCATGTTTTTTTGGTTTCACAAAAATAAGGGTGGTTAACATAGTTATATTATAAAAGACTTTATAAAATAAAAGTAAATGTTATTTATATATTGATATACATAGATTAAGATAATATTACATAATTTAATAATTAAATTTATTAAATTCAAATTTTTTTTATAAAAATTAAATAAACTAAGGGTTCATTGTTGCATCTAAGAAACCCTAATAATACTTAAGGTTTTAGTTAAGTTTTAATTGTTAAATTAGTATATGGATGAAACTCAATATGTATGGTGATGCATCTAAGAAACCCTAATCTTACTTAAACTTTATTTTAAGTCTTAATTAATACATTCATGCATATCGACAAACTCAATGTGTGTAGTCATTGTGTGTAGTCTTAATTAGAAGGATAATTTCTTTGAAACAAAAATAATGAAACATATGAATTAATAATAATTAAACTATTCATAACTTAATCGTATCACATATATACAAACTCAATGTGTCAAGTTTTTAATTTTTTTTCTCCTCCACTTATAAATCAATAGCAACAAGAACCATTCAACCATGTATTCTTCTAATCTGTCCAGTGGTCACATGCTATTCGTCAAATTCTTTAATTTTGTGTTATCAACTTTAATAAATATACATGTTAGACTATGTTTATTTTAAGTCATAAATAAATAACATAACCATAATAGACATGTACATGATGGACTTGTTACATTTACAAAAGACAAAAATGTCAAATCGTTGCAAGCACTATGTAATTAAGTCAGATTGAGCTAAACTCATACATCTATTGGCAAAAAGATGTCTCAGACACAGTTGTTGCCTATACAACAAGGTGTTCCATTCAGAACCTGTTCATATCTTCAAAATGAGTATTTGGAAACCAAGTTTTGAATTAGGACCAGTTCAATTTTTTTTTTCATTTTTTAATAATTTAAATTTTCCATCTCTTTAAAAACACCTTTTTTCATAATAAAAACAACTAATTTACAAAAGACTTTAAAAAACTGAATACAATATTATTTATTTGAGATAAAACAATGGACAAACAAATATATAAAATACATAAAAAAATTTAAAAAATGTGTCAATATTTTAATAAATAAGTTAAATGCCAAAGTGATCGATTTTTTTTTATCTATAGCAGTGTAATTGTCATATTGTTAATTGTTAATATTTGTACAAATGAAACTGCCACGCGAAAAATAATTGAACATCGAATATAGAAAATGAATTTTGTTATTTTTTGTGTAAAAAAATTAATAAAATAATTCATAAACTTGAAAGTGTGTTCAATGCGTTTGAAGAAGGCCACAACTTAGTTGTAAGGTGTGAGCATTCTAGCAATAAGAATTTGATAAAGTGGGAGGTACCTTTTCTTGAGCTCGATGAACATTCTATAATGTCAGATTGAAGAGGTCACCGTGGAGAGTTGTCAGGGTTGAGGGGGTGTCCAGTCGTCCTCGTTGTCGTCGACCGCCATAGTCACAGGATGGAGGAGATGCCATTGTGGAGATGTGGAAGTTTTGGTTACTTTTCAGAGTTCAAAGAACCCAGGAAGACTATTTTGGGTTTGTCCTAATCGGAAGGTATAGTTATATTTTTTTTAAAAAAAAGTTTACTAGTTTTGTGGTATAAAATGCTTTCTTATGTCTTATCTTTCCAACAATGTTAGAGAGGAGTGCACTGTTCGCATTTTAGGTGGGCTGATGAGAACAATGGTGACTGACATGGTTGATCAAGTGATTGTTGTGGCAATGGAGGAGCATATAAAGAAGATAACAAAACTGCAGAAGAAAGTTGCAATTGAAAAAAAGAAACGAAAATGTCTAGGATGTCTTGCTTTGGTGTCGTGGATGGTAATAATCTTTGGAGCCATGACCTATGCTACTAAATGCAGCTCTACTAGGGATAATAAATTATTTTGGTTACCATTCATTGTTTTGTTAGTTCATTGATGTTCTAGTAGATGATAGTGTTGCAAATGTCACCATTGTTATGGATGATATTCGTTGGTTTTTTATTGTCTTGTAAGGACTTATATTTTCTAAGTTGTTACTTAGGCCCCTTTTGTTCTTAGCTATGCTTATTGGCACTATTATTAAATTTTTAACTTTATTTAGTGCTTTATTGTTGACTGAGCAAGGTAACCCCATATGCCACAATTGACTAATGTAAAATGCTTGTCGGTCAAAATTACCCACGAACACTAAGGCCTGATGTTATTAATGTATTTGTCTTCATCTTTCTCATTTTTTAAACTAGTTTTATTACCAACAATTATAGTTATTGTGTTAGCAATGCATTTTTATTGTCATTAATAAGTGAATAAATTCAAACTACTATTGAATGTAATGAGAAAAAAAGATATGTGCTTACAATTTAAACTATTTTCATTTAATTAAAAAAGTTCATTTCCTGAGATTAAATATATATTTTGTTACTTGTTTTAATTTCATAAAAAAGAAGATTTACACCCATGTGTTATATTTTATACAGTGAAGGATAAAAGTTTCAAGTCTTTTAATTTTAAATGTCATGTGAAAATTTAAAAAAAAAAATTAATTGAATTTTGTTTGTATCATTTCTTTAATTTTAACGCAATTAATTAGAGATGATTCAAATTTGATTAAATAAAAGAAAATATTCGTTAATTTAGTTAAGTTTTGAAGATAGTAAGCAATAGAAAAATGAATTTATGAACGAAAATGGAGGGAGATAAAGTGTAATAGAAATACAAGAGTTTAGATTTCTGCAATCATAAAAATATAAAAAGGCAATTTTCAACTTAAATGTAACACGTTTAGATTGATTTCCACGACAACTTTATACAATGAAAAAATACAAAAATGGATCCTAGAAGTTGAATCTACAATTGGCCCACTCAATCACAAATATTTGAGTACTTTGCTATGGCCCACTTGATAAAAAAAACACGACAACTGCATTCATACAAGAAAATTATAACATTAAAATAAGGCCTAATAGAGTTTTTGATATTTTAGTGAACACATTACTGTAATAAAATTAATGAACTTGACAATTCCAACAGACAATTCATAATTCCACTACAATCAATTCCAACAGTGTTGTTACATGCATACGGAGTTAAGTTGGACATAACAAAATAAACTTAAAAATACTAAAATAAAAACATTGTGGCCAACATAATTTAATGTCAATATCAGTAATGGCCCAAAAAATTGTAGACACACTAGTGTTATCCACTGCGATGGGGCAACGGAAGACCATGACAATTCCCTGCACATTTTTAAAATCAGTGTTAGACCAAAACTTCAATACAACAAAAAAGAAAAGGCATATATTTAACAAATAGTACCACCAATTATGTCTTTTTTCCACCGTAATTAGAAGGAGGACATTCTGATACAAACTCAACAAACAGAGGGACAATATAGGATTTCTTTTCATTTCAACACTACTCACCTCTCCGGTTTGCACCATTCATTACATTTTGGAGTAAGTCATGCCACGGGGTGCCAACAGGGGGTGTAATGATATGTACGCAAGTTTTGTCCACAAAATATAGGAGTGTATGTTATCATAGGCACCAATAACGAAAACAAGTATGTTCAAAACCAACATACAATTTAGAAACAGAAATACAAATTAGTCATCATTCTGATAGGGATAAATGGTAATGAATTTTGGACTAGATACACAGGGACATGAGGCACTTGATTGTACATGGGAAGTAGTCCATACATTGGAGTCAAAGGCAAAGCCATCCCACCCAAACCAAGACTATGTAATGCAACAACAAGTGTAAGTAGTGGCATATGTACCCCTTGCTAGATATGTTCATCAAAACTATTGCCATCACTACTACTTTTAGTTGCCAGAGGGTACCCTATATCCTACACAATAACATGAAAGTCGTGGTGGTCAGACATACACACAATCACTATGCAAACTTAAAAATTAACATAATGTATAAATATACCAAAATAAAAAAGGGCACACATGAAAATATCACTAATTAATAAGTTCAAACAAAATTGAATTAGAAACTAAATACGTAGGATAAAAAGTGTTACATCATACAAAAAAACCGATAATATGTATGCATACACGAAAATACTCACAACATTGTCTTCACTCGGTTGGCCTATGGAGATTTTACTCTTCTTGTTATGTCTAACAAATCCAGAATGAACTTTGTCACCTGTTATTTTATATTTCTGGCCTTTGACCAATCCACAACTTCCAACCACACCACGCTTCTTTTTCATTAATTCAGAGCTTTGATCAACCAACCTTTCTTTTGTTTTATTTTTTTTTCCACAAATTCTAAACTGCTTGCTTTTCCCATTTTGTTCTTGTTACAATTCAGATCTCCAGAACTACAGACTTCGTCTGTCGATTTTTTAATCTTATTGTTTAGTTCAACATTACTTCCAGCTTTAGGTATTTCTTTGTTCTAAATCAACAAAAAATTAATTTCATTTCTCAGATAAATGAGGAAAAAATATATTGCATTTGGAAATTTGACCTAAACACTAATAATGACACATACATCGCTTACAGTAGTCATGCAATTATCCACTTGTTCTGCGTGGCAATCTGAATCCTGAGCTTGCACATTACCATTTTCATCACTTGCATTGGATTCAGTTCCTTGCAAAAAAAAAGTCAAGTTAATTACGCTGAAAAAAAAAATTAGGTTAATAAGTAATGAAACTTAACAATAGTAAAAAAGGTTCAGCTGACTTACACCAACTTGTGTACTTATGCCTTGATCACGCACTATACCCAAATCTTCTTCACTAACAAT
The DNA here is from genome assembly GCA_026413185.1 of Pueraria montana var. lobata. Lineage (NCBI taxonomy): Eukaryota > Viridiplantae > Streptophyta > Magnoliopsida > Fabales > Fabaceae > Pueraria > Pueraria montana. Next base: position 39,684,774 of record CM048656.1, read on the forward strand.
GAAATCATCAATTGTAACATTCATAAGTGGACACGTGGTAACTATGTGACCACTTTTGTTACAATTAGAGCATCTTTTGTTCTTCTTTTTGTATGTTCTCTTTCTTGTCGCACTTTTTGTCTTCACAACATTGGGATCACATTTAACATTAACACCCATGTGTGGCTCTAAACAAAACTTATCATTCAACTTCAAAATCTCATTGCATATCATGTTAAATGTGTCAAGATTCTTCGCAGCATGACAACAAAGTGTATTAATACCCCTTGTTACTATTAAAGATTTTCTTATTAATTTTGAAATTTGTGAAGTAATTTGATACCCAATTATTGAAAATAACCTTTAAAATATGGGGAAATTTGTTTTCCTTTAAAACATGATTATGTCAAATTCCAAGCGAAGAACATGCATAACAACTTATCATTATATTAAAACACCTTTTGATGAAATATCGGTCTTAACAAATCAAACTCATTTTTCAAGACATTAGCTCCACTGTGAACCATGAAACATAACAAATTCTTTCTTAATTACAACATCCTCAAGTCCATCATTATACTATTCTAATACACAAGATATACATATAAATTTACATTCTTGGAATTAAACACATTATACATTTGAGTCACGTATAAGGAATCGATACATCATGATATTAAAAACCTAGTCTACCCTCTTTTATACAAGAAAGGACTGAGACTCAGAGCAGCGACTCAATGAAAATCCAAATTACCCAATTGACCTATGAAGCATCCTAGAAGGATCCTCTTCTTTCTCTTAAAACGTCTGTCGGTGTCAACAGGGCTTGTCGTAGCTTTTCCATTCCATCTTCGTTGTTTGCACATGATCATTGATCTAAATCTAAAAAATAAAGGCGTATGGAGTGAGTCTGTAACACCCCAAAAATTTCAACCCAGTAAGTAGGGATATGAGCGGTTTAATTAGGAATTAATTGAAAGTTAAGTGTTTGTTTTAAATAAGAAAAGATATACTTTGAGTAATTTGTTATATGGTCAAATATGAAAAATTTATAAAATCGAAGACATAATATTTTCTATAATTAAACTCTGTAATTAATTTCTTGAAAACTTATGGCTTGTAATAGAACAATTTCTTTGTAAGTAACTCTTTGTAATTAATTATCTGGGATTAATTCTCTGTAGTTACTTTTCTGTACTACTTGTTTGTAAGATTGTCTGTGATTGATTTCCCGGAATGCCTGCTAGTAATTAATTGAGCTGTGATTAATTACTTGTAGCAATTATTTAGAATATCTATTACTGTGTAATAACTAATTGATTGGCTGTAAATTGATTTTAATTATTTTAAATTCAAATATCTTGCACATCAAGTTACCTCTTATAAAGTTTATCTATAAACGATTTCTTTACAGAGAAAATTTTATTTGAGCAACTAGAAAAATTTTCATTACAAGAAGTTTTATAAAATTAATTGGATGTTTGAAATTGAGTTTTAAAATTTTAAATCACATTATATTATGATTACACAGTGTAAAATTACACTGTGTAAACTAAACTTGGTAATTAAATCCCCTAACCTTAATTAAGTGGCACCTAAACACTTCATGCACACCATGACAAGTTGACACCTAGCCTCCCCCTAATCACCACTCACGGCCTCACTCACCCCAAATCCACACTCACCACTCATTTTCTCTCACTCACAATATCAACTTAACAAGCAAGTTAACACATACTTAGCCAACAAGTAATTAAAACACTAAGCTTCCTTTTCTCACCTAACTTGCACTCACGACCACCTCTCCCTCACTCACCTAATCACGCTCTAAATTCTCTCTTACAAAACACCCACCCTTATCTTAATTCTTAAAACACAAAAACACACACTTAGCAAATTAGTTCCATTTTCCTCTCTTGTGGCTGCCTTGGCCAAGAGCCATAGAGGAGCAAGCAAGGAGGAGCTTCGTTCTTTGTTGTTGGTTGTTGCATGCATGTTTCATTCTCATCACCATTCTTCCCTTCATCATCTTCTTCTTCACAATTCTTCTTTGTGAGCATCTAAGCTTAGGTAAGGGGTTCTCTTTCTTGTCAACTCAAGAAACCATGGTGGTCTTTGGGGGATTCCACCATAGAAATGCATGAATGCCTCCATTGGAATTGTTGTTGATATGTGATTGTGATTTTGTTGGTGAAAAACCTTGATTTTGGTTTTTGTTTCCATTTGGATGACTGAGTATATGTGCTTGCATGTGATTTTTTATCTATCTTTTTTACTCTTTAATTCTTCAAGAAGGCTCCTAATACAAAGGAGACATGCCCAAATTTTATCAAAATTATTTGACAAGTTTTCACAATGAAAATCAAACTCAAAGTAAGTGAAACAATGGTTGTTCTCTCGGGTTACCTGGACAGTGCCCACTGTTTTGCCATTTTCTCAAAATCTAAACGTTGGATTTTTGTAAAATTTGTTCTCAATGAAATTAGACACAAAATACTACAACTTTCCTTTTGGAGCCATTGTGAGATAAGCTCAAACTGAGGCTTATCTGTGACATGCAATGTTGCTCGTCTATTTTCGTTTTTGAACAGAACAAGGCTCGATTTTTGGGTAATTTTACACCTTTGTACTTATCTTTTTCAAAATGTGATTACAAATATAAAAACTAGACAAAATTACAAAAATTACCATTTCCATTTTCTAAATTAACTAGGTTTTGGCAGAGAAGAGAACTTTGGTTCTGTTTTGGGTTTGAAAATTGTAGCTTTAAATAAAAATTTACTGGGAATGATAGGGAAGGAGTTAGAATGCAAGAAATACCTTTTTAGAAAGATAAACATGTTACCTTTAAGCTGTAAAAATTTCAGCTCAATTTAGTTTTGGGAAGTGTTATAAAATTAAACTTCTTTAAACCATGTTCACTGTGAAGCATTTTCAGTACTGCCAACTTTTAGAATTTTTAGGAATTTTTGTAGATTTTTGGTAAACAATTGGGATACCATTTTGATAAATAGAAATCAAGAGCTTTTGGTACATATAAAAATTTTATAGTTTAAAAATCATTTGCTAAATTGAATTTGAGCTCACATTCAGTACTGCCAAGGAGGAAATTTACTCTTAATTGCCTTTTCTTTTGATGCAATGTATGTTATTTTTTTTATTTCTATAATGAATTGATAAAGTTGTGATTTTGTGAGGCAGTGGGTATTTTTACTCACTGTTTTGTTTTGTTTAAAGGCCCAGGGAATGTGAACCTTAGACAACTAATGATTGATACATGTGTTTGTGAATGCTTTTGTGTTACAGTCAATTTGACTGTAGGGTGAACACTATGATAGTGTTGTTTGAATTTGTTATGTGCTCACAAGACTCGGGCACGAGTGCTTGTGAAGACTAGAACTCTCCTCTAGTGATTCTGGCAATTTTGCCATTTAAGACAAAATGAAACCTTAACAAAGAGCACCATTAATTAGGCTGCAAAACTTAATTTTATTAATAGATTTTTAATTAAATAACTCTTTATTTGTGCGTTGGACAAAGAAAGGAATTAGGACCCCCTAGAACATTTAATTTCACTAATTAAAGTTATTACCAATTTATTAGTAAGTCATTTAAGCCATTAAAACTCTAATTTTCCATTCTAGACAAAAGTTTCACATATTTACCATAATGCCATTAATGAGTTGACTAAATCCCTTCCTATTGACTTTGACCAAGATGATTCTATCTTTGACTTTTCAAATTTTAAACTTTCCTCCACAAATTTTTAATGTCTCTACTTAACCATTATTAATTAATACTTATTTTAATTATTTTCCATTATTTTTCTTAATTACTTAATTAATAACTAATTATATTTAATTACTCAAAATAGTAGTACATATTTTTCTTATTTAAAACAAATAAATCCCAAATTTAAATCATAATTAAATCACTCAAGTACATACTCATTGTGTTGTAATTTTTAGGGTGTTACACAAAGTTTGTTGAATGAGATAGCCAACACACTAAATCGAGCCATAGTAATAATGTCATTATCTTTATCATCAGGATCATACGATAATTAGGAATGACAATGGGTAGGGTCTGGGTAAGGTGCTATAGTATCCGTTCCCATACCCGCGTTTTAAAAAAATACCCATACCCGTCCCCATGTTCCGCGCGATAGCAACTTTAATCTTCATCCTCGTACCCATTGGGTACCTATATACCCATACCCGCACCTGCTACCCGCATTTTACTTATGTATAAAGTCAATAAATTAATAAAACAATATTAATTAAAAAATTATTACAAATAAATTGAAAATTCACTCTTAAATCTTCCAAAGATAATATTAAAAGCATCCAAACATAATTAAATTTAATGAAACATAAACTTAAGTCATTCAAACATAAGTCAGTCTTAACTTGACATTATAAATTTTATAAAACACTACAAAATCACATTTACTTAAAATTAATTTTATAAAATCATGTTAATTCAAAATCAATTTTAAAGACGCATATCCAACAAACACATATTCTATTGGCTCATGGTTCTTGATCGTCTAACTTGTGTAAATGTCTAGAAAGTTATTTTAGTAAAAACACAATACTAAATGAACTTATGTTTTTTTTATCGGCAAATGTTAGTTGTTAATTTGTTAGTTTTTGTTAGCAGAGGGATTCGAATCCGCGACCTCTCCCCCATTCCCTTCTCCCTTCACCACCAAACCAACCTTATAACTCCAATAAACTTAAATATAATCGGTTAATCATATAATTAACCATTTAGAAAGCTTGAATATGATAGGTATAACGTGCATCTGTGATGAATATGTTGCCTATATAATGAGGATTGCCAATGAATTTACTAATTAGGTTATTTTTTTCATATATTCTCTGACTTGTTAAAGGATAAATAGTAAATACATTCCCACAACCATATAATAACATAGTTCAAGTTTCATATAATAAAACTAGAACTAGTCACGACGAGTCTAAGTCTAGTAGAACTCGTGAAAAGAAGTAAAGTTTCGAGTGTTTATTATCATTAAACTATAATTAGTAAAATATAATATATATATATATATATATAATATTTATTTATATATGTAACATATTTTAATTAATATATATAATAAGTGCGGGCGAGGCGCGGTGGGTACTAAAGTACCTGTACCCGTCCCCATCCCCGTTAAAATTTGCGGGTAAATACCCGCCCCAGACCCATCCCCAATACAGCAGGTATTTACCCTACCCATTTGCGGATATTTTTGCGGGTACCCGTAGGGTCTGGGTACACTTTGCCATCCCTAACAATAATAGAAAAGAGGTCTTAGCATCCTTTAGCCATCTCTTACAAAGCAACGAGGGCGGAAACTCATTTATATGATTATATCTCATAGCACAAATTATGTGACTGCATGGTTTGCCAGTAGACTCAAACAACATACAATCACAATCAAACTTTGAGTCTTCTTTGTGAAACACCACTTGCCGATGTGTGTAATGAATGAAGCTTGAAGACTCTCTCAGTGTTATTGTATCTTAGTTTTGTTTTGATAATGATGTATTTGTAATTGTATTTGGTGCTCCATATAGTATGAACACTAGTCTTATAGGATGTATGTTATAGCTTTTAAATGTGTGAATGTGTGTGTATCATGCATATATGCTAGTTATACTTTAATTCTCTCATGTTTGCATTCATAGATCATTGATTCTTTATATCTTTTTGTTAAGGATTGAATATGGGCGATTTTTTTGTGTGAAAATTATAAGATTTCCATTCAAGAACAAAATAATTGATTAATAATCGATTATAAGAACATACTAATCAATTATCTCGAGGCTCTGTTTCTTAGAAATTGTCTAAGGTTCCCAGAATCAATTATCTACTAGAAATAATCGATTATTTGACCTTGAAGCAAAAATGAGCCTTTCATAGTTAATAAATTATTTGGTGAAATAATCCACTATTTCATTCTTCAATGTTTCCAGATGATGACTAGAACAAAATAATCGATTATTCTAAGTAATAATCAATTATCTCCATTCTAAAGTCTATAAAAACGAAATTTCGAAAGGTCTCAAATGCGACACCCATTTTTTTCAAATTACTTAGAAACTTTCATTGTAAGAGAGCTTAGAAACTGAGTGTCATCATCTTTGAGATTCATTGAGCTACATTTTTCTTATCTTCAAGAAATCAATGGATCTTGATCATGCTACACGAAGGGAAGTTGAAAGCAATTTAGGAAGTGCATCAATTTTGATATCTTCATTACATAGGTGAATTATTTCCTTTAACATTGCTTTGTAATTCATTTTTGGGTGGGTTACCTAGTTGCATTACATGTAGATAGGTTTTCTACATAGTTAGCTTTTTTTGATAGGTTTTCAAGAAGGTTTTGCATATGTGTTGCATGTGCATGTGAGTTTGTGTATACAAATTCTGTATAGTGGAAAAGGTCTAAGTTAAGGTTGCTTTGGATAACACTGGGTGTAGATTTCAGGTTGAAATCGAACCAGTATAAATTCTTTGTGTAATTCTCTCTTTTCCTTCAATCTTTTAATATCTTGATCTTTATCATTCATATTACACTTTGATAATTTTGTTAAAACTGAAATTTGGAAATAAGAGATAGTAAATACAAGCAACACATACATTCTCATTTTCTCAAGGATTAAAATCATTCGATCTTGCAAAAAGATTTCATTAAAGATTTGATTTGAAGAAATTTTTTGAAATATCCCATTCACCCCCACTAGGATATTTCTCCTGTTAAGCCATTTTTATCTAACAATGTGTCTGGCAGTTGCTAAATGTGTCAACTTAAAAATCACCTTATCATCAAATTTAGATCTGTCAACAACATTCAACGATCCAGCTTTTAATATCTCATCTTTGACCAGCTTAAAAACACCCTGAGTAAAAACCTTTGATGCATGTGCCTCAAGCAATGGAAGAGAAGTGGTAGGAACAAGGGTTGTGTAAAAGGAATTAAAATCAGACACAAACTCATTGTACCTAAAATCTCTTAAAAAGTGTTCAAAGTTGTTCAACAACTCCACAATTGTGTTTTTCCTCTTCAAATAGATCTTGATACAAGAATTTACCCCTTCACACAATGTAGTGGTTTTAAGGCCAGCAAAGAATTTATCTCGAAAATATGCATTTGCCCACAAAGATCTCTTCTCATAAACTTGACCAACCTAATTGTTACCTTCAAGATGGTGTTTAGCAACCATAGCCTTCCAAAACTCTTCAAATCTTACTACTGGAATATTAACATACAATGCCTTTTGGAAATCCTTTAAGAAATCACTATTCTTCATATTCTCATTGCATTCTTATTCAAGTGCCAAGCACAAAGACGATGTGTTGCCTATGGAAAAACATGTTTGATTGCTTCTCCAATAGCCACATCACCATCTGTTATCACAACTTTAGGTTGCCTGTTTGATATTGCAGCTAAGAATGATTCCAACACCCACTTATATGTTTCAATTGTTTCATATGAAATAAGAGCACAACCAAAGATGATAGTCTGTGAATGATGATTCTTTCCAGAGAATATTACAAGTGACTTGTTGTTCTTGTTTTTTTATATGTGCTGTCAAATGCAAGTACATCACCAAAAGCTTGAAAATCAGTTCTACATGTCCCATTAGCCCAAAACAAGTGATTCAATTTGCCATCTTCAAAAAGAATATATCTTGAAAAAAAAAGTGGATCACTATCGGCTTTGCCTTGAAGATAACTTAAAGCAACCAACACATCTTCGTCTTTGATTTTAGCACATCTTTCACGCTCAATATGATTGAACAAATCCTTTTTGTGGAAGCCAAGCCCTACATGTCCCCCCACTTAAGACATCATAAAACCCATTATATGGCTTGTTCTGACACCATGTGCATGCAAAGAATCCACCCGCGCTTTGTCTGCATTCGTCAACCCGTGATAAGTACGAATCAATGAAACAAAGTTAGAATCACATAATGCATGGTTATGACCTTCCTTGAAAGAAACGACGTTCCATCTACCAGATTCCTTGTCTAGCCTTACACATAACTTTGCTTTGCATTTGGTCCGAGTCAAAGGTCGATGATCCCTTTTTCAGTCATCCCTCATGAAATGTTTTTTCCCCTTAAACCAGCTTTGTTACATAAAAACTGACACATTATAATATTCCTTTGCAAATCACAGTGTACAATATCCTTCCTAATCCCAAACCTATGGCATTTACCATATCCATAATAAAACTTGTAAACAACATGTTGGGTTGCAAACTGAAACTGTTTGATCTCATCGGCTGCGAAATCAAAATAACTTTTGGAATGTAACCCTATAGCACCAGCAACTGTAATCTCGTCCTCATCAACTTCACTATCACTTCCTTCATAATTGCTTGAATCACTAAAAATAACATCATCCTCATCTTCCAAATCAACAAGATATAGACAACTCAAAATATGAATGCACACCTGAATTTAAATCTACCTAATCATGAAATAAAACAAATACAAGCACTCAAGCATGCAACAAATATATATATATATATATATACACACACACACACACACACACACACACATTCAGACAGGTACATAGGCAAAAAATTGTAAGCAACAATATTGCAAACACAATTAACATACTTGGATATTCAAATCACAACAACATTATTAATATACATCGACACATACTGTCCTACTTACTATGCTCAAAAATGGATTCATCGTACATAAGTAATGCTAAAAAATGGAGGACATATGTAACTTCACCTGTATTTCCTTGTGTGGTTGCTTGTTACTCTAGCGCTAATCAGTAAGCCGGTGAACACTATTTCAGCAGAATAAACAATTCACACGAACGACTTCACATCTTTCAGGTACAATACACAAGCGGTCTAGAAATTGACAATGAAATAAAGCTTCAAACCCATGGACAAATGCTTTGACAACTGAAGCTCATACAAACTCTTAGCAAAGGTGACTTTTAAGGGATGCGTATAAACGAAACCTATTGTCAGCAAGGGATGAGTGGGGATCGGTGTTACCATAAGACAAAGATTCAAGAAATGGGATCTATTGAGGTAACAATACCTGCGACAAACCCTAACAACAGAGAAAAAGGGGATGGCACGAAGCTTAGGGGAATGGCATGAAGCTTCCGTAAAATTAGGGATAGGATACTTCCTATTATTATAAAATAAAAGAAACACTTAATAAGTAACAGAGTTGAGTTAATTTAATCATCAATGTTACAATAATATAAACTTTCAAAATATTGCAACCAGGTCCTTTGGAAAAGTTGAATGCCACAAAGGGGGAGCACTAATGTTGATGTGGAATCTAAGGACAGGTGGAGGCATGCCATTGGTCATGCATTCTATTGACAAATTGCACTGAAGGAATTACCTAATTTATCAAGGTCACAACATTTACCCGCATAATTAAGGGGTTGTCTAATTTACTTCAAATAAAAATAGAGTTAAACAATTATATAAATTATTTTTGGTGCAATTACTTAATTGTACCAATAATATTCTATTAGATTGTTTAACTCCATTTTTACTAGGAAAAACTTAAATAACCCCTGATTAATTATTTTGTAAGAAAACTTGCACGATTACTTATAGCCTATAGGCCAATAAGCATTCATGATTATTTCTGCAATGTGAAACTTACCATCCTTTCATCCATTACTATGCAATTTACATCAAAAGATAGTGTTCCAATCAAAACACTAGTCCTTGCACTTGCACCCGACAAACATACCGAAACCACAAAGTGTGTCATCAACTCAAACGTAGTCCCCTGTCAGCGTGCCTATTAACTGAGATTATCCTTGTTAACAGCACACCTTCCACTACTTCAACGCTATCCAAGAAACAAATGAAAATGACAATAACGCTGAGTACAAAATATTATTTTATCATCATTAATGAATAAAAAAAGTTGAATACAGCGTTAGGCCTACTTTGCTGACATGTTTACCACTATAGCCAAACGTCCCTTAACGTTGCTTAGGTTGTTGTATCTTGAGTACCCCACGTGTAATGCATACATAGGTCAATTTCAAAGTCAAACGACATACATCCACCACTTCAACGATAGTTAGGCACAACAAGGTTAGATTCATGTCCTCAGGGCTCCTTATATTGAGCTACATTGAACTTGAACACACTAATTCCTGTGCATCTTTCTTTGATTTTCAAACGTTTCCTTCATTTTTATGTTTTCTTCTGATTGAAGAGAAACGCTGTTAATGTATGCATGCCATGATGGGTTTGCTTCCATTTTCAATGATTCTATTTCTCTTTATAACCATTGTTCATTCAGGAGTTTATGGGGAGGAAAACGTGACCCTAGTGAATGAAAAAGAGTCACTTGTTTCATTCATGTTGGGCATTTTTTCTGACCCCAAAAACGTTCTAAAAAGTTGGAAGTCCCCTGGTGTACATGTTTGCAATTGGTATGGTGTCAGATGCAACAATGCAAGTGACAAGATCATAGAGCTTGCTCTTAATGGAAGCTCACTGGGGGGCACTATTTCCCCTGCTCTTGCTAACCTTTCTTACTTGCAAATTCTTGATCTTTCTGACAATTCTTTTATGGGTCACATTCCAAAAGAACTGGGCTATTTGGTTCAGCTTCAACAACTCAGTTTATCTGGGAATTTTCTTAAAGGGGAAATTCCCTCTGAGTTGGGTTCATTTCACAACTTGTACTACCTTAACATGGGAAGTAATCATCTTGAGGGTGATATTCCACCATCACTTTTTTGCAATGGGTCTTCCACATTGAGGTATATAGACCTCTCTAACAATTCCTTGGGAGGACAAATACCCTTGAGCAATGACTGTATCCTCAAAGAGCTTAGGTTCCTCTTACTTTGGTCTAACAAATTTGTAGGCCATGTTCCTCTAGCTCTTTCAAACTCCACAGAACTAAAATGGCTCGACGTGGAATCAAATAGGTTGAGTGGGGAGTTACCATCTGAAATTGTAAGTAATTTGCCACAACTACAATTCCTCTACCTATCATATAATGACTTTGTTAGCCATGATGGTAACACCAAACTTGAACCTTTCTTCTCTTCCTTGATGAATTTGTCTAACATGCAAGGCCTTGAATTGGCGGGAAACAATCTTGGAGGGAAGCTACCTCATAATATTGGTGATCTTCTTCCTACTAGCTTGTTTCAACTTCACCTAGAAGACAATCTCATATATGGTTCTATACCTCCAAACATTGCAAACCTTGTCAATCTGACTCTATTAAACTTTTCCAGCAACTTGCTAAATGGATCAATACCTCCCAGCCTCTGCCAGATGGGGAGGCTAGAGAGAATTTATTTGTCAAATAATTCACTATCTGGGGAGATTCCTTCAACCCTTGCTGGCATTAAGCATCTGGGGCTTCTTGACTTGTCAAGAAACAAGCTTTCTGGCTCAATACCAGACACTTTTGCTAACCTCACCCAGTTAAGAAGGCTTTTGCTTTATGACAACCAGCTTTCTGGAACCATCCCACCAAGTCTGGGAAAATGTGTCAATTTGGAGATTTTGGACCTATCCCACAACAAGATTTCAGGGCTGATCCCTAAGGAAGTTGCAGCCTTGACTAGCTTGAAACTCTACCTGAATTTATCAAGTAATAACTTAGATGGGCCTTTACCATTAGAGCTCTCCAAAATGGACATGGTGCTGGCCATTGACCTATCCATAAACAATCTCTCTGGCAGAATCCCACCACAGCTTGAAAGTTGCATAGCATTAGAGTACCTTAACCTTTCTGGTAACTCCTTAGAAGGCCATCTACCGGATTCATTAGGCAAGTTGCCTTATATCCAAGCACTTGATGTGTCTTCAAATCAATTGACAGGGTTAATACCACAGTCCCTTCAGTTGTCCACTCTCAAGAAAGTTAATTTCTCTTTCAACGAATTCTCAGGGAGTGTCTCAAACAAGGGAGCCTTTTCATCTTTGACCATAGATTCTTTCCTAGGAAATGATGGCCTCTGTGGCTCGGTAAAAGGCATGCAAAACTGCCACAAGAAACGAAGGTATCATTTGGTTCTCCTACTAATACCAGTGTTACTATTTGGCAGCCCCCTGCTGTGGATGCTGGGGTACCCCACAATAAAAAGGTCAAAAGAAAGAATGCAATTGGCGACACTTAGCAAAGGGGCTTTTGAGGATGAAGATGAGGAAACAAAGGAGCTCAAGTACCCAAGAATTTCGTATAGACAACTTATTGAGGCCACAGGAGGCTTTAGTGCTTCAAGCCTAATCGGTTCGGGTCGATTTGGACAGGTCTACAAAGGAGTTCTCCGTGATAACACAAGAATAGCAGTGAAGGTGTTAGACACAACAACAGCTAGTGAGATTTCAGGGAGTTTCAGAAGGGAATGCCAAATCTTGAAGAGGACTAGGCACAGAAATTTAATAAGGATCATCACAATTTGCAGCAAAAAGGAGTTTAAGGCTCTTGTTCTTCCATTGATGCCAAATGGTAGTCTTGAGAGGCACTTATATCCGAGGCAGAGGTTGGATATGGTTCGGTTGGTGAGGATCTGCAGTGATGTAGCTGAGGGAATGGCCTATTTGCACCACTATTCTCCAGTTAGAGTGGTGCACTGTGATCTTAAGCCGAGCAATATACTACTTGATGACGATTTGACAGCTTTGGTAACTGATTTTGGTATTGCAAGGCTTGCAAAAGTTGACGACAACATGCCCACAAGTGACACATCTTTCAGTTCAACACATGGCTTGTTATGTGGCTCCGTTGGCTACATAGCTCCAGGTATATACGTACTTTGTCAAATTTTTTTACATTATGCCATATATATTTATTTTAGAACAGTGAACAATAATTTACATGGAAATGACTTTTTATGGGACACTGCCATTTCTTTATTTCCTTATGCTTCACAAGACCCCAATTAACTACTATCCTTTTCAACCAACAAGGTCAGCACAATTGCTAGATAGCTGGGTTCCTTAAGCATGCTGACAGGGGTTCGATTTCCTGACTGTGCGTATGGAAAAGACTTTGTTGGGAAAGGCAAAACCTACTTCGATGATCTTTATGCCTCGAGGGTTAGTCTCATGGCTTTCGGCTATGGAGATATCTTACTTTCAGGAAAAAAAAAAACTACTACCTTTTCACCGTTAAATCAAACGATTATTCAATTTTCAGCGCTTTATAGAATAAACTTTTTCCGTTGCAATCTTTGCTGAATTGGTCTCAAGAAGAGTGCGTAGAGTATGTTTAGGCTTCAACTGCATATAATATATAAAGTGTTCATTTTCTGTTTCACAACTGCTATTTATCAGTTTTGTGCCTTAAAGCTAACTATTTCCTTGTCCTTTTTTTTCTTGACAGAGTATGGAATGGGAAAACATGCATCAACGCAAGGTGATGTTTACAGTTTCGGTGTACTTGTGCTAGAAATAGTGACAGGTAGACGCCCAACAGATGTCCTTGTTCATGAAGGGTCTTGCTTGCATGAGTGGGTTAAGAGACAATATCCACACGAGCTTGGTAACATTGTTGAACAAGCATTGCAAAGATGCTCTCCCTCTGGCATGCCTAGTCACTATCACAAAATTGGGCAAGATGTTATTTTGGAACTCATAGAGTTGGGGCTTCTGTGCACACACCACAATCCTTCAACAAGACCAAGCATGCTGGATGTAGCCCAAGAAATGGGGAGGTTGAAGGACTACCTTTCTCATATATCATCATCTTCTCTGCTCATTGAAGATAAATTTAGCCAGAAAATAAATAACTAAATTACCATTAGAGTTTATTTTTGGTATATTGTTAATCAATTAAATAATACATTAGATATGATTTTTGAAGTAGTTTTTAAAGTTTTCGAGGATTGATTGATAGAGTGGAAAATCTTTACACTAGAAATATATTCCAATTAAATCAACTTCTGATATCATGCAATCTCCTAGTTTTGCATTCCATACTCGTTATGAGAAAATATTGTATGTCTATAATTTTTTTTTGTTACCATGATATTTGTGCGGAATATCCACCAGTTTTATTGATGATTAATCTCTGCCTGAAAACCTGGCTGGCCATTTTTAGTGGGCTCTTCCCTCCCAACTACATTTTTTTCCATAAACAAAACTCGCACTCTCGAGATCTTGATTAAGGAGACCGAGCTCAATACCATTTAAACCAACAACTTGTTACTTGTATGTCTGTAATCTAATTACAAACTGACATATGTAATAAATTTGTTGAATTTTATAATAATTATCTTAGAATTCGAGAATGTATAACTTGAAAATTCCAACAATTTGTTTAATTGACACAAATTGTGATCTAGACCATGTCAAAATTTCAATTCTAGTAAATGATGATGCTATAGTTTCAATTCGATTAATTTGAAATTTTTGAGGACCCTACCATCTATTTTTATTTTTATTAATTTACAGTATAAATTTTGAGTACATAAATAAAAATTAAACTCTTGTATTATGAAACACGAGATGAACGTTTTAGTGGCTAATGGGTCAACCGCACTGTAAGTAAGGGTCAACCATCGCTCTTATCTACAGGATTAATTTTATTGTTTATAGCATCATTGTTCATTACCAACTACATCTGCAGGACATGCTATCTTTTACTTCCAATAAATCCAAAACGTGAATTATACCTGAACCAACCCTTCAACCCAAATTGAGGCCTGTGCTTGTGGCATTCCAAAGTGAATTCCACAAGAGAATTTCGCCAGTTATTTCTTTTTGCCTACCATTCTGTATATATAACTGCAAGTGGAAGTTGATATACCCACATTATCATTTTAATATAATAATTGATGAATTCCACTGAATCCTTTTCAATGTGCAAACATATAGATAACTTCCACATGAGAAAACCACTATACCGTGATTGTTTGCGTTGGTAGGTCAAGTCGTCCTTGACAGAGATAAGAAGCAAGATTGCACAATCACAATTCCCATCATTAGGGCTATTCAAATTTAATTCAAAACATTGTAAATGGTTAAACCGAATGAAAAAAAAAATCAAATAATTAAATCAAATCAACAAGGCCAACATAATTAGTAGATAATTGGGTTTCTTAAGCCTGTTATTAGAAGTTCAATTTCTGGCCATTATATGAAAAAGATTTTGTTGGGAGAGACAATACACACTTCAATGATCTCTACGCATCAATAGTCTCCTACTATGGTCTCTTTATTTATTTAGAATATTTCAATTGGGTATCTCTATTTTTGAAAGCTCCAATCATGTCTTTTATTTAAATGTCTTAATGTGGTCCTTTATTTTTTAAAAATGTCTCAATGTGGTCCTTTCCGTCCAATTGAGGCAGACGATGTTAAGTTATTCTGGCAAAAAAAGGACCACAATGAGACATTTTTACAAAATAAAGGACCACACTGAGACAGTTTAAAAAAACAAAGAACCATATTGGGGCATTTTAAAAAATAAAAGACCTTATTTGAGGTTTCAGAAATAAAGAGACCTAATTGAACATTTTAAATAAATAAAGGAACCAAATTGATAATTAAGCCTAAAAATAATTGACATATGTCACACTTTTTATTGCACTAAATTTAATATATTATAACTTTTTCTCTTACTGTATATATTGACGTATAAATCAATTTTAGCTTAATATTTCTTTTGTGAATACATGTTTATCAAATTATTATGCATTGATGTTTGCATATCGATTAAACACAATAATCAAATAAAGAGAATACAGGTATATATTTTATATACACGGAGAGGAATACACAAACATAGAGGCACCCGATTAAGTCTTAGTGTGTTAAAAAGGCTTAAATATGTTTTTATTCCTCTAAATATAGGGATAGTTCTGTTTTAGTTCTCCAAATTAAAAATTAATTTTTGTAGTCTTTTAAATTCGTAAAATACTTTTTTTAGTCCCTCTCCATATATGTTATTAATGTGTGCCAAACGAGGAATATTGAATTTGTAATTTGTGACCGTTTTTGGCCACTAGAATCAAATTTTGACGGTCAAAAACCGTCACAAATTGCGAATTCAATATTCCTTGTTTGACACTTCTAGAGAGAAGGACTAAAAAAAATATTTCTCAAATTTGAGGAACTAAAAAATTCAAACTTTAATTTGAGGGACTAAAAAATATAGACCCCCAATTTGAAGGACTAAAAACTACTAGATAAAATGGCTAGGAATAATTAATATCCAAGAGGGGTGAATTGGATATATAAAAAAATTTCTTTAAAACTTTTCTTGAAGATATCTTTTTGTGAGATCCAATGAACTTAATTCTTTATTTGATTAAAGGTGAATTCTAGGGTGAACCACCTCATGGGTGGTGCACCAGTGAACCATTAAAATAGATCATTAGATATAGAGAAAAAAGATTACGCACTGACAGTGTAAAATAGTTTTACACTGTCATCCAATCACAACCCATCATGTATGGTAAATTTGTTGACTTTTATAAAATTATCTTAAAAGTCATATCAACGGCGATTTGTGATTAAGTGACAATGTAAAATTATTTTACACTGTTAGTGTATCACCATTAAACTCTTAATATAATACTTTTTTAATAGACGACCAGATTTGATTACCTATTACCTATTAGATAAAAAATATACTAATTGCAATGTAGTCCTGAATATTGGGTAAAAATGCAAAATTTTCATTGTTGGAGACTTCCTTCTTCAAGCCCCTCCCTTCTCCCTCCATTGGTGCTCGCAAGATCAAAATCGACGCATGTGTTTTGCCTAAATTGGAAGTATGCAGTGTATGCATTGTTGTCACACCTATGCTTCATTTGGGTAAATATCCATTTTGATCCCTGAAAGTATGTGACGCTGACAGATTGGTCCCTGAAAGATGAAAAAATCAAATTTAATCCTTGAATGTGCAAAAAGTGCGACAAATTAGTCCTACCGTTAACTCATTTCCGTTAACCGTAACGAATGTGCTTACGTGGCACTTCGGTGATGATGTGGCAATTGACACGTGTCATCCACGTGGTTGCCACGTATCTAAAAGTTGAACTTAATAACTTGTTGTCATTTTAGTCCCTGAACTTAACCACTTACTGACATTTTGGTCCCTGAACTTAATCATGTACTGTCATTTTGGTCCTCGAAAGTACTTTTGAATTTTTAATTAAAGTCTTATGCTACATGTAAATTATTAACATAGTCATCACCATATCCTCTTACTCCCATTCCATTCCATATCCCTCATATTTTCACCTTCCTCTTCCACACTTTGTAGTTCATCTTGACTTTCACCTCCACCATCTACATGCAAAGTTCGTCATTTATTCAACTGAAACATCAATTCTAATAGGAAAATAACACAAAATCATCTTAAAAAACTATTTAATTTTTTTCCTTAATAAACATTGTCTAGCTTCTTTAAAAAATTACATTTTATTCAATTAAAAAAATTTCAAATAGCAACAGTCTCAAGTAACTACTACATTTAAAATTATTTGATGTCTATATATACCTTGCGGTAGTAGTTCATGAAAACCACAACTTTCGTATTGCCCCATTGAAAAGGTATGTAAGCAAATGGTTCTAACACTTTCATTTTTCTTCCATTTGTGATTCTCAAGTTTTTAACTGTCTTTTCGAGATTAATGTTATTCTATAAAATAGACTAGTTAAATAATTAATTTAACATTCTACACATATTAATAGCATATAAGATAATAGTTTGATTTGGGTAGAAGATATGGTTTGGAACCTTATAGAATCTTGTTAGCAATGTCCTAGATTTAGCCGCTAACTATTACTATCATACTATGTGGTCACTCATAAATTAGTTTCATATTTATTTTAAATGACAGAATTAGTAAGAGGAATTTGAAAAATATCAGGGATAAAAAATGGAAGTGAGGGAATATGATAATGTCTATGCTAATAATTTACATGTAACATTGAACTTAATTGAAAATTTGAAAGTGCTTTCAGGGACCAAAATGACAGTACATGGTTAAGTTCAGGGACCAAAATGTCAGTAAGTGGTTAAATTCAGGGACTAAAATGACAGTAGGTTGTGAAGTTCAACTTTTAGACACGTGGTTGCCACGTCATCACCGAGGTACCACGTAGGCACATCCGTTAAGGTTAACGTAGATGAGTTAATGGCAAGACTAATTTGTCACACTTTTTGCACATTCGGGGACTAAATTTGAATTTTTCATCTTTCAGAGACCAATCTATCAGCGCCACACACTTTTCGGAGACCAAAATGGGTGTTTACCCGCTTCATTTTGTCCTTTTGAATCTACATCAGTTGTTGGCATACCAGAAGTTTAATGAGGCTTAAACCGTTAATCTTTCTCAGGATTCGAAAACGGAAAAAAGAGTGAGACAAAGAAAAGGCAAAAGTTAAACAATGAACAAATTCAAATTGAGGTGAGTTCCAAATTGAAACAAAGCAGATCGTCACGATTTGCTGGATTTTGTTTCACTTTGTTTTTAAATAATGTGGTGTCTAACACTGGGACTGGTTTGGCAATTGCTGTTGTTGCAGCACTAATGAACTTAACAAATTGATGCTAGATGATTAAAAAATTATGGTTTTCGGCTATGAGAACAGGTGTAGTGGGTCTTTGAATATTTTTTGATACATAGTGGGTCTTTGAATATGCGTAGATGGCTTTTCATTTTCCATGAAAAGGAGGAGATAAGCGTTAATATCAATATCAATCATTAAAAATAAATATTATAGAACAGAAGAAAAAATGTGAAAATTTAAAATTATAGGGACTAAAAAATAAATATGAAATTATTTTTAACAGGTCGAAATGACCTACTATTACAGGTCATTTTAGGTGATTCACCTTAGCCGGCACCTTGATTAAAATGTATAGGTTGCTAGTTATATAATCTTTTATTTCCAATGTTCAGTTTTTAAAGGCTTAAATATATTTTAGTCCCTTAAATTAGGTGTTTATTTTTTTTAGTCCTCCAAATTGAGTTTTTCTTTTTTTAGTCCTTTAAATTTGATAAATGTTTTTTTATTCCCTCACCGCAGAAATTATTAGAGTAGCCAAACAGGGAATATTGAATTTATAATTTGTGGCGGTTTTAAACCGCCACAAATTGCAAATGCCATTCTATGATAAAGTATAAACGCCCCTGAACAATAACCTCACCAAAGTTGCGGTAAAAAAAAACAATAACCTCACCAAAGTTTGATGTGCCAAAGCTGCCATGCCAATTTACCCACCAATTTGGCATATTTTTTCCTCCAATATATTGTGCCTTCGTATTCCATCTTACCCTTCAACCAATTAGCTGCTTGCTTCTACAATAACAATCAAGAGTTGAACCAGCATGATAGTGGCTATTTACAATCAGAGTTATTTGACACCCACTGCCGCGAGAGAAGAATAACCAAATCTACCATCTCTTTCAAATTTCTTCTCTTTGCTGATGCACCACTTCTAGATCTGGCGGATCTATTACGACTCCACCCGTCGTGGATCTGGCGGATCCTAATCGCCCTTGCAGCGGCACTCATGGCGGACGACGACAGACACAAGAGCCTCCTAGTGTAGGTGTGGGTTCTCCTCTCTGGCATCGGGTTCGTTGTTTCATGACGGTGGTTGTCTCTCGGAGGGGTGAAAACGATGGCGTTGACGCCGGGGGGGGGGGGGGTTGGTGTGCGGGTTCGTGATGGACACTTGATCTAGATCCACTCAATATTTTGTGTTTGGTGATAAAAAAAAATTGCTACCGGTGACTTCATTTAGGATTGTGTTGTGATAAAAAAATGATATTTTTTCCCTAATTTTTGCTGGATTATAATTCTCTTATCATTGTGGTTCTTTCTTGATTGTAAATATCGATTGCAAATCTCATAACAACATATCTGGTTTGATTCACATAAGGGGTGGCAAGGATGATCCAGATGCGTGGGGCTTTGATTGGGGTTATGCGGAGTGAATTTGATTCTTGCATTTTTTTTTTCCACAATTTGTGGCAGCTTTCAACCGTCGGAATTTGATTTTTAATTTAAATTTTAAAGAAATTTGAAGGATTAAAAAAAACGACTTTTAATTTGAGGGACTAAAACATGAAGACCCCTATATTTGAGGGACTAAAAACATATTTAAGCCGTTTTTAAAAGATAGATAAAAAATATGATACAAGAAATATTACGAAGAAAATTATCAAAATTATTAATTATTTCAAATTAATTAATTTTGTTGAACTTAAATCATTTCTATGCTTAATATATTTAATTAAATTTTATTAGAGTTCAAAATAAATTTTTAGGCTCAAAATCACATAATTACCAAAAGGGTTAACTAAGTTTTTAGTCCTTAAATTTTTTCAAAATTCAGTTTTTAGTCCCTAAACTTTAATTTGACTGGTAAAGGTCCCTAAACTTTTTAAAAATTCGGTTTTTAGTCCCTAAACTTTAGTTTGACCGGTCAAGGTCCCTAAACTTTTTAAATATTCGGTTTTTAGTCCCTAAACTTTTTAAAAATTTGGTTTTTAGTCCCTGAAATCTCATTAATTCAGGGACTAAAAACTGAATTTGTAAAAAGTTTAGGAACTTTGACCGATCAAAATTTTGTTCAGAGACTAAAAACCAAATTTTTAAAAAGTTTAGGAACCTTTACCAGTCAAACTAAAGTTTAGGGACTAAAAACCAAATTTTGAAAAAGTTTAGAGACTAAGAACTTAGTTAACCTTTACCAAAATGTCATTAATTGGTGCATTCCTTTACTTTGACTACTCTTTGACTTTTGGTCAAAACTTGTTTTACTAATTTTTTTTTCCACTTTGTTAATGAACATTTAATGTCCCATAATCATTTAATTCACACAAAGCACAATTTTTCCTATTTATTGTGCTATTACATCACATAACACAAATAAACAATTAACTGAAAGTTGTTGATTTTTTAGGGCGTTACGTAATTAGTGAGCGTTTAGGTTCTTAATTATCACTTACATATGCTTAATCAGGTCTTTACTAAGTATTGTTTCTTAAACACTCACTACGTGCCCCCTAAGGGTTTAATTAATGTGCACTAGCTTAATTAATTTTAGTTGGCTTAATTAAGAATTAGAAATCTTAATTATTTTAGTCCAAGCTCTCTTAATTAATTACTTTGTGTTTAGACTCATTAATAAGTTAATCATAGGTTTTAGAATCCAATTCTATGGTTTTAAACTAAACTTTCACTTATTTACCAAATTGTCATTAATGAGTTGACCAAATCCCTTCTCATTGACTTTGACCAAAGTGAATCTATCTTTGACTTTTCAAATTTTGAATTTCCCTCTGCTAATCATGTAATGTCTCTACTTAATCCTTATTAAGTAATGCTTATTTTAATTATTTCTATTATTTTCTTAATTACTCAATTAATCACTAATTAAAAAGTTAATTTTCTATTAGTCTTAAGCTCTAAAATTAAGGGTGTTACAACTCTCCCACCCTTTTAGGAATTTTCTCCCTGAAATTAACTAAGTGTAAGGCGAGCTAAGAATGTAATCTTCGTTGTCTACTCTCATGCTAATCATCACTCTTTAACTTAATCTTATAATGCTTCTTAGAGAAAGTGTTCTTTTGGTCGAAACTCCTATAGGAAGATATTTCTCTTAACAGAAGTTCGCTTCTAACTTAATACACTTTTAATCATAAGGATATAGGTAGGATTTGTTCTTAATGAGCATAAATTAGGCTTAACTATACAAATTCATCCTCAAGTTAAAAGCTTGCCACTACAAGAATTCTTGCTATTACAGTGGGCTAAAAACCCACTGTAATCTAAAAAACCCACTATAAATCAAAATTATCGATGGATTACCGACGACTACTCATCCCTCTATAAAGCTTTGTCGGTAAATTTTATTAACGGCCTTGAAAGGCCCTCGATAATACAGTGGGCTAAGCCCACTATAACTCAAGGGTAATAAAGTGGGTACTTTTGTCAGTAATTTGACCCTCGATAATACCGAAGGAAAAGCCGTCCATAATTTATGATTAAAAGTACATTTGTGTAAGAATGTATAAACAATTACAGTAGACTAAGTTGTCTATATTACAGTGGGTTTTATCCACGATAAGAAACCCACTATAATATAGATGACTTAGTCCGCCGTAATTATCTATTTTTTTATTAAATTAATATTTATGAAATTATCAATACTTGAATATATTAATTAGTTTCATACACAAATAATTTAAACTAATCCTTAACATAAAATATTTCTTTTTCATAGCTTAAATCATTTGAATAATATAATCCATATAATCATGAGTAAAAAAATATATAAATGGAAACAAAAATGATATAAAACTTTGTAGAAGTACTACTAAGTCATAATACAAATACATAGAAATGCTACTAAGTCATAATACAAATCCATAGAATTGCTTGGAGCTCAAAGGCTTGTTGTAAATTAGCTTTTTCCTCAAACTTCCTCCTCCAAGCATGTCTTGGGTATTGTATTCCATGTCATTATATGGTTTCAAACGGGTGTCAGTTTAGAGAATGTTAACTGCAAGGCTACAACATATTCTATTAGAGTCTGATAAAAACACTACATGAAAATTGACTTGTAAATCCATACATGTTTGAAATTTGCAATTACTTAATACTTACTGTTTTGGAAACTAAGACTTTAATAAGAACATTAAGAGTATTGTTCTTATAGCCAAGCAATAACTATATTATAAATTAATCGGTAACTTACTTCACTGTTATAATTTACACCTATTATTTACTTTGTGGAAATTTTTATTTTCAGTCTATCTTATCTCCCTAATTGCTCTAGTCTTATATGTATAGTATTATAATATAATATAATATATAATATTTCTCTACTTGAGCCAAACAGATGCACTGTATGTAATCTACATGCTAATATCACACTTTTATGTAAGTCACGAATTATGGTAGCACTTGATATAGCATAATCATTATTTATTGGATAAGTTTTAATGTCAAGCCAAATAGAACAATCTCCTTAACTCTAAACAGGGCAAGGGTTTCCAATCTAGCATACCATTGTTGTAATACCCCTTATTACTATTTAAGAATTTCTTATTTATTATTGAAATTTGTGAAGTAATTTGATACCCAATTATTGAAAATAACCTTTAAAAATATGGGAAAATATGTTTTCCTTTAAAACGTGATTGCTTCAAATTCCAAACAACGATAATCTATAATAACTTATCATCATATTACAACACCTTTGATGAAATATCGGTCTTAACAAATCAAACTCATTTTTCAATATATTAACTTTGTTGTAAACCATGAAACATAACAAAATCTTCCTTAATTAAGAACATCCTTAGATCCATCATTATACTATTCTATTACACATGATATACTTATGCATTTACATTCTTGGAAGTAAGCACATTAATAACCTTTAAAAATACGGGAAAATTTGTTTTCTTATTAATTAAGAAATTCGTGAAGTAATTTGATACCCAATTATTGAAAATAACCTTTAAAAATACGGGAAAATTTGTTTTCCTTTAAATGTGACTACTTCAAATTCCAAACGACGATCATCCATAATAACTTATCATCATATTAAAACCCCTTTTTATTTAATATCGGTCTTAGTAAAACAAACTCATTTCACAAGACACTAACTTCGTTGTAAACCGTGAAACATAACAAAATCTTCCTTAATCAAGAACATCCTTAGATTCATCAATATACTATTCTATTACACCGGATATACTTATGCATTTACATTCTTGGAACTGCACACATTATACATTTGAGTCACCTATAAGGAATTGATACATCATGATATTAAAACTTAGTCTACCCTCTTTTATACAAGAAAAGATTGAGACTCAGAGCAGTGACTCAATGAAAATCCAAAATACCCCTTTGATTCATGAAGCATCCTAGAAGGATCCTCTTCTTACTCTTAAAACGTCTGCCTGTGTCAACAGTGCTTGTCGTAGCTTTTCCATTCCATCTTCATTGTTTGCACATGATCATTCATCTAGATCTGAAAAATAAATGTGTATGGAGTGAGTCTCCCTCTTCCTCTAAACCAACAACCAAACAACCTTACGATCACAAACAAACAAACAACATCAACCACCATATTGTGGTGCTCTCACGAGTCTCACTCGACAACCTCATCCCATCTCACTAATTTTCCAACTCATCATAACTCAGGCCCGCTGCCACTGGAACTCCCAGAACTCAATGGACTTACACAATTTAAGCTGGATGACTATTAGGAGTACACCCTCACCATGGTAAAATGGCGGGTTCTCACCAACACGGTTATGCCTTGCATTTGTCGGGATTGCAAAGTTAGCACTGTGGAAATGCGACCACAAACTCAGTGTCAGTTCCCAAAGAAACAACAAGTTAGCAAGCATACCTCAGGTACCACTCTGTGTGGTCATCCAATCTCTAAGGACTGACTCCTCAACCACTCTCCCTATCGGGATTCATCTTTTACAGGTCCGTGTGGACTTCTCTACCAAAGGTACTTGACGGTAGTCCTCAATGAACATATGTCCCAGACATACAACACGGAGATCCAACTCCCCCACTATCACTGTGGTTAAACATTACGACCCCATTATCTCACAAGCATAATGCTCACCGTAGATAAAGCCTCCACACGACCTCTCAACACTTGCCCATTTGGCTTTCGATCACGTAAGGTTATCCTTCTCAATTAACGTGTTGCCCTCTTCACGAACACATTTCACTTCCAACGGTCACAAACGAGCCAATGGAAAAAGGGTTCTTCCTTCTCGTTTCGTTTCTCAAAACACAAGACACACGTGCATAAGGCACTTCACTCAATCATGACCCAATTCATGATTTCACTATCTTATTATATCTAATTGAATCCTTGCTCACTCTCAAGTTTTATGCTTGCTTTAGTAATCGAGTCTCAAGGTCCATGCAAAGGTCTTAATTTTCATTCTGAGTCTAAATATCCGGCATCGTCCATGTGCATAGATACTTATTAATTACTAATCCATAATATTATTAGATTCACACTCTTTAATTGTAATTGATTCACTATTGTTCATAAAGAATATTATTAGTTACTAGATTGACATTCTAGTATTCACAAATGCGCTCGATTTGGACTTCATTTGCTCCCATCCAAGAATGAAAGATTCTTGTTCCCACAATCAACAAACCATCACAAAAATTCACATGTACATAGAAATTTTCCAACACTCATTGCCCGAGGATCACATTCCTCTTGATCTCCAATTTATAGTTATAAATAGATAAATCACAATAATCAATAAATCACAATTCAAGCACAAATCATCAATAATTAATACACTCACATTTATATGAAGTTTCCCCTTTTTAGGTGGAATACTTCGTCATTAACACAAATAAGTCAAACAACATCACT
Source organism: Pueraria montana var. lobata (assembly GCA_026413185.1). Taxonomy (NCBI): domain Eukaryota; kingdom Viridiplantae; phylum Streptophyta; class Magnoliopsida; order Fabales; family Fabaceae; genus Pueraria; species Pueraria montana. Next base: position 39,710,154 of record CM048656.1, read on the forward strand.
TATGCAATTATTTCAAGTACATTACAATTATGCACATAGAGCTGAATTCACACATCATAAATTATTAGACATAATAAATCAACTTATAATTTCACAAAAATTTTCATAGATACTCATTAATATACATATTTTGATTTAAAAACAGTGGCTAGACACACTCTGTAAAACGTATTTTGCGATTTTTAGAAAATATAATATCAACTCCGTTTTTCACGAAATTTAACAGAGAGAGTCCTTATCATGTGGACTATCACATATAATTTTTCCAGCATGATCCAACCACGAAAAATGCCCTTTTTGTATTTCAATATCATTATTGTTCCATAACAGAGTTTACATTAAGAAAATTCAAATAAATAGAAAACGTGCTTGAAAAATTCTATAAAAATTTATGAACACTCTACATGGCCCATAATTTGTCACGTAATTTTATCAAAGTATATTTCCCACAAAAAATATTTTTTTTCATTTAATGTCTCAGCTGTCCAGCTTTTCAGTTTTTTAAAGATTAAATTGAGAAAAATACTTCCCAAGATTTTCTGGCTTCACAAAAATTCTGGTATGGTCCCAATGATTTATAAAGTGAACCCATGGTTCCATTTTTCCAAGTTTTTATCCCAAAATGTTTATAAAGATCAAAACAGCCTATTTCTTAGATTCAACCATTTTCAAAAATAAATCCGGTAAAAATAGTTGTATTATTCGAAAAATTCCGAAAAAAATACCATGGCATCCAAAGGCATCAAAGCTTAGAAAAATGTATTTAAGTCCCCAAAATCATGTACGAAAATTTAAACACAGCTGCAATGCAAAAATAGCATCTAGCTCATTTCAGGGTTTTCAAAGGTTCTTGTGACACCCATGGTGTCTATAGGCCACCACCAACAAAAACAACCAACATTCAACAAGAAAAACAAAGAGTAGCTTAGAGAGAAAGAGAAACCCCTCCATACCTCAACGAAATTGAAATCCAATCAGTTGGTTTTGAAGCTTTTGAGCTTCTCTCTAACATACTAGAATTTGGGGAAGAAAAGCTCTCATCTTGGTCATGAAATCCTAGAGAGAAGGAGGAGAATTTTCATGAGTTCTAAAGAAGGAGAAAAAGCAACTCACACTTTCTCTCTCTTCCCTAAAGGTGGTGGCTAGGTTTGTGGAGGAAGGACTCTAACTTTTTCTTAGGGTTAGGGTTTCACAGTGTCAGGGTTTGGGACTTTGTGTAGTTTTTCATCTGAGTCACTAACAATAATGTAGATGAAAGTTTAATTTAAACCCCGTTCAATTATTATTTTTCAAGAACATAATTTAATCAATTAAATTCCTAATAAAATTATTTCTATCAACTTTATTAATTCTTTAATTAATCTGACACTTAGAATTAATTCAACAGTGAAACAATTTAATTAAGTCATATAAATCACAAATTCTATTTTTATTTCTATCTAGTTCTTTCTAGACTTGAACTAATAAAATTAGGCTTATTTAAGTTTAAATACCTTAATTAAAAATTTCTAAATCACTAATTACTTTAGAACATTTAATTTCACTAATTAAAGTTATTACTGACTTATTAGTAAGTCATTTGTTCCATTAAAACTCTAATTTTCTATTCTAGACAAAAGTTTCACATATTTATCATAATGCCATTAATGAGTTGACCAAATCGCTTTCCATTGACTTTGACAAAGATGAGTCTATTTTTGACTTTTCAAATTTTAAACTTCCCTCCACAAATCTTTAATGTCTCTACTTAACCATTATTAAGTAATACTTAATTTATTTATTTTCCATTCTTTTTCTTAATTACTTAATTAATCACTAATTAAATTTAATCACTCAAAACATATTTTTTTATATTTAAAACAAATAAATTTCAATTAAATAATAATTAAATCACTCAAGTACATACTTATTGAGTTGTAATTTTTAGGATGTTACATTATACATTTGAGACACATAAGGAATCGATACATCATGATATTAAAACCTAGTCTACCCTCTTTTACAAGAAAAGTCTGAAACTCAGAGCAGTGACTCAATGAAAATCCAAAATACCCAATTAACCCATGTAGCATCCAAAATACCCAATTAATCCAAAATACATCATGATTACATTCGGTGTTGTCTTCACTACCTATCTTTTATCTCTTTTTTTTTAAAATGCCAAAAGTGTGGTGAAGGCAATTACCAAGATTCAAAGGAATTTTTTGTGGGGGAGGTGTGGGGGAGAATAAGAAAGTAGCATGGATAAGTTGGGAAACGGTTTGCAAGCCTAGAAGCAATGGGGGTTTGGGAATTAAACATATTGAAATTTTTAATGATGTCTTATTATCAAAGTAGAGATGGGACATGTGGTCTTCATATGATGCTTTGTGGGGGAAGGTGTTGGCATCAAAATATGGGGGATGGAGAGGGCTTGTAGGTGTGGAGGAGAACAATACACCATCATTTTGGTGGAAGGACATAAGGACGATTTGTGGGGGGAGCAATGATAATAGGTGGTTTGATAGTATGTGTGAGTGGAAAGTGGGAATGGGGGATAAAATACAATTTTGGCATGATAAATGGTTGGTCCAAGAAAGTCTTGCAATTTTATATCCTAGACTATATCCAAATTCAACACAAAAAAATGATGTCATTGGAAGGATGGGAACATGGGAAGAAAATGAATGGAAATGGAAGTTTCAGTGGAGGAGAGATTGTTTTGAATGGGAGGGCCGGTTGGTTGATAACCTACAACAAGATTTGAGAAATGTCATTATCTCAAGAGATATAGAAGATTCATGGCTGTGGTTGATGGACAAATCTGGAAAATACTTTGTAAGATCAGCGTATGAAGCACTTGGTGAGTCTTTGCTTGGTAACCAAGATATGGATTTGTTTACACATATCTAAAGCTTAAAAATCCCACTGAAAGTAAGCATTTTTCTATGGAGAATTGTGTGGAATCGGCTGCCAACAGTGGACAATTTGATCAAGAGAAACATCACTTTAGAGAACCATAGCCAGAATGCTCATTTTGCAAAGCTGAAGATGAGAATTTGGGTCATATTTTGTTCTCGTGCAAGAAGGTTGAGGTAATATGGAAACAATGCCATTCATGGGTAAATATATATATTGTATTACCTATGGATGCTAGCATGCACTTCTGTCAACACTGCCTCTTGCAAGGAAGTGCGAGTTCGAATAGGAAATGGAAATATGTGTGGGCGACTGCTGTATGGGTCCTCTGGAATCATAGAAACAAAGCTATTTTTCATGATATTCCTTTTGATAAGGAATCAATCATGAACGATATAGTTTTCCATAGCTGGTCCTGGCTGAAGAATTATGAGGATAATTTCAATTTGTCGTTTGTACAATGGTCATCCAACGTGGGGGCATGCATTACTGGATGACGGTTGCTCAGAATGAGGAAATATCATTTGTAGATGGGAAGTTTCAGGCTGTCATGCAAAAAGGGTGCTTATTTATTGTGCTGTTGAAGTCAGAGATGTGGTGGTTTGCTGGTATATGGTTGTATTGATCTATACTTTATTTCTGTGAAAAGATATGGTTGGGGTTTTTTGGTCGAGAAGGTTTACATTGATGTTAGGAATAGCTAAATGACATGCCTATATGCTAATGGGGTATAGCGTTAGAATAGGAATTTATGGACGCTTTATGTTCTGTCCATACAACATTTATTTTACAACAGGGGAGCCATTAAAGTTGCATATGTGATTATAATATTATATTTAAGTGCTCATAACTTAAATATAGTTTAACCATGTTATGTCTTTGTTTGGCTTGGTTTTTTTTGTTGTTGTTGTAAAATGTGGGTATCTCTTATACCCGTTTATAATATTATTTGACTTTTGCTGATAAAAGAAAAGCATCCTAGTAGGATCCTCTTCTATCTCTTAAAACATCTGCCCATGTCCATAGTGCTTGTCATAGCTTTTCCATTCCATCTTCGTTGTTTGCACAAGATCATTCCTCTAGATCTGAAAAATAAAGGGGTATGGAGAGAGTCTCCCTCATCCTCTAAACCAACAACCAAACGACCTTCCGGTCACAAACAGTCACAAACGCACAACATCAACCACAGTATTGTGGTGCTCTCACAAGTCTCACTCGACAACCTCATCCCATCTCATTAATTTTCCAACTCATCACAACTCGGGTCCCCTGTCACTAGAACTCCCAGAACTCAGTGGACTTACACAATTTAAGCTGGATGACTATTGGGAGTACACATGGTACAATGGTGGGCTGTCACCAACATTGTTATGCCTTGCATTTGTCAGGATTGCCAAGTCAGCACTATGAAAATGCGACCACAAACTCGGTACCAGATCCCCAAGAAACCGCAAGTCAGCGAGCATACCTCAGGTACCACTCTATGTGGTCATCCAATCTCTGAGGACTGACTCCTCAACCACTCTCCCTATCGGGATTCATCTTTTACAGATTTTTGTGGGCTTCTCTACCAACGGTACTCGACGACGGTCCTTAATCAACATATGTCCCAGACATACAACATGAAGATCCAACTCCCCCACTATCACAGTGATTAAACATTACGACCCTGTCATCTCATAAGCACAATGTTCATTGTAGATAAAGCCTCCACACGACCTCTTAACACTTGTCCATTTGGCTTTCTATCACGTAAGGTTATCTTTCTCAATCAATGTGCAGCCTTTATCCACGAACGAATTCCGTTTCAACGATTACACATGACCCAACGGTAGAGGTTCTTCCTCCTATTTTCGTTTCTCACAACATCTAGAAGTAAACAATAACTTTTCAACCACAAAACATACGTGTGTAATGCACCTCACCCAATCATTACCCAATTAATTATTTTCTCTATCTTATTACGTCTTATTGAATCCTTACCCACTCTCAAGTTTTATGCTTGATTTAATTATCATCGAGTCTCAAAGTCCATGCAAAGATCCTAATTTTCTTTCTAAGTTCAAATATCTGTCATCATCCATGTGCATAGATACTTATTAATTACTAATCCATAATATTATTAGATTCACACTCTTTAATTGTAATGGATTCACTATTGTTCATAGTGAATATTATTAGTTACTAGATTGACATTCTAGTATTCACAAATGCGCTCCATTTGGAGTTCATTTGCTCCCATCAAGAATGAAAAATTCTTGTTCCCACAATCAACAAACCATCACAAAAATCCACATGCACATAGAAATTTTCTAGCACTCATTGCCCGAGGATCACATTCCTCCTGGTCTCCAATTTATAGTTACAAATAAGATAAATGACAATAATCAATAAATCACAATTCAAGCACTAATCGTCAATAATTAATACACTTACATTTATATGAAGTTTCCCCTTTTTAGGTGGAATACTTCGTCATTAACACAAATAAGTCAAACAACATCATTTATGCAATTATTTCTTTTACATTATGATTATGCACATCAAATTAACTTATAATTCCACAAAATTTGTAGAGATACTCGTTAATATACATACTTCTTCACATAAAATTCTCAAGCAAAAATTCAATTCCTAAGTGATTATTTTGATTTAAAAACAATGGCTGGACACACTCTGTAAAACGCATTTCGAGATTTTTAGAAAATATAAGATCAACTCCGTTTTTCACCAAATTTTATAGAGAGCGTCCCAAGCATGCAGAACAATGTAACACCCTAAGGGTATTACCGTAATTATGCTTATTTTTTCAAGGACTTGAAAATTTAAAAACATTTATACAACATTATCATGCAGAAGCTAACAAATAAAAATACATAAATTACAACTCATTCTCAAATGTTATTTAAATACAACTTATTTCTCGTAATGTTTACTTCATACCCCACATCAAGAAAATACATAGAAATATAAAATAACTAAACTACATCTTCCATGCAAGACTCCATGCTCCAACGATACGCGCCATCACTTGTTTCCTGAAAAAGAGAAAACTTAAAGGGATGAGACATAATGTCTCAGTGAGTGCTCTAAGGATTGTACAGTTAGGTTAGTCTATTCTACCCAAACAATCCATTCATTAGTCTCTTATGGCTTTACTCTCATAGGATCTCTATGAAACTCTTTTATTTCTATGGTTGGGACTACACCCATCGATCATGATCACTTTCTCTTGACTCGTCTCTTATGCTCACTCTACTACACTGGTTTACCCTCATTGATATCTTAGGATTCATCCTCTGACTAGCAAGTTACTTCTACAACTCTCTCTCACGTTAATTCCACTTCACTTACTTGGGCTTTACTCCCTAACACTCACCTTGTATTAGTCTATTCTATTAGCCGTATACATTCTAACTTCTATGTTTACATAGTGTCATTCTATATCTCTATCCATGCCCTTAAAGAGTCACATCCCATTCCATTACAAGTCAACAAGATAGTTTAATATATAAATACATATACATTCATAGTATATTACGACTATGGATAAAATCATTCACACATCACACAAGTACAACACAAGGCATACATGGCATCCACATCATACCACACAAGTCAGACAAACTCACAATAATGCACGTATGCAATGCAATGTTCTTTCTCTTTTCTCATATACATATGGTACCAGTAAAACGCATTGCGAAAGAAGCCCGGGAGGACATGCAGTAACAGACCCACATGATCCTATTACTACACTCTCACTGAGATGAGACTGCCGGCGGTGCGTCAGGGTTACCCAGTCTTGCAAGGATACTCCAACCCATGGGATCAGCACTAGCCACACGGAGATTCCAAATCGGATAAGACCCCTAAGGACAAAGTCATACTTCAACTCATTCATGACTTCCCTGGTTAGCTCAACAACATCTCTCGACTTAAGAAAACATATGCACATTTATGATGCATGTCTCAAACATTCATACACCAAGTGGTTCCATTGAACCTCATCTTAAACATAGTGAGTCCATTCTCGCCCCCACATGGACTAGGTCACTCACGGTCAAAATACCACCTAGGTCCATTCTCACCCCATATAGGCTAAGTCACCCGTCTAAATGGCATCTAACCACAACTCATCATAACATGGTGGGTCCCTACTCCACATGAACTCGGGCCACATATAAATCTTTTCAAAACATTGCCATGACATCACTTGCACAACATATATATATATATATATATATATATATATATATATATATATATATATATATATATATATATCACAATTCTTGTTATAGCATTCACACATGTACCCAAACATCATCATTCAATTAAGTCGTGTACACAAAATGCATCCCAATTCTATACCACATACCCACTGTAACAACCATCTACTAAGTCTTATGACTGGTATAGCCCTTCTTAAGTTTCGGGAGTTACTTCTATCATTTTATCTAATGCATCTATGACCTCTGCGAGGTGTAACATTTTATCTAGAGTTATACAAATCCTATTATCTCTCTAGAAAACTAAGATAATTATTTATAACTTCTATGTTGACCTCAAACTCTAGTTCAATGGTTTACTATGTCTTAATTTAGGAAGAACACAATTTGATTGCGAAACTACTTTGGCCCAGCAAGCCACACTTTCTAGCCCAGCTAGAGACTCCCTGTAACTCACCTCACATTCTGTCTCGTTCTGGCTCAGCATGACACTCTCTCCCGCCCAACCAGAGACTTCCAGTAGCTAATCTCGCTACTGACTCTTTCTGGCCCAACGAGACACATTGTGCTCGCCCAGCCAGAGGCTTCCAATAGCTCACCTCGCTACTGACTCTTTCTGGCCTAGCGAGACACGCTGTGCTCACCCAGCCAGAGACTCCTGGCAAAACGCGATTCTGCATTTTTCTGCAGAATCTCTCCCTCAAAGGTTCTTAACACTGCAAAACTCATTCTAAGTATACAAGGCTCAAAACTCAACCTATCTCAAACATCACAAACCACACAAAGCATAGAAAACACTAATTAAACACATCCAATACAAATTCACAGAAATCAATTAGATTCAATCCCAAGAACACAAAAGGGGTAAAACACCAAACACTCAATTATCAAATCAAGACAACAATTACGAGCTTCGAGGCATTCACAACCCGTCCAATTGAATAGAAATACAATTATAATTAATCAATATATAACATACCAAATGACCACCCAAACCCTAACTTAGGGCAACAAAGGGAAAAAAGGGAAAAGGGAAAAGAGATGAACTAAAGAACCAAAAGGGGTTTGAGAGGACAACGGGAAGAACACTCACCTAGATGAGGCACGAAGGAGAGCTCCGACTTGAGCCTCCAAGTTCCTTCTTCCTTTTTCTCTCTTCTTCTCTCTTCTCTCTTCTCTTTCTTTTCTCTGTTTCTCACAACTAAACCTAATGCCTTATTCTCTCCCTTCTTCTAGCACTTGGGTGGGTTTAGCCCCCTTATTGGGCCTTAAGCACTCTTTAGGCCCTATCATCTTATTCTTACTAATTCCTAACACTAGAGCACCTCAACAACAAAAACATGATAATAATAATAATAATAATAATAATAATAATAATAATAACAACAACAACAACAACAACAACACCACCACCACTTAATTAAATACACAGAGCGCACACATATAGGAAAACACGCACAATCCCATAACACATGAACATACTCAAGACATAACCAATCATATAATATAACAATAATGAAGATATACAAACAAGATAACAACAAGGTCTTAGTAAGGATTCTGCTTAACTTATATTCCTAATGCTCGAAACTTGGGGTATTACAAACATCACATAATTTTTCCAGCATTAACCATGCCTTTTTTGTATTTCAAAGTCATTCTTGTTCTAGAACATAGTTTACATTGAGAAAATGAAAATAAATACAAAAAGCGCTTGCAAAATTCTGGAAAAATTCAGGAACATTCCACATGGCCCAAAATGTGTGACATAATTTTCTCAAAGTGAATTTCTCTCAAAAAATAATTTTGTTCATTTATTCTTTGCACTGTCCAACTTTTCGTTTTTCCAAAGATTAATTTGGTAAAAATACTTCCCAAGCTTTTTTGACTTTATAAAAATTCAGGGATGACCCCCATGAAACGAACCCATGGTTCTAGTTTTCCAGAACTACATCCCAAAATTTTTATAAAAATCATAACAGCCAATTTCTCAGATTCAATAGTTTTCAAAAATAAATTTGGTAAAAATAGCTACAGTGCTCGAAAAATTCTAAAAATGACATCTAGAGGCATCAAAACTTAGAAAATTGCATTTACATCATCAAAATCATGCACGGAAATCAATACAAAAATTCAAAAAAATAGCATCTAGCACATTTCAAGGTTTTCACATGTTCTCGTGACATCCATAGTGTCTATAGGCCACCACCACCAACAACAACTAACATTCAACAAGGAAAACAAAGAATAGCTTAGAGAAAAAGAGAAACCCCTCCATATCTCAACAAAATTGAAATCCAATTGGTTGGTTTTGAAGCTCTTGATCTCCTCTCTAACATACTAGAATTTGAGGAAGAAAAGAGTTGATCTTGGGCATGAAAATGTAGAGAGAAGTTTGTGTTTCTAGAGAGAAGATGGAGAGAATTTGAAAACTTGGAGAAGAAAAGATGAAGATGAACACAAAATGGAGGAGAGAGATGAAAGTTAAAGCAAAAAGCAATTTTGTCCCCCTCCCTCATGCCCTAGGGCCGGCACACACATCAAGGAGGCTTGGGTCCATATTGATTTTTAAATTGGGCCCATATGGGGCCCATTAGGGTTAGGGTTAGGGTTTCTCAAGGGTAGGGTTAGGGTCTCTGTACGTTTTTGGTCATCTGGGTCACTAACAATCTCTTAGATGGAATTTTAATTTAAACCCCCTTCAATTATTATTTTTCTAGAACATAATTTAATTAATTAAATCCCTAATAAAGTTATTTCCATCCATTTTATTATTTCTATAATTAATCTGACACTTATAATTAATTTAACAGTGAAACAAATTAATTAAGTCATATAAATCACTAATTCTATTTTTATTTCTATCTAGTTCCTTCTAGACTTGAATTAATAAAATTGGGCTTAATTAAGTTTAATTACTTTAATTAGAATTTCTAGATCACTAATTTCCTTAGAACATTTAATTTCACTAATTAAAATTATTACTAACTTATTAGTAAATCATTTGTGCCATTAAAACTCAAATTTTTTATTCTAGACAAAAGTTTCACATATTTACAATAATGTCATTAATGAGTTGACCAAATCCCTTCATTTTGACTTTTGACAAAGATGAGTCTATCTTTGACTTTTTAAATTTTGAACTTCCCTCCACAAATTTTTAATGTCTCTACTTAACCATTATCAATACTTATGTTATTTATTTTCCATTATTTTTCTTAATTACTTAATTAATTACTAATTATACTTAATTACTCAAAATGCATATTTTTCTTATTTGAAACAAATAAATCCCAATCAAATCATAATTAAATCACACAAGTACATACTTATTGAGTTATAATTTTTAGGGTGTTACAACTCTCCCACCCTTTTAGGAATTTTGTCCTCAAAATTATGCTTAACGTAAGGTGATCTAAAAGTATAATTTATTTCATCTATTCCCAGACTAATCCATTACTCTACAACTTAGTCTCATACGACTCCTATAAGAAGGTATTCCCTTTAACAGAGTTCGTTTCTAACTTACTATCCCTTTCAACATAAAGAGATAGGTAAGGTTTGTTTGCAATGGATATACAATAAATTCATTCTCAAATTAAAGGCTTACTAACATAGAGTGGATTCGGTAAAAATCTATCTAAGCTACTAGGTAGACAATATAGCTATCTTCAAGACAATACTTAAATCTACTCAGCATTGAAGGTTTAGACTTATTGTACCCTATATATGTTGTAGGTAAACTCTTAGGTAGGCCTCTAGGTCAAGAGCATGTCTTTCACCTAAGGATTCCCTTTGAATTGAGCTTTCTAAGAGATAATTTTGGGAAGTAACCCTATCATATAGTGATCTTTTCATTTTAAAACCCAAAAATAGATTTAGTTCACTTAAAAACAAGATCGTGAGTTTTGGTTTCATCCAAATCGGACTTACGGTTTGAAAATTATGCGTGTTTTAAGTTTGCGATTTTAAGGAATTCTAGAAAACGATTTTCTATGCCAATTGAGCTACAAAACTCGAAATCCTTTGGGCCTTGAAAACATATTTAACATGCATTAAATGTGACTTAATGGCTTTGGTTTGACTCAAAAATCAGGGCCAGGCCAAGGGTAAAGCAACTAAAGCTTGAGCTTTAGGCCCACCAACAAAAAGTTAAATATTAGATCTTTTAAAGTAAAAAAGGCCTCTCATATTAGCTAAAAGGCCCCACATATCACTATTTTCTTTAAAGTCAAACAATTCTCTCTTAATTTTTGCTTTAGGCCTCACTTTCTATTTGGCCAACCCTACAAAAAGCGATTTGGAAATGGCGCAGATTACAAATTTGCAAAATGCATGTTTCTAGAAAATGATTTTTCTACCAAATTCATTGTACAATGCTTAAACTTATGTGGGAAATCTAAACAGATTTATAGGGTACTAAAACAAAGTTGTGGGCTTTGGTTTCACTCGAAAAGCTCGAACAGTTTGAAAATGGCGCACATTTCAAGTTTCGGGTCAGAAACGACTTAGAAAATAGGTGGTTTTCAAAGGTGAATCTAAAATCCTTAGGGAGAAACTTTGTAAATCCTCAAAACAAATTTTATACACATAAAAATAGGATTGTAGGAATTGGTCTCACCCTAAAATTCATCTTGGATCAAAATCTAGGCTTTTTGGGTCAAAACCCGGCTTGCAAAGAAATTTTTCTTTGACTTGAAAATTTTGTCTGGGATGAGCCATACCTCTATAAGAGATGTCGTGACGGCATCTACAGGAGGTGCATTGTTGAAGAAGAAGTCCCTCATATTCTTTACTCTTGCCACTCTTCTACCTATGGAGGACATACTAGTACTTCCAAGACTACTGCTAAAATATTGCAGACTTGGTTCTATTGGCCTAACTTGTTTAAAGATGCTTGGAAGTTTGTATCTTGTTGTGAACAATGCCAAAGAACTGAAAATATTTCCAAGAAGCATGAAATGCCTCTCAACAGCATCCTTGAGGTTGAGATTTTTTATGTCTGGGAAATTGACTACATGGGACCCTTCCCACCTTCCTATGGATACAAATATATACTTATGGCAATTGATTACATGTCAAAGTGGATGGAGGCTATTCCATCCCAAACTTGTGATGCAAAGACCGTAATCAAGTTGTTCAAGCAGATAATTTTCCAATGTTTGGGGTTCCACGAGCTGTGATTAGTGATGGTGGCTCTCATTTCATTGAGAGACAATTTGAAGCTCTATTGAAGAAGTGTAGAGTCACTCACAAAGTGGCTACACCTTACCAACCACAAACCAGCGGGCAAGTTGAGGTCTCCAACAGGGAGATTAAAGCAATTCTTGGGAAGATTGTTTTTAAATCAAGAAAGGATTGGTCACTCAAACTTTCTGATGCACTTTGGGCATACCGCACTGCATTTAAAACACCTATCGGGATGTCCCCATTCCGGTTGGTTTATGGTAAGTCTTGTCACCTTCCTGTGGAGCTTGAGCATAAAGCCCTTTGGGTAGTGAAGTTCTTTAATTATGATTTGAAAGATGCTGGGAATAAGAGGAAATTAGAATTGAATGAGTTGGATGAGATTCACCTTGATTCTTATGAGAATGCTAAGATCTACAAAGAGCGAACAGAGAAATGGCATGACCAACACATCCATCGTCGTGAATTCAAGGAAGGAGACCTTGTTCTTCTCTATAATTCCAGGCTTAAGCTCTTTCCTGGAAAGCTCAAATCTAGATGGCCTGGACCTTTCAAAGTTTAGAAGTGTTCCCTTATGGAGCTGTTGAAATTGGAAACCAAGACAAGGGCTTTTTCAAAGTTAATGGCCAAAAAGATTGAAGCTTTACCACACTGGAGAATACATTAATTGAGAAGGCAACATCAATTGTTCTTCTTAATCCCGCTTCTAATGGCTAAATTATATCAGGCATCGAGCTTATGACGTTAAACGAGCGCTTCTTGTGAGGCAACCCAATGCTTTTTACCTTATTTTTCTTCCTTTTTAATTTGTATAATTCTTTTTATCATACTAGTTTTGCATTTGTTTATGTGTCTTTGGCAGTTCTTGTAGCATTTTTGAAAATTCTCGGGGTGTCAACCAGTACCAATCACACCCATGAGCCATGAATCACACCTGTGATTCGTTCTGGAGACTCAGAGATGAAGAATTTCTCCCCAAGAGCATTTCATGGGCGTGAATGGTAGTCACACCCGTGACACATTCAGTTTCACAAGTCACTGTAGAAGGTTAAAAAAAAAAGGTGTTGCTGCCTAGAAAAAAAGAAAGGCTGAAGGGGGTGCAGATATTAACATGGGGATGCCAGTAGCAAAATTACGAAAAAAAATTAAAAATTACCTGACCTAATTTGTGCGCAGCTCTTGCGCTGCGCAGCTTCTTCATCCTTTTACAATTTTGGTGCGTTGCAGCCTCCTTCTCCAGCAAAGTTCACAACAAACATCATCCAACCACCACCACCAACCGGCACACCACCACGCCGCCGCTACTCAACTCCACTAAGTCCAACAACCCACCCACTTCATCTTCCTCCTCCTTCTTATCCCCACCATAGCCAAAAGCTTCAATGGCTTCCAAAAGGCAGAAAAATGATGTTGGGTCTTCTTCAAACCCTAACTCCAGAGGAAACCAAAATGGTAGAGCACCGCGGGGTAATCAACAAGTTCCTAATTGGCCTCTCTTGCGTACCTTGGGCTTGAAAGATGATATTGAATTCATGTTGAAGAATGTTGGATAGTCCAAATTTGGTAAACTGAATGCTCATGTTTATCCTCGGGTTGTGCTGGAATTTCTTAGCTCCCTGTATATGGAAGTGTTGTATGGAAAAAAGGTCTTCAAATGGTTATATTTCTTTCAGGATGTTTAATGAGAACCATACCATGAACCTTGAGAAATGTAACCGCATCTATGATTTCCTTGTTGGCAGTAATAAGAGACAACCAAAAACTTTTCAAGAAAGTGACTTTTGGTGTGACCTTGTTGGTGACATTGGATTTCCTCCAAGTGCAACTCCACTTCCTTCCGCCACCCCGCCATCCGCATCATGCATAGATTCCTTGCATCAACAGTGTCTTCCCATAGGGAGTCAGATAGCAAGGTTGGCATTGGGGACCTTTTGTTTCTTTGGGCAATGGTTATGCCTCATGACAGTCCCGGCGAGTAGCTAGATTCTGGTTCTTACCTTGTCCAAAAACTCCAGATGATAGCTAACAAAAAATATGGAATTATAGCTGTTGGTGGACTTATCATTCCAATTGCTAAATATCTTGGGTACAACTCCTTCTTGTTTAAGCTGGATTACATTCCATAGAAGTGGACCATTGACTTGGACAACCTTAATTCTATGCATTGCATTGATTATGAAAACAACTCGCTCTATTTTCTGGTTCCCCTTGGAGGTGCCCGTCATTTACTGCCAGCACCGCAATACTCCATTAAGCACACTGCCACTTTGAGGTTCCCTACAGATGAACTAGATTCTCCTCTTGATGAGGATACACTGGCTCTTTCTCCTCCTCTGGCTACTCCTGTGGATGTTGACAACAATCAAATTCTTGCTGCTATCCTATCATTTGATGCCCGCCTAAAGTCTATGGAAGCACAACAACAAAAAATGTATGATTGGCACCAACAGCGGTATATGGAGGATTTCCCTCCACCATCTCCTTAGTGAGTTTCCACTTGCTTTTCCCTTACTTTTTAGCCTTCTACATTGAGGACAATGTAGGTTTTAAGTTTGCGGTTGCTAGGTTCATGCATTGCATTCACTATACTCTTATGCATTTATGTTTAGGTTTTTCTTTCATATATGCTCTCACATACATTCATGTTTAGGCATTTAGGTTGTACATAATCAAAGTTATGACTCACATGCATACATTAGCATTTGCCTTTACGCATTGAATGACCCCCACAATTTACATATCTCTATGTGCCTAATTTGTCTGTATTTACAAGATTGGAAGCATTTTCTTTTAAGTCTTGCAGCAATATATTTGTGTGAAATGATCTCTAGGAAGTTAAAAAATTAGCATGATTTTCCAGTCTTGTTTTGCATTGATTTGAGCCACATAAGTGAGCATTGAGCCTATGCATTTTCTTTGTTTGAGTGTTAATTCTTAGTTGGGCTCTCTAGAACTTGATTTGGAACCTATCGAGGCTAAATTTTTGCTTGCTTGGATGAATATGATCAAGGCAATTAGGAATTTTCTTTCAGACTCCTGACTTAGATTAAATTTTACCCTTCGTTGTCCCCTTGAGCTACAAACTATGATTTTTCTTGGTACCTTGTTGCTTATTTGTTTTATATTGTCTTGGTACCCTTGAGAAGTACATTGGGCAGCTCATTAATGAATGTTGGTACTGACTTAGTGCTTCAAAGGAATCAGTTTATGAAATTTTTGAGGGGATCAAAAGTTGAATAATAATGTGTCAATAATGTTTGACACAAAAAAAACAAAAAAAAAGAAAAAGAAAAAATGTGATGCTGAATTGGTTGGATGAAGGACACCAAATTCATGATGAAAGGATGAAGAGAAAGGAAACAAAATGTGATTTTTGCTTGTATGGTACCCTTGTGTTACAGCTGCATGATGTATTTTCTGATGGGGTATTAAGACTCATTTGTAGCCATTTGCTTTCCTTTCTTCTTTCTGATTCCTACCTTTCAATTTCACCCCATCCCCGTTACATCCAAATAAAAGACCTTATGATTTGTCCTTGTTGGCATAATTCTTTAGTGGAGATGAGGTTCCTTACCAAGCCTATGGTTGAGTACCTTAGGTGTGTGAGACTAAGAAAATTGTTCTTACACTTTAAACACTTTGAGTGGAGTGAGATGAGTGAATGTGTCTTTGCAAACCTTGATTTTGGAGAATTAGCCTCTAATTAGACTTGATGAGATTGCTTGTCTGCTTAATTCTTGATTTGCTGCTTGTACTTCCCTTTGACCTTGTATCCAAATTTTGTGAATTCATGCGTTTTACTTGAGTGTCACAGCTATTGCTTGAGGACAAGCAAATCTTAAGTTTGGGGTTGTTTGATGCGTTGAATTTCATATTACATTTGCATTGCATTTCATTTAGTGTTATTTGTACATTGTGGCATTTAGGACTTAGTTTAGGTTAATTTTTCTCTACTTTTCTATCTTTTGTGGAATCGGCTATGCTTTGGGTGTTATTGTGTTTTTAGGTACCAATTCTAGAGTTGGATGGCTCTTTTTGCAACTTAGAGAGGCATTGCGAGAACTTTAGATGGATCATTAGAGATTGTAGATGCCTTGAGAAGTTCACAGCTGTGAGATACAGTTCACACCCGTGAGAGATGGATCACGACCGTGACTGGCACTGATTTTTATCCTAGCTCATTTGTTGACTCGCGACAGCATGGATCACACCCATGAGATATGGATCATGCCCGTGACACATGATAGACGTGAATTTTAATTAGTTTTAAGATTTTTTATTTGTATTCGGGCCTGAACCTTTTAGCCCATTATATTTAAATATCCTTCTAAACTTTGGGAGGGGGTTCCGCATTCTGACGCTTAACGGCTAAGGAAGAGAGCTAGAATATTGATGCTTTTTCTCTTTTTTGATTTGTTATCTTCTTTTATGAATTTTTGTTTTGCTTTCATGGCTACCCGTGAGTAGTCTTTCTTATTTTTGGGATTAGGCATAGCCCTATGAGCTTTGAATGAATTGATTTCTGTAATTCTTGTGTTATTCTTGTTCTCTTTTGATTTCTTTCTATTGCCTTTATATGTTGAATGAATTGGCCAGCATTTAACATTATCATAGGGGTTTTGGGATGTACCAAGAGGTGAACCTATAATTCCGAAACCAAAAAAAGGAACTTAGGTGTAAAACCACGAGAGTAGGTTAAACCCCTAAGAGGATCGAAACGAATTAACATAAGCGTAAAGGGTGTAATTTAACATAGCCACCACGAGAGTAAGGGGTCAATTTAATTAGATACCTCTTCGTGTCTCGGGAGAGAACTAAGAGTACTTAGGTCATTCACCTTCAATAGAAACTCATAAGAACACAAGGGTAATTAAATTAATTTGTTCATTGTCATAGCGTGAACCTCAATCCCGGAAGTCTTCATAAATTGAATTTCAACCATTTTTGTTACTTGCTCTTTTTCTTATTTAAATTCTAAACTTTGAATTTCACCAACTCTGTTCTCATTTTAATTCTTAATTTTCATGTTTTAAATTCTGTGTAATTAGTAATAATTACTTTGCCAAATGCACGGTCCTTTTGAAAGAACGATTTATTACTTGACAACACCATACACTTGCGGATTTTGTGTACCAATCCTACAAGCACAAACAACAGAACGCCCACACACTCGTAGTCCTATCTTTTGACTACTCGTTTAGTTCTCTACATCGGGCCCGACCTCCTCTTGACATTCCATCATATAGGACTTACATCTTTTCATTATTTTTCTAGGAGACGTCATGGGAGTACATACCCTTACCCTGGTACAATAGGTAGGATACTCTCACCAGACTTGGTTATGCTCAGTGTGTGTCGGGATTGCCAAGTCAGCTTCATGAGTCCCTCAGCCCCATTGAGGTATCACAACTTGGCACCTAAACGCCATCCCCTAAGGACTCATTGTCCACACATACATACCTCAGGTACCATCTATAGTCACCCACTCGCCTACAGGCTTAGGCATTCTCTTACTGTCACTCCTTACTGGGATTGCATTTAGGGATGCCTCCTCTTCACGAACATTCTGGCAAGGCCTCTCAATTTAATTTGGTACCACGACGTGGTCAAAACAAAAGGGGCAAATGGATATACCATTAATAATCATCATCATAAAGGACCATCGTCATGTCACCCCTAATGGGCATGCCCTTAATGGACATCTCTCGTTATACTAGCTATCACACCTTGATAGGCACTTTTCATTTACGCCTCAATAGGCACTTCTCATTCATGCCCTCACACATAAAGTCGTGTTATGTTCGTGTGCACCTTGCAACTTTGCCAACGCGTCTCACATAGAAGACAACTTTTCTTTATAATTGGTGCACACGCATCATTCCCACTTCCAACTCGTGTCATATGAGATAGGTTCTTCACTTTATTTCAAGTCGTAGGATTAAACATACAAAGTAAGAACCGAATCCTCACTTTATAGTGTCATGCATCATCATGACACTTACACATGCAAGATTTTTCAAACAGAACATCACTACATAAGGATACCATCATTATGTACCCTTTTACACCAAATCAACATATAGCGTAATCGTTTACGTTTTATGTTTTCCATGAGATTCTTCACTCCTCACTAAGCTTCTCATCATTACTAATCCTCATCATCATTTAATTATGGAATTTGAAAGAACATTCACTCATTATGGCTCCCATATAAGTGAAATTCTTCAAAAATACCTCACATATCACTCCCTTTTCGGGTTTTCTAAGTTTGTCTTAACTCTCTTATGGACTTACTTCACTTACTAATTAATATTCATGGTTCCTATCATCATTTAAGAAATTTTATGAATTAAGACAATATATTCCCGCAGAGGTATTCGTCACCTAAAATAAAGTTGCTATAATTTTGTCGTTTTACGTTCATTTACCTTCAAACTTTAGGGATAAGTTCCTATAACCTCATGGAACTAAAATCTTTCATTAAACCTTAATTTCTCTCACTAAAACTCGGTATTTTAATTAAGTTTAGGGGCTGGACCAGCAGCCACTCTTTCTTAAATTTTCCAATTTAAATAGTCATAAAGTGACTCGAAAAGCACTTAAAACAATATCAAATAAATGCCAAATCATTCTAAATCAAATCCAATGATTTAAGCAACAAATAAAGAACTACTAACAATGACTTTTGATGCAAAAGTGGGGATTAACACCTCACCCAATAATGCATACCCTCAAAAGGGTGCAAACATGCCATTAAAAGTCATTCAAGTAAACAACCAAATAACATCATGATATAAGAGCAATATTTCCATAAATTATCATCATCAATATTTCATGTAAGCATTTAACATATTTAATAATAAAAAAAAGGGCAGCCACAATTGCATAAATTTAGATCTATAATTTTTCACAAATTCATGTTACAAACACAAGAATAATTACACTAGTGCATAGTAAACATTCCCATAACTCACATAGGACTTAGTTAAACAATTCTTATCATAAAAACACATCATTTAATACTTAAAAACAATCATAATACCCTGTTTTTCCAGCATTATAAATTTATCCAAATTAGCATTTAAGACGCATCTAATTAGCTAGTTTTAGCTTCCAAACTTGCATAAATTTATTATCTAACTTGGGAAGTAAAAGCCCCAAACTTTTCCATAAGTAAAACATCATTTAAAACACATTAAAGAGGCTAAAACTCTGTTTTTCCCACTGCACACACTGCAGCCACAAAAACAGTCCCGAAACACACTTTTAAGTCACAATTTCACCTCTAATTGCACTAGTAAATTAGCTAGATGATATCCACAATTAATTCCTATCACTTGGGCACATTTCCATATCATTTAAATGCCAAACCACTGCACTAAAGCTGTTTTTTCTGTAAAAATTCTGCACGTACAGATTTCGCTAATAAAGAGCCCAAATTTGCAAGTTTAAAGGTTTCAAATTAATTAGATACAACCCTTAACTCAACCATAATTTCAAACCAACATTTCCATGAGTAAAAATATCAATTACATCAATTTAAACTCAACATAATGCTTTGTTTTTATGCATTCCCACAGCCAATTTTAAAGGCAAATTTTAAAGCATCAAAACTTTATATTTTGCAACCCAAATGGTATAAAATTCATCTTTAACATATATACACATAGGAATAATCATTTTCCATGCAAAAGAATCCATTTTGAGCATAAAAAATTCAATAATACCACTATCATAAATTTAAACTTGTACACAAGCATTAAAGCCACAAAAAGAGTATCAAAAATTCATTTTCGGGTTTCCAAATCACTACTACAAAAAAGACTTTTTTGATCGGTTAAAAATGACTCTTTAAATCGATTGTACGGCCGATGATGTATATGCGAGTGATATAGAAAGGCATGATTTTTTAGATCGGTTTTTAACCGATCTAAAAAGTTTTTTAAGATCGGTTATTTTAATGACCATTCTAAAAATTTAACCTTTTAGATCAGTTATAAAAAAAACTTATCTAAAAAGTTGAGATTTAGATTGGTTCTTTTTTATAACCGATCTAAAAAGTTAACTTTTTAGATCAATTATAAACATAACCGATCTAAAAAGTTTTTTTTAAAAAAAAATATACAATACGTTCTATTTATTTTCTTCTTTAAAATTTGTAAAACACACAAAAAAGTTGTTCACAACTATATTTTCTTAACATATAAAAACAAATGTCCTCATTAAACCTTAATAAACATTAATGTTGCTAAAATTGCCATCAAGGGAACAAAATGATTTAACCATGCAACTAATAATACAAGACAGAAGAAAAGAACAATAAAGACACCAATAAGAATCCAATATGTAACATGATATTCGTACTATATGCCTGGAGAAATTCATGTCCCGTATTCTAAACAAGTCTTAGAAACAAAATATTCTACAATGCGAGAATCATTGCTCAGCCAATACTAAACTTCCAGCCAAACACAAAATGTGCACACAGGGCAACAATCAACAAGATGGTGTCTCCTAAAGAATGGACAGATCCTAGTGCAAGGCTTGCTAAGTCGTGATCAATGCTAGAAATAGAATGACCATGTTAGCACAGAGAAACAAGAAAATAGTACCGATGACAAGCCTAAAATGACAAGACTTTGTTTAACATTCATTGAACTGATACAAAACCATGAATATCTAACCCGGTGTTGTGACTGAGAAGTAACACCATTGCCATTTACTTTGCTCGTATCAGCCTCTGTAATGCAAATAGAAAGTAGCTTTCTTTTAGACAAGGTGAACCTAAGGATCATGGCCATCTATCTATACTACAAACATCATTAGGGACCTCCATCATTTTTCTCTTGACTTCTCAAAAGAATGTTTTTATAAAAGAGAGTGCAAAATAATAGCACCATCCCAACAATTATTAACTGCACATTTTTTCCCCTGCACCAGTAAATTAAAAAACTAATAGCAAAAAAGGGGGGGATAATAGTACTATCACAAGAATTATAAATGTCCATTATTTTTATGAATAAATGATAGATCCATAAGTATATTATTGTAATGGTAGTTGCATACAATAATTTTTTTTTTTTACAATCTCAAATAGAAAATATAGTTATTTGAGAGATATGTCAATTGTTAACCTTTTGAGAACTTCATATCCAACTCAACTGACGTGACAACTTTTATTAGTTTAATGTACACAAGTTATATTGCTTAATCTATGTTAAGATCTAAGGAATAATGGAATATGGATAAAAGTCTAACAATTAGTAAAATTTAAGCTACAAAATATGAATTCATGATGCTCACCTATGATATTAGCAATAAATGATGTTTCAAGGATTAGTATTAAGAAAGTATTATAAACTATATTGAAACAATTTGGTGCAACGTGCAAGGGATTTCTAATTTTTCACAAAAACAATATGCCAAAATATTTGGGATACTTATTCAAAAACCTGATAAAAACTCAAGGAAATGATTTCATGTGTTTGGAAATTTTCACTTGAGGGAATACAACCTTAAATCTACAAGAAATTCTAGACTTCAACATCAAATCTATAAAAATTTATGGAAAATAATCAAATTGAGAGAGAGAGAGAGAACTCACAGAACCTGTTAGCATGGCAAAGCTTCCACGGTGGAGGCAGAGAAGCAATCAAGCAAATAAGGCGTTAGGATTGACCAATTTTGAACCTCTAGCAATTTGAAAAGCCTAACACATATCCTTTTTTAGCAATCATTTACAATAGAAATAAAATTGAACAATAAAAAGAAAAGGAGAAGATATTGAGCACAACAATAATTGGTAAATTTGAAGATTTTAACTAACTAGTCTGCTCACCTTGGGAGAAATTTTTTCTATAAGGTATACAACACTAGAATTCAGCTCTGGGATAGTAAATGGAGGCTCCACGTCTATGTGAAAATACTTGAGTCCACTAAAACTTATGAGAGTAAACTCAAGTCCACTTGAGTTGGCTCTACTAAGTATTCCTGAATATCCATTCTAATCACAAAAAGATATTTGCATGTGATGTATTCATCAATTTAATACAATAATTTCAAAATTGAAAATTCATAAAATGCAATCATAGAACATTAAATATATAACAAAATGAAACCAATCAGTATTCCAATACTGAAAAGCAAAGAAATCAACTTCCAATTAGTATGAAGATCAAGATAACAAGGTCCAAATCAAAAGGTCCAAACAAGATCCAAATCAAGTGTAAACAAGATAACAAGGTCCAAACAAGATCCAAATCAAGTGTAAAATGAAACCTCCTAACACTTAATAATTTAGGTCTTCTAGAGGAACAAATCAACATGTTAGACGAAATACACATTAATCAAACACACAAGCCAAATCAGCATCCAAATTCGAAAGCAACACGCAATCTCCATCATATTATTACGCAAAGAAATGTCAATCACATTAAAACCAGACACGCACGTCAACATCAGAGAACGCAGTCACACAACTAAACAGTGAAACAAAGGATTAAGTAGATCAAACAAAATTTGAGTATTTATAGTAGAAAACGATGGATCGGAGAACAAATGAAAGTACGAAACCCTAATAAAGAGAGAGTACCTGGATGAACTTGAGAGTGTGTTATTCGCCTGCTAGTTGGAGGTTGCCGCTAACAAAGACGAGCATGCTAACGTTGACGCCGGAGGGCTGGCAGTCGACAGTGGAGATGGAGTGGTGGCACTACTGAAAAGGGAGGAAAGTGAGCTCAGTAGTAATGAGCTCTAGCTTGAGGGTTCTGGGTTTGGGTAGAGCTGTCATTTTGGCCCTATGCCCTAGGGCCAGCCCCACTTGGCCCATCATAATGGCCCTAGGAGCTTTTGGCCCTTCTAATGAGGGCCCTAAAAGGCCCTAACCCACAAAGCCCCACTTAATATGGGGCCAGGGCCAGGGCTTAAGGGGTTAGCCCCACAAGTCATCCTATTCGTTCGCTCTCGAGCAGAGCATTTTTTGTAGACATCAACCGAGGCTATTTTTGACCGACTTTAGCAAAGACATTTTCGGTTGACTTCGGTTAGGGTTGTTTTCAATGACCTCGGCTAGGGTTATTTTAGGCTGATTTCGGCAGAGGCAATTTTTAACCAACCACAATCGCGATTTTTTTTGGCCGACCTTGGTTATCGTTGTTTTTTGTGACCTCGACTAGGGTTATTTTTGGCCGATTTCGGCCAGGGCAGTTTTTGACCGACCTTTACCGGGGCTGTTTTCGACCAACCTTTGTCATTGTTGTTTTTTGGTGACCTCGACTAGGGTAATTTTAGGCCGACCTCGACCGAAACTATTTTTGGTCGACATCGGCTAGGATTATTTTCGGCCGACATCGGCTAGGGTTATTTTTGGCCTACCTCGGCTAGGGTTATTTGCGGCCGACATCGGCTAAAGTTATTTTCAGCCGATGTTGGACGGAGCATTTTTCGGTCGACTTGACCGGGGTTGTTTTCGGCCGACCTTGGTAGGGACAATTTTCGGCTGGCCACGAGCTGAACTATTTTTGGCTGACCTCGACCAGGCCTGTTTTCGAACTACCTCAACTAGGGTTAATTTTGGCTGACCTCAACTAGGGTTATTTTCGGCGACCTCGGCTGGGGCATTTTCAATCAACAATTAGTCGTGGCAATTTTCGGCCGACTTCGGCAAGGGAAATTTTTGGCCGACCTCGGCTGAAACTGTTTTCATCCTACCTCAACCAGGGCTGTTTTCAGCTGACTCCCTGGACTATTTCAGGCAACCTCGGCTAGGATTTATTTTGGTCGACCTCGGCTAGGGTTATTTTCGGTCTATCTCAACCAAGGCATTTTCTGTTAACCTTTGCTGGGACAGTTTTCGACTAACCTCTGTTGGGACAGTTTTCAGCCGACTCTACCGAAACTGTTTTCGGCCAACCTCTGTCGAGGCTGTTTTCGGCCGACCTCAATTAGGGTTGTTTTCGGCTGACCTTAACTTGAGTATTAAAAAAAGTATGTCATAGTATTGAAACTTAAGGCCCATGGGCTAGCCCTAGCCCACAGGGCTTTGTGGGCTTTTTGGCCTTGCGGGCTTTTTAATACGGGTTGTTTGGCCCTGCGGGCTTTTTTAGCCATGACCCACGTGGGCCAGGGTCGGGCCGGGCCGGGCCGGGCCATTTTGACGGCTCTAGGTTTGGGAACGAAAACTCACCAGAGGGGTTTTGGAGATGGGGAATGAGTTTTTAGATCAATTCTATTTTTAACTGATCTAACAATAACATTTTAAATCAGTTATAAATTGAATTGATTTTAAAAGATATTTTTTTAGATCGATGTAACTTTTAACCGATTTAAAATTTAAAAATTTATTTTTAGATCAGTTCTCTTATAATCGATCTAAAAACATTTCTTTTAATTACAAAAATGCTATCGCATTTTTTTTAAATCAGTTCTCATACAACCGATCTAAAAAATTGTTAATGTCTTTCTTGCACTAGTGAATGTACACAAATATATATATATATATATATATATATATATATATATATATATATATATATATATATTCATCAAAGCCATCATTTTAAACACAAGAAACTTAGGTCTAAAATTGAATTAGACCATTGTACAAAAATTCACTAAAAGCCTCACTTTAGTCAAAGCTTTAATTCCTTATACTTCACCAATTAATTCCTATGATAGAAATAATTAAACCTTAGCATTTAATTACTTTTAAATTCACATTTTAGTACACTTTAATGAATATATCAACTCTTATCCTACTAAATTAAGTTTAATATTCACAAGTTATAAAGGAGTAAATTCAATTTAAACCAAAGAGCACATCCCTTATTTTTGGCCTAATTTTTTGGACAGATTTAAATTATCAAAATATTTTTAAGTGAAATAAAATTTATATCATTAAAAGCTCTATGAATCTATTTTACATAATGGTATCCCAATACTCAAGCAAAAAATTCATAAAAATTCAAAAGGTAGCAGCTACTCAGTTTTGTTATTATGCAGTACCCTATTCTTAAAATAAATATTTCTCACTCAATTCTTTACTAAATTTTATAAACTTTACCAATATAAAAAGCTATGTGTAGGGATGCTCATGGTTTGGTTATTCAAATAACCATAACTACTAAATAACTAAATTGTAAGTAGTTATCATAACCATAACCATAACTAGTTATAGTTTGGTATAACTAGTTATTGTTTTTAAAAACTAGTTATATAACCGGTTATGAATATATAACTAGTTATATAACTGGTTATATCAAAAACTAGTTATATAATCAGTTATGGATAAATAACTAGTTATATAAATGGTTATTTAACTAGTTTTAAAAAAATAAAATTTAAAATTGATAATATTTTTTAATGAAATTTCCTTTTAACAATATATAAATACATCCTAACCCAATAGTATATGAAATTTAACAATATAATACTGGTAAGGGCATAGAAGCTCTCATGTGGATTATAGAACATTCTTGTTCTTGAAGAGAAAAATAGAATAAAAATACCCTGCAAGTATCTGCATGTACATCAACTTTTGGGGAAGCATCGGGCTTTACAAGGAAATGCAAATGCATGGCAACTTTTTAGGTACGATCCATCTCCAGCCCAAGTAGAATTAAAAATATCAAGACAAGAGGAAAAAAAATATCAAAACGAGAAAATTGATTACAAGATGGAAATCATAATATTATGTTAGATTTTTCCAACTTTTATAATTGTCTTTTATTTTTTCAAGTTTTCAATATAGTATTTTTTTTTGCAATTTTTTTATATTTTTATTATTGGGCTCACAAACCGGTTCATTAGCCATTAGCTAAGTGACCAAGTAAAAATGTGATCCATTTAATAAGTGGGCTAGTTATGTCTAGTCTATTTAAATGCAAACCAAAATAGATCGAGCTAAAATAGATCATACTAAAATGTATACTCACCTAGTATATTTTATACATTCTTCTCATCTTACATATTATTTGTTTGCTTTTGTCAAGTTTTTTGCATTGTTTAAGAAGATTCAAGTAAAGTTTAGTCAAAAATAATATTAGATGAGAACATAAGTACCAACATTGGTTGGCACAAGTGGTAGTGGCTTGTGCCCCTTAATCAAGAGGTCCAGGGTTCGAATTCTAATGATGTCACTTTGGGTATGGAATAAATCATGTTGGGAGGGGAATACCCACCTTGGTGATGAATAATCCGTACCAATATCATGGTAAGAAAAAAAAAAGATGAGAACATGAGTGATTTTAAGTTATTTCATATGCATTATTTCAAGTGAATTTGCTTGAACTGAGATTTAATTATATTTTTCCTGTCAAAGGTATGCCAAAATGAAATAAATATTTTGGGATGAACATGTATTTTATCCTGAAAAATACTATTTTTTCACTTCAGTCTTCTACATTAACAATATCCAATATTTTATTGCTATACAATATTTTATTATATTTAGAATACTAATTTTAAGCTAAAAAAATATAGTTTTTAAACAAGTATAAATATATAATGAGGTAATAAACTTAAAACCCTAAAATTTGGACCCTAGTAGTGACAACTTAGTAGTCTATGCTCCATAGCCAGGGCCCAGGGAGGTGGATGGGTCACGACAAGAAGTAAATGAAATCGTTGGGGCGATAGAATACAACAGTTAGAAATTTTGAATGAATGTGGCAAGGCAATTCCTTTAGACGAATATAATTAAACTAGTTTGGGTAGGGTAGGACCATATCATATCGTTTTATCTTTGGGAGATCAAATCGTATTCATATTCATATTTGGTGCTATTAGCAGCAGCAACTCAAGTCGTGAAATGGAGACCCTCTGCTCTGCATTGGTGTTCCCATACTAATTTAACAGTTATAGTTTTTATAACTAGTTATATTTTTATAACTAGTTTTAGGTAACCAGATATATTTTAACTAGTTTTTAATTTTAACTTAATCAATAAAACAGTTATATTTTTATAACCAGATTTAGCTAACTAGATATTTTATAACTAGTTATATATAGTTATGCTCAACTAGTTTTATAACTAGTTAATTTGAGCACCCCTAGCTATGTGTGTCTAGTTTCAAAAAAGGTATCACTCATAATCAAAAGATAACCACACAAGGAGAAATACTCATTTTACCAAGGCATGTTCAGACATGACAGAAAACAGAAATCACTGCACATACCCTCTGTTATTACCACTAGTTTTCTAGGTAATTCAATGAGTTAATTTATGGGTGACCCCAACATCTAAATCTTAAGATGTCTATTTTACATAGATATCACCCAAATTTTAATAGCATCTCTATAACAATACCAGTTTTCAAAACAACACACAAAGGTCAAAACGTAACATTCAGCAGAAGGGTCATTTTGTAAAATTCATAATAAATTCAATTTTTATCCAAATATAACGTATTTTATATGGATTCATATGCCCCACAAGTTTTCTTTTGAAATATAATTTTAGTTTCACAATAAAATACACTAATCAAATGCAGTAACAAAATTCGTGCAGTATGTCAGTGCTGAAATTCCACAAACAGCTTATTTGCACAACTTTCCACACCAAATAATGAAGAAATGGCTCTAAGAGCCCACACCGATGGAGGATAACTCCCAAAACAGCACAATAGACATGAAAGAAGATAAAAACCATCCATACCTTAGTGAAATCAAATTTCAATATGTTAGATTGTAGCTCTCGATCTTTAGAGTAGGCCCCTTGAGTTTGGTTCCAAAAAACTTGAAGCTTGAGGTGGAGAATGGAACTCTAAGAGAGCAACAATGGAGGAGAGAAGAGAAAAGAGAAGAGAGACTTTCTCTCTCTCTTGAAGGTGGCGGCACATAGAGAATGAGGGAGGGGAGGAGAGCTTCTCTTATAGGGTTGGCACAACATGTGTCATGTTGTTTTGGGTCATTAATCTTAGACTTAATCTAATTTAATTTTCTAGATCACTAAGCTAGTTTTAATTAATTTCTAATTAAATACTAAGTTGATTAGTATCACTTAATTTAATTAAGGTACTAAAGTCCTTAATCACTAAAGTAATCTATTTTATTAATCTAATGTACTCTAGACTCATTAGTTTATTAATTGAGCTTATTAAAAGTTAATTGTAAGCTTTATGACTAAAGTTGCCTTTATTTATCATTGTGCCATTAATGAGTTGACCTCTACTCCTTCGCTTGACTTTTGTTGACTTTGATTGACTGTGTTGACTTAAGTTGACTTTCTCTAATTTTAAGTCTAAATTAAAATTTTCTAATTCTTTCTTTTATTTCTAGAGCACTTTAAGCTACTAGATAAATTATCTTAATTAAATTAGATTCTCTAATATTTTAAAAGCTACTATTTCATATTTCCATTTATTTATTTATTTATTTTCTAGTGTTAAAATTTTGGGATGTTACAAAACACTCACAGGACAGTCGCTAATGTTTTAGCCTTTTTCATCCTATTCCAACCACTAAATCACGATCTAACCATCAAAATCATCGTATTTACCCACTATGCTTTTGCTGCACCACTTTGATATAAGCCTTAATTGTACAAGCCACTCTACACTACTAATTTAATTCTACAACATGGACAACTATTAACCTTAACTGTACAAGCCTTTAATCATCATTTACCCCCAATCTTCAAGTCACCTTCAAATCTTTCTTATTCCCGCTTTTCCTTACTCAACCTCAATCTACAAACTCGGATTTTTTTGGATCTCCTTTCCCACTAACTCAAGGATATAAACTCATATGGAGAACAAGAATAGATAATACCGCTTAGACAACACCTCAAAAAAATTTATTATTAGGAGGGAAAGTTATCTTGACTGAGTCCTGAGTGTGCACTCTCACAACTCTATCAAGATTTTCTTTCTTCCTTGAAAACATTCATCTTGCTCAAATGCAAGAATGATAGAAGAAACAATTCATCCACATGGATCAAACGACTCACACAGGAGTTGAAGACAATTTACTCACAAGGCAACGATAGCTCAAAATACATTCAATCAACTCAATTTTATAGAAGACATAATGACAGGAAAATCCATGTCACCATATGATTTAGAAAGGGACAATACACATAAAATACCCATGCATACAGGATCAAAATGATTCACAAAGGGACTAAGATACTTTACTCACGAGAATAGTAGGTTACTCAAAAGTTGACTACTCAAAACATATCCAATTGACTCATTTTTACAGGAAAGATAGGGATAGGAAGTATCCAATATCAGTGCACAATTGAAAAGAGAATGGTGTACAAAGTGTATTTGTCCATAGGGAATCAAAACGATTTCATAGTAAAGAGGAACAACTTAAGCATAATACATAAACTTCTCTATCACACTCATCCCATTATCCATCTATAGATGGCAAGATCCTAAGAAATTCTCAAGATAAGGTATGGCCTAAGGAAATGGTCTTATCTCTTAGCTTTGTAATATCTAGTTATTCTCACACTATTGGTGGCCAAACAAAAGGAATACCAAAACATCCTTAAGATGTTAGCACTTCTTTTAATGACGTCATATCGAACTAATCCATACTAACTAAGCTCACATTGCTACCATAGTAGTTAATGCAAAAGCATACCCTTTCAAACAATTTTCCATTTCATACCACTGATAATGAACAGTCAATACAAGGTCATACAACATACAAATTTCCATTTCACACCTCCATTTACTAATGGTAGACGCAAAAACAACAAATACAAGCAATTCTTATCTCACATCACTGTTTTCCACTGATAATGCAAGAACACACAATTCATCTATACTATTGTCAATAAACAGTCAGCACTAGATCACATAGCACAAACAATGGTTAAGTACATACCCCAATCTTGGTAGGACAAACTGCTCTAATACCACTAATGTAACACCCCTTGTTACTATTAAATGATTTCTATTTATTTGCATTATTAGCGAAAATAATTTAATTCTCGCCTGTAAAGTAACCTTCAAAATACGAGAAAATTTATTCTCTTTTTAACTTTCAAACCTTATTACTTTAACTCCAACAGGAGAATCATCCTTGTTAACTTATTATTCATTTAAAAACTCCCTTTTTGTGAAATAAATTCCATAATAAACTCGAATTATCAAAACATCATAACCACGGCAAACCATTAAAACATAATAGAACTTTTTTTAAACATCTTTAATTTTATCATTAAACGGTTCTATTACACAAAACAGAATACAAACCTTGAAAGTAAATGCATTTTAAGTCACATATAAGGAACTGATACATCATAAAATGAAAATCTAGTCTACCCCCTTTATACAAGAAAAGGATCAAAACTCATAGTAGTGACTCAATAGAATTTAACTCTTATCTGCCCACTTAACCCATGAGACATCCTCAGGGAATCTTCTGTTTCCTTGAACAAGTCCATCCTCATCCTTAATGCTTGTCGTAGTCATTCCATTCCATCTTCGACAATCGCACAGAATCATTCGCCTCCATCTGAAAAATGCTAAAGCATAGGAGTGAGTCCTCCATCCCCTTGGTAACCACAAGCAAAATGGACTTAATAGTCCCAAACAACCTACACCACCACTGTGTGTGGTTCACTAGCAAATACCACTCACGGTAACCCTAGTCCGAGTATCTAACTCACAACATTTACACCTTTGGGCCCCACTGCCATTAAGCCTCCCAGGCTTTAATGGTCTTATGCAACTTTGTGGATGATGATTGGGAGTACACGACCCATGTCTGGTTCAAGTGACATGGTGCTCTCACCAACCATGGTTATAGCTCCGTTCTAGTCGGGAATGCCAAATCAGTTGCGTGAGTCCCCCATACTAACCAGACTTTTAACTTTAGCCGGGTTGTCACAACTTGACACCATTTCCCCCAGCACTCCTTTGAGCCGAACAAACTATTCCCCAGTGTACCGGTTGTGGCCATCCACCTCTTATAATGATCCTCACATGTCTTCCACGTCGAGAGTCATCCTTTATGGAACATCCGGTTTCCTTGGTACATTACGGGAGGACATTAGAGAGTTTTCCCACTGAGTATGGAGTTGAGCCCCATCTCTGATACACGTCACCATTTCTCTAACTCTCTCCCGTCTTTGCCACGAATGTTATTCCACATGTTTCCACTTCTTCGTAGCATGCGCCACTCCGTACAAGGTACATGACACAAAGTGTCATTCACCATTCCACATTCAATTAGAGGAGAATGGTTTCATTCCTTCTCACCTCTTAGCGTCATAGGCATCATGCTCGCTTAAGTGGATAAATCCACTAGAATCATCCCAGTGCCTTAAGCACTACAACATCATCAATTATTTTCATGCACAATCAATCCCAACATGCATTATCGAGGGGAAAAGCCTCTTGAACTCAGGTCATGATAGGTATATATCACAATTCATTGTCATGCATAAGTAATTCTAAACATACACCACCAAAGGTCACACACATCCTTTCGATCTTTGGCAACAAAATCATAATTAAATAGAATAAGACATTCACTCAACAGTTCAATCATACAACATTAATAACCTCATTAACTTTTATTCATCTAAGTCTAAGCATCAAAGTCACACCATTCAAATTAGCTTACATATCACAATGCTCATAATTTAAATTCAATGACATTCGTACTCTATTACTTCACATAATCATAATAAATGTTGAAAATTCAATACTTAATCAACTCATAGTAAGAATGATATTTACATGAATAGATCACCTTATTTAAACAATTAAAACTCAACAAAAATCCCTCATTTTCATTCCAACCCATAACTAGTATAAAACCCCAAATTTAAAGCAACATAACTTCATAATTTGAATTTCAAATACTTACAAATTAAGCCCCAACCTATACATATATGTAAACTTTCATTCTCCACGAAAAATTACTCAACTTAAGCATTTAAAACTTGATTTCTTCATGGTCAAAACATTAAACCCGAAATGGGTCAAAAACTCTACGAAAAAGCCTCAAAACTTAAATTTAAGTCTTGTTGACTCACAAATCGAAATCCAACGCTTTATATATGTAACCCTACATTTTCAACCATGAGGAACTCATTTTTGAAGTCAAAATCATCAAATTGTGCACCCATTAGTGTTAGTTTATAAAACATACCCTTAACATAGAGTAAAATGCCTTGAAACTTCAAACTTTGATTCCCATTTATCTAGAAATCCATTTCCAATAAATCACACATGTAACCCTACATTTTCAACCATGAGGAATCTATCATTGAGGTCAAAACACTAAATTTCGTACCCAACACAGCCAGTGCACTAAAACAAATCAAATTTCATTTTTAAAGCCTTGAAACTTAAAAATTTAGCCCTTAATGATTCCCAAACCCAAACACAACAAATGATTCATGCAACCTTAGGTTTTCATACCCAAGGAACCTAATTTTGAGGTAAAAAACAACAAATTATGTCCCCATCACTGCCAGTTCCGAAAAATAGAGTACTATGCACATAAGTGGCTTCAAAACTTAAAAATTTTCACTCCAAATGATTTTCAAACTCAAATGCAGCATATCATACATGTAACCCTAGGTTTTCATACCCAAGAAACCCATTTTTGAGGTAAAAAATAACAAAAAGTATACCCATTTTTGCAGTCATGCAAACAGTGACGAAAATACAAGTTTACATACATTTCTCACACTCAAATTCACATTCAACACCTCTAAGGCTCAACCCACTAGAGCTAAGCCCTAGAACAAGCAAATAGGCTCAAGGAAAAATGGAGAAACCCTTCCCATACCTTAGTTCCAATGCTCAAAAGCTCAAAGTGAAAATTCCAACCACCCAAATGTTGATATTGGAGAGCTCTACAACATATTAAAAATCCAAGAGGAGAAGAAAATATTAGGGGCATGAAAGTGTAGAGAGAAGATAAGAGAACCTAGAGAGAAGGAGGAGACTCACCTCACACACACAAGAGAAGAGAAATTTGAAATTTCTCTCTCCTTTCCTCTCTCTCTATCTGGTGGCACAACAATGGGGGGCATCCTTAAGTTGCTTTTATAGGGGCCCCCAACCCTAAAAGGGTAAGGCCCACATGTCTCCCTAAATTAGGTTTTTAATTAAAAGTTAACTAAGTGTAAGGCGAGCTAAGAATGTAATCTTCGTTATTTAACCCTAAACCCTAAACCCCAAATAAGGGTGTTACAACCCTCCCACCCTTTTAGGAATTTCATCCCCAAAATTAACTAAGTGTAAGGTGAGCTAAGAATGTAATCTTCGTTGTCTACTCTCATGCTAACCATCACTCTTTAACTTAACCTTATATCGCTTCTTTGAGAAAGTGTTATTTTGGTCGAAACTCCTATAGGAAGATATTTCTCTTAACGGAAGTTCGCTTCTAACTTAATACACTTTTTATCATAACGATATAGGTAAGATTTGTTCTTAATGGACATAAATTAGGCTTAACTATACAAATCCATCCTCAAGTTAAAAGCTTGCTAACTAACTTAAAAGAGGTTCGGAGGAGTCTACTAAAGCACTGGGTAAGCAACATGGCTAATCCTAAGACAAGACTTCTAATCATTCAAGACCTAAAGCTTTAAACTTAGTACATTATATATAGGCTATAGACAAGTAATTGGGTAAGTTTTAGGCCAAGGATAGGTCATTTACCTAAGGTTCCCTTCTAATAATTATTCTAAGCTTAAAATTTTATTTTTCTTACTTTTTTTTACTTACTCTTATTAGTTTTGCCATAATGCTATCTGTTAAGGATATTTTGTGTATTTTCACAACTATTTGGCCCCATTTCAAATAAATTATTAAAAATTACAACTGAATAGTAATTATCATTCTAAGCTGAGTTGTACTCTTAGAATTTTGAGATTCTACTCAGTTGTTCAAAAATAAATGCAATATAAATAAATGAGCATTTAAGAAAAATGAGGGTGTTACAATGTTAGTTGCTGTAATTACTTACTTTTTAAGTAATTTTTAAGGCAATTATCTCTCTTTTTCTCTTATTTGGAGTGTTGTTTTACTCAATTTGCTTTAATTTCGTAATTTAGTTAATATTAGTTTAATTTTCTAGTTTTATGGTTATATCTTAGTAATTTACCCCACTTTTTGTAGAAAGAGGAGATTGAAGATGTAGAACACATTTTGGAGCTGCATTATGATGTTTTGGAAGCATTGAAGGGTCATCTGCAGTAGCATTATGATGCAGTAGTAGAATTTGCCAATCAGCCAAGCCAGATTTCTTGGCCGAGCGATTTGTCACTTGAAGAAATTCTACACATGTATATAAAGGGCTGACCCTCATGTATGACAGTAGTCTTAGGACTCACTCCTATTATGTTTTGTAATTTCGTTTTGTACTGATCTATTGGAGAGAAAAGCTCTCTCCTTTTGTTCTTAGTGTCTCTCTTCATCTCCTTCCCCTCCATGTGTATTTTCCAGCTGCTCATGCCTATGAGTGGCTGATTTCTTTAGTTGTTAGGGGTTAGATGTAACCATTCTCAAAACTCTCTTGTATCTTTTGATATCATCTATATATATTCTGCATATTTGTGTTTAAAGTTAGTATTTTGCTTCTTTTCTTAAAGCTTGTTGTGGCTTGATCACCCATAGCATGATCCTTGGACATGACTGTTGTTGGGAAACACTTTCGTTGTCTAGAATTGAAGCAATATACCTCATGAATTTCGTGTCTAGGAATGGAACTTAGTTCATGGGTTATCTTGTGGTCTCTAGACTTAAAGCTAGTTGCTTCGTTAAGTTGTTAAGGAATCAAGGCTTGGGGGAGTAATCTAAGACTCTCTGCACCTAAGGAATTAGGGTTGAGAATGTTTTTATTGACTGATTTTAACATTTAAATGCAAATAGAATGTATATTGTGTGCATGCAAGAAGAGAGTAGAGAATGGTGAGATCTAACCCCTGCAACATCTTCATCTATCTGTTTTAACCTCTGTCTACTGCTGTGTTCTACTTTAAAATCACAAAAACACCTTTTTAATTTCTGTTCTGCATTAGTTCTGTTATAATCTTTCCCAAAACCAACCAAAGTTTACGTTTTTATCGCTTTCTTGTGAAAACCAGTTCAGTCTAGCTAGTATTTATGTGAACATTGCCTATATCAAGCAAATCCCTTGGGAAAACGATACTTGGACTTATCCATTTACTACTTGTGCGACTGGTGCGCTTGCCAATCCATCTAACAAGTTTTTGGCGCCGTTGCCGGGGATTTGCATCTTAATATTAGGCAACTTCACATTCATATTATCTTAGGCTTTTTCTTTATTCTTTTATTCTTTGTGTTTTTATTTCTGTTTTTGTTGTTTTCTTGTGCTAACTTTCTATTCTAGTGTTCTGTTTTCTTTTTCTTTGTTTATGCACACAAGAAGTTCAGAGCTCTACCTGGGAGGCAACCCAGTTTGCTTGCCCTTTTTACTTCTGCATTCTGCATTTTGAAGTGTTAGATTTAGTTAGTTATGTGTTTTGATCATTTAGAATGCATGTGTTTGATCCTTGTTAAGCATTTGTGTGCTGTTTTTGTTGATTTTATTTCTATGTGTTGTGATCATTTAGAAGAATTATTCTGTAGTTGCATATGTTCCATTTGTCTGTTACATTGCAGTACTTAGGCTCAATTCTGCATAATTGCATTTTGGTTATGCCTGTGCAAAAATTGCTCTCAAGTGACTTTTGGCTCAAGCCACTGATACTGGCTCTAAGCCAAAACCACTGGAAGCAACAATTTAGTTTCCCTGCATTTTTGAGTCAAGCCACGTACCATGGTTGAGCCAAAGTCCACTTTTTCAAACCCTCAGATCTTTTTCGAATTTTCCCACCTCCCAAGACTTTTCTCTTTTACCCATAACATCTCCACTCAGTCCCAATCACCTTTCCCAGTCACGTTTCCCCATACCACTATTGTTACCTCTTCCTATTCACCCCCTCCTTTCCACCAATCACGTCACCCATGTCACTCTCCCTCCACTCAGAATCCTCTTTCCCCTACAACAGTCACTGTTACGTTTCCCATCCAACCCCCCTTCTCCACCAATCAGATTCTTTCTTTCATTTTTTTCCCATCTTTTCCCATTCCT
This sequence comes from Pueraria montana var. lobata, assembly GCA_026413185.1. Classification (NCBI taxonomy): domain Eukaryota; kingdom Viridiplantae; phylum Streptophyta; class Magnoliopsida; order Fabales; family Fabaceae; genus Pueraria; species Pueraria montana. Next base: position 39,746,543 of record CM048656.1, read on the forward strand.
TCATGTTTTCTCCATGTTGCCACACTTCCACTCCCCACTCCTTTTACCTCTTCCATAATCATCATCACCTGACCTCTGCTTTCTTCATCTGTCAACTCATCCACCATCACCAGGAGTGTGACCCTTACCTCTCAGTCTACTTGCCCTCCCCACCTCGATCTCAACCCTACTCTGTCAACCTATGAGTGTTGCTTCTGTCATTCCCTTTTCCTTTTTCGTTTGTCACTCTCATCTCTTTTCAGAAAAAGATTCTAAGGTTCCATCCATTTGCATATTTGCACTGTCATTTCCCGTTTTCTTTTTCGTTTTGATTTTCGTTTCAGTTTTTTTGAAGCATGTGCATGTTTAAAATTTCTCTGTTCTTGTTATTTCATTGTTTTTATTGTTAAAGCTTTGACCTTTTGCGTTGGGTTTTCTATTTTCTGTTTTCTGTTTTCTTCCCTTTTTGTTGAATAGGTCAAAGCTTTTGTTAGAACCTTCTTTTCTTTTTGCTATTTTGAAGCTTCCGTTGAGTGGGTATGTCTCTTTCCACCTTTTGTTTGTTGAAAAAGTGCAAACTTTGTGTGTTTTTCTTTTGTTTGTGTCGTAGTGTCGTATTGGGATATCTTTCCCTGTTAGAGGTAGTCACGTGTTTGTTTTCCCTTTTTCCTTTTGTGTTTGCTGTTCATCTTTTAGGAAATCTACCTTTATTCCTTCTGTTTTTATTTTTTTTTAGTTTCTGTTCTTGTTTTTAATGTTTGGATCTATGTGGATCTTGTCCTTTTCGTTATTTTTGGGACCACTGATGGTTCAAGTACTGGTTTTTCTTTATATTCTTCAAAGGTTCTTCTTGTCTGTGTGTTCTGAGATCACATTTTGGTCCCTGTGCTGTGTGTTTTATTTATTTTTTTTCTGCAACTATTGTGTGCTAAAGGGGAGCACATGGTCCTTTGTGAGTTCTTTTTTTTTTTTTACAAAAAAAAAGCACCCCTTTGTCTTTATCTTTATCTTTTTTTTTCTTCTTGTTTGCACGTGTGTTTTTCATTACCTGAGATCTGGGACCACTCTTGCTTTCTTGTTTAATTCGTCAACCACAAGTGCTAGAACCACATATTTCTGCAAAATTTTAGAAGTACCAGATTAGTGGAATTTGGCAAAGCCATCCTGTGGATGCTAAGCCAAATTCCCTGCACATTGTTGTGTGCATATTCTGTTCCTGGACTTGTGTGTGACGAAATTTCCTTGCTGCTTTGTAGATTCTCAGTTCTCTTTTTAGTTTTTCATTAATTTCTTTTTCTGTTTTTTTTTACGTGTTGTGTCTCAATTATGTTTTGTAATTTATGTTTTAAATTATTTTCTGATTCTTGTTTCTTATTTTTGTCACTAACTTATTTCATTTCTTGTGTCTCCTGTTTTATTTTTTGTTTTGTTTCTTTGTTAGGTTTTAAGACCTTGGACGATGTCCAACCCCTCGAATTTCGGTTTTGATGATAATAACTAAAGGATAAATTTTGAAGTATCTAATGATCTAGTTTGAGTGTTATAGGATTTACATCGTCCAATCCCGCAATGGTATTGTATCTCTCAAACCTGGACTCTATGTTTTAATAAAATGAGCGTCCAATTGTGTTTTATAAGAAACCTACAGGCAGCGTCCAATGCTCCTGTGAGAGCAAGCGTCCAACGCTTGAATAACACTCACTGTTGTTACTATCTTTAAAATACGCTTTCTATAATATAAGGCAACGTTCACTCTCTCATATTTTAACATGCCATTCTATTTTGATCTTTTCGAATAGTACTGAACAGGGAAAGAAGAAGCTTCTCTCTGCAGAGAAAGTACAAGTAGGAGAGAGGCGCTACAAGTACGGCTGTCACTTCCATCACTTCACTCTAAGTCAAAATGTGACAACGGCCATATGCTACAGAAAGAATCGCTCTTGGAAAAGGAACAGATCCCTCAACGGATATCTTTCAACAAGCTTCCTATATATAGAAGAATGAGCTCACATATCTCAACGACGATTTTTGAAAAAGAGCTGAATCCCTGTCAAAACGACTGGACGATCATAAGCGAAAAGAGAATTCATCTTAGCTTTGCTAAGCGAGTCTATATACTTATTCTTATTGTAATATCCTCTCATTGAGAGTTATATTTTACTTACAATATCAAACAATTCTGTTTGGAAAGCCAGGAGTGGCTTAGTGTTAAAGAATACTTGTTTTTTGTGTTTAATCTCAAGGAGAGATTAAGGGTGTGCCAGAAGTGGCCTAGAGAATACTTGTAGCCAGAAGTGGCAAGGTTAGAATACTTGAGAGTAATCAGATTTTGATTAGTAGAACCCTTCAAAAGTTTTTGAAGGAGAACTGGACGTAGCTCAGTTGAGTGAACCAGTATAAAACTACGTATTCAATTCTCTCGCCTTCTAGCTCACTTGCATTTCTTTTAAGCTATCTCTTCAACATACTACGAAAAAGTTTCTATACACCTTTTTATCTAAGTTTATCTATTACGTGTATTTAAACGAAAAAGAAGAAGAGTAGTTTCTTTGGTCTGTTGTTTTAATCAGCTGGACGATAGCTCGTTCTTTCTGTTTTACTAAGTTTCTGTAAAACGTAAAGATACACTATCTTCACATTGGCTAAAGTTTTCCAAAGAAAATTTAAATACACTATTCAACCCCCCTTCTAGTGTATTTCTCTACATTTCATTCTTTTCTGTTTTCAGCATGGCTCCTGCAACACCGAGACCTCATAGACTGCATGGCCTGGGGACAGACCTCTCTTTTTGGGGGGTGCAGCTGCTACTGATGGAAATGATGCTGCTGCCGATGCTGGAGACCAGGGAGCTGCTGTGGGGGATGAAGCCATGGTAGAGGAGGAAAGTGAAGTGGAGGAAGATGAGGAGAATTCGGCAGTTCGAAGGCCGAAGAAGATGATGGTGTTTGATGGGGGATTTGTTGGTTTAATTCCCATTTCACCAGGACAATTTATTTTTCTGTTTTTACATTTTCAGTATTTTATTTTCAGTGCATGGTTTTATCTTAATTGTTATTAGTTTAGTATGGGTGTTGGTGATTTTGACCCTTGGCTCAATCACTTTTCTGAACTTAGTATTTTGTTTGTGTTCGCAAGTTTAATTTTCATGTTGTGGTTGTTTCATGGTTTTAGAAAATTCCCATCGTTCATTTTTCCTAGCTTGCTTCCCGCGCTTTTTAAAGAAAAATGCGATTGCGAAACCATGATTTGTTCAATTTTTATGGCTGCGCGTTTCGTTAGCATAGCTTGGATGCATGTGTGTTTTTGAGAAAATGTTTCAAGCAAAACATGATTTTGATGATAGGTTTGAAGAATGTTTGAGAAACAATTTCTGTGAGTTGTGTGATGTCTCAAATGATAATGAGTGCCACCTTTGGCACCACACTTGGTTTTGAACAATTCTCTTGTGATGATTTTTGCATGTTAATAAAGAAATGAGCAAGGCAAATTTTGTTTGATGATTGTGAATCCTAGAGCCAAAAAGGTTTTGCCTGTTTCTGTCATCCTTTTTGTGCAGCCTCTTTGAGCCTTAATTGAAATTAATTTCTGTCATGATAACCCAAGAGCCTAAATGAAAAACAATTCACTTTCCTTACCATTGGATAGGAGAGCAATTGCATGTGTTGGGTTTAGAATAAGTTTGGGGGAAATCTTGCATGAAAGGAAGAACTTGGGAACAATTGTGGGTCACTTTCATTGAATTTAAAGAAGTGTCACAGCTGTGCTTATCTTTTGTTCTGTAAAGTTAAAAAAAATCTGAGAAAAGAAAAAGAAAAAGAAGATTAAGGAAAACAAAAAGAAATAAAAGTTGTGATACTTGTTGTGATTGTAGTGGCATGTTTGTGAGCTTAAATTTGAGAAATGCAAGGATTCGGTATGTTTGTCATTGTGAGAAAATAAGAGGGATTGGGTAAAATCTGAAGAAAAAAAATGCATTGGTTGCTCTCTTTATCTCATGGTGTTTGTTTATCTAGAAAAACCAATTTCCTTTCAAGCCTAGCCACGTTTCAGACCTTGATCAAGTCCTTGTGATCTTAATTTTTGTGCATAATTTCGTTGCATTGAGAAGGAAAGCAAAACTGATTTGTGGTTTCCATTGTGTGTTGACTGTGAGAGATTTCAACACCTAAATCAATTGGTGCTTGAGTGAGACACTTGAGTGAAAAGAATCAAACATTCTTGGATTTTGTCAAATTTTGATTGTTATGCTTGTTTCAATTCTTTGAAATTTAGGTACTTGCATCCTTGTTATGGTCTCGGTATAAACACCATGGTTAAATTTGAATCATTGGTTTGATGTTTTTCAAGTTTTAAATGGAAGCATGTTTTGGATTTATTAGGATGGGATTGATCTTAGTCCATGTTTTCTGTTTTAGTGTTAGTATTTTCAGTTTAGTAAGTTAGTTAGTGTTGTGTTGTTGTTATCTTTTGCTTGAGGACAAGCAAAACTCCAAGTTTGGGGGAGTTGTTAGTTGTTGTAATTACTTACTTTTTAAGTAATTTTTAAGGCAATTATCTCTCTTTTTCTCTTATTTGGAGTGTTGTTTTACTCAATTTGCTTTAATTTCGTAATTTAGTTAATATTAGTTTAATTTTCTAGTTTTATGGTTATATCTTAGTAATTTACCCCACTTTTTGTAGAAAGAGGAGATTGAAGATGTAGAACACATTTTGGAGCTGCATTATGATGTTTTGGAAGCATTGAAGGGTCATCTGCAGTAGCATTCTGATGCAGTAGCAGAATTTGCCAATCAGCCAAGCCAGATTTCTTGGCCGAGCGATTTGTCACTTGAAGAAATTATGCACATGTATATAAAGGGCTGACCCTCATATATGACAGTAGTCTTAGGACTCACTCCTATTCTGTTTTGTAATTTCGTTTTGTACTGATCTATTGGAGAGAAAAGCTCTCTCCTTTTGTTCTTAGTGTCTCTCTTCATCTCCTTCCCCTCATGTGTATTTTCCAGCTGCTCATGCCTATGAGTGGCTGATTTCTTTAGTTGTTAGGGGTTAGATGTAACCATTCTCAAAACTCTCTTGTATCTTTTGATATCATCTATATATATTCTGCATATTTGTGTTTAAAGTTAGTATTTTGCTTCTTTTCTTAAAGCTTGTTGTGGCTTGATCACCCATAGCATGATCCTTGGACATGACTGTTGTTGGAAAACACTTTCGTTGTCTAGAATTGAAGCAATATACCTCATGAATTTCGTGTCTAGGAATGGAGCTTAGTTCATGGGTTATCTTGTGGTCTCTAGACTTAAAGCTAGTTGCTTCGTTAAGTTGTTGAGGAATCAAGGCTTGGGGAGTAATCTAAGACTCTCTGCACCTAAGGAATTAGGGCTGAGAATGTTTTTATTGACTGATTTTAACATTTAAATGCAAATAGAATGTATATTGTGTGCATGCAAGAAGAGAGTAGAGAATGGTGAGATCTAACCCCTGCAACATCTTCATCTATCTGTTTTAACCTCTGTCTACTGCTGTGTTCTACTTTAAAATCACAAAAACACCTTTTTAATTTCTGTTCTGCATTAGTTCTGTTATAATCTTTCCCAAAACCAACCAAAGTTTACGTTTTTATCGCTTTCTTGTGAAAACCAGTTCAGTCTAGCTAGTATTTATATGAACACTGCCTATATCAAGCAAATCCCTTGAAAAAACGATACTTGGACTTATCCATTTACTACTTGTGCGACTGGTGCGCTTGCCAATCCGTCTAACATTTATCAAAACTAAGATTTATCAAATGGGTTACTCAGATAATTTCACGACATTCTCCCATTTTCGTCAATATTTACCTTTATAAAAGAATCTCATCAAAAATGGCCTCTATCGAAAACAATGTTCTCTTAAACACTTCAAAATTTTAACTGAGAGATATAACACTAGTGCCTAGGATATATACAACATGTTGTTATTGTAATGTATACATTTGTTGGTAACTAAATTCAAATTAGAGGATCTAATTCTATCTTCCCTCCCCCCCAAAAAAAAATCCTCTGTGTATACAGACCGTATGTACAATTTTACATCATGTAATGCAGTGAGTTGATTGGTCGTCTAAGATGGTCATTCGGTAGGGACTTCATCAAAGCCAAAAGTGCAACATTGCCTGTTCATAGAAATTTGCTATCATTAATTCTTATTTCAAATGTCAGAAATAAAGAGCACAAATAGTTCTTCATCAAAAGTCAGTACCTATCTTATTACATGAAAACTAATACCAAATGTAGAGTGTGTACCACAGAGAATCAAAGACAAAGACTCATTCAGGCAATAGACAAATTTTTTTTTCTCAGAAGTGAAGGAAAGAAACACACCATATTATATTTTACCTCTTGGAGAGAAGCCAAAGACACATCATCCTTAGGAGTTGCTTTTTTGGTTTTCAAGCTTCTCATCTCTGATTGTATTATTTGGAGTTGACTTTGTATGTCCTTTAACAGCCTCAACTGCTCTTCACCATTCCCTTCATGGGTAATCTCTTGCCTTGCAATAATTCTCTCCCTCTCAAGCCTCTCAATTCTCTGATTCAGCTTTTGAAACTCAGCTTGAGAATTGCAATCCACACCCATCCCCTCTTTCTTCTGGCCAATGATAGTCATCATCATATCTTTTGGACAAGGAATTTTGATTTCACAATGTGCATTAAACATACCCTTTTTCTTTTCTGCATCATGTTTAACAGGAGATTCAACCATTCCCTCAGTCACAGAATCTGGTTTTGTTAATCTGTTCTCCACATCCGAATTCCATTTCTCAAGCCTTTTTTCACCATGTTCACTGACTTCATGCTTTTCACTAGTTTGTGGGACTTCATACACATCATGGACATTAAGCAAGCGAGGAGAATCATTAGCAACTCCTCTATTTTGTGTACTTTCACTTTCACCTTGACTCACTTCATCTAAGTTAGTAGAGAGCAATCTGTCTGTTTGATCACAGGCCATCTTAGTGCTAGCCTGCAATAAAACTGAACAAGACCTCCCTCTTCTACTACTCAAATTTGCACTCTTTTCTCCTTCAGCACAATCTGAAATCACCCTCACTTGTTCATTCAACTCCTTTATCTGGCTCAAATATGAATCAAGAGTTCCACTGCCACAAGCAAAGTCAACAGATTTTCTTGTCAAATCCAAGCCAGGTTGAGCAACTTCCTTGTCAGTGTTCTCCTCCATTATCTTAGGAATCACATCAAGAACTGGACTGGGTGATCTTTCCCTCTTTGCAGCAGCTCTCAGGGAACTCGAAAACTGAATCGGGGGCATTGAAAGTAGCCTTCTAACAGTGCTACACTGACCCCCATTTTCTCCATTTCTTTGATCACTTCTATTCAACAGCAGATCCTCTTGTAACTCAAACTCAAACTCATTAACACTGAATTCACACCCCAAGCTAATAAGTTTGTGTCTGTAAGCCTGGACTTGAAACTCGAGAGACGCAATTAGCATTTCCTTCTGATACATAAGCTCCTCAAAAGCCTCAATAGAGGCCTCAGCATGGCCTATCTTCTCCTCTGCCACCCTCTTGTAGTGACTCGCCTCCATCTTCACCACAGCCTTCTCTCCCTGCAAACGCAGTATCATGTCCAATGCTTCACTCGTTGCAGTAGCTGAAGCTTCTCTTTCCTCATCCAACTCAGCATATAGCTTTTCCAAAAGTTGCTGCTGGGCGCGAAGTCTCTCCTTCATTGCTGTTACATCACTTTTGCTTCTAGATATCATAGAACACTTTATGCTTTCTGCCATACTAAACCTTGATTATTGAAGACAGCACCAAACCCTGAGCACTACATAGAAATTTAATATCAGTATATCACAACCACCCGTCAATTCGCTATCATTAAAGAATGATAGGGGGACAATTATTGTTATTTTTTGTTTAATCAAAGTAGACTTCGGAGAACAATTTCAATATTTTCAGATAAATCATAAAATATTAACTGAGAGAGAAAATGTTGTAACTAAGGCATGTGAGCATAGTGTATAAATAAATGTACAAAAGTCACCAAAATGAAGAAAGCTAGTTTTGAAAGTCTACTAGTCCATCTCCATGTGCCGTATCTCAGAAACAGAACAACGATACAAGTCACCTTGACGAAATTTCGAGCATTAAATAAATTATAAAATTCTAATTGCCAAATTCCAACGATGAAGAAGGTAATCCATAAACAGATATATCATATATGATCCTTAACGAAGAATAAATCGATGACAGAAAGCAACAACTTAGCAGTTACCACCAAAAAATCAGAAACCCGTTTGTGAGAAAGAAAAGAGTTAGCACTTGAATGAAGCAACGCGTAGTAAAGGGAGGGGGTCAAGAAGGGTGTTTTGTTTTGGGCCGAAAGAAATAAACTTAATGTAAAAAGAATGGTTGGTTTGCTCAGAAAGGGGAATGAACAAGAAAAGGACTTAAGACCAAATCGAGAATATATCTACCTTCATGAAATGGAATGAGACAAACATGGAAATCTCGCAGTGGAGCTTGAAGTTGAAGAAACAATCTGCTTCAAAATTGGGTCACAAGTGCCAAAGGGCCACTCTGCGTGTGTCAGAAAGTGAGCTTTATTTATTGATGTTGGCTTTTGTTATTAGAAAATAGGCTATGAACTCACGGTGTAAAATAGGCTATGTACGCGTATAGGACACACGAGGAAAAGAACAGAGTGTGGCTTTCGGTTCGCAGTTACGGACAAAATCGCGGTTCGTTGGCGTTTTCGCGTTGGTTTTACTTTTAATACGCACACTCATTTTTTTTGTTTTTTTATTTTTTTTCCGGTTTTTTAAAGTCTCAGGCGGTGATTAATCATTTCTCATTTCCTTGTAGTAGGTAGGTAATAATGGATTTGGATTCTTTCCGCGAACCTTCGAGCGCTGCTTGCCTTACTTGTTGCTCCCTCTTTTAATGTTTTTCTGATTTTCTTAATATTACCCAAAAGGTAAGTAATTAATATTTAACGATATTGTTCATGCTCTTGCTTATTTTTCAATTAAAATGTTTATGGAGTTTATTTGAATTTTAATTAATTATGTTTCATTATTCGTGCATGTGTGTATGTGTCCTTAAATGATTTGTAACTTTTGATTTGTATGTAACCTTTAAATTGTAACCTTTGGATTATATTTTGTAATTATAAATAGGTTACTTTCTCTTTGTGAGAGAAAATCATTTCATTCTCTCTTGTTCTCTCTTCTCTATATTCTCTACTCCAAGATTATATTTTCATAACATGACATCAACAAAATTGTCTTTCTTCCATGGATAATCCACAATTGATATTGCAACTTGCAAGAAAAAGTCTTGTAAAGAATTTGATTAGAGAAAGTTGTTCTTTTGAATTCATATTTCAAGGTCAGATTTTTTTTTCTCTTTCTAAGTTCATTATACATATGTGTTTCGTAGAATATTTGTGTTTTATTTACGTAATTGTGAAATTGATTATTTGAGAGTACTAAAGACTCTATCAAAGAATAAAATTTTAAGAATATTTTTATCACCAGAAGTGAGAAAATAATGCAAAAGTAAAAATAAAATAATTTTTCTCACCAGAAGTGGGAAGAATTATGTGAAAAGTGAAAATGAAAAAGAATTATGCCAGTATTACTTTAATCAAGTAATACTGACTTGGGGGCAACTGTTATGGGGAAATGCGTTCGCCTTAAGCTTTAAGACAGTATTACTTGTATTCAAGTAACACTGACTTGGGGGGCAACTGTTATGGGGAACCCGTCCGACTTAAACCTTAAGCTGACCACGTCACTTTAGACGGGATAAGAGATAAACCAAATCACAATCATAAGTTGACCGAATAGTAAGCTTAAAGAAAATTCGAACACATGGCTACACGTGCACTTAGGAAAACGAACTCTAACGGATCTTCCTGCCAAGGATGTCTATATATGTCTATATATAGACATCCTTACTCTCAAGTAAGTACTCATTCATTTTTTACATACACTCTTCCAAACCAATTCTGACTGGATCGTTGAAGTCCTTGCAGGTGAACCCATCTCGTAACGCGCAATCTCTAGAAGATTCTCCATTATTCGGTTGCTTCGGCGACCCTTCCTCCGATCTCTCAAAGTCATATCACAGCAGTTTTTATTTATTTTATTTGGTCCAATTTAACCCTAGTCCTGACATATTCATTTAAGGTACTATCAATAAATGATTTAATTAATTAAAATGTAAGAAATAAAAGAAATAAATGTAGGAAAAATTGAGGATTGGATCAAAATGGCGGATTTTCAAAAACTGGAAGACTAAATATGTAATATCCTTAATTTTTTTTAAAAAAAAATAATACTCCCTATTTTCTTTTTAAGTGTCAGATTTTTGGAAAAAAATTGTTTCTATTTATCTGTCGTTTGCAAAGTTCAAGATCACACTAATTACTCTTTTATCAATTATACCATTACTTCTCTCCTAATCTTTAATGAATTTTATACATGCATTTATTGTAGAGTAGAAATGAAAAGAGGGTAAAATAGGAAATCCCATAATTATTTTATTAGAATCAAGAAAATTTAATGCATTCCTTGGTTTCTACATATAAACCTTAAAAGACAAATAAAAAAACTTATTAGATGGCAACGTCTCAAGACTTCGTTTTCTCTGCGAGTGTGATGGGTGATGGCAATTCCGGCAAAAAGCCACCATATATTGGAGATGGAGGAAAAACTCGTGTCTCTTTCAAAGAGCTAGTGATGGGAAATAAGGAGGTTTTACCACCAAGGCCAAAGGTGGATTTGATCAAGGAGAACTTGGCAAAAATAGTCAATGAGGATGGCAACCTTTTGAAGCCAATGGTCCACATTGCGGACTCAATTTTTTATGGCTTGTGTGCACCATGGCAAGACGCATTGGTGGTGTAATTGCTTGGGAAGAATATTGGCTTTCATGCAATGAAGGACATATTGTTTAGAATCTGGAAGCTTACAGCAGGATTTGACATATTAGATATTGGTAACAATTTCTATATGGTCAAGTTCAATCTTGAAGCAGACAGAAGGAAAGTTATGGAGGAAGGCCCCTGGATGATTTTTTATCACTATTTAACAGTGCAAACATGGTCCCCAGAGTTCATATCTCCCTCTGCAAAGATTGACAAAAACCCTAGTATGGGTACGCTTCCCAAGTTTGAATTTAGTTTATTATGATGAAAGTATCTTGTTGGCCCTGGCAGCAGCTATTGGCAAGCCTATCAAGGTTGATTCCAATACTTTGGATGCTAAACGAGGACGTTTTGCTCAGGTATGTGTGGAGATAGATTTGAACAAACCGGTTGTGGGAAAGGTTTGGTTGAAGGAGTTCTGGTACAAGGTTGAATATGAAGGCTTACACCACATATGCTCAACATGTGGTTGTTATGGACATCTTGCAAGAGACTGTTCAAAAACAATCAAAACTAGTGATCATAATAGTACTCCGACAAATGGTGCAGCAACAATGGCCAAGGATAAGCAGCCTTTGGTGCCTCTGACGACAATTAATTCTAGGGTTAATTCACAGGCAGTTACGGAGGCTATTATCAAGGAGAATAATGGCGTGATTATGGGAGGAGATATTTCATATGATAATGCAAATCAGTTACATGGTGATTGGCTTGTTGTCAAGAGAAGATCTCAGAATAAATCAAATAAGAATCAAGGGAAGGTTGGCACTGATTCTAATCCGAAATACAACAAGAATCCAAACAATCAGAGTAATGATAAGAAAGAGAAATCTAATCTTACCATTCCAAATATTCCCTATCATACAAGTGGGACCCAAGGGAATAATGTGCTAACTACCACGACAAAGTATTCAGTTGGTAAACAAAAAAATAAGCAGGTCAGGAGAGATACGGTTTCTATAGTTAAACTGAAAAAGGACGACATGAAACATGTTGTCGTGGGGAAATCAAATTTGGTGGGGAAGAATATTAAGCCTATATAGAACTCAAATCAAGGTGGTGCTTCCAGCAATAATAATGGACACGTCATATATGATGCGGGTTTTGGGGTAAAATCCACGATACCTATGAAGGCTATTTCACCAAACCAGTTTACCCTTTTGCATGATGAGGAAACAAATGGTCAACCTATGGAGTTGGGGAATAAGGACATGCAACAATCATTGGGCAATGCTAACATGGTTCCAGAAACTCAACTGGAGGGCCAATATGTTGCAACGTAACCTTTGGGGTTTTTCTCCATGCTTACTCTATTGATGATTATGGATTATTTATGTGATTTTTCTATTGTAGCATGGAATATTAGAGGTTCCTTGGGAAAGAGTTCTAGGCACCATGTTCGGGATATAGTATCATATTATCACCCTTCTATGTTTCTTGTTTATGAAACTCATGGCTTATTTGCTAAGGTGGAAGCTTTTTGGTGTAAGTTAAGGTTCAAACCAATTTTTATTCAAGAGGTTGTTGGGCACTCAGGGGGCATCTGGGTCCTCTCTTCAGTTACTGACGTCACATGCTCTTTGATTCATTCCATGCACCAAGCAATATCCTTCTCCATCAAAAAGAGGAATATTGTTTGGAACTGCACTGCTATTTATGCTTATCCTATCCCTTCTACCTATAACCATCTTTGGGAGCATCTAACTGATTTGCGTAATCAGATCTCAGGGCCTTGGATGTTAATAGGTGACTTTAATGACATTATTTTACCTTCATAGGTTTTTGGAGGAAATTTTAGTGCTTCTCGGGCTTGTTTAATGGCTGACATGATGGGTACTTATGGAGTCATGGATCTTGATGCTGTTGGGGGCTGGTTTACTTGGAGGAAAAATGTTCAATCAGGTGGCCATGTTAGAAAGAAGCTTGACAGATGTTTGGCTGATTCTGACTGGCACATATTGTTCCCTCATGCTCTCTTAGAAGTGCTTCCCATGCACAACTCGGATCACAATCTTTTATTGTTGAGCATCTTGAAATCCAGAAGTAAGCGAGTTAAAGCTTTTCATTTTCAAGCAGCGTGGATATCACACCCTGAGTATTCTACCTTGATCAAGGATACTTGGATGTCTAGAGGGGGCAACGTCAACACAAAGCTTGGGTATGTCCAGAATGAATCTACTGAGTTTAATGAAAAAGTATTTGGTAACATTTTCAGGAGGAAGAGGCAATTAGAGGCTAGAATCAAAGGTCTACATAAACAGTTAGATGTTTTTCCTTATTCTAACCTTATTATTTTGGAGCGTAAGTTACAAGCCTAATACAATTAGGTTCTTCACCAAGATGAGATGCTCTAGTTCCAGAAATCAAGAGAGAAGTGGGTTAAGTTTGGAAATGAAAATACAAAATTTTTCCATACTCAAACCGTGATTAGGAGAACGAGAAATAAAGTCTCAGGGCTCAATGTTGGAGGGGTTTAATGCAGTGATGAAGAGATTTTAAAAAGGGAAGCTCTTATCTTTTTTAAGAATCTTTTCCAATCTTCTGACCCTTGTCATCTAGAGAGTTTACAGCTTGCTTATATGCCTCAGGTAGATCAAGAATTATATGATGCTTTGATTAAGCCTACTACTATGGATGATGTCAAGAATGCTATTTTTGCTATGAGTTCCTACAAGGCCCTAGGTGTTGATAGGTTTTAGCCAATATTCTTCAAGACTTACTGGGATATCGTTGCCACTGATGTTTGGGAAATGGTGGCCACTGCTTTCTCCATGTACGGGAAAGTTTGATCCAATTATTGTTGAAACACTCATTGTCCCTATCCCCAAAATTGATGCTCTTTTGTCTTTTAAGGACTATAGGCCTATAAGCCTTTGCAATGTTCTTTTTAAGACTATCTCTAAAGTGTTGGTTAATAGGATTCGCCCTCATCTGGATAAGTTGATTGGACCTCTTCAAAGCAGTTTCATCCCCAAAAGAGGTACTTCTGACAATGCTATTGTCACCCAAGAGATTGTTCATCATATGCATAAGAAGAAAGGAAAAAAAAAGGGTATGTCATGTTTAAAATTGATTTCGAAAAAGCATATGACCGTGTTGATTGGCAGTTCTTGAAGTTAACCCTTATGGAATTTGGCTTTCCTCCTGAAACTATCACTTTGATTATGAACTGCACTACTCTCACTAGTTTGTCTTTGAAGTGGAATGGTGAGAAGCTTGAGTCTTTGGCCCCCAAGCGAGGTTTACGGCAAGGTGATCCAATGTCTCCCTATCTTTTTGTTTTATGTATGGAAAAACTATCCATTCTTATTCAACAGAAAGTGCAAGAGCATGCTTGGTTGCCTGTGAAAATTTCCTCTAATGCTCCTCCTGTCTCTCATTTACTTTTTGTTGATGATTGCTTACTTTTTACTAAGTCTAAATCTTCCCAAGTGAAGCTTGTTATGGAAGTCCTGGATAGTTTTTATCATGCCTCGGGTTTGAAAATAAATATCCAGAAATCAAAATTTATGACTTCCAAGAATATTTCAAATGCCAAGATTGATAAGTTTTCCTCTTTGTCTCATTTTCATCATACCCGTCAAATAGGGAAGTATCTTGGATTCCCTATTTTAACTGGGAGAGTTAAGAATGCTAATTTTAATTACATTCTTGAGAAAATTAATTCAAGACTGGCAGGTTGGAAAATGAATCTTTTGAATAGAGCTGGAAGGGTGACTTTAGCAAAATCAGTTCTTACCTCTATGCCTGTTTATACTATGCAAAATCTTTGGGTGCCTGAGGGAGTCTATGACAAGATTGATTCTACTATTCGTCAATTTATTTGGGGTAGTAAGCATTGTCACTGGGTGAACTGGGAAACAATCTCCCTTCCTAAATCATGTGGTGGTCTTGGAATTAGGCCTGCTCGAACCATGGATATATCTCTTCTAGGGAAGCATACATGGGATATCATGCATGAGAAACAGAAGTTATGGGTTCAAATGCTATCTTCAAAATACTTACGTGATGAATCCATTTTCAACAAATCTGTCAACCAGGGGGCCTCTTACACTTGGAACTCAATTGTTAAAGCTACTGAATTTCTGAAATTGGGTTTCCAAGTGCGAATTGGCAAAGGGGAAGTTTCAATATGGTACGATAAACAGTTACAGGAAGACTATTTGTGCAAATTAGTCCTTTATGTCAACATTCAGGATACTACTTTGTTGTTGCGTGATATTTTTGAAGACGGCAACTGGCAGTTCAATAAACTTGCAACCTTGTTACCTGAGGACGTCAAAACTGACCTCCAAAGCCATATCTTAAATGATCAAATTAATGATGTTGTTATCTGGGGGCATGCTGATAATGGAGTTTATTTTCCCAAATCTGCATTTGAGTGGCTAACTGCCGAGAATCCATTGCCTACAACTCGCTTTGCAAACTGGTCTTGGGTCTAGAGATTAAAATTACCTGAAAATATTCTTCATTTGTGTGGCTCACCTTGCATGGTAGCCTCCCCACTAACGCTTTCTGTGTCTTTAGACACTTGTCTTTAGATAATTCTTGTCGCAAGTGCAGCAATGGAGAGGAGACTGCAATTCATTTGCTTCGAGATTGCACACTTTCACGTTCTGTATGGCATCTTCTGAAACTGGACCGTGATGTTGGCTTCTACAATTCTGATGGACATGACTGATTCATTTCTCATATTCAAGCTCACGTGCTGTCATATTTGCAGCCTCATGTTGGACAATATGGAAATCTAGGAACGCAAGGATTTTTTACAACAAAGTTTGGGATGAGTGGAATATTATCAATCAAATTAATAACCTCTCTTCTCAAATCACCATAGTTTGTCAGCAACTCGTGAAGTTAAATTCTTATAGATATGTGGGGTGGGAAGCTCCAGCAACCCCTTTTGTTAAAATCAACATTGATGGGAGCTCCTTTGGCAATCCGGGAGATGCAGGTTTTGGCGGTATTATTCGTGATCATTTGGGCAACTGGTTGTCTGGCTTTTCAGGATCTTGTCGCTTCACTACCAGTTTGAAGGCTTGTTTGCAATTTTATATGGCCTTAAGACAGCTTGGAATAAAGGTTTTAGATTTGTCCTTTGTGAATCTGATTCAATGCTTGCTTTGGATTTTATTAAGAGACAATGTGATCATTATCATCCTCATTTCTCTTTGGTTAATCTGATCCACAATTTCATTGCTTTGGAGTGGGTGGTTTCTTTTCGTCACACGCTGCGTGAAGGGAATGCATGTGCAGACTGGCTTGCTAATTACGGTGCACAACATGATCATGTTTTTCATCACTGGAGAGAGTGTCCCTCTCAGCTGAAGCATTCTAGCTAATTCTATGGGAGTACTTCATATTAGATTGTAGTTCTTTCCTTTGTCTTTATTTACCCATGTATAAAAAAACGACAGATAAAAAGAAACGAAGGGAGTAATAATAATTTTTAAAATTTAAGTTAATTTAATAATTTATTGTTATAAAATTTCTTCCTATAATTTATCAATATTTAAAAGGGGAATTTAATTCTTAAATTTTAGATTTACTATTAACATCTTTTTATTAGTGACAAAGTTAAACAATTAAATTCAAATGAATAGTAATAATTAAAATTAGAATTGATGAAACAAAAACAATAAAATATAAATATATATATATATAGGTAAAAAAAAAAATTGATAGATACGGGGATGGTTTGGAAGCCACCACCCAATGTTGTAAAAGAAAAGAAGATCACGGGTTGGATAGCTGGAAGCTACCAATAGAAGAAAAAAAAAATTATTATTATTATTATTACTAGCGGAAACACAGGCGTTGTCACGTCTGTGTGTCCGCTTTTCTATTTCGCTATCGCATTTTATTCACTAAAATTAATGCATTGTAACAATTTATGCTATGTTGATGTATTATTTTAGTTTAATATATTTTCTGATTGCATGTTTACGTATATAGATTTTTGATACTTCTTATGCCTCTTTGTTTATTATGGTAACAAAAGAAAAAAGAACTATACCCAAAAGTCTTTATTGCAACTTTATCTAAACATATGATAAAGATTAGAGGAGGCATGGAAAAGGTTACACACTTACGAATCAGCTTGAGTTTCTATAACAGAATAGTAGAAATCCAAATATCAATTTTAATATGAATTAGTACAACTAATAAATAAGCGTGGAATAAAAAAGAGGGATATCATTTTGTTTTTGAGTGGCATTCCCAGTTACTTTGCTTTCTTCTTTCTCCTTTGCTATCGGCTCCTGGCATGCAAACTTCAAATGCCTCATTAATAACAAGAGTACACACAAAAATAAGAGAAAGAAAATTAGAAAACAAAAAGGAAATTAACAAAATGATAAATGAATTTCAAAAATTAATTAGAAATTCAGTAATTTTGGAGTTGAGGCAAGGGAGGATGAGGTTCTGATTTGAGAAATATAAGCAGGATGATTTTGTTTGTGACATAAAAATAAAACACAAATCGAACTCAAAATAAAGGATGTGATTTTGAATAAACAGCCAAGTGAAAAGGCTCACGTTCGAGAAAGGTTTCTTGTCAAACCATATATGGTTTATTTAATAAAGCCAAAAAGAGAAAAGTGGAATAGTTTGGAGTTTTAAATTTCAAATAATTCATTATGCAATCAAGTAATTAACAAATCTCAATCTCATAGCAATTTTTTTTTAAATAGAAAATTGATTTATTGTTAATTGGTAGGTTTTAAAAATTCATAAAAATAAAAATTGGACAGTTTTCAATTGTGTTGGTTCTAAAATAAAACTGAGAATAAAAATAGAAAGTGGTAACAGACATGATAAAAACAAATACAATAAAATATCCCAAATAAATAAGAACTTTCCAGTAAACCAGAAAGTTATTCTAAATAGAAAATCTAAACCTAAAATTACTGCTGTAAACTCCTTCAAAGTGGTCAAGTTTAATCAAGTGAATAGTGGTTATTTAGGCCGAAAAAGAGAGGGAAAAAAAGATTTAGCATTAAATAGATATTAAGAAAAGAAAAAGAGCAAAACAAAAAAAGATTTAACATGAAATAGAGATTAAAAAAATATTGTGCATAAATTTGCAAGAAAGAAACCAAGAAAGTTGCAATTAGTTTATCCTTATTTGCTCGTTCATTTTGTTACTCTCTTTTATGTTTCAAATGAAGAAATATAGATTAAGATGAAGAGAAATAAAACAAATTTCCAGTTCATTAAAGTTTCTAAAACTAGTATGTTACCGCGCTATGCACGTCACTTTCTTTTTTATTATGCCAGATAAAAATCTCTCAAAATCATTCACCTATTTAAGCATCTGAAAATCATTAAGCTTTTATAACAATAAACTAATTATTTTATAATATGTAGAGTAAAAAAATCATAAAAATAATATTTTCAGTTAAATTTTTATTCATGCTTTTCTGTTTATATGACATTGATATCTATTTAATTTTTTTATACAAATTATATTTGGTGTATATTTTAGTTAGATAATTTCACAAATTATACTACAAATTATAATTATTTTTTGTCTTAATATAAAATTTCATTCCCGGTTGATAGTGTAAATATTTATATCATTCATATAGAGTACATGATTTAATTAATAAACTGAATAAATTAAGACGTGATAGAATGAAATAAAAAATTATAACAAAAAAATGGTCTTCCTTGAAGATGTGCTTGAGTTAATAAAATATATTTAACAAATTATTTATTCATGTAGTTTTAAAAATAAAATAAAATATTATCAATATTACACAATGAAATACATGTCAGAATTAAAATCTAATTATTTAAAAATAAATCCATATATATTTAAAAAAATCCTATATACTATCATAGAAATAAATAATATTTCAATTTTATATCATTATAAAAATCTCAAATAAAATTGAAAGATAGTATTATTTGAATAGACTAATTTTAAAATAATATTAATTCAATTACTCAAATGAAAGATGTTTCATTAATTTTATCAGTTTATATATAAATCGTTTTCCCTAATTAATATTGCAGATATTAATTTTCAAATTTAAAAACACGTCTTTGAATTTAAAGTTATCTTTAAAAATATATTTTAAATAAATATATCTTGATTTTTGTTATCATATTAGCTACCTAAAAGTTACTAAATGATCATTTAATTGATATCATTATTAATAAATTTATTCTAAACCTATTGCAACCATAATTAAATATTTTGCGGTGTTCATTCAACAAAGAAATCTATATAATAGATAGGTTTTGTTCTCTCACGTCGTAATTAAATATTATACAAATGAATTGAAGCTAATATAATATTGACGAACATATCCTTAAAGAGAATTGAAGCTATATCAGTTTTTGTTCTATAATAATGAATGAAACAGGGCTCTTTTCAAAGACAATTGCTAGACCTATATACAGAAGATTACATTTCATAAAAATAAAAAATATAAAAAAGTGAAGAAAAATGGCTAAGTAAATTAACTAAAGAGTCGATGAGTTTGTGCTGATATAAGTTGCTGTCAAATTTTGTCTAGAGCCACTTGATAAGACTATGCACTATCTATCATATAAGTGCTGTCAAAGTTTGTTTACATATTGAATTCAGTTATAATGTTGTGGCATTTACTATTTTAAATTTTGAAAATTGAATAGAAAAACTTAAAAACTGCAATACATATTAAAAATTTTCAAAGCGCCTTAACAGTAAAAGTGTAAGTTGTGGGCTTTTCTAATTAATTTGAATAAACAAATTTCAACTCACTTTTCAACTGTAATAAAACAAAATATTTAAGGATTATAGGAAAGTAAATAATGAAGACTAAATGCTAAGGAAGTAAATAGGACTATACATAAGCTACAAAGTTCTTGGAGAAGTAAGAAGGAAACAGGCCAGAGCCTCGTCAAAGACAAATCTCAATCTTGTGGTCTGAGTAAATAAGAGAAAAATAATAAAAGGAGAAGTCAACTTCTAAAAAAATCAAATGGAACATATAATGTAGCTTGTAAGAAATAGAACAAAAAGTCATTAGAGAAAATAATGGCATAGCTAGCCTCTTTGAATACAAACATAGTTGGATCATTATGCTACTTTGCACCTTCATACGAAAGAAGCATACATCAAATTCAACATTATTTGTGTAGGAAAGGGATAGGATTTAATCACTCTCTCCTAATGCCAACATAGGATGTAATCAACCCCCTATATATTAAAATCAACATCAAAAGATTCAATGATTTTTCATCCAAAATTTACCAAATAAATATAATGATTAGCATTTTTATAAATAAAAATATTCACTAAACCCACTATTATTTTTATTTTCTAAAAAAATGAATATAATCCCCTAATTTTCCAGCCTTAATTAACAATGTCATACCTATCTCATTTATACCAGATCCCACTATAAGACAGATTCTAAAAAAAATGTGCTGGGAGCAAGTAAGAAAGAGAAGAAAACGTTAAAAAAAATGAAAGTTGGTTTTACCCTTCCAAGTTTTCTAAGTCATCCGATGGGTCCACATTCAGTCTCAAATAAGCTTTAAATAATAGCCTTTGGATCCAACTTACCGTAAAGCTCAAAAGTGTATGCAAGAAGCCATTGCTTGGAAGCTTAACACGTGTAGAAAAAGTTGAACCCTTAAAAAATTAACAGATGTCCAAAAAAAGTTTCTTAAATTTAGATGGTATGGATGTCAAAACAATGAGAAAGTAAGAAATAAGTAAAAAGAAGATTGAGATGTCAAAATAATGATTGAAGTGAAGAAGATATTAGAATACCTGTATGAAGCGAAAAAACTAATTGTATAGTGCCGGATTATCTGTCTTTCCCTTTGAAAGGAGTGGTTGTTGAGTCATCTAACTGTGTCTGCCCTGATTATGTCAAGAGGGTTAAAAAATAAATAAGAAAAATATCAAATAAGAAGGGGAGGAAGAAGAGTAAATTGTCATACCACTGTGTAGTAACATTGTATTCTCACGCATCCTCACCACGCAACCACACATCCAATTTCTTTATTTTGACATGATAGAGGATATTTTTAAGGATTAATTACCAAATTGATTCTCAAATTATTTTAAATATTTTAATTTGGTACTGTATTTTAAAAAGTGCCAATTTGGTCCCCAAATTTTTAAAAATACATCAATTTAGTCATTTTCATCCAATTATAATTGACATCGTTAATAATTTGGGACCAAATTGACGCCTTTAAAGGCTAAATTATCCCAATAAGCAAGAAGGCTAGACAAGCCTTGCTAATTTGGTCCTAAATAATTAACGGCGTCAACTCCAATTGGACGAAAATGACCAAATTGATATATTTTTAAAAATTTGGGAACTAAATTGACGCGTTTTAAAATTTAATAACCAAATTGAAGTATTTTAAATAATTTGGAGATCAATTTGGTAATTAAGCCTATTTTTAATGTAAACAAACAAACTCAGACTATTTTTATATGATTAAATTAATTGTGGTCAGCAAAAAAATTTGATACCTGATTTTGTTTACATTGAGAGAGTGATTTTTATTACGCTTAAAAATATGTGGGATTGTGCGGGTGTAAAAACATGTCAAAGCCCTTTCAAAGAAAAAAAAAAAAAAACAAACATGTCAAAGCACACCACACCAACGACCTGTCCCTGATCACTTCGCATGCGCCTGTCCTTTGCAAATTGTTGCGTCGTTGCAGCTATTCTTCCACGCGACACCACCCTACCGACACCACCCTACAGCCAGTAACCTGACACTCACAAAAATATATAAGGAGCTGCCTCTGATTTCTATCCTGGTAAAAAAAAAACAACTCATCGTGAATCTAAAATAGGTTCCATGCTGAAGGGAAATAGAGACACCACCACCACAAACACGTGGCAGAACTTTATGAACAAACAAAATTTAAAATAAAGATAAACATACTGGAACTTGGATTTGGCACAGACCTCATTGTTTATCTGGAAATTTTTACAGGAAGAAAATGGGACGAATGGGAAGTAAAAATAAAAGAAAGACAGAAATAACAGAGGTTGAAAGAAAAATGGGAACGTGGAGTGGGTTATCCTGTGCAGTTAAAGGCTAAAAGGGGTAAAAAAAAAAAAAACGGTTGAAGGAATGTTGCAGTTTTCGTTCTCAACAACGTAAAAAAGAAATAGTGAAAAACAAATGACTTTTGTTGGCAGAGGACACGGGTAAAGGGTGCCAAAAAAAATGTGGATAATAAAGAGGGTTAATAGTCCGAATTCAAATATGAACAAAGTTTTGAGGGATAAAATTGTCCTAATAAAAATGGAAACCAATGGCAGTTATCAGAAGAGATATCTCCTTATTTAACGGTATAGAATGGTATGGATAAAAATGGAAATCAATGGCAGTTATCATCAGCATATTCCCATGGTTTTAAATTGCGGTCGCGGTTGCGATTGCGGTCGCGATTGTGGCTACTGCGGTTGCAGGCATTGCGGCTACTGCAATGCGGATTGCGGCCGTTGCGGCGTGAAATTATTTCATGTTTGCACC
Organism: Pueraria montana var. lobata; assembly: GCA_026413185.1. NCBI lineage: Eukaryota > Viridiplantae > Streptophyta > Magnoliopsida > Fabales > Fabaceae > Pueraria > Pueraria montana. Next base: position 39,768,969 of record CM048656.1, read on the forward strand.
AAACATAAAAAAAAAAAAAAAAAACTATAATTATTGTAATTATTGGAACATCTTTTATTTATAAGATTGTATAAATTTTCATTCATTTTAAAGATTTTGCATCATTTTAATGAATAATTTATAATAGATTTGTAATAAAAATAATGGTATATAAATCTAAAATTAATTTTCTTAAAGAATTTAATTCCTCAAATCTTCTTCTTTCCTAATTACTATTTTTTTCTTCATAATTTCTTTAATCTCTCAAGTTAAAATTTCCTTTCTAATTATCCCTTTCCCAACTACTTGGCTCTATCGTGTAAAAATTTATCTTCTTTCCCAATACTTTATTCCATCTTATCAAATAATCTTCCCCCTACAAATTTTCTAATTTTCCCCTCTATTCTCTCCACAAAATAATCTCTCTCAGTCCCTTCCCTCTAATATTTTTAAGTTGAAATTTTCATTTTCTCTCCTAGTCTCCTTGTCATGTCACCATAAATAGCCAAGGCTCATAAAGTATTGGTACGTGGAGGGTATACATAGTCGGTACGCTTTGTACGCTATTTGAATTTATAATTAATGTCAATACTTTATTTATCCTATTAAAAATTATAAATTACATATATAATGTAAGCATTATTATAAATGTTATTTTATTCTCCTAGCCTTTTATAATTAATAATATTATTTTATTTTGTTAGTCTTTAATAATTAATATTATTTTATTTTATTAGCCTTTATAGTATTATTTATTCTGCTAACCTTGAACATTTAAAATTATTAACTACTGTGCTTTTATCAAGAGAAGTGGTGCCCAGCTGTATGGCACCATTCTCCAACTACAATTCTAGACTCTTCGGTAAAATCAAAAGCTTTTCAGCTTTCTTACATTTCAACTTTCTTACTTTTCAACTTTCAATCCCGCTTTTCCTTAACTTGCCTAACCTAGCTGCTGCTCTGCCTTACACCACAATGCCTCACTGCTCACCGTCGTTCTCATTCTTCATCTTCTATTATTACATTCTACATCCTCCATTGCTGCATAGTGCTTCTCACTGCCAAACAGAACACCCCATTGCCAAGAATGGGTCAATCCTTCACCTTCACGAATTCAACAAGGAATTTGGGCGTACCGGTTCGTAAATTAACCGCGAATTGGTACGTATGAACCAATTCGCGGTTCTCTGTCAATTGGACCAATTATGTGACTATGCTCGCTAGTCCGATCTAGTTTTTTTGAGAAAAAAAGGTGGACCAGGATCGTGTTGCAGTTCTGTTGCAGATGTTGCGGTTCCGTTGCGGCTTTGTTGTGGACGCAACGTCGTTTCATTGTGGCGTTTCATGTGAATTTGATTCACACCACAATTGCGATATGTTGCCGTTGCGGTGAGCTCCGCAATCGCAATATTGGGGCTGCAACAAGTGTTGCGGTCCGCAATTTAAAACCATGGATATCCCCTTTATATAATGGTATAGATAATAACATGACTATATTAAAAGGAAGCTTTCACGGGAAGCCAAATATAGTGCCAGGTAAACTCACTAGTACATGTTCTTCTTCCTTCTAGTGAAAGGCTGAGAGCAAATAATCCCTACCCTTCCAATTCCCAAAATCACTGTCAATACTAGTAGGAAAAGAAAAACGAGATGTCATCCATTCCTTACTGCATAAAGAGTAAAAAGGGTATATAGAAGATTAGAAACATCAGGGGATGGTTGAAAAGAAAGAAAGAAAACAGGGGATAGAAAGGGTGCGATGAGAAGAAGACGGAGCAACAGATACATGGAGAAGAAGGGTAGCAAGAAAGCAGAGAGTGAAGAGTTTTTTTTTTTTTGATCCGTATGAATCAAATACAGGTACCGGGTTACAACAACTCACACACCCTGCTCAACCAACTGAGCTAGACCCTTCGGTGAGAGAGTGAAGAGGTTAGAAAAGAAGATTATTACTAATTTTTATTTTAAGGTGAGTAAATAATGGGGACTATAACAAGTTCCAGATTATTTTTATTTACCATTAATTTATCCTTTTATTTCTTTATAAAATAATTGCTAGAAAATAAGTATTTGAAATGTTACTTACATGAAATCTTTGATTTTATTAAGGGACAAGGTAATATGATATCTTTCGGATAGAAAATAAATGCATGGATTTTTTTTTTTGGTCTTGGGTCAGAGACTACAGGTGTCTCCCAACCCATTAGGTCAGAGACTAATCCCGCTCGCGGTGCGTGGCTGCCGCTGGCCTAAGGGAATTTTTTGCACACGGAAGGAATCAAACACGGAGGATCGTCCAACCAAAATAACAGGAGGATCGTCCAATCTTCACTCGTGACCAGCATGAGAGCCAGCACCATCACTGCTACCTGCTCCTGTGTTAAACACACGATCATTGCAGTAAAACAATACCAACACAAATTGCAAGGGTAAGCTTCTTATAAAAAGAATGATAGAATGTACACAGAGTACAATCAACATCATTCACACTAAACATTCAGTTCACTTCATATACCACTCCATTCATCAATATCATCATGCAATATTATGCTGACTCGACTCCATGGAGATTTCAACAACTTTCGGACGGTCCCCATAGGCCCCATCCCCTACCATTAGTCTCATCTTAGACCATTCAGGGAGTCCCTTGAGTCACCATGTGGAGGAAGTGTGAATTTAATCGAATATAGACAAGTGTTGGTATTGGCTTACCTCTGTCAGGTTTGCAAAACCTTCCATCTTTAGGAATTTGCCCACTTGTCTATTCTATATGCCCACCATCGGCCACCACGAAATCCTCCAGCACTAGGTTGAGAGCCCACCTAGCACCCTCAACTTACGTGTCTACCCGCATGCAATATTATGCACAAACCAAACAACTCTGCTTGCCACGCGTTCCCTCTATGTTATAAATTCACCATTTTTCTCAAATCAAGCTTATGAACCCAATTTTGCAGTTCAATAATCACAAGTAAGGCATTCTCACACTTCGAATTCTTACTCCCAACTCAACATCAATTTTAACAAAGGGTGAATTTCCTAACATAGTTTTGGAACCAAAGTGGTAGCCTATCCAACATCCTCATTCAATATTTCAAATCTACACTCACAATTATATTATACATCTCAAAGAATGTCAATCGCACATTTAAATTAATTATTTATATAAGAAAACTAATATATATCACATTCATAACAAAACTGGGTCCTGAACTCAAAGCTGAACAAAAGCACCAGAGTTGACTGGACGCTGGTCACTAGACGCTGGGTGGGTCACTGGACGCTGGTCAGTTGAATGGGTCATTGGATGCTGGGTAGGTTACTGGACGCTGGTCAGCTGAGTGGGTCATTGGACGCTGGTCAGCTAAGAGGGTCATTGGACGCTGGGTGGTCACTGGACGCTGGGTCTGCAGAATCGGACTCTCACAAAATTTACAACTAATAGAACATCATAACAAGATTTTCTCCAGAATCCAGGGCCTCCCAAAGGATCCCAAGCACCCAAAAACATGCCTCAAAGGTTTAGGGACAATTCACAACACTTACCAGATCATTTCAAATCAAAACAACACATCATGATATTATATTAACTTCAACTTAAGTCACAAATTCAACCAAATCATCAAAACACAAAAGAGAGAAAAAACTCATTGTGTCATAAAACTAAATCTCAAAGGACATCCAAAAGAGCATAACTCAAATACCAAACACCACCAAATCATTCAAACAAGTTTAAAGCTTCCCTTACCTAAACTTCTTGACTCAAACCGTGGAGAAAACTAGAGAGGAGAACTTTGGGGTTCTTGAGTGATCTTTCCCCAATTTTTGTTTCAGAATCTACTAGTAGGAACCAACTTAAAATCAACTAAGAAATCTTTAGCGAAGAAGAAATCAAACTTCAAGTTGAGGTAGGAATCAAACTTCCATTCACGGAAAAGAGAACTTAGAGAGGAAGAAAGATAAGAACGAAGGAAATGGAAGAAATAGGAAGCTTGACACGTTCAAATAAAGAGATTTGCATGAAATTTTGCTAGAACACCCCTGTTTCCTCTAAAAGCACTCCCTTTTCTTTTTTTTTTTCTTTTCTACAACTTATGAAATTTACGTAAAATTCCCGAAAATCTCTCAACACACACTCTAAGTCCAACACCTCATGAAAATCTAAGAGTAATACCACAACACATAGCACAACGTAGAACTTAAGTTAATTATTATATTATTTCAACATAATTTATTTTTAATTTTCTCTTGCATTATTAGTCAAACACTTAATCATACAATTAGGAAAACCAGAACGTCACAATTCTCCCCAACAAGAAAATTTTCGTCCTCGAAAATTCACTTACCTGAGAAGAGATAAGGATATTGTTCATGCATTTTATCTTCAAGTTCCCATGTAGCATCACCTGTAGTATCACTCCATATAACTTTAACCAAACTAATAGCTTTGCCCCTAAGTTGCTTAGTCTTTTGGTCCTCAATCCTGACTGGACGAGTCTCAAGCGTCTAGTCTTCTTGTACATGTATCACATCTGGCTCAATGATATGAGTAGGATTAGAAACATATTTCCTCAATGGAGACACATGTAATACACTGTGCAAGTTGGCTAGAATAGGTGGTAAAGCTATTTCATAAGCCACTGGACCTATGCGTCTATGGATTTGATAGGGTCTAATGAACTTAGGTGTAAGCTTCTTCGACTTGATTGTCCGTCCTACACCAGTAGTTGGTGTAACCTTTAGAAAAACATGATCGCCCGCTTCAAACTCAAGTGGTCTTCTACGTTTGTCCGCATAAGATTTCTGTCTACTTTGTGAGCCCTTCATCCTTTCTTGAATCAACTTAATCTTTTCTGTAGTCTGTTGTAACATCTCTGGCCCTACTACCATATTCACTCCATCTTGGTACCAACAAAGAGGTGTTCTACACCTTCTACCATACAAAGCTTCAAATGGTGCCATACCAATACTAGCATGAAAACTGTTGTTGTAGGTGAATTCTACCAAAGGTAAAACTTCATCCCAACTTCCAAGATGATCCAAAACACATGTTCACAACAAATCTTCTAGTGATTGGATCGTTCTCACAGATTGTCCATCAGTCTGTGGGTGATAAGCAGAACTAAGTCTCAACTTAGTTCCTAAGGCTTCATGCAAACTTTGCCAAAACCTTGACGTAAATCTCGGGTCTCTGTCAGAGATGATACTGGATGGTACTCCATGCAGTCTTACTATCTCTCTGATATACAGTTGAGTGAGCTTCTCCAAAGAATACTTTATATTAACAGGTAGGAAATGAGCACACTTTGTTAATCTGTCAACTATCACCCATATGACATCACAACCTCTACTTGTCCTAGGCAAACTGGATACAAAATCCATGGTAATACTGTCCCATTTCCACTCTGGAATTTCCATGGTTTGCAACAGACCACCAGGCCTTTGATGTTCTACTTTCGCTTTCTGACAAGTTAAACATGCTGCTACATATCGTACCACATCTTTCTTCATACCGGACCACCAAAACATCTTCTTCAAGTCTTGATACATCTTAGTCATACCGGGATGTAGACTAAGTTTACTTTTATGACCTTCGTCCAATATGAGTCTTTTTAACTCAATGTCTTGTGGTACACAAATTCTACCTTTGAATCTCAAATTACCATCATCACCCAAACTGAAGTCTATTACTTTATTCGTACCCAACAACTCCATTATTCTACTCAAGCTAGGATCCAATAACTGTTTCTCCTTAATCATTCCTAGAAAATCATTAGTCAAGGTTAACATACCGCAACTAATGTGATCATAGGCCACTTCGACATACAAGTTCAAATCTCTAAACTTCTCCACCAATTCTAACTCTTTTACCATCAAAGTGGACATCTGGACGGTCCTTCTGCTAAGGGCATCAGCTACCATGTTAGCTTTACCCAGATGGTACATCAGTTGAAAATCATAATCCTTCAAAAACTCCATCCATCGCCTTTGTCTCATATTGAGCTCCTTCTGATCAAACAAGTATTTTAAACTCTTGTGATCACTAAATACATCGAATTTGGCTCCATAAAGATAATGTCTCCATATTTTCAAGGCAAACACCACTGCTGCTAACTCCAAATCATGAGTGGGATAGTTCCTCTCATGAGTCTTCAACTGTCTTGAGGCGTAAGCCACAACTTTTCTTCCTTGCATCAACACACAACCCAATCCTTGATGAGACGCATCACAGTAAACCTCAAAAGGTTCACTAGTATCAGGTATTACAAGGACAGGAGAAGAAGTCAACCTTTGCTTCAATTCTAGAAAACTCTGTTCACAAGCTTCAGTCCATGCAAATGGTTGGTCCTTGCGAGTAAGTTGAGTCAATGGTGCTACTATCTTAGAGAATCCTTCTATGAATCTCCTATAGTATCCAGCTAACCCAACAAAACTTCTAATCTCTGTGGCCGTCTTAGGACGTTCCCATTGCAAAACCGCTTCTACTTTAGATGGATCTATTGCAATCCTTTTAGCTGAGATCACATGACCCAAAAACTTCACTTCTTCAAGCCAAAACTCACACTTAGAGAGCCTTGCATACAATTCCTTTTCTCTCAAAATCTCCAATACAGCTTTTAAATGTTCTTCATGCTCTTCACGAGTACGGGAATAGATAAGAATGTCGTCGATGAACACAATAACAAACTTATCCAAAAAGGGACGAAAGATCCTATTCATGTAACCCATGAATATAGCAGGAGCATTCGTCACTCCAAAAGGCATGACCACATACTCATAATGTCCATACCGAGTCCGAAAAGCTATTTTGGGTATATCCTCATCTTTCACCCTTATCTGATGATACCCTGACTTCAAATCAATCTTTGAGAAAATTTTCGCTCCACGCAACTGGTCCATCAAATCATCTATCCTTGGCAAAGGATATTTATTCTTGATAGTGAGCTTATTCAATTGACGATAGTCAACACATAGTCTAGAACCACCATCTTTCTTCTTGACTAGTAATACAGGTGCTCCCCAAGGAGAAACACTAGGTCTGATCATTTCCTTCTCCAACAAATCTTTAATTTGTTTCTTCAGTTCAGCTAATTCAGCTGGTGCCATTCTATAAGGAGTTATTGACACTGGTCCCACAACTGGAACTAGTTCAATAGCAAACTCAACCTCTCTTTGTGGAGGCAAGCCAGGTACTTCTTCTGGAAAGACTTCAGAAAAGTCTCTAACAATGTCTATAGAATTCAAGTCAAGATCACCCTTGACTTCCAAGAAAGAAAGGACCACAAAAGATGAAGTCCTTCCTTCAAAGAAACTTGTACTTGCTTCGCAGAAACAATTTCAAGATCTTCATGATTAGGGAATACAAGAGTCTTTTGAGCACAATCTATAAGAATACGATTGGAGGATAACCAATCCATTCCTAAGATTATGTCCAAATCAGTCAAAGGGAGGCAAATCAAGTTAACCTTGTACTTGCGTCCATTGACTAAAACAGGACACCCCACGCATACTAAAGAAGTCACCACGGAGGTGGTTGTAGGAGTAGAGACATGCAAATCAAACAACAAAGGACATGTAGACAATTTCAATCTTTTCACACAATCATGAGAAATGAAGGAATGTGTAGCTCCAGAATCAAACAAAACAAATAAAGAGTTATCGTCCACTTCACACACATCTTGGACAAGATCATTAGACTTGGAGGCTTCCGCTCCACTCATAGCAAAAACCCTTCCAGCTACCTTAGGCTTCTCAACCTTTGGTACAATTCTTGCTGGTGTAACTCTAACATTAACCTGACAATCTTTTGCAAGATGACCGGGCTTCTGGCATTTGAAACAAATCATCTCCTTATAAGTACAATAAGTACTGTAATGTGGACCACCACACTTGAAGCATCTTATGCCTTGAGCTCCTGACTGAGCTACAACTGGACTTCCCCGAGGCTGCTGGGGTCTATAATAAGGTTTCTTCTGAAAACTCCCTTTCCTACTACCAGAGGATCCATCACCATGAGTCCTAATTACTCTACTACCACCCTCCAGGCGTTCCACTGTCTTCGCCTTCTCTACTAATGCAGGAAACTCCTTAATAGCCATAGGGACAATCATCCGCTTCACCTCTTGCTTTAAGCCTTCTTCAAATTTTCTACACCTCCAAGCTTCAGTAGTAGCTTGAGAATAAAAACGAGCTAAGTGTTCAAACTTAGTTGCATATTCATGGACTGTCATGATGCCTTGTTCCAACTTCATGAATTCAGCTTCCTTGGCATATCTAGCACTATCTGGAAAATAGCTCTCCAGAAATCTCTCCCTGAAGTTTCCCCAAGTGAGGGGTTCTCCACGTGCTTCCATCATTTGTCTAGTTCCATGCCACCAGAACTCTACTTCATCAGCTAACATTTAAGTGGCATAAGTAACCTTCCTATCTTCGGGACATGCCATTGCCCTAAAGTCTTCTCCAGCTCCCTAATCCAATGATCAGCTACATCTGGATCAGAGTCTCCTTTGAATTGTGAGGGATCATTCTTCCTGAATTCAGATAAACCTTGATATTCAGGTGGAATTGCTGCTTGAGCTGCTTAGGCAGCAGCTCGAGTGGCCTCAAGCTGTGCCAAAGCTGCTTGATGTTGATGAGCCATGGTGGCACTCTGTTGTTGCATTGCAGTTGCCATCACCTCTATAGCATGGGCCATTTGGGCCATATCAGAAGGGGGAGGAGATCTAAGGGGGCTCACCATCCTAACAGAAGACCAAACCAAGTTAGAGAATAACATTGGTTAAAGCCTTCTACTCATCATGTCAATCACACATAGCAAAAACATAATAGACCTATCCCCATAGGTTCGTCCAAAAGATACAACCAGCTCTAATACCACTATTGTAACGACCCATCTTCGTTACAGATTTGTTATACTAAAACATTTATTAAATATTATCATATGAAATTTCAAAGAAATTTTTTTCACATTTAACACATATTATATGTACCTACTTTTCTACATATAATGTACATCATCACATCCTAAAAGTGTTAAGTCTGGCTTTACAAAACTTAAGTATATATATACATACAATACCAATATAGTCCTCTTTTAAAGGACATTCATAACAATCTAAGTATTTATACATATTTCCTAAATTGTTCCCCACACTATGTACATATATACTAGAACATAATCAGCAGAACAGGAGGATCGTCCAATCTTAGGAACGTCCAACCAAAATAACAAGAGGATCGTCCAATCTTCACTCGTGACCAGCATGAGAGCCAGCACCATCACTGCTACCTGCTCCTGTGTTAAACACACGATCATTGCAGTAAAACAATACCAACACAAATTGCAAGGGTAAGCTTCTTATAAAAAGAATGATAGAATGTACACAGAGTACAATCAACATCATTCACACTAAACATTCAGTTCACTTCATATACCACTCCATTCATCAATATCATCATGCAATATTATGCTGACTCGACTCCATGGAGATTTCAACAACTTTCGGGCGGTCCCCATAGGCCCCATCCCCTACCATTAGTCTCATCTTAGACCATTCAGGGAGTCCCTTGAGCCACCATGTGGAGGAAGTGTGAATTTAATCGAATATAGACAAGTGTTGGTATTGGCTTACCTCTGTCAGGTTTGCAAAACCTTCCATCTTTAGGAATTTGCCCACTTGTCTATTCTATATGCCCACCATTGGCCACCATGAAATCCTCCAGCACTAGGTTGAGAGCCCACCTAGCACCCTCAACTTACGTGCCTACCCGCATGCAATATTATGCACAAACCAAACAACTCTGCTTGCCACGCGTTCCCTCTATGTTATAAATTCACCATTTTTCTCAAATCAAGCTTATGAACCCAATTTTGCAGTTCAATAATCACAAGTAAGACATTCTCACACTTCGAATTCTTACTCCCAACTCAACATCAATTTTAACAAAGGGTGAATTTCCTAACATAGTTTTGGAACCAAAGTGGTAGCCTATCCAACATCCTCATTCAATATTTCAAATCTACACTCACAATTATATTATACATCTCAAAGAATGTCAATCGCACATTTAAATTAATTATTTATATAAGAAAACTAATATATATCACATTCATAACAAAACTGGGTCCTGGACTCAAAGCTGAACAAAAGCACCAGAGTTGACCAGAGTTGACTGGACGCTGGTCACTGGACGCTGGGTGGGTCACTGGACGCTGGTCAGCTAAATGGGTCATTGGATGCTGGGTGGGTTACTGGACGCTGGTCAGCTGAGTGGATCATTGGACGCTGGTCAGCTGAGAGGGTCATTGGACGTTGGGTCTGCAGAATCGGACTCTCACAAAATTTACAACTAACAGAACATCGTAACAAGATTTTCTGTAGAATCCAGGGCCTCCCAAAGGATCCCAAGCACCCAAAAACATGCCTCAAAGGTTTAGGGACAATTCACAACACTTACCAGATCATTTCAAATCAAAACAACACATCATGATATTATATTAACTTCAACTTAAGTCACAAATTCAACCAAATCATCAAAACACAAAAGAGAGAAAAACTCATTGTGTCATAAAACTAAATCTCAAAGGACATCCAAAAGAGCATAACTCAAATACCAAACACCACCAAATCATTCAAACAAGTTTAAAGCTTCCCTTACCTAAACTTCTTGACTCAAACCGTGGAGAAAACTAGAGAGGAGAACTTTGGGGTTCTTGAGTGATCTTTCCCCAATTTTTGTTTCAGAATCTACTAGTAGGAACCAACTTAAAATCAACTAAGAAATCTTTAGCGAAGAAGAAATCAAACTTCAAGTTGAGGTAGGAATCAAACTTCCATTCACGGAAAAGAGAACTTAGAGAGGAAGAAAGATAAGAACGAAGGAAATGGAAGAAATAGGAAGCTTGACACGTTCAAATAAAGAGATTTGCATGAAAATTTGCTAGTAACACCCCTATTTCCTCTAAAAGCACTCCCTTTTCTTATTTTTTTTCTTTTCTACATCTTACGAAATTTACGTAAAATTCCCGAAAATCTCTCAACACACACTCTAAGTCCAACTCCTCATGAAAATCTAAGAGTAATACCACAACACATAGCACAACGTAGAACTTAAGTTAATTATTATATTATTTCAACATAATTTATTTTTAATTTTCTCTTGCATTATTAGTCAAACACTTAATCATACAATTAGGAAAACCACAACGTCACAACCAGCGTATGAAGGAAAGTGGTTGAAGGGCATTTAATGCGAGCATTAAATGCTTGTCACCAACTAGTCATTCTGAGCTGATATAGCATTATGCTTATCTTTCGTGAGATATACTCCATATCCTTTTGCTGCAGTGGTCACATCGCTTACTCAGACAAGTATTCATTGCTAGCTGTAACGCGTCTTTTGAGGCGAGGGAAACTTTTGATACTTTGACTGTTCTTTCTGTTTTCCTTTATGCACTTCGACAGATCCTAGGAGGATGTTCTATGAATATTCTCTGCAAAATAGATTACAAAATGATAGTGCATTTACTATGCCTTTAAATACTTCTTCAGACTAAAGCGTCTGTCTGCGTATCATCTGTATCTTACAGACGCAGATGCAACGTTTTAGTCTGTTGGCATTTATAAGACGCAATCTTTTTACTTAATATTTGTCTTGCATAAAATCAAAATAATTGAGGGTCCTGATTCGTCTTATGACTCAACACTTGTTTTGATTATTGGAGAAATTCTACTGAAAAGAAATTCAAAGATTTTAATTGGTGAATTATTTGAAAGGCTTTTCGAAAATATGAGTTTGTGATTTTGATTATGAACAATTTCTTTTGGGGGGAAAATTTTCTCAAAACACTGTAGTTAACAACAATATGTGTTAGCCTTGGTGCACCATGACTTATTTATAAGCGGGGAGCCTATTATTAACATTTCAGGCGGGGAGCCTATTTTTGATATTTCATGCAGGGAGCCTAAGTGTGACATGGGTGAAAGAACCCCCTCAGGCGGGGAATTGGTTGTAGTTCTGTTTGAGTAATACCCCACTTGTAGTCTTTGACTTTATGATTGTTGTGTTTGATGAAATTAAGTGTTGACATTTTAACTAAATTTTAAATTGGGTATTACTGTGTCCTGCTTGTTATTTTCTTCATTATTTATTCACTGAGTGGTAACTGGTAACTCATGTCGCTCTCTATTCCATTTCAGATAGTCATGCTCGTGTTGTATTAAGCACCTTCGCTAGGAGTTTATAGTAGGTTTTCCAATGGGACCCTTTTATGCTAAAGGGTTTAATTTAATATATAGTTATTTTGTTCCTATGTCATTTTGAAATTGTGATTATAAAATTCTTTTAGCGGCTTTGTTACATTGCATTATAGAGCTTAATTTGAATATATTTTATTTGTGTAGTAATCTATATTGGCTGAACTGGTATTTTGTGATTTCACAGGTTTTTAAATTATGTTGGAAAATCTATATTTTAAGGGAGATTCTACCAAAATTTTGGTAGGAATTCCTTTGATATGTAGTTTTTAATAAACTAATATTACATTTACTTCTTAGTATAGAGTTAGACATAATTAAGGCTTGCAAGGTTAGGACAGTAACCTATGCGTCGGTCACGATGTAAATTGGGTCATGACAAAATATCTCTATTTTAAAATGGGGGACCAAAATTGCGGATTGAATAAAATAGGGGAGACCAAAATTGTAATTTAGCCTTAACATTATAATTATCGGTAAAATTAGTGTTCAAAATTATAAAAATATCATTTTAGTCTTTGAAATTACAAAACAAAAGTCACTTTTATATTTGTCCTTGTGATTTCAAAGTTTGAAAGTCATTTTATAATTTTAGATACTAAAATAACCATTCTTTAATAATTTCATATATTAAAATGACTTTGTTTTTGTAATTTTGGAACTAAATTAATTAAAATTAATAGTTTCAAGAAGGGTAAATTATGTTTTTAATTTTTGAACTTTTTGACATTTCTGGTTTTAGACTTTTAGTGCCTAAACTTTTTGTTGACTAGTCAAAGTTCTCCAACTTTTTTTGTCATCCTAAGTTTTAGTCTTTGTCTTCTATTTTAACTATTAAATGATGAAGTGACATTATTTTATTATTATTTTATTACGATTCATTTTCTGGCGGTTAAAAACCGCCAGAAAATGCATCACAATAGTGTTAAATTAATAAAAATAATTTTCTGGCAGTTAAAAATCGTTAAAAATTGATACACAATAGCAAAACTACATCTCTTTGGTAATCCAAAATAGAAATGCATTTCTAACACAAAACACACAATTTCAACACAAGAACAAATTCGAACAAGTTGAACAAACATAAACGAAACACAAAAACGCACAAATTAAACACAAGGAATGCATATCTGAATATAGATTTGAAGCAAACTCAGAATTGTGACTCCGTTGCCGCTGCGGATTATCGTCGCTTGCCACTGATCTCTAAATCCATCATTAATCTGGTGTTGAACAAAGGAGTCGTCGTCGTCGAGGTTGCGTATGTCGGATTCGCGAATGGGTGTTGACTATACTAGTTTGTTATTTGGTGGTGGTGGGTGTTGGGCACGATGAGGATAGGGTTTTTTTAGAAGAAGTGTGTAAGCAAACTATAACTACACACACACACATAATGTTTTTGTAAAAACTTTGGGGGAGGGGGATCATGGCCCACTTTGTTGCTCTAAGCTCTACCATTGCCCAATACAAATTCACAAGTAACCAACGCGTGTTGTCTACATATACATATCCAATACATGTAGGACGTGACTTTAGGAGTGTAACACCCTAGAGGATATTACCTTTTGTCTGCTTATATTACTAAATTTTGAAAACTTAGAATATAAGAATATCAGAGTTAACTATGCGGAAACTAAAAGATAAACATATATTACATAAACAAAACTAAAACAAAGCTTTTGGCACTTATGTGCCTTGCAAAACATAAGCATGGTACTTATAACATAAAACCAATTCCCAAACATGGGAGATACAAAACTAGAAACATCTTCCTCCAAGCAAACAACGCCATGCTCCAAGGTTCTCTCATGAAGCATCCACCTGCTTAACCTGTAAAAACATGAAACTAAAAGGGATGAGACATAATGTCTCAGTGAGTGTTCCAAGGACTCTAGGCTGACTCTCTATTCTAGAGATCTTTTTCTTAACTCTCATGGCTTCTCTTTTCTTTTATGGATGCTCACACTCACAACTATTACCTCATCATGTCATCACTACAATTTCCTTAGGCCATCCTTAACCTTTGCTTAGGCACTTAGAGTTGGTCTCCTATGCCAAATCTAAGGCCACTAGTGCACTAAGGCACCTAAACATCATTCTTTTCTTCTTGACCACTCACTAGGGTCTCATTTTACTATACCATTGGATGGGAATGTGTATAACCTTTCCTTCCTCTGACTTCCCCCAACTTGGGCTTACATCACCTCTCTCTGTGAGGCATACATCTTGCATACCTCTCTCGGTAGCTTACATTAACTTTCTATGGGTATAACCCCTCTTCTACCTCTAAGGGTAGTATCTAGCTACACACGTCCTCATCTAATGTATAGATATACCTTACATCACTCACCTAACAACTAGGCTCATGACTCCTCATATACTTTAACATAGAAACATACATACATCATGCACATCAACATATCCTAGTTTGTTTCTACAACTGTGTGGTTTACATTATCTCTTTATTTAAGTTTCACTTCCACCACCTATTTCATTACTTTGGCTCAGCTCTAACTAACAAGAGGTGCCCCTCTTGCTACGACCTTTAATTAACCTACCGGTCCAAGTGGGCGGACTGTCAACTCCGTTATAAGGAAGAGTTTCCTGATGTGTTCTTCTCTATGAAGAACCCCTTCTCCCTATGAAGAAGATTACTTTTCCCCATGAGTGTCAAGGTGACGGTCCCCGTCGCTCACCTCTAGGGGGCCTCTTAGCTTACTAATGCGACAACCCCTCACGAGTTGCCCAACTCATTCTTCACTCTTTTAAAAACATATTTTATAAAAACTATTTCGTAAACCTTTCACAAACCATCTCACCTTGGTAATCCAGGGGATCCTTAGCCTTTTGCACACCGTTGTACGCCGAGTGTGTGGCTCTCGGACGTGGCTGGTACCGGGGAAGGATTCTACCCTATGTTACCGAAGAGATATCCTTTCTAAAAACCTTTCTTTGAAACTATCTTCTTTCTTCAAAACCTTTTATGAAACTTAGGGGAATCTCCCCATCTATTTACTAAGAGGCATAGGTATAGTCTTAAGTGTTTTATGTATCTTTTATTAAAGAGGATTTATCGTAACATACAATCCCAAGCATATGCAACAACCACATGATTGCAATCAAGGTGCAAGCATAACATCACAAAACGTCAAGGTACAAAGAGGAAATGAAGCAATAACAATTATACAAAGATCATACATATAGGATAAAGATATAAACATACATAAGCTAAACACATACTTCTCACATAGCTTCCAACCCCTTTCTGGAGGTTTCAAGCTTAGCCTAGCATGTTTCCATGCTTAGCATGACTCTCTAAGACTAAAAATCTCCACTTTGCACTTCTCAGGCTAAGCCTAAATCTGAGGCTTAACCATAAGTCCCCTGAGCCCAATCTGTGTGTTTCAGGCTTCAAGCCCAAATCTGGGGCTCAGCTGCGCATTTGAGGCTCAGCCTAAACCTGCGACTCAGCCTCATGCTGCAGATGCACCTACGCGAATCCACCTCCCATGGCCATCCATGGCTTCCTAAAAACAATCCAAGCTTGTCGTTCACTCATATAACACTTCTATTACAAAACCCAGCCCTTAAACAACCTAAACAACCTCTCAATCTCTCCCAATCATTCAAAAACCATCATAGTCTTACTTAGGGATCAAATAGGGGGAAAAGGGAATAACAAGAAAACAGGAACCATGGAGGGATAGGGAAGACAAGGGGAGGAATTACTCACCTTGGGATACTCGGATCTGAGCTCTGGGCACTGGATCCCTGATCTCTACTCCACTTCTCTTCTCTTCCACTTCTTCCTTCTTCTCCTCCTCTCTCTAACTCATTATTTTCTTTTCTCATTCTCTCTCTAACTTTCCCTTCTCCTTCTCTACTTAAACTGTGTGTGTGTAGGCTTAGTGGGCCTTGGCTCCCCATCTGGGTCCTATTATCTTATTCCCGTCAACTCTTAATATAAAGTAACTATTATTAATAATGCCTAAGGATATTCTTTAACCATTAAATATATAGACTATTTTCATAAAAGATGTCTCTTTATTATTTATAACTAATGTCCATGAATTAGGGATGTTACAAGGAGTACCCATGCTTTAGAGTGACAACATCAAGAAAAGTTAAAGGGTGGAAAACTTCCTATTAAGATTGTTTAACAAGTGGTGTTTTCATGACTAAGCATTCTTAGGAAAAAGATGACCAAGTGCACATGGAAGGAGACACAAAAGCACTCCCAAGTGTATTAGAGATTTTTACATGGTACATCACGTGGGACAAAGTCCATTTTAAAAAAATAAAAGAGTTTGTCACATGGATGTCGTTGGTCCACGTAACAATTTCTTTGAAAATTAAAAATAAATAATGTAACATCCTAAAAATTCTACAATAGGAAATAAATAATAGATATATGGTATAAAAGCTCTATAAATAGTGAATTAATTATCTGAGTGTGTATTAATCAATTAGGGATTAAAATAACGTGAGGGATTAAGGAAAATAATTAAGAAAAACTTAATTTTTAGAGTCAAAATAGGCCTGGTCAACCAAAAGTCAAAGTCAGTCAACTATAGTCAACTCTGGTCAAAATAAGGAATGAGATGTCAACTCATTATTGACATTATGGTAAATATGTAGAACTTTTTACTAGAATAGAAAATTAGAATTTTAATGGCACAAATAGTTTACTAATAAGTTTGTAATGACTTTAATTAATGAAATTAAGTATTCTAAGGTAATTAGTGATTTAAAAATTTTAATTAAGAAATTAAACTTGATTAAGTTAATTGCATTGATTAAAGCCTTATGTTAGAAACGAGTAAAAGCAATTAGTGATTTAGTACACTGGATAACTTCCCAGGAAAGAGAGGTGAGTAACAATGGATCGCTTAAATACCAAGTCTTTCCTTAGCCAGAACCTACCCAGACGTGTACTTAGTCACTTATACTAAACTCAGAAACTAATGATAGGTCCACTCTTAAGCAAGGTCTTCATATGCGTGCGCAAACCATTCCGTATTGTTGTCGTTATTGCAAATCTTCTCAGAAGTTTTCTTTAGAAGTTACCTAAAAAATTGACTAGGAATTTTGGCTCAGAAGTTGCCAAGAACGTTGACTCAGAATGTTGGCTCGGACGTCCGCTTCTATCTTATACTTCTGTTTCTCAACAGAGGTTATAAGAACAAACAACTTGCATTTCTGTTCATCAACAGTGAACGCAAGGACACACAACAATGATAAGACCATACCCCAGGTCTTGACAGGACATAACTGCTCTGATACCATTAAATGTAACACCTTGTTACATTGACACAACCCATACTGATTCATTCATATATTTTAATTATTATGAAAATGCTAGTAAATTTTCGCGTTGTTTCGAGATGTATAAAATACAAAATTTGGAAATAAAGAAATGTTCGTAATCAATTACATAAAGAACCATGATCTTCTTTTATTAGAAACTCAGTTCGTAATAGAAAATAAAAATAGAATTTGAAGATACAAGGAAATATGTAGTAACTATCCCAACCCATACAAATAACCTAGTCAGAGCAATACACATTTTATACCCTTACCCAAACATAAATATAAATCAAAACTGATCTTCGAGTCTCGTATCTTCTAGTTAGTCCTCGCAATCTTCTAGATATCCGTAATAACAAGGGAACTTGATCACTGGGCATGACTATCACCTTCGCATATCCATCCAGCGAGTACATACACAGAAAGAAAAGATAGGGGAGTGAGGATATGATTTCAAACTTACCTATATGTTGATGGTAGAATGACTACCGTCAATCATACAATTGACAAGACTCTTGGGGGACCTAGTGTTTATCTAGTTATAACATCTTAACCCTCTAGACGCAGTATGGATCCATACTCCCCGATTGGAAGTGATTGAGAGTACATACACCTCAACCCATGGCAAAAACCATCTTCCATAGATGAACTCAATTTATCTCAATTCAGGACATCCACAGTCCTATATATAACTCAGACGTACTCTCGCACCAATCAATGGAATGCTACGCAGTTGTTGGGGTTGCCAAGCTTGGTCAGATGAAGTTCCCAACACATGGTACCCCCCTGGTCCTTCAGGTACTTCATCACTCGACACCATACCCCCAAGACTTCCGTCAGTGAGTCCATGCCGTTCATTCCTCACCTTGCCAGGCTGTGTCTTCCACTGTAGCCAACATGCCACTACATGTTCCTCTCTTAACAGTACTCATACCGGAGTACTCACAACTTACTATCTCATAATTAATATCTTTGGTCTCAAGTCACTGAGCACCAGTACCTATCTAAGGTCTCTATCTTACACTATGAGGATATCTCTAGTCTCAACTTCTCTGAGCACCAGTTCAAAGTAACTAACTCTGTCTCACATTACAGAGATATCTCTGGTCTCAATATCTCTGAGCACCAGTGCAGGGTATTTATGTATGCTTCAACAAGTAGAGGTTTATCATCACAATATTAAAAGCATACAATTATAATGGGAATACAGTAAAATAGTATAATACTTACTTATGAAAATACAACAGGTCATAGATCAAAATAAAAGAATTCCTTTTAAGTATCTAAAATTAATGACCAAGTATACTTGAAAAAGTTTTATACTTATTCTAATAAGTTATTTTAGAAAAATTAGCTATTTAGAATCAAACCTTTTTCTAAGCCTACAAACATAATTTGAGTCTAATTTATAAGTTTTCAAGATCAAAACCAAAAATTTTCAAGAACAACTCAAGAACAATGAAGAACATTCAAGCTGCCCAGAATTATCCATTTTCGGGCTATTTTAGGTTCCAGATTTTTAGTTTGATAAATACTTAGTGAAATTGATCTGTTCTTTTTTTGTTAGAAGCCTAAGACATAATCTTACAACATATATTTTTTTTTCACAAACTGGTTCTATACCATCATTTCCAGTTAAATCAAAATTTGAAGAGATAAACTTTCTGGAATTTCCAGAAAACATTGAACCATCTAGTAGAGTTCATCAATTTTTTAAAAAAATAGTAAACGAACTTATTTTATCATGAAATTTTTATGAAAGATCCATGAGACATGTATAAACATCGTGATATTTTTATTTTTCCAGAAAACATTCCAGATTCGTCCCAGTAATTTCAAACAGAATGGAAAATTTTTCAGAAAATTAAGAACTTGCCAGCTTCTGTTTCTACTTCTTGTATTTTTTTTTAAAAATAGTAAATGAAATCATAAATTAACTTGTGATACATGGAATTAAAGCTTATTCTTTCTATGTTAATAATGTTCAAAAACATTTTGACAAACATGAACACGAAAATACAGTTTTATAAAAAAGTACTACCTACCAAGACTGAAATTCCAGAACATATGGGTCAACTTACAACATGAATATCTAATTCTTTTTAAAATATTTTTCAGTGATTCCAAAGTAAAAGTTGTATTTTTAAGTCTATTTTCATTTAAAACTAGTTTCACATGATTTCATTAAGTATAACTCGAGATATTCACAAAACAGTGGTGCATGTTCAGATCAAAATACTGGAACAGTTGCTGGTTCCTTCATTCTTGCCATTGTTTTAAAGAGAAAAATCTTGGTTAATAATTTTAGGAAAAATTGGACAGAGTCTCCCCTGTAATATGGACATCCTCAAAGAAACAAAATCACAAAAACATATAACCAACTCAACAGATACAACCAGATTACAAATTTCCAGTCAAAACAAGTCACAAAAACAGAAAAATGAGTTAGCAAACACATGAACAAGGAAGAACCATCAACATATCATAAGTTTACAGAAATCAACTCCCCACTCCCCCCCTATACCTCAGATTTTCTTGTGATTGGAGAGGAGGAAGAGAGATCTTGTTGTTGGCTTGCTCCAAGGGTTGGAGGAGATGATGCTTCAAAGTGCTCCAAAGGTGATTGAAGAAGGTGAGTATTTAGGTGCTTCAATGAAGCTTTAATGGAGCTTAAAAAAACAAAATGGTAGCCATGGAAAAGGAGAAGGGTTTCAGCCAGAATGGTGAGGGAGAAGTGAAAATGAGCTGAAGTCTCATGGCCTTAAATAGGGTCGGGTGAGTGGAGTGTGACATCATGCATTATGTCATAATTAGATAAATTAGAAATGAGTCACAATTTGGCAAGGTGACAAGTGTTCTCCTTTGTCATGCAAGGAGACAAGTATCTCACCACATGCATGCTGCCACGTGGCTTGATCAGGAGATGCTTCCTCTCTTGATCAAGTTTTAATTGTCCAGGGTCTTTGTACAATGCTACCTTAAAAATCGTGTCAGTCGGAAACATATACTTAACATTTTTTAGTTTTTATAGCAAACGAATTTATTTTTCGACAAAACTTTGTGAGAATATTATTTCAACATTATAAATAATTATCATGAATTAAAATTAATTATTCCTAATTAATTTTGAATTTTCTAATAATTATTTAGATATTTTCAAGCTTAAATTCATATTAAATTCATTTGAGCTCGAAAAATTCTCAAAATTTTACAGAAATTATATTTTTTTTTGTGTTTAATCAAATAATGAATTGACTTTGTCAATTTCATTAAATTTTAAAGCTAAATCTATATTGCCGACCTTTCAATAAACAACATAGGGCACACTGTTAAATTTTTTCAGAAGTCTCTAAATATTCTGAGAAAATTGTAATAGACATATTTAATTATGTAGGACATGATTCTAAGCTCAAATAATTATATTTCAATCATCTAAGACTTTTCCTCATTGTTTTAACAGTTCCCTTGACTCTGGTCTGTAATAATTATTAAAAATCACGATAAAGTAATTCTCAAAATTCTAATCTTATGAGATATATAAGAATTTTGATATTCCCTCTATATTTTCCAAAATAAATTTTGGAAATCAACAGTTCTAAAAGTTAGGGTATTACACCCAACACCCTTGGGATGTGCGTCGACCCTAAGCCTAAGGGGAGGACACATGTATTGTTTTTTGCTTTTGCTTTTTCACTTTAACTTTCCCTTCTCTTCCATTTTTTGTTCATCTTCATTTCTTCTCTCTTCTTCTCCAAGGTATTTCAAATTCTTTCCACCGTCTTTCTAGAAACACAAACTTCTCTCTAGAATTTGTGTGCCAAGATCTTATCTTCCACCAACCATTTTTGTATATAGTGAAGAGGCAAACTAGTTCTACACAACCATACCATTTTTGTATTCGGAGTTAGGAACCTTGACGTATGGAGGGGTTTTCCACTTTTTCATCTAAGTCATGGTGTTTTCATATTATTTTCTTGTTGTTTGGGTTGTTCGAAACTTATTTGAGCCACGGGTATCATGAACATACTTGAAATCTTGAAAAATGGTTATTTTCTATGTTTGGGCTACAACTATTTTGGAATTTTAAAATATATTTTTGAGCTTGATTTTGATGTTGTGAGACCATTTCCTAGTGTTTTGATGCCTTTGGAAGCTACGGTAATTTGTTTGGAATTATTTGAGTACTGTAGCTATTTTAAATGGATTTTTCTTTGAAAACTGTTGAATTTGCCAAGTGTGTTGTTTTTATTTTTATAAAATTTTTGGAACATGGTCTTGGAAAACTGGAATCATAAACTTGCTTGATAAATCAAGGGGATCATCCATGATTTTTGGTTGAGCCAAATGAGCTAGGGAAATATTTTTCATTATTTACGTTTTGAAAAACTAAAGTTCTATCCAGCTGAGAAAATAAATGGGGAAAAATTCTTTCCGTGGGAATTAAGGTTTGGAAAAAATACATGATGCATATTTGATCTTATGGAGTGCCCTGTAATTTTTCCAAATTTTTGAAAGTTCATTTTATATTTATTGGTATTTTCTTGATGGAAACTCTATTTTTGGGCATGAGTGATATTTAAATATAAAAATGGTGTTTTTCGTGGTCTTTTGGTCTTGGGAAAATTATATGTGATATCTGAGATGTTGAGAATGCTCTCTGTAAAAAATCTTTAAAAATGGAGTTAATTTGATATTTTCGAAAATTCTAAAATAGTGTTTTACAGAGTATATTCAGTAGCAGTATTTAATTTAAAAATAGTATTTATATGTTGAATTCTGTGGTGCTGAATTTTTTTGTTGTGAGCTTGGGAAATATTTTTCATTATTTACGTTTTGAAAAACTAAAGTTCTATCCAGCTGAGAAAATAAATGGGGAAAAATTCTTTTCGTGGGAATTAAGGTTTGGAAAAAATACATGATGCATATTTGATCTTATGGAGTGCCCTGTAATTTTTCCAAATTTTTGAAAGTTCATTTTATATTTATTGGTATTTTCTTGATGGAAACTCTATTTTTGGGCATGAGTGATATTTAAATATAAAAATGGTATTTTTTGTGATCTTTTGGTCTTGGGAAAATTATATGTGATATCTGAGATGTTGAGAATTCTCTCTGTAAAAGATATTTAAAAATGGAGTTAATTTGATATTTTCGAAAATTCTAAAATAGTGTTTTACAGAGTATATTCAGTAGCAGTATTTAATTTAAAAATAATATTTATATGTTGAATTTTGTTGTGCTGATTTTTTTTGTTGAAATATGTATGATGAGGAATATCTCTATAAATTTTCTCTAAATTTGGAGTTGATTTAATATATTAAATAATTTTTTAGGTGAAAATCCAGCTTATGTATAGAAATGGACTTTAATTGAAATAATTGTATTTTTTATGTTGGTTGGCTTAATTGGGCTTGTGATTGAGTGTTCTACCTTAAAATTAAAAGAAGAACATATATACATGTATATATATACATATAATGTATATATATAAGGAGGGATCTACTTACTCCAAGAGTAACTCTAAAAGAGTTACTCCTCATCCTCACCATTCATTTTCTTAAAATCTAATGGTTGTAATAAGTAACTAATATTAACCATTAGATTTCAAAAGAATGAATGGTGAAGATGAGGAGTAACTCTCTCAAAGTTACTTTTGGAATAAGTGGATCTCTCCTATACACACACACACTTTGATTATTGATTAATTATGCTTTAGGTTTTAAATTGTTGCTTACATGTAACTGTTTATTTATAATTGTTGAATTGGAGACTGGAAGGAATGTGATCCTCGGGCAATGAGTGCTGAAATTTGATTATGCATGTGATTGTGTGATGACTTGTTGTTTTGGGAGCAAGAATCTTGGATTCTTGTGTGGGAGAAAATGGACTTTAATAGAGTGCATTTGTAGCACTAGAACGTTGTTCTAGTAATTAATATTATTCATTACGGAAAGTAGTGAATTAAGTATAAAAGAAAAAGAGTGTTCACACAGATTAGGATCCTTGCATGGAAGTTCAGAATTGATGACTAAAAACAAGCATAAGACTTGAGAGTGGGCAAGGATTTTGATAAGATTTGATAAGATGATGGAATTATGAACTTGGTTCATGATGGGTTGAGGTGCATGATGCACATGTTTCTCTTTGGTTGAGAATGTTGATTTGAGATTGTCTTGTTGTGAGAAACGAAAGTGAAATGAGAGATCCTTTTCCATTTGGTCATGTGAAATCGATTGAAACGAGATGTGAACGTGATGTGGATGACACGCCATTCAAGAAAGACATGCTTGTGAGAGACGAGGTCGTGATATTTTGACCACTATGATAGTGGAGGAGATGTGGATCTTCGTGCAATATGTCAATGAACATATGATGATTAGAAGACCGCCGTTTAGTATCCTTGACAGAGAAGCCCACACGAACCTGTAAAAGACGAATCCCAATGGAAAGAGTGTTGAGTCCAAAATCGTTTTTGTTTTAATTATGACAAACCTTCTTAAGACAAATCATAAGCCTTATGAGTTTAAGCCTATTGATGAGTTTGCTCAAGTATATTGAAAGGTGACAAGCTTGAAAGCTCAGAGTGTCCTTGGTTGTACACTGCATTGAAGTCAACATGCTCACTAAATGAAGAGAAAACTTCAGCCATGAGAAAGAATCACCAACTCAAGGACAAGAAGAACATTGCTCTTAATAGAACAATTATGAGCAATTGTGAAGAAGCAACATGTGCAGAAATAAACATGATTGAAGAATCATATTCAATTTAAATTAACATTCCAGGAAGGAATGATATGAAGATCTGCAAAATGAATATGACATGAAGAACAACATAGCTGCAAATGGAATTTCATCAGCAGGTTGAGTTCATTCTGGACATTGTATCTAGAGTTCCAAATATGCGTTTATGCTTTTCTTGGTGGATATGGAAAGCTTGAAGAAATATCTTCATCTTTCATGAACAAGTCGTGATCTGAAACAACTTGGATCATGGACAAAACGAAGCCTGAAGTTGAAGACGCTGATCTGCGTTGACAGCTTGACATGTGTGCAGTAATCTGAAGATTGCTTGAGCTGTAGAAGTGTTTTTGAGATGATTCCAGTGGATGTCGAAAGCTAAGAGAAATATCTACATCTTTCATGAAGAAGTCGTGAGCTAAAATGGCTTGGATCATGGACGAAATTGATCATGAAGATAGATATGTCACTTTGTCCTCACAATATAATGCGGCTGCAATACTCTGAAGATTACTTATGCTGTAGGTGTCCAATTTACATGAGACTAGTGCCTAAATGTCAAGGATAGAATTATCTACAACTCTCATGAAGACATCAAAAGCCAATTTGGCCATCAAAAGGGTCAAATAAATTAAATACAGTAGTAGGCATAATATGGTGCAACAAGCTTACACTAGAATGTTAGGAATACAAGTCTGTCATGCCATCTCATCAAAGTATTCCTATAAGAAGAACATTCATTGGCTTTCCATCTACATCAGAGAACTTTCTCAAAGCAAAACATCATATGCAAGAAAGCTTCAAAAGAGTATTGTATCAGAAAGGATGTCTCAACAATGCATCAACAGAGAAGTCTCAGGAACATTTAATGAAGTCCCATCTAAATGATGAAGTTAGTGCTTTCTCTGAAGATCTCAATCTTAGCAAGTTGCAAGAACATCAAGAAGGTTTCACTGAAAAGGAATATCAAAGACTACATGAGAAGACAACATCAAAATGAAGTTGTACCAGAGTCAACATTAGAAGGTGAAGGACTCTGAGAATGAAAATATCATAATGATGTTATGAAGTTAAACCAGAATCAAGACAGAGAGAGATTCTGGAATGATCACATCAGAATGATGTGCTAAAGTCAAGACCATGAAAGATCTATGTATCAGAATGGTTCATGAAACAACATCATGTCTTCCATATGAATCACAATCACTAAGGATTCATCAAAAGACTGAGGTTGACATCATAATGGGATATAAAGCAACATCATGTCTTCCATATGCAGTCACAATCACAGAGGGCTCATCAGAAGACTGAGGTTAACAACATCACATCTTCCATATGAATCACAATCACTGAGGGTTCATTAGAAGATTGATGTTAATAGCATTTGAAGATGCAAGAAATTGATAGCTGAGATATATCCTTAAGAGAATCTGAAGTGGAACATCAGAATGAAGATTAAAGAGATTTTCAGAAGTTTGTACCAAGGACAGAACACACACAACAACAACAACCTATACAAGTTATCTATGTTGAAGTATGCTACTTCAGAATGACCTTTGCTGTGAAGAGGTGTTAAGTTTGATGAAGTTGTGCTACCTATAAAGTCATATCATGAAGTCTTCATCAGAAGGAACCTACATAAGAATAGGTCCTTCCTTAGCAACATCATAATGCATTTCTAATGTACCTTCAGAAGCTTATTAGATTTGTTCATCGGAATGGATACTTTAGAACGAATTCAAAAATCTGTCAAGTCAAGTACAACTGGAACTTGAAGGAAGCTTTTGAAGAAAGAGAAAGAAAGACACAACTATCACATAACGGCTAGTTTGGCCTATAAGGTCTATATATTGACAGAAGACAACTGCAAAACATGAGAGAGAAGGTAGGAGAAAGCCTACACTGTGCAGAAACATGATTCATATCCTCTCCCCACTCCAGAATCGTTCTGAGTTCAAAACAATAGCAGATGGAGTGAAGTACAGCCTAGAGCATAAATGAAGAATCACTATATGAATGTTGTAAAGTTGTAAAAATCCCTCAAACACCTCTTCCTTGTTTGTAATTTGTATGTATCCCAAACTAACCAAGTGGGTTGAGTTTGGTTGTGAGAGAAGTGATAGGGAGAACCCATGGAAGATGGGTAGCTTAGAGAGAGACTATAAGAGTGCAGCTTGAAGAGGCTAGAGGAAAATAATACTTGTGTAGCCTGCAGAGGTAGAGAATACTGAGTTTGTCTCTCCCATGACCATGAGTGAGTGTCGTGGTTGAGGTGGGTTGCTTCCCAAGAGTGAGGAGAGTTTTGTGGTAAGGGACACCTAGTGAGAGGTGAAGGTTGCCTACCAAGAACTAGGGAGGTTCTGTGGTGAGATGTCTTCCCTTCCAAGAACTAAATCATTCCGTGGGTTAAGCGCACCTGAAGAGGTGAAGAATACTTGGTTTGTCTCTCCTGTGGTGTTGAGCTTGAGACGGTGTTGTTGACGTCTCCAAGCCAAGACCAAGGTGTGGTGCTGTGGTGAGGGAGCAAGGTTGTTGAAAATCCAGGAGGTGGCTGGTGGTTGAAAATCCAGTAGGGAGCTGGTCGTTGTTGAAAATCCAGCAGTTAGCTGGTGGTTGTTGTTGTTTACCAGCAGGTAGCTAGTTGTTGTGATTAGTGGAAATCTCACTGGAAAAGTAAGGATTGGACGTAGCCCTGGTTTAGGGTGAACCAGTATAAAATCCCTGTGTTGAATCTTCTTCTCCTCTCCCTTTACATTATGCTATTAACTGCTATACATTTTACCTCTGCATCTTAACATTCTGAGCATCAGAATGTCACATCAGAATGCATATTTAAGAAGGTTTTTGAGAAGCTTAACTTGTTTGTAAATCTGCATATTTGAAATGCATAATCTTTATGATCATAAGATTTGTTTTAAACTAGTTCAATCATTTACTTCAAAGTATGAAAGCTTTCAAAAACATGAAAATGGATTTGTGCATGAAAAACTTCAAACAACATTCTGAACAATATCTTTATGAACATAGTAGTCATCACAATAACTTTCTGAGTGTTGAGTCATCATTGCATAATATGAGTTTTCACTATAAAAGTAATATGAGAAATACATTTATTTAAGTAATGATCTTCTGAACATGAGCAAATGCGTATTGACATTAGGTTCTTATAATCATAATAGAATATTTAATAATGAATGAAATGACTAACCACTTAGAAAGCTTGTCTATCTAAGTACTTGAACCTTTGTGTCAAGACTTTCTGAACACCAAGGTCATCTTGAGTAAAAGTTCAGAAAGGTAAAAGTTTTAGGAAAAGTTGGCAAAGTCACAATTCAACCCCCTTTCTTATGACGTTCTGATCACTTCAATGAGTCGTTGAGGAGTCAATCCTCAGAGATTGGATGACCACATAGAGTGGTACCTGGGGAATGGATCACTAACTTGTTGTTTCTTGGAGGTGTGGCGCCGAGTTGTGACAGGAGTTCACATGAGTCAACTTGGCAATCCCGACGAATGCGAGACATAACCCCATTGGTGAGAGTCCTACCATTGTACCATTGCAAATAGTGTACTCACAATAGTCATCCAGCTTAAATTGTGTAAGTCCACTGAGTTTTGGGAGTTCCAATGGCAGTGGGCCCGAGATGTGATGAGTTATAGACTAGTCTGGGATGTGTTAGGGTTATGAGTGAGACCCGTGAGTGTACCATATTGAGGTGGTTGATGTTTGTGTGTTTATGATTGTTTATGATCAGAAGGTCGTTTGTTTGTTGGTTTAGAGAAGGAGGGAGACTCACTCCATACACCTTATTTTTTAGATGGAGACGAATGATTATGTGCGATCGTCGGAGATGGAATGGAATAACTACGACAAGCACTAAGGTTGCAGATGGACTTATTCAAGGAAACAAAAGATTCCCTGAGGATGTCTTATGGGTTAATTGAGTAGAGAAGGGTTGAATTTTATTGAGTCACTGTTATGAGTCTCGATCCTTTCTTTTGTATAAAAGATGGTAGACTTGGTATTAATACTATGATGTATCATTTTTGTTATATGTGACTTAAACGAGAAAATGTATTTACTTTCAAGGAGGTAAAAGTGCATTCATATTTGTGTAAATAAAGTTTATTTGTGTATTTAATGGTTCATTGTAGATCTAAAGTTTTATAAATGGAGTTTATCTCACTAAGACTAGGGGTGGCCGTAGTTCAGTTAAGTTTTTCTCCTGAACTGAACTGTAAAAGACAGTTCTAAATAACTAAACTGAACTATTCATTTGAGAGAAAATAGTTCAGTTCAGTTCTTAAAAATAATTCATTTAACATTTTATTTTAGAAAACTGAACTGAACTATTTGATTGGAGAAAATAGTTCAGTTCTGTCATAAATCATTCATTGAATTCTACAGAATGATGTTGTTGTCATCAGGCTTAGTTAGACAGTGCTAATAGGAAAGATATCATGTATATCATCACTCAAATTAAAAATCCTATTGAAGTCTAAACATAATATTCAAGTTTACCTATATATTCTAGGAGAAGAACAACCTGCAGTCCTGCATCCATTCGCACTAGAACAAGATAAATGCCAAAAGACCATTTCAAATATTTATAGCAGAAGGGGTCTCAAGTAACTTCCAGTAATTCCATGAATTAAAATCCTCCTACAGCCAATATTCAGCATGAACAAGGTAAAAAAATAAGGTACATCACAGACAAATATCCTTATGAGTTTGTAGGGAAAAGATTTAGAGAAGTTCCTTTAGAATTATGAGAATGCAGAGAAGTGTATGTTCGTGTGTCAAAACTGAACTAAACTATTTTAGAAAACTGTTTAAATCATGGAAAATAGCAAAATAAATGTTAATAGATTAGATTAATAGATACTTCAAAATGAATGTACAGTCTTCCTAAATCCAAACCTGTAAAAGTAGAGTCTAAAATGAGCCAAGTAGTCTAAAATGAATGTTAATAAATCTTTTGAGCTTTTTTTTTTCATTTTTTTCTAATTGAAGGAATTCCTAATCCTCCTATGCTACATTCTTGATTCCTTTTCAATTTTCACTCTTCATAAAATATGATCTTTTAAAACAGAAGTACAATATGAATTGTACATAATTTTGATTCTACTAATAACTAAAAACGGTTGAACCTTGCCTACATCAGAATGAGATGCCAAAGGAGCACCAACTTCATTGCCTAATCCAGTAACAATATTTAATACACCTGGAGGAAGGCCCACTTCTCTGCATATTTCAGCTAGCTCCAAATAGGTCCTAGAATTGTAAATGATAAGACAACATAAGAAACCAACATAGCAAATAATCAAGGTTGCAATAGTTGATGGGAACATACACAGATGCCAATTCATATGGCTTTAATATTACAGTACAACCAGCAACCAGAACAGGAGCAACCTTCCATGTAGCCATCAAGAGAGGATAGTTCCTAATACATAACATAAATCACATCATTTCACTAGCTATGCAAGACATTCAATCAGCAATTAACATCATTGAAACTGTGAATGCATCAATTTACTATAAACAAAAGTACAATCACATAAATGAATGAATTAAATATCTTACGAAGTGCTATTTCAAAAGATACTGCCTCACCTTAAACCTTCAGAAGTAACAATAAACAGAAACGATAAATAAGAAAATTAAATAAGAAGGGATTTGGAACAATGTCTCTACTTACCCATGTTTTTTTTCCTACTTGAACAATCATTGACTCACTCCAAATCATTTCTATATATAAAAACAAGATAAAGTCATATAATGGGAATGAGACAGTTGAAAGTAAAAAACCATTGGTACTTGTACCACAATGGAGCTGAAAATGTGACTAAGAGTCCAAGACCAGCTGTAAGCTATGCAAAATAGTGGAACTCCTATGTCTTTTCTCCAAGATGAGTTACATAATGATTGGATGCTCAAACTTTGAAGAGTTTAAGCTGGAACTTCTACTCCTACACAATGAAAGCCTGAAACTCCTTGTCCCTTTGGTACAGAGAAGTGCAAAGACTGATAGACAAATTTGCTTGGATTCATTTTAAGTTTAATTTGTAAGTAAGATAAGGGTAAGTTCATTGCATATAAACATTTGATATAATTTAATATTGTAGAACATGCTATTAAGTGAAATATTACCAATAATAAAAATATTACCAACTTCTCTAGGCCCATCCTCAGCTTGAAAATAATCTCCACACTTTACCATCTATAAAAAGAGTAAAAATAATGTAATAAAAAAATACAAAGAGAAAAGGAAAAATTGGTTATGAGTGTAGATAAGCAAGGGCCAAGTGACAAGTGACAAGGAAAAACTGGGACACATTTCCAGGGGAGGAGGTCTACAAATTGGGCTACACCAGAAATCTATCTACATACATTGAAGAGACACATGCAAGTCAAAGAAACAATTTATTTAATCCCTCCAAAGCCCCTTCCACAACAGTTATTTCATTAAGAGCATATCAAATAAACAGAAGAAGTAAATTTAGTATCGAGACAAAGCTTGCATTGATATACCCCTATGCTGCAGGTCTATAATCAGTACTCAATTTGAGAACAACAGTAACAATAAACAGAAACAATAAATAAGAAAATTAAATAAGAAGGGATTTAGAATAGTGTCATGGTGAAACTGAGTCAATTCATTTTAATAACATAAAACTGGCCAACATCAGCTTTATGAGTTTATGGGTTGACACTTAAGCTTACATCCATACTTTCTCCTCAGTAATATAGCAGAAGAGTTACACAGTCTCACTAATCAGTATACTTGGATAGAAGCTGAACTAAAAAAAACTAACAAGACATGAAAAGTCTGAAACAAATTTGGTCATATTGATTAACAAAATGTCCTATTTGCATGTGCTACAACTGTTGGTGATAACCCTGCAAAAACACATTAACAATAAGTCAAACAAGGTAATTACAAATAGTAATTACACTCAATTAATGTTCCTTCACCTAATGTTCCTTCAATCATCAAGATTAATAGCGGTTGTCAATGAAGATTAATAGCGGTTGTCAATGAAGTCTCTTCATGTGGAGACATATCTGCAAAAAGAAAAATATTTCGTTACTTTCTAAAATTTATTGTAAAAGCATAACAAAAATATGTAAAACATTGATATTAACTTACCTTGCTCAAATTTCTCGAGCTCTTCAAAGTCCTCATTAGTAAACATCGGGAAAGATGTTCCTTTCAACCAATCCTGCATGCAAACCAATACCTCCACCATTTTAGGAGTAAGGGAACTTCGATAAGGATCAAGAATCCTTCCTCCAATACTGAATGAAGATTCTGATGCTACAGTAGAAACAGGAATGGCTAAAACCTCTCGAGCTATACTTCCAAGGATAAGAAATCTGGTTGAGTTTACTTTCCACCAATTTAAAATATCAAACTCAACCGACTTATTGAAAGGCTCGCAATCTTCTTTAAGATATTATTTATCCAACTCAGTTTTTGCATCAAATTTATGCCCACTTGTTCATAGATAGAAACTCATACCATGGATATCATCATCATCATCTTCATCCAACTGTACTTGTTGGTTAATTTGAGAACCCTTCTCAACACCTTGGTACTGCTCATAAAGTGATCTTAAACTAGAAATCAACTTCAACTTCAACTTCAATTCCTCTACCTGGTCTTCATTAAATAAGTAGTCAACAAAGTGGTTAA
Organism: Pueraria montana var. lobata; assembly: GCA_026413185.1. Taxonomy (NCBI): domain Eukaryota; kingdom Viridiplantae; phylum Streptophyta; class Magnoliopsida; order Fabales; family Fabaceae; genus Pueraria; species Pueraria montana. The sequence continues at coordinate 39,800,950 of CM048656.1, forward strand.
CATATTCCATCTTACACCTAGGATCAAGGACAACAACAATCAATAGAAAAATGTTGATTCCGTTAGGTGTTCCCCAATATCTGTTATATTTAATTCTCATTCGAGTAGCCATTGAGCTTATGCAGACATCATTATGATCTTCACACTTGCAGATCTTCCTTCCAATTGCAAATACTTCCTTCATATATATTACTAGTGACATAGTAAGAACCATAATTCCGCATCGTTGCATCATAAAACATCTTAAAAAAAGGTAGGAGTGAATGAGCTTCATTCCAATCAAATTCTGAAGGTACACCGTGCCCACTTCGTAGATCAGCAACATACTTCTTGTCATAAATTTCAAGTAACTCAAATACTTCACAGCTGCCTCCCAACATTAAGTAAGTTGAGTTCCACCTAGTTTCAACATCTAGGCAAATGAGGCCTTTATAGAGAATTTTCTCCCATTCAACATAACCCTTGAATCTAGCCAATATAGATGGTGAGGATCTTATATACTTGGCAGCAACACGAATTCTTAAAACGGATTCATTTACATGTTTCAGGCCATGCTTCACAATCAAGCACAAAATATGCGCACAACAGTACATGTGAATATAATCCCCCTTCAAAAGTACACTGTACTGAGACATGAACCTCTTTTTTAATTGTTGAATCCCGTTGTCATTAGATGAAGCATTGTCTACAGTTACACTGAAGAGTCGATTTAACTCCCATTCATTCAAGCATATCTCAACATTGTTTGCCATATTCTCTCCTGAATGTCCCGTGATTTGATGAAAGTTCAAAATTTTCTTCCGCAACTTCCAATTATTATCAATGAAGTGTGCAGTCAAACTCATGCAAGTGAAGTTTTAGATTGATGTCCATGTATCTGTGGTAAGACAAACTCTCCCGCAGTGCTTGGAAAGAAATTTCTTCAACTTTTCTTTCTCCTCGTTATAGAGTATAAAAATGTCACGTGTTAATGTAGCACGTGATGGCGGACTAAATCGTGGATGCAAGACACTGAGAAACTTGATAAATGCTTCATTCTCCATAAACTGAAATGGCAGCTCGGTAATCACAAACATCTTCACAAGTTCCTTTCGGCACATCTCTTGGTCAAATTTAAAACAACTTGGTGAAGAGCGAACACCACCACTCACTTGCCCTTCTACAGTTTGTGATGAGGAAGCATTTGATCTTTGCCTTTTTTGTCCTTTATTCGGATCTTCATAGCACTTGGCCTAGCCTTAAACTTAATTAGGGTACCACAATATTTGCATGTTGCCCTATGGTCTTCCTCAGGTACTTCAATAAAATGGTCCCAGACTGCTGATCTTTTCCGCTTTGATGATGCTTTTGAATGACGTGGTAATGGAGCTTTAGTGGTAGAGGCATTTGAGGTATTAGCAATTGAATGTCCCGCTGTCTCTGACAAAGAAGAATCCATCTGATTTAAGCTATAAGATGACAAAAAAAAAGAGGTTTAGGTAGTGCTCCTATAAGATGAATCTCCCTTTTAACTTTATGAAATGATCACTAGCAGGAACCTACTGGCTGCTAGTACAAAAGAATCTTATCCACTATTTGAAATGGTCACACATGCACACACCTGCAAAAAAATGACTATTATGATCTTAGAAACATATTAAAATTATAATCTAAACATAAGTTCAGTTTCAGATATTCATTTCAGATATTCATTTCCGGACACTTTCATCAGACTCTAAATTGTACTTCACTAACTATCATTTTGATTGTTAAAACTGAAACTGAGCACTTCCTTCCAACTTTCATAAGATTAAATTATAAATCAATTAGCCTAATAAAATATAAATGAAAATAATTACTAACTTAATTGTAAAGAACCAGGGAAGGCCCCACTTGTTTTAAAGTTGGGTAAAATTGATTTAAAACTGATAAGTACACATGAACCAAGTCATGGTGATGAGATGAAACCACCTAATTTGGTAACATTGGTTCAAATCAAACTACCAAAAGGAATCACATCAAAACATGCAAAAGAAAATCCAATTCTAAAAGCATATAAACACTAATCTTGCAAATATTAGTATCACTATCAATCAATTGCTTACCATTCCCTAGCTATCATAATAATCGTCAAGAGCCCATTTATACTTTGACTGATTCAATCCAAACCAACGTGCCAAATGATCATCCAAACTTGAATGGGCTGTAAAAGGAAAGGTAATGGGTATTTACTCGGAAGAATATAAAAGATAATGAAAAACTCAATCAAAGTCCTATTGTATTATAAGATCTGAAATCAAATTAATAAAGGGCTCATATTATTGTTAAATCTTATAATTACTATTACATCTTATAATTCACTGAATGGAGTGCCTGGATTAGACATTAATGCAGAAGAGAAAGTTGTGCGTGACAAATTGAGTGAGCTACAACAACTAGGGGCCACTGATTAAAACGAATGTCCAATCTGAAAGAGGGAAAAACCATAACAGAACAAGAAACTTACCTTAGGGTGTTTGATTTAGGGTTTGATTTCTTCACAGGTTCAATTTGAGCATCACTTCGCGAGCGAGAGACTGAGAGTCGAGAGAGAAACGAAAGAGAAGGGGAGAAAACGAAAACCCATAAATGAATTTGGGATTTAGGGTTTCGATTTTGGAAATTGAGAGTATAGGTGACATGAGTGAGAGCCTAAGAGGGAGTTTAAGTCTACGGTGAGTGAGAGGGAATCTACGGTGAGGTGAGTGTATTTCAGTTTTTCTTTAACTTAAATGCACTGAATTGTTTGGTTATAACAATTTAGTTTTTTAAAATTAAATATAACATAAATTCAGTTCAGTTTTTTTTTTAAAAACAATTTAGTTATTTTTAGTTTAGTTCAATTTAGTTAACTAATAGTCCAATTCAAAACAGTTAATTTGAACACCCCTAACTAAGACGATATTTCATTAAGGGGCGTTTGGTAGGAGAGAAGTTTTTTCATACCCGGGGATCATGATTTCTGGGAAAGTCAATTCGTGGGAATGATTAAAATATGTTTGGTTAGTCATAGTATGTTTCTTGGGAATTAAAGTTTCCTATATTTGATTACAATAGAACTTTTCTGGGTATATAAGAAATTTTAACAAATATACCATTTATTAAAATAATTTCATTAAATATTTTTCACTCAAATTTTATTAAAAATATGACACTTACCTAATTTAATTACAAGATTTAAATTAATTTATATATGAAAAAACATTTGCAAGTTTTATAAAGAATGCTTTTAAATGATCATCTTTTAAAATTAAAAGTAATAAGGTTTAAAAGTTAAAAAGAAAACAAATTTTCTCATAATTTGAAGTTTATTGTAAAATCAAGTTGCAAATCTTTTTCACAAAAATGAAAATAAATAGAATTTCCTAATTAGTAACTAGGAGTGTTACAAATAAACATATATTAAATCAAAATTAAAATAAATAAATAAATAAATAAAATATTAATTAAAATAAATAAATAAACTTAAAAAAAATAATTATACGATATATTAATTATAAACTAAATAAACATAAACAAAAAATAATCTTATATAAAATATTAATTATATTACTAACGTAAAAAAATTATATACTAATATATTAGTTATAAAATAAATAAATAAATAAATAAGAAATAAACTATTTATGATTTATTGGATTAGAAAAATAAACCGAGCAAGCGCGTTAAAAAAAAAAAAAAAAATCAGGGGGCGGAGTGAATGCGAGGGGGCCCATAAACAACTGTGTATGGATTGTGATCCAAATCCTAAACAACTAATTACTAATTATTAATCACGAGATTCACGACACGATGAGGGAGTGAGAATACCAATTCTTGTTCCAAATCTGACACTAGAAAATTTTCACCAATTCCCAGGTGAGGTGAGGTACCAATTAAAAACTTGTTTCAAATCAAGACTCCCCTCCCCTCAACCGAACTTCACTGTTTTCACTTTAATATTTTTTCTTCAGTTCCGTGGACTGCAGCACCCGAAAGAGAAGCACCCGAAGCGTAATAAAATGGTATGTACATCACTTTTCTGTGCTGTTTTGTTTCGAATCGTTGTTCTCTGCGTTGAAAATACTTGGAGAGGTACGATTGGAATTCTGCACTCTAGTGAAATATGGTTTCAAATTGGAAGTTAAGAATTGGGTCTGCGTGTTTGTTTTGAAGTCATTCCAATTAAAAGTGAGGGAACTGGTACCAAAATGTTCTTTTCTCTTTATGTTTATAGGTTGTGAGAAAAGGAATTGGTTAAAACAATTGTCGTTGCTGTGCTTTCATCAGAAAGGCATTAGGAGACAACGTGCGTGTTCGGTTTCACATTGCAAAATTGATTCTGAGTCCATAATTGATTTTAGATAAATTTTGACATATTTGGTTTCAGTTGGATAAGAGTTCAGAATTGATTCTGGGTCCAGAATTGATTCTGAACTGAAGCAACTTTGAGTAGCTTTTGTGTTGGATCCAAAATTTTGTACCAAGTTTTACTCCTAACTTGCTTTCATCATAAAAACATCCAAACATAAATCACATCACTTCAAGATCAATTTTAACCAAAATCAATTTTGTAAAATCAATTCCATTCAAAATCAATTTTGCCGACGCTCATCCAAACACACACATTGGATTTTATATGGAGATCATGAAGATGTTTATAGCTTGTTTGAATTTTGTTTCCTTAAAGCTACACATTGAGTTACTTCGGTTGAATCATGCCATATGCTAGTTATTTTGGTATGTGTCTGTAAAAGAATAGGTTATTAAATACCCTGTTTACTTTTCTTTCAATTTCATTATCAATTTCTAGAGGCCTCTGCCTGGTGTGCTTTGACGTTGTATCATGCTCAATTATAAAACGGATACTCTGAGCTATGTTAAGCTATTAGTGCTATAGTGTTAATGCTAATCTTACTCAGCATAGATGGGGATTTGTTGGCTAATTATTTTTGGATATCTGTTATGCAGTATGAGAAATTTGGAGTGATCTCAATCCAAACTATGGTTTATTGACAGGATATGTACATTCGTGTTAAACGTAGTAAGACAACCTACTTCATCCGGTGCAAGCCATCTGATAAAATTCTTGACATAAAGCAGAAGTTGCAAGAACTTGTTGATCAGCCAGCTAATAATCAACGGTTAATTCTACCTGGTACAGGGGAAGTATTAGAAGACTCTAAGACACTGGCAGATCAAAAGGTACCGAAGCATCACACTTTATGTGATTTATACTTTTTATGTATTCTTTTTAATGTTTGCATTTAGGATATATCTAATTCCTGGGTCTTTTTACATGTCAATTCTTAATCTATAACTGGCCAAAATGTTCTACTGGCTCCTCATATCACTTATACCAGCATCTCATAGGTGTTGACAATTTCCTATATTTTTTTACTGTTCAGGTTGAAAATGATGCTGTTGTAGCACTGACCTTGAGAAAAGGTAATGCATATATTATTATCCTTTTCCTAGCTACCTATTTAGTTTCCTCTCTTCCTTCACTTATTGTGTGAAGAGTCCTATTGCCTGTTGCCTATTTTGTTCTTTGAAGGATCCTTCAATTTAGGTCATCCTGGGTTTTTGTTGGATTAATTTTGAATAATGTAATTCCTTCTGGGGAATTGAAGTAACTAGGAACTGTTTCTGAAAGCCATAAAATTGTAAGTCTTCAAATTTTTCTGGCCAAATCTCAGGTATTCATGGGCTACTTTTGGAATTTTTAGATGTATTTTAGGCATAAAAATTAAACTCTAATTTCCTTTTGGCATGCATCAGGAGTTATGTGCATTTGGTAATTTTAATCACTTTGCTCCTTTACTGATATATAACTTTAATCATTTGGTAATTTTCTTTTGAAAAATACATTTGTTTTTTAATTTATAGAATCTTGAAACTAATTACAGTGGGTTCTTGTTTGATAAAAAAAATGTGTCTTTTACTATAGCTAGACCAGACCATTTTCATATTCCTGTTATTCAAGAATAGGAGTGAATTGAAATCCATATTGTACAACCAAGCCTTATCCCACTATTATAAATATATTTAATATTGTGAACTGTGACAGAGAAATAGATGTGGAGACAACCTTTGGAAGCACATGAATTTTAAGTAAAAGTTAGATGGAGTATATGAAATGTAGGTTTAGCAAGAGGTGCATCAACCTAACTTAGAGGTGAAAATTAGAGACCATACCTTATAAGTCACATGGTTTAAGCATCCTGGGTCCATCATACAAAACAATGGAGAAATCAGGGGGGATGTAAATGTTAAACTGGTACCAAAAGTTAAAGAAAGAAAGAATTTTATGCTCTGAAAAATGTTCATCCTATCTGAAAATAAAAAAATGTTCATCCAGTTCTGGCCAAGGTTAACTGATCAAGAATTACAAGAAACTCTACTATTCTTGGCTCTTTGAGAGGCTAACTCTTCTTACATTGATTATTCTCCTCCCTCTGTTTCTATCCCTCTTTCCTATTTATTTTCTTACCCCCTCTAACTTCTACTAGTAATTCAGTTATGACAGCTGTTACAATTGTTATTTGATAAATGCTAGGAACACACTCTCTCACACACTCTTTTTTATTGGTTGAAATTTATTGAAAATGACAACTTTTTGGGTCCTACATCACATTTAATGATTCTCTCAATTTTGTAATTTTCAATAAGTTGTAACTAATTAGAGAGTGTGTTAAAGGAATGTGTTAGAGAGTGTGTTCCTAGCACTCTTGTTATTTTGAAAATAGAATGACTAATTCCCATGATTATAATTTCTCCCTCTATGCTGTCTAATATACACCTTTTTAACTAATGGGCGACTAGGATTCAAGTGGGGTGGATGAAATGGAGGAGGTGCCTCAAGTGCTTTCTGTGACAATATCACTCAAGCTTAGAGGAAATTTTTATCACACAACTATAAGACCTGTATTGTTGTATGGTATGAAACTGAGTGTTGGGTAGTAAAAAGCCATTAAGAAAATAAACTCAATGTAGCATAGATGAGAATGTTACGTTGGATAAGTCGGCATATTCAACAAGATAGGATTAAAAATTAATGCATTAGAAAGAAAGTTGGGTGGGATAGCGTCTGTTGTAGAAATAATGGTTGAATCTTGCCTGAGGTGGTTTGGGCACGTATGCAGAAGACTAGTAGCGAGTTAGGAGGGTATCTAGTAGCCCTATTACTAGTGGTAAAGTGAGGCTGAAAAAAATTATAGGCAAAACCATTAAGAAGGATTTAGAGGTCAATGGTTTGTCCATGGACTTGATTTGTAATAAAAATTTATGGCACCATTTAATCCATGTTGCTGACCTCATGTAGTGGGAAAAGGCTTGTTTGTTGTATTGTGACTTGTTGCACCATAGTTCATTACTTTTAAGGCTTCAATGGGACTTTTTTTTTGGCACTGGCTTTCCTTTATCAACTGTACAAGGGTCTGACACCAGTGACCAACAGTCCTTTTGGATTTTTTTTTCCTTTTGCCAAATAGAATACTATTCAAATGCATTCTTCTAACAAGCTTCTTGCTTCTTTTTTTTATTTTTTTTTATTTTTATTATTATTGTTATCATTATTATCATTATCATTCTTATTATTATCATTATTATTATTATTATTATATGACTGCTTAGAATTGCACCAGTTGCTTATAACCTCAGAAAAATTGTTTCAGTTGGATTTTACTGCTATTGTCAAGGTCAAAACTCTTTGTTTCAAATTTCACTAAAACATATCATGTGCTTTTAATGAAGTTTACTGAGGTTTGGGGAAACCAAAGGGGCAAGATGGCAAATAAGAAAATAATTTTTTTCAATCCAAAAGTTAACTTGAGCTGCAGTTGTCAAGTGATGGATTGGGCTGACATTCTTCCTGGAATTAAAATTGTCATGTCAAAGTGATAATTCACATATTGAGGGGATATCTAATACTATAAGTTAAGTGGGAACTGATGGAAAAGAAGCAAATTGAAGAAATTCATAAGATCTTTTGAATGGCCATTTTATTGATCCTTTTAACTTTTGATATAGGTTTAAGTAACTAGTCACCCCCTTCCTCTCTCCTGGTTTTCTCTTAAGACAGATATAGGAGTCTTTCCTTGTGTGTTTGAGGTGATCTTCACAATCATGCAGCTGGTATTTACATGCAGTTTATGTGCTCTTCTTCTCCACCGTCTTTAGTTGTTGCATATATTCCTGAAGAGAAATGCTAGCGACACTCTCTTTTAGATACTCTCCCTGTGATTGGTTGAAATTTATTGAAAATAATCAATTTTGGTGGGTCCTACATATCATTTAAAGATTCTCTCTCCTGATTTAGCTGTGGGATCCATCAGAATTGGTAATTTCTAATAAATTTCAATCAATCACAGGACTATTAGAAAGAGTGTCTGAGAGAGTGTACTCCTCATTCCTGAAACTTTCATTTTGACCCCATTGTCAGTTAAAGAATCATTTTGCATGTACCTTTACTTTCCGGAAACAACATAATGAAGAGTTATCCGTGTGTTGTTTCCAGATGATAATGAGTTTGAGGAGGTCAACATTGTCCGGCCAAATGATTTCTACCAAGCTCGGGATGCGGATGGTGCCAATTGGTAAAGCCATACTCCAACAATGGTTGGCTCACAATTACTGGTACTCTGCCCATGGAGTCATTGATAGATATTATTGTAACAACTTAAATGAAACTTCCATGTTATTATGAGCTAAAAGTACTGTCCCATTAATTTGTCTGGCGGCATGATGAAATCCGTAATGGCTCAGGAAACATTTTCAAACTATTGATCAATTGTAGGGTTAATGATGTGCTTGTTTGTACAACACTGAATTTGTTGCCTTAATGTTGTGTTTGGTTGGAAGGATGAAAATATAGAAGATGAAAATAGAAGGGAGATATTTGAATTAAAGTAGAGTGTAGAAGGTGTGAGACTCACATGAGACTCACAAATTTCCCTCTATTTCCCTCCCCCTCCCCCTCCCCCAAACCAAACATAGCATAAGAGAATATGGCACCTTCTTTTCTTTGGTAAAATGAAGAATTAAAGAAGGCAAGTTAGGAGGGTCTGTTCACTTGTGTGCATGAGTGCGGTGATTTCTTTATCTCGTTGAATCAAATTTGTGATTAAGGTCTAGATTTAGATTGGCTTTATACCAATGTGGGTTAAATATATATATGGTAAATAGAACAAAATTTGTTCTTGTTCCCTAAAAAATAGTCTCTTTTTTTACCTCTCATTTTATGACCTTGTCTTTCGTGAAAAAAAAATGCTTTTGATTTCTTATTTATGGAAAAATGGCACATTTTTATAAAAGATAAAAAAAGAGATGATTTAATTTTGAGGGACTAATAGTAAATACTCTCTTTGTCCTAAAATAAGTGTTGTCTTAAATTTTTGTATATAGATCAAGAAAAATTAATAAATAAATGAAAGAGAGTAGTAATGTTACAAAACTAACCTTATTATTAATATTGCATTGAAAAGCTAAAGTGATACTTATTAGTGGTATTAGTGGAAAAAAATAATTAATATTGCATTGAAAAGTTAACATGATACGTTTAGGGATATTTTTTTTAAATGCGATATTTATTTTAGGACGGAGGAAGTACTATCTTAATTGCAACGAAAAAATATATTTAACCTTGCCAATGCAATGCTAAAGGACTACAATATTAGTCTTGGGTCATATAGAAGACTTGAATCATTCACATCACATGCTGCCATTATGGACCAACCCAAACCCAAGTTTCTTTAAAATATATTTAGTCCTTCTTAACTTAAAAAAAAAAAAAAATCAATCCACATGTTTCTATAAAATGGATCCACAAGTTTTTTAAAGTTTGAAGATCAAATTTATCATATAAAAGTATGTTTGACCGAAAGTATAAGATTAAAAATACAACTTTTGATAAAAAAGAAAGAGGGGTTGCTTAGCAAAAAGAGTTTGCAAAAAGGAATGGGCCCACTTTAAACCAACCCAAACCCAACTACTACGATTGGATTGGGTCCAAAACACCATAAACCAAGCCCAGCACTGATGCACACGATGGAGTCAGCAGTCAGCAATGCAAAGCAAAACATTATAACTAAACCGAAACTGTCTTATCCGAATGAAGCACAACACATGCTCGCTTAAGCTCTCACTCACTCACTCCACCAACACCATGTTCCTTCTTCCCTCCCCCTCCTCTTCCCCCTCTTCCTACTTAACAAAGCAGCACAATGACAATGCTTTCTGGTTTCGCGGTCCCACTCATGCTTATTATAAACGCCGCAGCATCTGGTGTGCGAAGAGAACCGGGAAGCAGAGGTACCCGTCCGAGAAGAAGAAGCTGAGGACAAAGCACAAAGAGCTCTTATCCGATTCTAAGGAGAAAAGCAAGTTCGAGGGCACATGGAGGCTCTTCAAGCTCGCCGTTCCACTCGATCAGGACCCTGGCAAAGACTTTCTCCAAGTTTCCGATGGCCTTCTCCAACAAATCGCCACAGTTCTCAAGTTCCCGGTATTCGCCCCACCCACCCTTCCTCATAAGAAAATAAATAAATAAATTTACTTGTTTTAATTTTCAATTGCTGCGTGTTTCTCAGGTTGCTTCGCTTTTGCCACGAGAAGCCTTCACCATTGTTAGGAAGTCCTTTGATGCTAGGAAGGTATTTAATATGCAATTGTTCAATGACAAACTAAAATTCACCAAAGGGGTCTAGCTCAGTTGGTTGAGCAGGGTGCGTGAGTGTGGTAAACCCTTTGGTACTATCTTCGATTCCTACGGATAAAAAAAAATAAAAATTCACTCATCAATATATGTTTATGCATTTCATTTCTTGTTACTAGGGGAGTGCCTCTCTACATTTTTTTTTAAATAAAAGAGGGAGAAAGAGAATGGGAGTGTGCATTGCATAGACTAGTGGGGTGGTTAGTGCAGTTTCAATGAGAGTAATGGATGGTTTAGGGAGTAGTTAAAGGGTAAAATTGTTTGATAAAATATGTACACCAAATGTGAGTATTCCCTTTATTATTAGTATAGATTAATAATAATAATAATAAGTTTTGAATTGTGTTTGTGGTTGTGTTGTGATTGCTGAAATTGTGGGCAAATGTGGCTGATACTGCCATAATTGTGGTCGTGATGCAGTTGTAGAGACCTCCAAACCCCAAAGCCTTAATCTTCTATGGCAATTGCAGTTGTAGATGGAATTTGAAACTTAATAGTAATAATAATAGCTTGTGGTTTGAAATATTTGATTGTAGTAATTAATATTTGGCATTGCTGTGTGCAATCTTGAATTCTTATGTCATGGATTAATTAATGAGTTAATTGGTTTATATTTTGATTCTTTGGTTTTAACTTATGTGTGTTTCAAACAATAAACAAAATGCAGAATATAAACCTAAGGTGATAAATATATAGACGTCTAGAACGTTTGAAGCAGTTCATTTCAATTTGAATTGTCATAATTGAAATCATTGCATTTGCATCCTCTTATTTTGTTTTACTGATGCCTTTTTAGAAATTAAAAGAGCCCAAATTTGTGCATACTGTGGACATGGATGTCCAAACTCTCATCAGTCTGGAGCCTCGTTGTTGGGACTTTATTTCTCGGCTGGAGCCTAAAGTTGGCCTCGTGGAACGTGTGCATGATGGTAGAGATTTTGCTGATCTGGCAAGTATCATTCGTGACTGTAAAGAAAATAAAGAAGCTGTATTGAAAGGGGGAAATGGACATAGTATTTTCTCAGCAGAGCTGTACAAGAACCAGGCTACTAGAAAGCCAAAAATTGCTGTAGTGGGTAGTGGGCCTTCTGGCCTATTTTCTGCTCTTGTTCTTGCAGAGCTTGGTGCAGATGTTACACTGATAGAAAGAGGTCAACCAGTAGAAAAAAGGGGGCGTGATATTGGTGCTCTTGTAGTTCGTCGAATTTTCGAATTGGAAAGTAACTTCTGCTTTGGGGAGGTTGTACTATGCATCTTGATTTATGTCTTTAAATGATGGTTTATTGTCTCAGTATGATAAATGTTACATTCATGATTATATCATTCATCACTTTTGACTTAAAAAACGAGTTTGTTTTTGGATATATCTTACAAGGTCTCCCATCCACTTTTTTTTTAAAATTATTTTAACTTGTCAGGTTCTGACAAATATGCAATTTTCTTTTCAAAAGAAAACACACGGAAATATTCTTTTGTTCCATTTTGTGCAGCTTTGTTTCTAGTTGCTACAATTTCAATCTTGTTCACAACAGCCAACAGGCAAGGAGATTATTATGACATGTTGTTTGAGTTAATGGAAATTATGTGCACCTTTTTAATGCTCATCTAGGCTGCAATATTTATACATTGCTAAGACTTTTTGAAATGCGGTTGAAAATCCTAATTGGGGTTTTAAAGATAATTGGTCAGCTCATTTGTGATTCTTGTGTTGCTTTTTATTCAACTAGTTGACTCACATGAGTCTGCTTGTTTATTTACTTTGTCATTTATTAAGGACTTATGTGTGGCAGGGTGGTGCAGGTACCTGGAGTGATGGAAAGTTGGTAACCAGAATTGGACGCAACAGTGGCAGTGTTCTTGCGGTTAGTTTCCTTATGTAGTATTTATGAAGTTGATATGTGCATCCTGTGTATGTGTTAAATTTTGCTTGTAGACTTGTTAAGAAAACAGTCTAACTGATAAATGGTTTACTTACCCAATATTGTTTGTTAACATCAGATACTGTAATAATTTGTGATGATTATAAATGCATGCTGTTTGTTGCCCTCGTCTGTCGTCCTTAGATCAAATTTACTAGTTTGAATGTATCACTCCAGAATTCAGTAGGCTTTCATTGGTAAGAAAAGTTTAGAACTTTAAGAAGAATTTGAACATCTACTCCAGTATTAAAATCAGGTAGTATGTTTAAGTCTAATAACTCGACTCATTTACTGAAAGAAGAAAAAGATATCTGTCCAAAATTGAAGCAATGCTATCAGAAAGCACAATATGACTTTTAAATTTTTATTTACCTCCAAAAACCATTTTCTCTTGATATTTATTAAGAAAATTTGAAACAAAATTTTCTTGCCCCTATCTTTCCATGGTACAAAATAGGTAAAATTTCCTATGCTGAAATAATGGGTATTAATGAGTCATTCCTACCGTCTCAGTAGAAATCATTGTTGGGTTTGATAAAGATATGATACAGCCACATTTAGAGCATAATTCTGATTGTATGGTTTCAAATAACCTACAGTTCCATTGTTCATTTGCAGGCTGCACCACTACGTCTAATTTCATATCATCTCATTATAAACAAGTAGAAATAATTAATAAGAAAAACAAAAAGAGTTTTGTGGACTTATTTTAATACAATGCTGAGACAGAAAATTAAGTCTTAAACTACAACCTTTGTAAAGATTTAGCAAATAGCAAAGAGGAATAGAAAAAGAGTTTTCAGAACTATATTAATACACAATACTTTATTACAGCCTTCATAACAGTTGAATAATATAACATTGTACTACAAGGTTGTTCATATAATGTCTTAATAATTTTCCCATGGTGTAATTGTTAGTTTTAAGCTAAGCTAGAGACCTGTGGTGGAAAATTATATTTTATTGGCTTATCAATTGTCCTATCAATGCCTAACCTATATATCTTACTGAATGGTTGACTAGATATCTTCTTTTTAGGTTATGAGAACTCTAGTGCAGTTTGGAGCTCCAAAACAGATATTGATTGATGGAAAGCCTCACTTAGGAACAGATAGGTTGGTTCCATTACTTCGCAACTTTAGGCAACATCTGCAAGATTTGGGTGTGAGTTCCAATAACTTCCTTGTATTGAAAATAAATTCAGGTCATTATAGTTTTCCTTGCAGTATCTTCATTTTGTCCAATTAACACTACCGCTTTTTTTTAGGTCACCATAAAGTTTGGGACAAGAGTAGATGATTTAGTTATAAAAGATGAACATGTTCTGGGGGTTAAGGTATCTGAATCAGCTGATAACTTACGTTTAACGAGTCAGAAGATGGAATATGATGCAGTTATTCTGGCTGTTGGTCATTCTGCTCGTGACATATATGAAGTGCTTCTTGCTCACAACGTGGAATTAATACCAAAAGATTTTGCTGTGAGTTTATATAGACATTCTATTTTAATCTTTATTTCATATTTCAATTTATTAAAGTTCGGATGCTTATTTGTATTAAACTATTCATAACACTTATCTGTTTGCATATCCCCATGTAAGATTTGTGTATTCCTCATTACTTAGATATGCATTGTGGCTTCTTCATTACTGACAATGCATTGTGTAGAATTTATGCTTGATTCATGTACATTTATTTTAATTAGATAGTTGGTTCAGTTTTTGTTTGATATTCAACATTTGACATTGAGAATTATATATTATTCTTGTCATTCCCATGTTTGTGTCTTACATTTGAAGGAGCCAGTTTTGACACTCGAAAGGATTGAAAATCTCAGCTGTCGTTGCAGCATTGATGCTTATTGATCATTATAATATTTCGGAGCATTCTGAACAATATCAAAGTAATACTTGATAAATCCTTGAGTGGCTAGGAGAATTTCCTACATTATGTTGCCTTATGGCAGGCCTATTTGCATGGTCACTTCTGATGAACAATGGTTTCATTTTATTGCAGTGAATTATATTTATTTATTCTATATAAATGTTGCAGTGATTTAGGGGGGTGTATTCAATTAGGATTTTAATAGACTTTTTTTGCATAAAAAAATCGTGTGGATTTTAAAAGATTTTGTAGGAATGTAATGAATTTTAAGATTTTTTTAAAAGACTTTTATGATTAGGATTTTGTAGTTGGATTTTAATGGATTTATAAAATATGAATTCATAAGATTTGAAAGGACTTTATGGATTTACAAGATTTTAAAGGATTCCATGAATTTTTAGAAAACATTCAAAATTATCAGAGTTAATGAAAAAGATAACAAATAAATGATAAGATTTGGATAAAAAAATAAAATCAATACAATTTTTTTCAATCTTTCTCTATCTCTTTCTCTTTTTTTAAAATTGAAAGCAATAGTCTCAATGCCAGTAGTTGGTCATGATGAGCTAGAACTCCCTCCATGCTCAGATCTACTCCTCTTATGACAATTTAATTTTTTAGCGGAAACCTCCAAACCTAAGGGAATGGGATGGTGGACTTGGTTAGATGATGTAGGCTGGTAGGGTGGTTCGTAGTAATTTGGCGGTATGAACGCATCACTGTTAGGATCATATGAAGAGCGTGTGTAGGATTAGAAGAAAGAGATGACCAATTACTCTAGCAATATTACCACCATCAGAGAGAAAAATATGCATGATGATGGAAAAAAGAAAAAGTCTGGAATGGAAGAGTAGAAAAATCCCAAGGGTTTACAAAAATCCCAAGGATTTGGGCAGGATTGTTTGATGTGTATGGTATTTATACATATAACTAAAAAGTCACACAAAATCCATCAAAATCCAATTTACAAAAAAATCCATCGAAATCTATAGGATTTTGAATACCATATGCCTTTTTTAAGTTGTAAAAAATCTTGATTGAATACCACCGGATTTTGTTATCGTGAAAAAAAAAATCTTGAAAGTCTTGATTGAATACCATAAGACTTTTTTATTTTCTTTAAAAATCCTGATTGAATACCACAAGACTTTTTTATAAAAATAAAGTCTTTTAAAATCTTTCCAAATCTTAATTGAATACACCCCCTCTTAAATTGTAGATTTACTAGATTTTTCAATTTCTTTTTGATGGGGGTGGGATATTTAGCACAATGGTAGTGATGCCACCACTAAATTGACCAAATTCAATTTTATTTGATATAAAAGAAATTTTATTAGGGAAGTAAAGAACATTACAAAGCAAGAGGATGAGATATCCTCACACGAAATGTCTTTCACCATTTACTTTACAAATTAGTAAAAACAAGAAATGGAAATAGAAAACATCTTCTCAAACCAAAGGACCTAAGAGATTAAGTCATGTAACAAGGCATGCCAATCTCTCTTCATGTCTAAGATAGAAACACTCCTAAAATATCAATGAGCAGAACACCACAAATAAGCTAAAACAATAACCTTGTCCCAAATCCGGAGCTGAAGTTCCTTTTGAACTTTCTAGCTTTCCTTTCTGGCCATAGATACCAGAGAACCTTCATTTTGGAAACCAAAACCTCTAAATTCAGTAAGTAGAAACTAACATAGATCCTTAGGGCAGTCTCACTTCTCATAGAAAATCCTTGATTGACCAATTCATATTTGTTATCATTATAAGTTATAACATCATGCACCCTATTCTGGCCCATGTGTAATTTTGTTTTTTAGTTGAATAAAAATGATCATATAATGTGATGTTTGCTTTGACATTTGTTTTTGTCTTGATTTTCTTATTTCTATTGCTTTTTATACAGGTAGGGCTACGGATTGAGCATCCTCAAGAACTAATAAATAGCATACAGGTTTGTATCTAGTGGAATTGTTTCAACATTGTTAAAGTAGAAACATACCAGGGGCATATTGGCTGAAAACCATTTGTCTGAATACAACACGGATGAGAGTTTATATAGGCTTATTGCATTAATTACAAATAAATAGAGGATATTTGGTTTCCTCTAAATTAGAGATTCTCAACACTCCCCCTCATGCCTAATATTCATACTGACTCTCAACACTCCCCTTCATGCCTAATATTCATACTGATTCTCAACACTCTCCCTCAAGTTGGAGTATACAAATTATATGCGCCAAGCTTGTTACAAATATAACTAATTCTTGGTCCCCTTAGAGACTTAGTGAAGATATCTGCCAACTGATCACTGGAGTTGACAAATCTTGTAGTAATATCTCATGACTCAATCTTTTCTCTGATGAAATGACAATCCACCTCAATATGTTTGGTCCTCTCATGAAAGATTGGATTAGAGGCAATATGTAAAGTTGCTTGATTGTCACATATAACCGTCATTTGTGTGGCCCCATCAAACTTGAGCTCTCTGAGAAGCTGTTTTAGCCATATGAGTTCACAAGTTACCAAAGCCATGGCCCTGTATTCTGCTTCAACACTTGATCTAGCTACAACATTTTGCTTGTTACTTTTCCAAGATACCAAGTTTCCTCCAATCAGCACACAATTCCCTGATGTGGACTGCCTATCACTAGGTGACCCAGTTCAGTCAGCATCTGAGTAGCCAACAATTTGAGCATGTTCCTTATCTTCATAAATGAGGCCTTTGCCTGGAGCACTCTTAATGTATTTTAGGATTCGAATGACTGCATCCCAATGATCCTGGCAGGGAGAGTTTAAGA
This sequence comes from Pueraria montana var. lobata, assembly GCA_026413185.1. Lineage (NCBI taxonomy): Eukaryota > Viridiplantae > Streptophyta > Magnoliopsida > Fabales > Fabaceae > Pueraria > Pueraria montana. The sequence continues at coordinate 39,818,264 of CM048656.1, forward strand.
ACTGACTTACACACTCATTGCAAAGGCAATATCAAGACGAGTGACTGTCAGGTAGTTCAACTTCTCAACTAATCTTCTACATCTTCCAGGTCTGATAATGGCTCCCCCCTGATTAGGTAACAATTTTACACTAGCGTCCATAGGAATGTCCACTGGCTTGGCATTCAATACCTTAGTGTAACCTTTCGCCACCAAATGTGCCTTGAGACGATCTATGGTTCCATCAGGTCCAACTTTAAGGGTGTACAACCATTGACACCCAACAGCGGATTTCCCAGGCGGAAGAGGGACCAACTCCCAAGTGCCACTAATTTGGAGTGCACACATCTTGTCAATCATTGCTTGCCTCCACTCTGGGTGAGATAATGCTTCACCTGGAAAATTAGGGATAGACATAAAAGACAGGCAAGTATAATGTAAAGGAGAGAGACGGTGATAACTAAGGTTAACATAGTGAGGAGATGGGTTACGAGTAGAACGAATACCTTTTTTCAAAGCAATGGGTCAATTAAGGTCAGAAGGCGGCCCCAGATCCGGTATAGATGGTGTCAGGGAAGAGTCTGGCATGGCCTTTATTGTATCATCATGAGTCGTCGCAAGGCCTGGCAAAGGAATGGCTGCAGGCTGCTGTCGTCATTGATGGACTTGAAAAGGTTTTGCAACCAATGACTCTGTTGGTGGAACATCCTGGTGTACTGTAGAGTCATCTTGGGAAGTAATAGGAGGAGGAACAATAGCAAGGGTACCAAGGGTGACAGGACACCAAATATCAGGAGGAGAGTGAGCAGACTCAAAATAAGGAACAAACTCAAAGAATGATACATCAGCTAAAATGAAATATCGTTGAAGGGTAGGGGAAAAACAACGATAACCTTTCTGCGAGCGATGATAACCCAATAAGACACATTTGAAGGACTTTGTTGACAACTTGTCAAGGCCCAGACTCAAATTATGAATAAAGTAGGTGGAGCCAAAAGCCCGAGGAGGAAGTATGTGAAGCGGCGACTGAGGATAGAGGACAAAATGAGGAACTTGATCATTTAGGGCAGAGGATGGCATGCGATTGATGAGGTAGTAGGCTGTGAAGACATCACCCCAAAAATGTAAGGGAACATTGCCGTGGAGGAGAAGAGTTCAAGTGGTCTCAATGAGATGCCTGTTCTTGCACTCAGCTACCCCATTTTGTTGAGGGGTGTGGGCATAAACTGCTGAAATTGATGAGAAAGGTATTCTCGTGCATTATCACTACGAAAAGAATGGATAGGTATACCAAACTAGGTTTTTATTTCATTATAAAATTTCTCAAAGAGGGAAAACAATTTAGACCTATTTTTCATTAACCAGAACCATGTACAACGCGAAAAATCATCTATAAATGTGACAATATCTAAAACCAGACAGGGTAACAAGACGAGACGGACCCCAAACATCTGAGTGAACCAAGGCAAATGGGGATGTAGCCCTTTTATTGACACGACTAGGAAATGAATTACGAGTGTGTTTCCTTAACTGACACGAGACTCAATATAGACTAGACAATGATGGAGGCTGGGTACCATTTTCTGAAGTTTAGGCAGACCAAGATGTCCCAACTGAGCATGAATCGTCAATGGAGAGATAGTGGACGAGCACACTTGCGGCAGCCTAGAAAGATAGTATAGGCTATGCAACTCACATCCAACGCCAATTGTCCGTCCTGAAATCCGTTCTTGCAAGGTAACAAATTTTTTAGTAATGTAATGACAAGGTCATGGGAATGAGTAAGACAATGCATAGAGAGTAGGTTAAACGAACAATCAGGTACAAAAAGAACAGACTCAACGGTGAGGGATGGAAGAGATTGTGTGGTGTCAATGCCTTAGGATTGTGTTTGAGAACCAATAGCAGAGGTAACGACAGGTAAATAGCCAGATGTAGAAAGAGAAGAAAAGAGAGAGCGGTTACTAGAGATATGGTCAGACGCACTAGAGTCAAACACCCAAGGACCCAAGGAAGATTAATGAGAGGTGCAAGCAATAGATTTACCAGTGTAAGCGACCGAAGCAGTAACGCTAGGGCTTTGGTGGCTCTCGAACCACTGGAGAAAGTCCTCGTAGGTACCCGAAGTAGCATGGGGTTGATCAGTGGGCTGAATAGTAGTCTGAGTGGAATTAGTAAAAGATGTCTGAGCTACATTAGCAAGGTAAGGTGGTTTACCATGTAGCTTCCAGCACTGATCAATAGTACGACCATTACGATGATAGTGGTCGCACTTATAACGACTTTAGGAGCTGGATGACCCCGTGCGAGAGCGTCCAGAATTATTGCTCTGGGAAGCAAGGGCAGATGTATCTCCCATGGTAGAAGTAGAGATCTCGGGAGTGGGCTTTGGTGGAATCCGAAGTAGTGCGAAGGAGGCTGATGTCATCGTTGGTGCCATAGGTGACCCAAGAATTTGGTCCTATGTAGCAGAATACTTCGGAGGTAGACCATAAAGGGTCAAAGTCATAAAGAAGGTGTTGTGGTTCTCCAATTCCTTCTTAGCCTCGACTGGGATAAAGGCAGCAGGGGGTATAAGCTCATTATAATAATGGAGTACAACATGGACTCGCCCAAGATATGTAGACATAGGGCCATCAAATCGTTGAAGAGCATCTAATAGCCAATGAGCGTGTCCCTTATCTGAGTAGCATCTGAGTAGCTCTGATACCATGTTAAAGTAGAAACAAACCAAAGGCATATTGGCTGAAAATCGTGTGTCTGAATACAACACGGATAAGAGTTTATATAGGCTTATTGCATTAATTACAAATGAATAGAGGATATTTGGTTTCCTTTAAATTAGAGATTGTATGCCTATAAACTACATTTATTACAACGAATGCAAAATATTCATATTGATTCTCAACAAACATTGTTGTTTTTTTTATCAGTGTAAACTATACCTTTGACAAGTGCTCCATATTGCTCATGTAATATAAAGATAGATTCCCAAATATCATTCCCACAATGACTTTTCAGATTCTCAAAACCCTTATGTTATCTAGAAAATTGATATTAAGAGCATGTTTGGGACAACCTAATTGATTTCAGTTGTTTTTGTTAAAAAAAACTGTTTGAGACTTGAATATCAGAATAAGATTGGTCTGAATGCTTGAGGAGAATGATTCCTTAGGTCTTTATTTATAATGATTATAATTAAAATACAATTATTATAGGATCCCTTGATTGTAGGGATTACGTAAGCAGATATTGAATACAATTAAAAACAGAAATATGGAATACTAATAACAGAGATATGTAATCAGAATCAAATCTCAACACTCCCCCTCAAGCTGGAGCGTATAGATCATAGGCATCCAACTTGGAACAAATATAGGATATCCTCGACCCTTTAAGAGACTTGGTAAAAATATCTACTAGCTAATCACTAGAGTTGACAAAAGCAATGGTGACTTCTCCAGAAACTTTTCTCTCGCATAAAGTGACAGTCAATTTCAACGTGTTCAGTCCGTTCATGGAAGACTGGATTAGGTGCTATATGCAAGGCTGCTTGGTTGTCACAAATAAGTTTCATGGACCCAATTTTGCAAAATTTGAGCTCACTAAGGAGTTGCTTCAGCCATATAAACTCACATGTAGTAACAGACATTGCCCAGTATTCAGCCTCTGCACTTGACCTTGCCCAAGTCTGTTGTTTCTTACTTTGCCAAGAAATAAGATTTCCACCAAGTAGGACACAATATCTCGAGGTTGGTCGACGATCACTCGAAGAACCAGCCTAATCCGCATCTGTATATGCTACAATATCAGTGTGACCTCTGTTCTCATAAAGCAACCCTTTTCTAGGAGATCCTTTTATATATCTCAGAATTCAAACCACAACATCCCAATGGTGATATGTCAGGTCTAGTCATGGTTAGATAATTCAGCTTCCTAACTAGTCCACGGTATCTTCCTGGATCCAAGAAAGGCTCCCCCTGATTTGATACTTGGATCCATGGGAGTGTCTATGGGCCTACAATCTAGCATCCCAGTTTCTTCCAAGATGTCAAGGGCATATTTTCTCTGTGATATGGAAACACCTGTCTTTGATTGGGCTACTTCAATCCCAAAAAGTATATAAGGTAACCTAAGTCCTTAGTTTGAAAGTGTTGAAACAAATGACTTTTAAGGTCCTGGATACCCCTATGGTCATCTCCTGTAATAACAATATCATCTACATACACCACCAGATAAATGCAATGGTTAGTGGAGGAAAGTTTGTAAAAAAACTGAGTGATCGGAGTCACTATGAGACATGCCAAATTTATGAAGAACAGAGCTAAATCTTCCAAACCATGCTCTTGGACTCTATTTGAGATCGTATAAGGCTTTACGTAACTTGCAAACAAAGCCACTAGACTCCCCCTGAGCAACAAACTCGGGAGGTTGCTCCATATAAACTTCCTAAGCTAAATCATCATGTAGAAATGCATTTTTGATGTCCAACTGATACAATGGCTAGTGACGCATAGTTGCCATGGGCAGGAAAAGACGAACAGAGGCCATCTTGGTGACTGGAGAGGTGTCACTGTAGTCTAATCCAAATATCTATGTGTAGCTCTTGGCTACAAGGCGTGCTTTCAAGCGATCAATATGTCTATCAGGTTCAACTTTAATAGTAAAGACCCAGTGGCAACCAACAAGAGATTTCCCTAGAGGTGGAGGGACAAGAGCCTAAGTCTGGTTAGATTCTAGAGCCTGCATCTCATCAATCATCGTCTGTCGCCAACCTGGATGTGAAAGTGCTTCCTGGACAATTTTAGGTATAGAAATAGAGGAAATAGAAGAAACAAAGGCATAGTGGGAAGGGGAGAAACGGTGATAACTTAAGAAATTATTAATGGGGTGGGGATTGCTAGTATGATTACCTTTGCAGATGGCGATAGTTAAGTGAGAGTCAACTGCAACAAGATGAATGTTTGGAGCAGGAGATGATGCACCGATCTCTTCAATAGGGGGTGCTTCCACAGGTGGGGGTCGAGGATGACAGTGATAAATAAGAAAGGGAGGTGCCAAGGGAGGGGAAGAAATTGACTGGTGAAGAATGACAGAAGGAATACCTGGGAAACAGACTTGGAGGAGATGGACGAGTCGAAAAAGGGTGTATCTTCGAAGGTGACAGACATGTAAAGGCAGTGGTTGGTAGCAGAGTAGCATTGATAACCATTCTAGGTGCGTGAATAACCAAGGAAGATGCACTTGATAGCACGAGCCTTCAACTTGTCAAGACCTGGAGTGAGATCATGAACAAAACAAGTAGAGCCAAAAACACGAGGAGGAATATGAACAAAGGCTCATCAGGGAACAAAATAGAGTGAGGGACTTTGTTATAGACAGAAGAGGGCATTCTATTGATAAGATAACCAGCCATAAGAACTGCATCCCCCCAAAATTTTAAAGGTGCATTTGAGTGAATTAAGAGGATACGTGCAGTGTCAATATATCGATGCTTACGTTTGGCAACACCATTTTGTTGTGGTGTGTGGGGACAAGAGGACTGGTGGGTTGTACCATGAGATGCCATAAAATTGCGAAAAGATTCAGAAAAGATTCTCTTGCATTGTCACTACACAAAGTACGAATTTTATGTCTAAATTGAGTATGAATTTCAAGACAATTTTTGAAATATGGAGAACAGTTCTAATTGTTCTTTCATTAAGAAAATCCAAGTATTCTTAGAAAAATAATCATTAAAGGTGATAATACCTAAAACCCAACATAGATGGGACCCGACTGGGGCCCCAAACATCTGAATGGATAAGAGCAAAAGGAGAATTTGTGTGATGAGGAGCGTTGCCTGGGAATGTAGCCAGAACACGTTTGCCCAGCTGACAGGATTTACTCTTCAAGGATTGCAACTGGAAAGACTGAGAACCATTGCCTTCAATTTATTCAAACTAGGATGACCTAAATGACAATAGAGGAGACTAGGAGACTCAGTAGTGGTGCAGGCAACAACTGTTGGTGAGTGGAAGTAGTAGAGACCATGTGAATCATATCATGTGCCAATCATTCGTCTCATATTTTAATCTTGTGTAGAAAAAGAGTCAGAAAGAAAGGTAATAGAACAATTAAGAGAGCCGGTGAGTTGGCTAACAGAAACAAGGTTAAAGGGAGACTTAGGCGCAAAAAGAACAGTGTTTAAGGATAAGGAGGGGATGGGGGTGGCCTGGCCAATAACGGTAACAGGGGTTTTAGATCCATCAACCATGGTGATGTGGTGGGAGGATTTAGTTTGTGACAAATTGAAGACAAGTGAGGGATTATCGGCTATGTGATTGGAAGCACTAGAGTCTAGGATCCAAGATCCAATGAAGGTGAGTGAAAGAGGAAAACTGTAGAATTACCAGACTGAGCAATTGCAGTAGGAGCTTGTTAGGCTGCCTTGTATTGGAGGTAGTCTTTGTATTCAGCATCTGACAAAATATTTTGGGTTTTGCTCTCCACTTGTTCAAATTTTGGGGACTGAGAATGAGCAACGATTGCAAACTTTTCAGGGAAGCCAATCAGATGGTATCACTTATCTTGAGTGTGTCCCATACGCTTGCAATATGAACACTGTGGGCGTCCACTTCGAATACTGTGTTCAAATTTTGGGGACTGAGAATATGAGCAACGATTGCAGACTTATCAGGGAAGCCAATCAGATGGTATCACTTATCTTGAGTATGTCCCATACGCTTGCAATATGAACACTGTGGGCGTCCACTTCTAGCACTACGACCACCTCCTCTGCCCATATGACCACCACGACCACGACCACGTCCTGCAACAAAAGTTGAAGATTCTAAACCTGTGGAGGAGCTAATACCTGATACTGTTTCTTGGAAAGGAATTCGGAGAAGTCGTCCCATGAGTTCCTTCGAGGTAGGAACACTGGGATTCATTAGGATCTGATTGCGAACAGATTCAAATAGGGGTGTCCAAAACCGAACCAACCCAAACGGAAAATTGAAAACCAATCCAAAAAACCAAAAATCGATGGAAAATCGAATTTTATTGGTTTTGTTCGGTTTTTTATTTTCCAAAACCGCGCGGTTCGGTTCGGTTTGCGATTTGGAAATGTAAAACCGACCCAAACCAAACCAAACTGCTAGCTATATGTAAATGTGTTTTTTCCTTAATGCACAGTAAGTATACGATTACTTTAATTTCAATGGCTGGCAGCAAGTAATATGTACTGTAGCATATGATTGTTTTACTTTAAGTTCATTGATTGTTTTTAGTTTAAGTTCAATGGTTGTTTTACTTTAAGTTTATTAACTATTTTAATTACTTTAAGTTTATCGATTGTTTTTACTTTAGCAGGTCATATTTAATTGTAACTACTAACGTACATATGTATTTGGATGGTACTTGTACCTTATTTTATAATGAATTCCTTTTTTGGCTGATAAAAAAAAAAATAAGCAATGCTCTAACAGTGGAAGTGTCACATTGAATTGATAAATATTTTGATTTTTTAATACTTAATAGCTGATTGTTAAAACCGCAAAAACCGAACCAAACCAAACCGCTAAAAATTGGTTTGGTTTGGTTTGGTTCGGATTTCATAATACATTTAAACCTAACCAAACCGAACCGCACTTAATTTTCTTGTTTGGTTCGGGTGACTTTTAAGCTAAAAACCGAACCAAACCGCACTGCACTGCGAACACCCCTAGATTCAAACTCTTTGTGTAGGCCATGGAGGACTACACCATATATACGTTATCCAACTTGCTGATCATCTTCTTCAAGTCATCAGAAATTATAAGGGTTTTCAATTCATCAATAGCGAACTGAGCTCTGCTACAGTATGAAGGAAGATCATTGTCTATCATATTCAGTGTGGACAAATTATCAATCACATCATAAAGGCGTTGGACATCTGATACGAATCTACTTATGGATCGTCTTGAAAACAGGTAAAAGATAGAAAGAGGAACTTACCCTAACCACGACCTGTCGGTAGAACCAAAGTTATCAAAGAAAACGTGACCTAATCGCGACCTCCAGTAGAACCAACACTATAAAGTTCTTAACCTAAGAACAAAGGGGAAGCTCTCACAAATGAGAAACACTCAATTTGATTAATATGCAAATTCTCCTTGGAAGCTTACAAGAGGTTCCTATTTATAGGCTATGCTAGGCAGCCCTTAAAACAGAAGAAGTAAAATTCCACTAACAATCCCACTTGGCATTAATTACCAACTAACATTTACTTCCTACTAACCATCACAATGGTTCATGAAGTATCACAATGGTTCATGAAATCTCACTAACCATCATAATGGTTCATGAAGTATCACAATGGTTCATGAAGTCTCACCAACCATCACTATGGTTCATGAAGTTTCACCAACCATCACAATGGTTCATGAAGTTTCACCAACCATCACAATCGTTCATAAAGTCCCACCAACCATCACAATTCGTTCATTAAGTCCCACTAACCATCATAATGGTTCAGGAAGCCTTAACACTAAAATCTGTCCTAGAAAAGATGAAAAAACATATGAACTTATTCCCCTAAAAATAAATACGAAAATTACATAAAAATAGGAAAATTGGGCTTAACTAACTACTTAGCCCAAAAAACTAAGTAATCCACCCAAATAAATTCCAGCTCACAGATGCATCTTGAGTATTAACTGTTGGACTCATTTTGCTCTCCAAATTATTGTCTTCAAGTTTGCTGAAATAATCTTCCAATTGTAGATATGAGACATTTCTTGGATTGGGCTCTAGTTTAGCTAAACCTTCTTTAGCTTGCATCTCCATGATTAAGCTTTGAAAAGCCTTTTTGCTTGTTTTAGCTTCTGCTTTCGTCAAGTAGCCTTCCATCCATTGCAAATGATATTTGAAATAATTAGACCTTAGTAGGTTCATATCAACATCATTTGAGTACAAGTCTTGGGCTTTCTTCCATATGGCGTAATAGGTCTTGGAGTTGCAAACATAGACCATGAGTGTAGGATCGTAGTCTGCCATAGGAGAGCAACTAATTGTGCATCTGCCTTATTCCATAGGTCGCGTTTTGCTTGGGTAATGTCGTCGGGCGTCTTCTCCAGGTGATCGGATAGCCCCTAGCGGGCCTAGCCTATGAACCATATCTCCACCGCTGCTTGCCATTGCATATAGTTCTTTTTGGTGAGTTTTGCGGATGTCATAGAGGGAGTACCAGAAAAGACAAAGGAGGCCGGTTTTTGGACGTGTTGTTGGGTGGGGATTCTGCCATCAGGATGAGTGAACAGTACCAGGATGAGTGAACAGTACCAAAGAAGCCAAATGAGCCAAACTACCGTTGTCGAGGTGATAAAAATGACGAACCACCACTGTAACGGAAAGAGGGAAGGCAAACGAGTGCAACGGACCAAGTCGTGTTGCAAATGGAGGCTAGCAGGGTGGCGTGTGGGCTTAACGGCCGGTGGGACTGATGGCGAAAAACGGCGTGTGGAGGTGCGTGGCTTCTCTGTTTACGACGTCGATTCCAGATCCGGACAGATCGGCGTGTTCTAACTCTGGTGCTAGTGGTCCGACCTCTCAAACGGAGGTGGTTGTCGGTGACCCTCTTGGATAGCGGAAACGTTTTTATCATGCCCACAGGATGTGGGCTCTGATACCTCAGCTTTTTATTTATAATGATCAGAATTAAAATACAATTATTATAGGATCCCTTGATTATAGGGATTACATAATCAGATATTGAATACAATTAAAAACAGAAATATGGAATACTAATAACAGAGATATGTAATCAGGATCAAATCTCAACAGTAATCAGGATCAAAACTCAACAGAGAATAAGTGGAACTAAACTGTGATTTTGAAACGAAAGAACTCTATAATATGATAGTCAACTTCAGAAGTAAATACCTCCGCTAATTCTATTAGCAATGGATAATTAATTCCCTATTTGTTTGTTTAAGGAAATGATTAAAGAAAGCAAGCATGAACTTTAAAGATGTTAAATTGACTTTGTGGGGCTATTTCAATTGATGCATTCTAAACAGAGAATTTGAAATGAGCTAACTGCCCACATTGCCGTAGTATTATAAGTCTGAATTCACAATGCAGCTGGTGCATCATTATTGTTAATTTTGTTTTGCATTCTCATATCAATCATGAATAATAGGGAACGGATATTGTAGGTTTGAGTAGAGAGTTTTCTTCCCCATCTTTTGTTATAATCTGAAACTGCCTTAGTTGGAACATAGTTGCTTATTCAGTGTGTATTTTTCTTTTTAATATCTTCCCTTTGCCATAATGGGAGGGTATACTGTGAATTTTTATAATGTTTTACTATAATTCTCCTGCTTGATAAGAACAAGGACCAAAATAAGTTTATCATGTTGACAGTCCTGTCAGCGATCTTTAACATATTAACTATTAATTGGGGGAAAGAAGAGGTAATCATGATAACTTCGTACTCAAATATGATGTAGTAATTAACTTGCTCTGTATTGATAGAAGCTTTTTGTTTGTAATAAAAGCTATTTCTCAGACTTATTTATCTATTTGTCATGATTATGATGCATGCAATTTTATTCATTTAAATGTGTAGTATGCTGAATTGGCTTCTGAGGTTTGTCATGGACGTGGTAAAATTCCAGTGGCCGATTACAAAGTTGCCAATTATATTGACAAGGAGGATTTCAATGAAGTATCTGATTCAGGGGTGTTAGATCGTAGTTGCTACTCTTTCTGCATGTGTCCAGGTGGGCAGGTAGGTGTTCTCATTTTACCTGCATATATCATATATCATATTAATTGGAATATGACCTCTTTGTGGTGCTGAGCCCATGCACATAAATGTCATGGTATAAATATTTACTGATTGATTTGCAAAGGGGGAAGGGGGAGGTGTGTCTGGCACATTTGTACCATTAAACTATTATTTCAGTGTTTTAATTTACCTCAGCCATTATTGGATGCCATCTACTGGTACTGAACTACAGAAAATTGGAACTTATAGGTTGTTCTTACTAGTACAAGTCCATCAGAAATATGCATCAATGGCATGTCATTTTCTCGGCGAGCATCTAAGTGGGCAAATGCTGCACTTGTGGTGACCGTCACAACAAAGGATTTCGAAGCTTTGAATTATTATGGTCCTCTTGGTGGGGTCAAATTTCAGGTAGGTCTTGCAATCCTAGTTTTGTGTCATTGTTAGGATGTATAAGGTATAAAATAAGATCTGAATAAGGACAACTGGTAGTCAGTTTACTCAGTTAGTCCATTAGTTACTTAGATTAGTTTAGTTAGGAGTGATTGATCATATATAGGGGGAAATCAGATTAGACGGGATCATTCTGTGAATTTGGCAGTTTTTGTGAAAGGAGAAATCTTTTGTGAAGGGGAAAACCCTTGAAGGAGAGATCTCTCCTAATCTCAATCAATCTTTCAATAAAATTGGTCAATTTCATTGTTTGTTTCTATCTATGAAGCACGGACACAAACACGGACACCAGACACAACACGGACACCACGACACCTGTAATGTCCAAAATATAAGACACCGCGACACGTATATATATATATATATATATATATATATATATATATATATATATATATATTGACAATCAAGATTTATATATTCAAAATCATCTAAAAAAATTAGTCAAATATAACATTTTCCTATAACAATGAGTCTCACAAAATACTAAGAGACATCATTTACAATTTGAGCACATTGTTGTCAGGCTGTCACCCATACAGCACAAGTTCTACAATTATCTTGACACAATATTGGCACACATACAGCAAATACAAAATAGAGATAGTGTTGTCTCATTAGTAACATGACACGCACATAACAATAAAGTAAATTAATATAATACACCACCAGTTTCCATATTGCAAATAAAAATGTGAAAGATAAAAAAGAGAATGAGAAATGAAGAAGATGGTGGGAGTTATGGAAGTCACGAACTCACGATTGAGAAGAAAAGTTGAGAGATGTCGGCAGCAAAAAACCAAAAGGTCTCGCACCAGCAAAGAGGGAATAGATAAGCGTACTTATGTTTCTGTGTTTTCCAGTTTCTCAATTTAAAATTTGTTTTTTAATTTTTTTTTTAAAAATTAAAAATTTCATGCTGAAGCCGTGTGTCCCCTTTGTGGCTGAAGCAGTGTCGGAGCCACAAAAAAATTAATATTTTAATCTAACACCAGAGGCGAGTGTCCGACACGTGTCGTACGGGTGTCAGTGTCGGACACGCGGACACACCAGTGATGAGCAGTGTCCATGCTTCATAGGTTTCTATCAGTTTCTTTTTTCTCTTTCCCGGGTTTGTAGCAGTTCTTATGATTTTTAGTATCTAAACTAAGTGTCCTACTCTCCTTTGTTGAAATTATGGAGAGTTTTAGGTAGGGAAGAAATATATAAATATTATTTGCATTGCATATAAAATAAAAGACTCTGTACTTATTTACAGTCTTAGAGTTGTAGTAAATATAGGAAATAGGGAAAGGCAGTCAATAAATGCGTGAAATAAGGACAGTTAATTACAACTATGTAAATACACTAAATATTTAACTGCATTAATCATGCATATATCCTTCATTTCTTTTTCATCTTTATTATTATCAAAAGCAAAGTGTGAAGTTAAATGTGGGATCTTCATTGTCCAGTTTTTTTATTAATAAATCTTTCTTTCATTCCCTAGAGCCTTATTTCAATCCTTTAATTATTAAATAATAGAATATATAAATCTATTTCCTGTTTCTCTGGCCTTTAAGCGTAAGTGATGAGAAATGGACCAATATATTGCATCAGATGCAAAATGTTCAACAAGTTTGTCAGTGTTCTTGATGTTATAAATTGACTGTGTATCTGTTTTATCTAATACTTCTATTATTTAGAGAGAGTTTGAACAAAGAGCTGCTATGATGGGAGGAGGAAATTTTATGGTACCTGTCCAGACAGTTACAGACTTTCTTGAGAACAAGTTGTCAGGTAAAATTATCGACCATTACCCTTTATTTATTACACCCAGGTTCTCAGCTTATAGATGAACTTAGCTTGACTAGTTTGTGACAGTAACATCTGTACCCCCGTCAAGTTATCGATTGGGTGTGAAGGCAGCAAACCTCCATCAGCTATTTCCCATTCATATAACTGAAGCTTTGAAACATTCACTTGTAACATTTGACAAGGAGGTTTGCAGTTTCCCATGTCCTTCAAACTATTATTCCATCCAACAAAATTGCCAAGAACAATTTTTTTTAATTGAAACTTCCAAACTTTTCAGTTACCAGGATTTATCTGCAATGAGGCTCTCCTTCATGGTGTAGAGGTAATAAAAAATATGCTGTCTTTTTTGGTTTGGTGTATATAATATATATCAATATATCCCACTGTATTTATGGATTTACCAAAATTCTGCAAATTATTCCACCACTCCTGCCTCCTGGTTCAGTCTGCAGTTGTTGATTAAAACTTCCGCATAAAGCAAGTGATTATCATCATGACTTTGCTTCACAACTGTTATTTGTTTGTGCTAAACAATGTTTTGGTTCCAGACTAGGACTAGTTCCCCAATCCAAATTCCACGCAATATTGACTCTTACGAAAGCACTTCAGTAAAAGGACTATATCCAGTTGGTGAAGGAGCAGGCTATGCTGGTGGGATCATTAGTGCAGCAGTAGATGGAATGCTTGCTGGTTTTGCTGTGGCAAAAAGATTCAGCTTATTTCATGGAGACGTTGAGTCTGTTCTGGGCAAGGCTCAAAATGTCGGAGTTGTCAAGTACTAGGAATGCCAACTTAAACAAGTGATCTACAATATTGGTATATAGATCAGCTGTAGATAGTGGAAATTGTTCCATATCACGGTTACACTTCTGAATATTCGAGGTAATGCTATACATTTGTTTTTCTTCTTGTCTCCAAACTGAGTTGTCAGCTTCAGCTTGTCGTGGAAGAACATCAATGATAATTGATATATCTGTGTGTCATATTTGCTGACAAGGTTGGCTTCCAGACTGATGAGCCGTGATAGGAATGATCATTTTCAACATTCATTTAGGCTGCTGTCCTTGACATAAATTGAATAGCATACCAGATGTTCGCTTTCTGCTAGGAATTTGAAACTTATAGCAAGGACCTGTGAACATTTTGATTCAGTGGCTGCAATTTTGGGAGATCACAAATTTGACAAAACATTTATGTAGCTACCCATGATACCTAGAAACATAGAATGTAGTATTTACTAAAGCAATTGGAGACGGTGACATCATTAAACTCCAGACGTATATGGTCAAGTTCTCAGTAATGCTATGTACACAGTTTTTTTATTGAAAAAACAAAACATGTATCTATCATAGTACCGGTCTTTTTTTATTCATAGTACCGGTCTGCATCAATGTGTTAACAACCAAATTGACCATTTCAAATAGTCCCTGAACCGGTTATGTTTTCAGTGTGATACCTTGTCATGTTAACCAATTCAACCATGTTGAATCAATCAAATTAGGTTTAAATATGTTTTGGTCCTTCAAATTTGGAGCAATTTTGATTTTGGTCCCTTAATTAAAAATTTGTTCTTTTTAGTCCTTCAAATTTGTGAAATGCTATTTTTAGTCCCTCAAATTCACTTTGGGGGATTGAAAACAACATTCTACAAATTTGAGGGACTAAAAAGAGCAAATTTTTAATTGAGGGACCAAAACCAAAAGTGCCTCAAATTTGAGGGACTAAAAATATAGTTAAGCCATCAAATTATGATTCAAAGCTAACATTTCGATATATAATCCAACTTTTACTACATTGGTAACAAATGACAATATGAGCATTAGCTTTTATGGATGTATTGTGTAAGCGGGAGTGCGCTTATAATGTTAAGTGAATGTTTGTAGATATATTTGTTTTTTGTTTTTAAATCATGGTATTTCTCGTAAATTGTTGCTTGAGTAGTCTAGTTTCTATCTACTAATTAAGTAGATCATAGTGGACGTGTGAATTTGGGTTCAGATCTATTTTACCAACAAGTAATGGAATCAAGAGAAAGATTGTGTGATACACAATACAATAAACTACTGTTAAGTAACAAAGACGCCTATGAAAATGTATCTACAAACAGATCAACGAAATGTAGCTCATTTGTTTTATGAAAAGATACTACCTCCGTTCCTATATATATGATCCTTTCCACTCATTCACACTCTTTAAGAAAATTAGTTAATTTATTTAATCATATGAAAATGATCAATTATTTATATTGTTCTTCCAAAATTACTCTTCGTTTCTCTCTCCACTTAATTGCTTTATACCTAGAAGTAATTAATGTTTGGAGAGAGAATACTGTAATTAATGAAGGGTATTATAGGAAAAAAGGAAAAAAATAATTAATGTACCAAAAATTAGAAGGGATCTTATAAAAAGGGACAAGCAAAAAAGTAAAAAGGGTCTTATATAGAGGGACAAAGGTAGTAATATATATGCGTGTATATATATTCTCACAGGTTGTGGCTCTCATTATAGCACTTAAATTGAAGGACTATACCTAGTATGTAAAAAAGAGCAGGTTTTGCTGGTGGAATCATTAGTACAGCAATGGATGGAATGTAAATGTTGGTTTTTTCGTGGCAAAAATCTTCGGCTCATTAATGATGATGTTGAGTCGATTCTAGGCAAGGCTGAGAATTTTGATTGGTCATGTACTAGTAGAGACATTTCAGAGATTCACTATTTGTAATGGAAGGAAGATTGATGATAAATGATATCTCTCCTTGATATATTTATGCAACTAACAACGGTTTGTCTTTGTACACGAAAAAAAAAAGAAAGAAAAAAGAAAAGAAAACAAGGGTTTGTCCTACGACTGAGGTAGGAACGTTCACTTCCAACATTCATTGAAGTTGGAATTCATAGCAACAACATGAGAGCATTTGACTAATTGATTGCTGCAATTCTGGTTGTTTTGGTTAAATATTTTATGTTATGTGTATCTATCTACCTGCCACCCTTTAATATCTTGAATTCTAGAATATAGACTGACAATAAAGCAAGTTTAGAGTTGTGCTATTTACTCGCTCTAATGGAAAAACAAACACATGTTTTCTATTATTGGATCAGTTTGTGCTGCATACTATCATGAGGGGTGGATTTTTGAGAATGAAGGGGAGTGCACCTATTATGTTGAGCTGAGTATATGAACACGTGATAGATTGTTTAGTGAATTGTAGTCAACGAACATAATTACTCGGTTACACCAAATTAATTGATTATTAAACCAATTGAATAAACATTTTGTTTTTCTAATTGCTCTACTGTGACAAGTATGGAATATTAATTCTTAGGCTAAATTAATAATATGGTCCCTTATCTTTATTTTAGGTTGCAATTTGGTCCTTTATTTTTTAAAGGTTGCAAAATGGTCCCTTATCTTTATTTTAAGCTGGTTGAGATGTTTGACCTAGAGAAAAACTCTCCATAAATCGAGTCATTCTTTCAGGGTCTTATTTTCTTCAGACAAGTTGGAAACTAGTTCATTTTCTCATATTCATATTATGAGAAGCCATCAAATGATATGGATGAGGAAGAAGGTTTCTATTTCCTAGCCTCTGAACCAAGACCATATACCCGTCCTTTTCTGTCCCTACCTCCAACAGCATCATAGAAGACGTCGTCATCAGATTGACGACTAGACACACCATCCTCAGATATCTCCTATGAGACTCTTTCTAAAATGCATCTTTCATACTCATTCTAAAAAAAAAATTAAAAAGTTTGAATTAGACTAACAAATCATGTATAATTAATGCAAATGATATCATTATGTTAAGTCACCAAAATAGGATGTGTGAATCAATCCATCATAATTCAGATATATATAGTCAATATATACAAATCTCATAACATAATCAAAAGAAGGAAAATAGAACATTCACATCATATATAACAATCAAGTTGAGAAATACCAAAAAGACATTTACATGGACATTTTAACAAATGTAGAACATTTTAGGACATCATATGGATATCTATTGAGGGAAAGAAACAAGATAAAAAAAGAACTACCAAATATCTACATTGTTGGCTAAACCAAAGCAGGAAACAAAGTGTCTGCCTTTACACAATATGATCAAATTCAACAAATAATTTCTGCATAAGGGTATCAATATTATCTTTCCCTTGCACTAACAATCCATATAATTAGGGAGATATGTCTAAAGGCACCATATCATCTCCTTTTTTACTTGAGAAACTTAGAAAGCATTATTAGTCTTTATAAACATTTGCACAATATAGCTAAGCAGTGTGCAGTATGCACTAAAATAAAATTTATGTTATTATGTACAATTATCTCCATGCAATATGATGTTTTACACACTAATAAAATGCATATTGATGGACTAAAACTCAAATAAATAAGTATATAAATTATTTACAATTTTCCATTGTGAAACAACACATTTAGAATATACACACAACTTATAAACATGACAATAAGTAGTTATATCAAAGAAATTATAACTTTTGAAGCACTTAACATATTGATTCACCAACTACTTACAAGTTTTGATGCATTTCCACTTAACATCACTACAATTATATTACAGTCAATTTACACATCAAGCACAAGCCAAAGCTTCCCATCATATATCCTTTTCTATTTATAATTATATTATATCATACATCACTACAATTATATTACAGTCAATTTACACATCAAGCACAAGCCAAAGTTCATCTATTCCTCTTCAATTACCTTTGTTTATTGCTGTTACACAGGACACAAAATTTAACTAAAAAGTGCTCCAAATTCAAGTGGCAGAATCATGGTCACAGAGAGCAAAAGGACAAATATAGAAACACACAGCTTCATATATCACACAACAATAAAATTCAAATATTACAATAACGTGATAGTCAATAGAACATTAGAACATGACCTAACATCCAATCTTTAACAAATTTTCACATTAAACATCCCATCTTTAACATCCTTGCCTGGACGGTTAACATTCTATTCCTAATCAGAAATTTAAAGACAAAAAACAATTCAAATGGTTATTATTATGGCCAAATCACAATTTTATCTTCATGATCATAAATGGCCTAAGTTAAAAATATTTAATAAACTCTGACAATTTAAAAGAATTGATGGGAAGCCAAATAGACAGTAGCACATATAATTTTTTTTAAAATAAGAGTAGTGACTTTTACACCCTTTAATTTGTTCCATAAATGATCATAGAAACTAAAAGAAACAATTATGTAACTTACAACAATCATCTGTGCCTTAGAGGACACGCATGTATCACCCTTAGCAGTCTTATGGGTCTTCTGAAATAGCTCCCAGCAAGTTAGAGTCATATCTGCAGATTTTTTCTGAAAATAAAATATGTAAATTAGTGTAATTTATAATATTTTTCCTAGGGGTGTCCAAAAAGCTACTTTGAATCCAACTAATTCAAAACTAAACTAAATTAAACTATTAAAAAATGAACTATTTTGTAAAAAAAACTAAAAAACTATTTTTTAAGTTTAGTTTTACAAAACCAAACTGCTAATAAAAATAGTTCAGTGCCCTAAAACTGAACTGTTAATAATAGAAGCTTAGCGTTTTCTCAAGCAGTGCCTGTTACAAACAACACTGCATATAATTTATGATGACCCTTAATAAGATATGTGAATCAAATTTTACCATAAAGGCTATTAATAATTTATTACTTAGACCTTAACATTAAATCCCAATTTGATATTTGAATAATAATTTATGGTGGAGTTTGAGGCAAATAAATTAAAGCCAAGATGGGAGATGACAAAGCAAAAGAAAAAAGTTGCAAAACCAAAATTGGAATGTGTTGTAGGAACCTTTAGCAATGATGTCAGCAGAAAAATTGCAAATGAGATCAATTTAGAAAAATAAAAATAAAAATCTTGAGCATGTAATAGTTCAGTTCAATTTTCTTAACAAAGAACCAATTCACTGAACTATATAAATAGTTCAGTTCAGTTCATAATGAAAAATAAATGGTTTAGTTTGGTTCTTCAAAACCATCTTCAATTCAGTTTTTGCTCCTGAACTAAACTATGAACAGGCCTAGTTCTTCCTAACAAATATAAAAGTAAATATAATTATTACTTACTAGTCTCTTAAAATGCTTAGTTGTAGGAATTGATCCTCTTGTATGCAATGAACCATAAGAGGAATTCCTATTGTTAGCATTAGTTTTTGCTTTATTTTTCCAAGCATTGTCGCTCCATTTTTGTTCTAATTGTCGACGCATTAGATTAGGAATCCAATCCCCTACATCAATACCATGTCGTACCCTATACATTGCGTTTGAGTACCCTTCAGAGGCTTTATGATCAAATGCTTTTTTAATTTGTGCCTCATGCTCAGGCAACCACTTATACTTCGTCTGCATTACAAAAAAGTTAGAAAAGTATTATATTATAAATTATAAAAGTGCAATTTAATGAAAAGAAAACATATATAACAAGTTACTAAAATATTTGTTCTTCCTCTTTGTACCTCAAATTCTTCAAACCACATTTTTTCCACGTCTAGGCTTTCACTCTTCACCTCTCCATAAGTTTCTCAACACCCTTCCAATTTCCCTTTTATTATCTTTATAATTTCACGTGTGGGATGAATTGGAGCATCAAACCTGTGAAAACAACTTTGAACAAGTTATAACTCTAACATAAATGTTATTATTAAACCTAAGGAAAAAATTTATAAATACTTACGTGTTTTGTGGACCTGGATGAATTCATCTATGTCTATCAGGGTTTACACTCCAAATCTGCGGAGATGGATCAATATGGGATGATGCTGCATGTGGACTGTCAGCAGATGCAACATCTACTAGGGCATGTGATGTTGGTTGTGGGCTTGCTGTGAAAGAAACATGAGGGATAGATGTGGAACGATGCATGGGCTGTCCAATAAGATGTGTGGGCTGGAAATGAGAGCTAGATGTAGACTAATTAAGTTGGGGAGTTGTAGGTGTTTCAGATGTGGAATGATGAATGGGTTGTCCAATAGGATGTGTGGGCTGTCTAGTAGGATGTGTGGGTTGCCCAATAGGATGTGTGGGCTGGGAAGTAGGAGGTTGTGGCAAAATGGTGGTACCTCTCCCTCTTCCTCTTCCTCTACCTCTACTAATACCTCTACCAGTACATCTTCCTCTACCACTCATATTATCATTATCTGCCATCTATATGCATATAAAAATAATTAACTAATGCTGATAAAAAATAAAAAGACACAATTTTTTAACACCGAATAGAAATTAAAAACATCTCATTAATATATATCTGAATAGCACAGATAAAGGGGTTAATAACAAGCACAAGAAAAACATATACTAAATCAACAACTTAGTTTGAGTCTGTCTCTTCATAAGCTTCATAATTGCCATCTTCCTCTTCTCCTTCTATATCCTGGTCAATAAATTCCTCTTCACTACTCCACATGAATTCTATGTCTTCTTCTTCTTCTTCTTCTTCTTCTTCTTCTTCTTCTTCTTCTTCAAAATCAATTGGCACTTCCTCTCCTATGCCAAGAGGATCAACAAGATTTTGCTGAAAATCATCATTTGCAACAACTATAGGCATTTGTTGTGCATCATCATCTTGGTATGCAACTTCAAGTTTATTACTTCCAAATGATTGAATTATACTACGTGCCTTGGTTTTCATAACACCTAACCAACCTTGTTGCCCTTCAGGAAAGGATGTAAAGTAAACTTGCTTTGCTTGTTGAGCTAGTATAAAAGGATCATAACTATGATATCTCCTTGATTTTTTAATTTCAACATTGCCATAGTTATCTATCCTTGTCCCATGAGAATTAGAATCAAACCGGTCATATTTAAATAAAACTAACTCCTTGTTAGGCCAACTAGTGTACTCCACATCAACAATATCAATTAAGACCCCATAGTAATCATTTTCCATAATATCACATTGTCCCCTCGCACACAAACGTGGTGATTTGTTGTACTCATCCCTTTATTTTGAGATTTTGTCACGAACTTATATCCATTGATAGCATGATTAGGCCATTTATGGACATTTCTAATAAGACCCTATATCAAACTCCTTAAAAGCACATCATCAATCGCATTTTTGGGGTCAAGCACCTACATTAGACAACATTTTATTAACTGAACTTAAAAAAATGAAGTATCTTATCTCAACTAGAGGATAGTCATTTCATGTACATATTTTTTAAACCAAGTGGAAAAAGTCGCAGAAATTTGTTTATCCAAGTCTGCTTCATTTATTTCAGGGTCTAATTCCAGTAACAAATTTGAGTACATACTGCACATACAAGATATGAATTAAACATGACTCCACATAATATAAATGTATCACATAGTTATATATTGGAAATACTTACTTCAAGTAAGGCACCACCTCAGGACAATTTAAAAGAACATACAAATGTGCAACTTCCTTGTCCCTTTCAACCAATGTAGAAGTGATACAAGGACGACCTGGATAATTGAAAATTGATAAAGGAGGATTGACAGAAGAACATTGCCCTCCATCATCATTTCGTGGCACTCTTGTTCTCCTTGATGGAAAATTAGAAGAATAATAATATGAAGCAAATGTGGACATCTCCTCAGTAAATAAGCTTGACAAATTGAGCCTTCCACATAAGCTTTGTTTGTTACCTTTTGTTTCAAGGATCGGATAAACCTATGGAGCAAATAAAGACTAAACTTAGAGCAAAAGAAAATAGATAAGGAATTCTCAAGAGGTTAGATATATCATGGAGAACTAACCTTTCAAAGGGATACATCCATCTGCATTGAACTGGGCCGCCAACTCTTGCTTCATATGCCAAATGAACTAGAAGATGTTCCATGGAGTCAAAAAAGTTGGGAGGAAATATTTTTTCTAGCTTGCACATTATGATTGGGATGTTATCCTCTCATAACGTAGTTTATCTTCTCTTAACAATATTGATGAATAAATTTCTCTGAAGAATTGACTAAACTCAGTAAGCGTGTTCCATATAGCCTTAGCCAGGACTTTAAAATGCAAGTGGAAGCAAACGTTGCATGAATACATGGCAATCGTGGCTCTTCATGCCAAACAACTTTGCTTCACTCAAGTCAACACATCTACTCAAATTGGAAGCATAACCATCCGGAAGCTCAAGACCTATAACCCATTCACAAACAGCTAGTCTTTGTTGTTTGGTTAATGTATATTGTGCCTTTGGTTTTACAAGGTTGCCATTCCTACCAGATTGTAGTTCTAAACCTCTGCACTCACAATGAACTTCCAAGTCTTTTCTAGATTTGTTGGTATCCTTTGTCTTCCCGTTGATGTTCATCACTGTGAACAAAATATTCAGGAACACATTTCTTTCAATGTGCATCACATTAAGATTATGTGGGAGAAGATGAGTCTTCCAATATGACAATTCCCAAAAGATACTTCGCTTTGTCCAATTGTGCTCTTTCCCATAGCCTAGTGGATTTTCTTCTGAGTATTCCTCTACACTTGGTAAATGTTGCACCCTTTCCCACACTTCTTGATGCAACCTTATTCCTCTTATATGGATGATTTTGTGGTAAGAACTGGCGATGACAATCAAACCATGAAGGCTTTTTACTAACTACAAGGTAAATGTCTTACAACGCTCCAAACAAATTGGGCAAGCAGATTTTCCCATTGTCATCCAACCACTTAACATCCCATAGTCCAGAAAGTCATTGATCGTCCACATTAAAGCCGCCTTCATAAAAAAAAATTGCTTCAAAGAGACATCATAGGTTATAACTCCATCTTCCCACAACATTATTTTCAATTCATCTATAAGGGGATGCAAATAGACATCAATTTTCTTCTTTGGGTTAGATGGGCCAGGAATTATAATGCTTAAAAACATAAACTCTCTTCTCATACACATCCATGATGACTAATTATATGGAGTAATAATCACAGGCCAACAAGAATAAGTCTTACCTATTATGTTAATGGTGCAAAGCCATTAGCACACAAGCCTAATTGAACATTTCGAGGCTCTTGACACATTAACTGTTGTATCAACCAGTAAAAAAAAAAGTTAGTGATAAAATGCATCAAGATTGCACCAAAAACTTAATAGCAGCTCCACACATGTAAAAGGCTTATTACAAGATAAAATACATATTCAACAACCTTATTAAACTATAGTAAATACTACTTGGTATCTCAATCACCAGAAGAAGGAAATAAAAATATTATAATGGGAAATTACCTTCTCAATCACCTGTTGCTTTTCCTTTGTCTGACCGATTATGATTCAATGAAAGAGCTCCTTCAGCCAAAATGCCACACCCACACCTAATCAACATCAACTAATCAATCAATGGATTCAAAAGATATAAAGATCAAATATTGAGGGCCACTATTATCATTTCTCATATACTACAGAAAAAAAAGAAGAAAAAAAAACAAAAGAGAGTCGTCCTAGCATTGTATCACACAACTATGTCCCATACTTAACCCCACCTTGCCTATCACTTATTAGGAACTAATTATGTAGACATAAGGCTCATGAAGTGTTTTTTTTCCTAAGAGTTAAAGGATGAGAAGCTTATAAAGCAATCCACTCAAGCTTGAATAAAAGGTAACATAATAAGTGGGTCACTCTCTATTGCCTTTTTAATCCTAAATTATTTTTTCACACTGCCACTAGAATTACAGGAAAAGAGAGAAAGAGAGAGGGAGAGAGAGAGAGAAAGAAAGAAAAAGAGAAAGAAACATGGTATGAGTTGACTTTACAAAAGTTCTACTTAATTGAACTTCAAATAAACTAAATTAAAAATGAAAAATAAATGCATGTATAAAATGTATGCATAAAAACAATTTGGAATTAAAATTTAGAAAACTTAAAACTCACACAATTCCTATTTCTATTGTCCCTAAATTGCTAATCTATACTTACATCATTATACAACCTAAATTCCATTTCATTTCAATTTTTAGTCAACCATCCTGATGACTCCACCATCCAATTTCAACCATTGTATCAAACTTTATAATACATACATATATTATATTATAGAAATAAAACTATAACAACCCGCCTTTGTTACATATCTAATAACTAAAGATTTTATTTTTATTAAATTTAAAAAAAAAACTCTAATTAATTTATTGATAAAATACTGGAGAATTTTTCCGTGATTCCCAAAGACAACAAATAAAATTCAAAGTTCCAAATATAAACATCTCTTATACAAAGCTTAACAAAATAAAACTATGTGTACATACATTTTTTCACATGATAAATACACAATACCCCTAAAAGTAGTCCATTCTATACATAAGACCAAACAAAAGAGAAAGAAATGATCATGTCTTCAATCCCTTGTACGCTATATCCATAATATCTCCTAGACAAAGATCTACCTAAACTCCATCTGCTCCCCCGAACACAGTTCAAGATCATCACAGTCACAACCACATGTGGCACACGCATGGGTA
This sequence comes from Pueraria montana var. lobata, assembly GCA_026413185.1. Lineage (NCBI taxonomy): Eukaryota > Viridiplantae > Streptophyta > Magnoliopsida > Fabales > Fabaceae > Pueraria > Pueraria montana. Next base: position 39,842,721 of record CM048656.1, read on the forward strand.
AGCTTACTAGAATAAACATATTTAAAATATAAATCGAAATTAAATAAGAACAAAATTATATAATTATGTAAAATACAACTTAAAAATCCAATAAGAGAAAATACTCATATCTATAGTTTTTCTCCATTTATAACACTTGGCATTTTAATAGAAAGAAAACAAGAATATATTACATTCACACAAAGTGGATCCCATAGTGCCAACCAAACATCACATGATAGCTCAATCATCAAAAGTCACCATAGTACATAAACTATCAAAATCTCATCATAAATCAATCATCATAATTGACATCACAACTGATATACACCAATAACCACTAGGCAACCTCAAACCTCAAACACTGTCTCTACTCCATGGAGTTTCAACACCATACGAGCGGTCCCCATGAGCCTTGTCCCCTATCATAGTCGCACTCTCTAACCATTCAGGGAGTCTCTTAGGCTGACCCTACGGAGGAAGTGTGGTTTTATCGAATATAGACAAGTGTGGGTATTGACTTACCTTTATAAGGTTTGCAAAACCTTACATCTATAGGGATTCGCCCACTTGTCTACTCTATAGACCCATTCCCGTTAGCCACCATGAAAACCTCCAGCACTAGGTTAAGAGCCCACCAAGCACCCTCAACTTACGTGCCTATCCATATGCCTATACACCAACTGTGCATATACAACAATTGTGCACAGGGACGGAGCCAGGTTGGACTGGGTGGGAGGCCAATTATAAAATTAAAGACCATCCAATAAACATATAAATATCAAATTTTATAGAAAAAAAAGTATAATTATATTTTTTAAAAATAATTTAAAAATATATAATAAAAAATATATTTATATGTAAGACAAATTAAATTTCTTTTTGTAAAGATTAAAGACTACAAATTTCAATAATCATTTCACGTGTCATTAAGAACTTTCATGAATTTGCAATAAATTATGTTACTGATTAAATTATCTTTAACGACAATAATAGTCAATAATTATTGGAGAAGTAGACCTATGGTGTAACTTGATATCCAAATAGCTTTTTCAAGGTTTACACAACGACATGTATGGACTCATACATTCGAAACCAAAAACACATTAGAGCCTCACACACAATAGGAAGAATGACATACATAAAATGAGAAAAACAAAGAAAATATGGAAATAATAATGATATGAAAAAGAATATTTGTTGATGTGTCTCAATGTTCAAGTGGTCAAATTTGTCTCATTAACAAAGGTTAATAAATAACCTTTAATTATTAAATCAATTATAATCAAATAAATATAAAGAAAATACTAATAAAGTTATTTAATTGCAAATACAATCACTTATAGCTTTTAAAATAGAAATAATTGATTATAAGAGGAAAATATTATTAAAAGGAAAATAAATGATACTCATATTTTGTCCAAAAAGAGAAAAGATAAAAACTATAAATAGGAATAAAATATTTTATCAAGCAATAAAAAAGATAAACAACATTTAAAGTATCATATTTTTACAGTCAAATTCCAAATAAAAATACTAAATAAAATTAATAACCTTATATACCTATAAAAATTTATAATTGAAAAGTACTCATACGTTCGTCCCTGATTGTGCACCAACTATGCATCCATCGTATACCAACAACAAAACATATTTGGAATCCCTTACAGTCTCAGATACAGCACCTTCGTACCCGCCATCTCCAATGGCCTGACTTAAGGGTCCTAATAGATCTCAACAACATCCATCCCATCCCTCATACACTTAAATGAATCCACTAAGTCTCTTATAAATCAACTTTGCTAGTCTGACACGCCAATCGAAGCTAAATAAAACATGGGAGTGGGTACTCAGGAGGATATCCACTAAGCGAGACCCCCCGGTCGCTTGAGTGGATTGGAGTTATGGTGTGTAACTCTCCCTCCCTAAGTAGCCATTTTTTAAAAAAATCTTATAAGAGACCAGAGTCAAACTCATTTTGGACATGTAGGGATAGTTTTTAACACCAACGTTTATACACCACATATACATCATCAACTTCCACAAATAACAATTATAATTCCTCATGAGCATATGAACACCTTAACAATATCATAACATCTTAACATCACACCCAATAAATCATTTCCAATACCAAAGTAATTGTATTCTTAATAAAGATTAGGTCATATACATATTAGTAAATACTTTCCTTTGTAAGATCATATAAGGCAAATATAATACTTGAAAACAAATGGTGTATCATTCTTTATTTTCTTCTAGTCTTACATTATCAATAATCCTCATACATTGGTAACAATTTTAACTGGAAATCCATTGGAAACCATAAAAATGGAGTTTTCTACAAGTTTCCTCGCTTAAGCGCCAATCAATTCCCGCTTAAGCGTGAATTCCAGAGACAACTTCCTTTGTTCTGATTTTGGCGCTTAAGCCTGGGTCAATATGCGCTTAAGCCGAATTTTCGCTTAAGCCTGGATTCACCTGAGCTTAAGCCTGGATCAATCTGCACTTAAGCCTGAGTCAATATGCGCTTAAGCCTAATTTTCGCTTAAGCTGGATTCACCTGCACTTAAGCCTAAAAATCAACAACAAAATTCCCTCTACAGCTTGTCTCGCTGAAGCGAGAAATACCTCCGCTTAAGCGACACAGGATCTGCAAAACTCCGAATCTCTGCATAAAGACCCTAAATGGCTTCCAATTCAATCCCAATTCAAATTACACTCAATACATATCAAATAGATATCATTCCATACCAAATAAAACCATTCCAAGTGCAAAACATACACAATCAAAGCATTCATACTAATTAAAGCTTCCTTTATGTAACACCCTAAAAATTTACAACTCAGACTATAATAGATGTTGTGTCTGTGTACTCTGTAAAACTTAATTGAAATTGAAAATAATTGCAAATGAAAATTTAATTTAATTGATTAAGAAAATTTTTGAATTTTATGTATGTTATTTTATGTGACAAGTTTTAATAAAATTCAAATTGAGATAAGATTAAATTTGAACTGTGCATAATTACACTGTGTAAATTTATACTGTGTAGAGATAATTTAATTACACGTTTCCCTAAGATAATTACTCACAAGTGAAATTTAATTTAAATGACCAAAATTGGTTAAAAACATAAACTAATTAAGGATAAACCGGACTGTATAGAATTTATACAGTGTGAGCTTGCACTGTACAAATTTGCATTGCATAAAGTTACTCTATGTAAGATTAGTACTATGTGAGATTAATTTAATTACACCCTTCTCACAACAATTAGCACAAAGATCAAGACTAATTAACTAGAGATTTACCATTTTTGGTTAAAGCAAAATTCCCATTTTTGCCTAAGTCTACTTTAGCCATTTTAGGCTAAAAAATTCAAAAACCAATTAGCCACAAATGGCCTTTTTCTTGCACAGCCAGCCCACCCCTCAAATCACCCATCAACACATCAATTCTTGTGTCAAATACTCCTAATAACCATTAGAAATCAAAACCCCTTTAGCCTTGGATCATAACACTTAGCTTGTATTAGTGTCATTCACATAAAGAGAGAAAAAGAGAGTGAGAAGCTCAGTTGAGAGCTGCTGGCTGTGAGGTTTGAGCAGAGAGGGAGGAGAGATTTTGGTTGGTGTTGGCTTGGTAGCTTGCTCATGCTTGAGTCTTGGGTTCCATGTGCCTAAAGCATCCATTTTCTTCATCTTTTGTGCTCAAAGCTTGAGGTATGGAGGAGTTTTCCTCTTCTCACCTAGACCATTTCTTGTTTATGTTGTTTCTTGGTTGTTGGTGTTGTTGGTTGCTTGTTGATACCATGGGTGCCATGGGAACATGCAAATAACTAGAAATGAAGCTATTTTCTTTTTGGGGCTGCTTCTGTTTGGGAATTTTCGTGCCTATTTTCAGGGTTTTTTTTGGTGATGTAAATACATTTTTCTAAGTTTTGATGTCTCTGGATGTCACGGTATTTTTTTCGGAATTTTTCGAGCACTCCAACTATTTTTACCAGATTTATTTTCGAAAACTGTTGAATATGAGAAATGGGCTGTTTTGATTTTTTTAAAGCTTTTGGGATGAAAATTTGGAAAACTGGAACCATAGGTTCACTTTATAAATCATTGGGACCATCCCGGAATTTTTGTAAAGCCATAAAAGCTTGGGAAGTATTTTTCTCAATTAAATCTTTGAAAAACCGAAAAGCTGGACAGTGGAGACATTAAATGAAAAAAATTACTTTTTGTAACAAAATTGCTTTGAGAAAATTACGTGACACATTTTGGACCATTTTGAGTGTTTATGAAGTTTTCCATAATTTTTAAAGCATTTTTGTATTTATTTTCATTTTCTCAATGTAAACTCTGTTCTGGAACAATAATGATATTGAAATACAAAAAGGGAATTTTTCATGGTTGGGTCATGCTGGAAAAATTATGTGTGATATTTCAGATGCTAAGAATGATCTTTGTAAAATTTGGTGAAAAATGGAGTTGATCTTATATTTTCTAAAAATCTCGAAATGCGTCTTACAGAGTGTGTCTAGCCACTGTTTTTAAATCAAAATAATTAGGAGTTGAATTTTTTGCCTAGGAATTCTATGTGAAGAAATATGTTTATTAATGAGTATCTCTGCAAATTTTTGTGAAATTATAAGTTGATTTAGTATGTCTAATAATTTATGATGTGTTAGGAATTTTATGTGAAGAAATATGTATATTAATGAGTATCTCTACAAATTTTTGTGAAATTATAAGTTGATTTAGTATGTCTAATAATTTATGATGTGTGAATTCAGCTCTGTGTGCATAATTGTAATGTACTTGAAATAATTTCATAAGTGATGTTGTTTGACTTATTTGTGTTAATGAAGAAGTATTCCACCTAAAAAGGGAAAACTTCATATAAATGTGAGTGTATAATTTTTGATGATTCGTGCTTGAATTGTGATTTATTGATTATTGTCGTGTATCTTATTTATAATTGTTTAATTGGAGACTGGGAGGAATGTGATCATCGAGCAACGAGTGCTGGAAAAATTTGTTTGTGCATGTGATTTGTGTGATAAATTGTTGTTTTGGGGAAACAAGAATATTGTATTCTTGTATAGGGACAAATGAACTCCAACGGAGTGCATTTGTGATGCTAGAATGTTATTCTAGCGACTAATAACATTCACTACGAACAATAGTGAATCAATTAAAAGTTAAGAGTGTGAACCTAATAATATAATGGACTAGTAAATTAATAAGTACCTATGCACATGGACGATGCTGGATATTTGGACTTAAAATGAAAAATAGGACCTTTGCATGGACCTTAAGACCTGATAACTAAAGCAAGCATAAACCTTGAGAGTGGGCAAAGATTCAATAAGATATAATAAGATGGTGAAATCATGAATTGGGTCATGATTGGGTGAAGTGCATTATGCACGTGTGTCTTGTGTTTTGAGAAATTATTGTTTGCTTTGGACGTTGTGAGAAACGAAAGGAGAAGGAAGAACCCTTTTTCTGTTGGGTCGTGTGTAACCGTTGGAAGTGAAATGTGTTTGTGAAGAGGGCAAAACGCTAATTGAGAAGGAAAACCTTACGTGATTGAAAGCCAAATGGGCAAGTGTTGAGAGGTCGTGTGGAGGCTTTATCTACGGTGAGCATTGTGCTTGTGAGATGACAGGGTCGTAATGTTTAACCACTATGATAGTGGGGGAGTTGGATCTCCGTGTTGTATGTCTGGGACATATGTTGATTGAGGACCATCGTCGAGTACCTTTGGTAGAGAAGCCCACATGGACCTGTAAAAGATGAATCCCGATAGGGAGAGTGGTTGAGGAGTTAGTCCTCAGAGATTGGATGACCGTACAAAGTGGTACCTGAGGTATGCTCGTTGACTTGCGATTTCTTGGGGATCTGGCGCCAAGTTTGTGGTCGTGTTTCCACAGTGTCGACTTGGCAATCCCGACAAATGCGAGGCATAACCGTGTTGGTGAGAGCTCGCCATTATACTGTGGTGAAGGTGTACTCCCAATAGTCATCCAGCTTAAATTGTGTAAGTCCATTGAGTTCTGGGAGTTCCAGTGGCAGCGAGCCCGAGTTGTGACGAGATGTGATGAGTTAAGGACTAGTCTGAAATGTGTTTTGGGTTTTGAGTGAGACTCATGAGAGCACACCACGATATGGTGGTTGATGTTGTTTGTTTGCTTGTGACCGTAAGGTCGTTTGGTTGTTGGTTTAGAGGAGGAGGGAGACTCACTCCATAGCCTTTATTTTTCAGATCTATATGAATGATCATGTGCAAACAACGAAGATGGAATGAAAAAGCTACGACAAGCACTGTTGACACGGGCGAACGTTTTAAGAGAAAAAAGAGGATGCTTCATTGGTGTATTGGGTATTTGCATTTTCATTGAGTCACTGCTCCGAGTCTCAGTCTTTTTCTTGTATAAAATAGGGTAGACTAGGTTTTAATATTATGATGTATCTATTCTTTATATGTGACTTAAATGTATAATGTGTTTAATTCCAATAATGAAAATGCATAAGTATATTTTGTGTATTAAAATAGTATAATGATGGATCTGAGGATGTTTTTGATTAAGGAAGATTTTGTTATGTTTCATGGTTTACGGTGGAGCTAATGTCTTGTATAATGAGTTTGATTTATTAAGATCGATATTTCATTAAAAATGGGTTTTAATATGATGATAGGTTATTATGGATGATCATCATTTGGAATTTTAAGTAACAACATTTTAAAGGAAAAACAAATTTCCCTGTATTTTGAAGGTTATTTTCAATAATTAGATATCAAATTACTTCAAAAATTTCTTAATTAATAAGAAAATCTTTAACAGTAACAAGGGGTGTTACACTTTATCCTATGATCTTGAAATTTTCTTGAAGGAGAAGCTAAGGAAGGATCTTTAAGCTCCTAAAGAGTTCTTTCCTCAACCCTTGCTATAGATTCAAGCTAGAAGAGCCCTATACCAAAATCAATTCAAGTTTTGATCCACCCTTCAAGATCCCACATTAAACCCCTTTCAAGGTCTCTTGAAAAGAGAGGAAATAAGAATATAGAGGACCAATGAGGAAGAAGAAGAAGTTTACCTACCCAAAGGTGATCTAAGAAGTTCTAGAGAAGAACAAAGTCCCTTTTTGCATGAATTCCAAAGCTCCTAGCTTGAGGGAGAAGAGACTTGGAAAGGAAGGGAAGAATGAAGAAATGAGAGAAACAGTGAAGTATTCCTACGGTTAAGCGGGCTTTGGGTAGATTTAAACTTCTACTAGTTGCACCTTTGCTTCTTCTAACTACACCACTATCCCTTTTCTACAACCAACTCACTTACAAGGCCCTAAACTTAAGCCCAACCTCATCTAAACCCATTTAAAACACATCAACACACTAAAAACTTAATATTTTTAAGGCTTAAATATCTTTTAGATCCCTGATAAATAATCAAATTTTGGTATGGGTCCCTAATAAGTTTTTTCGTTGTTTTGAGTCCCTGATATATTAAAAGTTTTCTTTTGAGTCCCCGCCGTCAATTAAATGATGACGTGTCAGTTAAAAATTTTAAAATGCAATTTCTAGCTACTCAAAAAGCGCCACTATTAATTTCAAAATTTAAATCACATTTTCTGGCAGTTTTTAAACCGCCAGAATTAATTATTTTAAAAGAAAAAAAAAACAAAATAGAGGTCTTGAAGGAAAGAGGTCTCGAAGCTATTAGGCTCAATAATCAAGCATGAAACCCAGAACAAGATCCTAATACAAGCATTGATCAAATAACCACAACCAAATATACAAATCTAAGCTCAATAGTTAACAAGAAAAGAAAAGAAAAAAAGCTTAATAATCAACAACTAACAACACAGATCCAAAATATCCAGATCTAGCACCTCAAGTATACAAATCTCCCTCCTTTTTAACATATTTGGTTCCAATATCAAGATTTAACATATTTGGGTCAGCCACGGCTGTAATCACATCGCACCGTCATCGTGCTGTCACCACCAAAGCATACTCGGTTTCATGACGGCGTGCGCCGTTGCTGCCATTGGTGCAAATGTGGGTGTGAAGGCTGAAGCTTTTCCCCCTTCTCTGCTGTTTTGGGGGCATAGGGCACAAAGCCCCTTTTCGTTTCACGCACAAGGGCACAATGTTGAAATGGAAAAGTTTTGGGTGTAAATAGCAAAAAGTTGAATTCATGATGCAATTCGTAAATTTGCAGACAAATAGGAGGGGTTCTAATGAATAGAAGGAAGAAAGAGATGGGTGGGAGAGTGTATGTTCACAACAGTAATTAAGGGGTAAAAAGGGAAAAGGAAGTAAAGACAGGGGGTTGTAAATAGCAACAACCCTCTTTTAATTTTTGATAACGGAGAGTAACTCTCATCCGCGACAGATCCTTTTTTGTTTTTTTTTCTTTTGAATTGATTCTGTCAGTTTTAAACCGCCAGAAAATGTAATTTAAATTTAGAAATTAATAGTGGCGATTTTTTAGCCTCCATAAATCGTGTTTTAAAATTTTTAACTGACACGTCATCATTTAACTAACGGCAGAGACTCAAAAGAAAACTTTTAATATATTAGGGACTCAAAACAACGAAAAAATTTATTAGGGACTCTGACCAAAATTTGGTCATTTATGAGGGACTGTAAAGATATTTAAGCCTATTTTTAATTAGTTAATATATCAAATAATATAATTTAAATTTAGTTCCCTCTTGCGGTATTTATCAAGCACTTATCATACATTACGAAAAACCACAGTATTACAAAAACCACCGCCACCCAATACCCATCATCCAATCTTCCATCTTTTTCTTTTAAAAGCATACAAATTCATTATACCAAAAAAAAAAAGCATATAAATTCAATTGCCTTATGACTCCCCAACGTGAAGCACACTACCACTGCCACCTCCCAAATTGAACTTTTCCTTATAACTCCAGCATGTAGCTCGCCCAACACACCACCACTTCTCCCAATTTCATAAACATATACTCCCCTTACATCTCCAACTACTGCACAGGATAGGCACACACCACCGACACCTACTTTTCCTCATAAATATTACTACTCCTTATTTCTTGTCCATGTAAAAAGCATACCCATATTTTCCTTTCTTTCTTTCACCTAACAACACACCCGAGACCAAGTAACAGTAACAAAACACCACCGCTAACCTTCTCTTCACCTACTAACCGTGAGCAAGGTTAGCTCCGACATGGGGTCCTTACAATAAACCCCAAAAATCCGAAAGCTCTCAATTCACACATTCAAAACCCCAAAAACCCAAAATCAAATTTCAAAACCTAACAAAGAAATAAAAAAGAATGAAACACAAATAGCGACAAAGAGAACAAAATCAATGCTTCAGTTTTCGAAAAGAGGTTCCTAATTCGCAAACAGAAGAAAAAATGCACACAATTGTCCCTTCGTTTTTGCGCTGCAGGACTCAAACCCTCGTGTATGAGGTCAGAGGGTTTCGCGGCCGCCTTCCGTGACTCAAACCCCACCCCGCTTCTCACCATTATCAGAGACCAACGCTTCGACAAGAACCTCGCTTCTTTTTCTCACCCTCATGGAGGCTAGTTCACGTTTTTTCCCCTCCTCTCCACCACTGTGGTAAAAAGATAAATAAATAACGATGAAGGTGAAACAGGAACTAACAGTGGCGGTGGCGGGCAGTGGAGAGTAGCGGCGCGCCCTAGCTGTGCTGTGCGACTATAGGTTTTGTGAAGGTGGGTGAAAGTGAGTCTGTGAAAGTGAAAGTGAAACGTGAAGAGTGAAAAATGAAACTGTAAAAAGAGTAAGTGTGTAGTTTTAGGTAATGTAATTTTATTATTTAATTATTTAAACTTATTCATAAAAGTATATTAGTGTTATTATAATTTATAATTAAAATATATTAGTGTATATTTTTAAGAGTATATTAGGTAATCTTCATTTTTAATATTTTTGATAAATTTAAAAAATATGTAAAGATTTTGTATTTCAAAATTTAAATAAAAATATTTAAAAAATTAAAGAGTCTTTTAATTTATTAATTATTTTAAGATTATAATTTAGAATATAACAAAAAATATACACATAATATTAAAATAGATTTGGTACCCATGTGATATAAGGGTAAAAATATTTTTATATTTGTAATTTTTAAAAAAATTTCATTTTCAAAATTTATACACTATTGTAAATTTGTTAAAATATGTATATACTTTTTTTTATTTTTATAATTTATTTTTATGTCAATGTCGATATATAGTCTATAGCATAAATAAAAAATATTTTATTTAGTACGATAATTAAGACCCTCCCTTAGCCCCAAACCTTCCCATAGTTTATCCTCCTAGACTCAGACAAGCATTGCCATCTTATCTGACTCTTACTTCTTTCTCTGTTTTGAGCTCAATGTTGTTTCTATAACCACTCTAATCCAATATGTTTCATCTTGAACAAAGTCATTCGTGCCTTCTCTAACCTTCTCCATGTCGATGTAGGTGGAGAACATGTCCTCAGACTCGATCTCTTTTAGGCTCATCGAACGAGGAGTGCGCACTCAAAATGAGAGGAAGAAGAACCATTGATAGCAAAAACATCACTATATTTTAATGTTAGAGATCCCAACGAGATTGACACATAAGACATTACCTATCATTTGTAGCACACCATAATTTTATTAAAAATGAGGGAAAAAAGAATAACAAAAAAATAAAGACATGGGTAGAGTTGTCAAAATTGACCCAACCTGATGGGCCAGCTTGATGGTCTGTTAGTCTAGGTCAAGTCAAGGCGGGATATAAAAAGGTTGACCTAAAAAGAATCGGGCCATTTTGGCCCGACCTAGCGAGCCAAATGGATTGGTAAATTCTTGGCCTAAACACTATTGAGCCTATTTGGCCCAACATTTTTTTTTCTTTTAAAATTAGTGTAATTTTAAGAAAAATAAATAAATAGGCTAATTTGGCCGAAAAGTAATGATTTCTATATAATTTTAAGATATAAAAATTTTCAAATATATATATATATATAACTAGTATTTTGCCCGTGCATTGCACGGGTCAAATTTAATATGTAAATATCACTTTTGAAGGTCATTTATATATACAAAAATATTAAAATTTAAGTTAGAATTAAAGATATTAAAAATGATACATTGAAAAAAGATAAAATATGCTAAGTTAAATAATTTTGTTGATATTAAAAGTGTAAGATAATATATCATATGTATGTTAGAAACATATTTAAATTTTGAAGATAAAATATATATTTGAAATTAGTTTTGATATTCAGTTATAGCTTATAAAACTGTTTAGTTGATATTAAAAGTATAAGAGGATATATCAGATACATATGAAGAGTGTATTTAAATTTTGAAGATAAAATATATATTTGAAATTAGTTAATGAAATTTAGTTACATTTAAATTGTTCGGTTGATATTAAAAGTAGAAGAAGACATACCAGATGCATGTTAGAAGAGTGAAATATACCACATGAGATAAGAGTATTCAAATGAGAGTAAATGTAAAGGAGAGTGGGGAGAGTGGATCAATGGGAGTACAGATAAACTTATACATTTATATATATAGTATCCTTGGTGCATCCTTATTCATAAAAAACATAATGCTTGGAGCACTTTTAAGTTTTGAGGTCCGTGGTGTCCCGTAGTCAATTTTTGGTGCCCGTGGTGCATTTTCGGCCCATGGTGCAATTTTCGTGGCAAAATAAGACTTTTGGGTTTTTTTGCCCCGTGATCATTGGTGCATCCTTATGTACAAAAAATCATAATGCTCGGAGCACTTTTAAGTTTTGAGGTCCGTGGTGCCCGTGGACCATTTTTGGTGCCCATTGTGCATTTTCGGCCCATGGTGCAATTTTCGTGCCAAAATATGACTTTTGGGCTTTGGTGCCCAATGATACTTGGTGCATCCTTATGCATAAGAAACCATAATGCTCAGAGCACTTTTTAGTTTTGAGGTCTGTGGTCCCCACAGTCCATTTTTGGTGCCCGTGGTGCATTTTCGGCCCATAGTGCAATTTTTGTGCCAAAATAAGACTTGAGTTTTGGTGCCCCATGATCTTAGTGCATCCTTATGCGTAAAAAACCATAATGCTCGAAGCACTTTTAAGTTTTGAGGTCCGTGGTTCATTTTTGGTTCCCGTGGTACATTTTCGGCCAATGGTGCAATTTTTGTGTCAAAATAAGACTTTTGGGTTTTGGTGCCCCGTGATCCTTGGTACATCCTTATGCATAAGAAAAACATAATGGTCATAGCAATTTTCAGTTTTGAGGTCAATGGTGCCCCGTGGTCCATTTTCGGCCCATTGTGCAATTTACGTGCCAAAATAAGACTTTTGGGTTTTGGTGCCCCGTGATCCTTGTTGCATCCTTATGCATAAAAAATCATAATGCTCATAGCACTTTTAAGTTTTGAGGTCCGTGGTGCCCGTGGTCCATTTTTGGTGCCCCGTGGTGCATTTTCGGCCAATGGTGCAATTTTCATGCCAAAATAAAACTTTTGGGTTTTGGTGCCACGTAACCCTTGGTGCATCCTTTTGCATAAAAAGCCATAATGCTCGAAGCACTATTTAGTTTTGAGAGGTCTGTGGTGCCCCGTGGTCCGTTTTTGGTGCTCGTGGTGCATTTTTGGCCCATGATGCAATTTTCGGACCAAAATAAGACTTTTGGATTTTCGTTCCCCGTGATCCTTGGTGCATCCTTATGCATAAAAAACTATAATTCAAGGAAAACTTTTCAGTTTTGAGGAACGTGGTGCCCCGTGGTCCACTTTTGGTGCCTGTGGTGCATTTTCGGCACATGGTGTAGTTTTTGTGGCAAAATAAGACTTTTGGGTTTTGGTTCCCCGTGATCCTTGGTGCATCCTTATGCATTGAAAACCATAATGCTCTGAGCACTTTTCAGTTTTGAGGTCTGTGGTGCCCCGAGGTCCATTTTTGGTGCTCGTGGTGCATTTTCGGCCCATGTTGCAATTTTCATGCCAAAATAAGACTTTTGGGTTTTCGTGCCCCGTGATCCTCGGTGCATCCTTATGCATAAAAAACCATAATGCTCGAAGCACTTTTAAATTTTGTGGTCCGTGGTGTCCCGTGGTCCATTTTTGGTGCCCGTGGGTGGTGCATTTTTAGCACATGGTGCAATTTTTGTGGCAAGATAAGACTTTTGGGTTTTGGTGCCCCGTGATCCTTGGTGCATCCTTATGCATAAGAAACCATAATGCTCAAAGTACTTTTCAGTTTTGAAATTTGTGGTGCCTTGTGGTCCATATTTGGTGCCCGTGGTACATTTTTGGCCCATTGTACAATTTTCGTGCCAAAATAAGACTTTGGGGTTTTGGTACCCCATGATCCTTGGTGCATCTTTATGCAAAAAAAATCATAATGCTTGTAGAACTTTTCAGTTTTGAAGTTCGTGGTGCTCCGTGGTGCATTTTCGGCCCATGGTGCAATTTTCGTGCCAAAATGTGACTTTTGGGTTTTGGTGCCCAATGATCCTTGGTGCATCATTATGTATAAGAAACCATAATGATTAGAGCACTTTTCAGTTTTTGAGGTCTGTGGTCCCCGTGGTACATTTTTTGTGCCCGTGGTACATTTTCTGCTCATGGTGCAATATTCGTGCCAAAATAAGACTTTTTGGGTTTTCGTGTCCCATGATCCTTAGTGCATCCTTATGCATAAAAAACCATAATGCTTGAAGCACTTTTCAGTTTTGAGGTACGTGGTGCCCAGTGGTCCATTTTTTGTGCCCGTGGTGTATTTTCGGCCCATGATGCAACTTTCGTGCCAAAATAAGACATTTGGGATTTCGAGCCCCGTGATCCTTGGTGTATCCTTATGCATAAAAAATCATAATACTTGGAGCACTTTTCAGTTTTGAGGTTCGTGGTGCTCTGTGGTGATAAAAATTCCTCTCTGGATCTCAAATTCAGCATCAACGGAAATTACGGAAACTCAAAAGGTGAAGAAAATATAAAGCGAAAAGACAAGAAATGGAAAGAACAACGCCACAATCCCTAGGGATTGATAAGTTGAGGAGGATTCGCCACTTTGAATATGGAAATTCAAAGATAAGAATCAAGGGTAGTTCCTAAGAACCTAGAGAGTTTCCTCTCACAAAAGCCTAAAGCTTCATTCCAAATGAGAGTCAAAACTGATTACAAAGTTTAACATTTGGCCTATTTATAATATGAACCTTTTGGCTTACCAAGGCCCATTACTAAAAGCCCAAAAAACTAAAAAGGCTCAAATTAAAAATAAACATCATTAAAAACATAAAAAGACCCAACATAAAAGCCTAATAAAAGGCCCAAACACATAAACTCCTATTCTAAGAATGAGCTCCATTTTAATCTCCTCTTGTAGCTTTTTAGTCCTCTATCATTCCCTCCTTCTTGAAAGAAAATTCGTCCTCGAATTTGGAGTAAAGGTACCTACATCCAAAATACCACAAGAGAGACACATGTTTTAGTTTTTGAGAAAATATGGAATAAAAAGAAAATAAAATAAAATAAATCCTATCTCTATTGAGACGTGAACCCCTTAAAAAGGCAAATATCTTATTATCTATGTGCTTATATATCAATCCTCCAGGATCAAATACAAGCCTAAAGAAACCATCATATATCATGAAAATTAAATCCATCTCAAGTCTCAAAGGCTTCACACCATTAACTAAAACAAGGTTATGCCAATCATATGCATTATGTAAATCACAAGTATCATGCAAAACATAAGCCAGATGCACATCAATAGCATCTTGAATGAACATATCCATTAAGCCACAAGGTTGAAAATTGGTGTAAGGTAAAATTTTCTCCACTCTATGGTTGTATTGGTCCTCATATGCCTCCACTTCTTCTCCAAATAGTCTTGTCCATTGATCCTTGATGTACAATTCTTCCCTAGGCATCAAAACAAAAGAATTATGGTAAGGTGCACAATCAAATTTACAAGAAGAATTAAATTCACAATCCAATTTAGGAAAAGAAATTAGAGTCTTGCACTCCTCCTTTGAGACCTCATCTTCAATTTCCTTCACATGAGAGACTTCATCATAAAACAAAGGGTTAGAAGTAAAACAAACACAATCATTTTTGTCTTTATCTTTTGCTTCCTCTTTTTCACTTTCTTTTCAATTATTTCTCTTTCTCTCATCTCTTTTTCCTTTTCTCTCAACTCTTTTTCTCTCATTTCTTTCTCTCTTAACTCTTTTTCTCTCAACTTTTTTTCTCTTATCTCTTTCTCTCTTATTTCTTTTTCTTGTAACTCTTTTTCTCTCATTTCCTTTTCTCTTTTTTCTTCTTTTCTCCACTTACTTATCTCTTTTGCCATTTTCCTACAAATCCTATAGATTGGATCACTCTTATCAATAGTAGAAAGGTATTTCTCATCCTTCTCTTCTTTCTCTTTCTCATGTTTTTCTCTCTTTTTGCTCTTTTCACTCTTTTTGCTTTCTTCTTCCTCTTTTTCTTTTATCTCCCAATTTGGGCATTGATAGGTCATGTGCCCCCATCCCTCACACATGAAGCACTTCATAGTACTAGTTTTAATCCTTGAAGATGACCTCTCTTTATGCTTTCTCTCTCTATCTCTCTTTTGATTCTTTTCTTCTCCATCCTTATATCCTCCATCACTTCTATGATAAGAAGAGTAATACATACCTATACAAAAATGGTTAGCACAAATAATAGAATTATGGACCTCACCACACTTCTCACGTGTTTACACTCAAAGTCCATTCGTGTTTCTCTCTTTGAAGGCTTTTTCTATAATGTGCACACTTGCCTTTTTCCACTCAAACTCCTTTTTAGTCCTTAAGAAGCTCTCTCAATCACAAATCAAGAATTTGTATTCAAAGTGAAAGATGTAACAAATCTTAGCTCAACTTAAGAGTCCAAAGAAAAAGACAACCCAAAGACAAAACCAAGGAGATTTAAAGACAAGCAATAAAAGCTAAAAAGAAATGAAAGGGACAACTCAAAATAGAATGCCAAGCAAAGACAAGGCTAGAAGACACAAGAATAAGAGCAACACAAAACTAAGAAACTCAAATTTTCAACTTTGTGAAGAACTAGTGTATTCAAGAGAGCTAAAATGGCATAAAAGTGTATGAAAAAGAAATAATTAAGCAATGCTGTAAAGGACTTCTTATAGGGCGGATTTTTTTTCTTTCCAATGGTATAATTTTTTTTTTTGAAATTTTTTTTACACTTTGGCCCCCAAACTTTTCATAATTGTATTTGGGCCCCTAAACTTTTTTCTTTTTGCACTTTTGCCCCAATATTTTCTTTTTTTTTCTTTAAGTCCTTTTCTTTTGCTAATAAGTCCTCAAACTTTTTTATATTTACGAAAAATATCTAAACTCACTTAATTCAAATTTTTATGGATCAAACACAAGGATTTGTCAAGTCTCTCAAGAACACACATGAACAATGATGAACAACTCAAGAACACTAAGTGCATAATTTTTACTCAATCAAAACAATGATGCAAAATAAAAGGCATAACTCAACAAAAAAATGATGCAAACAGCAAAAAATAGGTGCCAAAAAGTAATTTCAACACCAATTGACCCAAATTGGATTCGAAATTGAAACACCAAAAATTGACGTGAACAGCAAAATAATTGGAACAAAAATCCGACAAACCAATAGCTATCAGGTACAAGAACAAACCAAATTGAAAAGGCACTGAAACAACATTCACAATTACAAAGTACCGAAACGGAAAAGAAATTGACGGACCTTTCAACAAACAGTTGGAGTGCATTTACGAATTGGACTTAGAATCATGGCACACGGATTGAAACATAGGCACCGACTCAGATCAAATAGCTTAAAATAAAATAGAACGTGAATTTTGCAAATAACCTGGTGCGAAAATTGGTGTTTGCGCTAGAAGACAAAAACGCACCGCTTCAATCAGATTGTTACGCTAGAATCAGCTCAAATTGATATCGCACAGCGGAGAAATTAGGAACTCACGGAAACGTGCCAAATAAAAGTGACGCACAAGCAATTCGGCAAGAACAAGGCACGAACAAAATCTAATTGATGCAGCACTGGTTCAAGCAATTCAGAACGAATGCAAGATAAAATACTGAATTTCCTTGCTCTGAATACCAAATGATGAAACCCCTCACATGGATCTAAATTTTCAGCATCAATTTTCAGAAAAATGGAAACACAAAATTGAATCAAAAATTAAAAATGGAAAAGATTAGGGATGAAGAACAACGCCACAATTCAAGGTGAATTGATAAGTTGAAAGGAGGATTCGCCACTTGAATTTAGCAACTCAAGATAAGAATCATAAAAGTGCATTCAAGAACCTAGAGAGAGTTCTCATACACAAAGTGTCAATTTCTTACAAAATTACAGAAACTCAAAAGGTGAAGAAAATATAAAATGGAAAGACAAGAAATGGAAAGAACAACGCCACAATCCCTAGGGATTGATAAGTTGAGGAGGATTCGCCACTTTGAATATAAAAATTCAAAGATTCTTATCAAGGGTAGTTCCTAAGAACCTAGAGAGTTTTCTCTCACAAAAGCATCAAAGCTTCATTCCAAATGAGAGTCAAAATTGATTACAAAGTTTAACATTTGGCCTATTTATAATATGAACCTAAAAGGCTTACCAAGACCCATTACTAAAAGCCCAACAAACTAAAAAGGCTCAAATTAAAAATAAACATTATTAAAAACATAAAAAGACCCAACACAAAAGCCCAATAATAGGCCTAAACACATAAACTCCTATTCTAAGAATGAGCTCCATTTTAATCTCCTCTTGTAGCTTTTTAGTCCTCTATCACATGGTCCATTTTTCGTGCCCGTGGTGCATTTCGGCCCATGGTGCAATTTTCGTGCTAAAATATGACTTTTAGGTTTTGGTGCCCTGTGATCCTTGGTGAATCCTTAAGTATAAGAAATGATAATGCTCGGAGCACTTTTCAGTTTTGAGGTTCGTGGTGCCCCATGGTCCATTTTTGGTGCCCGTGGTGCATTTTCGGCCCATGTTGCAAATTTCGTGCCAAAATAAGACTTTTGGATTTTCGTGCCCCGTGATCCTAGGTGCATCCTTATGCATAAAAATCCATAATGCTTGGATCACTTTTAAGTTTTGAGGTCCGTGGTGCCCCGTGGTCCATTTTTGGTGCCCATGATGAATTTTAGGTACATGGTGCGATATTCGTGGCAAAATAAGACTTTTGGGTTTTGGTGCCCCGTGATCCTTGGTGCATCCTTATGCATAAAAAATCATAATGCTCGGAGCAGTTTAAAGTTTTGAGGTGTGTGGTGCCCCGTGGTCCATTTTTGGTGCCTGTGGTACATTTTTGGCACATGGTGCAATTTTCGTGGCAAAATTAGACTTTTTGGTTTTGGTTCCCTGTGATCCTTGATGCATCCTTATGCATAAAAAACCATAATGCTCGGAGCACTTTTCAGTTTTGAGGTCTGTGATGCCTCGTGGTCCATTTTTGGTGCTCGTGATGCATTTTCGACCCATGTTGCCATTTTTGTGCCAAAATAAGACTTTTGGGTTTTCGTGCCCCGTGATTCTTGGTTCATCCTTATGCAAAAAAAACCATAACGCTCGGAGCACTTTTAAGTTTTGTGGTCCGTGGTGCCCCGTGGTCCATTTTTGGTGCTCATCGTTCATTTTCGGCACATGGTGCAATTTTCGTGGCAAAATAAAACTTTTGGGTTTTGGTGCCCCGTGATCCTTAGTGCATCCTTATGCATAAGAAACAATAATGCTCATATCACTTTTCAATTTTGAGGTCTGTGGTGCCCTGTGGTCCATATTTGGTGCTCGTGGTGCATTTTTGGCGCAATGTGCAATTTTCGTGCCAAAATGAAACTTTGGGATTTGGGTGCCCCATGATCCTTGGTGCATCCTTATGCAAAAAAAAAAAAACCATAATGCTCGGAGCACTTTCAGTTTTGAGGTTCGTTGTGCTCCGTGGTCCATTTTTGCTGCCCGTGGTGTATTTTTGGCCTATGGTGCAATTTTCGTGCCAAAATATGACCTTTGGGTTTTCGTTCCCCGTGATCCTTGGTGCAATCTTATGCATAAAAAATCATAATGCTTGAAGCACTTTTAAGTTTTGAGGTCCGTGGTGCCCCGTGGTCCATTTTTGGTGCCCGTGGTGCATTTTTGGCACATGGTGCAATTTTCGTGGCAAAATAAGACTTTTGGGTTTTGGTTCCCCGTGATCCTTGGTGCATCCTTATTTACAAAAAATCATAATGCTCGGAGCACTTTTAAGGTTTGAGGTCTATGGTGCTCGTGGTGCATTTTTGGCCCATGTTGCAATTTTTGTGCCAAAATAAGACATTTGGGTTTTCATGCCCCATGATCCTTGGAATATTGTTATGCATAAAAAACCATAATGCTAAGAGTACTTTTAAGTTTTGTGGTCCGTGATGCCCCGTGGTGCATTTTCGGCACATGGTTCCATTTTCGTGGCAAATTAAGACTTTTGGGTTTTGGTGCCCCGTGATCCTTGGTGCATCCTTATGCATAAGATACGATAATGCTTAGAGCACTTTTCAGTTTTGAGGTCTGCAGTGTCCTGTGGTCCAAATTTGGTGCCTATGGTGCATTTTTGGTGCTCGTGGTGCATTTTCGGCCCATGGTGCAATTTTCGTGCCAAAATATGACTTTTGGGTTTTGAGGTTCGTTGTGCTCCGTGGTCCATTTTTTGTGCCCGTGGTGCATTTTCGGCCCATGGTGCAATTTTCGTGCCAAAATATGACTTTTGGGTTTTGGTGTCCCATAATCCTTGGTGCATCCTTATGTATAAGGAACCAGAATGATCGGAGCACTTTTCAATTTTGAGATTTGTGGTCCCCGTGGTCCATTTTTGGTGCCGGTAGTGCATTTTCTGCCCATGGTGCAATATTCATGCCAAAATAAGACTTTTGGATTTTCGTGCAACGTGATCCTTAGTGCATCCTTATGCATAAAAAACCATAATGCTCGAAGCACTTTTCAGTTTTGAGGTATGTGGTGCCTAGTGGTCCATTTTTGGTGCCCCTGGTGCATTTTCGGTCCATGGTGCAATTTTCGTGCCAAAATAAGATTTTTGGATTTTGGTGCCCCGGGATCCTTGGTGCATCCTTATGCATAAAAAATCATAATGCTTGGAGCACTTTTCAGTTTTTAGTGTTTTGGTGCCCCCGTAATCCTTGGTGCATCCTTATGTATAAGGAACCAGAATGATCGGAGCACCTTTCAGTTTTGATATTTGTGGTCCCCGTGGTCCATTTTTTGTGCCCGTGGTGCATTTTTGGCCCATAGTGCAATATTCGTGCCAAAATAAGACTTTTAGATTTTCGTGCAACGTGATCCTTAGTGCATCCTTATGCATAAAAAATCATAGTGCTCGAAGCACTTTTCAATCTTGAGGTACGTGGTGCCCAGTGGTCTATTTTTGGTGCCCCTGGTTGCATTTTCGACCCATGGTGCAATTTTCATGCCAAAATAAGATTTTTGGGTTTTGGTGCACCGAGATCCTTGGTGCATCCTTATGCATAAAAAATCATAATGCTTGGAGCACTTTTCAGTTTTGAGGTCCGTGGTGCCCCGTGGTTCATTTTAGGTGCCCCAGGCACGTTTTCAGTTAATGGTGCAATTTTCGTTCCAAAATAAAACATTTGGGTTATGGTGCCCCATGATCCTTGGTACATCCTTATGCATAAAAAATCAAAAATCATAATGCTAGAAGCCCGTGATGCCCTGTGGTCCATTTTTGGTACCCGTGGTGCATTTTTGGCCCATGGTGCAATTTTTGTGCCAAAATAAGATTTTTGAGTTTTCGTGCTCAGTGATCTTTGGTGCATCCTTATGCATAAAAAACTATAATTATTGGATCACTTTTCAGTTCTAAGATTCGTGGTGCCCTGTGGTCAATTTTCGGTGCCCTTGGTGCATTTTTGGTCTATGCTGCAATTTTCGTGCCAAAAAAATGCTTTTGGGTTTTGTTACCCCGTGATTCCCAGTGCATCCTTATGCATAAAAAATCATATTGCTCAGAACACGTTTCAATTTTGAGGTCCGTGGTGCCCCGTGGTCCATTTTCGGTGCTCGTGGTGCATTTTCGGCCCATGGCGCAATTTTCGTGCCAAAAGAAGACTTTTGGATTTTGGTACCCTGTGATCCTTGGTGCATCCTTATGGATAAAAAAACTATAATGCTCGGAGCACATATTAGTTTTGAGGTTGGTGGTGCCCTGTGGTCCATTTTTTGTGCCCGTGGTGCATTTTCGGCCCATGGTGCAATTTTTGTGCCAAAATAAAATTTTGGACTTTGGTGCTCCGTGATCATTGGTGTATTCTTATGCGTAACAAAACTATAATTCTCGGATGACTTTTCAATTTTGAGGTTCGTGGTGCCCCGAGGTCCATTTTCGGTGACCCGAGGTGTATTTTCGGTTCATGGTGCAATATTCGTGCCAAAATAAGACTTTTGGGTTTTGGTGCCCTGTGATCTGTGATGCATCCTTATGCATAAAAAAAATATAATGCCCGAAACACTTTCAGTTTTGAGGTCCGTGGTGCCCCGTTGTGCATTTTCTGTGCCAATGGTGCATTTTCTTGCAATGGTGCAATTTTCATGCCAAAATAAGATTGTTGGGTTTTGGTGCATCGTAATCCTTGGTGCATCCTTATGCATAAAAAACCATAATGCTCGGAGCACTTTTAGTTTTGAGGTCCATAGGGCACCGTGGTCCATTTTTGGTGCACGTGGTGCATTTTCAGTCCGTGGTGCAATTTTTGTGCCAAAATAAGACATTTGAGTATTGGTGCCAATGATCCTTGGTGCATCCTTATGCCTAAAAAGCCATAATTCTCGGATCACATTTAAGTTTTGATGTCCGTGGTGCCTCGTGGTCCATTTTCGGTGTCCGGGGTGTATTTTCGGCCCATGGTGCAATTTTCATGCCAAAATAAGACTTTTAGGTTTTGGTGCCTTGTGATCCTTGGTGCATCCTTGTGCATTAAAAACTATAATTCTCGGATCGGATCACTTTTTAATTTTAAGGTCCGTGGTGCCCCTTGGTCCATTTTCGGTGCCTGTGGTGTACTTTCGATTCACGATTTATTTTTCGTCCCAAAATAAGACTTTTGGGATTTGGTGCCCCGTGATCCTTGGTGCATCCTAATGCATACAAAACCATAATGCTCAAAGTACTTTTCAGTTTTGAGGTTCGTGGTGCCACGTGGTCCATTTTCCGTGCCAGTGGTGCATTTTCGGTTCATGGTGCCATTTTTGTACAAAATTAATACTTTTGGGTTTCGGTGCATCCTTAGGCATAAAAAATCATAATGCTCAGAGCACTATCTAGTTTTGAGGTCTGTGGTGTCCCATGGTCCATTTTCGATGCCCGGGGTGCATTTTTTGACCATGGTGCATTTTTCGTGCCAAAATAAGACTTTTGGGTTTTGGTGCCCCGGGATCCTTGGTTCATCCATATGCATAAAAAATCATAATGCTCGGACAAATTTTCATTTTGAGGTTCGTGGTGCCTCGTGGTCCATTTTCGTTGCATGTGGTGCATTTTCGACATATGGTGCAATTTTTATGCCAAAATAAGACTTTTGGATTTTTGGTGTCCCATGATCCTTGGTGCATCCTTATGCATAAAAAACCATAATGCTCAGACAACTTTTCATTTTGAGGTTTGTGGTGCCCCCATGATCCATTTTTGTTGCCCGTGGGGCATTTTCGGTTCATGATGCAATTTTCGTGCCAAAATAAGAGTTTTGGCTTTTGGTACCCCATGATCCGTGGTGCATCCTTACGCATAAAAAATCATAATGCTTGGAGAACATTTCAATTTTGAGGTCCATAGGGCACCACTGTCCATTTTTGGTGCAAGTGGTGCATTTTCGGCCCATGCTGCAATTTTCGTGTCAAAATAAGACTTTTGTGTTTTGATGCCCCGTGATCCTTGGTGCATCCTAATGCATAAAAAACCATAATGCTAGGAGCACTTTTCAATTTTGAGTGGTCCGTGGTGCCCCGTGGTCCATTTTTGGTGCCCCTGGTGCATTTTCGGCCCATGGTGCAATTTTCGTGCCAAAATAAGACTTTTGGGTTTTGGTGCCTCGTGAT
Source organism: Pueraria montana var. lobata (assembly GCA_026413185.1). Taxonomy (NCBI): domain Eukaryota; kingdom Viridiplantae; phylum Streptophyta; class Magnoliopsida; order Fabales; family Fabaceae; genus Pueraria; species Pueraria montana. Next base: position 39,865,847 of record CM048656.1, read on the forward strand.
CCTTGGTGCATCCTTACGCATTAAAACTATAATTCTTCAATTACTTTTCAATTTTGAGGTCCGTGGTGCCCCGTGGTCCATTTTCGATGCCTATGGTGTATTTTCGGTTCACGGTTCAATTTTTATGCCAAAATAAGACTTTTGGGTTTTGGTGCCCCGTGATCTATGGTGCATCCTTATGCATAAAATACCATAATGCTAGGAGCACTTTTCGGTTTCGAGGTCTATGGTGTCCCGTGGTCCATTTTTGGTGCCCGTGGTGCATTTTCGTCCCATGGTGCAATTTTCGTGCCAAAATATGACCTTTTGGTTTTGTTGCTCCGTGATCTATGGTGCATCCTTATCATTAAAAACTATAATTCTCGAGTCACGTTTCTGTTTTGGGGTCCGTGGGGTTCCTTGGTCCATTTTTGGTGTCCTTGGTGTATTTTCAGCCCATGGTGCATTCTTCATGCCAAAATAAGACTTTAGGGTTTTGGTGCCCCGAGATCTTTGGTGCATCCTAATGAATAAAAAATCGTAATGCTAGGAGCACTTTTCAATTTTGAGGGTCGTGGTGTCCCGTGGTCCATTTTCAGTGTCGTGGTGCATTTTCGGCATATGGTGCAATTTTTGTGCCAAAATAAGACTTTTGAGTTTTGGTGCTCCATGATCTTTGGTGCATCCTTATGCATAAAAAACTATAATTCTCGTGTCACTTTTCTATTTTGAGGTCCGTGGTGCCCCGTGGTCCATTTTTTGTGCCTGTGGTGCATTTTCTGCCCATGGTGCAATTTTCGTGCCAAAATAAGACTTTTGGGTTTTGGTGCTCTGTGATCTTTGGTGCATCCTTATGCATTAAAAACTATAATTCTCGGATCACTTTTCAATTTTGATGTTCGTGGTGCCCCGCGGTCCATTTTTGGTGCTTGTGGTGTCTTTTTGGCCCATGGTGCAATTTTCGTGCCAAAATAAGACTTTTAGGATTTGGTGCCCCGTGATCCTTTGTGCATCTTTATGCATAAAAAACCATAATGCTCATAGCACTTCTCAGTTTTGACGTCCGTGGTGCCCTGTGGTCCTTTTTGGGTGTCTGTGGTGCATTTTCAGCCCATGGTGCAATTTTCGTGCCAAAATAAGACTTTTGGGTTTTGGTGCCCCGTGATCCTTGGTGCATCCTTATGTATAAAAAATTGTAATGCTCAAAGCACTTTTCAGTTTTGAGTTTTGTGGTGCCCCGTGGTCCATTTTCAGTGCTCGTGGTGTATTTTCTGCCCATTGTTCAATTTTCGTGCCAAAATAAGACTTTTGGGTTTTGGTGCTCCATGATCTTTGGTGCATCCTTATGCATAAAAAACTATAATTCTCATGTCACTTTTCTATTTTGAGGTCCGTGGTGCATTTTCGGCCCATGGTGCAATTTTCATGCCAAAATATGACTTTTGGGTTTTGGTGCTTTGTGATCTTTGGTGCATCCTTATGCATTAAAAACTATAATTCTCGGATCACTTTTCAATTTTGAGGTTCGTGGTGCCCCGTGGTCCATTTTCGGTGCTTGTGGTGTCTTTTCGGCCCATGGTGCAATTTTCGTGCAAAAATAAGACTTTTAGGATTTGGTGCCCCGTGATCCTTTGTGCATCTTTATGCATAAAAAACCATAGTGCTCATAGCACTTCTCAGTTTTGACGTCCGTGGTGCCCCGTGGTCCTTTTTGGGTATTTGTGGTGCATTTTCAGCCCATGGTGCAATTTTCGTGCCAAAATAAGACTTTTGGGTTTTGGTGCCCTGTGATCCTTGGTACATCCTTATGTATAAAAAATCGTAATGCTCATAGCACTTTTCAGTTTTGAGTTTTGTGGTGCCCCGTGGTCCATTTTCAGTGCTCGTGGTGCATTTTCTGCCCATGGTGTAATTTTCGTGCCAAAATAAGACTTTTGGATTTTGGTGCTCCATGATCTTTGGTGCATCCTTATGCATAAAAAACTATAATTCTCGTATCACTTTTCTATTTTGAAGTCCGTGGTGTATTTTCGGCCCATGGTGCAATTTTCGTGCCAAAATAAGACTTTTGGGTTTTGGTGCTCTGTGATCTTTGGTGCACTGTGATCTTTGGTGCATCCTTATGCATTAAAAACTATAATTCTCGGATCACTTTTCAATTTTGAGGTTCGTGGTGCCCCGCGGTCCATTTTCGGTGCTTGTGGTGTCTTTTCGGCCCATGGTGCAATTTTCGTGCCAAAATAAGACTTTTAGGATTTGGTGCCCCATGATCCTTGGTGCATATTTATGCATAAAAAACCATAATGCTTAGAGCACTTCTCAGTTTTGACGTCCGTGGTGCCCCGTGGTCCTTTTTGGGTGGCTGTGGTGCATTTTCAGCCCATGGTGCAATTTTCGTGCCAAAATAAGACTTTTGGGTTTTGGTGCCCCGTGATCCTTGGTGCATCCTTATGCATAAAAAAATCGTAATGCTCAGAGCACTTTTCAGTTTTGAGTTTTATGGTGCCCCGTGGTCCATTTTCAGTGCTCGTGGTGCATTTTCTACCTATGGTGCAATTTTCGTGCAAAAATAAGACTTTTGGGTTTTAGTGCTCCATGATCTTTGGTACATCCTTATGTATAAAAAACTATAATTCTCGAGTCACTTTTTTTTTGAGGTCCGTGTGCCCCGGGGTCCATTTTTGGTTCCTGTGGTGCATTTTCGGCCCTTGGTGCAATTTTCGTGCCAAAATAAGACTTTTGGATTTTGGTGCATCCTTATGCATTAAAAACTATAATTCTCGGATCACTTTTCAATTTTGAGGTTCGTGGTGCCCCGCGGTCCATTTTCGGTGCTTGTGGTGTCTTTTCGGCCCATGGTGCAATTTTCATGCCAAAATAAGACTTCTAGGATTTGGTGCTCCGTGATCCTTGGTCCATCGTTATGCATTAAAACTCATAATGCTCGAAGCACGTTTCAATTTTGATGTACGTGGTGCCGCATGGTCCTTTTTGGGTGCCCGTGGTGCATTTTCAGACCATGTTGCAATTTTCGTGCCAAAATAAGACTTTCGGGTTTTGTTACCCTGTGAACCTTGGTGCATCCTTATGCATAAAAAAACCATAATGCTCAGAGGACTTTTCAGTTTTGAGGTCCGTGGTGCCCCGTGGTCCATTTTTGTTGCCCGTGGTGCATTTTTGGCCCATGGTGCAATTTTCATACCAAAATAAGACTCTTGCATTTTGGTACCGCGAGATCCTTGGTGCATTCTTATCCATAAAAAACCATAATGCTCGGAGCATTTTCAGTTTTGAGGTCTGTGGTGCCACTTGGTCCATTTTCGTTGCCCGTGGTGCATTTTCGGCCCATGGTGCAATTTTCATGCCAAAATAAGACTTTTGGATTTTTGTGCAATATAATCTTTAGTTAATCCATATGCATAAAAAACCATCATGCTCGAAGCACTTTCAGTTTTGAGGTCTGTGGTGCCTCGTGTTCCTCTTTCGGTGCCCATGGTGCATTTTCGGTTCGTGGTAAAATTTCCGCGCCACAATAAGACTTTTGGGTTTTGGTGCCCCATGATCCTTCGTGCATCCTTACACATAAAAAACCATAATTCTCGGATCACTTTTCAGTTTTGATGTTCGTGGTGCCTCGTGGTCCATTTTCGGCCCATGGTGCAATTTTCGTGCCAAAATAAGACTTTTGGGTTTTGGTGGTCCGTGATCTTTTGTGCATCCTTACGCATACAAAACTATAATTCTTGGATCAGTTGTCAATTTTAAGGTCTGTGGTGCCCCGTGGTCCATTTTCGATGCCCTTGGTTCATTTTCGGTTCATGGTGCAATTTTCGTGCCAAAATAAGATTTTTGTGTTTTGGTGCTCCGTGATCTGTGGTGCATCCTTATGCATAAAAAACCATAATTCTCAGAGCATTATTCAGTTTTGAGGTCCGTGGTGCCCCGTGGTCCATTTTCGTTGCCCGTGGTGCATTTTTGGCCCATGGTGCAATTTTTGTGCCAAAATAAGACTTTTGGGTTTTGGTGGCCCGTGATCCTTAGTGCATCCTTATGCATAAAAATTCATAATGCTTGGAGCACTTTTCAGTTTTGAGGTCCGTGGTGCCCTGTGGTCCATTTTTGGTGGTTGTGGTGCATTTTCTGCCAATGGTGAAATTTTCGTGCCAAAATAAGACATTTGGGTTTTGGTTGCTCATGATCCTTGGTGCATGCTTATGCATAAAAAATCATAATTCTCGGATCACTGTTCAGATTTGATGCCCGTGGTGCCCCATGGTCCATTTTCGGTGCCCGTGGTGCATTTTCGGCCAATGGTGTAATATTAGTGTCAAAATGAGACTTTTGGGTTTTGGTTGCTCGTGATCCTTGGTGCATGCTTATGCATAAAAAACCATAATTCTCGGAACACTTTTTAGATTTGATGCCCGTGGTGTCCTGTGGTCCATTTTCGGTGCCGGTGGTGCACTTTTGGCCCATTGTGCAGTTTTCGTGCCAAAATAAGACTTTTGAGTTTTGGTTGCCCGTGATCCTTGGTGCATGCTTATGCATTAAAAATCATAATTCTCGTATCACTTTTCAGTTTTGAGGTCCGTGGTGCCCGTGGTGCATTTTCGGCCCATGGTGCAATTTTCGTGCCAAAATAAGACTTTTGGGTTTTGGTTGCCCGTGATCCTTGGCGCATGCTTATGCTTAAAAAATCATAATTCTTGGAACACTTTTCAGATTTGATGTCCGTGGTGCCCGTGGGGAATTTTCGGCCCATGGTGCAATTTTCTTGCCAAAATAGGACTTTTGGGTTTTGGTTCCTCGAGATCCTTGGTGCAACCTTATACATAAAAAACCATAATGCTTGGAGCATTTTCAGTTTTGAGGTCCGTGGTGCCACGTGGTCCATTTTTGTTGCCTGTGGTGCATTTTCGGCCCATGGTGCAATTTCGTGCCAAAATAAGACTTTTGGATTTTGGTGCCCCGTGATCCTTGGTGCATCCATATGCATAACAAACCATAATGCTCGGAGCACTTTTCAATTTTGAGATTCATGGTGCCCCATGTTCCATTTTCGGTGCTCGTGGTGCATTTTCGGTTCATGGTGCAATTTTCGTGCCACAATAAGACTTTTGGGTTATGGTGTCCCATGATCCTTGGTGCATCCTTATGCATAAAAAAACCATAATTCTCGGATCACTTTTCAGTTTTGATGTTCGTGGTGCCCTGTGGTCCATTTTCGGCCCATGGTGCAATTTTCGTACCAAAATAAGACTTTTGGATTTTGGTGCTATGTGATCTTTGGTGCATCGTTAGGCATAGAAAACTATAATTCTCGGATCAGTTGTCAATTTTAAGGTCTGTGGTGCCCCGTGGTCCATTTTCGATGCCCTTGGTTCATTTTCGGTTCATGGTGCAATTTTCGTGCCAAAATAAGATTTTTGTGTTTTGGTGCTCCGTGATCTGTGGTGCATCCTTATGCATAAAAAACCATAATTCTCAGAGCATTATTCAGTTTTGAGGTCCGTGGTGCCCCGTGGTCCATTTTCGTTGCCCGTGGTGCATTTTTGGCCCATGGTGCAATTTTTGTGCCAAAATAAGACTTTTGGGTTTTGGTGGCCCGTGATCCTTAGTGCATCCTTATGCATAAAAATTCATAATGCTTGGAGCACTTTTCAGTTTTGAGGTCCGTGGTGCCCTGTGGTCCATTTTTGGTGGTTGTGGTGCATTTTCTGCCAATGGTGAAATTTTCGTGCCAAAATAAGACATTTGGGTTTTGGTTGCTCATGATCCTTGGTGCATGCTTATGCATAAAAAATCATAATTCTCGGATCACTGTTCAGATTTGATGCCCGTGGTGCCCCATGGTCCATTTTCGGTGCCCGTGGTGCATTTTCGGCCAATGGTGTAATATTAGTGTCAAAATGAGACTTTTGGGTTTTGGTTGCTCGTGATCCTTGGTGCATGCTTATGCATAAAAAACCATAATTCTCGGAACACTTTTTAGATTTGATGCCCGTGGTGTCCTGTGGTCCATTTTCGGTGCCGGTGGTGCACTTTTGGCCCATTGTGCAGTTTTCGTGCCAAAATAAGACTTTTGAGTTTTGGTTGCCCGTGATCCTTGGTGCATGCTTATGCATTAAAAATCATAATTCTCGTATCACTTTTCAGTTTTGAGGTCCGTGGTGCCCGTGGTGCATTTTCGGCCCATGGTGCAATTTTCGTGCCAAAATAAGACTTTTGGGTTTTGGTTGCCCGTGATCCTTGGCGCATGCTTATGCTTAAAAAATCATAATTCTTGGAACACTTTTCAGATTTGATGTCCGTGGTGCCCGTGGGGAATTTTCGGCCCATGGTGCAATTTTCTTGCCAAAATAGGACTTTTGGGTTTTGGTTCCTCGAGATCCTTGGTGCAACCTTATACATAAAAAACCATAATGCTTGGAGCATTTTCAGTTTTGAGGTCCGTGGTGCCACGTGGTCCATTTTTGTTGCCTGTGGTGCATTTTCGGCCCATGGTGCAATTTCGTGCCAAAATAAGACTTTTGGATTTTGGTGCCCCGTGATCCTTGGTGCATCCATATGCATAACAAACCATAATGCTCGGAGCACTTTTCAATTTTGAGATTCATGGTGCCCCATGTTCCATTTTCGGTGCTCGTGGTGCATTTTCGGTTCATGGTGCAATTTTCGTGCCACAATAAGACTTTTGGGTTATGGTGTCCCATGATCCTTGGTGCATCCTTATGCATAAAAAAACCATAATTCTCGGATCACTTTTCAGTTTTGATGTTCGTGGTGCCCTGTGGTCCATTTTCGGCCCATGGTGCAATTTTCGTACCAAAATAAGACTTTTGGATTTTGGTGCTATGTGATCTTTGGTGCATCGTTAGGCATAGAAAACTATAATTCTCAGATCAGTTGTCAATTTTAAGGTCTGTGGTGCCCCGTGGTCCATTTTCGATGCCCTTGGTTCATTTTCGGTTCATGGTGCAATTTTCGTGCCAAAATAAGATTTTTGTGTTTTGGTGCTCCGTGATCTGTGGTGCATCCTTATGCATAAAAAACCATAATTCTCAGAGCATTATTCAGTTTTGAGGTCCGTGGTGCCCCGTGGTCCATTTTCGTTGCCCGTGGTGCATTTTTGGCCCATGGTGCAATTTTTGTGCCAAAATAAGACTTTTGGGTTTTGGTGGCCCGTGATCCTTAGTGCATCCTTATGCATAAAAATTCATAATGCTTGGAGCACTTTTCAGTTTTGAGGTCCGTGGTGCCCTGTGGTCCATTTTTGGTGGTTGTGGTGCATTTTCTGCCAATGGTGAAATTTTCGTGCCAAAATAAGACATTTGGGTTTTGGTTGCTCATGATCCTTGGTGCATGCTTATGCATAAAAAATCATAATTCTCGGATCACTGTTCAGATTTGATGCCCGTGGTGCCCCATGGTCCATTTTCGGTGCCCGTGGTGCATTTTCGGCCAATGGTGTAATATTAGTGTCAAAATGAGACTTTTGGGTTTTGGTTGCTCGTGATCCTTGGTGCATGCTTATGCATAAAAAACCATAATTCTCGGAACACTTTTTAGATTTGATGCCCGTGGTGTCCTGTGGTCCATTTTCGGTGCCGGTGGTGCACTTTTGGCCCATTGTGCAGTTTTCGTGCCAAAATAAGACTTTTGAGTTTTGGTTGCCCGTGATCCTTGGTGCATGCTTATGCATTAAAAATCATAATTCTCGTATCACTTTTCAGTTTTGAGGTCCGTGGTGCCCGTGGTGCATTTTCGGCCCATGGTGCAATTTTCGTGCCAAAATAAGACTTTTGGGTTTTGGTTGCCCGTGATCCTTGGCGCATGCTTATGCTTAAAAAATCATAATTCTTGGAACACTTTTCAGATTTGATGTCCGTGGTGCCCGTGGGGAATTTTCGGCCCATGGTGCAATTTTCTTGCCAAAATAGGACTTTTGGGTTTTGGTTCCTCGAGATCCTTGGTGCAACCTTATACATAAAAAACCATAATGCTTGGAGCATTTTCAGTTTTGAGGTCCGTGGTGCCACGTGGTCCATTTTTGTTGCCTGTGGTGCATTTTCGGCCCATGGTGCAATTTCGTGCCAAAATAAGACTTTTGGATTTTGGTGCCCCGTGATCCTTGGTGCATCCATATGCATAACAAACCATAATGCTCGGAGCACTTTTCAATTTTGAGATTCATGGTGCCCCATGTTCCATTTTCGGTGCTCGTGGTGCATTTTCGGTTCATGGTGCAATTTTCGTGCCACAATAAGACTTTTGGGTTATGGTGTCCCATGATCCTTGGTGCATCCTTATGCATAAAAAAACCATAATTCTCGGATCACTTTTCAGTTTTGATGTTCGTGGTGCCCTGTGGTCCATTTTCGGCCCATGGTGCAATTTTCGTACCAAAATAAGACTTTTGGATTTTGGTGCTATGTGATCTTTGGTGCATCGTTAGGCATAGAAAACTATAATTCTCGGATCAGTTGTCAATTTTAAGGTCTGTGGTGCCCCGTGGTCCATTTTCGATGCCCTTGGTTCATTTTCGGTTCATGGTGCAATTTTCGTGCCAAAATAAGATTTTTGTGTTTTGGTGCTCCGTGATCTGTGGTGCATCCTTATGCATAAAAAACCATAATTCTCAGAGCATTATTCAGTTTTGAGGTCCGTGGTGCCCCGTGGTCCATTTTCGTTGCCCGTGGTGCATTTTTGGCCCATGGTGCAATTTTTGTGCCAAAATAAGACTTTTGGGTTTTGGTGGCCCGTGATCCTTAGTGCATCCTTATGCATAAAAATTCATAATGCTTGGAGCACTTTTCAGTTTTGAGGTCCGTGGTGCCCTGTGGTCCATTTTTGGTGGTTGTGGTGCATTTTCTGCCAATGGTGAAATTTTCGTGCCAAAATAAGACATTTGGGTTTTGGTTGCTCATGATCCTTGGTGCATGCTTATGCATAAAAAATCATAATTCTCGGATCACTGTTCAGATTTGATGCCCGTGGTGCCCCATGGTCCATTTTCGGTGCCCGTGGTGCATTTTCGGCCAATGGTGTAATATTAGTGTCAAAATGAGACTTTTGGGTTTTGGTTGCTCGTGATCCTTGGTGCATGCTTATGCATAAAAAACCATAATTCTCGGAACACTTTTTAGATTTGATGCCCGTGGTGTCCTGTGGTCCATTTTCGGTGCCGGTGGTGCACTTTTGGCCCATTGTGCAGTTTTCGTGCCAAAATAAGACTTTTGAGTTTTGGTTGCCCGTGATCCTTGGTGCATGCTTATGCATTAAAAATCATAATTCTCGTATCACTTTTCAGTTTTGAGGTCCGTGGTGCCCGTGGTGCATTTTCGGCCCATGGTGCAATTTTCGTGCCAAAATAAGACTTTTGGGTTTTGGTTGCCCGTGATCCTTGGCGCATGCTTATGCTTAAAAAATCATAATTCTTGGAACACTTTTCAGATTTGATGTCCGTGGTGCCCGTGGGGAATTTTCGGCCCATGGTGCAATTTTCTTGCCAAAATAGGACTTTTGGGTTTTGGTTCCTCGAGATCCTTGGTGCAACCTTATACATAAAAAACCATAATGCTTGGAGCATTTTCAGTTTTGAGGTCCGTGGTGCCACGTGGTCCATTTTTGTTGCCTGTGGTGCATTTTCGGCCCATGGTGCAATTTCGTGCCAAAATAAGACTTTTGGATTTTGGTGCCCCGTGATCCTTGGTGCATCCATATGCATAACAAACCATAATGCTCGGAGCACTTTTCAATTTTGAGATTCATGGTGCCCCATGTTCCATTTTCGGTGCTCGTGGTGCATTTTCGGTTCATGGTGCAATTTTCGTGCCACAATAAGACTTTTGGGTTATGGTGTCCCATGATCCTTGGTGCATCCTTATGCATAAAAAAACCATAATTCTCGGATCACTTTTCAGTTTTGATGTTCGTGGTGCCCTGTGGTCCATTTTCGGCCCATGGTGCAATTTTCGTACCAAAATAAGACTTTTGGATTTTGGTGCTATGTGATCTTTGGTGCATCGTTAGGCATAGAAAACTATAATTCTCGGATCAGTTGTCAATTTTAAGGTCTGTGGTGCCCCGTGGTCCATTTTCGATGCCCTTGGTTCATTTTCGGTTCATGGTGCAATTTTCGTGCCAAAATAAGATTTTTGTGTTTTGGTGCTCCGTGATCTGTGGTGCATCCTTATGCATAAAAAACCATAATTCTCAGAGCATTATTCAGTTTTGAGGTCCGTGGTGCCCCGTGGTCCATTTTCGTTGCCCGTGGTGCATTTTTGGCCCATGGTGCAATTTTTGTGCCAAAATAAGACTTTTGGGTTTTGGTGGCCCGTGATCCTTAGTGCATCCTTATGCATAAAAATTCATAATGCTTGGAGCACTTTTCAGTTTTGAGGTCCGTGGTGCCCTGTGGTCCATTTTTGGTGGTTGTGGTGCATTTTCTGCCAATGGTGAAATTTTCGTGCCAAAATAAGACATTTGGGTTTTGGTTGCTCATGATCCTTGGTGCATGCTTATGCATAAAAAATCATAATTCTCGGATCACTGTTCAGATTTGATGCCCGTGGTGCCCCATGGTCCATTTTCGGTGCCCGTGGTGCATTTTCGGCCAATGGTGTAATATTAGTGTCAAAATGAGACTTTTGGGTTTTGGTTGCTCGTGATCCTTGGTGCATGCTTATGCATAAAAAACCATAATTCTCGGAACACTTTTTAGATTTGATGCCCGTGGTGTCCTGTGGTCCATTTTCGGTGCCGGTGGTGCACTTTTGGCCCATTGTGCAGTTTTCGTGCCAAAATAAGACTTTTGAGTTTTGGTTGCCCGTGATCCTTGGTGCATGCTTATGCATTAAAAATCATAATTCTCGTATCACTTTTCAGTTTTGAGGTCCGTGGTGCCCGTGGTGCATTTTCGGCCCATGGTGCAATTTTTGTGCCAAAATAAGACTTTTGGGTTTTGGTTGCCCGTGATCCTTGGCGCATGCTTATGCTTAAAAAATCATAATTCTTGGAACACTTTTCAGATTTGATGTCCGTGGTGCCCGTGGGGAATTTTCGGCCCATGGTGCAATTTTCTTGCCAAAATAGGACTTTTGGGTTTTGGTTCCTCGAGATCCTTGGTGCAACCTTATACATAAAAAACCATAATGCTTGGAGCATTTTCAGTTTTGAGGTCCGTGGTGCCACGTGGTCCATTTTTGTTGCCTGTGGTGCATTTTCGGCCCATGGTGCAATTTCGTGCCAAAATAAGACTTTTGGATTTTGGTGCCCCGTGATCCTTGGTGCATCCATATGCATAACAAACCATAATGCTCGGAGCACTTTTCAATTTTGAGATTCATGGTGCCCCATGTTCCATTTTCGGTGCTCGTGGTGCATTTTCGGTTCATGGTGCAATTTTCGTGCCACAATAAGACTTTTGGGTTATGGTGTCCCATGATCCTTGGTGCATCCTTATGCATAAAAAAACCATAATTCTCGGATCACTTTTCAGTTTTGATGTTCGTGGTGCCCTGTGGTCCATTTTCGGCCCATGGTGCAATTTTCGTACCAAAATAAGACTTTTGGATTTTGGTGCTATGTGATCTTTGGTGCATCGTTAGGCATAGAAAACTATAATTCTCGGATCATTTTTCAATTTTGAGGTCCGTGGTGCCCCAGCGGTCCATTTTCGATGCCCGTGGTGCATTTTCGGTTCATGGTGCAATTTTCGTGCAAGACTTTTGGGTTTTGGTGTCCCGTGATCTGTGGTGCATCCTTATGCATAAAAAACCATAATGCTCAGAACACTATTCAGTTTTGAGCTCCGTGGTGCCCCGTGGTCCACTTTCGGTGCCTGTGGTGCAATTTTCGTGCCAAAATAAGACTTTTGGATTTTGGTGCCCTGTGATCTTAGTGCATCCATATGCATAAAAAACCATAATGCTTGGAGCACTTTTCAGTTTTGAGGTCCGTGGTGTCCCGTGGTCCTTTTTTGGTACACGTGGTGCATTTTCTGCCAATGGTGCAATTTTCGTGTTAAAATAAGACTTTTGGATTTTGGTTGCCCGTGATCCTTGGTGCATGCTTATGCATAAAAAATCATAATTCTTGGATCACTTTTCAGTTTTGATGTCCATGGTGCCCTGTGGTCCATTTTCAGTGCCCTTGGTGTATTTTCGGCCCATGGTGCAATTTTCATTCTGTTAACCGTGAAAATCGTTAAAGTATTTTCGAAAGGATTTTGATCTAAAACTAGACTTTTCACGTTTAGATTCAATTAACAAATAAATTTTTTATCGTGAGACATAGAATCTATAACTCGATTGTAAGTTCTTTTTCGTCGAACAAGCAATTATAGTATTTCACCTTGAGAGAAATTCGGTAGATACTAGGCGAAAACAATACAGTTAAGAATTTTATAATAATGGTAGTATTCATAGTGATAACATATAATATTTTTGGGTTTTTCGCTGTAAATAACAAGAACTGGAGATTGGCTAGAAGTATAGTTTCGAGAAGAAATGGAGATTGGAAAGAGATAAAGTTTGGAGAAGAAATGTAGGAGAGAATTCCAGAAAATTAAACGAAAAGCAATTTCATTAAATTTGGGACGAATACATACATTGTGACCTTGGAACCGATAGCCATTTCTGTGTGCGGCATGTGGTGTTGACAGGATTTGAGTGGTAGTGATTCAATCGAAGAAAAATGGCTATCAGAACCCTTATTTATAGATTTCTAACACTAATGGTCGAATTCTAGATTTTTAACACGTGTACAGACAGTTAAATAACTTCCTATTTCTAATAGTGACACTTGTCTCGTTTTCGTTTCACCATGATCGCTACAACTACTCCTTTTGAATTTGCATTTCTTCAATCTGTCTTCAAACACGTCAGTAGATCAACATAAGTAACCAACATCTGTTGAAAAGATTTTTCGTAGTGATATTTAGTAGGATCTTCAACATTACCTTTTTCAACAAGTTTTTAATCGAAATAAGTTTCAACAAAAATGCATATGATGAGCAACTTATCATTTTAAATAGAATGTTTCTTTAAAGACCATTCCTTTCTATCGAAATTACTTGTATCGAAAACAACATTTTCCATACTTAGGAGATTTTACTTAATGGAGATAACAGATGGCCCCCAAAAATGTTGTGTTCGAGATTAATTTTTTAGACCATAATATTTTTGTCCCCTAAAATTCCCTAAAGGACATATGCGTCTTTTTCTTACCCCACGCTTTGACAAGCAATAACTGCATTGTCAATCACGTCTCATCGTGCAGCGAGTTTTGCGCTGCTCAAGGATTACCCATGATTGCGTCGTGGGGATTTTACCACCGTTTCCATTAATTAAGATAAATTAATCACAATTTAAAATACAAAACAACCACGTCTTTCTCTTTCATTATCTTATAAAGATATACAACCGTCATATACTATCATTTTTACCATCTCAGTCAAATCCCCAAATTATCTTCCTCCTTAAACTCTTTCTTTCTTCTCTCATCCTACCATCTTCCGTGGCATCTTCTAAGAGAGCATCACCCTCAGATAAACCAAGGACCACTTCCACCACAGAAGGCGGCGGTCCACTTCCCCCAATAAGTGGTCAAGACCCGAAAAGAAGGTCTTCAAGAACTCATTCTGATTCCAGGCTATGAAGAGGAATGAAAACGAGTATGGGAAACTCAGGTACTCCTCCCAGCTTCTCTTCATAACAAAACTATAGCTTTCGCATGTCCCCATCATCCATATCTCTCCTTAGAAATTTAAAGACTGGTTCCCTACTTGTAAGGACGAATTTCCCATTATTCATAAGGAAACTATCAGAACAGACTTCCTGAGGGATAAATCTAGGATTTTTAGAGCTTCTCCGCCAAAGGACCGAGATAGCTATTTCATATGGCTTAAGTGAATGGAAGCAAAGAAGTCTTATTTTTGGCGCAAGATAGGCATATATGAGCTGATTCAACTCAACAAATACAATGTTAGTTTGGATATGCTTATGTTGATGGCTTCTTTTTAATTCTGGAACAAAGGCCTACATGCATTCGAGTTTCCCTGTGGACCCGTTTCTCCTACTCTTCTTGATATTGCAGCAATAACGGGTTTGAAGCCTTTGGGAAATACCTATGCACTAGGTTTATTTGAAGATATAATTGATAAAAATGAGATTGATATCGACTAGAGTATCAAAGCTTACAGTGGTTTTATCAAAACCAACATGCAAGACAGTGAAGAGATTTCTGATGAAGAACATATAGCATTTTTGCTATACTGGATTTCCTCACCCCTACTTTGCACTCGATCTCTTCAAATTCCCAAGTATAGCTACAACTTGGCACAAGCTCTACACTTTGGTGAAGATATTTGTTTAAGCAAATTTCTCTTGGCTTCCCTGTTTAAAGTGATGGACGAGGCTGCCGAAAACATGGTTGCTCCTGATTGAATGAAGACTATAGTTAGTCCCCTATGGTTAATGCAGTTATGGCTGAATGCTATTATGGCTCATCATATCACTGTCGAAAGGCCAATACCAGATATTCCCCTCGAACTCGAAGGAGCTCGCCTAACTTTCCTAACCCTTGGTAGGAAACATAACACTTTCGAGTGTTGTATGAAATTTATTAGAGCATTCCTTCAATTCAAAGTTTTCGATGAGAAATTAGCCCCTTTTGTCAATCATCAAATTAAGGGACCTAACTGGCTAAGACTAAGGTTCCCTTGTGACACCCCTGGAGTACAATCAGAATTGATCGAAATTTGGAGTGTTTTTCCTACTTGGGATATTATTTTGAAAGGCGTTACGGCAAAAGACATCAGATTTTATCCTTACCAGCCTCAAATGTTCGCAAGACAATTTGGTATGTGTCAATTGCCAGTAGTTCCTATGTACAAACAAAAAGCTTCTCCATCTCAAATTCAGGGTGACGAGAAACTTATTCCAAAAGTGATCGAAAAGGGAACTCCTAAAATTAAGCTTCAACTTCATCCCAAAGCTTTCGAAACATCTTTTTTATGTTCAGAAGGATTCTACACTTGGTGGCAGCACTATTATTCATAAAGACCAATTCCGATCAGTGACTACCTGGAAAAGCTAATGAAGTCTTTTACTTCTATGCAGGACAAAAGCAAGCAGAGCAAAGGTAAACACAAACTCGATTTGGAAGTGATCAAATTCGAAAATTTCTATCATATTTGCTATCACCCAAATAAACCTTTAACCACCTTTCAAGAAATTGTTTTCGCTCTTAGAGACAAAATAGAGAACAATAGAAATAATGGTAGGGTCATTAATTCTAATGGAGGTACTAATTTTGAAAGATTTTGCCCAAAAAACCTTCCTATCTATCCTAAAGCTCCTTTTAGCATAAGTAAGGATTTAAGAAATCCTCCCTGGGTTAGAGAATTACTCCCTATAGCTGCTTGGTACAAACTTGATATAGCCCCTAAAAATAAAAAAGCAACCTTTGCGAAAATATATGATGGAGATTTTCAAACTTACCCTTGCAACCTTGTTCCTAAACAAGTGATTCTTCAAATTTTACTTAAAACAAATAGCTTATTTATATCTTTGCTAAACAAATTCCTATTAGCTCATCTTTCAAATCATCTCCTTCAGTGAAGTCGAAAAGAAAGGTAATCATATACTTATGTTTTGAATATATCCATGATAATTCTCATTTTATAAACATCATATTTTACAAAGTCAAACATTAACTACAAGAACTAGTTAGAAAGGCTTACTTTACCCGTTCTAAATTTCAAGAATTGATTGATTCACATGTCTCAAGTCGAGAACTGAGAGATAAGTCTTGGATATCTTCCTTGCAGGATTTGAATGTGGTGGACTTATCTACCTCACATGAACCTTCTAAGCAAGATAAAGACAAGGTAAACCTTCTACAAATGACAATTATGATCTAATTAACTTTCGATCTATAATTTTATGTATGTTCCTTGATAGGATACCGGTACTGCAGAAATTGCTGCAGAGATAAGCTCGAATGTTGAGCAAATCGTAAATCGGGAAGTTGGTAATACACAATTTTCTTTTATTATCTTCTCACATAATTCTATGCATAATTTTATCAAATATCTAATTTTCTTTCTTAACAATTTCTGATTCTGACATCCCTCATTCCACTATCTAAGCAAAGCAAGGAAACAAAAAGGATACTTAGAGCCAAAGTGAATCTTCCCCCTCAAAAATAGATTCAATAAATGAGCAAACTAGAGAAGCCACTTTTATGGAGGTAGAGTCTGATAAAGATTTACCCCAAAATCCAATCGTCGAAGGAGGAAATCCAGCTGAAACCATTTTCCTTAAGAAAGAAAAGTCTCTTGAGACTGTAGTTGAGGTTGTCGAAAAAGGAATATCATCAAAAGAAAAGAAATATCATCAAAAGAATTTGCACCACAAGACGTAAATATTGATTCTGTTGATAAGGGAAAGTCAACAAAGGATGTTCAAATGCGAACAGAAGAAGCTCCTGCTAACGAAGAAGTCAACGTCGAAAAGGAAAATATTCCTGATATTGCTTTGTTAGAAACAGAGAGAGAACCAATTTTTGAGAGAATTTGTGAAAATGTGGATACTCCAGTCATCCTAGCAGCCACTAGCGGAAGTATCGAGAAACCCATAGAGAAGGAAGTTGAGGAGCACACATTAACACCAGGTTCAATTTTAATTACCATGGATAGAACTATTGTTCCCTGAATATCTCCACAATCGAATCCTGATGCTACTTCGATTCCAATAGAAGTTGATCCATTTTCCTTCTTAGAGGTTTGGTCTTCTAATTCTATGCGATCTCGAGTTTCAGAAGCAAGTTTTAACAAGCCTTTATCTGCTTTCAATAAAGCGGTCAATCATTTCAATAAACTTGCTTATGAACACAGTTTGGAAGTCTCCATTTCAAAACCAGAATACAAGAAAGATCTACAAGCTGCAGTAATTGAGGTTTCGAAGTTCAACAACCTGGTTTCTGAAGATTTGAGAGAAGAAATGGAATCATTTTTAGGCATATACAATAATGTGGTGGATGCTCACAAGTTATGTAAGCAATATGCTCTTGAACTTGATGAGATCAAAACTTCTACTCAAGAAAACAGAGACAAACTTGCTCAGGCTCGAGAAGGTCATGAAAAGACGAAAGAATTGATTTCATTGTCAGAAGGACCTCTTTTACATTTGAAAGCTACAGAAAAGGAACTGATGCAACAAGAAGAGAACCCCTTGATGCAACTTTGACCCATTCAAGATAAACTGAAAGAGGTTCGATCAAGAATTTCTGAGATTCGAACTTCACGAGAAAGGCATTTAAAGAATAAAGAGTTATTCTTTTCTTCTGCTACTCATATAGTTCAATTCTTAAAAGGTCAATTAGAGAGGAAAAGAAAACTAGAACAAGCTCAGATGGAATCAACAAGTGCTCTTTCAACCTGGTTCGAGGCCTTTGACAAATTCAAGAGATGCAACTACCCTAAATCTTCTTTGACTTAGATTTATGTCATTTTCTTTAGCTTTAGGGTTTGCTACTTGTGACTCTTTTGAATATTTTCTTTTCTTTATTTCCTAAGTTTTTGGTATCTGGATTTCAGTTATACTTGGTCTGTAGTACTTTAAA
The DNA here is from genome assembly GCA_026413185.1 of Pueraria montana var. lobata. Classification (NCBI taxonomy): domain Eukaryota; kingdom Viridiplantae; phylum Streptophyta; class Magnoliopsida; order Fabales; family Fabaceae; genus Pueraria; species Pueraria montana. The sequence goes on from CM048656.1 coordinate 39,883,454, forward strand.
TATTTCCCATTGATCGAACCAATATAACTGTTTGTCAAAGTTTCGCGAATTGCGTAGGCATTTTCGAAAATACCTTTTTGACCACATATGGTCCTTCCCAATTAGGTGATCATTTTTCGTAAGCTTTAGATTTTTTATCCATGGGTAATATAACTTTCCAAACTAAATCGCCAATTCGAAAAGATTTCTCCTGTACCCTTTTATTGTAACATTTAGAAATTTTCTTTTTTTGAATAATTATATTTTCTAAAGCTATATAAGCTTTTCCTCAGCAACTACATTCAATTCATCAATCATCATATCAAAATAATCTTGAACTGGGATTTCATTTTGTCTTTGAATTCTAATCGAATTTAAATTAATTTCAATGGGCAAAACCGCTTCATACCCATAGACCAATTTGAAAGGTGTGACTCCAGTTGGCTCCTTTTGGAGAATTTCGATAAGCCCATAAAATTTGATTTAACGTTTCATTCCAAGTTTTTGGCTTTTGCCCAATATGTTTTCTGATCAAATTGATAAGAATTTTATTGACAGCCTCTACTTGACCATTTGTTTGGGCGTAATAAGGAGTTGAAGTCAACAATTTAATATTTCGCGAAGTGGCATACTGAACAACTTTCCGTCCAGTAAATACAGAACCTTGATCTGTAGTTATCATTTATGGAATACCAAATCGAAAAAAAATATTTTCTTCAATAAAATTGATGATATCATTTTGATCAACTTCTTTTAAAGGAATATCCTCTACCCATTTTGTAAAATAGTCGACAGCCACTAAAATGTACTTATGCCCTTTCGAGGAATGAGGACGAATTTGTCCAATTAAATCCATTGCCCATCCTCGAAAAGGCCAAGGCTTAGTAATGGAATGTAATTTGCTTGCTGGCACTTGTTGTATAGGCCCATGTTTTTTACAATCTTCACAGGATTTCACATAATGTATGCAATCCTTTAAGATAGTTGGCCAATAGTATCCTTGTCGAAATAACATTCATTTCATTTTTCCCCAGCTTGGTGAGAACCACAAATACCTTCATAAATTTCTGCTAAGTCTTTGTAGGCCTCTGATTCTCCCAAACATTTTAACAAACTCCGTCAACACCTCTTTTGTATAAATCATCCCCTAAAATCACATAATTCAAAGCTCTATATTTAATTTTTCGATCAACTTGTGAGTTTGGATTTTCGAGATAATCCACTAAAGGCTTTCTCTAATCATTTGGCATCAAGACGTTTATATTAAATATTTCAAATTCATCAGGTAGCTTCTCCTTTATTGTTATAAATGATTCAAAATCTTGTTCATTTATCTTGTAGCCAGAAGCAATTTGTGCTAAGTCATTTGCTTCTTTATTCTCATCTCGAGGAACATGTTTGAATTCCACACTATCAAATCTACTCAATAATCTTGTTGCCTTAGAGAAATATTTTATTTAAATTACTTTTTATGCATTTATATTCTCGAATCAATTGTTTAATGACTAACTTAGAATCACTTCTTATTAAAACATGCTTGGCGTCGAAATCTATTAAAGCTTCTAAACCAGCTATGAGAGCCTCATATTCTGCTTCATTATTTGAACATAAAGGTTTAATTTCGAACAGAATTCTGACAGGTATATCTTTTGGAGATATCATAACAACACCTATTCCAGAACCATTCGAATGTTTGGATCCGTCGAAATATAGGGGCTTAATTCCTAGGTAACATTCTATTATTTCTATCTGAGTATGATCAACAAGAAAATCTGCAACTACTTGTCCTTTTACTGATTTAAGTGGAACAAAATTTAATGAGAATTCAGTCAATGCAAGTGCCCATTTTCCTATTCTATTGTGCAAGACAAATTTCGATAACATAAATTTGATCAAATTATTTCAAGAAATAACTTGCACATCAAAAGGTTTTATATAATACTTAAGTTTGGTACAAGAGAAATACAGACACAAACCCAATTTTTCGATAGGACTATATCGAGTTTTAGTGTCATTCAGAATTCTACTCAAATAATAAATTGCACATTCAATCCCATTGTTATCTTCTTGTGCCAGCATGCTTGCATTCGTCGAATCTGAAGCAGAAATATATAACTTAAGTTCTCTTCCTGCTACAGGAGGAACAAGAACTGGTGGATTCACAAGATATTTCTTGATGTCATCAAAGGCATCTTGGTGTTCCTTTTCCCATCGAAAATCAACTTTATCTTTTAGTCTGAGTAATGGAGAAAAAACTTTAGTTTTTCCTGATAAATTAGAGATAAACCTTTTAAGGAAATTTATCTTACCCAACAAAGATTAAAGCTGCTTTTTATTCTTTGGAGGGGAAGTCTCCAATATGGCTTTTGCCTTATTTTTATCAATCTCAATTCTCTTTTGATGGATAATGAAACCCAAGAATTCACATGCAGAAACACCGAAAGCACATTTCAAAGGATTCATTTTTAATCCATGTTTTGTCATTCTTTCGAATGATAATCTCAAATGCTCGATGTAACTCTTTTTCAATTATGATTTTACAACAACATCATCAATGTATACTTGCATAAATTTTCCTATTAGATCATGAAAAATCAAATTCATGGCCCTTTGGTAAGTGGCCCCAGCATTTTAAACCAAAAGGCATAACTGTCCACTCATAGGTTCCTAATGCTCTAAGACACCGAAAAGCAGTTTTCGAAATATCATTTTCGGCAATATAAATCTGATTGTATCCAGAATAACCATCTAACAAACTTAAAATCTCATTTCCTGCTGTTGAATCCACTAACATATCAGCAATGGGCATTGGGTATTCATCTTTAGGGGTTGCAGAATTTAAATATTTAAAGTCTATACATACACTCATTTTTCCATTCTTTTTAATTACATGGACTATGTTAGATATCCATTCTACATACCTTGTATTTTGAATGAATTTTGCCTTCAGTAGCCTTTCAATTTCTTCCTTGATCTTTTCGATGACATTTGGAGCGAATCTTTTGGGAGCCTGCTTGACAGGTTTCTTCCCTTATTGAATTGGTAATCTATGTTCCACTAGATCTCTATTAAGTCCTAGCATTTCTTCATAATCCCAGTAAAGCAATCTTTAAATTCTTGCAAAAGTGAAACAATATTTTCTTGAAGAGTATTATCCAGTAATTTACTAATGTAAATGGGTCTTCGATCACTTTCAGTCCCCAAATTAATCTCCTCTAAAGGATCTTGGGCTTCCATTTTCTTCAATTGTGGGGACATAGGTTTCTCAAAACCCAATGGTGAATTATCATAGATACAATCCAACTTAAAATTCTCACCATTTTCCACACCTTCTATTTGCTCGAAATTATCTTTCATCAAAGACACATCCTCTTCTAAAATTTCGAGCAATGTGTGGTTCTTTTCTTCATTCATTTCCTTTTCTATGGCCGCAGTAGCCATTTCTTTATTTTCGGCTGCAGTAGCCGTTTCTTTATTTTCGGTTAACTTTTACCCATTGGCCTCCCTGGCCATTTCTTTTGAACTATCGAGCCATGAAGCTCGAATATAATAAATCTAAAGCACTCATGTGTTATAAGTAGCCGTTTCTTCGACGACCCTATGAATCAGCAGGAATCCTCTCTTAGAATCCCAACAAAATAATTTGTCAACATCTTCCCCTGTTTTATTATTTACTTCATAGGTATCTTCTACCTCGAAAGGTGCAGTAATGGCAGGAGTCTTGTCATTTTCGTCAGTAAAAGAAGCATATACTCTATATGTGCTTTGATCTTCTTCCACTACTTCCAGCTTTCCTTCCTCATTCCAAAAAAATAATTTCTGATGAACAGTAGATGGCACCGCCCCCATACTGTGGATCCACTCACGACCTAGAAGCATGTTGAAATTCGCTCGGGACAAAATAACTACGAAAACAATAGGTCTCCTTCAACTGCCCACATAAACATTGAGGCAAATCATTTCATCTGAACCTGATGATTTTCCTGAGAAATATGAAACAACAATGTTGTGAGGGATAAGATCTTCGAGCTTTTTACCAAACCTTTTCAACATTGTCCTTGGCAAAAGGTTGATGGCAGCCCCACCATCTACAAGAATTTTATTCACCATCTGATCCTCTACCATTGCAGTGAGGTTAAGTGGTTTCATGTGACATCTCATTTCGTCGGAAGGAGGGTAAAAAATAGCAGCATTGTGTCTTGGAGTGATGCAGGAAACTTGGGTTACCCAAATGGCTTTTGGACTTAAAGAAGGATCTTCGAAACATTCTTCCCTAGCACAATCTCCTGCTACTTGAAATGCTTCATATTGCTCTGCATATTTTGTTAGGAGTATTGAGAAATGATAGAGGACTAAAAAGCTACAAGAGGATATTAAAATGGAGCTCATTCTTAGAATAGGAGTTTATGTGTTTGGGCCTTTTATTAGGCTTTTTTGTTGGGCCTTTTTATGTTTTTAATGATGTTTATTTTAATTTGGGCCTTTTTAGTTGTTTGGGCTTTTAGTCATGGGCCTTGGTAAGCCTTTAGGCCTATACTATAAATAGGGTCAAATGTTAACTTTGTAAGGAGTTTTGTGATATGATCCTGTCAAGGTCCAATTATTTCAAATATCTTTTGCAATGGATACAAGTGCCCAAATCAAGAATTGTCTCATATCTACATTGTGAAGATAATTTCAGCAAACTTAAAGACAATAATTTGGAGAGCACAATGAGCCCAGCACTTTATGATAGATGACTAGAATGGTACATGAAGAGCTTAAAGTGGAGCCATATCTTAGAATAGAAGTTTATGTAATTTGGGCCTAAATTGGGCTTTTGTTGAACTTTTTATGTTTTTAATGATGTTTATTTTTAATTTGGGCATTTTTAGTTGTTTGGGCTTTTAGTAATGGGCCTTGGTAAGCCTTTTAGGTTCATATTATAAATAGGCCAAATGTACTTTGTAATCAGTTTTTGACTCTCATTTGGAATGAAGCTTTGATGCTTTTGTGAGAGGAAACTCTCTAGGTTCTTAGGAACTACCCTTGATTCTTATCTTTGAATTTCCATATTCAAAGTGGCGAATCCTCCTCAACTTATCAATCCCTAGGGATTGTGGCGTTGTTATTTCCATTTCTTGTCTTTCCGCTTTAAATTTTCTTCACCTTTTGAGTTTCCGTAAGTTCCGTTGATGCTGAATTTGAGATCCGGAGAGGGGTTTTTATCATTTGGTAATCAGAGCTGGATATAGCATCAATTTCGCACTGTTCATCGGCGTCGTCGCACTGTTCATCGGCAACACTGTTCACGACGCGCGTACTGTTCATCGGAACACTGTTCATAGATCGCGCACTGTTCATCGGGTTACTGTTCACCGATCGGCACTGTTTAATAGGGTTACTGTTTCCGATTGTGCACTGTTCATAGATCGCGCACTGTTCCGGTCGCTGCACTGTTCATGGTTGCGGTACTGTTCACGACGCTTTACTGTTCATCGATTCGATACTGTTCATTGATTTGTGATTTTTATTGTTTCAATCCATATTTTTGATATTGCCCTGTGTTTAATTTGAGTCAAAATCTGCAGATTGAAATTCTGAAATTTGAATTTGGGGTAGAATATTCATAGTGTTCATGTGTGTTCTTGAGAGTCCTTGGCAAACCCTTGTGTTTGATCCATGAAAATTTGAATTAAGTGAGTTTGGGTGTTTTTCGTAAATATTAAAAAGTTTGAGGACTTGTTAGCAAAAGAAAAGGACTTAAAGATAAAAAAAAGAAAATATTTGGACAAAAGTGCAAAAAGAAAAAGTTTAGGGTCCCAAGTCCAATTATGAAAAGTTTGGGGGCCAAAGTGTAAAAAAAAATTCAAAAAAAAAAAAATTATACCATTGGAAAGAAAAAAATCTGCCCTATAAGAAGTCCTTCTACACCATTGCTTAATTATTTCTTTTTCATACACTTTTATGCCATTTTAGCTCTCTTGAATACACTAGTTCTTCACAAAGTTAAAAAATTGAGTTTCTTAGTTTTGTGTTGCTCTTATTCTTGAGTCTTCTAGTCTTGTCTTTCCTTGACATTCTATTTTGAGTTGTCCTTTCATTTCTTTTAGCTTTTATTGCTTGTCTTCTAAATTTCCTTGGTTTTGTCTTAGAGTTTTCTTATTTTGGACTCTTGAGTTGAGTTTGGATTTGTTACATCTTTCACTTTGAATACAAATTCTTGATTTGTGATTGAGAGTGCTTCTTAAGAACTAAAGAGGAGTTTGAGTGAAAAAAGGCAAGTGTGTACATTATAGAAAAAGCCTTCAAAAGAGAGAAACACGAGTGGATTTGAGTGAAACACTTAGTGAGTGGTGAGGTCCATATTTCTATTATTTGTGCTAATCATTTTTGTGTAGGAATGTATTGTTCTTCTTACCATAGAATTGATGGAGGTTATGGGGAAGATGAAGGAGAAAGGAGGCTTAGGAGACATGGAGGAGATAATGAGGGAGAAAATAAAATAAAGGATAGTATGGAAGAGGAGAAACTTAAAATTCCTAGTTTTCAAGGGAAGAATGATCCGGAAGCATACATTGAGTGGGAGATGAAAGTTGACCAAGTCTTTTCATGCCATGACTATAGTGAGGAGAAGAAAATTAGGAAGGTTACCTTGAAGTTTGTAGGGAGTGCACTTGCATGGTGGAAGTATAAGGAGGATGGAAGAGAGAGGATAAGGATGCCTAAGATAGCAACTTGGCAAGAAATGAAGGATTTGATGAGGAAGACATTCTTACCACCTTCCTATGAGAGAGATGCTTATGATAAGCTACAAAGTCTCACACAAGGTAGCAAGAGTGTTGATGAATACTACAAAGAGATGAAAATGACTATGAGGAGAGCCAATGCACAAGAACCTAAAACCGCCAAGGCAAGGTTCTTACGTGGGCTTAATAGAGACATTCAATACATAGTGAAGTTACAACACTATGAGAGCTTGGAGGATCTAGTGCACCAAGCCAACAAAGTGGAGAGACAACTTGAGAGGAAGCATTCCTACAAGAAGACCTATCACTATGACTCTTCTAGTGGTAAGGACAAGTCCAAGAAGGAGGGATCTTCCTCACCAAAGCAACAAGCTTTAAAGTCTCCAAGTGGTAAACATGTTCCTAACCCTAGCACTTCTTCTACTTCTAAGAGTGGTACAATTAAATGTTTTAAATGCTTGGGTAAAGGCCATATTGCATTGCATTGTCCAAACATGAAAACCAAGGTCTTGAAGGAAAATGAAGTTGTCACGAGTGAGTTATCTTATACTTGTTCATCTAATATCTCTAGTGATAATCATAGTGCATGTGGTACCAAACCTCTAGATAGAGAATTAATTATGTGTAAGAGGTTGTTGGGAATTCAATGTGAGGGTAGGGATGAAATTCAAAAGGAGAACATATTTCATACTAGATGCTTGGTTCTAGGGAATGTGTGTTCTTTGATTATTGATGGGGATAGTTGTATTAATGTGGCTAGCACTAGGTTGGTTAGCAAACTTAATTTTCAAACTACCCCACACCCTACACCTTATTGCTTGAAATTGCCATGTGAAGGTGAGTTGGTTGTAGACCAACAAATGTTGGTGCCCTTTACCATTGGAACATATAAAGATGTTGTGTTGTGTGATGTAGCTCCCATAGAAACATGTCATATCTTGTTAGGTAAACCTTGGCAAATTGAAAGAAATGTGAAGCACTATGGAAAGACCCACAAGATTTCTTTTACACATGAAGGACATAAGGTCAAACTTGCATCACTTTCACCTAAGGAAGCAAGTGAGGATCAAATTAAGTTGAGAAAGAAAATAGAACAAGAGAGAAAAGAGGTGAAAGAAAAAGAAATAAAAGAGAAAGAGATGAGAGCAAAAGAAAATGAGTTAAAAGAAAAAGAGATGAGAGAAAAGAAAATAACTGAAAAAGAGAGAGCAAAAGATAAAGAGGAATATGATTGTTCTTGTTTTCATTCTAATCCTTTCCTTGTTTGTGATGATTCTTTGCTCAAGGAATTTGAAGAGCTTCAAAAGGATGAATGCAAAACTTTGTTTGAAAGTGATGTCTCTCTTGTGAAAGAAATTGAAGAGGAGTCCTCAAAGGGGGAGTGCAAAACTCTAATTCCTTCTCCTAAATTGGATTGTGAATTTAATTCTTCTTGTAAATTTGATTGTGCACCTTACCATAATTCTTTTGTTTTGATGCCTAGAGAAGAATTGTACACATCAAGGATCAATGGGCAAGACAATTTGGAGAAGAAGTGGAGACATATGAGGACCAATGCAACCATAGAGAGAAGAAAATTTTGACTTACACCATCTCTAAACCTTGTGATTTAATTGATGTGTGCCATGTGTTAACCCAAAATGTTTGTGAATTGAATGTTGCTTTTGGTATGCATGATATTGTTTTAGGTGATGGTGCCAAGTTCTTGAAATTTGATATTAATGCACATCATTTGGACTTGTATGATCATGTTGAGTCTTCCTCTATGTGTGTTGTTGTTTATGGGAAAATTGAAAATGATGATTTCTATAGGCATAAAGAGCATAGGTTTAAAGATGCTGCATTTTATGTGCCTAAATGTTCATTTCATGATTCATTAATTGGAGCAACTCATAGTGAGAGTTTAGTAATGTATGGTACACTCAAGTGTCTTGATAGATGGATTGTGCATAAAATGGATAAATCTATTTTTTCCATTCTTGGTTTGAAAATGTCATTGTTTGCTCATAATTTTCATTGGATTGACTTGTCTTTGAAATTTGTGATTAAGCATTTCATTTTAGTGTTAATTGATGGTTTCTTTAGGCTTGTATTTGATCCGGGAGGATTGATATATAAGCACATAGATAATAAGAGATTTTCCTTTTTAAGGAATCCAAGTCTCAATAGAAATAGGATTTTCTTTTTTAATATTTTCTCAAAACTAAAACATGTTGTTTTGTGTTGTTTTTATGACGTAGGTACCTTGGCTCTAAATTCGAGGTCGAATTTTCTTCAAGAAGGAGGGAATGATAGAGGACTAGAATGGTACATGAAGAGCTTAAAGTGGAGCCATATCTTAGAATAGAAGTTTATGTAATTTGGGCCTAAATTGGGCTTTTGTTGAACTTTTTATGTTTTTAATGATGTTTATTTTTAATTTGGGCATTTTTAGTTGTTTGGGCTTTTAGTAATGGGCCTTGGTAAGCCTTTTAGGTTCATATTATAAATAGGCCAAATGTACTTTGTAATCAGTTTTTGACTCTCATTTGGAATGAAGCTTTGATGCTTTTGTGAGAGGAAACTCTCTAGGTTCTTAGGAACTACCCTTGATTCTTATCTTTGAATTTCCATATTCAAAGTGGCGAATCCTCCTCAACTTATCAATCCCTAGGGATTGTGGCGTTGTTCTTTCCATTTCTTGTCTTTCCGCTTTAAATTTTCTTCACCTTTTGAGTTTCCGTAAGTTCCGTTGATGCTGAATTTGAGATCCGGAGAGGGGTTTTTATCACTTTATATTCAAGATGCAGCTATGAGCTGGAGTTTATTTGGATGGAAGACATAGCTTTTGGGCTAAAGAACCAATTGAGGCCCATTTTCTAATTTTCCCTGAATTTCGTATTTAATTTTGTTGTAATAAGTTCAGATGACTTTTCATATGTTCTAGGTCAGTTTTTAGTGTTTTAAGGCTTCCTGAACCATTGTGATGGTTGGTGAACCATTGTGATGGTTTGTGAACCATTGTGATGGTTAGTGGGGTTTTATTTCTAGTGGAAATTTACTGCTTAGTGGGAATTCATTTCCTAATGGAAAGTAAAAGCTTAGTGGGAATTAATTTCCTAGTGGGAATTAGTTGCTTAGTGGGAAGTTTAGAAGGAAGCCTAGCCTATAAATAGGGGAAACTTTGTAGCTTTGAAGGAAGTTGAATGATAATGAAATCTGAGTTTTCTCCATTTGTGAGAGCTTCCCTTGGTTCTTGGGCAAAGAACTGAATCTGATCTTATCAAGGCAACTTGTGGCGATCAATCCTATGACTTATCACTCACCTTCTCACCTATTTCTTGAGTGTGGCATCAATATCCTTCTTTAAAAGAAAACTAAAAAATTGCTTCCTAAATCTGAATTTTCAAGGCGATCCATTTTCGTTTCCGTAATCACGTCATTTTGACTCTCATTTGGAATGAAGCTTTAGGCTTTTGTGAGAGGAAACTCTCTAGGTTCTTAGGAACTACTTTTGATTCTTATATTTGAATTTTCATATTCAAAGTGGCGAATCTTCCTCGACTTATCAATCCTTAGGGATTGTGGCGTCGTTCTTTCCATTTCTTGTCTTTCCGCTTTATATTTTCTTCACATTTTTTGTTTCCGTAATTTTCATTGATGCTGAATTTGAGATCCGGAGAAGGGGTTTTTATCAATTGGTATTTAGAGCTAGTTTCGGCATCAATTATCTAGTGCTTGCATCAAATTCGGGTAGCAATTCTCGCTTGCATAAGATCGGAATTGGAGATCTCGTTCAAGAGTTGCTCGCGTCAAATTTCTCTATTCCTGGAGTGCGTTTTCAATTGGTGATTATGTGCATCAATTTCTGATCCTATTCGGTGCCTTAATTGGTCCATTTGTGTTAAGCGGTGCAATCAGATTCGTTTCAAGCGGTGCAAGCGGTGTCAATTTTGTGATTTTGGTGCGTTGCGTCATTCTGTTTGGTTCGTCAAAACCTGAATCAGTTTGGTGGCATCAAATTGGATCCATAGTGACACCAATTTCACCTGCTAGCGTCACGATTGGTCAGTGCGTGTTTATTTCTTGATAAAATTCTTGCTTTTGTGTCCAATTGTGTTACGTCAATTTCAATCCAATTGGTGCCTTTGATTTCTGTGAGCTGCTTGTTTCACGTTTTGGTGCTGCATGTGAATTTTCGAATCCAATTTGCCTTGTGTTTTGATCTGATTGTGAAGTGGTGCATTTTGTCCTTTTGTGCGTCAATTAATTTCTTGATTTTGGTACTGTTCATGTCAATTTCGAATCCAATTTGCGTCAATTGGTGTTGAAATTACTTTTTGGCACCTATTTTTTTTGCTGTTTGCATCATTTTTGTTGATTTTGCATCATTGTTTTGATTGATTAAAAATTCTGCACTTTGTGTTCTTGAGTGTTCATCATTGTTCATGTGTGTTCTTGAGAGACTTGGCAAACTCTTGTGTTTGATCCATAAAAATTTGAATTAAGTGAGTTTGGGTGTTTTTTGTAAATATTAAAAAGTTTTTAGGACTTATTAGCAAAAGAAAAGGACTTAAAGATAAAAAAAGAAAATATTGGGGCAGAAGTGAAAATACAAAAAGTTTAGGGGCCCAAATGCAATTATGAAAAGTTTGGAGGCCAAAATGTAAAAAAAAAAAAAAAATACCATTGGAAAGAAAAAAATCTTCCCTAAGTCCTTCTACACCATTGCTTAATTCTTTCTTTTTCATACACTTTTATGCCATTTTAGCTCTCTTGAATACACTAGTTCTTCACAAAGTTGAAAATTTGAGTTTCTTAGTTTTGTGTTGCTCTTATTCTTATGTCTTCTAGTCTTGTCTTGCTTGGCATTCTATTTTGAGTTGTCCTTTCATTTCTTTTAGCTTTTATTGCTTGTCTTTAAATCTCCTTGGTTTTGTCTTTGGGTTGTCTCTTTCTTTGGACTCTTAAGTTGAGCTAAGATTTGTTACATCTTTCACTTTGAATACAAATTCTTGATAGGTGATTGAGAGTGCTTCTTAAGAACTAAAGAGGAGTTTGAGTGGAAAAAGGCAAGTGTGCACATTATAGAAATAGCCTCAAAAGAGAGAAACACGAGTGGTTTTGAGTGAAACACTTAGTGAGTGGTGAGGTCCATAATTCTATTATTTGTGCTAACCATTTTTGTGTAGGTATGCATTACTCTTCTTATCATAGAAGTGATGGAGGATATAAGGATGGAGAAGAAAAGAATCAAAAGAGAGATAGAGAGGGAAAGCATAAAGAGAGGTCATCTTTCAAGGATTAAAACTAGTACTATGAAGTGCTCCATGTGTGAGGGATTGATAGAGGACTAGAATGGTACATGAAGAGCTTAAAGTGGAGCCAAATCTTAGAATAGAAGTTTATGTAATTTGGGCCTAAATTGGGCTTTTGTTGAGCTTTTTATGTTTTTAATGATGTTTATTTTTAATTTGGGCCTTTTTAGTTGTTTGGGCTTTTAGTAATGGGCCTTGGTAAGCCTTTTAGATTCATATTATAAATAGGCCAAATGTTAACTTTGTAAGGAGTTTTGACTCTCATTTGGAATGAAGCTTTGATGCTTTTGTGAGAGGAAACTCTCTACGTTCTTAGGAACTACCCTTGATTCTTATCTTTGAATTTCCAAATTCAAAGTGGCGAATCCTCCTCAACTTATCAATCCCTAGGGATTGTGGCGTTGTTCTTCTCATTTCTTGTCTTTCCGTTTTATATTTTCTTCACCTTTTGATTTTTCGTAATTTTCATTAATGCTGAATTTGAGATTCGGAAAGGGGTTTTCATCATTTGGTATCAATGATAGAGGACTAGAATGGTACATGAAGAGCTTAAAGTGGAGCCAAATCTTAGAATAGAAGTTTGTGTAATTTGGGCCTAAATTGGGCTTTTGTTGAGCTTTTTATGTTTTTAATGATGTTTATTTTTAATTTGGGCCTTTTTAGTTGTTTGGACTTTTAGTAATGGGCCTTGGTAAGCCTTTTAGATTCATATTATAAATAGGCCAAATGTTTACTTTGTAAGGAGTTTTGACTCTCATTTGGAATGAAGCTTTGATGCTTTTGTGAGAGGAAAACTCTCTAGGTTCTTAGGAACTACCCTTGATTCTTATCTTTGAATTTCCATATTCAAAGAGGCGAATCCTCCTCAACTTATCAATCCCTAGGGATTGTGGCGTTGTATTTTCTTCACCTTTTGATTTTTCGTAATTTCCATTGATGCTGAATTTGAGATTCGGAAAGGGGTTTTCATTATTTGGTATCAGAGCTAGATTTAGCATCATTTGTGTACTGTTCATCGGCGGCGCGTGCACTGTTCATCACCGGTGTTACTGTTCATCGGTTCTGTTAGCGGTACTGTTCATCGTGACCACTGTTCATCGACGCGGAGCACTGTTCACCGGCCCTGTCCACCGCGCATACTGTTAATCGGTGCACTGTTCACCCTGCGCGGCACTGTTCACCGGCGCGATACTGTTCATCCCCGATCGTGGCACTGTTCATCGATTCGGTACTGTTCATTGATTTGTGATTTTTATTGTTTCAATCCATATTTTTTTGATATTGCCTTGTGTTTAATTTGAGTCAAAATCTGCAGATTGAAATTCTGAAATTTGAATTTGGGGAAGAACATTCATAGTGTTCATGTGTGTTCTTGAGAGTCTTTGGCAAAACCCTTGTGTTTGATCTATAAAAATTTGAATTAAGTGAGTTTGGGTGTTTTTCGTAAATATTAAAAAGTTTGAGGACTTATTAGCAAAAGAAAAGGACTTATAGATAAAAAAAGAAAATATTGGGGCAAAAGTGTAAAAAGAAAAAATATAGGGGCCCAAGTACAATTATGAAAAGTTTGGGGGCCAAAGTGTAAAAAAAGTAAAAAAAAAAAATTATACCATTAGAAATAAAAAAATCTGTCCTATAAGAAGTCCTTCTACACCATTGCTTAATTCTTTCTTTTTCATACACTTTTATGCCATTTTAGCTCTCTTGAATACACTAGTTCTTCACAAAGTTGAAAAATTTGAGTTTCTTAGTTTTGTGTTGCTCTTTTCTTGTGTCTTCTAGTCATGTCTTTGCTTGGCATTCTATTTTGAGTTGTCCCTTTCATTTCTTTTAGCTTTTATTGCTTGTCTTCTAAATTTCCTTGGTTTTGTCTTAGAGTTTTCTTGTTTTGGACTCTTGAGTTGAGTTTGGATTTGTTACATCTTTCACTTTGAATACAAATTCTTGATTGTGATTGAGAGTGCTTCTTAAGGACTAAAGAGGAGTTTGAGTGGAAAAAGGCAAGTGTGCACATTATAGAAAAAGCCTTCAAAAGAGATAAACATGAGTGGATTTGAGTGAAACACTTAGTGAGTGGTGAGGTCCATATTTCTATTATTTGTGCTAATCATTTTTGTGTAGGTATGTATTGTTCTTCTTACCATAGAATTGATGGAGGTTGTGGGGAAGATGAAGGAGAAAGGAGGCTTAGGAGACATGGAGGAGATAATGAGGGAGAAAATAAAATAAAGGATAGTATGGAAGAGGAGAAACTTAAAATTCCTAGTTTTCAAGGGAAGAATGATCCGGAAGCATACATTGAGTGGGAGATGAAAGTTGACCAAGTCTTTTCATGCCATGACTATAGTGAGGAGAAGAAAATTAGGAAGGTTACCTTGAAGTTTGTAGGGAGTGCACTTGCATGGTGGAAGTATAAGGAGGATGGAAGAGAGAGGATAAGGATGCCTAAGATAGCAACTTGGCAAGAAATGAAGGATTTGATGAGGAAGACATTCTTACCACCTTCCTATGAGAGAGATGCTTATGACAAGCTACAAAGTCTCACACAAGGTAGCAAGAGTGTTGATGAATACTACAAAGAGATGAAAATGACTATGAGGAGAGCCAATGCACAAGAACCTAAAACCGCCATGGCAAGGTTCTTACGTGGGCTTAATAGAGACATTCAATACACAGTGAAGTTACAACACTATGAGAGCTTGGAGGATCTAGTGCACCAAGCCAACAAAGTGGAGAGACAACTTGAGAGGAAGCATTCCTACAAGAAGACCTATCACTATGACTCTTCTAGTGGTAAGGACAAGTCCAAGAAGGAGGGATCTTCCTCACCTAAGCAACAAGCTTCAAAGTCTCCAAGTGATAAACATGTTCCTAACCCTAGCACTTCTTCTACTTCTAAGAGTGGTACAATTAAATGTTTTAAATGCTTGGGTAAAGGCCATATTGCATTGCATTGTCCAAACATGAAAACCAAGGTCTTGAAGGAAAATGAAGTTGTCACGAGTGAGTTATCTTATACTTGTTCATCTAATATCTCTAGTGATAATCATAGTGCATGTGGTACCAAACCTCTAGATAGAGAATTAATGATGTGTAAGAGGTTGTTGGGAATTCAATGTGAGGGTAGGGATGAAATTCAAAAGGAGAACATATTTCATACTAGATGCTTGGTTCTAGGGAATGTGTGTTCTTTGATTATTGATGGGGATAGTTGTATTAATGTGGCTAGCACTAGGTTGGTTAGCAAACTTAATTTTCAAACCACCCCACACCCTACACCTTATTGCTTGAAATTGCCATGTGAAGGTGAGTTGGTTGTAGACCAACAAGTGTTGGTGCCCTTTACCATTGGAACATATAAAGATGTTGTGTTGTGTGATGTAGCTCCCATAGAAACATGTCATATCTTGTTAGGTAAACCTTGGCAAATTGAAAGAAAAGTGAAGCACCATGGAAAGACCCACAAGATTTCTTTTACACATGAAGGACATAAGGTCCAACTTGCATCACTTTCACCTAAGGAAGCAAGTGAGGATCAAATTAAGTTGAGAAAGAAAATAGAACAAGAGAGAAAAGAGGTGAAAGAAAAAGAAATAAAAGAGAAAGAGATGAGAGCAAAAGAAAATGAGTTAAAAGAAAAAGAGATGAGAGAAAAGAAAATAATTGAAAGAGAGAGTGAAAAAGAGAGAGCAAAAGATAAAGAGGAATATGATTGTTCTTGTTTTCATTCTAATCCTTTCCTTGTTTGTGATGATTCTTTGCTCAAGGAATTTGAAGAGCTTCAAAAGGATGAATGCAAAACTTTGTTTGAAAGTGATGTCTCTCTTGTGAAAGAAATTGAAGAGAAGTCCTCAAAGGGGGAGTGCAAAGCTCTAATTCCTTCTCCTAAATTGGATTGTGAATTTAATTCTTTTTGTAAATTTGATTGTGCACCTTACCATAATTCTTTTGTTTTGATGCCTAGAGAAGAATTGTACATCAAGGATCAATGGGCAAGACAATTTGGAGAAGAAGTGGAGACATATGAGGACCAATGCAACCATAGAGAGAAGAAAATTTTGACTTACACCATCTCTAAACCTTGTGATTTAATTGATGTGTGCCATGTGTTAACCCAAAATGTTTGTGAATTGAATGTTGCTTTTGGTATGCATGATATTGTTTTAGGTGATGGTGCCAAGTTCTTGAAATTTGATATTAATGCACATCATTTGGACTTGTATGATCATGTTGAGTCTTCCTCTATGTGTGTTGTTGTTTATGGGAAAATTAAAAATGATGATTTCTATAGGCATAAAGAGCATAGGTTTAAAGATGCTGCATTTTGTGTGCCTAAATGTTCATTTCATGATTCATTAATTGGAGCAACTCATAGTGAGAGTTTAGTAATGTATGGTACACTCAAGTGTCTTGATAGATGGATTGTGCATAAAATGGATAAATCTAAATTTTCCATTCTTGGTTTGAAAATGTCATTGTTTGCTCATAATTTTCATTGGATTAACTTGTCTTTGAAATTTGTGATTAAGCATTTCATTTTAGTGTTAATTGATGGTTTCTTTAGGCTTGTATTTGATCCGGGAGGATTGATATATAAGCACATAGATAATAAGAGATTTTCCTTTTTAAGGAATCCAAGTCTCAATAGAAATAGGATTCTCTTTTTTAATATTTTCTCAAAACTAAAACATGTTGTTTTGGGTTGTTTTTATAATGTAGGTACCTTGGCTCTAAATTCGAGGTCGAATTTCCTTCAAGAAGGAGGGAATGATAGAGGACTAGAATGGTACATGAAGAGCTTAAAGTGGAGCCAAATCTTAGAATAGAAGTTTATGTAATTTGGGCCTAAATTGGGCTTTTGTTGAGCTTTTTATGTTTTTAATGATGTTTATTTTTAATTTGGGCCTTTTTAGTTGTTTGGGCTTTTAGTAATGGGCCTTGGTAAGCCTTTTAGATTCATATTATAAATAGGCCAAATGTTAACTTTGTAAGGAGTTTTGACTCTCATTTGGAATGAAGCTTTGATGCTTTTGTGAGAGGAAAACTCTCTAGGTTCTTAGGAACTACCCTTGATTCTTATCTTTGAATTTTCATATTCAAAGTGGCGAATCCTCCTCAACTTATCAATCCATAGGGATTGTGGCGTTGTTCTTCTCATTTCTTGTCTTTCCGTTTTATATTTTCTTCACCTTTTGATTTTTCGTAATTTCCATTGATGCTGAATTTGAGATTCGGAAAGGGGTTTTCATTAGGGATGGGGGCACATGACCTATCAATGCCCAAATTGAGAGATAAAAGAAAAAGAGTGAAAAGATCAAAAAGAGAGAAAAACATGAGAAAGAGAAGGATGAGAAATACCTTTCTACTATTGATAAGAGTGATCCAATCTATAAGATTTGTAGGGAAATGGCAAAAGAGATAAGCAAGTGGAGAAAAGAAGAGGAAAGAGAAAAGGAAATGAGAGAAAAAGAGTTACAAGAAAAAGAAATAAGAGAGAAAGAGATAAGAGAAAAAGAGTTGAGAGAAAAGGAGTTAAGAGAGAAAGAAATGAGAGAAAAAGAGTTGAGAGAAAAGGAAAAAGAGATGAGAGAAAGAGAAATAATTGAAAAAGAAAGTGAAAAA
Source organism: Pueraria montana var. lobata (assembly GCA_026413185.1). Taxonomy (NCBI): domain Eukaryota; kingdom Viridiplantae; phylum Streptophyta; class Magnoliopsida; order Fabales; family Fabaceae; genus Pueraria; species Pueraria montana. The sequence goes on from CM048656.1 coordinate 39,901,080, forward strand.
GAGAAAGCAAAAGATAAAGAGGAAAATGATTGTGTTTGTTTTTCTTCTAACCCTTTGTTTATGATGAAGTCTCTCATGTGAAGGAGATTGAAGATGAGGTCTCAAAGGAGGAGTGCAAGAATCTAATTTCTTCTCCTAAATTAGATTGTGAATTTAATTCTTCTTGTAAATTTGATTGTGCACCTTACCATAATTCTTTTGTTTTGATGCCTAGGAAAGAATTGTACATCAAGGATCAATGGGCAAGACAATTTGGAGAAGAAGTGGAGGCATATAAGGACCAATACAACCATAGAGAGGAGAAAATTTTAGCTTACATCATTTTTCAACCTTGTGGCTTAATGGATATGTTGATTCAAGATGCTATTGATGTGCATGTGGCTTATGTTTTGCATGATACTTGTGATTTACATAATGCATATGATTGGCATAACCTTGTTTTAGTTAATGGTGTGAAGCCTTTGAGACTTGAGATGGATTTAATTTTCATGATATATGATGGTTTCTTTAGGCTTGTATTTGATCCTAGAAGATTAATATATAAGCACATAGATAATAAGAGATTTGCCTTTTTAAGGGGTTCACGTCTCAATAGAGATAGGATTTATTTTATTTTATTTTCTTTTTATTCCATATTTTCTCAAAAACTAAAACATGTGTCTCTCTTGTGGTATTTTGGATGTAGGTACCTTTACTCCAAATTCGAGGACGAATTTTCTTTCAAGAAGGAGGGAATGATAGTGGACTAAAAAGCTACAAGAGGATATTAAAATGGAGCTCATTCTTAGAATAGGAGTTTATGTGTTTGGGCCTTTTATTTGGCTTTTGTGTTGGGCCTTTTTATGTTTTTAATGATGTTTATTTTTAATTTGGGCCTTTTTAGTTGTTTGGGCTTTTAGTCATGGGCCTTGGTAAGCCTTTAGGCCTATACTATAAATAGGGCCAAATGTTAACTTTGTAAGGAGTTTTGACTCTCATTTGGAATGAAGCTTTAGGCTTTTGTGAGAGGAAACTCTCTAGGTTCTTAGGAACTACTTTTGATTCTTATATTTGAATTTTCATATTCAAAGTGGCGAATCTTCCTCGACTTATCAATCCTTAGGGATTGTGGCGTCGTTCTTTCCATTTCTTGTCTTTCCGCTTTATATTTTCTTCACATTTTTTGTTTCCGTAATTTTCATTGATGCTGAATTTGAGATCCGTAGAAGGGGTTTTTATCACTACTCCACAGATATCTTCTATCGAATCCTCAAATCCAGTTTCGAAACAGTCAGTCACTACCTCATTTTCTTCATCCAAATTGGATTGAAATTTATTTTCAAACCCTAGAGGTGGTCCTTCGATACTAATTGATAGAGATCCAACAAGCCAACCTAAAGACACTTTGTGTGACATTGGAGGTCCCATGACTAGGTCCAAGACAAAGAGGATGAAGCAAGCATTGCAAGGCCTAATAATGGAGATCAAGAAAAGTTCAGCTCAAAGTGGATTAGAGGCTAGTCCAAAGTGGGTCACTTTTCTAAGAGTTGATCAAGATTTGAGCCCAAAATGAAGACAGCACGAAAAGCCCAAATTCATAAGACAAGAAGATAGTGGGAAATTAATGATTAGTGGAATGTAAAAGCTTAGTGGGGAATAAGTGCTTAGTGGGAATAAATGCTTAGTGGAAAGTTTAGTGGGGCTTAATGAACCATTATGATGATTAGTAGGACTTCATGAACCATTGTGACGGTTAATGAACCATTATGATGGTTGGTGAATCATTGTGATGGTTGGTGAACCATTGTGATGATTAATGAACCATTATGATACTTCATGAACCATTGTGATACTTCATGAACCATTGTGATGGTTAGTGGGGAGTAAATGTTAGTGGGTAATTAATGCCTAGTGGGATTGTTAGTGGAATTTTACTTCTTTTAAGGGCTGCCTAGCATAGCCTATAAATAGGAACCTCTTGTAAGCTTCCAAGGCAGAATTTACAAATTAATCAAATTGAGTGTTTCTCCATTGTGAGAGCTTCCCCTTTGTTCTTGGGTTAAGAACTTTATAGTGTTGGTTCTACCGGCAGGTCGCGGTTAGGGTCACGCTTTCTTTGATAACTTTGGTTCTACCGGCAGGTCGCGGTTAGGGTCAAGTTCCTCTTTCTATCCTTTACCTGTTTTCAAGATGACCCGTTAAGTAGATTCGTATCATTTGGTATCAGAGCTTCGGCTCTTGAATTCAGGTGTTATCTATCCTTTCTTTGTTTATCTTCTTCAATCCTAAAAAAAAATTGTTTCTACTTGTTTGTTTTTTCATTTCTTCTATTGTGTCAACCTTTGTGTTTTTGTTCTATTTCTATTATGTTTGTTTTATTCAGTCTTGTTTTGTTCTATTCCTTTGTTTTCTTTGTTAAGTCTGTTCATCTTCTTTTGTTATCTTTGTCTAAGTCTGTTCATCTTCCTTTGTTATATCTCTTTGTGCTTTCTTTTCTATCATATTATAAAAAAATCGTGCAAAAAAAAAAGAGAAAAAGAAATTTGTTCCAGTTTGAGAAAAAAAAAGTTGAAAAAAAAGAGGTGAAAAAAAAACGAAAAAGAAAAAGAAAATTTTCTTGGCTAGTAATCAATCTTTTGCTTCAAATTACATATTGCTCAATCAGAAAAGCAAAGTTCAAAAAAAAAGAAAAAAAAAAGTTTTAGTTCTGATCTTTTGTTTTGGCATTCTATACACCTTTCTTTGATCTTGTCTCTTTAAAAAAAAATCTTGTATTCCTTGTTTCTGTTCTATTGTCTCTTGTTCTTACTCCCCAAAGTTATCATATCACCAATTCTCTACTGTTTCTTGTTGTGTAGAATCATCCTTAAAGGTTCTTACTTAAGAGCTCATAAGGTGAAGTTGAGTGGTAAAAGGCAAGAGTGGTAAGGCTATCAGAGGGAAAAAGTCAAATTGAGTGAAAACACGAGTGACTAAACATATTTTGAGTGTAAACACGTGAGAGAGTGTTTGTGTGAGGATTTTATTTTTCTAACTCAATTTTTGCAGCACTTTAATCATGAGTGGAGGAGAAGGAGTAGGAGATGTTGAACTCAAGTTGTTCATGAAGGCTGTTCAAGATCAATTCAAGGCTCTAAATGCAAGATTGGATGATTTACAATCTACTTCTAGGTCTAGGACCCCTCCTAGAAGAAATCATGAAGAGGAAGAAGAAGAGGAGTCAGATGGGAGAAATAGTGAAAGGAGAAGAAGAGATGATGAACCAAGAGTTGACAATTACTTAGGTAATATCAAGATGAATATCCCTGCATTCCAAGGAAAGAATGATCCTGAGTTGTACTTGGAGTGGGAGAGAAAGGTTGAACATGTGTTTGATTGTCATAATTACTCTGAGGAGAAAAAGGTAAAATTAGCAGTTGTTGAATTTACTGATTATGCTAGTATTTGGTGGGATCAATTTGTGATTAGTAGGCATAGAAATGGAGAAAGGCCTGTCCGTTCATGGGAAGAGATGAAGGTTGTCATGAGAAGGAGATTTGTACCAAGTCACTACCATAGGGACTTACACAGAAAATTGCAAAGTTTAACTCAAGGTTCTATGAGTGTGGAGGATTACTACAAGGAGATGGAGATCGCCATGATTAGAGCCAATGTTGAGGAAGACCGGGAAGCAACTATGGCAAGGTTCATCGGAGGTTTAAAGAAGGAGATAGCTAATGTGGTGGAGTTGCAGCATTAGGTGGAGATGGAGGATTTATTGCACAAAGCAATTCAAGTAGAGAGGCAAATGAAGTCAAAAGGCCCTTCCAAATTTGCTTCATCTTCTAACTCTACATGGAGATCAAATTGGAAGAATGACAAAGTTGTTGCAAATCCTAAAGATGATGGGAAGGCCAAGTACTCAGTTGCTGCACCTAAAGGTAAAACTGAAAATAATACCTCTTCTAGATCACGTGATATCAAGTGTTTTAGGTGTCAAGGAGTTGGACATATTGCTTCTCAATGTCCAAATAAAAGAGCAATGATTGTGATGGACAATGGAGACATAGAAAGTCAGGGCTCAAGTGATGATGAAATGCCACCATTGGAGGATTGTGGGGGTGTTAAAGTTGCTAAACCTGTACTTGGAGTTGCACTTGTTACAAGGCGTGCTCTTAGCATACAGCCTAAGGAAGATGGTGATGTGGAGCAACGTGAGCATTTTTTTCATACTAGGTGCCACATAAATGACAAGGTATGTAGCATGATTATTGATAGTGGAAGCTGTACTAATGTTGCTAGCACATTGTTGGTTGAGAAATTGAACTTGCCAACCAAAAAGCATCCTAATCCATATAGACTTCAGTGGCTGAATGATTGTGGTGATATAAGGGTGACTAAACAAGTTTTGGTTTCATTTTCCATTGGCAAGTACAAAGATGAGGTTCTTTGTGATGTTGCACCGATGCATGCTGGACATCTACTTCTTGGGCGTCCTTGGCAATTTGATAGAAAGGTCACACATGATGGGTACAAAAATAGGTATACCCTTGCCATGAATGACCGCACCATTGTATTAACACCTCTCAAGCCTGTTGAAGCATATGCTGATCAAATCAGAATTGCAAGAGAGTGTAAGTTGAGAGAAGAGCAACTGAGCATTCAAGAAAAAGAGAGAAAAGATAAGATGAGTGAAAATAAGCAAAAGAGAGAGAAAAATAAAACTGAGTGCAGTGAAGAGGAAAATAAGAGAGTGAGTGCATTTGCAAAGAAAAGAGAAATTGAGAGTGCTTTGTTAGAAGGAGAGATACTACTTGTACTCATGTACAAGGATGTATACTTCACTAATGATTGGAATTCTTCTTTTCCTTGTGAAGTTGTTTCTTTGTTACACGAATTCACTGATGTTTTTCCAGAAGAATTGCCTCAAGGATTACCTCCTTTAAGAGGTATTGATCATCAAATTGACCTCATTCCAGGTTCTCCAATCCCAAATAGACCAACCTATAGAACAAGTCTAGAGGAAACAAAGGAAATTCAAAGGCAAGTGGATGAATTGTTGCAAAAGGGATTTGTGAGGGAGAGTCTTAGTCCATGTTCAGTTCCTGTTATCTTGGTTCCAAAGAAAGATGGAACATGGCGCATGTGCATTGACTGCAGAGCCATCAATAAAATCACTGTAAAGTATAGATATCCTATTCCTAGATTGGATGATATGCTTGATGAGTTGCATGGTTCTTGTGTGTTTTCTAAAATTGATTTGAAAAGTGGATACAATCAAATTCGCATGAAAGAAGGTGATGAATGGAAAACAGCCTTTAAAACAAAATATGGTTTATATGAGTGGTTAGTGATGCCATTTGGCTTAACTAATGCACCCAGCACTTTCATGAGATTAATGAACCATGTCTTGCGTTCTTTCATTGGGAAATTTGTTGTGGTCTATTTTGATGATATTCTGATTTATAGTAAGACTTTAGATGAACATGTTGATCATTTGCATGTTGTTCTTAATGTTTTGAGAGAAAATAAATTGTATGCCAATCCCAAAAAGTGTTCATTTTGCCTTGAATCTGTTGTGTTTTTGGGATTTGTTGTAAGCTCCAAAGGAATAAGTGTGGATGAAGAGAAGGTAAAGGCAATTAGAGAATGGCCTACGCCTAAGAATGCCAATGAGGTAAGAAGTTTTCATGATTTAGCAAGTTTCGATAGAAGGTTTGTGAAGAACTGTAGTTCTATTGCTGCACCTTTGAATGAACTTGTTAAAAAGAATGTTGTGTTTAAATGGAATGATGTGCATGAAAGAGCTTTTAACTTGTTGAAAGATAAGCTTTGCTTTGTTTGCCTAATTTTGATAAAGCTTTTGAAATTGAATGTGATGCTTCTGGTGTTGGAATAGGGGCTGTGTTGATGCAGGACTCTAAACCAATTGCATATTTTAGTGAGAAACTTAATGGAGCAGTATTGAATTATCCTACCTATGACAAGGAGTTGTATGCTTTGGTGGGAACTTTGCAAAATTGGCAGCACTACTTGTGGCCAAGAGAGTTCATAATCCATTCTGACCATCAAAGTTTGAAGTTTTTGAAAACTCAAGGCAAGCTTCAAAAGAGACATGCCAAGTGGTTGGAGTTCATTGAGATGTTTCCTTATGTGATCAAGTACAAGAATGGCAAGGAAAATATTGTTGTTGATGCATTGTCCAGAAGAAGGCAAATTTTGTTAGGGAGTTGCATGCCAAGGTTCGAGCCAACATTGAGAAAAGGAATGAGCAATATGCAAAGCAAGCAAATAAGGGGCGTGTCAAAATGGCTTTTGAACCTGGAGATTGGGTTTGGGTTCATATGAGAAAAGAAAGGTTTCCTACTCAAAGGAAATCCAAGTTGCAACCAAGAGGAGATGGACCTTTTCAAGTGTTAGAAAGGATTAATGACAATGCTTACAAGCTGGATTTGCCAACTGATTATGGTAATGTAAGTTCTACCTTTAATGTGGTTGATCTATCTTTGTTTGATGTAGGAGATGGACTTGATTCGAGGACGAATTCTTTCGAAGAGGGAGGGAATGATAGAGATCCAACAAGCCAACCTAAAGACACTTTGTGTGACATTGGAGGTCCCATGACTAGGTCCAAGACAAAGAGGATGAAGCAAGCATTGCAAGGCCTAATAATGGAGATCAAGAAAAGTTCAGCTCAAAGTGGATTAGAGGCTAGTCCAAAGTGGGTCACTTTTCTAAGAGTTGATCAAGATTTGAGTCCAAAATGAAGACAGCATGAAAAGCCCAAATTCATAAGACAAGAAGATAGTGGGAAATTAATGATTAGTGGAATGTAAAAGCTTAGTGGGGAATAAGTGCTTAGTGGGAATAAATGCTTAGTGGAAAGTTTAGTGGGGCTTAATGAACCATTGTGACGGTTAATGAACCATTATGATACTTCATGAACCATTGTTATACTTCATGAACCATTGTGATGGTTAGTGGGGAGTAAATGTTAGTGGGTAATTAATGCCTAGTGGGATTGTTAGTGGAATTTTACTTCTTTTAAGGGCTGCCTAGCATAGCCTATAAATAGGAGCCTATTGTAAGCTTAGATTCGTATCACTAATTCTATCGAAGACTGACTGTTTACCCTCATTCCTTCTTTGATTATCAAGAATGGCAGCCTTTCTTATTCGTTGGTGCCTTCTCCGTTGAGTCTTTGACATATTTCAGAAGTCCCTTCCTTTTGAGGCACAAAATTATTCACCTCAAAAGTTTGCCATTTAGGTCCCATTCCTAGGTTACCCTGGCGAATCCATTTGTTGACAAGGACATTAGAACTTGGCACATAAGTAACTTTCTTCTAGGAAATGTTGTATGGCCTCTGAACCTAGCTGACAAACATATTAACTTGCTGCTTTCCTTTCCTTTCGTTATCATGGTTACACTTTTGCTGGTAATTCTTACGAACTTCTGAAGCTTTGAAAGCCTTGGTTGCGGATTTGTCAAAGACTGCACTATAGCGTAGGCATAACATAACTTCTTTCCTAGTGTCTTTTTTCTTCATTAGGAAATCAAGCAGAGTATCTCCTGCTGGAGGAAATATACTCTCCTCTTCTTTCTCGAAATCTTCCAAAGCTTGATTAATCTCTTCCTCAGACAAGGGCGATTCGACTTTTGTCTCATCAACAGTAGCGCCTACCATGAGTACATGCATGGGTTCTGCATAGTTTGCCTGAGTTTGGAAAGGATCAGTATCTACTTCCATAACCTTCTCCTCGAACTTGAGTCTCCCTTCATTAATAGCCTTTTGTATCATATCCCTGAAACGTATACAGTTGTTAGTCCAATGTCCATAGACATTGTGATACTTGCAATATCTTTTGCCTTTTCTTTGATCAAGTGAAGGCATATTATGATCATCATTTAATACAATTTGTTTATCCTTTAACAAAACATAAAAAAATTTATCCGCTTTTGAAATATCGAAACTATATTTCAAATTAGGGAATTTTGGCTTCTCTTCTGGTTTTAACATTTGACAAACATAGGGAGGGCTAAGCTTTAATTCTACCAAGTTTACTTCATTTCCCTCAATTGCTATGTCAGTTTCCAGACAATCGATTGGATTATCAGTTTTGATTGAAGAATCAACATAAGCCACCCTTTCTTTTCTAATATTCTTGTCAAATTTCCTAATCCTTTCTTTTTCATATCTAATCTGTTCAATTCTCCTAACATTTTCTACTAATTGTGCCATGTCTCTCATTTGTTGGTTTACCAATTTCTTTCGAATTGAAAATTCTAGGCCTGCAACAGCCATTCTAACCAACTCATGTTCAGGAATTTGAGTATAGCATCTAGATTTCATTTGTCGAAATCTATTTAGGTAATCTTTGATTGACTCACTATTAAACCTTTTAATGGTGGCCAAATCAATAAGACTAACCCGAGTTTCACCCCTAAAGAAATGTTCGTGAAAAACCCTTTCGAGTTGTGCCTAAGTATATATCGAATTTGGTGGCAAAGTTGTAAACCAAGTAAATGCACTTTTCGTCAAGGAACTAGGAAAATATTTCATTTTAAAAATTCTTCTATGGCTAAGTCACCACACTCGACTTGGTAACGAGCCACATGTTCTACAGTAGATTCTCCTAATTCTCCAGCAAACTTCGTAAATTTTAGGATTTTGTAACCTCTCGGCATTTCACTTTGCAAAATATAATCAGGAAAAGCAAACACGAAATAAGGTTGATTTGCATAACCTATTTCGAAACCATGCCTATTTAAGGCTTGTTCTACCAACAAATTCATATGTTAAGGATTTTGGGGTATATTTTGTCCTATTCCTGCATTCTGGAAGTTTTGCCCCCTAAGTATTTGGTTTCATTGTACGTTAAGTAAAACTTCATCTGCATTTTGATTTCTGTTTACTACAACAGGATTTTGGACAATAGGTTGTTGGACAAGATAGGGTTGAACAACAAGAGGTTGAACCCCTTCCTGTGGTTGCCCATTTTGATTGTCATCATTTGGCTGGCCCTTTAGATTATTCACAATAACTTGTGGTTTGTTTTGATTATTTGGTTGCCTTTGGGCCCCTAAATTTGCTGTTGTTTGATTTCTGGGAATAGCAAATGCATCATCAATTCGATTCAAGATGTTATTCATTTATTGATAACTTTCGTTTGTAGTTGTTAACAATGGATTAACAATGGTCGCAATATGATTCATCAGCATATTGACCATCTCTTGATTACTATGATCAATTTGTTGTCTAAATATCGTCAATACTCTTGATTACTCCTGTCGAAATCATGCTACTATCACCTATTATTCTATTTTCAGTTGGAACTCCCATACTTCTCAACTTATCACCATTATAACCATGGCTATTGCCCCCAAGTAGCAAATTTCTATTTGTTCTTTGACTATTTACAATCGAAGGGATAATGGGCTAACTTTAGGGTATTTCCATGTTTATTGGTTGGATATTAACATTAGGCATTCCCCATGGTCTCGAAGTTGAGAATGGGGGTGTGTTTGTGCTTGTGACAATGTTGTGTACTTAAGGCAAAGTAGTTTCGACTGATGCAGTAGAAAGCTGTGAAATTATCACATCTTCGCCTCCAGGAGTAATATTTTCGTTATTAGGTTGACTAAGAGTCACAACAATTTCATTTCCTACACCAGTAGAAGGTATTGGTTGAGTTGTTGCATTCAAACTATTATTATTATTATTATTACTATTGTTATTTTTATTACGGTTTCTCTGACTATTTCCTGAATTAGTCATTTTACTGCTTCTTAGTAACATACACTTTCTCTCAAGACTCGTTCTTAAGATCGAAAATTATGGCAACAGTCCCACCGGGCGTGCCAATTTATTAACCGTGAAAATCATCAAACAATTTTCGAAAGGATTTTGATCTAAAACCAGACTTTTCACATTTAGATTCTATTAACAAATAATTTTTTTATCATAAGAGATAGATCCATAACTCGATTGTAAGTTCTTCTTCGTCGAACAAGCAATTATAGTATTTCAACATGAGAGAAATTCGTTAGATACTAGGCGAAAACAATACAATTAAGACTTTGATAATAATGGTAGTATTCATAGTGACATATAATATTTTTGGGTTTTTCACTGTAAATAACAAGAAATGGAGATTGGGTAGAAGTATAGTTTCGAGAAGAAATGGAGATTGGAAAGAGATAGAGTTTGGAGAAGAAATGTAGGAGAGTGATGAGAATCATGGGCTGGAACAAGAACATTCAAGCACTTTAAGGGATCCTTTGCAAATTCCAAGTGGGCCTATTACAAGAGCAATGGCTAAGAGATTCAAGGAAGCACTAAATGGACTTGTTCAAGACATTTGGCCCAATCAAAATTCTGTCCAATCTAAATCTGAGCATAATCACGTTTTAACATTAATTTGGGCTAAAGATGGAGCTGAAAAAGGAGATTTGGGCCAAAACCATTGAAATTAAGGAGCTTGGGCCATCAACTATACATGGGCTGGTTGTATTTATGCTCAATCATGTTTTTTTTGGGCTGAAAGAGTGTTTTTATGGTCAGCTGATGTATTTGGACGAATTTGAAGTTTTCTTTCATTTACTTTGGTTTAATAAGAGTCTTTTCAACTTGGGGATAATAAATGTATTCAGCTGTTACATATTAAACAAGCTGATTGATGTGGGGTTTAATTGAGACTTTTCATTTGCCTAGTTAATGTGCTGTTACATAGGGATTTGATGTTTAATAATTACCTAGGTCAGCACTTACTCTATAAATAGGCAAAGCTTATTGTATACAGAACCAAGTTGAATGAAAGCAATTCTGAAAATTCAGATTAGTGAGAGAGTTTTTCTCTTTGGTTCTTTTTAGAACTTTTCTGACTTATCAAGGCTTGATCATCCTTGTGGCGTCTCAAACACTTTGGGTTCTTGTGTCTTGTACTCAAGGGTTCAAGTGGATCATCAAATCTGATTCTTAGTTTCTTGGGGTGGGTGTAATTCAAGTGACTTGTGGGTTCAAAGGTTTTCAAACCTTCTTGGGTTCACATCAGAGAGAATTGCAGAAAATTAAATGAAAAGCAATTTCATTAAATTTGGGACGAATACATACACAGCGACCTTGGAACCGATAGCCATTTGTGTGGGTGGCGTGTGGTGTTGATAGGATTTGAGTGGTAGTGATTCAATCAGAAGAAAAATGGCTATCATAACCCTTATTTATAGATTTCTAACACTAACGATTGAATTCTAGATTTTCGACACGTGTACAGACAGTTAAATAACTTCCTATTTCTAACAGTGACACTTGTCTCATTTTTGTTTTCACCATAACCGCTACAACTGCTCATTTTGAATTTACGTTTCTTCAAACTTTCTTCAAACAAGTCAGTAGATCAACATAAGTAACCAACTTCTATCGAAAAGATTTTTCGTAGTGATATTTAGTAAGATCTTCAACATTACCTTTTTCGACAAGTTTCTAATCGAAATAAGTTTAGAAAAAAATGCATATGATGAGCAACTTATCATTTTAAATAGAATGTTTCTTTAAAGACCATTCCTTTCTATCAAAATTACTTATATCGAAAACAACATTTTCCATACTTAGGAGATTTTACTTAATGGAGATAACACATGCCAAAATAAGACTTTTAAGTTTTGAATCGTGGTGCCCCGTGGTCCATTTTCGTTGCCCGTGGGGCATTTTCGACCCATGGTGCAATTTTCGTGCCAAAGTAAGACTTTGGTGTTTGGGTGCCCTGAGATCCTTGGTGCATCCTTATGCATAAAATACCATAATGCTCGGAGCACTTTTCAGTTTTGAAGTCCGTGGTGTCCCATGGTCCATTTTCGTTGCCCATGGTGCATTTTTGGCCCATGGTGCAATTTTCGTGCCAAAATAAGACTTTTGTGTTTTGGTGCTCCGTGATCTTTGGTGCATCCATATGCATAAAAACCATAATGCTCGGATCACTTTTCAATTATGAGGTCCGTGGTGTCCCGTGGTCCATTTTCGATGCCAGTGGTTCATTTTCGGTTCATGGTGCAATTTTCGTACCAAAATAAGACTTTTGGATTTTGGTGCTCGGTGATTTGTGGTGCATCCTTATGCATAAATGCTCGGAGCACTTTTCAGTTTTGAGGTCTGTGGTGCCCCGTGGTCCATTTTCGTTGCATGTGGTGCATTTTTGGCCCATGGTGCAATTTTGATGCCAAAATAAGACTTTTGCATTTTGGTGCCGCGAGATCCTTGGTGCATTCTTATCCATAAAAAACCATACTGCTCGGAGCATTTTCAGTTTTGAGGTTCAAGGTGTCCTGTGGTCCATTTTTTGTGCTCGTGGTGCATTTTCGGCCAATGGTGCAATTTTCATCCCACAATAAGACTTTTTGGGTTTTGGTGCCACGTGATCTGTGGCGCATCCTTATGCATAAAAAACTATAATTCTCGGATCACTTTTCATTTCTGAGGTCCGTGGTGCCCCGTGGTCCATTTTCGGTGCCCGTTGTGCATTTTCGGCCCATGGTGCAATTTTCATGCCAAAATAAGACGTTTGGGTTTTGGTGCTCCATAATCTTTGGTGCATCCTTATGCATAAAAAATTATAATTCTCGAGTCACTTTTTAGTTTTGAGTTCCATGATGCCCCGTGGTCCATTTATGGTGCCCGTGGTGCATTTTTGGCCAATGGTGAAATTTTCGTGCCAAAATAAGACTTTTGGATTTTGGTGCCCCGTGATCCTTGGTGCATCCTTATGTATAAAAAACCATAATGCTTGGAGCACTTTTCATTTTTGAGGTCTATGATGCCTAGTGGTCCATTTACGTTGCCCGTGGTGCATTTTTGACCCATGGTGCAATTTTCGTGCCAAAATAAGACTTTTCGATTTTGGTACTCCGTGATCGTTGGTGCATCCTTATGCATAAAAAAGTATAATGCTCGGAGCACTTTTCAGTTTTGAGGTCCGTGGTTCCTCGTGGTCCATTTTCATTGCCCGTGGTGCATTTTCGGCCCATGATGCAATTTGTGTCAAAATAAGACTTTTGGGTTTTGGTGCTCCGTGATCTTTGGTGCATCCTTATGCATAAAAAACCTTAATGCTCGGATAGCTTTTCAATTTTGAGGTTCGTGGTGCCCAGTGGTCTTTTTTCGATGGTCGTGGTGCATTTTCGATTCATGGTTCAATTTTCGTGCCAAAATAAGGCTTTTGGGTTTTGCGGTCCCGTGATCCTTGGTACATCCTTATGCATAAAAAATCATAATGCTCGGAGCACTTTTCAGTTTTGAGGTCTGTGGTGCCCCGTGGTCCATTTTCGGTGCTTGTGGAGCATTTTCGGCTCATTATACAACTTTCGTGCCAAATTAAGACTTTTGGGTTTTGGTGCCCCGTGATCCTTGGTGCATCCTTATGCATCAAAAACAATAATTCTTGCATCACTTTTCAGTTCTGATGTTCGTGGTGGCCCGTGGTCCATTTTCGTTGCCCGTGATGCATTCTCGGCACATGGTGCAATTTTCGTGCAAAAATAAGACTTTTGGGTTTTTGTACTCCGTGATCCTTGGTGCATCCTTATGCATAAAAAACTATAATTCTAGGATCACTTTTCAGCTCTGATGTCTGTGGTGCCCCATGGTCCATTTTCGTTGCCCGAGGTGCATTTTCGGCACATGGTGCAATTTTCATGCCAAAATTAGACTTTTGGGTTTTGGTGCTCCGTGATCCTTGGTGCATCCTTATGCCTAAAAAACTATAATTCTAGGATCACTTTTATTTTTTGAGGTCCGTGGTGTCCCGTGGTCCATTTTCGGTGCCCGTGGTGCATTTTTGGCCAATGATGCAATTTTCGTGCCAAAATAACACTTTTGGATTTTGGTGCCCCGTGATCCTTGGCGCATCCTTATGCATAAAAAACAATAATTCTTGCATCACTTTTCAGTTCTGATGTCTGTGGTGCCCCATGGTCCATTTTCTGTGTCCGAGGTGGATTTTCGGCCCATGGTGCAATTTTCGTGCCAAAATAAGACTTTCGTGTTTTGGTGCCCCTTGATCCTTGGGGCATCCTTATGCATCGAACACCATAACGCTCGAAGCACTTTCCAGTTCTGAGGTCCATGGTGCCCCGTGGTCCATTTTCGTTGCCCGTGGTACATTTTCAGCCCATGGTGCAATTTCGTGCCAAATTATGACTTTTCGATTTTGGTGCCCAGTGATCCTTGGTGCATCCTTATGCGTAATAAACAATCATTCTTGCATCACTTTTCAATTCTGATGTCTGTGGTACCCCGTGGTCCATTTTCGGTGCCCGAGATGCATTTTCGGCACTTGGTGCAATTTCGTGCCAAAATAAGACTTTTGGGTTTTGGAGCTCCATGATCCTTGCTTTATCCTTATGCATAAAAAAGTATAATTCTCGTATCACTTTTCTTTTTTGAGGTTCGTCGTGCCCCGTGGTGCATTTTCGGCCCAAGGTGCAATTTTCGTGCCAAAATAAGACTTCTAGGTTTTGGTGCTCCGTGATCTTTGGTCCATCCTTTTGCATAAAAAACTATAATTCTCGAGTCACTTTTCAGTTTTGAGGCCTTGGTGCCCCGTGGTCCATTTTTGGTGCTCGTGTTGCATTTTTGGCCAATGGTGCAATTTTCGTGCCAAAATAAGACTTTTGGGTTTTGGTGCCCCGTGATCCTTGGTGTATCCTTATGTATAAAAAATCATAATGCCTGGAGCACTTTTCAGTTTTGAGGTCCATGGTGCCCAGTGGTCCATTTACGTTGCCCGTGGTGCATTTTTGGCCCATGGTGCAATTTTCGTGCCAAAATAAGACTTTTGGATTTTTGTGCTCCGTGATCGTTGGTGCATCCTTATTCTTAAAAAAGCATAATGCTTGGATCACTTTTCAGTTTTGAGGTCCGTGGTGCTCCGTGGTCCATTTTCATTGCCCGTGGTGCATTTTTGGCCCATGGTGCAATTTTCGTGCCAAAGTAAGACTTTGGGATTTGGTGCTCCATGATCTTTGGTGCAACTTTATGCATAAAAAACCTTAATGCTCAGATTACTTTTCAATTTTGAGGTCCGTGGTGCCCAGTGGTCCATATTCGATGACCGTGGTGCATTTTCGGTTCATGGTTCAATTTTCATGCCAAAATAAGGCTTTTGAGTTTTGGTGCCTCGTGATCCTTGGTGCAATCTTATGCATAAAAAACCATAATGCTCGGAGCACTTTTCAGTTTTGAGGTTCGTGGTGCCCCGTGGTCCATTTTCGATGCCTGTGGAGCATTTTTGACTCATTATGCAATTTTTGTGCCAAATTAAGACTTTTGGGTTTTGGTGACCCGTGATCCTTGGTGCATCCTTATGCATAAAAAACAATAATTCTTGCATCACTTTTCAGTTCTGATGTCCTTGGTGCCCCATGGTCCATTTTCGTTGCCTGAGGTGCATTTTCGACGCCTGAGGTGCATTTTCGGCACATGGTGCAATTTTCGTGCCAAAATAAGACTTTTGGATTTTGGTGCTCCATGATCTTTGGTGCATCCTTATGCATAAAAAACTTTAATGGTCAGATTACTTTTCAATTTTGAGATCCGTGGTTCCCCGTTATCCATATTTGGTGCCCGTGGTGAATTTTTGGCCAATGGTGCAATTTTCGTTCCAAAATAAGACTTTTGGATTTTGGTGCCCCATGATCCTTGGTGCATCCTTATGGATAAAAAACCATAATGCTCGGAGCACTTTTCAGTTTTGAAGTTCGTGTGCCCAGCGGTCCATTTTCGTTGCCCGTGGTGCATTTTCGGCCCATGGTGCAATTTTTGTGCCAAAGTAAGACTTTTGGTGCTCCGTCATCTTTGGTGCATCATTATGCATAAAAAACCCTGTTGCTCATATTACTTTTCAATTTTGAGGTTCGTGGTGCCATGTGGTCCATTTTCAATGCCCGTGGTGCATTTTCGGTTCATGGTTCAATTTTCGTTGCAAAATAAGACTTTTCGATTTTTGTGCCCCATGATTTGTGGTGCATCCTTATGCATAAAAAACCATAATGCTCAGAGCACTTTTCAGTTTTGAGGTCTGTGGTGCCCCGTGGTCCATTTTCGATGCCCGTGGTGCATTTTCGGTTCATGGTGCAATTTTCGTGCCAAAATAAGACTTTTGGATTTTGGTGCCCCGTGATCCTTGGTGCATCCTTATGCATAAAAAACCATAATGCTCGGTGTACTTTTCAGTTTTGAGGTCTGTGGTGCCCAGTGGTCCATTTTTGGTGCCCGTGGAGCATTTTCGGCACATGGTGCAATTTTCGCGCAAAATTAAGACTTTTGGGTTTTGGTGCCCGTGAATCTTGGTGCATCCTTATGCATAAAAAAACTATAATTCTCGAGTCACTTTTTAGTTTTGAGGTCCGTGGTGCCCCGAGGTCCATATTTGGTGCCCGTGATGCATTTTTGGCCAATGGTTTAATTTTCATACCAAAATAAGACTTTTGAATTTTGGTGCCCCGTGATCTTTATTGCATCCTTATACATAAAAAACAATAATGCTCGGAGCTCTTTCCAGTTTTGAGGTTCGTGGTGTCCCGTGGTCCATTTTTGGTGTGCGTGGTGCATTTTCAGCCTGTGGTGCAATATTTCGTGCCAAAATAGGACTTTTGGATTTTGGTGCCCTGTGATCCTTGAAGTATCTTTATGCATAAAATATATAATGTTCGGAGCACCTTTCAGTTTTGATGTCCGTGGTGCCCCGTGGTCCATTGTTTGTGTTCGTGGTTCCCCGTGGTCCGTTATTGGTGCCCCAGGTGCATTTTCGGCCCACGATGCAATTTTCATGCAAAAATAAGACTTTTGGATTTTGGTACCCCATGATTCTTTGTGCATCCATATGCATAAAAAATCATAATGTTCGGAGCACTTTTTAGTTTTAAGGACTATAGTGCCTTGTGGTCCATTTTTGGTGCCCCTGGTGCATTTTTGGCACATGGAGCAATTTTCGTGCCAAAATAAGACTTTTGGATTTTTGTGCCCCGTGATCCTTGGTGCATCCATATGCATAAGAAACCATAATTCTCGGATCACTTTTTAGTTTTGAGGTCTGTGGTGCCCCAACGTCCATTTTCGATGCCCGTGGCGCATTTTTTGTTCATGATGCAATTTTCGTGCCAAAATAAGACTGTTGGGTTTTGGTGTCCTGTGATCCTTGGTGCATCCTTATACATAAAAAATCATAATGGTAGGAGCACATTTCAGTTTTGAGGCACGTGATACCCCGTGATCCATTTTCGGTGCTCGTGGTGCATTTTCAGCCTATGGTGCAATTTTCGTGCCTTAATAAGACTTTGGGGTTTTTGTACCCCGTGATCTTTGGTGCATCCTTATGAATGAAAAACCATAATGCTCGGAGCACCTTTTAGTTTTGAGGTCCTTAATGCCCCATGGTCCATTTTTTGTGCTCGTGGTGCATTTTCGGCCAATGGTGCAATTTTCAGACAAAAAATTAGACTTTTGGGTTTTGGTGCCCCGTGATCCTAGGTGTACCTTATGCATAAAAGACCATAATGCTCAAAGCGCTTTTCAGTGTTGAGGTCCGCGGTGCCCTGTGTTCCATTTTTAGTGCCCGTGGTGAATTTTCGGCCTATGGTGCAATTTTCGTGCCAAAATAAGACTTTTGGGTGTTGGTGCCTCGTGATCCTTGGTGCATCCTTATGCATAAAAAACCATAATGCTCAGAGCACCTTTTAGTTTTGAGGTCTGTGGTCCCCATGGTTTTGTTTTTGGTGTCGTGGTGCATTTTTGGCCAATGGTACAATTTTCGTGCCAAAAATAGGACTTTTGGATTTTGGTTCCCCGTGATACTTGGTGCATCCTTATGCATAAAAAAACCATAATGCTTGGAGCACTTTCCAGTATTGAGATATGTGGTGCCCATGCCCCATTTTTGGTGCGCGTGGTGCATTTTCGGCCGATGGTGCAATTTTTGTGCAAAAATAGACTTTTGGGTTTTGGTGCCCTGTGATCCTTGGTGCATCCTTATGCATAAAAAACCATAATGCTTGGAGCACTTTTTCGTTTTGAGGTCAAAGGTGCCCTGTGGTCCATTTTTGGTGCCCGTGGTGGTGCATTTTCGGCCCATGGTGCAATTTTAGTGCCAAAATAAGACTTTGGGATTTTGGTGCCTCGTGATCTTTAGTGCATCCTTATACATAAAAAACAATAATGCTTGGAGCTCTTTCCAGTTTTGAGATCTGTGGTGCCCCATGGTCCATTTTTTGTGCTAGCGGTGCATTTTCGACCCATGGTGCAATTTTCGTGTCAAAATAAAACTTTTGGGTTTTGGTGCTCCCTAATCCTTGGTGCATCCTTATGCATAAAAAATCATAATGCTCATAGCACTTTTCAATTTTTAGGTCCGTGGTGCCCGTGGTCCATTTTTAGTGTCCGTTGTGCATTTTCGGCACATGGTACAATTTTAGTGCTAAAATAATACTTTTGGGTTTTGGTTTTGGTGTCTCGTGATCCTTGGTACATCCTTATAAATACAAAAACAATAATGCTCGGAGCTCTTTCCCGTTTTGAGGTTTGTGGTGCCCCGTGGTGCCCCATGGTCCATTTTTTGTGCTAGCGGTGCATTTTCGGCCCATGGTGCAATTTTCGTGTCAAAATAAAACTTTTGGGTTTTGGTGCTCCTTAATCCTTGGTGCATCCTTATGCATAAAAAATCATAATGCTCATAGCACTTTTCAATTTTTAGGTCCGTGGTGCCCGTGGTCCATTTTTAGTGTCCGTTGTGCATTTTCGGCACATGGTACAATTTTAGTGCTAAAATAATACTTTTGGGTTTTGGTTTTGGTGTCTCGTGATCCTTGGTACATCCTTATAAATACAAAAACAATAATGCTCGGAGCTCTTTCCCGTTTTGAGGTTTGTGGTGCCCCGTGGTCCTTTTTTGGTTCCCGTGATGCATTTTCGTCTCATGGTACATTTTTCGTGCCAAATTATGACTTTTGGATTTTGGTGTCCCATGATCCTTGGTGTATCAATGATAGAGGACTAGAATGGTACATGAAGAGCTTAAAGTGGAGCCAAATCTTAAAATAGAAGTTTATGTAATTTGGGCCAAATTTGGGCTTTTGTTGAGCTTTTTATATTTTTAGTGATGTTTCCTTTTGTTTGGGTCCATTATGACTTGTGTTGGGCCTTTTTAGTTATTTGGGTCTTTTTATTAGTGTTAGTATAAATAGGGCCCTAGAACACATTTGTAAGGAGTTTTGATCATTTTTAGAAATTAGCATTGTGCTAAGTGATAGAGTTCTCTCTTGGTTCTTGTGATAAACCTTTAGATTCTTATCAAAGAAACACTTTCTTTGTGGCGAATCCTCCTAGACTTATCAATCGAGCTTCGATTGTGGCGTCATATCCCATTTCTTGTCTTTCCGCTTTATATTTTCTTCACCTTTTTTATTTCCGTTATTTCCGGTGATGCTGAATAATGAGATCCGAAGAAGGAATTTTTATCATTTGGTATTCAGAGCAAGGATTCAGCATCCCGTGTCACTGTTCATCACGGAGGCGTACTGTTCATCTCGCGACTGTTCATCGGCATATTGTTCACCGTTCGCGTACTGTTCACCGCGGTACTGTTTCCGATTGCAGCACTGTTCATCGGTGATACTGTTCCGATTACGGTACTGCTCATCAATTTTCGGTACTGTTCATTGATTTGTGATTTTTATTGTTTCAATCCATATTTTTTATATTGCCTTATGTTTAATTTGAGTCAAAATCTATATATTGAAATTCTGAAATTTGAATTTGGGGAAGAACATTCATAGTGTTCATGTGTGTTCTTGAGAGTCTTTGGCAAAATCCTTGTGTTTGATCCATAAAAATTTGAATTAAGTGACTTTGGATGTTTTTTATAAATATTAAAAAGTTTGAGGACTTATTAGCAAAAGAAAAGGACTTAAAGATAAACAAAGAAAATATTGGGGCAAAAGTGCAAAAAGAAAAAGTTTAGAGGCCCAAATGCAATTATGAAACTTTGGGGGCCAAAGTGTAAAAAAAAAATTATACCATTGGAAAGAAAAAATCTGCCCTATAAGAAGTCCTTCTACATCATTGCTTAATTCTTTCTTTTTCATACACTTTTATGCCATTTTAGCTTTCTTTAATATCCTAGTTCTTCACAAAGTTGAAAAATTGAGTTTCTTAGTTTTGTGTTGCTCTTATTCTTGAGTCTTCTAGTCTTGTCTTTGCTTGGCATTCTATTTTGAGTTGTCCCTTTCATTTCTTTTAGATTTTATTGCTTGTCTTTAAATTTTCCTTGGTTGTGTCTTTGAGTTTTCCTTTCATTGGACTCTTAAGTCAAGTTTGGATTTGTGACATCTTTCACATTGAAAATTCTTTGTTATTGAAATTTGGAGGTTCTTTTCAAGAACTAAAGAGGAACAAGAGTGGAAAAAGGCAAGTGTACACATTATAGAAAAAGCCTCAAAAGAGAGAAACACGAGTGGTTTTGAGTGAAACACTTAGTGAGTGGTGAGGTCCATATTTCTATTATTTGTGCTAATCATTTTTGTGTAGGCATGTATTATTCTTCTTACCATAGAATTGATGGAGGTTATGGGGAAGATGAAGGAGAAAGAAGGCTTAGGAGACATAGGAGAGGGAGATATGGAGGAGGAGATAATGAGGGAGAAAATAAAATAAAGGATAGTATGGAAGAGGAGAAACTTAAAATTCCTAGTTTTCAAGGGAAGAATGATCCGGAAGCATACATTGAGTGGGAGATGAAACTTGACCAAGTCTTTTCATGCCATGACTATAGTGAGGAGAAGAAAATTAGGAAGGTTACCTTGAAGTTTGAAGGCAGTGCACTTGCATGGTGGAAGTATAAGGAGGATGGAAGAGAGAGGATAAGGATGCCTAAGATAGCAACTTGGCAAGAAATGAAGGATTTGATGAGGAAGACATTCTTACCACCTTCCTATGAGAGAGATGCTTATGATAAGCTACAATGTCTCACACAAGGTAGCAAGAGTGTTGATGAATACTACAAAGAGATGAAAATGACTATGAGGAGAGCCAATGCACAAGAACCTAAAACCGCCATGGCAAGGTTCTTACGTGGGCTTAATAGAGACATTCAATACATAGTGAAGTTACAACACTATGAGAGCTTGGAGGATCTAGTGCACCAAGCCAACCAAGTGGAGAGACAACTTGAGAGGAAGCATTCCTACAAGAAGACCTATCACTATGACTCTTCTAGTGGTAAGGACAAGTCCAAGAAGGAGGGATCTTCCTCACCTAAGCAACAAGCTTCAAAGTCTCCAAGTGGTAAACATGTTCCTAACCCTAGCACTTCTTCTACTTCTAAGAGTGGTACAATTAAATGTTTTAAATGCTTGGGTAAAGGACATATTGCATTGTATTGTCCAAACATGAAAACCATGGTCTTGAAGGAAAATGAGGTTGTCACTAGTGAGTTATCTTATACATGTTCATCTAATATCTCTAGTGATAATCATAGTGCATATGGTACCAAACATCTAGATAGAGAATTAATGATGTGTAAGAGGTTGTTTGGAATTCAATGTGAGGGTAGGGATGAAATTCAAAAGGAGAACATATTTCATACTAGATGCTTGGTTCTAGGGAATGTGTGTTCTTTGATTATTGATGGGGATAGTTGTATTAATGTGGCTAGCACTAGGTTGGTTAGCAAACTTAATTTTCAAACCACCCCACACCCTACACCTTATTGTTTGAAATTGCCATGTGAAGGTGAGTTGGTTGTAGACCAACAAGTGTTGGTGCCCTTTACCATTGGAACATATAAAGATGTTGTGTTGTGTGATGTAGCTCCCATAGAAACATGCCATATCTTGTTAGGTAATCCTTGGCAAATTGAAAGAAATGTGAAGCATAATGGGAAGACCAACAAGATTTCTTTTGTACATGAAGGACATAAGGTCAAACTTGCATCACTTTCACCTAAGGAAGCAAGTGAGGATCAAATTAAGTTGAGAAAGAAAATAGAACAAGAGAGAAAAGAGTTACAAGAAAAAGAAATAAAAGAAAAAGAGAAGAGAGAACAAGAGTTGAGAGAAAAAGAAAAAGAGATGAAAGAACAAGAAAAAGAGATGAGAGAAAATGAAATAATTGAAAAAGAGAGAGCAAAGGATAAAGAGGAATATGATTATTTTTGTTTTCATTCTAATCCTTTAATTGTTTGTGATGATTCTTTGCTCAAGGAATTTGAAGAAGAGTTTCCAAAGATTGGATGCAAAACTTTGTTTGAAAGTGATGTCTCTCTTGTGAAAGAAATTGAAGAGGAGTCCTCAAAGGGGGAGTGCAAAACTCTAATTTTTCCTCCTAAATTGGATTCTGGATGTAATTCTTCTTTTGCACCTACTCATATAAATTCTTTTGTTTTGATGCCTAGGGAAGAATTGTACATCAAGGATCAATGGGCAAAACAATTTAGAGAAGAAGTGGAGACATATGAGGACCAATGCAACCATAGAGATGAGAAAATTTTGGCTTATACTATCTCTAAACCTTGTGATTTAATTGATGTGTACCATGTGTTAATTCAAAATGCTTGTGAATTGCATGTTGCTTTTGGCTTGCATGATATTGTTTTAGGTGATGGTGCCAAGTCTTTGAGTTTTGAGATGTATGGTGCACTCAAGTGTCTTGATAAATGGATTGTGCATAAAATGGATAAATCTAAATTTTCTATTATTGGTTTGAAAATGTCATTGTTTGCTCATAATTTTCATTGGATTGACTTGTCTATGAAATTTGTGATTAAGCATTTCATTCTAGTGTTGTTTGATGGTTTCTTTAGGCTTGTATTTGATCCTGGAGGATTGATATATAAGCACATAAATAATAAGAGATTTACCTTTTTAAGGGATTCAAGTCTCAATAGAGATAGGATTTTTATGTTTTTAATGTTTTTCTCAAAACTAAAACATATTGTTTTGTGTTGTTTTTGTGTTATAGGTACCTTGATTCTAAATTCGAGGTCGAATTTCCTTCAAGAAGGAGGGAATGATAGAGGACAAGAATGGTACATGAAGAGCTTAAAGTGAAGCCAAATCTTAAAATAGAAGTTTATGTAATTTGGGCCAAATTTGGGCTTTTGTTGAGCTTTTTATATTTTTAGTGATGTTTCCTTTTGTTTGGGTCCATTATGACTTGTGTTGGGCCTTTTTAGTTATTTGGGCCTTTTTATTAGTGTTAGTATAAATAGGGCCTTAGAACACATTTGTAAGGAGCTTTGGTCATTTTTAGAAATTAGCATTGTGCTAAGTAAGAGAGTTCTCTCTTGGTTCTTGTGATGAACCTTTAGATTCTTATCAAAGAAAAACTTTCTTTGTGGCAAATTCTCCTAGACTTATCAATTGAGCTTCGATTGTGGCGTCATATCCCATTTCTTGTCTTTCCGCTTTATATTTTCTTCACCTTTTTTTATTTCCGTTATTTTCGTTGATGCTGAATTTGAGATCCGGAGAAGGAATTTTTATCATATCCTTATGCATAAAAAACCATAATACTCATAGCACCTTTCAGTTTTGAGGTCCATGGTGCCCCTTGGTTCATTTTTTGTGCCCATGGTGCATTTTCGGTCATGGTGCAATTTTTGTGCCAAAATAAGAGTTTTGGATTTTTGTGTCCTGTGATCATTGGTGCATCCTTGTACATAAAAAAAATTAATGCTCGAAGCTCTTTCCAATTTTGAGGTCAATGGTGCCCCGTGGTCCAATTTTGGTGCCCATGGTGCATTTTCTGCCCATGGTGCAATTTTGCGTGCCAAAATAACAATTTTGGGTTTTGGTGCCCCATGATCCTTGGTGCATCCTTATCCATAAAAAACCATAATGCTTGGTGCACTTTTCAGTTTTGAGGTCCATGGTGCCCCGTGGTCCATTTTTGGTGTCCGTGGTGCATTTTCGGCACAAGGTGCTATTTTTGTGCCAAAATAAGACTTTTGTGTTTTTGTGACCGGTGATCTTTGGTGCATCCTTATGCATAAAAAATCATAATGCTCGGGACACCTTTCAGTTAAAAAAGAGTTTAATAATGATGAACTATTTTACAATATCAACCAATCATAAATCACTGTTGATATGATTTTTAAGATAATTTTTGTAAAAATCAACAAACTTATTATACATGATTGGTTGTGGTTGGATGACGGTATAAAACTTTTTTATACTGTCATTATATCACCTATTTTCTCTTAAAAAAATGTTATATGCCAATATAAATAAATCAAGAAGGTAATTTAAAAAAAAAAAGAATAATCTAACTGAAGTAACGTACTGAATTTGAATTGTTTGAGAGAAGCAAGTACAAACTTTATATACAACTTATTACTCATAATGTTGGAATTTCAATGAATGAGAGTTCAAAAAATAAAAGACAAAGATAGCATAGAGATAACAAAGCACTTAACACTGTATCTTTGTTGTCACACTAAGTATAAAATAAAAACATACCTTTTTTCAGAGTAAATGGCAGAACCTATATATCAAAATGAATGTAAAAGGAAAAAAGAATCCCAAAAGATAATGTAGCAACAATAGAATACTAATATTTAAGATGCATGACCAAAGTTAATATACAACTTATTACTATTTTTAGTATAAAACCATACCTTTCCAGTAAATGGCAGAACCTGTATGAATCAATGGAGCAATTTCAAAGAATGAGAGGAGAGAAATATCAAAGAATCGGAGAATGATGAAAATAAAATCTTTTGGTAGAACTATAAAAAAATCTCTCACATATGCACAAACATTAACCCAAAATATTGGAGAGAATACTAAAAGTAAAATCTTTTAGCTGAACTAAAAAAAAATCTCTCATGTACACACAAACATTAACCCAAAATTTTTAATTTTTTTTTCTGAAAAGGATGACAAAAGTAGAATATTAGAGCATATTTGTTTTTGTGTTACAAACTGTTGACTGAAAAGCAATAAACGCCATGAAAAAAAATATTTCGTTTTTAGAAAAGAATGATAAAATTACAATCTTTTAGCAGGAGTTAAAAACAAACAAACAAAAAAACCTCTCATAAACACATAAACAATCTTTTAGCCATATGAGATTTTTTCTCATGCTTGCCACAATTGTAGACAATTATCTTTTATAATATTTTATTATAATTTATAATATATATTGGCAAAACTTTCTTTTATAACATTTAATTGAATTGTAATTGATTGATATAATTGATAATTGATTGATTGGTATAATTGATAATTGATATATAATTGATTTATCAATTCGATATTTATGTTATGAAATAAGCATAAATCTTGCAGGATTTCTTAATTTGAACCAACTCTAAATTAAATTTGAATTAAAAATATATTAGTATAGTTAATTATTTTGAGTCAAAATATATACTTATTGTTAATTTGAATGTTCAAATGATGATGAACATCAACTCATAAAAGAAAATGCTGATGAACATAGAGATTATATTTTTCTATAAAAAAAATCATAGAGATTTACCTTAATAACTGTAATTAATGATTTTTTTAATCAGATGTTTTCTTACCCTGCTTCCTGCCACATTTTGTGAAAATACCTTTTACTCCTTTTCCTCACTCTCACTCACCCTGTGTTGTATAAATAGACGACTCGTTTTATTTTCTCATTGCAACTTTTGAATAATATATAGTTCTCTTAAGTTAAGCAATTTTGGTAAATACATATGTGTTCTCTTTGATTTTTGTATCATCAAGTTAAGTTTGTTATAAGAGTTATAAGGTTGCTTTTATGGTGAAGGAAGAAGGGAGAAGGGGGGAGGGATAGGTCGTGGCTTCGAATCATCCCGCTGATGTCGATAAAAAAAAATTAAATTTGCTATATATTTATGTATGTTCCTTGTATGATCAGATGGCATCCTCTTCCCTTTCCACCAAACTGACTCTGCACTTACTCATTGACACCAAAAGTGACAAACTTCTCTTTGCTGAAGCATCAAAGGAAGCAGTGGACTTTCTTTTTAGCTTGCTTGACCTGCCTATTAGTACTATCATAGGACTTCTCCCAGAAAATGAGATGATTGCAAGCTTGGCTAATTTGACCAATTTGTACGAAAGCTTGAAAAAAATGGACGAGTCTTGCATGCTACCAAACCAATCTAAGAATGTTCTCTTGAAGCCTCTGATTTCTTCACCGGTATTCTCCGCTCTTCTTCCGGATAACAACATCCAAATTGAATTTTATGTCTGTCCAAATTACTCTGTCTGTGGTCTTCATGTGACGTCTGATAACCAGACTCATTGTATTCACTGCCACTCCACTATGAACTATCAAATACGTTCACATGAAAATTTTTTCAATAAGAATGGAATTGTGAAACAATATGTAGCTTTCATGATCACGGATGATTTAAAAATTCAGCCCTCGCAGCACACCGTTGCAATGATTAAAAAATTGATCAATGAGTTTGGGATCGAAAGCATGGCCAATTCTACGGTAGGAAAGTTGCTCTTGTTTCCTACCGTGGGAAAGTTTTAATAGCCATCAGATTATAAGATAAGTGTGGACTACAATAGGTATACATGCACCAGAATATTTTTTTTCAAAAAAAAAAAAAAAAAGGAAAAGACACTCCTTCCTCTCGACTGCAACCACTCCCTCTCCGCCCTCTCTACCACACCCTTCCCTCATTTCCACTGCCACTGCAACCTTTTCCTCTCTACCCATTCCCTCCGCCTTTCTTCCTTCACTTCGACCATGTCTTCACCGGCGTCGTGATACCTGCGAGGTTGGGGGAGATCTGGAATCTAGATCTAGATCTAGATCTAAAACAAAATCACGCGCTGGCCATGGTAGAGGAAGCACGCGGCGAAGAGCTGGCCGGGGTAGAGGAAGCACGCGACGAAGAGCTCGCCGGAGTTCGGATCCTCTAGGCAGACCTCGCAGTGGTTCCGGCCCGACACGACGCGGATCTGACCCAACCAGATCTTGTCGGACTGGAGCCACTCGCCGCACTTGTAGCCGCCAGAGGTGCTGCACAGCGGGATCTTGTACACCGACACCTCACGCACCACCAGGAGCGTGTGCTCGAACGCCTCCTCCTCCTCAACCTCGAACGACATCGTTTTCGGGGAGGGAAAGAAATTTGAGTTTGAGTTTGAGAGGAATTTAATGTGAATTTGAAATGCTTTGTGTTGTGGTGGTTTGCAAATTGCGATTTGAGGAATGAATTGAGGGTGGTGTTGTGTCTGTGTCTCACAAGGCTTGCCATCGGAAACGGGAAGAAGGAGATGACGGTGGCGGCGGCACAATGGCCTTGCCATCGGAAACAGGGAGGAGAAAAAGAAAAAAGAAAAATATAAAAATATTTTTTTTTAAGATATTCCGGTGCATTTATTCCTACGGTAGTCTTCACTTATTTTAACCGTTGATTATAATCTAACACATCATATTTTGTTTCCCACGGTGGGAAATTTGGTGAAGTTTCCCACCGTAGAATTGGCCTCGAAAGCATTAGTCAATTAGAATCGAGAGAGGTTAAATTGGGAATGAATGAGGTATGTCAAGCATTCTTTTAGGCGCTTTCAGTAATATTTGTTGGGTGTATTAATTTGTTTAATTAATAAAGTCTTTTTGTTTCTTAATAGGGTTTTAATCTGCTCAAGAAGGTTCTGACCACTGCTTTTCTCAAGAAGAATACGGGATCTGATCATCAAGAATCGGAAGTCAAGTCTTGATTTTTTATTTTTTTTTTTGGTTTCCTTTTGTTTAGGATGATTTATTAGAGTGAATGGTTAGTTTCAGTTGTTTTGTTGGAGATGAAATAAGAAGGAAATTGGGGTTTAGCCCCCGTTTACTCAAAAAAAAAATGGAAAGTGAAGATTAATTTTGGGGTTAATTTCTCTTTTTCAACGACAATTTGCTTTATTTTTATGTTTGTTTTTCATGTGCTAGTGTTTGATCCGTGCCATGCATATGTTTAGTTTGTGAAGGGACTTAGATTTATAAATATTTTTTTGTTAGAAAATCTATTTAAAATAATTTTTATAAATTGATATTAATTATAAAGAGACTATTTAAATATTAATAATTGAGCATGACAGAAGTTAATAAAAAAGACAAAATAGGTTATGTATTGACAGTTTTACATTGTCATTTAAACACAAACTACTATATAATAAGTTCATTAATTTTATAATAATTACCTTGAAAGTCATATCTGGTATGATTTCTGATTAGTTGATAGTGTAAAAA
Source organism: Pueraria montana var. lobata (assembly GCA_026413185.1). Classification (NCBI taxonomy): domain Eukaryota; kingdom Viridiplantae; phylum Streptophyta; class Magnoliopsida; order Fabales; family Fabaceae; genus Pueraria; species Pueraria montana. Next base: position 39,929,293 of record CM048656.1, read on the forward strand.
ATTCTACAATAAAAATATAGCAATACATAAATATCATAGAATTTATCTTAAGTTTGAGCAATCACTATGCAAGATAAACAAAAATTTTAAGTCATAACAATAATATAATGTAAGTTCTCTACTTATTACTAAATATTAGAAAATGAAAAGATATTTCACTTTTATGATTCGAAAAAAGAGTGATGTTATGTGTAATTCGAAAAAAGATAAGGAGGTGCAAGTGTAATTTGCTCTTTCAATTATAATATAAGGTTATTTTAACTATTGCTAAAAGAGGATAAATGGAAAGAGATAGACAATGAAAGATATGTAGTACACAAATAAAGATAAAAAGGATTCTAATTTGAAATGGTTGAGTAAGAAATATTTTGGCGAGTTGCAAAAATGATATAAAATACACTTCTAAGATAGAAGAAAGAAAATATTAAGCATGTCTAATTTACTAAGTGCATGTTTGCATTACAATTTGTAAAAGTATCCAAAGTCTTGCTTTTCCAAAACTGAGTTTCCAGGCAAAATTTTAGTCTCAAAAATACTTTTGGGGAGTAACCAAAAATGAGTTTGGACTCATTTTACTATCAAACATAATTTTAGACTCTCCCATCGGAAATCCAAACACACCCTAAATTCATAGGGGAGAGTGAGAATTTCACTATCTAAATTATGTATTCTAATTTGTAAAAATATAGGAGAAGAAAATAACATCTCTGATTTTTTAAAAGCAACAAATAAAAAAAATTAATTTTCTAAAATAAAAGATATTTAGAAGTTAGAATGTACTTTTATTAAATAAAAGTCGACACATGTTTGATTTTATTTAACTTTTACATTAAAAATGTTTTAAATAAAAAGGTTTTTAACTTTTTATTGTAATTTTTAGTATAAAATAATCTAATACAAACATAAAATTAATTGTTTTACAATTCTACTTTGTCGACTGTAACACCCCTAGTTACTATTAAGGAATTTCTATTTATTTGCATTATTAGCGAAAATGATTTAATTCTTGATTGTAAAGTAACATTCAAAATACGGGAAAAATTATTCCCTTTTTAATTTTCAAATCTTATTACTTTTAACTCCAAAAGAAGAATCATCCTTATTAACTTATCATTAATTTAAAAACGTCATTTTTGTGAAATAAATTTCTTAATAAACTAAATTCAAATTATCAAAACATCATAACCATGGTAAACCATTAAAACATAATAGAACTTCTTTTAAACATCCACAATTTCTTCATTAAACAATTCTATTACACAAAACTGAATACACTTTTACATCTTGAAAGTAAATGCATTTTACACATGAGTCACATATAAGGAACTGATACATCATAAAATAAAAATCTAGTCTACCCCATTTTTACAAGAAAAGGATCGAGACTCAGAGCAGTGACTTAATAGGATTCAACTCTTATCTGCCCACTTAACCCATGAGACATTCTTAGGGAATCTTTTGTTTCCTTGAACAAGCACATCCACATCCTTAATGCTTTTCACAGTCATTCCATTCCATCTTCGACAATCACACAGAAACATTCGTCTTCATTTGAAAAATGGTAAAACATGGGAGTGAGTTCTCCATTTTCTTGGTCGCCACAAGACAAAACGGACTTAATAGTCCCAAACAACTTATACAACCACTGCGTGTGGTTCACTAGCAAAAATCACTCACGATAATTCTAGTCTGAGTATCTATCTCACAACATTTACTCCTATGGGCTCCACTGCCATTAAACCTCCTAGGCTTTAATGGTCTTATGCAATTGTGTGGATGACAATTGGGAGCACACGACTCATGTCTAGTACAAGTGACATGTCGTTCTCACCAACCTTGGATATAGCTTCGTTCTAGTCGGGAATGCCAAGTCGGTTGTGTGAGTTCCCTGCACTAACCGGACTTTTAACCTTAGCCGGGTTATCACAACTTGACACCATTTCCCCCAAGACTCCTCTGAACTGGGCGAACTATCCCCTAGTGTACCGACTGTAGCCATCCACTTCTTACAACGAACCTCACACGTCTCCACGTTGAGAATCATCTTTCTTAGAACATCCAGTTTCAACGGTCCTTCAGAGAGGACGTTAAAGGACCTTCCCACCGAGTACGGAGCCAACCTCCATCCTGACTTTGCCACGGATGTCCTTTTCACATCATTTCGTCTCCTCGTAGCATGTGTCGCCCCGTGCAAGGTAAATGACACGAAATGTCATTCACTATTCCTCGTACGACAGGAGGAGAAAGGTTTTGTCCCTCTTCACCTCTTAGCATCATGAACATCATGACCGCTTAAAGTGGATACATCCACTTACAAACATCTCAGTGCCTCGGGCACTTTATCCTCAACCATTATATTCATGTACAAACAAAATTAACATGCATTTTCGAGGGACAACGCCCCTCGGACTCAGATCACAACAAAATAATATATAGCAAAACTTATACAATTCAATATTCAATGTCGAAGGTCACATTCTTTCGGTCTTAGCAAACAATTTATCAAGAATAGTCAATGAAATAACCTTAACAAAATTTGAAAGAACAACTATCCAATCAACCCATAATAAAGATAGCATTCACATAGGTATATCAATATACTTATACAAATTAAAACTAAACAAACTCTAAATTTTTGTCAAACCCGTAGCCAACACAAAACCAAAATTTTCAAGCATCATAAATTGGGTCCCAAACACTCCCAAATTAAGCCCCAACCTATATATACATGTAAACTTTCATTTTTCACTAAAAGGACTTAATTTAGGCATTTAAAACTTAGATGCTAGGTGTTTAACATCAAACCCGAAATGGGTCCTAAATTCCCCTTAAAAAGCTTCAAAACTTAAAAATTAGATTCCCGTTGATTTAGAAATCCGCTTTCGATGAACCAAATATGCAACCCTACATTTTAACACATGAGGAATCCATTTTTTAGGTTAAAAATAACGTAGAACAGCCACATCATCCCAAACATATAAAACAGAACCAAAACAAGCATAATGACCCTAAAACATTGAATATATCATTCCAAATGATTCCAAAGTCCAAATGCAACATTCAACATATGCAACCCTAGGTTTTCATACCCAAGGAAGCCATTTTTGAGGTCCAAAACTCAAAAAGTGTACCAATAATTCCCAGCCATCAAAACAGAAACGAAAATCACACTTTTCATGCATGTCATAAGTTCAAACTCACATATAATGGTATTCAAGCTAGACCCATCAAGAGTGGGTCATAACACAAGCATTTTAGGCTTAAGAAAATGAAAGAAAACCTCCAATACCTTGTTTCTACTAGCTCAAAAACTCAAAATGCAAAAAGCCACCACCCAAATGTAGAGCTACTCTAGCTCTACAACATACCCAAAAATCAAGAGAAAAGGATAAAGATTAATCATGAAAAGGTTAGAGAGAAGGAGATGAAAACTAGAGAGAAGTGGGAAAGGCTTACCCAACATACACCAAGAGATGAATTTTTGAATTCTCTCTCTCTCTCTTTCTTCCTTCTCCAAAACCAATGGTTGTTGTGCTAGGGGGTCCCTTTTGGCTTTTATAGGGGGGGCCCAACCCTAAAAGGGGTCCCACACACCCTTTAAAAAAAAGTTTTTAATTAATTATGTTTGGGGTCTTAAGCTAGTTTTAAATTTTAATTTTTTTTACTCTAATAATTCATCAATATGTAGCATTTAATTTTCTAAAGTCAATGCCTCTTGAATCACTTAATTTGGACTTAAAATGAATTTTCTAAGCCCAAATTACTAAGAAAATTGCCAAAATTATTAATTATTTCAAATTAATTATTTTTATGAACTTAAGTCATTTCTATGCTTAATTATAATTATTAAAATTTTAATTGAGTTCAAAAAAAAATTTAAGCTCAAAATTACATAATTACCAAAATGTCATTGATGAGAATATTCCCTTACTTTTACTAGTTTGACTAGTTTTGACTTTCTTTGACTTTTGGTCAAATGGTGATCAAAACTTGTTTTACTAATTATTTTCACTTCATTAATGAAGATTTAATGTCTCACATTCATTTTCTATAAAAAAAAATTACCTCATATTCATTTAGTTGCTAACTAGTTCTTTTTAAACTTTAATTAAACAAATTGCACTCTATTTTGTTTAATTACCTTGATTAAATTTTCTGAATCATCAATTACTTTAGAACAATTAATTTTTCTAATTAAAGTCATTCTAGATCCATTAGTAAGCTAATTATGCTTTTAAAGTTTAATTTTAGATTTTAGACGCAAGTTGTACTTAATTACAACAATGCCATTAATGAGTTGACCAAATCCTTTCCCAATTGACTTTGACCAAAGTGAGTCTATATTTGACTTTTCAAATTTTGAATTTATCTCCACTAATCATGTAATGTCTCTACTTAATCCTTATTAAGTAATGTTTATTTTAATTATTTTCATTATTTTTCTTAATTACTCAATTAATCACTAATTAAGAGGTTAATTTTCTATTTAGTTTTAAGCTTTAAAAAGTAAGGGTGTTACATCCACCACATTATTGTGCTTATTTTTTTAAAAAAAAAATTGACTAAGTATTTTAAAATAAAATATTTATGTAAAACAATTAATAAGTTGCAAAAAATTATTATATGTATGCTTCTAGTCATATACAACTTTTGATATCTGCACTTTGACATAAGACTCACGGTTGCTATTTTGCTTCTGGTTTCTTGCTTTTGAATTTGGATAAGCTTTAGATTTGAGAAACCAAGGCTATAGGCTAATGCTTCACACCTTTTCTCCATGCTTCTTAATAAGTCTTATTTAAAAGCACTTCAAGACAAACCATTAGTAGCAAAAGTCTAACGGACTTAAAATCTGTTTCTTAAAAGTTTGTTGTCATTAAAACATTCATCTCATAAAGGGTTTTGCTTTAACAATATCTACCAACTGTGCTAGACTTTGTTGGTGCAATGCATAAATTTTATAAATATGTAACATTTTAAATTTTATACTATTAATTATTCACAATTTGTATATATTTTAATAAATCTATTTACTTATATATGACTTTAGTTGTCTTTATTCATACTACGAATTCTATGTTTCTCTAGCATTCTTATGCAAAGAATCAATAACACAAAATTCAGAATGCCTAAAATTATATCTAGAAGGTTTGTCAACTTCAAATTAACAGTTTAAGAATATATTTGACTCACTGATCAAAATGTTTGATAGATTAAAGATATGGGGCTTTTTTTTATCAATTTATCTTTTATTAAGGACTACAATAATCTACTCTTAATCTTTTAAAGACCAAAATAAATATTTACTCAATATGAGATGGATGATAGTGTTGAGGTTGCAAATAAGTATGCTAACCAAAAGCAATGCTCAAGTTAGAAACCAAACATAGTGAAGTGATTATACTATAGGGTTTTAGTATAAAAGTTGTGGAAAGATTTAAGATTAAAATAACTCAACAACCTCTAATATGTTGAAAGTTTTTTTAATTTTTCAGAGACATAAATTAATATTTAAAAACTCTAACCACGTACCTTAAGGCACGCAGCGGGCTTAGCCAAATACATTGGCTCTGCATCCTCAGCCATGGTAGCTTGCCGCTCCTATGACGCTGCCATAGCTCTTTGCCTACGAGCAGAAGTTGGTGCTCGTTCAACTCGGGATGGACTTGACCCGTCCTCCCTAGAGCCAACCTTGATGTATTGGGAAACATGTACACAACATAAACAAGTTTTCATCGGATTTGCAAAATGAAAAAAAAAAAAAAAAAAAAAGAATTAACCAAGTTTAGGTGACTTACCTAAATTGCAAATCAATGAATCGAATAACAAAGGTTGGAGAGGGAGACCAAATACTAAGCTTCGGTGACCAAAAATGGAAGCATATCTTGTTGGAGACGGAGAATAAAAGCGAAAGAGAGAATGAGACTGAGATTGAGGGGGTGGGGAGTTCTAATGGGTTGGGGTTGTTTCGGGGGGGAGGGGAATGAGTGGGGATAGGAAGGTATTTTCACTAGATTGGGGAATTTAAATAACAAGTAGGGGTGCCAATAATATGGCCCTAAGTTTTATTGGTTATGCAACTAAAAGGAAGCTGAATCACTTATAGAGCCTTAACCCTTATTAATAATTAATAAATAATCTAAATGTATTGATTAATTTTGTATTAATTGCTAGACATGTGCTTGAAAGGGTAGGTGAGTAGGATGTGTTGATGAGTGACTATTCACTATGTATATTTAGTATATTTGGTTAATTTAATGCAACACACTACTATCTCTTTTATAAAATTATTGATGTTTAAGGCTAGTAACATATTAAGAAATATTTAATAAGTGTAAAATATTAGTATATTTAGTCCAAAATACTCTTATTTAATATAAGATGTAATTGTCGTGTATTGTTTGCTAAAGTATTGTTTAAATAGGTTAAAAGTACAACATTTCTTGTAAAATAAAATCTAATCATTTTAAATAAGGGTATATGTGAAAAAAGAATTAATTAGAGTTGAAATTTATAAAACAACACTAGCTTTAAAATGAAGAAAGCTAAAGCATCATCAAATTTTTAATAGAGGTAGTATATTACTTTATCTTCTTATTTTTTATTTTTTTAGTGGGATGTGGTCATACCTTTGATAATTATGATTTTCAATATCTTCATTAACTTCATACATGTTAGTCTTTCATTATGTAGTATTATTTAAAGCATTCAGTCAATTGTTATAAAATATTTCTTGTCTAGAAAATTTTATATTTTTCTTCATTATTTTAATTATTTATGTGAAAAAATAAGATAATAAACTTATTTTAATTATTTTTTAAATAATCATTTATACTGAATAAAATTATTTGATATACAATTACTCTCACACATATTTAATCTATCCATCGTATAAGTTCATGGTCTAAATAATATTAAATGTTACACTTCACAATTTTTTATTCATTAGTGATTAACCACAATAACTGTTCTTAAGATATTAATTAGCATATGTCAAAGTGAAAAAATGCTATGGTTCTCAGGACTTCTATGCAATATTATTCAGTTCACTTGCAATAAGCCAGTTTGTATAATATATAACTTCAGCCATGCTGAGAAACTTCTGCTATAAAATTACAAAGCTGTTGATAAATATGATAATAGCAAAACGTAAATTTGGATGATATTTTGCTCCATTGCTTTTCATTTTCTTTGCCTGATACAAATTACAAGTGGAAACCTACGACCTCTAGTATTGGGGGGTGGGGGGAAGATGAAGGAAAAAACAAAAGGTATTAAAACAATATTAATTCCAGCATATTTAACCGGAAAAAAAAAAAAAAAAAAAAAAAAAACCTATTCGAAAATTTACAAAGGTAGAGAACCTGAAAGATATTAGAAACCGATGCATACTATGGCAGAAGCCGCGAGAGATAAGTTATTACTTGTTAGCTTGGCAGCAGGTCAGGTTCGTTCTTGTTTAAATTTCCGAAATTGATTACTTGCTCATCCCCAAAGCTTGCTTGATTTGCATAAGATGCGTCCGAAGGCTACTTTCCTCAACCTGGTTTTGCCAAAATTAATCAGAAACTAACACCAGGCTGATGATGGTGATGAAGTAATGCATTCTATTCTATTTATGCATCAATTGAATAAATTCAGGAGGAATGCTAGCGACACTCTCTCTAACACTCTCTTCCTAAAACTCTCTCTTTCATTGGTTGGAATTTATTAGAAATCATCAATTTTTGTGGGTCTCATTTATAAATCAGGAGAGAGAGTCATTAAATGAGAATCAAGACCTACCAAAATAGGTGATTTCCAATAAATTCTAACCAATCACAGGGAGAGTCTTAAAAAGAAAGTGTCAGATAAAATGTCGCTAGCATTTCTCTAAATTCAGACATTGTTCAACTTTATGGGACTGATCAAGTGCGTGATCAAAGGGATGCCCCGTCACTATAGAACATTACAATATCTCCAAACAGATATGAACATGAAATACTGGCTTTCCCTAAGTACCCTTTCAAGAACTGATCATATGTCAAATTGGAACCTTATCAGCTACCTCACCCTGAAATGAAAAGGTCTTTGTCCTAAATTTTATCAGACAACTGGATGAGATGCAGTTCAGTGGAACAAAGGGGAAAACGAGTAGAATATCTTGTGGTCATGATGTAAGGAACAAGGGAATGCAACGTAAAGATAATCAATAAAAGAATACAAACTGTACTTGTACTTGGATATTGAGCTGGCCTGAATACAGCCGGGGTAAGTCGGAAAAAGTTAAAAGCTTAATTACACTTTAGGTCCTTCATGTTTGGACAATGTGTAATTTTGGTCTTCCAAGTTAATTTTCACTAATTAAATCCCTCCATTTTTAAAATTATGCGAATTTGGTCCCCTTGTAGATTTTCTTCCACTTAAAATTCTCAAATTATTTTTTTATCCAAATATTTGGGGGTTTATAAAAGAATTGGAATATGAAATAATTGTATAAGTTTAGAAGTAAAAAATGAGTTTAATGATCATGTACTGACAGTGTAAAACAGTTTTACACTGTCATCCAATTACAAATCACTGTTCATATGACTTTTAGGGTAGTTATCATAAAAGTCAACAAACTTTCCATATATGGTGGGTTGTGATAGAGGACTAGGAAGTTACAAAAAGAGCTTAAAGTGGAGTCAAATCTTAGTTTATGTAATTTGGACTTAATTTGGGCCTTTGTTGGACCATTTATATTTTTTTAGTGATGTCTTCTTTTGTTTGGGTCCATTATGGTTTTTGTTGGGTCTTTTTAGTTGTATGGGCTTTTTTATTAGTGTTAGTATAAATAGGCCCTTTGGACACATTTGTAAAAAAAAACCTTTTGATGAATTGGAAATTAGCTTTGTGCTAAGTGAGAGAGTTCTCTCTTGGTTCTTGTGTTGAACCTTTTGATTCTTATCAAAGAAACACTCTTTGTGGCGAATCCTCCTAAACTTATCAAACGAGCTTCGTTTGTGGCATCATATTCTATTTCTTATCTTTTCATTTTATATTTTCTTCCCCTTTTTGGTTTCCGTTCTTTCCGTTTGATGCTGAATTTGAGATCCGAAAAGGGGTTTTTATCAGGTTGTAATTGGATGACGGTGTAAAACTGTTTTACACTATCAGCGCGCAGCCTATTTTCTCGTAAAGAATTTAGTGAAAATTTGATAAAATTTTATAAGATGCAGATTATGGTTTAAAGAAGGGAAGATATTTTTTTGGGTAGAATTTGATGTTTTAGTTGGTTAGTTTTGGGCAAAGGACAGTTTAATAGATTCAATTTGTGAAGATTTTTGCTTAAATTTAAAAATAGAGGAATTTAATTGGTCTGAAAAAACTTGAGGCGATCAAAATTGCTTACAATCCAAACTAAATGTAATTAAACTAAAAGTAAACTAGTTAAAACTCTTGATAATTTAAGAAACAAAGACAAACAATGAGTCCCATTTATAGAAAAATAAGGTGAGGGAAAGGAAAGATAGACTCCAGCCAGCCACCCACCAAATCCCTAAACAGCTAAACCCTTTCAAAAGGCATATCAAACCCATGCCCCATGCTAATATACAGATTATCAGTATTTTGGGGCATGTTTACTTTTTGTGAAGAATGAGATGTAGTGTAGCTCAAGAGCAAGAAAACTCCATAATCTGAATTTTCACTGTCCTTAAAATATGCTTCTGACACTATCAAAGAAAGACAGACCAGAATGAAGTACACTAATATATCAAAAACATTAGCATACTAAGGAAATCAGAAATGACACTAGTTTACAATTAAACTAGGATCTTGATGATCTAGATATTAGAGTACATTATTATGATTCTTCAATCCATTATGATTTAAAAGTTGAATCCCTACATTGTGTAATACAAATCACATCAAGTTTAAATGATTTAATGCACGCTGTGACAACTGATACGTAAAAATGAAATTTATTTCCTACTAACTTATGGTCATATGCAATATAAGCTCGAGATATTTGCTGTATATAATTCATGTTCTAGAAAGCATATATCATGACTCTCACCTGCATAGCTGCTACTGAAGCCAGTATCATTTCACATTCATCAAGTATGGTCTTTTCCTGCACTGCTATGACAGCAACTTCAGAAATTAAATTGCTCATGCCCTCAACCTAGTACAGACAAAAATGACATGGTGTGAGAACCAAGAATAGACCACGTGATCTGATGATAATGATAAAAAAAATTACAGTTGGGCCCCTTACCAATGAATTCAAACTTTTAATTTTACAAATTTGGAGATCAAAGGAAGAAAAGGTTAAATATGCAAGTTGCAACCAGTGAAAATAACAGAGGTTTAAATGTAAAAAATACATTGGCTTGCAACATAGTTGGATAGACACATCAAAGGCAATGATGCAAATTATTGAAAATCTTAATTTTCTATATGTATCCCCATCACTGTTGTTATATAAATCCTGTAGAGAACAGTCAACTCACCCGCGAGAGCAAAGAGCAGATTGCAGATCCCATTGCTTGCATGACATCAACAGCTTGACAGATAGCAACCTTCAAATGCTCAATATTTGCCTGTAAAAGTGTAAAACATAGAAATGAAGTCATTGTCTCTATTCAGTTATCAAACAAAAAAAACATCCTACCAGCACACATACCATTGCTCCTCCAGTTACAGGAAGACGAAGAGTGCTGGCCTCCAAGTCTTCCACAGCCCCAGCTACAGCATCGGTATGATCTCTTTCAAGTACAGCCCAATCATCAAGATAGGTCATCTGCTTCAATCATTGTACGCCCACATTTAAAAATGCATCGCTAAGTCTTGAAATTGGAAACAATTAAAGAAGGAGAAAAATAGCACCACACACTCACAGCAAGCAAAATTTGAACCTCGATATTGTACAAGATTTCAGTATTTCACACAATACCATTTCAGATCACAAAGCTAACCCATCCAAAACTATTTCAGATGTTCTATCCATTCTCTTTCCAAACCTCCAAGTTAAACAAACAGAATCAAAAGCTTTTAGTTCATAAAAATTTAAACTCACTTAAAAAATAAACTATAATATGAATAACCTATAATTAGAAAGTATAAGAAAAATAACTTTTAAATATAATGGCCTATCTCCTGCTATGTATATTTGCATCATTTATGTTTTCATCAATAACTATCTCAAGTTAAATTATCCTTTAAGGAAAAAAAGGAAAAATAAAAAACAAAAAAATAAGCACAATGTACAATCAACGATAAAAGCTGGCATATAATTAATATATTTCAGAAAAAGAGAAACATTACTTGATCATTCAAAACAGAATTCAGCTTAAGTTCGAGCTTGAGCTGCTGAAGATTGATCCTCTTCCTAATAACAGACTCCCACAGGGACAAAGTGGTAATCCATACATTATATAGAGTTTTCTGCATCATTGAATAAGGTTTTTGTAAATACAATTTAGCCAAATTATTTGATATATGCCATCATATGCGAAGCAGAAGAGCTACTTTAAAAAGAGTACGCAGGTCATCAAAGATAGTAATACCTCCACAATTGCATTTTGGATATAAAGTACAGCCTCAGCTCTTGCATTGGCAAACCTCCATTGCAAGTATCTGTTGTAGAGAAGACGTAATTGGTGAGCATCTTCTATGTAGGCTGCACTCTTTTTCCCTTTTTTAAAATCAGCAATAAAGCTGAGCACTGAAATTGAATTGTTTGATTGAATGGATGAATTGGTTGGTCTAATTCGAGATGGACTAACGCCCCTAGAAGGAGGGGTTGATGGTCTTGACCTAGATGGACTGAGACCTCTTGAACTAGAAGAGGATAGCACTGAGGTCCTACTAGGTGAGGGCAGCCGTGATCCTGGAGCTGACAAAGACTGAGATCTGACTCCAGCAAATGCAAGTCCTGCTTTATCGGTTGGAGTTGCAGTAACAGATTTGTGAGGTCTTAATTCGTGTGGCGAACAGTCATCGACTGATTTCACCTCACTTCCTATTCTGCCACTTCCAACAAGTGACAATAGCCTTACAGCATCACTAGAAGCCCTTTGCAAGGGTTTACTAGATTCATCTGATATAGACAATGATAATCTTCTCAGTGAAGAAACACCAGTTCCCAGAACTGAAGTGTTCAACTTTCTGATATCAGCACAATCAACACTTCTGTTTAATGCATTAGAAGATGCCTTCCTGCCTATCCTACTCGGCCACCGACGCTGATCAATTAACCGAGAAGACAAGCTATCAACTGGTTTTGAATTCTCAGACTGATCAGAAGCATTCTTCCCTTTAAGGGGACTCCTCTTTCTCTCTGGCGTAGGCTTTCGTATGGTAGGAGTTTCAGCCTGCTTGTGTGCCACATTTGAAGCCGGTCGCAGAGTGCGGTCTGAAGCACTAATAACCGGCTTCTCTTTCTTGCTAACAGGTATGGAAATGGTATCTGACTGGAAAGAAACACTCAGACTTCGCATTGTGGAAGGCCATAGACTGTCCGGCAAACGGCTACCCGATGATAGCCTTCTCGACGACAATTTCCCATCGACAGACGAGTCATTGGTAGGCGTAGAAGGTCTATGTGGTGTTGGGGAAGGAGGAGTTGAAGGCCTCTTCCTTTCCGCGGAGAGAGACCTCTTTGGAAACAACTGGGAGGATGATGATGATGATGCAGGCGTAGTTCTTGTGAGGTTCGGTGAAGGGCATCTACGAGGACCAGAAGGGCTAGCAGGAGGAGCAGGTGACTTATATCTAGAACTAACTTCCCTTGTTCTTGAGCGTCTGGTGGTGGATGATGCATTGTTCTTTTCTGCCAGAACCAAGGGTGGTCTTACTCTAGGGGTTTCCGGAGCTTTGTTCTTCCCTGATTCACATACATCCATTCACCCTAACTAACTATCCCTATTAGACCACATTGATTGAAAATTTAATCAAGCTAACCAGATTCAGCAGCTGCCTTGCCTATCATGTATGTGTCCCGCGTTCAACGGAACAAATGAACCGCACCAAATTATCTAGAAAGGAGAAGATCCTTTTCCGTGCTGTAAATCTGCCACAAATGCACAGCTTAAAAGTCAGTCAGTCACAAAAGAAAGAAAAAAAAAAAAAGGAAAAGAATTAAACCCGTCAAAAAAGGAAAAGGGAGAAAAATAAATAAATAAATAAATAAATGCAAAAAGCGCACTTCTTTACAGAGACTCAGATCTGTTGGAGAACGAATTTGACAATCACACCCAAGAAACGCAAGTGGGTATGTTTTTCTCATCAAATAGATCCCAAATCCAAGCAGATCAGGACGCGGCAAGAAGAACACAGTGAGGGCAAACAACATTTGGAGTAATGGGTGAGAGAAACTCTCTGAAACTGAAACTGCCTCGACGTGCATTTAACGTTTATTATTATCATTAGACGTTGGTTATCGTTTAACTGCACAAAAAGGAGGATTCAAATTGCAGCGGAAGGGGGGTCCCCTTGGAAATTGGGGGATACTGGTGAGTGGACTAAGATAATGGATGGTGTAGGATAAGAGAGAGGAAGTGCGTAGGGTAAATAAGGTACAGGCAATAAAACAATTTTCCTTTTCCCCTTTTGTTTCTCTCACGAGAGTGCTATGGTCTTGTGTGTGCTGGCATATGGGTTCACTCCACATAAAAACGAACTATCCTCTTCTCCACTTCAACAAACAATCCCTTTTCATCAAAAGGATTACCAAAACGAAACAATCTATTGCATAACAGATAGCACCTCTTCTCCCCCCAAAACAAACAAAACACTTCTTCAATTAAACCAATGTAGTAGCAATTAATTATCCTAGTGTAATACTACTAAATAATAATGATTTTCCTCTAAATTATGTCTCTTGTTTTGTTTATACGCTGTGCCCAATTACTATAATTATAATTTTCTTAATTTAATCAAAGGTTGGAGTCGCAGGTGGTAATGTTCTCGGGGAAATGGGTAAAGACATGCAGGTCCACGTGCAGGGACGATCATTGTCCATCCCTATGAAACTAACTTGATTCCCAAATACGAATAAAATTAGCGTGGTTAAAAACAAGCAAACAATTCAGATTTCAGACGCATCTTTTCCACCAAGGTTAAATAAATAAAATAATCGATCAATAAAATAATAAAATAATAATAATAAAAATAGTAATTTCGTCTTGTAAAAAAAAAATAGTATTTTCGTTTTTGACCATCCCGCATATATTGCAGATTAATATGAAAGAAAATTCATTAAAAAAAAAAACCTTTCCGGGAAATTTAGAAAGAAACAAAGGGTTCTGAGAGGGATCCATGACAGATGTCTGGATGGACGGACAGGTTCGTGTCTCTCTTACAGAAGACACGTTTAGTATTTCATTGTTAATGTGATGAATCTCGCACAGAAAAGGTACAAAATGCTACTAGTTCATATATTCAGCACAGAAATTTGAAAATTAAACCTCTTACCGATTGAAGAAAAAAAAATTCAACAACAAAAACAAAATTAACAGCAAAAAAATTAACCAGAAACCAAAGTAATTCCCGCATAATGTGACGGTAAACGAAGCGATCTAGATCGAAAAGCAAAATCGGATAACGGAAATTAACCGCAACAAACTTTTTTCTCAATTACAAGAAAATTTTTTGGCGCATCTAAGCGGCTCAAAACACAAAACTTAAATGAGTGATTAATCACTCCAAAGGGAGAATCTAGAGCCTTACGATTCTGACGAAGTCAAGGGAGGAAACCAGTCGCCGGAGATGGACGGAGGAGGAACGGCCGGTCGTCGGAGATAGTTTTCCGGCGAGAGGTGTTTTGGTAATTTTGATGGAGAGAGAGGAAACGGCGAAGGATGATAATTAAAAGAGGGAAAGAGTCTTGGTGATTTCGTACTGCGCAAAAGAGTTTTCTTAAGAAAAAAAATTAAAATGAAAACTAATAAAAAAATATATAATATATAATAATAAATTAAACGGAGATATGAGAAAACGGTTTCAGTTAGGAATGGAGGGAGCAGTAGGGCCAGTTGTTTTCGCGCCACCTACTTTTAATTAGTCTTAGTCTTTAAGGCTTAAGAAGTAACTATCAGTCCTACTATTAATTATTTAAGTTAGCCAACCTTTTAATTGTTTTAACTTAAAGTGTAACTATCTTATCGAAAGATTAACAATTATATATATATATATATATATATATATATATATATATAAAGTGTATTAAATGAAAGTTAAGATTAATTCACTATATAAACTTTATATACACACCAACTCTGTGTGTGTGACTATAGCATGAAATAACTTCAATTTTAGAAAAAATACATTGACAATAGGTATCCTTAAATGTATTTTAAGAAAATTAAAATTATAAGTTATATACTAATTATAAAAAAAAATAGTTGAAATGTATATATCGAGTGAGATAATGAAACATAAGAAAAACTAATTTTAATTATCAATATAGGATTCAAATAAAAAGATGGAATAGTTAATGTTTACCATTGCAGTAAAAAAAAAAAAGTTAGTGTTTACCATTAATTTTATATGAATAATCAACATTAATAAATTTATTTGTAACAGTGACGGTCTCTTTGGTGTGAAGAATTATATAGAAAATGTATGATTTTTAACATGGAATTAGTGTGACACAAAATATGGTTTTTTGGTAACTTTGATGTTTTAATCATCAAAGTGATCACTTGAATGTAGGTTTTAGGCTAGCAAGCTTTTAAATAATGCTTATTGTATTTCTTGTAGCTAGCAATTGTATCTGTGTATGTGACTTGGTTCTTTCTAAGCTTTAGTACATCTTGTACTCTATGCTTAGTTCTTATTAGTAAATTTTTTTGGCTTTTCAGAAGAAAAAAAAAACTTTATTTGTAACATTTTCATTTAATAAGAATCCATGTGCGCCTAGACATACGTATGTGCATCTTTAAATGTAACCTACGTTATTTTAGTTGTCAAATTTTCTATTTATACAAATTAATACGTAAATGGATGAATTTGTTAACAAATGACTTGTTTAGATTATGTGAATTTGTTAATACATTAATAATTTCAAGATTGATATATATATATATATATATATATATATATATATATATATATATATATATATATATATAATGGCAGATTTTGACATATTAATTAAATTTTGATATTGCTTTCATTAAAACTAAAACCTTAAATACTTTTCTTTATTGAAATACTTCACTGACATGTACGTAATTAATTTGTTTTAACAATTATCAAGCTTGACATCAAGTAGATGTTATTTACTTTTGGGTATAGTACACATATCATGTTATACCTACTACTTCTTGTTAAAAAAAAAAAGGGTGATAGAACCCCTCATATGGATCCAAAATTTCAGCATCAATTTTCAGAAAATTGGAAACACAAAATTGAATCAAAAATTAAAAATGGAAAAGATTAGGGATGAAGAACAACGTCACAATTCAAGGTGAATTGATAAGTTGAAAAGAGGATTCGCCACTTGAATTTAGCAACTCAAGATAAGAATCATAAAAGTGCATTCAAGAACCTAGAGAGAGTTCTCACACACAAAGTGTCAATTTCTTACAAAATGAGTCTTAGTCTTCTCCAAGTCAAAGCTAGGCTATTTATACCATGGGCCTAAAATAAAACACTAAAAAGGAAATAGGCCCAATAAGTCATAGTTTAGAACAGCCCATAAAACTAAAACAAAGTCCAACTAAAAATGACACATAATATCCTATTCTATTATTTGGCTCAAATTGAGCCACTTCAAGTCCAAGCCATCCACTCCATGTTCCACAAGTGTGTTGAGCTTTCTCTAGAGTTCCTCTTCAAGCTTCTTGGACCTTGATCTAGTCAAAGGGCCCATCACTTCAAGCTCTTCCATAGGTGGTCCTCCATCCTCAAACGGATGGGCAAACCGAGGTGGTGAATAGAACTTTATCTCAACTTCTTAGATGCTTGGTAGGAAAGAATTTGAAATCTTGGGAAGATTGTTTGCCTCACATTGAATTTGCCTATAATAATAGGGTTGTGAACTCTACTACTTCTTTTTCTCCTTTTGAGATTGTTTATGGATTTAACCCTTTGTCCCCTCTTGATTTGTTGCCATTACCTAATACTTCTTCTATGTTGAATAGGGATGGGCTTTCTAAAGCTGCTTTTGTTAAGAGTTTGCATGAAAAGGTCAAGGCACACATTGAGAAGAAGGTGGAACAATATGCTAAATATGCCAACAAAGGGAGAAAGAAGATGGTGTTTCAACCCGGAGATTGGGTTTGGGTTCATTTGAGGAAGGATAGGTTTCCTTTAAAACGGAAATCTAAACTTCAAGATAGAGGAGATGGTCCTTTTAAAGTGTTGAAGCGCATAAATGATAATGCTTATCAAATTGATTTACCTCTTGATTATGGTGTGAGTAATAGTTTTAATGTTAGTGATTTGTCTCCTTGTGATGTAGGTACTTGTGATCCAAATTTGGGGACAAATTCTTCTCAAGAAGGAGGGAATGATGGAGGACCACCTATGGAAGAGCTTGAAGTGATGGGCCCTTTGACTAGATCAAGGTCCAAGAAGCTTGAAGAGGAACTCAAGAGAAAGCTCAACACACTTGGGGAACATGGAGTGGATGGCTTGGACTTGAAGTGGCTCAATTTGAGCCAAATAATAGAATAGGATATTATGTGTCATTTTTAGTTGGACTTTGTTTTAGTTTTATGGGCTGTTCTAAACTATGACTTATTGGACCTATTTCCTTTTTAGTGTTTTATTTTAGGCCCATGGTATAAATAGCCTAGCTTTGACTTGGAGAAGGCTAAGACTCATTTTGTAAGAAATTGACACTTTGTGTGTGAGAACTCTCTCTAGGTTCTTGAATGCACTTTTATGATTCTTATATTGAGTTGCTAAATTCAAGTGGCGAATCCTCCTTTCAACTTATCAATTCACCTTGAATTGTGGCGTTGTTCTTCATCCCTAATCTTTTCCATTTTTAATTTTTGATTCAATTTTGTGTTTCCAATTTTCTGAAAATTGATGCTGAAATTTTGGATCCATATGAGGGGTTCTATCAAAGGGTAAAATATGTTTTTGGTCCCTCATTTTATCTAAATTTCTGTTTTTAGTCCTTCATAAATTTTTTATGTGTTTTTAGTCCCTCAAAAATTGTTTTCTTTTGTTTTTAGTCCCTGACATTAATTTTAACTGTTAAGTGATGTCGTGACGAGCATAATTTGTGCTTGAAAAAATTCTGTTTAAATTTCTAGCAGTTTTTAACTATGGCAAATTTTTTGGCAAACTAAAACTGTCAGAAATGTTAAAAAAAATAATAAAAAAAATCAAAACCTCAAATACCAGATTTTCTGAAATCACAAGAAATGTTACAAAAGTAAACATTTTTTACCGCAAAAAAATTTGTAACAGTTAAAAGTCACTAGAAACTTAATTAGGAAATTTTCACACATACAGTTTATGTCTGTCATGTCATCACTTAACAGTTGAAATTAACGTTTGGAACTAAAAACAGAACAAAATAATTTATGAGGGACTAAAAACAGAATAGAATAATTTATGAGGGATTAAAAATAGTAAAAAAAAATTATGAGGGACTAAAAACAGAAATCAAGATAAAATGATGGACCAAAAATATATTTTACCCTAAAAAAATAAAATAAAATAATACCTACTACTTTTTTTTTATCGTCAGTTAAAATTATATTGATAACTTAGCTTTTACTAGATCGAAATGCGATAATATTAAATATTACTTTATGAAAATAATTTTACTAATACATGATGTATGCATGTGTTTGACACGTTATGCCTTTTTGGTATATTTGACAGTTCAGCTCTTTTTGTTTTTGATAATAACAGACTCAACAAGTAATTTGTCAAAAAAAAAAATTGGTGAACAGCAATTTGTCATCTTGTATTCATATTTATTCATCACAATTTAACAATTTACTTATTATTATTAACCTCTTTTTTGAAAAAAAAGAAAGTTGAAATTCTAGGTATGTGACCTATAATTTATTAAATTAGTAACAGAGATGTCATTCATTTACAAAAGTTAGGTTATTTTTATTTGTCATATGAAACCTCATTAATAGAAATAAATATAGTTATATATGATATAAGCAAAGAATCTAGAGGGGGTGAATAGAATCTTTTAAACCTTTTAAAACTTTATGGTTTTTCAAAACTTTCTTTCACCTTTCCTTCTATTTAAACCAAAATTTTCTTTAACAAAATTTCACACAAGATTTAGTTATTATTAGAGTATATCCCAATATGTATCTTGAATTGAAAATCAGAAGATAATATGGTTTTCTTTGAACAAGATGTGAAATATGAAGAGTAGGGAAAAGGAAGATAAAGGAGACAAACAATTTATACTGGTTCAGTCCAAATGTGAAATGCAGAGAACACATTAGAAGGGGGGATTGAATAGTGTGTTAGATAAAACTTAAAATCTTTTTGCAAAGATGGAGATATCTTAACTTAGATTTTACAAGAAACTTGTAAAACAGGGAGTTGCAGATATCGTCCAATAGTTCAAAAGGACAGTTTAATGAAACTGCGTTTTTCAAGTTATCGTCCAAGCGAGAAACAAATACTTTTCGCTAATAAGTTTATAAAGAAACTTGTGCGTCTAATGCGAAGAAATAACTCTAGAGATAACTAGTAAGCTAAAAAGCAATAGAGTAAAAACACTTGGTTTATACTGGTTCACTCAATCTGAGCTACGTCCAGTTCTCCTTCAAAAATAACCTTTTGAAGGGTTCCACTAATCAAGACTTTAATTACAAACAAGTATTCTCTACCCTGCCACTTCTGGCTACAAGTATTCTCTAGGCCACTTTTGGCACACCCTTAAACTCCCCCTGAGATTAAAGTAACACCCAAGTATTCTTTGTCACTAAGCCACTTCTTGCTTTCCAAACAAACAGTTTGATTACAAGATTCAAATCAACTCTCACAAAGAGGATATTACAATGTAAAATAGAATACACAAAGTAACTTAGTAAAGCTAAGAAGTTGCTCTTTTTTGCGCAAGTGTTGATCGTCCAAACGTTTTGACAAAGTTTCAGCTCTTTGAAAACTTGAATGCTTTGTTATGTCTTTCATGAGCTTGATCCTCTATTTATAAGCTATTGGGTGAAAGAATCTGTTGTGGGATCTGAGCCTTTGTTGAAAACTGTTCTCTCACAATCATATGACTGTTACCACGTGTCAGCTTGGGGTGGAGAGAGAGAGGGGATAGCAGTACATGCAGCGCCTCCACTACTGTACAATTTTGCAGAGAGAAGCTTTTCTGTCTCCTATGGTACACTTTTTAAATATTCAAATGAAATGTCACATAAGAAAAGAGAAGGAATAATAAAACATTTCAGAGAATTAGCATCGAAAAGCTTAAGTGTACTTTTAGACATCATGGACGCATTATATAATTGTTTGATAGAAAGGGTTGTGTAAGTTATATAAGCGAGTGGACGCTTCTCAAATGGACGCAGTGTTTGCACCCTGGTTTTCACAATGCATTGGCGCATTAGACGCTGGATTTACTCTTAGAAAAAACAAGTTCCAGTTACTCATTGGACGGTTTAAGCACATAGATATATGTAGTTTGAGTTTAAGAAATACAATACCACTGAGGCATTGGACGGTGTAGTACCTATAATACTCAAACATAAAACATTAGATACTTCAAAATTTAATCTCATTTGTTATAATCAAAATCGAAGTTTGAGGGGTTAGACATCGTCCAAAGTCTTAAACTCTAACAAAATGGACCTACATCTAGTAGACCTAACAACTTGAGTTTGATCTTTCAACTATAAATTTCATATTACAAACATTATGCACAATCAGAAATTCAAACATCCTTTCCTATCTTGTACCCCACAAGAAAGAAAATCAAAACCCCTTATAGCACCCTACTATAAGGAACTGAAAAACCCTATTTTAGTAACACATAATCCTTAAGTTGAATACAAAATTCAAAGAACAAATTCGCCTAATAAGTGAAAATCTAAACAATGAGGCACATTTTGACCAATTGAGATGCCAAGTATGTGATCTTCTAGAGAAAGATTTGAATCCTTGAAAACAAAGATCACTTATGGCTAAAACCCTTCTTGAGCTCCTTATTTCGTGAGTCTTGAAGAATAGAAAATTTTTGGAAGCTTAAAGACTCATAATAGGTGAGACTATTTATAAAATTTTCAAAACATAACTGCTTTAATCGATTAAACCGATGTGTAATCAATTAAAGTGTTAATCACAATCCTGGATTTTGCCTGGAAAATGATGTAATTGATTAAACTATGTTGTAATCGATTATCCCGTTACTTGAAGCCTTTAAATCAGTTTATGGGATGTAATCTATTACAAAAACTTGTAATGGACACAAGTAATTCTAGTAGTGGATCTGGGGAATCCAAGACCAGGGTCTCCGCTTCAAATGCAAGTTCCGACAAGGGGTTAGACAATGAATCTACATCAGCTCCTACTGCCGAGGCCGTGTTGAGAAGTGAGTCTCAACCAGAGTCAAATATGTTGATTGAGAACGAGATGAAGATGGAGAACGATACTAATGTCGAGCGGGTTGCTAGCGCCTTTGAAGCGACGTCTTCAAACCATTCTCAAGCTGCACATCGGCCAGCCGAGTTCCTATGGGTATGAGATAAGACTTGGGGTTATTACTCGAAGTTCCAATGGACTGAGGTTTTGATGGCCTTCCTCGGTTATGCAAAATTGTGTGACCGTGACGAAGACGATATATTTTATGTTGAAAGGTGTAGCCAGACAGACCAAGTCTTTATGGAATCGGCTTCAAGGAAGGATTCATTTTTCTTTATGTACGACTTGTTATTCACACAATTGCATGTTCGAATCCCATTTGATGAGTTCACCATGGTTGTCCTTCGTGTTCTTAATGTGGCACCTACGCAGTTTCATCCTAATAGTTGGGCACTGATCCAATCTTTTAAACTGTTATGTAAATCTTATTTCATTAGGCCGACGTCGAGGCTTTTCTTGTATCACTATTGTATTCATCCTTTAAAGGAGGCCGAGTGGGTATCACTGATTGGCAGGTTGAGTCCTAATTTGTTGATGCTGTATACGATTTCTTGGAAGAAGTTCAATACCGAATTTTTTAAAGTCTCTGCTGGGGTTAATGGGAAGAGATGATAATGATGGGAAGGAAAAGTTTCCACTTAGTTGGACAAGGATGCCAAGGAGGTATGATGAATGCCAAGTGTACTTGTTGAAAAATCGAGAGAGGAAGAATCTGGCTTTTTTGAATCGACTCCCCAGATCCATTCCCAGTAAACAAATTGTTGCGTTATACAAATCCCCACATCCCTATGTGGACCTACATGGTCAGTCCTTGATCTTTTTGTTTATTATTTCTATTTTTTGTATTGCCATGACAATTATTTTTAGGGATTTTTATGCAAATGGATGACCCCATTTGATTATCAGAATATAAGGTTGGACAAGTTGAGAGAGCATCAAAAAGAGGTTGTCGTTGGCAACGCAGATACTAGACCTTTGACTGTCAACAATCCTCCTTCCCCTCAAAAGAAGAAAAGGCATAGGAAGAGCAAGTCAAAGAAGAGGACCCATGAAGAGGAGGAGGCTGAGGGACGAAACCAGAGGCTTCGTCAACAAACTCTTGACTTTGGTGCTACTGGGGTCGAGACTGGGGGTGGATCTCGTAATCTGATTGTGGCTGGACATCCTCCTCCTCCTCCTTCTACAAATACTTCTCCCTTTCTAAGGGCAACATTCTTTGGTCGAGACTTTAACCCTCTATCCATGATGAATCTCGGGGCTATGTCTTCGGCTAACAAGGAGTTAATTGCAAGTTCGGATATCAAGACAGGGATGGTGGCCTTTTCAGATCTAATGGCTCGAGCATGGTCCTTGGGTCAATATTAGGTGTTGAGCTCTCAAAGGTTTCTTCCCAAGATCTAGAAATTGGGAGATTAAATAAGGAGCTTGCTAGTTCTACTAAGGTTGTTCAGAGTGCTCTGAATGTTAACACAGAGCTTGGTACTGAAATTGAGGGCTAAAGAATCAAGTGAAGCTGCTTGAGGATTAGGAGATTGGTTGGCAGCGAAAAGTTAAAAAGGCCGAGGATTCTGCTGCTCATGCCCGCATGGAGGTTGAGGATTTGAAGAAGTCAGTGGATGAGATGATGAAGGATAGAGATGTTGAGAAGTCCGCCAAGGAAAAAGCTGAAGCTTTAGTTGCAATGGCTAAGATAAGTGTTATAAAGCAGCATACCAAGGGCTTTGATAAGGCTGTGAGGTAGGTCGTGTTCTTTGGTCTTACTAATACTTCTCGGCTTGATATTGACAAGGATGTTTATAATGGGGAGCTAAGGCCCTTAGCCGAGATACCCCGCGGTGCTTTTGATATGCCTGTTGTTGCCGCCCTTGCACAAGTTGTTCTGCTCATGCTGTTACAGAGGCCGAGGCCGAAGCGTCTAAGGTTCCATCCTCTCCAATCATAATTGGTGTTGTGGAGTCAGAAGAGACACTTGAAGATGATCAAGAGGAATACCAAGTTGTTGATGGTGCTGCCACCTAGGAGATATTCTATGTTTATGATGTTACTTTGTAGTGTTTCTTTATTTTGTGATATTTTGCTTATGTAGTGGCTTCGACCTGTTACCTTTTATGACTCTTGATGCATTAATGAAGTATGGTGTTTGTTTCAGCTTTAGCATTTGGCCTTATAAATGACTATGTGTGATGTTGTGTACTTGTTAATATAGCATTAGAACGCTTTAAAATACTAAGTAATTTGTAAAGAGAAAATCCGGCAAACACGTACACGGTTTTGTCTACTCGTAGGTAAGTTCGTGGATTGTGACTTTGTCTTAGGTCCAAAGTGTTATTTTAACATAGAGGTCGATAAGTAGGATGTCGAGACCTAGTATCTGGCGAATATTGGATGTGCAGACCTGACATGGGGATCTTTATCTTTATGTATTAATAATTTGATGTACGTCCGGTTTGGGCCCTAGGTTACAATTTTTCCTACCACCAGATTCAATCCTTAATGGTTTTACTAAAACCGAGCCATAGGCCTCGACTGTTTAGGTTTAGAGGTCTCATCCAGATACACATTTCAGCTTAGGATCCATATATGGGTCGAACCATAGGCTCGGTCTTCGTCTTCTTTAGGCCGAGCCATAGGGTTCAATTTTATCTTCCTTGGTCTTAGGTTGACATGTTAAGTGTCTCAATTGGCTGAGACATAGGCCTCAATTAACTATTGTTGTAGGCCGATATATGGTTCTTGGCTTTGATGTGTTATGCTTTGGTGTGCACTACACCGAGGGGTATGTCCTTGGCAGGGCATTTATTTAACTTATGGACATTGCACCGAGGGATATGTCCTCGGCAGGGCATTTATTTAACTTATGCACATTGCACCGAGGCGTATGTCCTTGGCAGGGCATCTTAATCTTAATCTTAATATATATAAAAGTAACAGTCGTTTTCATAAATAGATAGATAAAAAAAAGCTTCTAAAAAATAGATAAAAAAGAAAGTAAAAAATTATAATTGAAATAAATATATATTAGAATAGATATATATTCTATCGTCAAATATTTGAAATAAATCTATTACAACAATATTATTAAAAAAAATTGTTTCAATTATTTTTAAGCATTAATAAATTTTTAAGCACTCATGCTTTGGGTTCTCCAATTGTGGTGATTCTTCAATTGTACAAATTAAACAAGTTTAATAGTATTGTTACATGTTTTTACTTTATCCTAATATACTCATTTATATTATTTATTTATTTATTTATGTAAATTATTAAGTTTTATGTTAAGTTTATATTTATTTGTTGTAAGGAAAAGTGGCATATCTAATGCCTTTAATGGAACAAAATTGTTGATAAATCCAGGTTTAGAATAAGATATTGATTATAAAAAAACGTATATAACATCTTTTATTAATGTTCATTTATTTGAATTGTATTTATTAATTACAAATTTTAATGTGTTTATATTTGAATTTATTTTTAAATAAGGTTTATTGTTTTATTTATATTATAGGTTGCTTAATGAAGGTCAATCTCTTACCCAAGTTATTAGCCAGATTACTAGCAACTCTTCAGTTTCATTGGCTGATGATATTATTCAAGCTAAACAAATGAATATCTTAGATGTTGTGGAAGCTACACAAGCAACATTCAATTATGGTCACCTTTAAATATTTAGCTTATCTAATATTTATAGTAATATTTATGTAATGACAGTCTAGGGTTGCATTTGTTCTTGCTACTGTAATTGAAATTGACAATAGTAAAGGTTGGTCTTATCAAGGGTGTAATAAGTGTTTTAAGACAGTTTATGTTGCTGATGCTAATTTCTATTGTTAGAATTGTAACGATTATGTTGCAGTTCAAAGGTACTTCAAAAAATTTATTTTTAAAATTTATTTAAAATGAGTTTTTTTTTTTAAATTTATTTCTTCTACATTTGTGTGGTTACAGGTAGAGATTGAATTTGATGGTAATTGACGACACAGGCTCTACATGTTTTATGTTGTTCGATCGTATTGTTGTTGAATTCTTAGGAAAATCGGCTTCTGATATAATAAAGAGAACGAAAAAGGTTGTTGTCTGTAAACTATGTTCAAATTAGTTCAATAATATTTGATGTGGTCATAATATTTTAAGTTACATATTATGTCATCATTAATCTTAATAGGGCAAGGAAACTGTTGATCGTCCAGCTGAATTTGAAGAATTTTTTAACCAAGTTTTGTTATTCAAAATACAAATCAGTGATGGAAACATCAACCATAACTGGAACAATTATACTGTGAAGAAGATGACTGACGATAAAAAATTGATTGAGCAATTTAAGATTGAAAATGATATTAAGGAATTTTTTTATATATTTGTTTTTTTTAGTGATAAGGAGATTCTACTTGCAATAAGTCCTTTAGCGAAGTTGATAATTATGACAAAAGTTATAATTTGGAATGAAATTCCAATGATACACAGGCATTGTTTTGAAGCCGTTGACAGAACCTTAAGGGATATACTACGATTTTCTAATGAAAACAACTTAAATCTTCTGTTTGGAGGTAAAGTAATAGTTTTTGGTGGTTATTTTAGGCAAATACTTCTTGTCATACCCAAGGGGACAAGACAAGATGTTGTTCATGCTAGCATAAATGCATCATACCTTTGGCCCTTATGTAAAGTACTTTAACAAACAAAAATATGAGAATTCGATGTGGGTCTACAGACAAAGATGTTCGTCAGTCAAAATAGAGGTGTTCAGGGGCCGGGTTTGGCCAAATCCATGACCCAACCCAATCAAATTTGAACGGATTGGGTTAAGTCGGTTTTTTGAAATTTTTTTTATAAAACCCAACCCAAACCAACCTGTTCACAAATGGGTTGGTTCGGGTTGGGTCAATGGGTCAAAGCATTTAATTTTTTTTAAATTCAGTATTTTTTATAAGGTAAAATTTAATTAAAATACACTTAAATTCAGTACAAAATCAGTACCATAAAATAGGATAGGATTTTCTCTACCCAAAATTGACATAGTAATATAAAAAGGATAAACAAAAGCAAATCCATAAAATCCCATGACCCCATCCCTGTTACTCATGTACCTTACCTTCAATTACATTCATTTTAATTGCAAGTTACATTCATTTGAAAGCTTTCACTAGACACTGTTATGACTATGATAATAATAATAATAATAATAATAATAATAATAATAATAATATTTGATTTTTTTAAGTTAATATATATATATTATAAATAATAATAATAATTTAATAATAAAGAACGGGTTCACGGGTCGGGTCAATGGGTTCAAAAATCAAAACCTGTGACCCAACCCAATCATCAACGAGTTTGAATGGGTTGGTTCGGGTTTAACACAAACACACAAAATACCCAATCCAAACTGTTTGGGTGATAGTACTGTTCATGTGATTTCTGAAATTGGATTCAAATTTGTGTTGAATTTCTATTGGCACCCATCTTTTTTAATTCTTGCATCATTTTTGTGGAGTTTATTTTGTTGCTTCATTTGAATCAAAATCTGGACATATGTTCTTGATGTTCATCATTGTTCATGTGTGTTCTTGAGAGACTGGGCAAACCCTTGTGTTTGATCCATAAAAATTTGAATTAAGTGAGTTTGGGTATTTTTCATAAATATTAAAAAGTTTGAGGACTTATTAGCAAAAGAAAAGGACTTAAAGATAAAAAAAAAGAAAATATTGGGGCAAAAGTGAAAATACAAAAAAAATATAGGGGCCCAAGTGTAATTATGAAAAGTTTGGGGGCCAAAGTGTAAAAAAAAATTTCAAAAAAAAAATTCAAACAAAAAATACCATTGGAAAGAAAAAAAATCTGCCCTATAAGAAGTCCTTCTACACCATTGCTTAATTCTTTCTCTTTCATACACTTTTATGCCATTTTAGCTCTCTTGAATACACTAGTTCTTCACAAAGTTGAAAATTTTGAGTTTCTTAATTTGTGTTGCTCTTATTCTTGTGTCTTCTAGTCTTGTCTTTTCTTGGCATTCTATTTTGAGTTGTCCTTTCATTTCTTTAGCTTTTATTGCTTGTCTATAAATTTCCTTGGTTTTGTCTTTGAGTTTCATTGGCCTCTTAAGTCAAGTTTGGATTTGTGACATCTTTCACATTGAAAATTCTTTGTTATTGAAATTTGGAGGTACTTTTCAAGAACTAAAGAGGAACAAGAGTGGAAAAAGGCAAGTGTGCACATTATAGAAAAAGCCTCAAAAGAGAGAAACACGAGTGGTTTTGAGTGAAACAATTAGTTAAGTGGTGAGGTCCATATTTCTATTATTTGTGCTAACCATTTTTCTGCAGGTATGTATTATTCTTCTTATCATAGAAGTGATGGAGGTTATGGGGAAGATGAAGGAGAAAGGAGGCTTAGGAGATATGGGAGAGGGAGATATGGGGGAGGAGATAATGAGGGAGAAAATAAAATAAAGGATAGTATGGAAGAGGAGAATTTTAAAATTCCTAGTTTTCAAGGGGAGAATGATCCGGAAGCATACATTGAGTGGGAGATGAAAGTTGACCAAGTCTTTTCATGCCATGACTATAGTGAGGAGAAGAAAATTAGGAAGGTTACCTTGAAGTTTGAAGGGAGTGCACTTGCATGGTGGAAGTATAAGGAGGATGGAAGAGAGAGGATAAGGATGCCTAAGATAGCAACTTGGCAAGAAATGAAGGATTTGATGAGGAAGACATTCTTACCACCTTCCGATGAGAGAGATGATTATGATAAGCTACAAAGTCTCACACAAGGTAGCAAAGGTGTTGATGAATACTACAAACAGATGAAAATGACTATGAGGAGAGCCAATGCACAAGAACCTAAAACCGCCATGGCAAGATTCTTACGTGGGCTTAATAGAGACTTTCAATACATAGTGAAGTTACAACACTATGAGAGCTTGGAGGATCTAGTGCACCAAGCCAACAAAGTGGAGAGACAACTTGAGAGGAAGCATTCCTACAAGAAGACCTATCACTATGACTCTTCTAGTGGTAAGGACAAGTCCAAGAAGGAGGGATCTTCCTCACCTAAGCAACAAGCTTCAAAGTCTCCAAGTGGTAAACATGTTCCTAACCCTAGCACTTCTTCTACTTCTAAGAGTGGTACAATTAAATGTTTTAAATGCTTGGGTAAAGGCCATATTGCATTGCATTGTCCAAACATGAAAACCATGGTCTTGAAGGAAAATGAGGTTGTCACTAGTGAGTTATCTTATACTTGTTCATCTAATATCTCTAGTGATAATCATAGTGCATGTGGTACCAAACCTCTAGATAGAGAATTAATGATGTGTAAGAGGTTGTTTGGAATTCAATGTGAGGTTAGGGATGAAATTCAAAAGGAGAACATATTTCATACTAGATGCTTGGTTCTAGGGAATGTGTGTTCTTTGATTATTGATGGGGATAGTTGTATTAATGTGGCTAGCACTAGGTTGGTTAGCAAACTTAATTTCAAATCACCCCACACCCTACACCTTATTGTTTGAAATTGCCATGTGAAGGTGAGTTGGTTGTAGACCAATAAGTGTTGGTGCCCTTTACCATTGGAACATATAAAGATGTTGTGTTGTGTGATGTAGCTCCCATAGAAACATGTCATATCTTGTTAGGTAAACCTTGGCAAATTGAAAGAAATGTGAAGCATAATGGGAAGACCAACAAGATTTCGTTTGTACATGAAGGACATAAGGTCAAACTTGCATCACTTTCACCTAAGGAAGCAAGTGAGGATCAAATTAAGTTGAGAAAGAAAATAGAACAAGAGAGAAAAGAGTTACAAGAAAAAGAAATAAAAGAAAAAGAGAAGAGAGAACAAGAGTTGAGAGAAAAAGAGATGAAAGAACAAGAGTTGAGAGAACAAGAAAAAGAGATGAGAGAAAATGAAATAATTGAAAAAGAGAGTGAAAAGAGAGAGCAAAGGATAAAGAGGAATATGATTGTTTTTGTTTTCATTCTAATCCTTTAATTGTTTGTGATGATTCTTTGCTCAAGGAATTTGAAGAAGAGTTTCCAAAGGATGGATGCGAAACTTTGTTTGAAAGTGATGTCTCTCTTGTGAAAGAAATTGAAGAGTCCTCAAAGGGGGAGTGCAAAACTCTAATTTTTCCTCCTAAATTAGATTGTGGATGTAATTCTTCTTGCGCACCTACTCATATAAATTATTTTGTTTTGATGCCTAGGGAAGAATTGTACATCAAGGATCAATGGGCAAAACAATTTGGAGAAGAAGTGGAGACATATGAGGATGATGAAAATCCCTTTCCGGATCTCAAATTCAGCATCAATGGAAATTAGGAAAAATCAAAAGGTGAAGAAAATATAAAATGGAAAGACAAGAAATGAGAAGAACAACGCCACAATCCCTAGGGATTGATAAGTTGAGGATGATTCGCCACTTTGAATATGGAAATTCAAATATAAGAATCAAGGGTAGTTCCTAAGAACCTAGAGAGTTTCCTCTCACAAAAGCATCAAAGCTTCATTCCAAATGAGAGTCAAAACTGATTACAAAGTTAACATTTCGCCCTATATATAGTATAGGCCTAAAGGTTTACCAAGGCCCATGACTAAAAGCCCAAACAACTAAAAAAGCCCAAATTAAAAAAAAATAAACATTATCAAAACATAAAAACGCCAAATATAAAAGCCCAATAAAAGGCCCAAATACACAAACTTCTATTCTAAGATTTGGCTCCACTTTAAGCTCTTCATGTACCATTCTAGTCCTCTATCATTCCCTCCTTCTTGAAGGAAATTTGACCTCGAATTTAGAGCCAAGGTACCTACATCATAAAAACAACACAAAACAACATGTTTTAGTTTTGAGAAAATATTAAAAAAGAAAATCCTATTTCTATTGAGACTTGGATTCCTTAAAAAGGAAAATCTCTTATTATCTATGTGCTTATATATCAATCCTCCTGGATCAAATACAAGCCTAAAGAAACCATCAATTAACACTAAAATGAAATGCTTAATCACAAATTTCAAAGACAGGTCAATGATGAAAACCCCTTTCCAGATCTCAAATTCAGCATCAACGGAAATGACGGAAACTCAAAAGGTGAAGAAAATATAAAGCGGAAAGACAAGAAATGGAAAGAACAACGCCACAATCCCTAGGGATTGATAAGTTGAGGAGGATTCGCCACTTTGAATATGGAAATTCAAAGATAAGAATCAAGGGTAGTTCCTAAGAACCTAGAGAGTTTCCTCTCACAAAAGCATCAAAGCTTCATTCCAAATGAGAGTCAAAACTGATTACAAAGTTAACATTTGGCCTATTTATAATATGAACCTAAAAGGCTTACCAAGGCCCATTACTAAAAGCCCAAACAACTAAAAAGGCCCAAATTAAAAATAAACATCATTAAAAACATAAAAAGCTCAACAAAAGCCCAATTTAGGCCCAAATTACATAAACTTCTATTATAAGATTTGGCTCCACTTTAAGCTCTTCATGTATCATTCTAGTCCTCTATCATTCCCTCCTTCTTGAAGGAAATTCGACCTCGAATTTAGAGCCAAGGTACCTACATCATAAAAACAACACAAAACAACATGTTTTAGTTTTGAGAAAATATTAAAAAAAGAAAATCCTATTTCTATTGAGACTTGGATTCCTTAAAAAGGAAAATCTCTTATTATCTATGTGCTTATATATCAATCCTCCCGGATCAAATACAAGCCTAAAGAAACCATCAATTAACACTAAAATGAAATGCTTAATCACAAATTTCAAAGACAAGTCAATCCAATGAAAATTATGAGCACACAATGACATTTTCAAACCAATAATGGAAAAATTAGATTTATCCATTTTATGCACAATCCATCTCTCAAGACACTTGAGTGTACCATACATTACTAAACTCTCACTATGAGTTGCTCCAATTAATGAATCATGAAATGAACATTTAGGCACACAAAATGCAGCATCTTTAAACCTATGCTCTTTATGCCTATAGAAATCATCATTTTCAATTTTCCCATAAACAACAATACACATAGAGGAAGACTCAACATGATCATACAAGTCCAAATGATGTGCATTAATATCAAATTTCAAGAACTTGGCACCATCACCTAAAACAATATCATGCATACCAAAAGCAACATTCAATTCACAAACATTTTGGGTTAACACATGGCACACATCAATTAAATCACAAGGTTTAGAGATGGTGTAAGTCAAAATTTTCTTCTCTCTATGGTTGCATTGGTCCTCATATGTCTCCACTTCTTCTCCAAATTGTCTTGCCCATTGATCCTTGATGTACAATTCTTCTCTAGGCATCAAAACAAAAGAATTATGGTAAGGTGCACAATCAAATTTACAAGAAGAATTAAATTCACAATCCAATTTAGGAGAAGGAATTAGAGTTTTGCACTCCCCCTTTGAGGACTCCTCTTCGATTTCTTTCACAAGAGAGACATCACTTTCAAACAAAGTTTTGCATTCATCCTTTTGAAGCTCTTCAAATTCCTTGAGAAAAGAATCATCACAAACAAGGAAAGGATTAGAATGAAAACAAGAACAATCATATTCCTCTTTATCTTTTGCTCTCTCTTTTTCACTCTCTTTTTCAGTTATTTTCTTTTCTCTCATCTCTTTTTCTTTTAACTCATTTTCTTTTGCTCTCATCTCTTTCTCTTTTATTTCTTTTTCTTTCACCTCTTTTCTCTCTTGTTCTATTTTCTTTCTCAACTTAATTTGATCCTCACTTGCTTCCTTAGGTGAAAGTGATGCAAGTTTGACCTTATGTCCTTCATGTGTAAAAGAAATCTTGTGGGTCTTTCCATGGTGCTTCACATTTCTTTCAATTTGCCAAGGTTTACCTAACAAGATATGACATGTTTCTATGGGAGCTACATCACACAACACAACATCTTTATATGTTCCAATGGTAAAGGGCACCAACACTTGCTGTTCTACAACCAACTCACCTTCACATGGCAATTTCAAGCAATAAGGTGTAGGGTGTGGGGTGGTTTGAAAATTAAGTTTGTTAACCAACCTAGTGCTAGCCACATTAATACAACTATCCCCATCAATAATCAAAGAACACACATTCCCTAGAACCAAGCATCTAGTATGAAATATGTTCTCCTTTTGAATTTCATCCCTACCCTTACATTGAATTCCAAACAACCTCTTACACATCATTAATTCTCTATCTAGAGGTTTGGAACCACATGCACTATGATTATCACTAGAGATATTAGATGAACAAGTATAAGATAACTCACTAGTGACAACCTCATTTTTCTTCAAGACCATGGTTTTCATGTTTGGACAATGCAATGCAATATGGCCTTTACCCAAGCATTTAAAACATTTAATTGTACCACTCTTAGAAGTAGAAGAAGTGCTAGGGTTAGGAACATGTTTACCACTTGGAGACTTTGAAGCTTGTTGCTTAGATGAGGAAGATCCCTCTTTCTTGGACTTGTCCTTACCACTAGAAGAGTCATAGTGATAGGTCTTCTTGTAGGAATGCTTCCTCTCAAGTTGTCTCTCCACTTTGTTGGCTTGGTGCACTAGATCCTCCAAGCTCTCATAGTGCTGTAACTTCACTATGTATTGAATGTCTCCATTAAACCCATGTAAGAACCTTGCCATGGCGGTTTTAGGTTCTTGTGCATTGGCTCTCCTCATAGTCATTTTCATCTCTTTGTAGTATTCATCAACACTCTTGCTACCTTGTGTGAGACTTTGTAGCTTATCATAAGCATCTCTCTCATAGGAAGGTGGTAAGAATGTCTTCCTCATCAAATCCTTCATTTCTTGCCAAGTTGCTATCTTAGGCATCCTTATCCTCTCTCTTCCATCCTCCTTATACTTCCACCATGCAAGTGCACTCCCTACAAACTTCAAGGTAACCTTCCTAATTTTCTTCTCCTCACTATAGTCATGGTGATACGAATCTACTAAACGGATCGTCTTGAAAACAGGTAAAGGATAGAAAGAGGAACTTGACCCTAACCGCGACCTGCCGGTAGAACCAAAGTTATCAAGAAAGTGTGACCCTAACCGCAACCTGCCGGTAGAACCAACACTATAATGTTCTTAACCCAAGAACAAAGGGGAAGCTCTCACAATGGAGAAAGTGAGACTTTGTAGCTTATCATAAGCATCTCTCTCATAGGAAGGTGGTAAGAATGTCTTCCTCATCAAATCCTTCATTTCTTGCCAAGTTGCTATCTTAGGCATCCTTATCCTCTCTCTTCCATCCTCCTTATACTTCCACCATGCAAGTGCACTCCCTACAAACTTCAAGGTAACCTTCCTAATTTTCTTCTCCTCACTATAGTCATGGTGATACGAATCTACTAAACGGATCGTCTTGAAAACAGGTAAAGGATAGAAAGAGGAACTTGACCCTAACCGCGACCTGCCGGTAGAACCAAAGTTATCAAGAAAGTGTGACCCTAACCGCGACCTGCCGGTAGAACCAACACTATAAAGTTCTTAACCCAAGAACAAAGGGGAAGCTCTCACAATGGAGAAACACTCAATTTGATTAATCTGAAAATTCTGCCTTGGAAGCTTACAAGAGGTTCCTATTTATAGGCTATGCTAGGCAGCCCTTAAAAGAAGTAAAATTCCACTAACAATCCCACTAGGCATTAATTACCCATTAACATTTATTTCCCACTACCAATCACAATGGTTCATGAATCATCACAATGGTTTACCAACCATCACAATGGTTTACCAACCATCACAATGGTTCACCAACCATCACAATGGTTCATGAATCATCACAATGGTTCACCAACCATCACAATGGTTCACCAACCATCATAATGGTTCACTAACCATCACAATGGTTCACCAACCATCATAATGGTTCACTAACCATCACAATGGTTCATGAGGTCCCACCAACCATCACAATGGTTCATGAAGTCCCACCAACCATCACAATGGTTCATTAAGTCCCACTAAACTTTCCACTAAGCATTTATTCCCCACTAAGCTTTTACATTCCACTGAGCATTAATTTCCCACTATCTTCTTGTCTTGTGAATTTGGGCTTTTCATGCTGTGTTCATTTTGGGCTCAAATCTTGATCAACTTGTAGAAAAGTGACCCACTTTGGAGTAGCCTCTAATCCACTTTGAGCTGAACTTTTCTTAATCTCCATTATTAGGCCTTGCAATGCTTGCTTCATCCTCTTTGTCTTGGACCTAGTCATGGGACCTCCAATGTCACACAAAGTGTCTTTAGGTTGGCTTTTTGGATCTCTATCATTCCCTCCCTCTTCGAAAGGATTCGTCCTCGAATCAAGTCCATCTCCTACATCAAACAAAGATAGATCAGCCACTTTAAAGGTAGAACTTACATTACCATAATCAGTTGGCAAATCCAGCTTGTAAGCATTGTCATTAATCCTTTCTAACGCTTGAAAAGGTCCATCTCCTCTTGGTTGCAACTTGGATTTCCTTTGAGTAGGAAACCTTTCTTTTCTCATATGAACCCAAACCCAATCTC
The DNA here is from genome assembly GCA_026413185.1 of Pueraria montana var. lobata. Taxonomy (NCBI): domain Eukaryota; kingdom Viridiplantae; phylum Streptophyta; class Magnoliopsida; order Fabales; family Fabaceae; genus Pueraria; species Pueraria montana. The sequence goes on from CM048656.1 coordinate 39,964,366, forward strand.
TAGGTTCAAAAGTCACTTTGACACGCCCCTTATTTGCTTGCTTTGCATATTGCTCATTCCTTTTCTCAATGTTGGCTCGAACCTTGGCATGCAACTCCCTAACAAAATTTGCCTTATGCTTTCCATCCAAATTAGCATACTCATTAGTTGGCAAAGGTAAGATATCTAAAGGAGTTAAAGGATTAAATCCATACACAACTTCAAAAGGAGAATAAGAAGTAGTAGAATGAACAGTCCTATTATGAGCAAACTCAACATGTGGCAAGCATTTCTTCCATTGTTTCAAATTCTTTTGAATGACAGCATGCAACAAGGTCACTAGTGTTCTATTGACAACTTCGGTTTGTCCATCCATTTGAGGATGTGCAATAGTAGAAAACAAGAGTTTTGTTCCTAGCTTATTCCACAAAGTTCGCCAAAAGTGACTTAGGAACTTCACATCTCTATCACTTACTATGGTTATTGGCAATCCATGCAAATGCACAACTTCTTTAAAGAACAAATCAGCAATGTTTGATGCATCATTGGTTTTAGAACATGCAATGAAATGTGCCATTTTGCTAAACCTATCAACAACAACAAAAATGCTGTCTTTTCCACTTTGAGATCTAGGCAATCCTAATACAAAATCCATTGAAACATCAGTCCAAGGTTGATTAGGCACAGGCAAAGGAGTATAGAAACCATGGGGCATGACTTTAGATTTGGCTTGCTTACATGTAACACACTTATTACAAACAGATTGCACATCATGTTTCATGTTAGGCCAATAAAAATGCTCATGCAGAATTTCTAAAGTCTTTTGAACTCCAAAATGTCCCATTAGTCCACCACCATGAGTTTCCCTAATTAGCATTTCACGCAAGGAACAAAGAGGCACACAAAGCTTATTGTTCTTAAACAAGACCCCATCAAGCCTATAATAGTCCCCAAAAGCATGTTTAGAACAAGAATCCCAAACTTGTCCAAAATCAGAATCATTGACATACAAATCCTTTATAAGCCCAAAACCAAGTAACTTAGTTTGCAAGGAAGTAAGCAATGCATACCTTCTGGACAATGCATCAGCAACAATATTTTCCTTACCATTCTTGTACTTGATCACATAAGGAAACATCTCAATGAACTCCAACCACTTGGCATGTCTCTTTTGAAGCTTGCCTTGAGTTTTCAAAAACTTCAAACTTTGATGGTCAGAATGGATTATGAACTCCCTTGGCCACAAGTAGTGCTGCCAATTTTGCAAAGTTCTCACCAAAGCATACAACTCCTTGTCATAGGTAGGATAATTCAATGCTGCCCTATTAAGTTTCTCACTAAAATATGCAATTGGTTTAGAGTCCTGCATCAACACAGCCCCTATTCCAATACCAGAAGCATCACATTCAATTTCAAAAACTTTATCAAAATTAGGCAAACAAAGCAAAGGTGCATTGGTTAGCTTATCTTTCAACAAGTCAAAAGCTCTTTCATGCACATCATTCCATTTAAACACAACATTCTTTTTAACAAGTTCATTCAAAGGTGCAGCAATAGAACTAAAGTTCTTCACAAACCTTCTATGGAAACTTGCTAAACCATGAAAACTTCTGACCTCATTGGCATTCTTAGGTGTAGGCCATTCTCTAATTGCCTTTACCTTCTCTTCATCCATACTCATTCCTTTGGAGCTTACAACAAATCCCAAAAACACAACAGATTCAAGGCAAAATGAACACTTTTTGAGATTGGCATACGATTTATTTTCTCTCAAAACATTAAGAACATCATGCAGATCAAGATTATGCAAATCATATGCATCATGCAAATCAAGAATTAACACATGTTGCACATCAACTAAAGCGTAAGGTCTAGAGATGGTGTGAGTTAAAGGCTTCTTCTTCCAATGGTTGTCTTGTTCCTCATATTTATCCACCTCTTCTCCAAATTGCTTTGCCCATTGATCTTTAATGTACAATTCTTCCTTGGGCATCAAAACAAAAGAATTTGCATGGTTAGATGTACAAAAAGCATTACTAGAAGAATTAAGTCCACTATCAAATTTAGAAGAAAAAATTAAAGTAGTAGAAGAGGACTCTTGTTTGGCTTTAAGAGATAGCCAATCTTTACAATTGTTCAAAGATGGAACTTTCAACCCTTGAGGTACTTGTTTCATGGAAAGATTAAGGACTTCTTTTGGTGCTTTGCCTTCTTTCATAGGAAACTCTTCTTCAAGTCCCTTCAAAAGAGAATCATCACTTATAAACAAAGGGTTAGAACATAAAACTTTGCATTCCTCCTTTGGAAGCACTTCTTCAATTTCCTTCACAAAAGACTCATCACAATTGAACAATGGGTTAGAATAGAAACAAAAGTATTCTTCTTTTTCTTTATCTTTTTCTCTTAATTCTTTCTTTTTCATCTCTTTTTCTTTTATCCCTTCTTCTCTCAACTTCCTTTCTTTTATCTCTTTTTCTCTCAACTCCTTTTCTTTTATCTCATTTTCTCTCAACTCATTTTCTTTTATCACTTTTTCTCTCAATTCTTTTTCTTTCAACTCTCTTTCTCTCAATTCTTTTTCTTTCAACTCTCTTTCTCTCAATTCTTTTTCTTTCAACTCTCTTTCTCTCAATTCTTTTTCTTTTAACTCTCTTTCTCTCAATTCTTTTTCTTTCAACTCTCTTTCTCTTAATTCTTTTTCTTTTCTCATATTTATTTTGTCTTCAAAGTCTTGCTTTGGATACAAAGGAGTAAGTTTTTGCTCATTGTGAACAAAAGAGGACCTTTGTAATTTTCTATGCAAATCCCTCTGGTAACAACTTGGTACAAACCTCCTTCTCATGACATCCTTCATCTCATCCCATGTACAAATAGGTTTTTCTCCACATCTACGCCTCCTACTCACAAACTGATCCCACCAAATACTAGCATAATCAATGAATTTAGAAATTACTAGTTCAATCTTCTCCTCCTCCAAGTAATCATGAAGATAAAACACATGTTCAATTTTTCTCTCCCACTCTAAATATAATTCAGGATCATTCTTACCTTGGAATGATGGTATTGTCACTTCTTGATTCACCTTTTCTTCTCCTTCCACTTTTCTCCTATATGAATAATCATCTTCCTCTTCCTCATCACTATTGCACTTAGGAGGGGTCCTAGATCTGGATGTAGATTGTAAATCATCAAATCTTGCATTTAGAGCCTTGAATTGTTCTTGAATAGCATTCATGAACAACTTTAGTTCAGCATCTCCTACTCCTTCTCCTCCACTCATGATTAAAGTGCTGCAAAAATTGAGTTAGAAAAATCCTCACACAAACACTCTCTCACGTGTTTACACTCAAAATATGTTTAGTCACTCGTGTTTTCACTCAATTTGGCTTTTTCCCTCTGATGGCCTTACCACTCTTGCCTTTTACCACTCAACTTCACCTTATGAGCTCTTAAGTAAGAACCTTTAAGGATGATTCTACACAACAAGAAACAGTAGAGAATTGGTGATATGATAACTTTAGGAAGTAAGAACAAGAGACAGTAGAACAGAAACAAGGAATACAAGATATTTTTCTTTTTGAAGAGACAATATCAAAGAAAGGTGTATAGAACGACAAAACAAAAGACCAGAATTGAAACTTTTTTTTTTTTTTTTAACTTTGCTTTTCTGATTGAGCAATATGTAATTTGAAGCAAAAGATTGAGCAATATGTAAGCCAAGAATTTTTTTTCTTTTTCTTTTTTTCTTTTTCGTTTTTTTTTCACCTTTTTTTTTTCTCAAACTGGAACAAATTTCTTTTTTTTCTTTTTTTTTTGCACGATTTTTTTATTTATAAAATGATAGAAAAGAAAGCACAAAGAGATATAACAAAGGAAGATGAACAGACTTAGACAAAGATAACAAAAGAAGATGAACAGACTTAACAAAGAAAACAAAGGAATAGAACAAAACAAGACTGAATAGAACAAACAAAATAGAAATAGAACAAAAACACAAAGGTTGACACAATAGAAGAAATGAGAAAACCAACAAGCATAGACAATTTTTTTTTTTTTTAGGATTGAAGAAGACAAACAAAGAAAGGATAGATAACACCTGAATTCAAGAGCCGAAGCTCTGATGCCAAATGATACAAATCTACTAAACGGATCGTCTTGAAAACAGGTAAAGGATAGAAAGAGGAACTTGACCCTAACCGCGACCTGCCGGTAGAACCAAAGTTATCAAGAAAGTGTGACCCTAACCGCGACCTGCCGGTAGAACCAAAGTTATCAAGAAAGTGTGACCCTAACCGCGACCTGCCGGTAGAACCAACACTATAAAGTTCTTAACCCAAGAACAAAGGGGAAGCTCTCACAATGGAGAAACTGATAGAGGACTAGAATGGTACATGAAGAGCTTAAAGTGGAGCCAAATCTTAGAATAGAAGTTTATGTAGTTTGGGCCTAAATTGGGCTTTTGTTGAGCTTTTTATGTTTTTAATGATGTTTATTTTTAATTTGGGCATTTTTAGTTGTTTGGGCTTTTAGTAATGGGCCTTGGTAAGCCTTTTAGGTTCATATTATAAATAGGCCAAATGTTAACTTTGTAATCAGTTTTGACTCTCATTTGGAATGAAGCTTTGATGCTTTTGTGAGAGGAAACTCTCTAGGTTCTTAGGAACTACCCTTGATTCTTATCTTTGAATTTCCATATTCAAAGTGGCGAATCCTCCTCAACTTATCAATCCCTAGGGATTGTGGCGTTGTTCTTTCCATTTCTTGTCTTTCCGCTTTATATTTTCTTCACCTTTTGAGTTTCCGTAATTTCCGTTGATGCTGAATTTGAGATCCGGAAAGGGGTTTTCATCATTTGGTTATCAGAGCTGGATTTAGCATCAATTTCGTACTGTTCATCGTGAAACGCACTGTTCATCGGCGACACTGTTCATCGCAACTGTTCACATATCGCGCACTGTTCATAGGCGATACTGTTCACCGATCGTCACTGTTTCAGCGGCGATGTTGTTCCGATATGCACTGTTCACAGATCGTGCACTGTTCATCGGCGATACTGTTCCGATCGCGGTGCTGTTCATGTTTGTGGTACTGTTCACGGTCGCTTTACTGTTCATCGATTCGGTACTGTTCATCGATTTGTGATTTTTATTGTTTCAATCCGTATTTTTTGATATTGCCTGGTGTTTAATTTGAGTCAAAATCTGCAGATTGAAATTCTGAAATTTGAATTTGGGGAAGAACATTCATAGTGTTCATGTGTGTTCTTGAGAGTCTTTGGCAAACCCTTGTGTTTGATCCATAAAAATTTGAATTAAGTGAGTTTGGGTGTTTTTCATAAATATTAAAAAGTTTGAGGGCTTGTTAGCAAAAGAAAAGGACTTAAAGATAAAAAAAGAAAATATTGGGGCAAAAGTGAAAATACAAAAAAGTTTAGGGGCCCAAGTGCAATTATGAAAAGTTTAGGGGCCAAAGTGTAAAAAAAAAGTCAAAAAAAAATACCATTGGAAAGAAAAAAATCTGCCCTATAAGAAGTCCTTCTACACCTTTGCTTAATTCTTTCTTTTTCATACACTTTTATGCCATTTTAGCTCTCTTGAATACACTAGTTCTTCACAAAGTTGAAAAATTTGAGTTTCTTAGTTTTGTGTTGCTCTTTTCTTGTTCTTCTAGTCTCTTTGCTTGGCATTCTATTTTGAGTTGTCCCTTTCATTTCTTTTAGCTTTTATTGCTTGTCTTCTAAATTTCCTTGGTTTTGTCTTAGAGTTTTCTTATTTTGGACTCTTGAGTTAAGTTTGGATTTGTTACATCTTTCACTTTGAATACAAATTCTTGATTGTGATTGAGAGTGCTTCTTAAGGACTAAAGAGAAGTTTGAGTGGAAAAAGGCAAGTGTGCACATTATAGAAAAAGCCTTCAAAAGAGAGAAACACGAGTGGATTTGAGTGAAACACTTAGTGAGTGGTGAGGTCCATATTTCTATTATTTGTGCTAATCATTTTTGTGTAGGTATGTATTGTTCTTCTTACCATAGAATTGATGGAGGTTATGGGGAAGATGAAGGAGAAAGGAGGCTTAGGAGACATGGAGGAGATAATGAGGGAGAAAATAAAATAAAGGATAGTATGGAAGAGGATAAACTTAAAATTCCTAGTTTTCAAGGGAAGAATGATCCGGAAGCATATATTGAGTGGGAGATGAAAGTTGACCAAGTCTTTTCATGCCATGACTATAGTGAGGAGAAGAAAATTAGGAAGGTTACCTTGAAGTTTGTAGGGAGTGCACTTGCATGGTGGAAGTATAAGGAGGATGGAAGAGAGAGGATAAGGATGCCTAAGATAGCAACTTGGCAAGAAATGAAGGATTTGATGAGGAAGACATTCTTACCACCTTCCTATGAGAGAGATGCTTATGATAAGCTACAAAGTCTCGCACAAGGTAGCAAGAGTGTTGATGAATACTACAAAGAGATGAAAATGACTATGAGGAGAGCCAATGCACAAGAACCTAAAACCGCCATGGCAAGGTTCTTACGTGGGCTTAATAGAGACATTCAATACATAGTGAAGTTACAACACTATGAGAGCTTGGAGGATCTAGTGCACCAAGCCAACAAAGTGGAGAGACAACTTGAGAGGAAGCATTCCTACAAGAAGACCTATCACTATGACTCTTCTAGTGGTAAGGACAAGTCCAAGAAGGAGGGATCTTCCTCACCAAAGCAACAAGCTTCAAAGTCTCCAAGTGGTAAACATGTTCCTAACCCTAACACTTCTTCTACTTCTAAGAGTGGTACAATTAAATGTTTTAAATGCTTGGGAAAAGGCCATATTGCATTGCATTGTCCAAACATGAAAACCAAGGTCTTGAAGGAAAATGAAGTTGTCACGAGTGAGTTATCTTATACTTGTTCATCTAATATCTCTAGTGATAATCATAGTGCATGTGGTACCAAACCTCTAGATAGAGAATTAATGATGTGTAAGAGGTTGTTTGGAATTCAATGTGAGGGTAGGGATGAAATTCAAAAGGAGAACATATTTCATACTAGATGCTTGGTTCTAGGGAATGTGTGTTCTTTGATTATTGATGGGGATAATTGTATTAATGTTGCTAGGACTAGGTTGGTTAGCAAACTTAATTTTCAAACCACCCCACACCCTACACCTTATTGCTTGAAATTGCCATGTGAAGGTGAGTTGGTTGTAGACCAACAAGTGTTGGTGCCCTTTACCATTGGAACATATAAAGATGTTGTGTTGTGTGATGTAGCTCCCATAGAAACATGTCATATCTTGTTAGGTAAACCTTGGCAAATTGAAAGAAATGTGAAGCATCATGGGAAGACCAACAAGATTTCTTTTGCACATGAAGGACATAAGGTCAAACTTGCATCACTTTCACCTAAGGAAGCAAATGAGGATCAAATTAAGTTGAGAAAGAAAATAGAACAAGAGAGAAAAGAGGTGAAAGAAAAAGAAATAAAAGAGAAAGAGATGAGAGCAAAAGAAAATGAGTTAAAAGAAAAAGAGATGAGAGAAAAGAAAATAACTGAAAAAGAGAGTGAAAAAGAGAGAGCAAAAGATAAAGAGGAATATGATTGTTCTTGTTTTCATTCTAATCCTTTCCTTGTTTGTGATGATTCTTTGCTCAAGGAATTTGAAGAGCTTCAAAAGGATGAATGCAAAACTTTGTTTGAAAATGATGTCTCTCTTGTGAAAGAAATTGAAGAGGAGTCCTCAAAGGGGGAGTACAAAACTCTAATTCCTTCTCCTAAATTGGATTGTGAATTTAATTCTTCTTGTAAATTTGATTGTGCACCTTACCATAATTCTTTTGTTTTGATGCCTAGAGAAGAATTGTACATCAAGGATCAATGGGCAAGACAATTTGGAGAAGAAGTGGAGACATACGAGGACCAATGCAACCATAGAGAGAAGAAAATTTTGACTTACATCATCTCTAAACCTTGTGATTTAATTGATGTGTGCCATGTGTTAACCCAAAATGTTTGTGAATTGAATGTTGCTTTTGGTATGCATGATATTGTTTTAGGTGATGGTGCCAAGTTCTTGAAATTTGATATTAATGCACATCATTTGGACTTGTATGATCATGTTGAGTCTTCCTCTATGTGTGTTGTTGTTTATGGGAAAATTGAAAATGATGATTTCTATAGGCATAAAGAGCATAGGTTTAAAGATGCTGCATTTTGTGTGCCTAAATGTTCATTTCATGATTCATTAATTGGAGCAACTCTTAGTGAGAGTTTAGTAATGTATGGTACACTCAAGTGTCTTGATAGATGGATTGTGCATAAAATGGATAAATCTAAATTTTTCATTCTTGGTTTGAAAATGTCATTGTTTGCTCATAATTTTCATTGGATTGACTTGTCTTTGAAATTTGTGATTAAGCATTTCATTTTAGTGTTAATTGATGGTTTCTTTAGGCTTGTATTTGATCCGGGAGGATTGATATATAAGCACATAGATAATAAGAGATTTTCCTTTTTAAGGAATCCAAGTCTCAATAGAAATAGGATTTTCTTTTTTAATATTTTCTCAAAACTAAAACATGTTGTTTTGTGTTGTTTTTATGATGTAGGTACCTTGGCTCTAAATTCGAGGTCGAATTTCCTTCAAGAAGGAGGGAATGATAGAGGACTAGAATGGTACATGAAGAGCTTCAAGTGGAGCCAAATCTTAGAATAGAAGTTTGTGTATTTGGGCATAAATTGGGCTTTTGTTGAGCTTTTTATGTTTTTAATGATGTTTATTTTTAATTTGGGCCTTTTAGTAATGGGTCTTGGTAAGCCTTTTAGGCTCATATTATAAATAGGCAAAATGTTAACTTTGTAATCAGTTTTGACTCTCATTTGGAATGAAGCTTTGATGCTTTTGTGAGAGGAAACTCTCTAGGTTCTTAGGAACTACCCTTGATTCTTATCTTTGAATTTCCATATTCAAAGTGGCGAATCCTCCTCAACTTATCAATCCCTAGGGATTGTGGCGTTGTTCTTTCCATTTCTTGTCTTTCCGCTTTATATTTTCTTCACCTTTTGAGTTTCCGTAATTTCCGTTGATGCTGAATTTGAGATCCGGAAAGGGGTTTTCATCACATTGTTTGCTCATAATTTTCATTGGATTGACTTGTCTTTGAAATTTGTGATTAAGCATTTCATTTTAGTGTTAATTGATGGTTTCTTTAGGCTTGTATTTGATCCGGGAGGATTGATATATAAGCACATAGATAATAAGAGATTTTCCTTTTTAAGGAATCCAAGTCTCAATAGAAATATGATGTTTATTTTTAATTTGGGCCTTTTTAAGGAATCCAAGTCTCAATAGAAACATGAAAACCCCTTTCCGGATCTCAAATTCAGCATCAACGGAAATTACGGAAACTCAAAAGGTGAAGAAAATATAAAACGGAAAGACAAGAAATGGAAAGAACAACGCCACAATCCCAAGGGATTGATAAGTTGAGGAGGATTCGCCACTTTGAATATGGAAATTCAAAGATAAGAATCAAGGGTAGTTCCTAAGAACCTAGAGAGTTTCCTCTCACAAAAGCATCAAAGCTTCATTCCAAATGAGAGTCAAAACTGATTACAAAGTTAACATTTGGCCTATTTATAATATGAGCCTAAAAGGCTTACCAAGACCCATTACTAAAAGCCCAAACAACTAAAAAGGCCCAAATTAAAAATAAACATCATTAAAAACATAAAAAGCTCAACAAAAGCCCAATTTATGCCCAAATTACATAAACTTCTATTCTAAGATTTGGCTCCACTTGAAGCTCTTCATGTACCATTCTAGTCCTCTATCACCTAAGCCTCCTTTCTCCTTCATCTTCCCCATAACCTCCATCAATTCTATGGTAAGAAGAACAATACATACCTACACAAAAATGATTAGCACAAATAATAGAAATATGGACCTCACCACTCACTAAGTGTTTCACTCAAATCCACTCGTGTTTCTCTCTTTTGAAGGCTTTTTCTATAATGTGCACACTTGCCTTTTTCCACTCAAACTCCTCTTTAGTCCTTAAGAAGCACTCTCAATCACAAATCAAGAATTTGTATTCAAAGTGAAAGATGTAACAAATCCAAACTCAACTCAAGAGTCCAAAATAAGAAAACTCTAAGACAAAACCAAGGAAATTTAGAAGACAAGCAATAAAAGCTAAAAGAAATGAAAGGACAACTCAAAATAGAATGTCAAGGAAGGACAAGACTAGAAGACACAGGAATAAGAGCAACACAAACTAAGAAACTCAAATTTTTCAACTTTGTGAAGAACTAGTGTATTCAAGAGAGCTAAAATGGTATAAAAGTGTATGAAAAAGAAAGAATTAAGCAAAGGTGTAGAAGGACTTCTTATAGGGCAGATTTTTTTTCTTTCCAATGGTATTATTTTTTTTTTTGACTTTTTTTTACACTTTGGCCCCTAAACTTTTCATAATTGCACTTGGGCCCCTAAACTTTTTCTTTTTGCACTTTTGCCCCAATATTTTCTTTTTTTTATCTTTAAGTCCTTTTCTTTTGCTAATAAGTCCTCAAACTTTTTAATATTTACGAAAAACACCCAAACTCACTTAATTCAAATTTTTATGGATCAAACACAAGGGTTTGCCAAGTCTCTCAAGAACACACATGAACAATGATGAACATCAAGAACACATGTCCAGACTTTGATTCAAATGAAACAACAAAATAAACTCCACAAAAATCATGCAAGAAATAAAAAAGATGGATGCCAATAGAAATTCAACACAAATTTGAATCAGATTTCAGAAATCACATGAACAGTGAAAATCGACGAACAGTACCGCATCATGAACAGTGCCCATCGGAACAGTGCAGCGATATGGAACAGAAACAGCGATCGATGAACAGTACCGATATCGGAACAGTATCGCCGGAGAACAGCACCGCGATCGGAACAGTGTCGTCGATGAACAGTGCTCGATCGGTGGGAACAGTGTCGCCGATGAACAGTGCGCGCGATCGGGAACAGTGCAGTGATTAGCAATACGCGGTGAACAGTACTCCGGTCGATGAACAGTGCCAGCGCAGACGATGAACAGTAACTCGGTAATGAACAGTATGACGCCGCGATGAACAGTACGAAAATGATGCTAAATCCAGCTCTGATTACCAAATGATGAAAACCCCTTTCCGGATCTCAAATTCAGCATCAACGGAAATTACGGAAACTCAAAAGGTGAAGAAAATATAAAGCGGAAAGACAAGAAATGGAAAGAACAACGCCACAATCCCTAGGGATTGATAAGTTGAGGAGGATTCGCCACTTTGAATATGGAAATTCAAAGATAAGAATCAAGGGTAGTTCCTAAGAACCTAGAGAGTTTCCTCTCACAAAAGCATCAAAGCTTCATTCCAAATGAGAGTCAAAACTGATTACAAAGTTAACATTTGGCCTATTTATAATATGAACCTAAAAGGCTTACCAAGGCCCATTACTAAAAGCCCAAACAACTAAAAAGGCCCAAATTGAAAATAAACATCATTAAAAACATAAAAAGCTCAACAAAAGCCCAATTTAGGCCCAAATTACATAAACTTCTATTCTAAGATTTGGCTCCACTTTAAGCTCTTCATGTATCATTCTAGTCCTCTATCACAATCCAATGAAAATTATGAGCAAACAATGACATTTTCAAACCAAGAATGGAAAATTTAGATTTATCCATTTTATGCACAATCCATCTATCAAGACACTTGAGTGTACCATACATTACTAAGCTCTCACTATGAGTTCCTCCAATTAATGAATCATAAAATGAACATTTAGGCACACAAGATGCAGCATCTTTAAACCTATGCTCTTTATGCCTATAGAAATCATCATTTTCAATTTTCCCATAAATAACAACACACACAGAGGAAGAATCAACATGATCATACAAGTCCAAATGATGTGCATTAATATCAAATTTCAAGAACTTGGCACCATCACCTAAAACAATATCATGCATACCAAAAGCAACATTCAATTCACAAACATTTTTGGTTAACACATGGTACACATCAATTAAATCACAAGGTTTAGAGATGGTGTAAGTCAAAATTTTCTTCTCTCTATGGTTGCATTGGTCCTCATATGTCTCCACTTCTTCTCCAAATTGTCTTGCCCATTGATCCTTGATGTACAATTCTTCTCTAGGCATCAAAACAAAAGAATTATGGTAAGGTGCACAATCAAATTTACAAGGAGAATTAAATTCACAATCCAATTTAGGAGAAGGAATTAGAGTTTTGCGCTCCCCCTTTGAGGACTCCTCTTCAATTTCTTTCACAAGAGAGACATCACTTTCAAACAAAGTTTTGCATTCATTCTTTTGAAGCTCTTCAAATTCCTTGAGCAAAGAATCATCACAAACAAGGAAAGGATTAGAATGAAAACAAGAACAATCATATTCCTCTTTATCTTTTGCTCTCTCTTTTTCACTCTCTTCTTCAATTATTTTCTTTTCTCTCATCTCTTTTTCCCTTTCTCTCAACTCTTTTTCTCTCATTTCTTTCTCTCTTAACTCCTTTTCTCTTATCTCTTTCTCTTTTATTTCTTTTTCTTGCAACTCTTTTTCTCTCATTTCCTTTTCTCTTTTCTCCAATTACTTATCTCTTTTGCCATTTCCCTACAAATCTTATAGATTGGATCACTCTTATCAATAGTAGAAAGGTATTTCTCATCTTTCTCTTTTTTCTCATGTTTCTCTCTCTTTTTGCTCTTTTCACTCTTTTTGCTTTCTTCTTCCTCTTTTTCTTTTATCTCCCAATTTGGGCATTGATAGGTCATGTGCCCCCATCCCTCACACATGGAGCACTTCATAGTACTAGATTTAATCCTTGAAGATGACCTCTCTTTATGCTTTCTCTCTCTATCTCTCTTTTGATTCTTTTCTTCTCCATCCTTATATCCTCCATCACTTCTATGATAAGAAGAATAATACATACCTACACAAAAATGGTTAGCACAAATAATAGAAATATGGACCTCACCACTCACTAAGTGTTTCACTCAAAACCACTCGTGTTTCTCTCTTTTGAGGCTTTTTCTATAATGTGCACACTTGCCTTTTTCCACTCAAACTCCTCTTTAGTCCTTAAGAAGCACTCTCAATCACAAATCAAGAAATTTGTATTCAAAGTGAAAGATGTAACAAATCCAAGCTCAACTCAAGAGTCCAAAACAAGAAAACTCTAAGACAAAACCAAGGAAATTTAGTGATAGAGATCCAAAAAGCCAACCTAAAGACACTTTGTGTGACATTGGAGGTCCCATGACTAGGTCCAAGACAAAGAGGATGAAACAAGCATTGCAAGGCCTAATAATGGAGATTAAGAAAAGTTCAGCTAAAAGTGGATTAGAGGCTACTCCAAAGTGGGTCACTTTTCTACAAGTTGATCAAGATTTGAGCCCAAAATGAAGACAGCATGAATAGCCCAAATTCACAAGACTATAGTGGGAAATTAATGCTCAGTGGAATGTAAAAGCTTAGTGGGGAATAAATGCTTAGTGGAAAGTTTAGTGGGACTTAATGAACCATTGTGATGGTTGGTGGGACTTCATGAACCATTGTGATGGTTGGTAGGACCTCATGAACCATTGTGATGGTTGGTGAACCATTGTGATGGTTGGTGAACCATTGTGATGGTTGGTGAACCATTGTGATGATTCATGAACCATTGTGATGATTCATGAACCATTGTGATGGTTAATGAACCATTATGATGGTTGGTGAACCATTGTGATGGTTGGTGAACCATTGTGATTGGTAGTGGGAAATAAATGTTAATGGGTAATTAATGCCTAGTGGGATTGTTAGTGGAATTTTACTTCTTTTAAGGGCTGCCTAGCATAGCCTATAAATAGGAACCTCTTGTAAGCTTCCAAGGCAGAATTTTCAGATTAATCAAATTGAGTGTTTCTCCATTGTGAGAGCTTCCCCTTTGTTCTTGGCTTAAGAACTTTATAGTGTTGGTTCTACCGGCAGGTCGCGGTTAGGGTCACGCTTTCTTGATAACTTTGGTTCTACCGGCAGGTCGCGGTTAGGGTCAAGTTCCTCTTTCTATCCTTTACCTGTTTTCAAGACGATCCGTTTAGTAGATTCGTATCATTTAGAAGACAAGCAATAAAAACTAAAAGAAATGAAAGGACAACTCAAAATAGAATGTCAAGGAAAGACAAGACTAGAAGACACAAGAATAGGAGCAACACAAACTAAGAAACTCAAGTTTTCAACTTTGTGAAGAACTAGTGTATTCAAGAGAGATAAAATGGCATAAAAGTGTATGAAAAAGAAAGAATTAAGCAATGGTGTAGAAGGACTTCTTATAGGGCAGATTTTTTTCTTTCCAAAGTTTTTTTTGAATTTTTTGAAATTTTTTTTACACTTTGGCCCCTAAACTTTTCATAATTGCACTTGGGCCCCTAAACTTTTTCTTTTTGCACCTTTTCCCCAATATTTTCTTTTTTTATCTTTAAGTCCTTTTCTTTTGCTAACAAGTCCTCAAACCTTTTAATATTTACGAAAAACACCCAAACTCACGTAATTCAAATTTTTATAGATCAAACACAAGGGTTTTGCCAAATTCAAAATTTCTTCCCCAAATTCAAATTTCAGAATTTCAATCTGCAGATTTTGACTCAAATTAAACACAAGGCAATCTCAAAAATATGGATTGAAACAATAAAAATCACAAATCAATGAACAGTACCGAAATCGATGAAAAGTAAGCGACCGTGAACAGTACGCAAACATGAACAGCGCCGCGATCGGAACAGTATCGTCGATGAACAGTGCGTGGGAGGTGAACAGTGCGCGATCGGAACAGTATCGCCGACGAACAGTGTGCAATCGGTGAACAGTATCGCGATGAACAGTGCGTGATCAGTGAACAGTGTTGCCGATGAACAGTCGGGATTGATGCTAAATCTAGCTCTGATTACCAAATGATGAAATGAGAAGAACAACGCCACAATCCCTAGGGATTGATAAGTTGAGGATGATTCGCCACTTTGAATATGGAAATTCAAATATAAGAATCAAGGGTGGTTTGTAAGAACCTAGAGAGTTTTCTCTCACAAAAGCATCAAAGCTTCATTCCAAATGAGAGTCAAAACTGATTGCAAAGTTAACATTTCGCCCTATTTATAGTATAGGCCTAAAGGTTTACCAAGGCCCATGACTAAAAGCCCAAACAACTAAAAAGGCCCAAATTAAAAAAAATAAACATTATTAAAACATAAAAAGGCCAAATATAAAAGCCCAATAAAAGGCCCAAATACACAAACTTCTATTCTAAGATTTCGCTCCACTTTAAGCTCTTCATGTACCATTCTAGTCCTCTATCATTCCCTCCTTCTTGAAGGAAATTCGACCTCGAATTTAGAGCCAAGGTACCTACATCATAAAAACAACACAAAACAACATGTTTTAGTTTTGAGAAAATATTAAAAAAGAAAATCCTATTTCTATTGAGACTTGGATTCCTTAAAAAGGAAAATCTCTTATTATCTATGTGCTTATATATCAATCCTCCTGGATCAAATACAAGCCTAAAGAAACCATCAATTAACACTAAAATGAAATGCTTAATCACAAATTTCAAAGACAAGTCAATCCAATGAAAATTATGAGCAAACAATGACATTTTCAAACCAAGAATGGAAAATTTAGATTTATCCATTTTATGCACAATCCATCTATCAAGACACTTGAGTGTACCATACATTACTAAGCTCTCACTATGAGTTCCTCCAATTAATGAATCATAAAATGAACATTTAGGCACACAAGATGCAGCATCTTTAAACCTATGCTCTTTATGCCTATAGAAATCATCATTTTCAATTTTCCCATAAATAACAACACACACAGAGGAAGAATCAACATGATCATACAAGTCCAAATGATGTGCATTAATATCAAATTTCAAGAACTTGGCACCATCACCTAAAACAATATCATGCATACCAAAAGCAACATTCAATTCACAAACATTTTTGGTTAACACATGGTACACATCAATTAAATCACAAGGTTTAGAGATGGTGTAAGTCAAAATTTTCTTCTCTCTATGGTTGCATTGGTCCTCATATGTCTCCACTTCTTCTCCAAATTGTCTTGCCCATTGATCCTTGATGTACAATTCTTCTCTAGGCATCAAAACAAAAGAATTATGGTAAGGTGCACAATCAAATTTACAAGGAGAATTAAATTCACAATCCAATTTAGGAGAAGGAATTAGAGTTTTGCGCTCCCCCTTTGAGGACTCCTCTTCAATTTCTTTCACAAGAGAGACATCACTTTCAAACAAAGTTTTGCATTCATTCTTTTGAAGCTCTTCAAATTCCTTGAGCAAAGAATCATCACAAACAAGGAAAGGATTAGAATGAAAACAAGAACAATCATATTCCTCTTTATCTTTTGCTCTCTCTTTTTCACTCTCTTCTTCAATTATTTTCTTTTCTCTCATGTCTTTTTCCCTTTCTCTCAACTCTTTTTCTCTCATTTCTTTCTCTCTTAACTCTTTTTCTCTTATCTCTTTCTCTTGCAACTCTTTTTCTCTCATTTCCTTTTCTCTTTTCTCTTCTTTTCTCCACTTACTTATCTCTTTTGCCATTTCCCTACAAATCTTATAGATTGGATCACTCTTATCAATAGTAGAAAGGTATTTCTCATCTTTCTCTTTTTTCTCATGTTTTTCTCTCTTTTTGCTCTTTTAACTCTTTTTGCTTTCTTCTTCCTCTTTTTCTTTTATCTCCCAATTTGGGCATTGATAGGTCATGTGCCCCCATCCCTCACACATGGAGCACTTCATAGTACTAGATTTAATCCTTGAAGATGACCTCTCTTTATGCTTTCTCTCTCTATCTCTCTTTTGATTCTTTTCTTCTCCATCCTTATATCCTCCATCACTTCTATGATAAGAAGAATAATACATACCTACACAAAAATGGTTAGCACAAATAATAGAAATATGGACCTCACCACTCACTAAGTGTTTCACTCAAAACCACTCGTGTTTCTCTCTTTTGAGGCTTTTTCTATAATGTGCACACTTGCCTTTTTCCACTCAAACTCCTCTTTAGTCCTTAAGAAGCACTCTCAATCACAAATCAAGAAATTTGTATTCAAAGTGAAAAGATGTAACAAATCCAAGCTCAACTCAAGAGTCCAAAACAAGAAAACTCTAAGACAAAACCAAGGAAATTTAGAAGACAAGCAATAAAAACTAAAAGAAATGAAAGGACAACTCAAAATAGAATGTCAAGGAAAGACAAGACTAGAAGACACAAGAATAAGAGCAACACAAACTAAGAAACTCAAGTTTTCAACTTTGTGAAGAACTAGTGTATTCAAGAGATAAAATGGCATAAAAGTGTATGAAAAAGAAAGAATTAAGCAATGGTGTAGAAGGACTTCTTATAGGGCAGATTTTTTTCTTTCCAAAGTTTTTTTTGAATTTTTTGAAATTTTTTTTTACACTTTGGCCCCTAAACTTTTCATAATTGCACTTGGGCCCCTAAACTTTTTCTTTTTGCACTTTTTCCCAATATTTTCTTTTTTTATCTTTAAGTCCTTTTCTTTTGCTAACAAGTCCTCAAACTTTTTAATATTTACGAAAAACACCCAAACTCACGTAATTCAAATTTTTATAGATCAAACACAAGGGTTTTGCCAAATTCAAATTTCTTCCCCAAATTCAAATTTCAGAATTTCAATCTGCAGATTTTGACTCAAATTAAACACAAGGCAATCTCAAAAATATGGATTGAAACAATAAAAATCATAAATCAATGAACAGTACCGAAATCGATGAACAGTAAGCGGCCGTGAACAGTACGCAACCATGAACAGCGCCGCGATCGGAACAGTATCGTCGATGAACAGTGCGTGGGAGGTGAACAGTGCGCGATCGGAACAGTATCGCCGACGAACAGTGTGCAATCGGTGAACAGTATCGCAATGAACAGTGCGTGATCAGTGAACGGTGTCGCCGATGAACAGTCGGGATTGATGCTAAATCCAGCTCTGATTACCAAATGATGAAAACCCCTTTCCAGATCTCAAATTCAGCATCAATCGAAATTACGAAAAATCAAAAGGTGAAGAAAATATAAAACGGAAAGACAAGAAATGAGAAGAACAACGCGACAATCCCTAGGGATTGATAAGTTGAGGATGATTCGCCACTTTGAATATGGAAATTCAAATATAAGAATCAAGGGTAGTTCCTAAGAACCTAGAGAGTTTCCTCTCACAAAAGCATCAAAGCTTCATTCCAAATGAGAGTCAAAACTGATTACAAAGTTAACAGTTCGCCCTATTTATAGTATAGGCCTAAAGGCTTACCAAGGCCCATGACTAAACGCTCAAACAACTAAAAAGGCCCAAATTAAAAAAAATAATCATTATTAAAACATAAAAAGGCCAAATATAAAAGTCCAATAAAAGGCCCAAATACACAAACTTCTATTCTAAGATTTGGCTCCACTTTAAGCTCTTCATGTACCATTCTAGTCCTCTATCGGAGGACCAATGCAACCATAGAGAGTAGAAAATTTTGGCTTATACCATCTCTAAACCTTACGATTTAATTGATGTGTACCATGTGTTAATTCAAAATGCTTGTGAATTGCATGTTGCTTTTGGCTTGCATGATATTGTTTTAGGTGATGGTGCCAAGTCTTTGAGTTTTGAGATGTATGGTGCACTCAAGTGTCTTGATAGATGGATTGTGCATAAAATGGATAAATCTAAAATTTCTATTATTGGTTTGAAAATGTCATTGTTTGCTCATAATTTTCATTGGATTGACTTGTCTATGAAATTTGTGATTAAGCATTTCATTCTAGTGTTGTTTGATGGTTTCTTTAGGCTTGTATTTAATCCTAGAGGATTGATATATAAAGCACATAGATAATAAGAGATTTACCTTTTTAAGGGATTCAAGTCTCAATAGAGATAGGATTTTTATGTATTTAATGTTTTTCTCAAAACTAAAACATGTTGTTTTGTGTTGTTTTTGTGTTATAGGTACCTTGGTTCTAAATTTGAGGTCGAATTTCCTTCAAGAAGGAGGGAATGATAGAGGACTAGAATGGTACATGAAGAGCTTAAAGTGGAGCCAAATCCTAAAATAGAAGTTTATGTAATAATGATAGAGGACTAGAATGGTACATGAAGAGCTTAAAGTGGAGCTAAATCTTAAAATAGAAGTTTATGTAATTTGGGCCAAATTTGGGTTTTTGTTGAGCTTTTTATATTTTTAGTAATGTTTCCTTTTAGTTTGGGTCCATTATGACTTGTATTGGGCCTTTTTATTAGTGTTAGTATAAATAGGCCTTAGAACACATTTGTAGGGGCTTTGATCATTTTAGATATTAGCATTGTGCTAAGTGAGAGAGTTCTCTCTTGGTTCTTGTGATGAACCTTTAGATTCTTATCAAAGAAACACTTTCTTTGTGGCGAATCCTCCTAGATTTATCAATCGAGCTTCGATTGTGGCGTCATATTCCATTTCTTGTCTTTCCATTTTATATTTTCTTCACCTTTTGAGTTTCCGTAACTTACGTTGATGCTGAATTTGAGATCCGGAAACAGGTTTTTATCATTGGGTTAATTTGGGTTCGCGGGTGACCCATACCCGTGAACACGCCCAAGTCAAAAGAATTTGCAGAATGGGTGTTAGGTATCGGAAATGGAACTATAGGTGAAATCAATGTTGAAGATATTATCATTCATATACCTCCTAATATGCTCATTGAAAAATCACATGATCCTGTTGTTGATATTGTTAACAGTACATACCCATGTCTTTTGGAAAGTATGGGAGACTCATTTTTCTTTTAGCATAGAACTATTTTGGCACCTACAAATGATGTAGTTAATGAGTTGAATGAATATATTATGTCTTTGATTCCTGGATAAACAAAAACATACTTAAGTTTTGATAATCCATGTTCAAGCCATGGAAATGTTGATAGACCTGATGATATACATACTCCTGAATTTTTTAACACAATTGTTGCATCAGGACTTCCTAATCATCATTTGAAGTTAAAGATTGGTGTTCCCATTATGTTACAGTTAATGAGTTGAATGAATATATTATGTCTTTGATTCCTGGATAAACAAAAACATACTTAAGTTTTGATAATCCATGTTCAAGCCATGGAAATGTTGATAGACCTGATGATATACATACTCCTGAATTTTTTAACACAATTGTTGCATCAGGACTTCCTAATCATCATTTGAAGTTAAAGATTGGTGTTCCCATTATGTTATTGACAAAATATATATCAATCTTGAGGACAGTGTAATGGGACTCGACTAATAGTCAAACAATTTGGCAATCATGTGTTGGAGGCAAAAATTTCTGGTAGCAAAATTGGGGAAAAGGTTTTTATTCCTAGATTATCATTGATACCATCTGATCCAAGAATTCCTTTCAAATTCCAGCGCAAACAATTTCCAGTGGTGGTTTCTTTTGCAATGACTGTAAATAAAAGTTAAGGTCAATCTCTCAAACATGTGGGTGTCTATCTTCCATGGTCTGTTTTTTCACATGGTCAACTCTATGTTGCAATTTCAAGAGTTACAACTCATAAAGGTTTAAAGATACTTATACTTGACAACGATGGTCATATTATAAACACAACTTTAAATGTTGTTTACAGAGAGGTGCTTCAAAATTTGACTTAGGTAATGTTGGATAAACATTATATGTTTCTTATTTATTTAGTTTTAAAATATTAAATTGTTTCATGCTTTAAAATATCAAATTCTTTTAACTAATTCATATTATTTTTTAATGTAGGAAT
This sequence comes from Pueraria montana var. lobata, assembly GCA_026413185.1. Taxonomy (NCBI): domain Eukaryota; kingdom Viridiplantae; phylum Streptophyta; class Magnoliopsida; order Fabales; family Fabaceae; genus Pueraria; species Pueraria montana. Next base: position 39,985,209 of record CM048656.1, read on the forward strand.
ATTAAATACATCATTGCTACCAAAGACTTACTGCATGTATTATAGTTTGTATTTAATTTAGGGATATTCTATATCAATTAGGTAATGGAATAAGATGAAATAATTTCATGTTTTTTGATACATTCACTTATTTTTTTATTCATTTTATGGAAAAACAATGAAGCAACTTTAATGTTTGCATATTTGATAGCAATAATAATTTTTAATTCTTTTCCAATACAAAAATTAAGACTCATTTCCGCACAAACTCTGTTTACCCCGTGCTTCGCACGGGTCAAAATCTAGTTTATTTAACTTGTGCACACTGCACCGAGGGGAATGTCCTCCGCAGGGCATTTAGTTAACTTATGCACACTACATCGAGGGGTGTGTCCTTGGTAGGGCATTTATTTAACTTATGCACACTGCACCGAGGGTGTGTCCTCGGTAGGGCATTTATTTAACTTATGCACACTGCACCGAGGGGGTGTCCTTGGTAGGGCATTGATTCGATTTTTGCAAGAAATAAAGACATAGTCTGGTGACAATAGTACTTTTTATTGATGTATATAGGTGTGGCTTGTTAAAACCTCCTTGGCCAAAACCCTTTCAGTTTCTTATAGGGAGAAAAGACCAAGGTAGGAAAAAGAGTACATCACCTTTTACAGCACATACTAACTGTAATAAAAATTCAAGTGAGTGTTGTTCCAAGTCCTAGGAACTGCCTCTCCCAACAGGTACTCTAGCTTATATGCTCCATTGTTCAAGCTTTGTGTGATGCGGAATGGTCCTGCCTAATTAGCCAAAAACTTTCCTTCCTTAGAGTCTTTTCATGCTTCACTCTGAACTCTCCATACTAGGTCCCCCACTTTGAAGTCCCTTGGTTTCAACCTTGAATTATATTTTCTCGAAGCTTTTTGCTTTTCAGCTTCCACTCGGATACTTGCCATATCCCTGGTTTCTTCGACAAAATCTAGCTCTCTTCTGAGCGAGTCACCATTCTCTTGTTCGACATAGTGAATGCTTCCCAACCTCCACCGGCACATGGCATCGACCCCATAAGTCAAACGAAAAGGTGTTTCCTTGGTTGACAACTGGGGTGTGCACCAGTATCCACACAAAACTTCAAGCAGCTCTTCAGCCCATCTTCCTTTGGCATTGCCTAGTCTCTGATGGAGGACCACCTATGGAAGAGCTTGAAGTGATGGGCCCTTTAACTAGATCAAGGTCCAAGAAGCTTGAAGAGGAACTCAAGAGAAAGCTCAACACACTTGGGAAACATGGAGCGGATGGCTTGGACTCGAAGTGGCTAAATTTGAGCCAAATAATAGAATAGGATATTATGTGTCAATTTTAGTTGGACTTTGTTTTAGTTTTGTGGGCTGTTGTTCTAAACTATGACTTATTGGGCCTATTTCCTTTTTAGTGTTTTATTTTAGGCCCATGGTATAAATAGTCTAGCTTTGACTTGGAGAAGGCAAAGACTCATTTTGTAAGAAATTGACACTTTGTGTGTGAGAACTCTCTCTAGGTTCTTGAATGCACTTTTATGATTTATCTTGAGTTGCTAAATTCAAGTGGCGAATCCTCCTTTCAACTTATCAATTCACCTTGAATTGTGGCGTTGTTCTTCATCCCTAATCTTTTCCATTTTTAATTTTTTATTCAATTTTGTGTTTCCAATTTTCTGAAAATTGATGCTGAAATTTTGGATTCATGTGAGGGGTTTTATCATTTGGTAATTAGAGCTGGATTTAGCATCAATTCGGAACTGTTTCATCGGGTACTGTTTATCGACGACACTGTTCACAGATCGCGGTACTGTTCACCGATGATACTGTTCCGATCACGGTACTGTTCCCGATCATGACGCTGTACTGTTCCCCCGATCGTGGCACTGTTCATCGTGATACTGTTCCGATCGCGACGTTGTTCACTATCGCGGGTACTGTTCACTATCGCGGGTACTGTTCATCGATTTTAGGTGCTGTTCATGTGATTTCTGAAATCTAATTCAAATTTGTGTTGAATTTCTATTGGCATCCATCTTTTTTATTTCTTGCATCATTTTTGTGGAGTTTATTTTGTTGTTTCATTTGAATCAAAGTCTGGACATGTGTTTTTGATGTTCATCATTGTTCATGTGTGTTCTTAAGAGACTTGGCAAACCCTTGTGTTTGATCCATAAAAATTTGAATTAAGTGAGTTTGGGTATTTTTTGTAAATATTAAAAAGTTTGAGGACTTATTAGCAAAAGAAAAGGACTTAAAGATAAAAAAGAAAATATTGGGGCAAAAGTGCAAAAAGAAAAGGTTTAGGGGCCCAAGTGCAATTATGAAAAGTTTAGGGGCCAAAATGTAAAAAAAAATTCAAAAAAAAAAATTATACCATTGGAAAGGAAAAAGTCTGCCCTATAAGAAGTCCTTCTACATTGCTTAATTCTTTCTTTTTCATACACTTTTATGCCATTCTAGCTCTCTTGAATACACTAGTTCTTCAAAAAGCTGAAAATTTGAGTTTCTTAGTTTGTGTTGCTCTTCTTGTGTCTTCTAGTCTTGTCTTTCCTTGACATTCTATTTTGAGTTGTCCTTTCATTTCTTTTAGTTTTTATTGCTTGTCTTCTAAATTTCCTTGGTTTTGTCTTAGAGTTTTCTTGTTTTGGACTCTTGAGTAGAGCTTGGATTTGTTACATCTTTCACTTGGATACAAACTCTTGATTGGTTGATTGAGAGTGCTTTTAAGAACTAAAGAGAGGTTAGAGTGGAAAAAATGCAAGAGTGAATATTATAGAAAAAGCCTTGAAAGTGTGAAACACGAGTGTTTGGAGTGTAAACACTTAGTGAGTGGTGAGGTCCAATTTTATTATATTTGTTGCACTAACCTTTGTTTTGTAGCCATGGCATCCGTAAGTGATAGTGAACCACCTTCTCCCAAGACCGCCAAATTAATGGCATCCATGACTAAACAAATGGAGAGGATGCAAAGAAACATGGAGAGGAGGATGGGAGAAAGGTTTGATGATTTGCAAAGAAGTACCCAAGAGTTGAGTGGAAGGGTGGAAGGCACAGAGCGGAGGAGACCTCATAGGTCCCCCGTGATAGAGGACTAAAAAGCTACAATAGGAGATTAAAATGGACCACAGTCTTAGAATAGGAGTTTATGTATTTGGGCCTTTCATTGGGCTTTTTATATTTGGCCTTTTATGTTTTAATAATGTTTATTTTTAATTTGGGCCTTTTTAGTTATTTGGGCTTTTATTAATGGGCCTTAGGCCTTTAGGTTCATATTATAAATAGGCCAAATGTTAACCTTTGTAATCAGTTTTGACTCGTATTGGAAATAAGTTTTGAAGCTTTGTGAGAGAAAACTCTCTAGGTTCTTAGGAACTGTCCTTGATTCTTATCTTTGAATTTTCGTATTCAAAGTGGCGAATCTTTCTCGACTTATCAATCCTTAGGGATTGTGGCGTCGTTATTTCCATTTCTTAACCTCAATCCGCTTTTTCCTTTTGTTTCTAAATTTTCCCTTGAAATTGAGATGCTGAATTTGTGATCCATAAAGGGGTTTTCATCATTTGGTATTCAGAGCAAGGATTCGGCATCTTTTGGTTGAAATCGCACATCCGAATTGTCTGATTCATGCCCCAATTTGGTTCGTCAATTTTGATACTGTGTTCATCAAATTGGGGGGGTTTTAATCGATTCAGAATTCATGCAAATTGAAGCACATCCAAATCTGATCGAGAAGCATGAGATGTCACGAGTTTGTGATCTGAATCCGTGAGCTTCTCAGATTAGTGCTTTGTGTCAAATTCGTGAATCTCAATAATTGGAGTTATCGAGTTGCTCGCGTCAAATTCCTCTGTTCCTGGAGTACGTCACCTGCTTGTTGGTCTAGGTGTTGATTTCAATTGGTGATTAGGTTCGTCAATTCCTTAATCCCATTCGGTGCCTATGCTTTTCATCAATTTCCTTTGATTTATTCGGTGCCTTTATTTGCTCATAATCTGAACATTTTAGCGTCAATTTCTTGGGGTTCTAATTGACGCAAATTGAGCTGCTTGTTTGCGTCAATTTAATTCAAAGTTGTGGTCAATTACTTTTTGGCACTTATTGTTTGCTGTTTACACCATTTTTGAGTTCGAATTGGTGCCTTTGATTCAATTTCCAAGCTGATCTATTTTTGTGCGTCAATTGCGATTCAAGTTTGTGCCTATGTTTACGTGTCAATCTTGCTGTATGTGCATGTTCAATTTTGATTTGCTTCGGTGTTAAAAGTTTTGTGTGTTTGTGCTTGAATTTTGTTCGTTCAAGTGTTAAATTCTGATATTGTGTTTGTTTGTTTAAATTGAGTCAATTCTGCACTAGTGTTCATCATGTTTATCCCTGTTCTTGAGAGTTTTGGCAAATCCTTTGGTTTGATCCATAAAAATTGGGTTTGAGTGTTTTTGAAAAAAAAAAGCTGAAGGTAAAAAAAAAAAAAGGAACAATTCGAAAGAAAAAAAAAAGAATTAGAAAAAAAAAGTAAAAAAAAAAACAAAAAAAAGGTTACAAGAAAATTGATATTTGAAAAAAAAAAAAAAAATCTGCCCTAAAGTCTTTCTGCAGATGTCAAATTCTCTCATTTTGGGATTCTTGTTTTGTGTTGCTTGTATTCTTGAGTCTTCGTCTTGTCTTTTTTTTGGTATTCTATTTTGAGTATCCCTTTCATTTCTTTTAGCTTTTATTGTTTGTCTTTTAAATTTCTTTGGTTTTGTCTTAGAGTATTTCCCTTTCTTGACCTCTTAAGTTGAGCTGAGACTTGTTACATCTTTCACTTTGAATACAAATTCTTGATTTGTGATTGAGAGTGCTTTTAAGAACTGAAGAGGAGTTTGAGTGGAAAAAGGCAAGTATGCACATTATAGAAAAAGCCTTAAAAGAGAGAAACACGAGTGGACTTAGAGTGTAAACACGTGAGAAGTGTGGTGAGGTCCATATTTCTATTATCTGTGCTAACCATTTTTCTTGCAGGAATGTATTCTTCACCTTATCATGGAAGTGATGGAGGTTCTGGGGAAGATGAGATTCAAAAGGAGAACATATTTCAAACTAGATGTTTGGTTCTAGGGAATGTGTGTTCTTTGATTATTGATGGTGGTAGTTGTCTTAATGTGGCAAGCACTAGGTTGGTTAGCAAACTTAACCTTAAAACCACCCCACACCCTAAACCTTATTCCTTGAAATGGCCATGTGAAGATGGTGAGTTGGTTGTAGACCAACAAGTGTTGGTGAGTTTTACCATTGGAAAATATAAAGATGATGTGATGTGTGATGTACCTCCCATTGAAGCATGTCATATCTTGTTAGGTAAACCTTGGCAAGTTGAAAGAAATATGAAACACCATGGGAAGACCAACAAGATTTCTTTTGTGCATGAAGGACATAAGATCAAACTTGCACTACTTTCACCCGAGGAAGCAAGTGAGGATCAAATTAAGTTGAAAAAGAAAATAGCACAAGAGAGAAAAGAGTTGAGAGAAAAAGAAAAAGAGATGAGAGAACATGAGTTGAGAGAAATTGAAAAGGAGAGTGAAAAAAAGAGAGCAAAAGATAAAGAGAATTCTTATTATTCTTGTTTTTATTCTAACTCTTTGTTTGCGTGTGAAGATTCTCTTTTGAAGGAAATTGAAGATGAGCTTCCAAAGGATGAATGCAAAGCCTCATATTTTGATTCCTTGTTTGGAAGTGATGACTCTCTTGTGAAAGAAATTGAAGATGAGTCCTCAAAGGGGGAGTGCAAAACTCTAATTTCTTCTCCTAAATTGGATTGTGAATTTAATTCTTCCTATAAATTTGATTGTGCACCTAACTATATAAATTCTTTGGTTTTGATGCCTAGGGAAGAATTGATCATCAAGGATCAATGGGCAAAACAATTTGGAGAAGAAGTGGTTGCATATGAGGAACAAGGCAATCATTGGGAGAAGAAGATTTTGACCGACACCATTTTTCAATCATGTGGTTTAATGGATGTGTTCATCCAAGATGCTATTGATGTGCATGTGACTTATTTTTTGCATAATACTTGTGATTTACATGTTGCATTTGTTTGGCATAAACTTGTTTTAGTTAATGGTGTGAAACATTTGAGACTTGAGATAGATTTAATTTTCATGAAGTTTGATGGTTTCTTTAGGCTTGTATTTGATCCTGGATGATTGATATATAAGCACATAGATAACAAGAGATTTGACTTTTTACAGGGTTTAAGTCTCAATAGAGATAGGATTTATTTTATTTTATTTTTATTCCATATTATCTCAAAACTAAAACATGTGTCTCTTGTGTTGTTTTTGTGTTGTAGGTACCTTGGCTCCAAATTCGAGGTCGAATTTCCTTCAAGAATGAGGGAATGATAGAGGACTAAAAAGCTACAATAGGAGATTAAAATGGACCACAGTCTTAGAATAGGAGTTTATGTATTTGGGCCTTTCATTGGGCTTTTTATATTTGGCCTTTTATGTTTTAATAATGTTTATTTTTAATTTGGGCCTTTTTAGTTATTTGGGCTTTTATTAATGGGCCTTAGGCCTTTAGGTTCATATTATAAATAGGCCAAATGTTAACCTTTGTAATCAGTTTTGACTCGTATTGGAAATAAGTTTTGAAGCTTTGTGAGAGAAAACTCTCTAGGTTCTTAGGAACTGCCCTTGATTCTTATCTTTGAATTTTCGTATTCAAAGTGGCGAATCTTCCTCGACTTATCAATCCTTAGGGATTGTGGCGTCGTTATTTCCATTTCTTAACCTCAATCCGCTTTTTCCTTTTGTTTCTAAATTTTTCCTTGAAATTGAGATGCTGAATTTGTGATCCATAAAGGGGTTTTCATCACCCCGTTTCTTCACAAGGAAGTGATGGAGGAAATGTGGAAGATACGAGGTATAGAGAAAGGAGACATAGAGATGGTATAGAAGATGTGAAGGTGAAGATTCCAAAGTTTCAAGGTACATATGAACCGGAGGTGTACCTAGATTGGGAAATGAAGGTTGATCAAATTTTCAATTGCCATAACTATAGTGAAGAAAAGAAGATGAGGTTGGCAAGTATAGAGTTTGAAGGTTATGCTCTTGTGTGGTGGAACCAAATTCAAGTTGATGTGGATAGATTGAGAAGACCTAGAGTGGCAACTTGGTTGGATATGAAGAGGATTTTGAGGGAAAGATTTGTACCTCCTCACTATGTGATAGAGGACTAGGATGCTACATGAAAAGCTTAAAGTGGAGCCAAATTTTAAAATAGGATTTTATGTAATCTGGGCATTTGTTGGACCTTTAATATTTTTAGTGACGTTTCCTTTTAGTTTGGGTCCATTATGACTTGTGTTGGGCGTATTTAGTTATTTGGGCCTTTTTATTAGTGTTAGTATAAATAGGGCCTTAGAACACATTTGTAAGGAGCTTTGATCATTTTTAGAAATTAGCTTTGTGCTAAGTGAGAGAGTTCTCTCTTGGTTCTTGTGACGAACCTTTAGATTCTTATCAAAGAAACACTTTCTTTGTGGGGAATCCTCCTAAACTTATCAATCGAGCTTCGATTGTGGCGTCATATCCCATTTCTTGTCTTTTCGTTTTATATTTTCTTCACCTTTTGAGTTTCCGTTGATGCTGAATTTGAGATCCGGAAAGGGGTTTCCATTATTTGGTATTCAGAGTAAGGATTCAGCATCATGTGTCACTGTTCATCACGGCGGCATACTGTTCATCTCGAGTATTGTTCATTGGCGTACTGTTCACCGATCACGACACTGTGTCACCCGCGGCACTGTTTCTGATCGCGGCACTGTGTCACCGATCGATGTATTGTTCACCGATCGCTGCACTGTTCATCGGCGATACTGTTCCGATCGTGGCACTGTTCACGATCGCGGTACTGTTCATTGATTTGTGATTTTTATTGTTTCAATCCATATTTTTTTATATTGCCTTATGTTTAATTTGAGTCAAAATCTGTAGATTGAAATTCTGAAATTTGAATTTGGGGGAAGAACATTCATAGTGTTCATGTGTGTTCTTGAGAGTCTTTGGCAAAATCCTTGTGTTTGATCCATAAAAATTTGAATTAAGTGAGTTTGGGTGTTTTTTATAAATATTAAAAAGTTTGAGGACTTATTAGCAAAAGAAAAGGACTTAAAGATAAAAAAAAGAAAATATTGGGGCAAAAGTGAAAATACAAAAAAATATAGGGGCCCAAGTGCAATTATGAAAAGTTTGGGGGCCAAAGTGTAAAAAAAAAGTTAAAAAAAATACATTGGAAAGAAAAAAATCTGTCCTATAAGAAGTCCTGCTACACCATTGCTTAATTCTTTCTTTTTCATACACTTTTATGCCATTTTAGCTCTCTTGAATACACTAGTTCTTCACAAAGTTGAAAATTTGAGTTTCTTAGTTAGTGTTGCTCTTATTCTTGTGTGTTCTCTAGTCTTGTCTTTTCTTGGCATTCTATTTTGAGTTGTCCTTTTATTTCTTTTAGCTTTTATTGCTTGTCTTTAAATTTCCTTGGTTTTGTCTTTGAGTTTTCATTTCATCGGCCTCTTTTAAGTCAAGTTTGGATTTGTGACATCTTTCACATTGAAAATTCTTTGTTATTGAAATTTGGAGGTTCTTTTCAAGAACTAAAGAGGAACAAGAGTGAAAGTTATAGAAAAAGCCTTGAAAGTGTGAAACACGAGTGTTTGGAGTGTAAATACTTAGTGAGTGGTGAGGTCCATATTTCTATTATTTGTGCTAATCATTTTTGTGTAGGTATGTATTGTTCTTCTTACCAAAGAATTAATGGAGGTTATGGGGAAGATGAAGGAGAAAGGAGGCTTAGGAGACATAGGAGAGGGAGATATGGAGGAGGAGATAATGAGGGAGAAAATAAAATAAAGGATAGTATGGAAGAGGAGAAACTTAAAATTCCTAGTTTTCAAGGGAAGAATGATCCGGAAGCATACATTGAGTGGGAGATGAAAGTTGACCAAGTCTTTTCATGCCATGACTATAGTGAGGAGAAGAAAATTAGGAAGGTTACCTTGAAGTTTGAAGGGAGTGCACTTGCATGGTGGAAGTATAAGGAGGATGGAAGAGAGAGGATAAGGATGCCTAAGATAGCAACTTGTGATACGAATCTACTAAACGGATCGTCTTGAAAACAGGTAAAGGATAGAAAGAGGAACTTGACCCTAACCGCGACCTGCCGGTAGAACCAAAGTTATCAAGAAAGCGTGACCCTAACCGCGACCTGCCGGTAGAACCAACACTATAAAGTTCTTAACCCAAGAACAAAGGGGAAGCTCTCACAATGGAGAAACACTCAATTTGATTAATCTGAAAATTCTGCCTTGGAAGCTTACAAGAGGTTCCTATTTATAGGCTATGCTAGGTAGCCCTTAAAAGAAGTAAAATTCCACTAACAATCCCACTAGGCATTAATTACCCATTAACATTTATTTCCCACTACCAATCACAATGGTTCATGAATTATCACAATGGTTCACCAACCATCACAATGGTTCACCAACCATCATAATGGTTCATTAACCATCACAATGGTTCACTAACCATCACAATGGTTCATGAAGTCCCACCAACCATCACAATGGTTCATGAAGTCCCACTAAACTTTCCAATAAGCATTAATTTCCCACTATCTTCTTGTCTTGTGAATTTGGGCTTTTCATGCTGTCTTCATTTTGGGCTCAAATCTTGATCAACTTGTAGAAAAGTGACCCATTTTGGAGTAGCCTCTAATCCACTTTGAGCTGAACTTTTCTTAATCTCCATTATTAGGCCTTGCAATGCTTGTTTCATCCTCTTTGTCTTGGACCTAGTCATGGGACCTCCAATGTCACACAAAGTGTCTTTAGGTTGGCTTTTTGGATCTCTATCAACTTGGCAAGAAATGAAGGATTTGATGAGGAAGACATTCTTACCACCTTCCAATGAGAGAGATGCTTATGATAAGCTACAATGTCTCACACAAGGTAGCAAGAGTGTTGATGAATACTACAAAGAGATGAAAATGACTATGAGGTGATATGAACCCCTATGAGGAATGGATGATTGGATCAACTAAGAATGGAATTTATGCCAAATCGCAACCTCCTCGACGTCTTTTTATCAAACGTCCATATCTCACTTTATAAATCTCGGAATTGAGTGATTTCAAAACGAGGTGAAAGATCTTTTCCTGAACTGCAAGATAGACTCAAGAATCACTGAAAACGACCTTGTAAATTGTGAGATACGATCCGAGCTTAGTCAAGACGAAAATTGGGGATTCGAGGATTAGGGTTTTGACTCAAAGGGGATTTGAGAACGAAAACAAACACAGGAACCAAAGTTGGAAGGCACCACAATCCACGGATTGATAAGCCTGCGAATGCCACAAGGATAAGCACCCTTGATAAGTTCAGAGATTCTCAGAAGAACCTAAGAGAACTAGTGATATGATCCTGTCAAGGTCCAATTATTTCAAATATCTTTTGCAATGGATACAAGTGCCCAAATCAAGAATTGTCTCATATCTACATTGTGAAGATAATTTCAGCAAACTTAAAGACAATAATTTGGAGAGCACAATGAGCCCAGCACTTTATATTCAAGATGCAGCTATGGGCTGGAGTTTATTTGGATGGAAGACATAGCTTTTGGGCTAAAGAACCAATTGAGGCCCATTTTCTAATTTTCCATGAATTTCGTATTTAATTTTGTTGTAATAAGTTCAGATGACTTTTCATATGTTCTAGGTCAGTTTTTAGTGTTTTAAGGCTTCCTGAACCATTGTGATGGTTGGTGAACCATCGTGATGGTTTGTGAACCATTGTGATGGTTAGTGGGGTTTTATTTCTAGTGGAAATTTAATGCTTAGTGGGAATTCATTTCCTAGTGGGAATTAATTGCTTAGTGGGAAGTTTAGAAGGAAGCCTAGCCTATAAATAGGGGAAACTTTGTAGCTTTGAAGGAAGTTGAATGATAATGAAATCTGAGTTTTCTCCATTTGTGAGAGCTTCCCTTGGTTCTTGGGCAAAGAACTGAATCTGATCTTATCAAGGCAACTTGTGGCGATCAATCCTATGACTTATCACTCACCTTCTCACCTATTTCTTGAGTGTGGCGTCAATATCCTTCTTTAAAAGAAAACTAAAAATTGATTCCTAAATCTGAATTTTCAAGGCGATCCATTTTCGTTTCCGTAATCATATCATTTGGTATCCGAGCTTAGGCTCCTTGAAGTTCAGGTTTGAGTTTTCTTTGTTTGAATCTGTTTTTTTTTTTTTTTTTTGTTTAGTTCTTGTTCTTTAGTTCATCTTATTTTGTTCCATTTCTTTAAGTCTTCTTTTGTGTTCTTCTTTTGAGTTTTATTTCCTTTTCTTTTTGTGATTCCTTGTTCTTCTTTTGTGTCTTTTCATTTCCCTTCATCATCTTTGTGTTTCACATCAAATTTCTAGTTGAATTTTGAGTTCTGTCCAAAAAAAAACAAGAAAGAAAGAAAGAAAGAAATTCGTGCAAAAAAAAAAAACAAAAAAAAAAACAGTTGCTACAATCATTTATATTCTGTTTGAAAAAAAAAAAGTTGTGAAAAAAAATAAAATCTAAGACGATTCAAGAGTGCATCAACAACCTATTACACAATCCAGTTTCTAAAAAAAAAAAAAAAGGAAAACAAAGTTTTCTTTTGTGAATTGGAAGGACTCTATACTCTCTGTGTCATCTAATCTTGTGGTGTCTTTGTTCTTTATCTTTGTTGTGTCTATCCATCTTGTTCTTGTCATATTCCTTGTTTGCTTTTTATTCTATAAACTCTAAGTCACTTGATTGTTCCCCTTGCTGTCTTGAAAAACATCATTGATAAGGTTCTCTCTTAAGAACTTACAAGAGGAAGTTGAGTGGTAAAAGGCAAGAGTGGTGAGATCATCATCGGGTAAAAGCCTTGATTGTGTGAAACACGAGTGATCCCATTAGTTGAGTAAAACACTTAGTGAGTGGAGAGGATCTATATTTTTACTTGTTTGTTGTTTGAAGCTATGACTACTCATTGGGGCTTTAGTATGGATGAGTTGGAAAGGAGAAATGGGAGACATACAAAAGGGTGGAAAGAGTTAGAGGTTTTGAAGGTAAAGGTTCCAAGCTTCCAAGGAAGGAATGATCCCGAGGCTTACTTATAGTGGGAGATGAAAATGGAGCAAGTGTTTGCATGCTACCAATATGGTGAAGAGGAAAAGGTTAAGGTAGCCGCTCTAGAGTTTAAAGATTATGCTCTTATTTGGTGGGACAAAGAAAAGAGAGATAGGAAGAGATTCAATGAAACCCCAGTGGAAACATGGTTGGAGATGAAGACCTTAATGAGAAAGAGGTATGTTCCAAGAGAATATCAAAGGAGACATAGAAGAAGAGAGAAAAAGAAGAACTAATGAGAGAGATGAAAGGTTTGGTTGGAGGACCAAACAAAAGAGGGAGGGTATCTCTACTAGTGCTAGACTCACTAGATCTATTCATCCAACTAGAAGTAGGGAACCTGAATGTCTCATGTGTTTTGGAAGAGGGCATATGATCTCTCAATGCCCAAGGTGGGAGACATTGACAAAAGAAATAAAACAAAAAGAAAAAGAGAAAGAAAAGGAGAGAGAACTAGAAAGAGAAAAAGAAAAAGAATTGAGAGAAAAAGAATTAAAAGAAAGGGAGAGAAAAATAGAGAGAGAGAAAGAGTTAAAAGAAAAAGATATGAAAGAGAAAGAATTAAGAGAAAAAGATAAACAAAAGGAAGAATATTCTTGTTTCTACTCTAACCCATTGTTTAATTGTGATGATTCTCTTTTGAAGGAAATCAAAACAGTGGTTCCAAAGGAGGAATGCAAAATCATATGTTCTAACCCTTTGTTTATAAATGATGATTCTGTTTTGAAGGGACTTGCAGAAGTGCTTCCAAAGGTGGAAAGCAAAGCATCATATGAATATGAACTTGAGATTTCAAAGAAACTTGATATTGTAACCAAGAGGCATTGGCCATTCCAAGTAGTTGAAAAGATCAATGATAATGCTTATAAACTTGAGTTTCATGGTAAGTATCAAGTCAATGTCACTTTTATTGTTGCTAACTTAACCTTGTTTGATGTAGATGATGAACTCGATTCGAGGACGAATCGTTTTGAAGAGGGAGGGAATGATATGATCCTGTCAAGGTCCAATTATTTCAAATATCTTTTGCAATGGATACAAGTGCCCAAATCAAGAATGGTCTCATATCTACATTGTGAAGATAATTTCAGCAAACTTAAAGACAATAATTTGGAGAGCACAATGAGCCCAGCACTTTATATTCAAGATGCAGCTATGGGCTGGAGTTTATTTGGATGGAAGACATAGCTTTTGGGCTAAAGAACCAATTGAGGCCCATTTTCTAATTTTCCATGAATTTCGTATTTAATTTTGTTGTAATAAGTTCAGATGACTTTTCATATGTTCTAGGTCAGTTTTTAGTGTTTTAAGGCTTCCTGAACCATTGTGATGGTTGGTGAACCATCGTGATGGTTTGTGAACCATTGTGATGGTTAGTGGGGTTTTATTTCTAGTGGAAATTTAATGCTTAGTGGGAATTCATTTCCTAGTGGGAATTAATTGCTTAGTGGGAAGTTTAGAAGGAAGCCTAGCCTATAAATAGGGGAAACTTTGTAGCTTTGAAGGAAGTTGAATGATAATGAAATCTGAGTTTTCTCCATTTGTGAGAGCTTCCCTTGGTTCTTGGGCAAAGAACTGAATCTGATCTTATCAAGGCAACTTGTGGCGATCAATCCTATGACTTATCACTCACCTTCTCACCTATTTCTTGAGTGTGGCGTCAATATCCTTCTTTAAAAGAAAACTAAAAATTGATTCCTAAATCTGAATTTTCAAGGCGATCCATTTTCGTTTCCGTAATCATATCATTTGGTATCCGAGCTTAGGCTCCTTGAAGTTCAGGTTTGAGTTTTCTTTGTTTGAATCTGTTTTTTTTTTTTTTAGTTCTTGTTCTTTAGTTCATCTTATTTTGTTCCATTTCTTTAAGTCTTCTTTTGTGTTCTTCTTTTGAGTTTTATTTCCTTTTATTTTTGTGATTCCTTGTTCTTCTTTTGTGTCTTTTCATTTGCCTTCATCATCTTTGTGTTTCACATCAAATTTCAAGTTGAGTTTTGAGTTCTGTCCAAAAAAAAAACAAGAAAGAAAGAAAGAAAGAAATTCGTGCAAAAAAAAAATTAAAAAAAAAAAACAGTTGCTACAATCATTTATATTCTGTTTGAAAAAAAAAAGTTGTGAAAAAAAATAAAATCTAAGACGATTCAAGAGTGCATCAACAACCTATTACACAATCCAGTTTCTAAAAAAAAAAAAAAAGGAAAACAAAGTTTTCTTTTGTGAATTGGAAGGACTCTATACTCTCTGTGTCATCTAATCTTGTGGTGTCTTTGTTCTTTATCTTTGTTGTGTCTATCCATCTTGTTCTTGTCATATTCCTTGTTTGCTTTTTATTCTCTAAACTCTAAGTCACTTGATTGTTCCCCTTGCTGTCTTGAAAAACATCATTGATAAGGTTCTCTCTTAAGAACTTACAAGAGGAAGTTGAGTGGTAAAAGGCAAGAGTGGTGAGATCATCATCGGGTAAAAGCCTTGATTGTGTGAAACACGAGTGATCCCATTAGTTGAGTAAAACACTTAGTGAGTGGAGAGGATCTATATTTTTACTTGTTTGTTGTTTGAAGCTATGACTACTCATTGGGGCTTTAGTATGGATGAGTTGGAAAGGAGAAATGGGAGACATACAAAAGGGTGGAAAGAGTTAGAGGTTTTGAAGGTAAAGGTTCCAAGCTTCCAAGGAAGGAATGATCCCGAGGCTTACTTAAAGTGGGAGATGAAAATGGAGCAAGTGTTTGCATGCTACCAATATGGTGAAGAGGAAAAGGTTAAGGTAGCCGCTCTAGAGTTTAAAGATTATGCTCTTATTTGGTGGGACAAAGAAAAGAGAGATAGGAAGAGATTCAATGAAACCCCAGTGGAAACATGGTTGGAGATGAAGACCTTAATGAGAAAGAGGTATGTTCCAAGAGAATATCAAAGGAGACATATAGAAGAAGAGAGAAAAAGAAGAACTAATGAGAGAGATGAAAGGTTTGGTTGGAGGACCAAACAAAAGAGGGAGGGTATCTCTACTAGTGCTAGACTCACTAGATCTATTCATCCAACTAGAAGTAGGGAACCTGAATGTCTCATGTGTTTTGGAAGAGGGCATATGATCTCTCAATGCCCAAGGTGGGAGACATTGACAAAAGAAATAAAACAAAAAGAAAAAGAGAAAGAAAAGGAGAGAGAACTAGAAAGAGAAAAAGAAAAAGAATTGAGAGAAAAAGAATTAAAAGAAAGGGAGAGAAAAATAGAGAGAGAGAAAGAGTTAAAAGAAAAAGATATGAAAGAGAAAGAATTAAGAGAAAAAGATAAACAAAAGGAAGAATATTCTTGTTTCTACTCTAACCCATTGTTTAATTGTGATGATTCTCTTTTGAAGGAAATCAAAACAGTGGTTCCAAAGGAGGAATGCAAAATCATATGTTCTAACCCTTTGTTTATAAATGATGATTCTGTTTTGAAGGGACTTGCAGAAGTGCTTCCAAAGGTGGAAAGCAAAGCATCATATGAATATGAACTTGAGATTTCAAAGAAACTTGATATTGTAACCAAGAGGCATTGGCCATTCCAAGTAGTTGAAAAGATCAATGATAATGCTTATAAACTTGAGTTTCATGGTAAGTATCAAGTCAATGTCACTTTTATTGTTGCTAACTTAACCTTGTTTGATGTAGATGATGAACTCGATTCGAGGACGAATCGTTTTGAAGAGGGAGGGAATGATATGATCCTGTCAAGGTCCAATTATTTCAAATATCTTTTGCAATGGATACAAGTGCCCAAATCAAGAATGGTCTCATATCTACATTGTGAAGATAATTTCAGCAAACTTAAAGACAATAATTTGGAGAGCACAATGAGCCCAGCACTTTATATTCAAGATGCAGCTATGGGCTGGAGTTTATTTGGATGGAAGACATAGCTTTTGGGCTAAAGAACCAATTGAGGCCCATTTTCTAATTTTCCATGAATTTCGTATTTAATTTTGTTGTAATAAGTTCAGATGACTTTTCATATGTTCTAGGTCAGTTTTTAGTGTTTTAAGGCTTCCTGAACCATTGTGATGGTTGGTGAACCATCGTGATGGTTTGTGAACCATTGTGATGGTTAGTGGGGTTTTATTTCTAGTGGAAATTTAATGCTTAGTGGGAATTCATTTCCTAGTGGGAATTAATTGCTTAGTGGGAAGTTTAGAAGGAAGCCTAGCCTATAAATAGGGGAAACTTTGTAGCTTTGAAGGAAGTTGAATGATAATGAAATCTGAGTTTTCTCCATTTGTGAGAGCTTCCCTTGGTTCTTGGGCAAAGAACTGAATCTGATCTTATCAAGGCAACTTGTGGCGATCAATCCTATGACTTATCACTCACCTTCTCACCTATTTCTTGAGTGTGGCGTCAATATCCTTCTTTAAAAGAAAACTAAAAATTGATTCCTAAATCTGAATTTTCAAGGCGATCCATTTTCGTTTCCGTAATCATATCATTTGGTATCCGAGCTTAGGCTCCTTGAAGTTCAGGTTTGAGTTTTCTTTGTTTGAATCTGTTTTTTTTTTTTTTAGTTCTTGTTCTTTAGTTCATCTTATTTTGTTCCATTTCTTTAAGTCTTCTTTTGTGTTCTTCTTTTGAGTTTTATTTCCTTTTCTTTTTGTGATTCCTTGTTCTTCTTTTGTGTCTTTTCATTTCCCTTCATCATCTTTGTGTTTCACATCAAATTTCTAGTTGAATTTTGAGTTCTGTCCAAAAAAAAACAAGAAAGAAAGAAAGAAAGAAATTCGTGCAAAAAAAAAATTAAAAAAAAAAAACAGTTGCTACAATCATTTATATTCTGTTTGAAAAAAAAAAGTTGTGAAAAAAAATAAAATCTAAGACGATTCAAGAGTGCATCAACAACCTATTACACAATCCAGTTTCTAAAAAAAAAAAAAAAGGAAAACAAAGTTTTCTTTTGTGAATTGGAAGGACTCTATACTCTCTGTGTCATCTAATCTTGTGGTGTCTTTGTTCTTTATCTTTGTTGTGTCTATCCATCTTGTTCTTGTCATATTCCTTGTTTGCTTTTTATTCTCTAAACTCTAAGTCACTTGATTGTTCCCCTTGCTGTCTTGAAAAACATCATTGATAAGGTTCTCTCTTAAGAACTTACAAGAGGAAGTTGAGTGGTAAAAGGCAAGAGTGGTGAGATCATCATCGGGTAAAAGCCTTGATTGTGTGAAACACGAGTGATCCCATTAGTTGAGTAAAACACTTAGTGAGTGGAGAGGATCTATATTTTTACTTGTTTGTTGTTTGAAGCTATGACTACTCATTGGGGCTTTAGTATGGATGAGTTGGAAAGGAGAAATGGGAGACATACAAAAGGGTGGAAAGAGTTAGAGGTTTTGAAGGTAAAGGTTCCAAGCTTCCAAGGAAGGAATGATCCCGAGGCTTACTTAAAGTGGGAGATGAAAATGGAGCAAGTGTTTGCATGCTACCAATATGGTGAAGAGGAAAAGGTTAAGGTAGCCGCTCTAGAGTTTAAAGATTATGCTCTTATTTGGTGGGACAAAGAAAAGAGAGATAGGAAGAGATTCAATGAAACCCCAGTGGAAACATGGTTGGAGATGAAGACCTTAATGAGAAAGAGGTATGTTCCAAGAGAATATCAAAGGAGACATATAGAAGAAGAGAGAAAAAGAAGAACTAATGAGAGAGATGAAAGGTTTGGTTGGAGGACCAAACAAAAGAGGGAGGGTATCTCTACTAGTGCTAGACTCACTAGATCTATTCATCCAACTAGAAGTAGGGAACCTGAATGTCTCATGTGTTTTGGAAGAGGGCATATGATCTCTCAATGCCCAAGGTGGGAGACATTGACAAAAGAAATAAAACAAAAAGAAAAAGAGAAAGAAAAGGAGAGAGAACTAGAAAGAGAAAAAGAAAAAGAATTGAGAGAAAAAGAATTAAAAGAAAGGGAGAGAAAAATAGAGAGAGAGAAAGAGTTAAAAGAAAAAGATATGAAAGAGAAAGAATTAAGAGAAAAAGATAAACAAAAGGAAGAATATTCTTGTTTCTACTCTAACCCATTGTTTAATTGTGATGATTCTCTTTTGAAGGAAATCAAAACAGTGGTTCCAAAGGAGGAATGCAAAATCATATGTTCTAACCCTTTGTTTATAAATGATGATTCTGTTTTGAAGGGACTTGCAGAAGTGCTTCCAAAGGTGGAAAGCAAAGCATCATATGAATATGAACTTGAGATTTCAAAGAAACTTGATATTGTAACCAAGAGGCATTGGCCATTCCAAGTAGTTGAAAAGATCAATGATAATGCTTATAAACTTGAGTTTCATGGTAAGTATCAAGTCAATGTCACTTTTATTGTTGCTAACTTAACCTTGTTTGATGTAGATGATGAACTCGATTCGAGGACGAATCGTTTTGAAGAGGGAGGGAATGATATGATCCTGTCAAGGTCCAATTATTTCAAATATCTTTTGCAATGGATACAAGTGCCCAAATCAAGAATGGTCTCATATCTACGTTGTGAAGATAATTTCAGCAAACTTAAAGACAATAATTTGGAGAGCACAATGAGCCCAGCACTTTATATTCAAGATGCAGCTATGGGCTGGAGTTTATTTGGATGGAAGACATAGCTTTTGGGCTAAAGAACCAATTGAGGCCCATTTTCTAATTTTCCATGAATTTCGTATTTAATTTTGTTGTAATAAGTTCAGATGACTTTTCATATGTTCTAGGTCAGTTTTTAGTGTTTTAAGGCTTCCTGAACCATTGTGATGGTTGGTGAACCATCGTGATGGTTTGTGAACCATTGTGATGGTTAGTGGGGTTTTATTTCTAGTGGAAATTTAATGCTTAGTGGGAATTCATTTCCTAGTGGGAATTAATTGCTTAGTGGGAAGTTTAGAAGGAAGCCTAGCCTATAAATAGGGGAAACTTTGTAGCTTTGAAGGAAGTTGAATGATAATGAAATCTGAGTTTTCTCCATTTGTGAGAGCTTCCCTTGGTTCTTGGGCAAAGAACTGAATCTGATCTTATCAAGGCAACTTGTGGCGATCAATCCTATGACTTATCACTCACCTTCTCACCTATTTCTTGAGTGTGGCGTCAATATCCTTCTTTAAAAGAAAACTAAAAATTGATTCCTAAATCTGAATTTTCAAGGCGATCCATTTTCGTTTCCGTAATCATATCATTTGGTATCCGAGCTTAGGCTCCTTGAAGTTCAGGTTTGAGTTTTCTTTGTTTGAATCTGTTTTTTTTTTTTAGTTCTTGTTCTTTAGTTCATCTTATTTTGTTCCATTTCTTTAAGTCTTCTTTTGTGTTCTTCTTTTGAGTTTTATTTCCTTTTCTTTTTGTGATTCCTTGTTCTTCTTTTGTGTCTTTTCATTTCCCTTCATCATCTTTGTGTTTCACATCAAATTTCTAGTTGAATTTTGAGTTCTGTCCAAAAAAAAACAAGAAAGAAAGAAAGAAAGAAATTCGTGCAAAAAAAAAATTAAAAAAAAAAAACAGTTGCTACAATCATTTATATTCTGTTTGAAAAAAAAAAGTTGTGAAAAAAAATAAAATCTAAGACGATTCAAGAGTGCATCAACAACCTATTACACAATCCAGTTTCTAAAAAAAAAAAAAAAGGAAAACAAAGTTTTCTTTTGTGAATTGGAAGGACTCTATACTCTCTGTGTCATCTAATCTTGTGGTGTCTTTGTTCTTTATCTTTGTTGTGTCTATCCATCTTGTTCTTGTCATATTCCTTGTTTGCTTTTTATTCTCTAAACTCTAAGTCACTTGATTGTTCCCCTTGCTGTCTTGAAAAACATCATTGATAAGGTTCTCTCTTAAGAACTTACAAGAGGAAGTTGAGTGGTAAAAGGCAAGAGTGGTGAGATCATCATCGGGTAAAAGCCTTGATTGTGTGAAACACGAGTGATCCCATTAGTTGAGTAAAACACTTAGTGAGTGGAGAGGATCTATATTTTTACTTGTTTGTTGTTTGAAGCTATGACTACTCATTGGGGCTTTAGTATGGATGAGTTGGAAAGGAGAAATGGGAGACATACAAAAGGGTGGAAAGAGTTAGAGGTTTTGAAGGTAAAGGTTCCAAGCTTCCAAGGAAGGAATGATCCCGAGGCTTACTTAAAGTGGGAGATGAAAATGGAGCAAGTGTTTGCATGCTACCAATATGGTGAAGAGGAAAAGGTTAAGGTAGCCGCTCTAGAGTTTAAAGATTATGCTCTTATTTGGTGGGACAAAGAAAAGAGAGATAGGAAGAGATTCAATGAAACCCCAGTGGAAACATGGTTGGAGATGAAGACCTTAATGAGAAAGAGGTATGTTCCAAGAGAATATCAAAGGAGACATATAGAAGAAGAGAGAAAAAGAAGAACTAATGAGAGAGATGAAAGGTTTGGTTGGAGGACCAAACAAAAGAGGGAGGGTATCTCTACTAGTGCTAGACTCACTAGATCTATTCATCCAACTAGAAGTAGGGAACCTGAATGTCTCATGTGTTTTGGAAGAGGGCATATGATCTCTCAATGCCCAAGGTGGGAGACATTGACAAAAGAAATAAAACAAAAAGAAAAAGAGAAAGAAAAGGAGAGAGAACTAGAAAGAGAAAAAGAAAAAGAATTGAGAGAAAAAGAATTAAAAGAAAGGGAGAGAAAAATAGAGAGAGAGAAAGAGTTAAAAGAAAAAGATATGAAAGAGAAAGAATTAAGAGAAAAAGATAAACAAAAGGAAGAATATTCTTGTTTCTACTCTAACCCATTGTTTAATTGTGATGATTCTCTTTTGAAGGAAATCAAAACAGTGGTTCCAAAGGAGGAATGCAAAATCATATGTTCTAACCCTTTGTTTATAAATGATGATTCTGTTTTGAAGGGACTTGCAGAAGTGCTTCCAAAGGTGGAAAGCAAAGCATCATATGAATATGAACTTGAGATTTCAAAGAAACTTGATATTGTAACCAAGAGGCATTGGCCATTCCAAGTAGTTGAAAAGATCAATGATAATGCTTATAAACTTGAGTTTCATGGTAAGTATCAAGTCAATGTCACTTTTATTGTTGCTAACTTAACCTTGTTTGATGTAGATGATGAACTCGATTCGAGGACGAATCGTTTTGAAGAGGGAGGGAATGATATGATCCTGTCAAGGTCCAATTATTTCAAATATCTTTTGCAATGGATACAAGTGCCCAAATCAAGAATGGTCTCATATCTACGTTGTGAAGATAATTTCAGCAAACTTAAAGACAATAATTTGGAGAGCACAATGAGCCCAGCACTTTATATTCAAGATGCAGCTATGGGCTGGAGTTTATTTGGATGGAAGACATAGCTTTTGGGCTAAAGAACCAATTGAGGCCCATTTTCTAATTTTCCATGAATTTCGTATTTAATTTTGTTGTAATAAGTTCAGATGACTTTTCATATGTTCTAGGTCAGTTTTTAGTGTTTTAAGGCTTCCTGAACCATTGTGATGGTTGGTGAACCATCGTGATGGTTTGTGAACCATTGTGATGGTTAGTGGGGTTTTATTTCTAGTGGAAATTTAATGCTTAGTGGGAATTCATTTCCTAGTGGGAATTAATTGCTTAGTGGGAAGTTTAGAAGGAAGCCTAGCCTATAAATAGGGGAAACTTTGTAGCTTTGAAGGAAGTTGAATGATAATGAAATCTGAGTTTTCTCCATTTGTGAGAGCTTCCCTTGGTTCTTGGGCAAAGAACTGAATCTGATCTTATCAAGGCAACTTGTGGCGATCAATCCTATGACTTATCACTCACCTTCTCACCTATTTCTTGAGTGTGGCGTCAATATCCTTCTTTAAAAGAAAACTAAAAATTGATTCCTAAATCTGAATTTTCAAGGCGATCCATTTTCGTTTCCGTAATCATATCATTTGGTATCCGAGCTTAGGCTCCTTGAAGTTCAGGTTTGAGTTTTCTTTGTTTGAATCTGTTTTTTTTTTTTAGTTCTTGTTCTTTAGTTCATCTTATTTTGTTCCATTTCTTTAAGTCTTCTTTTATGTTCTTCTTTTGAGTTTTATTTCCTTTTCTTTTTGTGATTCCTTGTTCTTCTTTTGTGTCTTTTCATTTCCCTTCATCATCTTTGTGTTTCACATCAAATTTCTAGTTGAATTTTGAGTTCTGTCCAAAAAAAAACAAGAAAGAAAGAAAGAAAGAAATTCGTGCAAAAAAAAAATTAAAAAAAAAAACAGTTGCTACAATCATTTATATTCTGTTTGAAAAAAAAAAAGTTGTGAAAAAAATTAAAATCAAAGACGATTCAAGAGTGCATCAACAACCTATTACACAATCCAGTTTCTAAAAAAAAAAAAAAAGGAAAACAAAGTTTTCTTTTGTGAATTGGAAGGACTCTATACTCTCTGTGTCATCTAATCTTGTGGTGTCTTTGTTCTTTATCTTTGTTGTGTCTATCCATCTTGTTCTTGTCATATTCCTTGTTTGCTTTTTATTCTCTAAACTCTAAGTCACTTGATTGTTCCCCTTGCTGTCTTGAAAAACATCATTGATAAGGTTCTCTCTTAAGAACTTACAAGAGGAAGTTGAGTGGTAAAAGGCAAGAGTGGTGAGATCATCATCGGGTAAAAGCCTTGATTGTGTGAAACACGAGTGATCCCATTAGTTGAGTAAAACACTTAGTGAGTGGAGAGGATCTATATTTTTACTTGTTTGTTGTTTGAAGCTATGACTACTCATTGGGGCTTTAGTATGGATGAGTTGGAAAGGAGAAATGGGAGACATACAAAAGGGTGGAAAGAGTTAGAGGTTTTGAAGGTAAAGGTTCCAAGCTTCCAAGGAAGGAATGATCCCGAGGCTTACTTAAAGTGGGAGATGAAAATGGAGCAAGTGTTTGCATGCTACCAATATGGTGAAGAGGAAAAGGTTAAGGTAGCCGCTCTAGAGTTTAAAGATTATGCTCTTATTTGGTGGGACAAAGAAAAGAGAGATAGGAAGAGATTCAATGAAACCCCAGTGGAAACATGGTTGGAGATGAAGACCTTAATGAGAAAGAGGTATGTTCCAAGAGAATATCAAAGGAGACATATAGAAGAAGAGAGAAAAAGAAGAACTAATGAGAGAGATGAAAGGTTTGGTTGGAGGACCAAACAAAAGAGGGAGGGTATCTCTACTAGTGCTAGACTCACTAGATCTATTCATCCAACTAGAAGTAGGGAACCTGAATGTCTCATGTGTTTTGGAAGAGGGCATATGATCTCTCAATGCCCAAGGTGGGAGACATTGACAAAAGAAATAAAACAAAAAGAAAAAGAGAAAGAAAAGGAGAGAGAACTAGAAAGAGAAAAAGAAAAAGAATTGAGAGAAAAAGAATTAAAAGAAAGGGAGAGAAAAATAGAGAGAGAGAAAGAGTTAAAAGAAAAAGATATGAAAGAGAAAGAATTAAGAGAAAAAGATAAACAAAAGGAAGAATATTCTTGTTTCGACTCTAACCCATTGTTTAATTGTGATGATTCTCTTTTGAAGGAAATCAAAACAGTGGTTCCAAAGGAGGAATGCAAAATCATATGTTCTAACCCTTTGTTTATAAATGATGATTCTGTTTTGAAGGGACTTGCAGAAGTGCTTCCAAAGGTGGAAAGCAAAGCATCATATGAATATGAACTTGAGATTTCAAAGAAACTTGATATTGTAACCAAGAGGCATTGGCCATTCCAAGTAGTTGAAAAGATCAATGATAATGCTTATAAACTTGAGTTTCATGGTAAGTATCAAGTCAATGTCACTTTTATTGTTGCTAACTTAACCTTGTTTGATGTAGATGATGAACTCGATTCGAGGACGAATCGTTTTGAAGAGGGAGGGAATGATATGATCCTGTCAAGGTCCAATTATTTCAAATATCTTTTGCAATGGATACAAGTGCCCAAATCAAGAATGGTCTCATATCTACGTTGTGAAGATAATTTCAGCAAACTTAAAGACAATAATTTGGAGAGCACAATGAGCCCAGCACTTTATATTCAAGATGCAGCTATGGGCTGGAGTTTATTTGGATGGAAGACATAGCTTTTGGGCTAAAGAACCAATTGAGGCCCATTTTCTAATTTTCCATGAATTTCGTATTTAATTTTGTTGTAATAAGTTCAGATGACTTTTCATATGTTCTAGGTCAGTTTTTAGTGTTTTAAGGCTTCCTGAACCATTGTGATGGTTGGTGAACCATCGTGATGGTTTGTGAACCATTGTGATGGTTAGTGGGGTTTTATTTCTAGTGGAAATTTAATGCTTAGTGGGAATTCATTTCCTAGTGGGAATTAATTGCTTAGTGGGAAGTTTAGAAGGAAGCCTAGCCTATAAATAGGGGAAACTTTGTAGCTTTGAAGGAAGTTGAATGATAATGAAATCTGAGTTTTCTCCATTTGTGAGAGCTTCCCTTGGTTCTTGGGCAAAGAACTGAATCTGATCTTATCAAGGCAACTTGTGGCGATCAATCCTATGACTTATCACTCACCTTCTCACCTATTTCTTGAGTGTGGCGTCAATATCCTTCTTTAAAAGAAAACTAAAAATTGATTCCTAAATCTGAATTTTCAAGGCGATCCATTTTCGTTTCCGTAATCATATCATTTGGTATCCGAGCTTAGGCTCCTTGAAGTTCAGGTTTGAGTTTTCTTTGTTTGAATCTGTTTTTTTTTTTTTTTGTTTAGTTCTTGTTCTTTAGTTCATCTTATTTTGTTCCATTTCTTTAAGTCTTCTTTTGTGTTCTTCTTTTGAGTTTTATTTCCTTTTCTTTTTGTGATTCCTTGTTCTTCTTTTGTGTCTTTTCATTTCCCTTCATCATCTTTGTGTTTCACATCAAATTTCTAGTTGAATTTTGAGTTCTGTCCAAAAAAAAACAAGAAAGAAAGAAAGAAAGAAATTCGTGCAAAAAAAAAATTAAAAAAAAAAACAGTTGCTACAATCATTTATATTCTGTTTGAAAAAAAAAAAGTTGTGAAAAAAATTAAAATCAAAGACGATTCAAGAGTGCATCAACAACCTATTACACAATCCAGTTTCTAAAAAAAAAAAAAAAAGGAAAACAAAGTTTTCTTTTGTGAATTGGAAGGACTCTATACTCTCTGTGTCATCTAATCTTGTGGTGTCTTTGTTCTTTATCTTTGTTGTGTCTATCCATCTTGTTCTTGTCATATTCCTTGTTTGCTTTTTATTCTCTAAACTCTAAGTCACTTGATTGTTCCCCTTGCTGTCTTGAAAAACATCATTGATAAGGTTCTCTCTTAAGAACTTACAAGAGGAAGTTGAGTGGTAAAAGGCAAGAGTGGTGAGATCATCATCGGGTAAAAGCCTTGATTGTGTGAAACACGAGTGATCCCATTAGTTGAGTAAAACACTTAGTGAGTGGAGAGGATCTATATTTTTACTTGTTTGTTGTTTGAAGCTATGACTACTCATTGGGGCTTTAGTATGGATGAGTTGGAAAGGAGAAATGGGAGACATACAAAAGGGTGGAAAGAGTTAGAGGTTTTGAAGGTAAAGGTTCCAAGCTTCCAAGGAAGGAATGATCCCGAGGCTTACTTAAAGTGGGAGATGAAAATGGAGCAAGTGTTTGCATGCTACCAATATGGTGAAGAGGAAAAGGTTAAGGTAGCCGCTCTAGAGTTTAAAGATTATGCTCTTATTTGGTGGGACAAAGAAAAGAGAGATAGGAAGAGATTCAATGAAACCCCAGTGGAAACATGGTTGGAGATGAAGACCTTAATGAGAAAGAGGTATGTTCCAAGAGAATATCAAAGGAGACATATAGAAGAAGAGAGAAAAAGAAGAACTAATGAGAGAGATGAAAGGTTTGGTTGGAGGACCAAACAAAAGAGGGAGGGTATCTCTACTAGTGCTAGACTCACTAGATCTATTCATCCAACTAGAAGTAGGGAACCTGAATGTCTCATGTGTTTTGGAAGAGGGCATATGATCTCTCAATGCCCAAGGTGGGAGACATTGACAAAAGAAATAAAACAAAAAGAAAAAGAGAAAGAAAAGGAGAGAGAACTAGAAAGAGAAAAAGAAAAAGAATTGAGAGAAAAAGAATTAAAAGAAAGGGAGAGAAAAATAGAGAGAGAGAGAAAGAGTTAAAAGAAAAAGATATGAAAGAGAAGGAATTAAGAGAAAAAGATAAACAAAAGGAACAATATTCTTGTTTCGACTCTAACCCATTGTTTAATTGTGATGATTCTCTTTTGAAGGAAATCAAAACAGTGGTTCCAAAGGAGGAATGCAAAATCATATGTTCTAACCCTTTGTTTATAAATGATGATTCTGTTTTGAAGGGACTTGCAGAAGTGCTTCCAAAGGTGGAAAGCAAAGCATCATATGAATATGAACTTGAGATTTCAAAGAAACTTGATATTGTAACCAAGAGGCATTGGCCATTCCAAGTAGTTGAAAAGATCAATGATAATGCTTATAAACTTGAGTTTCATGGTAAGTATCAAGTCAATGTCACTTTTATTGTTGCTAACTTAACCTTGTTTGATGTAGATGATGAACTCGATTCGAGGACGAATCGTTTTGAAGAGGGAGGGAATGATATGATCCTGTCAAGGTCCAATTATTTCAAATATCTTTTGCAATGGATACAAGTGCCCAAATCAAGAATGGTCTCATATCTACGTTGTGAAGATAATTTCAGCAAACTTAAAGACAATAATTTGGAGAGCACAATGAGCCCAGCACTTTATATTCAAGATGCAGCTATGGGCTGGAGTTTATTTGGATGGAAGGCATAGCTTTTGGGCTAAAGAACCAATTGAGGCCCATTTTCTAATTTTCCATGAATTTCGTATTTAATTTTGTTGTAATAAGTTCAGATGACTTTTCATATGTTCTAGGTCAGTTTTTAGTGTTTTAAGGCTTCCTGAACCATTGTGATGGTTGGTGAACCATCGTGATGGTTTGTGAACCATTGTGATGGTTAGTGGGGTTTTATTTCTAGTGGAAATTTAATGCTTAGTGGGAATTCATTTCCTAGTGGGAATTAATTGCTTAGTGGGAAGTTTAGAAGGAAGCCTAGCCTATAAATAGGGGAAACTTTGTAGCTTTGAAGGAAGTTGAATGATAATGAAATCTGAGTTTTCTCCATTTGTGAGAGCTTCCCTTGGTTCTTGGGCAAAGAACTGAATCTGATCTTATCAAGGCAACTTGTGGCGATCAATCCTATGACTTATCACTCACCTTCTCACCTATTTCTTGAGTGTGGCGTCAATATCCTTCTTTAAAAGAAAACTAAAAATTGATTCCTAAATCTGAATTTTCAAGGCGATCCATTTTCGTTTCCGTAATCATATCATTTGGTATCCGAGCTTAGGCTCCTTGATGTTCAGGTTTGAGTTTTCTTTGTTTGAATCTGTTTTTTTTTTTTTAGTTCTTGTTCTTTAGTTCATCTTATTTTGTTCCATTTCTTTAAGTCTTCTTTTATGTTCTTCTTTTGAGTTTTATTTCCTTTTCTTTTTGTGATTCCTTGTTCTTCTTTTGTGTCTTTTCATTTCCCTTCATCATCTTTGTGTTTCACATCAAATTTCTAGTTGAATTTTGAGTTCTGTCCAAAAAAAAACAAGAAAGAAAGAAAGAAAGAAATTCGTGCAAAAAAAAAATTAAAAAAAAAAACAGTTGCTACAATCATTTATATTCTGTTTGAAAAAAAAAAAGTTGTGAAAAAAAATTAAAATCTAAGACGATTCAAGAGTGCATCAACAACCTATTACACAATCCAGTTTCTAAAAAAAAAAAAAAAGGAAAACAAAGTTTTCTTTTGTGAATTGGAAGGACTCTATACTCTCTGTGTCATCTAATCTTGTGGTGTCTTTGTTCTTTATCTTTGTTGTGTCTATCCATCTTGTTCTTGTCATATTCCTTGTTTGCTTTTTATTCTCTAAACTCTAAGTCACTTGATTGTTCCCCTTGCTGTCTTGAAAAACATCATTGATAAGGTTCTCTCTTAAGAACTTACAAGTTGAGTGGTAAAAGGCAAGAGTGGTGAGATCATCATCGGGTAAAAGCCTTGATTGTGTGAAACACGAGTGATCCCATTAGTTGAGTAAAACACTTAGTGAGTGGAGAGGATCTATATTTTTACTTGTTTGTTGTTTGAAGCTATGACTACTCATTGGGGCTTTAGTATGGATGAGTTGGAAAGGAGAAATGGGAGACAAACAAAAGGGTGGAAAGAGTTAGAGGTTTTGAAGGTAAAGGTTCCAAGCTTCCAAGGAAGGAATGATCCCGAGGCTTACTTAAAGTGGGAGATGAAAATGGAGCAAGTGTTTGCATGCTACCAATATGGTGAAGAGGAAAAGGTTAAGGTAGCCGCTCTAGAGTTTAAAGATTATGCTCTTATTTGGTGGGACAAAGAAAAGAGAGATAGGAAGAGATTCAATGAAACCCCAGTGGAAACATGGTTGGAGATGAAGACCTTAATGAGAAAGAGGTATGTTCCAAGAGAATATCAAAGGAGACATATAGAAGAAGAGAGAAAAAGAAGAACTAATGAGAGAGATGAAAGGTTTGGTTGGAGGACCAAACAAAAGAGGGAGGGTATCTCTACTAGTGCTAGACTCACTAGATCTATTCATCCAACTAGAAGTAGGGAACCTGAATGTCTCATGTGTTTTGGAAGAGGGCATATGATCTCTCAATGCCCAAGGTGGGAGACATTGACAAAAGAAATAAAACAAAAAGAAAAAGAGAAAGAAAAGGAGAGAGAACTAGAAAGAGAAAAAGAAAAAGAATTGAGAGAAAAAGAATTAAAAGAAAGGGAGAGAAAAATAGAGAGAGAGAAAGAGTTAAAAGAAAAAGATATGAAAGAGAAAGAATTAAGAGAAAAAGATAAACAAAAGGAAGAATATTCTTGTTTCTACTCTAACCCATTGTTTAATTGTGATGATTCTCTTTTGAAGGAAATCAAAACAGTGGTTCCAAAGGAGGAATGCAAAATCATATGTTCTAACCCTTTGTTTATAAATGATGATTCTGTTTTGAAGGGACTTGCAGAAGTGCTTCCAAAGGTGGAAAGCAAAGCATCATATGAATATGAACTTGAGATTTCAAAGAAACTTGATATTGTAACCAAGAGGCATTGGCCATTCCAAGTAGTTGAAAAGATCAATGATAATGCTTATAAACTTGAGTTTCATGGTAAGTATCAAGTCAATGTCACTTTTATTGTTGCTAACTTAACCTTGTTTGATGTAGATGATGAACTCGATTCGAGGACGAATCGTTTTGAAGAGGGAGGGAATGATATGATCCTGTCAAGGTCCAATTATTTCAAATATCTTTTGCAATGGATACAAGTGCCCAAATCAAGAATGGTCTCATATCTACGTTGTGAAGATAATTTCAGCAAACTTAAAGACAATAATTTGGAGAGCACAATGAGCCCAGCACTTTATATTCAAGATGCAGCTATGGGCTGGAGTTTATTTGGATGGAAGGCATAGCTTTTGGGCTAAAGAACCAATTGAGGCCCATTTTCTAATTTTCCATGAATTTCGTATTTAATTTTGTTGTAATAAGTTCAGATGACTTTTCATATGTTCTAGGTCAGTTTTTAGTGTTTTAAGGCTTCCTGAACCATTGTGATGGTTGGTGAACCATCGTGATGGTTTGTGAACCATTGTGATGGTTAGTGGGGTTTTATTTCTAGTGGAAATTTAATGCTTAGTGGGAATTCATTTCCTAGTGGGAATTAATTGCTTAGTGGGAAGTTTAGAAGGAAGCCTAGCCTATAAATAGGGGAAACTTTGTAGCTTTGAAGGAAGTTGAATGATAATGAAATCTGAGTTTTCTCCATTTGTGAGAGCTTCCCTTGGTTCTTGGGCAAAGAACTGAATCTGATCTTATCAAGGCAACTTGTGGCGATCAATCCTATGACTTATCACTCACCTTCTCACCTATTTCTTGAGTGTGGCGTCAATATCCTTCTTTAAAAGAAAACTAAAAATTGATTCCTAAATCTGAATTTTCAAGGCGATCCATTTTCGTTTCCGTAATCATATCATTTGGTATCCGAGCTTAGGCTCCTTGAAGTTCAGGTTTGAGTTTTCTTTGTTTGAATCTGTTTTTTTTTTTTTTGTTTAGTTCTTGTTCTTTAGTTCATCTTATTTTGTTCCATTTCTTTAAGTCTTCTTTTGTGTTCTTCTTTTGAGTTTTATTTCCTTTTCTTTTTGTGATTCCTTGTTCTTCTTTTGTGTCTTTTCATTTCCCTTCATCATCTTTGTGTTTCACATCAAATTTCTAGTTGAATTTTGAGTTCTGTCCAAAAAAAAACAAGAAAGAAAGAAAGAAAGAAATTCGTGCAAAAAAAAAATTAAAAAAAAAAACAGTTGCTACAATCATTTATATTCTGTTTGAAAAAAAAAAGTTGTGAAAAAAAATAAAATCTAAGTCGATTCAAGAGTGCATCAACAACCTATTACACAATCCAGTTTCTAAAAATAAAAAAAAAGGAAAACAAAGTTTTCTTTTGTGAATTGGAAGGACTCTATACTCTCTGTGTCATCTAATCTTGTGGTGTCTTTGTTCTTTATCTTTGTTGTGTCTATCCATCTTGTTCTTGTCATATTCCTTGTTTGCTTTTTATTCTCTAAACTCTAAGTCACTTGATTGTTCCCCTTGCTGTCTTGAAAAACATCATTGATAAGGTTCTCTCTTAAGAACTTACAAGAGGAAGTTGAGTGGTAAAAGGCAAGAGTGGTGAGATCATCATCGGGTAAAAGCCTTGATTGTGTGAAACACGAGTGATCCCATTAGTTGAGTAAAACACTTAGTGAGTGGAGAGGATCTATATTTTTACTTGTTTGTTGTTTGAAGCTATGACTACTCATTGGGGCTTTAGTATGGATGAGTTGGAAAGGAGAAATGGGAGACATACAAAAGGGTGGAAAGAGTTAGAGGTTTTGAAGGTAAAGGTTCCAAGCTTCCAAGGAAGGAATGATCCCGAGGCTTACTCAAAGTGGGAGATGAAAATGGAGCAAGTGTTTGCATGCTACCAATATGGTGAAGAGGAAAAGGTTAAGGTAGCCGCTCTAGAGTTTAAAGATTATGCTCTTATTTGGTGGGACAAAGAAAAGAGAGATAGGAAGAGATTCAATGAAACCCCAGTGGAAACGTGGTTGGAGATGAAGACCTTAATGAGAAAGAGGTATGTTCCAAGAGAATATCAAAGGAGACATATAGAAGAAGAGAGAAAAAGAAGAACTAATGAGAGAGATGAAAGGTTTGGTTGGAGGACCAAACAAAAGAGGGAGGGTATCTCTACTAGTGCTAGACTCACTAGATCTATTCATCCAACTAGAAGTAGGGAACCTGAATGTCTCATGTGTTTTGGAAGAGGGCATATGATCTCTCAATGCCCAAGGTGGGAGACATTGACAAAAGAAATAAAACAAAAAGAAAAAGAGAAAGAAAAGGAGAGAGAACTAGAAAGAGAAAAAGAAAAAGAATTGAGAGAAAAAGAATTAAAAGAAAGGGAGAGAAAAATAGAGAGAGAGAAAGAGTTAAAAGAAAAAGATATGAAAGAGAAAGAATTAAGAGAAAAAGATAAACAAAAGGAAGAATATTCTTGTTTCTACTCTAACCCATTGTTTAATTGTGATGATTCTCTTTTGAAGGAAATCAAAACAGTGGTTCCAAAGGAGGAATGCAAAATCATATGTTCTAACCCTTTGTTTATAAATGATGATTCTGTTTTGAAGGGACTTGCAGAAGTGCTTCCAAAGGTGGAAAGCAAAGCATCATATGAATATGAACTTGAGATTTCAAAGAAACTTGATATTGTAACCAAGAGGCATTGGCCATTCCAAGTAGTTGAAAAGATCAATGATAATGCTTATAAACTTGAGTTTCATGGTAAGTATCAAGTCAATGTCACTTTTATTGTTGCTAACTTAACCTTGTTTGATGTAGATGATGAACTCGATTCGAGGACGAATCGTTTTGAAGAGGGAGGGAATGATATGATCCTGTCAAGGTCCAATTATTTCAAATATCTTTTGCAATGGATACAAGTGCCCAAATCAAGAATGGTCTCATATCTACATTGTGAAGATAATTTCAGCAAACTTAAAGACAATAATTTGGAGAGCACAATGAGCCCAGCACTTTATATTCAAGATGCAGCTATGGGCTGGAGTTTATTTGGATGGAAGGCATAGCTTTTGGGCTAAAGAACCAATTGAGGCCCATTTTCTAATTTTCCATGAATTTCGTATTTAATTTTGTTGTAATAAGTTCAGATGACTTTTCATATGTTCTAGGTCAGTTTTTAGTGTTTTAAGGCTTCCTGAACCATTGTGATGGTTGGTCAACCATTGTGATGGTTTGTGAACCATTGTGATGGTTAGTGGGGTTTTATTTCTAGTGGAAATTTAATGCTTAGTGGGAATTCATTTCCTAATGGAAAGTAAAAGCTTAGTGGGAATTAATTTCCTAGTGGGAATTAATTGCTTAGTGGGAAGTTTAGAAGGAAGCCAAGCCTATAAATAGGGGAAACTTTGTAGCTTTGAAGGAAGTTGAATGATAATGAAATCTGAGTTTTCTCCATTTGTGAGAGCTTCCCTTGGTTCTTGGGCAAAGAACTGAATCTGATCTTATCAAGGCAACTTGTGGCGATCAATCCTATGACTTATCACTCACCTTCTCACCTATTTCTTGAGTGTGGCGTCAATATCCTTCTTTAAAAGAAAACTAAAAATTGATTCCTAAATCTGAATTTTCAAGGCGATCCATTTTCGTTTCCGTAATCATATCAACTAGTCTCACACCCAAAGGTTAACTCGTAATCTGAATCCTCCCTTTCATTCATAAAATGTGACATACATATAGGGAGTGGCTGCTGCCTTCCAAAAATAACCAAAAACACACCAACAGGCCTGCCTAATTAAATAATATTCTAATGCAGTCCACTCAACATAAAAACAAAGAAAATAACCAAATGTTTTGGGCCTATGTGCTAAAACAAAGTAGTGCAGCCCAAACACTTTATTACAACTTTATTTAGTAGAAAATAAACTAGATAATATCTTCATCATTTTGGGATGCAACTCAAGCCCAATTGGTATGTCCAGCTATGCTTATTCCTCAAAGTCTTCAATCTGGATTAAATGCACCATTTTCAGCTCTTCTCCCTCCAGACTTGGGCTTGTCTCAAATAAAGTAGCCACTAAGTGATTTAGAGCCTCTTTAGCCTTCTTAGCTCTTGCTCTTGTCATTGGGCCTCCTAGGTTTTGGATGTCCTCCATGTTGTCTGCCTTGGCCATGCCACCTCCTATGTCCTCATCATGAGGAGAGCCAATGCACAAGAACCTAAAACTGCCATGGCAAGGTTCTTACGTGGGCTGAATAGAGACATTCAATACATAGTGAAGTTACAACACTATGAGAGCTTGGAGGATCTAGTGCACCAAGCCAACAAAGTGGAGAGACAACTTGAGAGGAAGCATTCCTACAAGAAGACCTATCACTATGACTCTTCTAGTGGTAAGGACAAGTCCAAGAAGGAGGGATCTTCCTCACCTAAGCAACAAGCTTCAAAGTCTCCAAGTGGTAAACATGTTCCTAACCCTAGCACTTCTTCTACTTCTAAAGAGTGGTACAATTAAATGTTTTAAATGCTTGGGTAAAGGCCATATTGCATTGCATTGTCCAAACATGAAAACCATGGTCTTGAAGGAAAATGAGGTTGTCACTAGTGAGTTATCTTATACTTGTTCATCTAATATCTCTAGTGATAATCATAGTGCATGTGGTACCAAACCTCTAGATAGAGAATTAATGATGTGTACGAGGTTGTTTGGAATTCAATGGGAGGGTAGGGATGAAATTCAAAAGGAGAACATATTTCATACTAGATGCTTGGTTCTAGGGAATGTGTGTTCTTTGATTATTGATGGGGATAGTTGTATTAATGTGGTTAGCAAACTTAATTTTCAAACCACCCCACACCCTACACCTTATTGCTTGAAATTGCCATGTGAAGGTGAGTTGGTTGTAGACCAACAAGTGTTGGTGCCCTTTACCATTGGAACATATAAAGATCTTGTTAGGTAAACCTTGGCAAATTGAAAGAAATGTGAAGCATCATGGGAAGACCAACAAGATTTATTTTGTACATGAAGGACTTAAGGTCAAACTTGCATCACTTTCACCTAAGGAAGCAAGTGAGGATCAAATTAAGTTGAGAAAGAAAATAGAACAAGAGAGAAAAGATGTGAAAGAAAAAGAAATAAAAGAGAAAGAGACGAGAGCAAAAGAAAATGAGTTAAAAGAAAAACAGATGAGAGAAAAGAAAATAATTGAAAAAGAGAGTGAAAAAGAGAGAGAAAAAGATAAAGAGGAATATGATTGTTCTTGTTTTCATTCTAATCCTTTCCTTCTTTGTGATGATTCTTTGCTCGAGGAATTTGAAGAGCTTCAAAAGGATGAATGCAAAACTTTGTTTGAAAGTGATGTCTCTCTTGTGAAAGAAATTGAAGAGGAGTCCTCAAAGGGGAAGTGCAAAACTCTAATTTTTCCTCCTAAATTAGATTGTGAATTTAATTCTTCCTATAAATTTGACCGACACCATTTTTCAACCTTGTGGTTTAATGGATGTGTTCATCCAAGATGCTATTGATGTGCATGTGACTTATGTTTTGCATAATACTTGTGATTTACATGTTGCATTTGTTTGGCATAACCTTGTTTTAGTCCATAGTGTGAAGTCTTTGAGACTTGAGATGGATAATTTTCATGAAGTTTGATGATTTCTTTAGGCTTGTATTTGATCCGGGAGGATTGATATATAAGCACATAGATAATAAGAGATTTTCCTTTTTAAGGAATTCAAGTCTCAATAGAAATAGGATTTTCTTTTTAATATTTTCTCAAAACTAAAACATGTTGTTTTGTGTTGTTTTTATGATGTAGGTACCTTGGCTCTAAATTCGAGGTCAAAATTCCTTCAAGAAGGAGGGAATGATAGAGGACTAGAATGGTACATGAAGAGCTTAAAGTGGAGCCAAATCTTAGAATAGAAGTTTATGTAATTTGGGCCTAATTTGGGCTTTTGTTGAGCTTTTTATATTTTTAGTGATGTTTCCTTTTGTTTTGGTCCATTATGACTTGTGTTGGGCCTTTTTAGTTATTTGGGCCTTTTTATTAGTGTTAGAATAAATAGCCCCTTAGAACACATTTGTAAAGAGCTTTGATCATTTTTGGAAAATTAGCTTTGTGCTAAGTTGAGAGAGTTCTCTCTTGGTTCTTGTGATGAACCTTTAGATTCTTATCAAAGAAACACTTTGTTTGTGGCGAATCCTCCTAGACTTATCAATCGAGCTTCGATTGTGGGGTCATATCCCATTTCTTGTCTTTTCGCTTTATATTTTTTCTTCACATTTTTGGTTTCCATAATTTTCTGTTGATGCTGAATTTGAGATCCGGAAAGGAATTTTCATCAAGTTACAAAGGCTTTATCAAGGGAATAGAAGTGTGGATGAATATTACAAGTAGATGGAGATTTCTTTGATAAGAGCCAAAATTTAAGAAACTCAAGAGGCTACAATGGCTAGGTTCTTACATGGGTTGAATAGAGACATCCAAGATGTTTAGAGCTTCAAAGTTACAATAGCATGGATGAGCTTATTCATAGAGCCATAAAAGTGGAGCAACAATTGAAGAGGAAGCAATCCTACAAGAAGACTTCATTGGGCTCTTCAACTTGGAAGGATAAATCCAAGAAGGAGGGTTCTTCTTCAAAACCTCAAGATGTGAAGTCTTCTAGTGGTAAAACAACTTCTCACACTACTTCTCCTTCCATTAAAACTAGTTCCATAAAATGCTTTAAATGCTTGGGGAAGGGTCACATTGCTTCACAATGTCCTAACAAAAGGACAATGGTGATGTTGGACAATGGGGATGTTGATAGTGAATCTTCTAAGAGTTCTCATAGTTCCTCTAGTGAAGGTGAGAGTGATGGCTATCACTCACCCGAAGAGGGGGATCTTTTGATGGTGAGAAGGCTTATGGGAAGCCTATGTAAGGAAAGGGATGAAACCCAAAGGGAGAACATTTTCCATTCTAGGTGCTTAGTAGAAGGGAAAGTTTGTTCTCTAATCATTGATGGGGGAAGTTGCACAAATGTTGCTAGTACTAGGTTGGTAGAAAAGCTTGGGCTTAAAACCACCCCTCACCCTAAACCTTACAAATTGCAATGGTTGAGTGAGAATGGAGAGTTAATTGTTGATAAACAAGTTTTGCTCATATTCTCCATTGGTAAATATGTTGATGAGGTTTTGTGTGATGTTGTCCCTATGGAGGCCGGTCACATTTTGCTTGGTAGACCTTGGCAATATGATAGGGAAGTTGTACATAAGGGTTTGTCCAATGAATTCACTTTTGTGCATAAGGGGTGTAAGGTGATTCTTTCACCTTTGTCTCCAAGAGAGGTATGTGAAGATCAAATCAAAATGAGGCTAAAAAGAGAGCAAGAGAGAAAAGTGAAAGAAGGAAAAGAGAAAATTGGAGAGAAAAGCCAAAGAGAAAAAGAGAGTAAAAAGAGTGAAAAGAGTGGCCAAAAAGAAAAAGAGAGTAGAAAGAGTGAGAAGAAAGAAAAACATGAACAAAGAGGTAAAAAGAAAGGTAGTGAAGAAAAAGTTGAGAGAAAAGAAAGTCTGTTCATTCAAGAAAAAGATATAAAGAGAGTGATGCTAGCTAGACAATCCTTGTATCTGCTTTTTCCTAACCATTTGTGTTTGTCTTCTAGTGAAATTGTTTTGCCTCTAGGTGTGGAAAAATTGTTGAAGGAATTTGAGGATGTTTTTCCCAAAGACATTCCTCATGGATTACCTCCTCTAAGAGGGATTGAGCATCAAATTGATCTTATTCCGGGAACTTCTTTACCCAATAGACCAACATATAGAAGCAACCAGAGGAAACAAAAGAGATCCAAAGACAAGTGGAGGATTTAATGGAGAAGGGATGGGTGAGGGAGAGCTTGAGCCCTTGTGCTATGCCCGTCATTTTGGTGCCAAAGAAGGATGGAACTTGGAGAATGTGCACCGACTGTAGAGCCATCAACAACATCACTATGAGGTATAGGCATCCTATTCCTAGACTTGATGATTTATTAGATGAGTTGCATGGTTCTAATTATTTCTCTAAAATTGATTTGAAGAGTGGTTACCACCAGATTCGAATGAAAGAAGGTGATGAGTGGAAAACCGCTTTCAAAACAAAATTTGGGTTGTATGAGTGGTTGGTTATGCCTTTTGGCCTAACCAATGCACCTAGCACTTTCATGAGATTAATGAATCATGTGTTGAGACATCTCATTGGCAAGTTTGTGGTTGTTTATTTTGATGATATTTTGATATATAGCAAGGCAATTGATGACCATTTGTTGCATATTCAAAGAGTGTTGGAAGTGCTTAGAAAGGAAAGTTTGTATGCTCATAGGGACAAATGCACATTTTGCACTAATCAAGTAGTGTTCCTTGGCTATGTTGTGAGTTCTAAAGGTGTGCAAGTTGATGAGGAAAAGGTCAAAGCTATTAGAGATTGGCCAACACCTAAAAATGTGAGTGAAGTGAGGAGTTTTCATGGGTTGGCTAGTTTCTGTAGGAGATTTGTAAAGGATTTTAGCACACTAGCTTCCCCTTTAAATGAAATTGTTAAGAAAAATGTGGGGTTTAAATGGGGAAGTGAACAAGAGGAAGCTTTTAATAGCTTGAAAGAGAAACTAACACATGCTCCTATTCTTGCTTTGCCTAATTTTTCCAAATCTTTTGAAATCGAATGTGATGCATCTAATGTGGGAATAGGTGGTGTGTTGTTACAAGAGGGGCATCCCATTGCTTATTTTAGTGAAAAATTGAAGGGTGCTCATTTGAATTATTCCACATATGACAAAAATTGTATGCACTTGTTAGAGTTTTGCACACTTGGCAACATTATCTTTTACCTAAGGAGTTTGTGATACATAGTGATCATGAATCCCTTAAGCATTTGAAGGGCCAAGGCAAACTGAACAAGAGACATGCAAAATGGGTTGAATTTTTGGAACAATTTCCTTATGTGATCAAGCATAAGCAAGGCAAGGCTAATGTGGTAGCCGATGCTCTTTCTAGGAGGTATTCTTTACTCTGCATGCTTGAAACTAAGATGCTTGGGTTTGATCACATGAAGGAGTTGTATGCTTGTAATGATGACTTCTCTAGTTTGTATAAATTGTGTGAGAAAGTTGCTCACAATGGATTCTTTAGGCATGATGGGTTTCTATTTAAAGATAAAAGATTGTGTGTGCCTAAGAGTTCTTTGCGTGAGTTGTTGATTAGAGAAGCTTATGAGGGTGGTTTGATGGGTCATTTTGGGGTTGTTAAGACATTGGACATCTTGCATGAACATTTCTTTTGGCCACATATGAAACATGATATTCATAAATTTTGTGATAGGTGTTTAGTGTGTAAAAAGGCCAAATCTAAGGTCATGCATCATGGTTTATATACCCCATTACCTATTCCTAACTCTCCTTGGATTGACATTTCTATGGATTTTGTGCTTGGTCTCCCAAGATCCAAGAAGGGGAAGGATTCTATTTTTGTTGTGGTTGATAGGTTCTCAAAGATGGCTCATTTCATTCCTTGCCATAAAGTGGATGATGCTTGTGTGGTAGCGGACTTGTTCTTCAAAGAAGTGGTGCGCCTTCATGGACTACCAAGAAGCATTGTGTCGGATAGGGATTCAAAGTTCTTAAGCCACTTTTGGAAGACATTATGGAGTAAGCTTGGCACTAAGCTTCTTTTCTCTACTACTTGTCATCCTCAAATGGATGGGCAAACCGAGGTGGTGAATAAAACTTTATCTCAACTTCTTAGATGCTTGGTAGGAAAGAATTTGAAATCTTGGGAAGATTGTTTGCCTCACATTGAATTTGCCTATAATAGGGTTGTGAACTCTACTACTTCTTTTTCTCCTTTTGAGATTGTTTATGGATTTAACCCTTTGATATGAACCTGACAAGGTCCAATTATTTCAAATATCCTTTGCACTGGATGGAAGGCTACTTGACAAAAGCGAAAGCTAAAACAAGCAAAAAGGGTTTTCAAAGACTAATCATGGAGATGCAAGCTAAAGAAGGTTTAGCTAAACTAGAGCCCAATACAAGAAATGTCTCATATCTACAATTTGAAGATTATTTCAGCAAAATTGAAGACAAAAATTTGGAGAGCAAAATGAGTCCAACAGATAATACTCAAGATGCATCTGTGGGCTGGAATTTATTTGGGTGGATTACTGATGTGAACCCAAGAAGGTTTGAAAACCTTTGAACCCACAAGTCACTTGAATTACACCCACCCCAAGAAACTAAGAATCAGATTTGATGATCCACTTGAACCCTTGAGTACAAGACACAAGAACCCAAAGTGTTTGAGACGCCACAAGGATGATCAAGCCTTGATAAGTCAGAAAAGTTCTAAAAAGAACCAAAGAGAAAAACTCTGTCACTAATCTGAATTTTCAGAATTGCTTTCATTCAACTTGGTTCTGGATACAATAAGCTTTGCCTATTTATAGAGTAAGTGCTGACTGATAGAGGACTAGAATGGTACATGAAGAGCTTAAAGTGGAGCCAAATCTTAGAATAGAAGTTTATGTAATTTGGGCCTAAATTGGGCTTTTGTTGAGCTTTTTATGTTTTTAATGATGTTTATTTTTAATTTGGGCCTTTTTAGTTGTTTGGGCTTTTAGTAATGGGCCTTGGTAAGCCTTTTAGGTTCATATTATAAATAGGCCAAATGTTAACTTTGTAATCAGTTTTGACTCTCATTTGGGAATGAAGCTTTGATGCTTTTGTGAGAGGAAACTCTCTAGGTTCCTCGGAACTACTCTTGATTCTTATCTTTGAATTTCCATATTCAAAGTGGCGAATCCTCCTCAACTTATCAATCCCTAGGGATTGTGGCGTTGTTCTTTCCATTTCTTGTCTTTCCGCTTTATATTTTCTTCACCTTTTGAGTTTTCGTAATTTCCGTTGATGCTGAATTTGAGATCCGGAAAGGGGTTTTCATCACTGACCTAGGTAATTATTAAACATCAAATCCCTATGTAACAGCACATTAACTAGGCAAATGAAAAGTCTCAATTAAACCCACATCAATCAGCTTGTTTAATATGTAACAGCTGAATACATTTATTATCCCCAAGTTGAAAAGACTCTTATTAAACCAAAGTAAATGAAAGAAAACTTCAAATTCGTCCAAATACATCAGCTGGCCATAAAAACACTCTTTCAGCCCAAAAAAAACATGATTGAGCATAAATACAACCAGCCCATGTATAGTTGATGGCCCAAGCTCCTTAATTTCAATGGTTTTGGCCCAAATCTCCTTCTTCAGGTCCATCTTTAGCCCAAATTAATGTCAAAACGTGATTATGCTCAGATTTAGATTGGACAGAATTTTGATTGGGCCAAATGTCTTGAACAAGTCCATTTAGTGCTTCCTTGAATCTCTTAGCCATTGCTCTTGTAATAAGCCCACTTGGAATTTGCAAAGGATCCCTTAAAGTGCTTGAATGTTCTTGTTCCAGCCCATGATTCTCATCAATTACTTAGTTTTTGGGCTTAGTTAGTTAAGCCCAATTTTCCTATTTTTCATGTAATTTTCGTATTTATTTTTGGGGGAATAAGTTCAGATGTCTTTTCATCTTTTCTAGGACAAATTTTAGTGTTTTTTAGGCTTCCTAAACCATTATGATGGTTAGTGGGACTTAATGAACCATTGTGATGGTTGGTGGGACTTCATGAACAATTGTGATGGCTGGTGGGACTTCATGAACCATTGTGATGGTTAATGAACCATTGTGATGGTTGGTGAACCATTGTGATGATTAATTAATCATTATGGTACTTCATGAACCATTGTGATGGTTAGTGGGAAGTAAATGTTAGTGGGTAATTAATGCCAAGTGGGATTGTTAGTGGAATTTTACTTCTTCTGTTTTAAGGGCTGCCTAGCATAGCCTATAAATAGGAACCTCTTGTAAGCTTTTAAGGCAGAATTTGTAAATTAATCCAACTGAGTGTTTCTCCATTGTGAGAGCTTCCCCTTTGTTCTTGGGTTAAGAACTTTATAGTGTTGGTTCTACCGGCAGGTCGCGGTTAGGGTCACGCTTTCTTGATAACTTTGGTTCTACCAGCAGGTCGCGGTTTGATAAAAACCCCTTTCCGAATCTCAAATTCAGCATCAACAGAAATTACGGAAACTCAAAAGGTGAAGAAAATATAAATGAAAAGACAAGAAATGAGAAGAA
Organism: Pueraria montana var. lobata; assembly: GCA_026413185.1. Classification (NCBI taxonomy): domain Eukaryota; kingdom Viridiplantae; phylum Streptophyta; class Magnoliopsida; order Fabales; family Fabaceae; genus Pueraria; species Pueraria montana. The sequence continues at coordinate 40,026,694 of CM048656.1, forward strand.
CAACGCCACAATCCCTAGGGATTGATAAGTTGAGGAGGATTCGCCACTTTGAATATGGAAATTCAAAGATAAGAATCAAGGGTAGTTCCTAAGAACCTAGAGAGTTTCCTCTCACAAAAGCATCAAAGCTTCATTCCAAATGAGAGTCAAAACTGATTACAAAGTTAACATTTGGCCCTATTTATAGTATAGGCCTAAAGGCTTACCAAGGCCCATGACTAAAAGCCCAAACAACTAAAAAGGCCCAAATTAAAAATAAACATCATTAAAAACATAAAAAGGCCCAACACAAAAGCCTAATAAAAGGCCCAAACACATAAACTCATATTCTAAGAATGAGCTCCATTTTAATCTCCTCTTGTAGCTTTTTAGTCCTCTATCATGGTTAGGGTCAAGTTCCTCTCTCTATCCTTTACCTGTTTTCAAGACGATTCGTTAAGTAGATTCGTATCATTTGGTATCAGAGCTTCGGCTCTTGAATTCAGGTGTTATCCATCCTTTCTTTGTTTATCTTCTTCAATCCTTAAAAAAAAAAATTGTCTCTACTTGTTGGTTTTTTTCCTTTTCTTCCATTGTGTCAACCTTTGTGTTTTGGTTCTATTTCTATCCTATTTGTTCTATTCAGTCTTGTTTTCTTCTATTCCTTTGAGTCTCTTCATCTTCTTTTGTTATCTTTCTTTGTGCTTCTTCTTTTCTATCCATAAAAAAAAAATCGTGCAAAAAAAAAACAATAGAAATTTGTGAAAAAAAAAATTCAGATTGAAAAAAAAAGTTGAAAAAAAAAGGTTGAAAAAAAAACGAAAAAAAAGGTTCTTGGGTAGAAATCAATGTTTTGCTTCAAATTACATATTGCTCAATCAGAAAAGCAAAGTTAAAATATTAAAATAAAAATTTCAATTCTGGTCTTATTTGTTTTGTTGGTTCTATACACCTTTCTTTGATCTTGTCTCATTGAAAAGAAAAATCTCTTGAATTCCTTGTTTCTATTCTACTATTTCTATTGTTCTTGTTCCCCAAAGTTATCATATCACCAATTCTCTACTGTTTCTTGTTGTGTAGAATCATCCATAAAGATTCTTACTTGTGTGAGTATTGTACTCGGTTAGTAAGAAGAAAGAGTAGAGAAGTTAGTTATCCAGCTGCCAAGTGACAGTTGGCACTATCTGTTAAAATAGCTTACTGTGCAAGTCTCTTTGCACATATATATAAGCATATCTTGTATAAAAAATAAGTAAGTAATGAAAAACACTTTTCAGTTTTCTCAGATCTACTTTCTCTCTCCTTTTACTTCTCTCTATTTTTTCAATATGGTATCCAGAGCTTAAAGATCCTGCTATGGCCGAAACTGATCCACCTCCTCTGCGTACTCCTCCTCCTCCTTCTTCATCAACTGCATCTTCTCTGCTTTCTCACATACAATCTGTGAGAAACTCACTGATTCGAACTTTTTGTTGTGGCACCAACAAGTGGAGCCAGTTATCAAAGCTCATCAACTACACAATTTTCTGGTTTGTCCGAATATTCCTCTTCGTTTTGCGAGTGAAGCTGATCACGATGTAGGAATCGTCAACCCCGCATACACTGTTTGGGAAAAACAAGATCAGATGCTCCTTTCGTGGTTGCAATCGTCTCTTTCTAGTTCGATCTTGTCGCGCGTTTTAGGATCTGTTCATTCCTTTCAAGTATGGGAAAAAATCCATGATTATTTTCAGAAATTAACTCGTGCAAGAGCTCGTCATTTGTGCACGGAGTTGCGCTCCACAACTCTCGATAACAAAACTGTGTCAGAGTATCTCTTGCGAATCAAAGCCCTAGCTGATTCGCTAGCTTCTGTTGGAGATCCAATAACACCTCAGCAACATGTGGATATTATTCTTGAAGGATTACCTCATGAATACAGTTCTGTAATTTCAGTCATTGAAAGTCGTTTTGAGCCTATGTCAATTGAAGAAGTAGAAGCTCTCCTTCTCGCACATGAAATGCGTCTTGACAAATTTCAGAAGATCGTTTCGGAAAATGCTTTGGTGAATCTCACTCAGCATCGTCTTCATCGTCTTCACAGTCACAATCCGCTTCTTCCGCTCAACTTCATGTTGCACAAGCTTCTGAATCTGATAATTCGAACTACAACAACTTGAATTTTGGTTTTCGCGGGTCTGGACGTGGTCGCGGCGGCCGGAACTATCGTGGTGGTGGCCGTGGTCACGGTGGCAGGTTTGCTAATGTTCAATGCCAAGTATGCTTTAAGTTTGGCCACCCCGCTTCCAACTGCTATCATAGATATGATCAGAACTATCAGCCTCAAGTGCCTCCAAATTTTCAAGGCTTTCAAGCTTCATACAATCCCTGGAATCAGTTTATTTCTGCACCACCACCTTATGGTTTTCAACATCAGAGTGTTCCTAATTTCACATATCAGTTGGGACCGGGACCTAAACAGTCTCAATTTCCTCAGTTTCCTCAACAGTTTCAGTCATTTCCATCTCATCAACCAGTTCAAACTCAACCAAGTGCTATGATTACCAACTCAAGTCCTGCCATAAACAGTACCTGGTTCCCTGACTCAGGAGCTTCCTATCATGTCACTGCTGATCAGCAGAACATTCATCAGCTTGGTTCCTTTGAAGGCCCTGACCAAATCTTCATTGGTAATGGCCAAGGTCTGCCAATCACTTCCTGATGAGAATCATGGGCTGGAACAAGAACATTCAAGCACTTTAAGGGATCCAAGTGGGCCTATTACAAGAGCAATGGCTAAGAGATTCAAGGAAGCACTAAATGGACTTGTTCAAGACATTTGGCCCAATCAAAATTCTGTCCAATCTAAATCTGAGCATAATCACGTTTTAACATTAATTTGGGCTAAAGATGGAGCTGAAGAAGGAGATTTTGGCCAAAACCATTGAAAATTAAAGAGCTTGGGCCATCAACTATACATGGGCTGGTTGTATTTATGCTCAATCATGTTTTTTTGGGCTGAAAGAGTGTTTTTATGGCCAGCTGATGTATTTGGACGAATTTGAAGTTTTCTTTCATTTACTTTGGTTTAATAAGAGTCTTTTCAACTTGGGGATAATAAATGTATTCAACTGTTACATATTAAACAAGCTGATTGATGTGGGTTTAATTGAGACTTTTCATTTGCCTAGTTAATGTGCTGTTACATAGGGATTTGATGTTTAATAATTACCTAGGTCAGCACTTACTCTATAAATAGGCAAAGCTTATTGTATCCAGAGGCAAGTTGAATGAAAGCAATTCTGAAAATTCAGATTAGTGAGAGAGTTTTTCTCTTTGGTTCTTTTTAGAACTTTTCTGACTTATCAAGGCTTGATCATCCTTGTGGCGTCTCAAACACTTTGGGTTCTTGTGTCTTGTACTCAAGGGTTCAAGTGGATCATCAAATCTGATTCTTAGTTTCTTGGGGTGGGTGTAATTCAAGTGACTTGTGGGTTCAAAGGTTTCAAACCTTCTTGGGTTCACATCATTTCCTCTGGCTCTTCATTTTTTACTTCTCCTTTACAGCCTACTGTTTCTTTGTCTTTGCATCAATTACTTCATGTTCCATCCATAACCAAAAATCTAATTAGTGTCAGTAAATTTGCTAAAGACAACTCTGTCTTCTTTGAGTTTCATGCTGATCACTGTCTTGTCAAATCTCAGGAAACTAAAGCTACTCTCCTTCGAGGCACAGTGGGACCTGATGGCTTGTACCAGTTTTCAAGTCTCCACTTGCAGCCTCAGTCCAAGCTGAATTTACCAGCTGATTGTTTAGCCTCTAGTTCTAAAAACTCTGTACCCTTTATCAATACTCTTAATTCTGTACACACTGCTGTTTCCCCTAGTACTAGATTTCTGTGGCATGTCCGTTTAGGACATCCTAATGATCATACTCTGAAGCTTGTACTAAACCATTGTAATATACCAATATCAAATAAAGAGGCTACTTTTTTTTGCTCTGCATGCTCTGTTGGTAAATCTCACAGGTTACATTCCCCTTTGTCCAACACAACTTATCATTCACCCTTGGAATTAGTGTACAGTGATTTGTGGGGACCTTCTCCAATGACCTCCTTTGGTGGTTTTCGTTATTATCTTTCATTTGTTGATGCGTACTCACGGTTTACATGGATATATCTTCTTAAATCTAAAGATGAAACCTTAACCATTTTCAAACAATTCAAATCCATGGCTGAGTTACAGTTTAACACCAATCTTAAAGTTCTACAAACCGATTGGGGTGGAGAATTTAGACCTCTTACTAAATATCTTACAGATCTAGGTGTTATTCATAGACTTACCTGCCCTCACACACATCATCAAAATGGTGTTATTGAGCGAAAACATCGCCACATTGTAGAGTTGGGTCTCACTTTACTCAGTCATGCATCTATGGCTCTTGACTTTTGGGATCATGCCTTTGTTACTGCTGTTTATCTTATAAATAGGTTGCCAACAGCATCTTTGAATTTTTCAGTTCCCTTTACTATTCTGTTTGGTCAACCTCCCACATATCAGCACCTCAAAGCCTTTGGCTGTGCTTGTTTTCCCTTTCTCCGACCTTACAATTCTCATAAATTAGACTTTAGGTCCCATGAATGCCTTTTTCTAGGTTATTCTACACATCACAAAGGCTATAAATGCTTGTCTCCTACTGGCAGGATTTATATTTCAAAGGATGTGATTTTCAATGAAAATAGTTTTCCTTATTCCATTTTGTTTCCTAAAACCACCTCAAACCCTTCTCCAACACCATCTGCCTCTATCTCCGCTCATATACCTACTGTTTTTTCCTCTCCACCTCACCCTACCCAATCTAACTCACCTTCTCCTCAAGTCTCTGCACCTGATATACTCTCACCCGTGGTCTCTGCACCTGATATATCTTCTCCTTCAGTCACTGTACACAATTCCACTCATACTCAGCCTACTGTCTCTATTCCTCCAGTAGCTGTAACAATTCCTTCACCAGCTGTTCCTACTGTGTCATCTTCCTCCTCTGAGTCAGGACAGTTTTATCCCATCCCTGTCAATACACACTCAATGCAAACCAGGTCTAAGTTTGGTATAGTGCAAACCAGACTACATCCTTCACTGTTTCTTGCTCACTCTGAGCCCAAAACAGTTTTGCATTACAAGATCCTCATTGGTATGCTGCTATGCAAGATGAATATACTGCATTAATTAAAAATAATACATGGACTCTTGTGCCTCTTCCTCCTAATAGGCAGGCTATAGGTTGTAAATGGGTATTCAGAGTTAAAGAGAATGCTGATGGCTCAATCAACAAGTTCAAGGCTAGATTAGTAGCCAAGGGTTTTCATCAAATACAGGGCTTTGATTTTAATGAAACCTTCTCACCAGTAATTAAACCTATTACAATCAGGTTAATTCTTACTTTAGCTCTCAGCCAGCATTGGCCCCTACACCAACTAGATGTCAACAATGCTTTTCTCAATGGTTTACTTGATGAGACTGTTTATATGCAACAACCGCCTAGGTTTCAGTCTCAAGATAAATCATTGGTCTGCAAACTCAATAAAGCACTGTATGGACTCAAACAAGCCCCAAGACAATGGTTTGAGAAGCTTCAAGGCACTCTGCTACAAACTGGTTTTCAGCCAAGCAAATGTGATCCTTCTCTCTTTACATATCGGAAAAACAGGGATGTTGTTTATCTCTTAGTCTATGTTGATGATATTATCATCACTGGCAGCTCCCCCACTCTAGTACGTTCTCTTATTGGTCATCTCAGTTCTGTTTTTGCTCTTAAACAGCTTGGGCAGCTTGATTATTTTCTTGGTATTGAAGTCCATCATACCTCTACTGGTTCTATTGTCTTGACCCAAAGCAAATACATTCGAGACCTTCTACATAAAACTAATATGGCTGAAGCAAAGTCTATTTCCTCTCCTATGGTGTCTAATTTGAAGTTGTCTAAAACTGGTGATGATCTTCTGCAAGATCCTACTCTATATCGGTCTGTGGATGGTGCTCTTCAATATGCAACTATCACTCGACCTGAAATAAGTTTTGCTGTTAATAAGGTTTGTCAATTCATGGCCAGACCTCTTGAAACTCATTGGACTGCAGTTAAAAGGATTCTCAGGTATCTCAAAGGCACTCTTCACTTTGGTCTAAGATTCCTTCCAGCACCCCTTCATCAGCCCTTAAGTCTGCATGCTTACTGTGATTCTGACTGGGCTGCTGATCCAGACGATAGACGTTCCACTTCGAGTGCAGCTATTTTTCTAGGACCAAACCTATCTCCTGGTGGTCCAGAAAGCAACAGGTTGTAGCAAGGTCCAGCACTGAAGCAGAATACCGAAGCCTTGCTCATACTACTGCTGAAATTCTCTGGCTGCAAACCTTACTCACCGAGCTTGGTGTTCCTATATTGAGACCTACTATCTACTTTGATAATCAGAGTGCGGTGGCTCTAGCACATAATCCTGTGCTGCATGCTAGAACAAAGCATATTGAGATTGACCTATTCTTTGTCCGAGAAAAGGTTTTCGGCAAACATCTGTCTATTCAACATATTCCTGCCCAGGATCAATGGGCTGATATACTTACTAAACCTCTCTCTCCTACCAGATTTCAGTTTCTAAGAGACAAACTCAAAGTGTGTGATCTGAATTCTTCAGCTCACCCACCTTGAGTTTGTGGGGGGGGGGGGGGGGGGGGGGGTGAGTATTGTACTCGGTTAGTAAGAAAAAAGAGTAGAGAAGTTAGTTATCCAGCTGCCAAGTGACAGCTGGCACTATCTGTTAAAATAGCTTACTGTGCAAGTCTCTTTGCACATATATATAAGCATATCTTGTATCAAAAATAAGTAAGTAATGAAAAACACTTTTCAGCTTTCTCAGATCTACTTTCTCTCTCCTTTTACTTCTCTCTATTTTTTCAATATTACTTAAGAGCTCATAAGGTGAAGTTGAGTGGTAAAAGGCAAGAGTGGTAAGGCTATCAAAGGAAAAAAAAAAGCCAATTGAGTGAAAACACGAGTGACTAAAACATATTTTGAGTGTAAACACGTGAGAGAGTGTTTGAGTGAGGATGTTTTTTTCTAACTCAATTTTTGCAGCACTTTAATCATGACTGGAGGAGAAGGAGAAAGAGAAGTTTAATTCAAGTTGCTTATGAGGGAATTTCAAGCACAATTCCAAGCCTTAAATGCAAGATTGGATTATTTTCAATTCCATTCTAAATCTAGAAGTCCATGGCGATACACTTATGAACAAGAAAAAGTGAGGGAAAGAAGAAAAGAAAAGAAAGAAGAAGAAAGTGAGAGATCAAAAGAGAAAGAGTTGAGAGAAAAAGAGATGAAAGAAAAGGAGTTGAGAGAAAAAGAGATAAAGGAAAAGGAGTTGAGAGAAAAAAAGATAAAGGAAAAGGAGTTGGGAGAAAAAGAGATAAAAGAAAAGGTGTTGAGAGAAGAAGAGATAAAAGAAAAAGAGTTGAGTGTTTCAGAGATAAAAGAAAAAGAGATGAAAAAGAAAGAATTGAGAGAAAAAGTTAAAGAAAAAGAAGAATACTTTTGTTTCTATTCTAACCCATTGTTCAATTGTGATGAGTCTTTTGTGAAGGAAATTGAAGAAGTGCTTCCAAAGGAGGAATGCAAAATTTTATGTTCTAACCCTTTGTTTATAAGTGATGATTCTCTTTTGAAGGGACTTGAAGAAGAGCTTCCTATGGAAGAAGGCAAAGCACCAAAAGAAGTCCTTAATCTTTCCATGAAACAAGTACCTCAAGGGTTGGAAGTTCCATCTTTGAACAATGGTAAAGATTGGCTATCTCTTAAAGCCAAACATGAGTCCCCTTCTACTACTTTAATTCTTTCTTCTAAATTTGATTGTGGACTTAATTCTTCTAGTAATGTTTTTTGTACATCTAACCATGCAAATTCTTTTGTTTTGATGCCCAAGGAAGAACTGTACATAAAAGATCAATGGGCAAAGCAATTTGGAGAAGAGGTGGATACATATGAGGAACAAGGCAACAATTGGAACCTTTAACTCACACCATCTCTAGACCTTATTTTTTAGTTGATATGCAACATGTGTTAATTCTTGATTTGCATGATACTTGTGATTTGCATGATGCATATGATTTGCATAATCTTGACTTGCATGATACTTGTGATTTGAATGATGCATATGATTTGCATGATCTTTTTTTTGGTAATGGTGCAAAGTCCTCGAGACTTGAGAATAACACACATCATTTGGACTTGTATGATCATGATGAAACTTTCTCTATGTGTGTTATTGTTTGTAGAGAAATTGGGAATGATGAGTTCTATAGGCATAAACACCATATGTTTAAGGATAAGAAATTTTGTGTGCCTATGATATCGTTGCGTGAATCCTTAAATGGAGAAGTTCATGAAACGAGTTTATTTGATAAACTGAATTTTCAAAGAAGCTTGAATGCATTGAATGAGAGTTACTTAGTTGAACTTGAACTTTCAAAAATGCAAATGCCTCAAGGCTTGAAGGACCAAAAGGATTTTGTTTTTGTGGTTGAGCACAAGTCCTCTAAGATGGCACTATTATTCACTTCTCATAATATAAATGATAAAGCTTATGAACCTGTTCTTCATGGTAAGTATCAAGTAAGTCTTACTTTTATTGTGACTGACTTATGCTTATTTGATGTAGATGCTGAATTTGATTCGAGAACGAATCACTTCGAAGGGGAAGGGAATGATATGAACCTGCCAAGGTCCAATTATTTCAAATATCCTTTGCACTGGATGGAAGGCTACTTGACAAAAGTGAAAGCTAAAACAAGCAAAAAGGCTTTTCAAAGACTAATCATGGAGATGCAAGCTAAAGAAGGTTTAGTAAACTTGAGCCCAATCCAAGAAATGTCTCATATCTACAATTTGAAGATTATTTCAGCAAAATTGAAGACAAACATTTGGAGAGCAAAATGAGTCTAACAGATAATACTCAAGATGCATCTGTGGGCTGGAATTTATTTGGGTAGATTACTTAGTTTTTGGGCTTAGTTAGTTAAGCCCAATTTTCCTATTTTTCATGTAATTTTCGTATTTATTTTTGGGGGAATAAGTTCAGATGTCTTTTCATCTTTTCTAGGACAAATTTTAGTGTTTTTAGGCTTCCTGGACCATTATGATGGTTAGTGGGACTTAATGAACCATTGAGATGGTTGGTGGGACTTCATGAATGATTGTGATGGTTGGTGGAACTTCATGAACCACTGTGATGGTTAGTGAACCATTGTGATGGTTAATGAACCATTGTGATGGTTGGTGAACCATTGTGATGATTAATGAACCATTATGATACTTCATGAACCATTGTGATACTTCATGAACCATTGTGATGGTTAGTGGGAAGTAAATGTTAGTGGGTAATTAATGCCTAGTGGGATTGTTAGTGGAATTTTACTTCTTCTATTTTAAGGGTTGCCTAGCATAGCCTATAAATAGGAACCTCTTGTAAGCTTCTAAGGCAGAATTTGCAAATTAATCAAACTGAGTGTTTCTCCATTGTGAGAGCTTCCCCTTTGTTCTTGGGTTAAGAACTTTATAGTGTTGGTTCTACCGGCAGGTTGCGGTTAGGGTCACGCTTTCTTGATAACTTTGGTTCTACCGGCAGGTCGCGGTTAGGGTCAAGTTCCTCTCTCTATCCTTTACCTATTTTCAAGACGATCCGTTAAGTAGATTCGTATCACCCTTTGTCCCCTCTTGATTTGTTGCCATTACCTAACACTTCTTCTATGTTGAATAGGGATGGGCTTTCTAAAGCTGCTTTTGTTAAGAGTTTGCATGAAAAGGTCAAGGCACACATTGAGAAGAAGGTGGAACAATATGCTAAATATGCCAACAAAGGGAGAAAGAAGATGGTGTTTCAACCTGGAGATTGGGTTTGGGTTCATTTGAGGAAGGATAGGTTTCCTTTAAAACGGAAATCTAAACTTCAAGATAGAGGAGATGGTCCTTTTAAAGTGTTGAAGCGCATAAATGATAATGCTTACCAAATTGATTTACCTCTTTATTATGGTGTGAGTACTAGTTTTAATGTTAGTGATTTGTCTCCTTGTGATGTAGGTACTTGTGATCCAAATTTGGGGACAAATTCTTCTCAAGAAGGAGGGAATGATGGAGCTTGAAGTGATGGGCCCTTTGACTAGATCAAGGTCCAAGAAGCTTGAAGAGGAACTCAAGAGAAAGCTCAACACACTTGGGGAACATGGAGCGGATGGCTTGGACTTGAAGTGGCTTAATTTGAGCCAAATAATAGCCTATTTCCTTATTGGACTTTGTTTTAGTTTTATGGGATGTTCTAAACTATGACTTATTGGGCCTATTTCCTTTTTTTAGTGTTTTACTTTAGGCCCATGGTATAAATAGCCTAGCTTTGACTTGGAGAAGGCTAAGACTCATTTTGTAAGAAATTGACACTTTGTGTGTGAGAACTCTCTCTAGGTTCTTGAATGCACTTTTATGATTCTTATCTTGAGTTGCTAAATTCAAGTGGCAAATCCTCCTTTCAACTTATCAATTCACCTTGAATTGTGGCGTTGTTCTTCATCCCTAATCTTTTCCATTTTTAATTTTTGATTCAATTTTGTGTTTCCAATTTTCTGAAAATTGATGCTGAAATTTTGGATCCATGTGAGGGGTTTTATCAGCATCGGTGCAACATCACAAAGAACCTCATCTTTGTACTTGCCAATGGAAAATGAAACCAAAACTTGTTTAGTCACCCTTATATCACCACAATCATTCAGCCACTGAAGTCTATATGGATTAGGATGCTTTTTGGTTCGCAAGTTCAATTTCTCAACCAACAATGTGCTAGCAACATTAGTACAGCTTCCACTATCAATAATCATGCTACATACCTTGTCATTTATGTGGCACCAGGCTTTTCAAAGACTAATCATGGAGATGCAAGCTAAAGAAGGTTTAGTAAACTTGAGCCCAATCCAAGAAATGTCTCATATCTACAATTTGAAGATTATTTCAGCAAAATTGAAGACAAAAATTTGGAGAGCAAAATGAGTCTAACAGATAATACTCAAGATGCATCTGTGGGCTGGAATTTATTTGGGTAGATTACTTAGTTTTTGGGCTTAGTTAGTTAAGCCCAATTTTCCTATTTTTCATGTAATTTTCGTATTTATTTTTGGGGGAATAAGTTCAGATGTCTTTTCATCTTTTCTAGGACAAATTTTAGTGTTTTTAGGCTTCCTGGACCATTATGATGGTTAGTGGGACTTAATGAACCATTGAGATGGTTGGTGGGACTTCATGAATGATTGTGATGGTTGGTGGAACTTCATGAACCACTGTGATGGTTAGTGAACCATTGTGATGGTTAATGAACCATTGTGATGGTTGGTGAACCATTGTGATGATTAATGAACCATTATGATACTTCATGAACCATTGTGATACTTCATGAACCATTGTGATGGTTAGTGGGAAGTAAATGTTAGTGGGTAATTAATGCCTAGTGGGATTGTTAGTGGAATTTTACTTCTTCTATTTTAAGGGTTGCCTAGCATAGCCTATAAATAGGAACCTCTTGTAAGCTTCTAAGGCAGAATTTGCAAATTAATCAAACTGAGTGTTTCTCCATTGTGAGAGCTTCCCCTTTGTTCTTGGGTTAAGAACTTTATAGTGTTGGTTCTACCGGCAGGTTGCGGTTAGGGTCACGCTTTCTTGATAACTTTGGTTCTACCGGCAGGTCGCGGTTAGGGTCAAGTTCCTCTCTCTATCCTTTACCTATTTTCAAGACGATCCGTTAAGTAGATTCGTATCACCCTTTGTCCCCTCTTGATTTGTTGCCATTACCTAACACTTCTTCTATGTTGAATAGGGATGGGCTTTCTAAAGCTGCTTTTGTTAAGAGTTTGCATGAAAAGGTCAAGGCACACATTGAGAAGAAGGTGGAACAATATGCTAAATATGCCAACAAAGGGAGAAAGAAGATGGTGTTTCAACCTGGAGATTGGGTTTGGGTTCATTTGAGGAAGGATAGGTTTCCTTTAAAACGGAAATCTAAACTTCAAGATAGAGGAGATGGTCCTTTTAAAGTGTTGAAGCGCATAAATGATAATGCTTACCAAATTGATTTACCTCTTTATTATGGTGTGAGTACTAGTTTTAATGTTAGTGATTTGTCTCCTTGTGATGTAGGTACTTGTGATCCAAATTTGGGGACAAATTCTTCTCAAGAAGGAGGGAATGATGGAGCTTGAAGTGATGGGCCCTTTGACTAGATCAAGGTCCAAGAAGCTTGAAGAGGAACTCAAGAGAAAGCTCAACACACTTGGGGAACATGGAGCGGATGGCTTGGACTTGAAGTGGCTTAATTTGAGCCAAATAATAGCCTATTTCCTTATTGGACTTTGTTTTAGTTTTATGGGATGTTCTAAACTATGACTTATTGGGCCTATTTCCTTTTTTTAGTGTTTTACTTTAGGCCCATGGTATAAATAGCCTAGCTTTGACTTGGAGAAGGCTAAGACTCATTTTGTAAGAAATTGACACTTTGTGTGTGAGAACTCTCTCTAGGTTCTTGAATGCACTTTTATGATTCTTATCTTGAGTTGCTAAATTCAAGTGGCAAATCCTCCTTTCAACTTATCAATTCACCTTGAATTGTGGCGTTGTTCTTCATCCCTAATCTTTTCCATTTTTAATTTTTGATTCAATTTTGTGTTTCCAATTTTCTGAAAATTGATGCTGAAATTTTGGATCCATGTGAGGGGTTTTATCAGCATCGGTGCAACATCACAAAGAACCTCATCTTTGTACTTGCCAATGGAAAATGAAACCAAAACTTGTTTAGTCACCCTTATATCACCACAATCATTCAGCCACTGAAGTCTATATGGATTAGGATGCTTTTTGGTTCGCAAGTTCAATTTCTCAACCAACAATGTGCTAGCAACATTAGTACAGCTTCCACTATCAATAATCATGCTACATACCTTGTCATTTATGTGGCACCAGGCTTTTCAAAGACTAATCATGGAGATGCAAGCTAAAGAAGGTTTAGTAAACTTGAGCCCAATCCAAGAAATGTCTCATATCTACAATTTGAAGATTATTTCAGCAAAATTGAAGACAAAAATTTGGAGAGCAAAATGAGTCTAACAGATAATACTCAAGATGCATCTGTGGGCTGGAATTTATTTGGGTAGATTACTTAGTTTTTGGGCTTAGTTAGTTAAGCCCAATTTTCCTATTTTTCATGTAATTTTCGTATTTATTTTTGGGGGAATAAGTTCAGATGTCTTTTCATCTTTTCTAGGACAAATTTTAGTGTTTTTAGGCTTCCTGGACCATTATGATGGTTAGTGGGACTTAATGAACCATTGAGATGGTTGGTGGGACTTCATGAATGATTGTGATGGTTGGTGGAACTTCATGAACCACTGTGATGGTTAGTGAACCATTGTGATGGTTAATGAACCATTGTGATGGTTGGTGAACCATTGTGATGGTTGGTGAACCATTATGATATAAGAAAAAGAGATAAGAGAAAAATAGATAAGAGAAAAAGAGTCGAGAGAAAAGCAAAAAAGAGATGAGAGAAAGAGAAATAATTGAAAAAGAAAGTGAAAAAGAGAAAGCAAAAGATAAAGAGGAAAATGATTGTGTTTGTTTTTCTTCTAACCCTTTGTTTTATGATGAAGTCTCTCATGAGAAGGAAATTGAAGATGAGGTCTTAAAGGAGGAGTGCAAGACTCTAATTTCTTCTCCTAAATTGGACTGTGAATTTAATTCTTCTTGCAAATTTGATTGTGCATCTTATTACCATAATTCTTTTGTTTTGATGCCCAGGGAAGAATTATACATCAAGGATCAATGGGCAAGACAGTTTGGAGAAGAAGTGGAGGCATATGAGGACCAATACAACCATAGAGAGGAGAAAATTTTTAGCTTACACCAATTTTCAACCTTGTGGCTTAATGGATATGTTCATTCAAGATGCTATTGATGTGCATGTGGCTTATGTTTTGCATGATACTTGTGATTTACATAATGCATATGATTGGCATAACCTTGTTTTAGTTAATGGTGTGAAGCCTTTGAGACTTGAGATGGATTTAATTTTCATGATATATGATGGTTTCTTTATGCTTGTATTTGATCCTGGAGGATTGATATATAAGCACATAGATAATAAGATTTTTTGCCTTTTTAAGGGGTTCACGTCTCAATAGAGATAGGATTTATTTTATTTTATTTTCTTTTTATTCCATATTTTTTTCTCAAAAAAAACTAAAACATGTGTCTCTCTTGTGGTATTTTGGATGTAGGTACCTTTACTCCAAATTCGAGGACGAATTTTCTTTCAAGAAGGAGGGAATGATAGAGGACTAAAAAGCTACAAGAGGAGATTAAAATGGAGCTCATTCTTAGAATACGAGTTTATGTGTTTGGGCCTTTTTATGTTTTTAATGATGTTTATTTTTAATTTGGGCCTTTTTAGTTTTTTGGGCTTTTAGTAATGGGCCTTGGTAAGCCTTTTAGGTTCATATTATAAATAGGCCAAATGTTAAACTTTGTAATCAGTTTTGACTCTCATTTGGAATGAAGCTTTGATGCTTTTGTGAGAGGAAACTCTCTAGGTTCTTAAGAACTACCCTTGATTCTTATCTTTGAATTTCCATATTCAAAGTGGCGAATCTTCCTCAACTTATCAATCCTTAGGGATTGTGGCGTTGTTCTTTCCATTTTTTGTCTTTTCGCTTTATATTTTCTACACATTTTTGGTTTCCGTAATTTCCGTTGATGTTGAATTTGAGATTGGAAAGGGGATTTTATCATTTGGTTGTCAGAGCTGGATCTGGCATCAATTTTGCACTGTTCATCGACGGCGGCGATACTGTTTCACCGGTACTGTTCCCACGATCGTGCACTGTTCACCGATTGCTGTTCATCAATTTCGAATCTGCTTTGTGCATCAATTTCGAATCCGATTTGTGCATCCAGATTTGGTTTCGGTACTGTTCTTGTCCTCAATCTGATCCGCATGGTACTGTTCTTATTTACTTGTGTGTTCCATACTCTGGTTGCTTGTGTGCCTAAATCTTGTGCGTCAATTTTGCGATTTCGGTACTGTTCATTCGGATATCTGATTCAAAATTGTGTTGAAATTACTTTTTGGCCCGTTTTTTTTTGCTGTTTGCATCATTTTTGTTGATTTTGCATCATTGTTTTTATTGAGTAAAAATTCTGCACTTTGTGTTCTTGAGTGTTCATCCATTGTTCATGTGTGTTCTTGAGAGACTTGGCAAAACCCTTGTGTTTGATCCATAAAAATTTGAATTAAGTGAGTTTGAGTGTTATTCGTAAATATTAAAAAGTTTGAGGACTTATTAGCAAAACAAAAGGACTTAAAGATAAAAAAAGAAAATATCGGGGCAAAAGTGAAAA
Source organism: Pueraria montana var. lobata (assembly GCA_026413185.1). Classification (NCBI taxonomy): domain Eukaryota; kingdom Viridiplantae; phylum Streptophyta; class Magnoliopsida; order Fabales; family Fabaceae; genus Pueraria; species Pueraria montana. Next base: position 40,042,124 of record CM048656.1, read on the forward strand.
TACAAAAAAATATAGGGGCCCAAGTGCAATTATGAAAAGTTTGGAGGCCAAAGTGTCAAAATAAATTATATAAAAAAAAATACCATTGGAAAGAAAAATATCTGCCCTATAAGAAGTCCTTCTACACCATTGCTTAATTCTTTCTCTTTCATACACTTTTATGTCATTTTAGCTCTCTTGAATACACTATTTCTTCACAAAGTTGAAAATTTTGAGTTTCTTAGTTTGTGTTGCTCTTATTCTTGTGTCTTCTAGTCTTGTCTTTTCTTGGAATTCTATTTTGAGTTGTCCTTTCATTTCTTTTGGCTTTTATTGCTTGTCTTTAAATTTCCTTGGTTTTGTCTTAGAGTTTTCTTATTTTGGACTCTTAAGTTGAGCTAAGATTTGTTACATCTTTCACTTTGAATACAAATTCTTGATTTGTGATTGAGAGTGCTTCTTAAGAACTAAAGAGGAGTTTGAGTGGAAAAAGGCAAGTGCGCACATTATAGAAAAAGCCTTCAAAGAGAGAAACACGAGTGGACTTTGAGTGTAAACACGTGAGAAGTGTGGTGAGGTCCATAATTCTATTATTTGTGCTAACCATTTTTGTGTAGGTATGTATTACTCTTCTTATCATGGAAGTGATGGAGGATATAAGGATGGAGAAGAAAAGAATCAAAAGAGAGATAGCATAAAGAGAGGTCATCTTCAGGGATTAAAACTAGTGCTATGAAGTGCTCCATGTGTGAGGGATGGGGGCACATGACCTATCAATGCCCAAATTGGGAGATAAAAGAAAAAGAGGAAGAAGAAAGCAAAAAAGAGTGAAAAGAGCAAAAAGAGAGAAAAACATGAGAAAGAGAAAGAAGAGAAGGATGAGAAATACCTTTCTACTGTTGATAAGAGTGATCCAATCTATAAGATTTGTAGGGAAATGACAAAAGAGATAAGTAAGTGGAGAAAAGAAGAGAAAAGAGAAAAGGAAATGAGAGAAAAAGAGTTACAAGAAAAAGAAATAAGAGATAAGAGAAAAAGAGTTGAGAGAAAAGGAAAAAAGAGATGAGAGAAAGAGAAATAATTGAAAAAGAAAGTGAAAAAGAGAAAGCAAAAGATAAAGAGGAAAATGATTGTGTTTGTTTTTCTTCTAACCCTTTGTTTTATGATGAAGTCTCTCATGAGAAGGAAATTGAAGATGAGGTCTTAAAGGAGGAGTGCAAGACTCTAATTTCTTCTCCTAAATTGGACTGTGAATTTAATTCTTCTTGCAAATTTGATTGTGCATCTTATTACCATAATTCTTTTGTTTTGATGCCCAGGGAAGAATTGTACATCAAGGATCAATGGGCAAGACAGTTTGGAGAAGAAGTGGAGGCATATGAGGACCAATACAACCATAGAGAGGAGAAAATGATACGAATCTACTAAACGGATCGTCTTGAAAACAGGTAAAGGATAGAAAGAGGAACTTGACCCTAACCGCGACCTGCCGGTAGAACCAAAGTTATCAAGAAAGCGTGACCCTAACCGCGACCTGCCGGTAGAACCAAAGTTATCAAGAAAGCGTGACCCTAACCGCGACCTGCCGGTAGAACCAACACTATAAAGTTCTTAACCCAAGAACAAAGGGGAAGCTCTCACAATGGAGAAACACTCAATTTGATTAATCTGAAAATTCTGCCTTGGAAGCTTACAAGAGGTTCCTATTTATAGGCTATGCTAGGCAACCCTTAAAAGAAGTAAAATTCCACTAACAATCCCACTAGGCATTAATTACCCATTAACATTTATTTCCCACTACCAATCACAATGGTTCATGAATTATCACAATGGTTCATGAATCATCACAATGGTTCACCAACCATCACAATGGTTCACCAACCATCACAATGGTTCACCAACCATCATAATGGTTCATTAACCATCACAATGGTTCACTAACCATCACAATGGTTCATGAGGTCCCACCAACCATCACAATGGTTCATGAAGTCCCACCAACCATCACAATGGTTCATTAAGTCCCACTAAACTTTCCACTAAGCATTTATTCCCCACTAAGCTTTTACATTCCATTGAGCATTAATTTCCCACTATCTTCTTGTCTTGTGAATTTGGACTTTTCATGCTGTCTTCATTTTGGGCTCAAATCTTGATCAACTTGTAGAAAAGTGACCCACTTTGGAGTAGCCTCTAATCCACTTTGAGCTGAACTTTTCTTAATCTCCATTATTAGGCCTTGCAATGCTTGCTTCATCCTCTTTGTCTTGGACCTAGTCATGGGACCTCCAATGTCACACAAAGTGTCTTTAGGTTGGCTTTTTGGATCTCTATCATTCCCTCCCTCTTCGAAAGGATTCGTCCTCGAATCAAGTCCATCTCCTACATCAAACAAAGATAAATCAGCCACATTAAAGGTAGAACTTACATTACCATAATCAGTTGGCAAATCCAGCTTGTAAGCATTGTCATTAATCCTTTCTAACACTTGAAAAGGTCCATCTCCTCTTGGTTGCAACTTGGATTTCCTTTGAGTAGGAAACCTTTCTTTTCTCATATGAACCCAAACCCAATCTCCAGGTTCAAAAGTCACTTTGACACGTCCCTTGTTTGCTTGCTTTGCATATTGCCCATTCCTTTTCTCAATGTTGGCTCGAACCTTGGCATGCAACTCCCTAACAAAATTTGCCTTATGGTTTCCATCCAAATTAACATACTCATTAGTTGGCAAAGGTAAGATATCTAAAGGAGTTAAAGGATTAAATCCATACACAACTTCAAAAGGAGAATAAGAAGTAGTAGAATGAACAGTCCTATTATAAGCAAACTCAACATGTGGCAAGCATTTCTCCCATTGTTTCAAATTCTTTTGAATGATAGCACACAACAAGGTAGTAAATGTTCTATTGACAACTTTGGTTTGTCCATCCGTTTGAGGATGTGCAACAGTAGAAAACAAGAGTTTTGTTCCTAGCTTATTCCACAAAGTTCGCCAAAAGTGACTTAGGAACTTCACATCTCTATCACTTACTATGGTTCTTGGCAATCCATGCAAACACACAACTTCTTTAAAGAACAAATCAGCAATGTTTGATGCATCATTGGTTTTAGAACATGCAATGAAATGTGCCATTTTACTAAACCTATCAACAACAACAAAAATGCTGTCTTTTCCACTTTGAGACCTAGGCAATCCTAATACAAAATCCATTGAAACATCAGTCCAAGGTTGATTAGGCATAGGCAAAGGAGTATAGAAACCATGGGGCATGACTTTAGATTTGGCTTGCTTACATGTAACACACTTATTACAAACAGATTGCACATCATGTTTCATGTTAGGCCAATAAAAATGCTCATGCATAATTTCTAAAGTCTTTTGAACTCCAAAATGTCCCATTAGTCCACCACCGTGAGTTTCCCTAACTAGCATTTCACGCAAGGAACAAAGAGGCACACAAAATTTCTTATCTTTAAACATATGGTGTTCATGCCTATAGAACTCATCATTCCCAATTTCTCCACAAATAATACCACACATAGAGAAAGTTTCATCATGATCATACAAGTCCAAATGATGTGTGTTATTCTCAAGTCTCAAGGACTTTGCATCATTACCAAAACAAAGATCATGCAAATCATATGCATCATTCAAATCACAAGTATCATGCAAGTCAAGATTATGCAAATCATATGCATCATGCAAATCACAAGTATCATGCAAATCATCATATGCATCATTCAAATCACAAGTATCATGCAAGTCAAGATTATGCAAATCATATGCATCATGCAAATCACAAGTATCATGCAAATCAAGAATTAACACATGTTGCACATCAACTAAAGCATAAGGTCTAGAGATGGTGCGAGTTAAAGGTTTCTTCTTCCAATGGTTGCCTTGTTCCTCATATGCATCCACCTCTTCTCCAAATTGCTTTGCCCCTTGATCTTTAATGTACAATTCTTCCTTGGGCATCAAAACAAAACAATTTGCATGATTAGATGTACAAAAAGCATTACTAGAAGAATTAAGTCCACGATCAAATTTAGAAGAAAATATTAAAGTAGAACGGGACTCTTGTTTGGCTTTAAGAGATAGCCAATCTTTACAATTGTTCAAAGATGGAACTTCCAACCCTTGAGGTACTTGTTTCATGGAAAGATTAAGGACTTCTTTTTGTCCTTTGCCTTCGTCCATAGGAAGCTCTTCTTCAAGTCCCTTCAAAAGAGAATCATCACTTATAAACAAAGGGTTAGAACATAAAACTTTGCATTCCTCTTTTGGAAGCACTTCTTCAATTTCCTTCACAAAAGACTTATCACAATTGAACAATGGGTTAGAATAGAAACAAAAGTATTCTTCTTTTTCTTTATCTTTTTCTCTTAATTCTTTCTTTTTCATCTCTTTTTCTTTTATCCCTTCTTCTCTCAACTCCTTTTCTTTTATCTCATTTTCTCTCAACTCATTTTCTTTTATCACTTTTTCTCTCAATTCTTTTTCTTTCAACTCTTTTTCTTTTATCCCTTCTTCTCTCAACTCCTTTTCTTTTATCCCTTCTTCTCTCAACTCCTTTTCTTTTATCTCATTTTCTCTCAACTCATTTTATTTTATCACTTTTGCTCTCAATTCTTTTTCTTTCAACTCTCTTTCTCTTAATTCTTTTTCTTTCAACTCTTTTTCTCTCAACTTTCTTTCTCTCAATTCTTTTTCTCTCAACTCTTTTGCTTTTCTCATATTTATTTTGTCTTCAAAGTCTAGCTTTGGATACAAAGGAGTAAGTTTTTGCTCATTGTGAACAAAAGAGGACCTTTGTAATTTTCTATGCAAATCCCTTTTGTAACAACTTGGTACAAACCTCCTTCTCATGACATCCTTCATCTCATCCCATGTACAAATAGGTTTTTCTCCACATCTACGCCTCCTACTCACAAACTGATCCCACCAAATACTAGCATAATCAATGAATTTAGAAATTACTAGTTTAATCTTCTCCTCCTCCAAGTAATCATGAAGATAAAACACATGTTCAATTTTTCTCTCCCACTCTAAATATAATTCAGGATCATTCTTACCTTGGAATGATGGTATTGTCATCTTGATATTTCTCAAATTATTGTCACTTCTTGATTCACCTTTTCTTCTCCTTCCACTTTTTCTCCTATATGAATAATCATCTTCCTCTTCCTCATCACTATTGCACTTAGGAGGGGTCCTAGATCTGGATGTAGATTGTAAATCATCAAATCTTGCATTTAGAGCCTTGAATTGTTCTTGAATAGCATTCATGAACAACTTTAGTTCAGCATCTCCTACTCCTTCTCCTCCACTCATGATTAAAGTGCTGCAAAAATTGAGTTAGAAAAATCCTCACACAAACACTCTCTCACGTGTTTACACTCAAAATATGTTTAGTCACTCGTGTTTTCACTCAATTTGGCTTTTTCCCTCTGATGGCCTTACCACTCTTGCCTTTTACCACTCAACTTCACCTTATGAGCTCTTAGGAAGTAAGAACAAGAGATAGTAGAGAATTGGTGATATGATAACTTTAGGAAGTAAGAACAAGAGATAGTAGAACAGAAACAAGGAATACAAGATACTTTTCTTTTTGAAGAGACAAGATCAAAGAAAGGTGTATAGAATGACAAAACAAAAGACCAGAATTGAAACTTTTTTTTTTTTTTGAACTTTGCTTTTCTGATTGAGCAATATGTAATTTGAAGCAAAAGATTGATTACTAGCCAAGAATTTTTTTTTCTTTTTCTTTTTCGTTTTTTTTTTCACCTTTTTTTTCTCAAATTGGAACAAATTTCTTTTTTTCTTTTTTTTTTTGCACGATTTTTTTATTTATAAAATGATAGAAAAGAAAGCACAAAGAGATATAACAAAGGAAGATGAACAGACTTAGACAAAGATAACAAAAGAAGATGAACAGACTTAACAAAGAAAACAAAGGAATAGAACAAAACAAGACTGAATAGAACAAACAAAATAGAAATAGAACAAAAACACAAAGGTTGACACAATAGAAGAAATGAGAAAACCAACAAGCATAGACAATTTTATTTTTTTTTAGGATTGAAGAAGACAAACAAAGAAAGGATAGATAACACCTGAATTCAAGAACCAAAGCTCTGATGCCAAATGATACGAATCTACTAAACGGATCGTCTTGAAAACAGGTAAAGGATAGAAAGAGGAACTTGACCATAACCGCGACCTGCCGGTAGAACCAAAGTTATCAAGAAAGCGTGACCCTAACCGCGACCTGCCGGTAGAACCAACACTATAAAGTTCTTAACCCAAGAACAAAGGGGAAGCTCTCACAATGGAGAAACACTCAATTTGATTAATCTGAAAATTCTGCCTTGGAAGCTTACAAGAGGTTCCTATTTATAGGCTATGCTAGGCAACCCTTAAAAGAAGTAAAATTCCACTAACAATCCCACTAGGCATTAATTACCCATTAACATTTATTTCCCACTACCAATCACAATGGTTCATGAATTATCACAATGGTTCATGAATCATCACAATGGTTCACCAACCATCACAATGGTTCACCAACCATCATAATGGTTCACTAACCATCACAATGGTTCATGAGGTCCCACCAACCAGCACAATGGTTCATGAAGTCCCACCAACCATCACAATGGTTCATTAAGTCCCACTAAACTTTCCACTAAGCATTTATTCCCCACTAAGCTTTTACATTCCATTGAGCATTAATTTCCCACTATCTTCTTGTCTTGTGAATTTGGACTTTTCATGCTGTCTTCATTTTGGCCTCAAATCTTGATCAACTTGTAGAAAAGTGACCCACTTTGGAGTAGCCTCTAATCCACTTTGAGCTGAACTTTTCTTAATCTCCATTATTAGGCCTTGCAATGCTTGCTTCATCCTCTTTGTCTTGGACCTAGTCATGGGACCTCCAATGTCACACAAAGTGTCTTTAGGTTGGCTTTTTGGATCTCTATCAGAAAATTTTTAGCTTACACCAATTTTCGACCTTGTGGCTTAATGGATATGTTCATTCAAGATGCTATTGATGTGCATGTGGCTTATGTTTTGCATGATACTTGTGATTTACATAATGCATATGATTGGCATAACCTTGTTTTAGTTAATGGTGTGAAGCCTTTGAGACTTGAGATGGATTTAATTTTCATGATATATGATGGTTTCTTTATGCTTGTATTTGATCCTGGAGGATTGATATATAAGCACATAGATAATAAGATTTTTTGCCTTTTTAAGGGGTTCACGTCTCAATAGAGATAGGATTTATTTTATTTTATTTTCTTTTTATTCCATATTTTTTTCTCAAAAAAAACTAAAACATGTGTCTCTCTTGTGGTATTTTGGATGTAGGTACCTTTACTCCAAATTCGAGGACGAATTTTCTTTCAAGAAGGAGGGAATGATAGAGGACTAAAAAGCTACAAGAGGAGATTAAAATGGAGCTCATTCTTAGAATACGGGTTTATGTGTTTGGGCCTTTTTATGTTTTTAATGATGTTTATTTTTAATTTGGGCCTTTTTAGTTTTTTGGGCTTTTAGTAATGGGCCTTGGTAAGCCTTTTAGGTTCATATTATAAATAGGCCAAATGTTAAACTTTGTAATCAGTTTTGACTCTCATTTGGAATGAAGCTTTGATGCTTTTGTGAGAGGAAACTCTCTAGGTTCTTAGGAACTACCCTTGATTCTTATCTTTGAATTTCCATATTCAAAGTGGCGAATCTTCCTCAACTTATCAATCCTTAGGGATTGTGGCGTTGTTCTTTCCATTTTTTGTCTTTTCGCTTTATATTTTCTACACATTTTTGGTTTCCGTAATTTCCGTTGATGTTGAATTTGAGATTCGGAAAGGGGATTTTATCATTTGGTTGTCAGAGCTGGATCTGGCATCAATTTTGCACTGTTCATCGGCGGCGGCGATACTGTTTCACCGGTACTGTTCGTCGTGCGGTACTGTTCCCACGATCGCGCACTGTTCACCGATTGCTGTTCATCAATTTCGAATCCGCTTTGTGCATCAATTTCGAATCCGATTTGTGCATCCAGATTTGGTTTCGGTACTGTTCTTGTCCTCAATCTGATCCGCATGGTACTGTTCTTATTTACTTGTGTGTTCCATACTCTGGTTGCTTGTGTGCCTAAATCTTGTGCGTCAATTTTGCGATTTCGGTACTGTTCATTCGGATATCTGATTCAAAATTGTGTTGAAATTACTTTTTGGCCCCTGTTTTTTTTTTGCTGTTTGCATCATTTTTGTTGATTTTGCATCATTGCTTTTATTGAGTAAAAATTCTGCACTTTGTGTTCTTGAGTGTTCATCCATTGTTCATGTGTGTTCTTGAGAGACTTGGCAAAACCCTTGTGTTTGATCCATAAAAATTTGAATTAAGTGAGTTTGAGTGTTATTCGTAAATATTAAAAAGTTTGAGGACTTATTAGCAAAACAAAAGGACTTAAAGATAAAAAAAGAAAATATCGGGGCAAAAGTGAAAATACAAAAAAAATATAGGGGCCCAAGTGCAATTATGAAAAGTTTGGAGGCCAAAGTGTTAAAATAAATTATATAAAAAAAAAAATACCATTGGAAAGAAAAATATCTGCCCTATAAGAAGTCCTTCTACACCATTGCTTAATTCTTTCTCTTTCATACACTTTTATGTCATTTTAGCTCTCTTGAATACACTATTTCTTCACAAAGTTGAAAATTTTGAGTTTCTTAGTTTGTGTTGCTCTTATTCTTGTGTCTTCTAGTCTTGTCTTTTCTTGGAATTCTATTTTGAGTTGTCCTTTCATTTCTTTTGGCTTTTATTGCTTGTCTTTAAATTTCCTTGGTTTTGTCTTAGAGTTTTCTTATTTTGGACTCTTAAGTTGAGCTAAGATTTGTTACATCTTTCACTTTGAATACAAATTCTTGATTTGTGATTGAGAGTGCTTCTTAAGAACTAAAGAGGAGTTTGAGTGGAAAAAGGCAAGTGCGCACATTATAGAAAAAGCCTTCAAAGAGAGAAACACGAGTGGACTTTGAGTGTAAACACGTGAGAAGTGTGGTGAGGTCCATAATTCTATTATTTGTGCTAACCATTTTTGTGTAGGTATGTATTACTCTTCTTATCATGGAAGTGATGGAGGATATAAGGATGGAGAAGAAAAGAATCAAAAGAGAGATAGCATAAAGAGAGGTCATCTTCAGGGATTAAAACTAGTGCTATGAAGTGCTCCATGTGTGAGGGATGGGGGCACATGACCTATCAATGCCCAAATTGGGAGATAAAAGAAAAAGAGGAAGAAGAAAGCAAAAAAGAGTGAAAAGAGCAAAAAGAGAGAAAAACATGAGAAAGAGAAAGAAGAGAAGGATGAGAAATACCTTTCTACTGTTGATAAGAGTGATCCAATCTATAAGATTTGTAGGGAAATGACAAAAGAGATAAGTAAGTGGAGAAAAGAAGAGAAAAGAGAAAAGGAAATGAGAGAAAAAGAGTTACAAGAAAAAGAAATAAGAGATAAGAGAAAAAGAGTTGAGAGAAAAGGAAAAAAGAGATGAGAGAAAGAGAAATAATTGAAAAAGAAAGTGAAAAAGAGAAAGCAAAAGATAAAGAGGAAAATGATTGTGTTTGTTTTTCTTCTAACCCTTTGTTTTATGATGAAGTCTCTCATGAGAAGGAAATTGAAGATGAGGTCTTAAAGGAGGAGTGCAAGACTCTAATTTCTTCTCCTAAATTGGACTGTGAATTTAATTCTTCTTGCAAATTTGATTGTGCATCTTATTACCATAATTCTTTTGTTTTGATGCCCAGGGAAGAATTGTACATCAAGGATCAATGGGCAAGACAGTTTGGAGAAGAAGTGGAGGCATATGAGGACCAATACAACCATAGAGAGGAGAAAATTTTTAGCTTACACCAATTTTCGACCTTGTGGCTTAATGGATATGTTCATTCAAGATGCTATTGATGTGCATGTGGCTTATGTTTTGCATGATACTTGTGATTTACATAATGCATATGATTGGCATAACCTTGTTTTAGTTAATGGTGTGAAGCCTTTGAGACTTGAGATGGATTTAATTTTCATGATATATGATGGTTTCTTTATGCTTGTATTTGATCCTGGAGGATTGATATATAAGCACATAGATAATAAGATTTTTTGCCCTTTTAAGGGGTTCACGTCTCAATAGAGATAGGATTTATTTTATTTTATTTTCTTTTTATTCCATATTTTTTTCTCAAAAAAAACTAAAACATGTGTCTCTCTTGTGGTATTTTGGATGTAGGTACCTTTACTCCAAATTCGAGGACGAATTTTCTTTCAAGAAGGAGGGAATGATAGAGGACTAAAAAGCTACAAGAGGAGATTAAAATGGAGCTCATTCTTAGAATACGGGTTTATGTGTTTGGGCCTTTTTATGTTTTTAATGATGTTTATTTTTAATTTGGGCCTTTTTAGTTTTTTGGGCTTTTAGTAATGGGCCTTGGTAAGCCTTTTAGGTTCATATTATAAATAGGCCAAATGTTAAACTTTGTAATCAGTTTTGACTCTCATTTGGAATGAAGCTTTGATGCTTTTGTGAGAGGAAACTCTCTAGGTTCTTAGGAACTACCCTTGATTCTTATCTTTGAATTTCCATATTCAAAGTGGCGAATCTTCCTCAACTTATCAATCCTTAGGGATTGTGGCGTTGTTCTTTCCATTTTTTGTCTTTTCGCTTTATATTTTCTACACATTTTTGGTTTCCGTAATTTCCGTTGATGTTGAATTTGAGATTCGGAAAGGGGATTTTATCATTTGGTTGTCAGAGCTGGATCTGGCATCAATTTTGCACTGTTCATCGGCGGCGGCGATACTGTTTCACCGGTACTGTTCGTCGTGCGGTACTGTTCCCACGATCGCGCACTGTTCACCGATTGCTGTTCATCAATTTCGAATCCGCTTTGTGCATCAATTTCGAATCCGATTTGTGCATCCAGATTTGGTTTCGGTACTGTTCTTGTCCTCAATCTGATCCGCATGGTACTGTTCTTATTTACTTGTGTGTTCCATACTCTGGTTGCTTGTGTGCCTAAATCTTGTGCGTCAATTTTGCGATTTCGGTACTGTTCATTCGGATATCTGATTCAAAATTGTGTTGAAATTACTTTTTGGCCCCTGTTTTTTTTTTGCTGTTTGCATCATTTTTGTTGATTTTGCATCATTGCTTTTATTGAGTAAAAATTCTGCACTTTGTGTTCTTGAGTGTTCATCCATTGTTCATGTGTGTTCTTGAGAGACTTGGCAAAACCCTTGTGTTTGATCCATAAAAATTTGAATTAAGTGAGTTTGAGTGTTATTCGTAAATATTAAAAAGTTTGAGGACTTATTAGCAAAACAAAAGGACTTAAAGATAAAAAAAGAAAATATCGGGGCAAAAGTGAAAATACAAAAAAAATATAGGGGCCCAAGTGCAATTATGAAAAGTTTGGAGGCCAAAGTGTTAAAATAAATTATATAAAAAAAAAAATACCATTGGAAAGAAAAATATCTGCCCTATAAGAAGTCCTTCTACACCATTGCTTAATTCTTTCTCTTTCATACACTTTTATGTCATTTTAGCTCTCTTGAATACACTATTTCTTCACAAAGTTGAAAATTTTGAGTTTCTTAGTTTGTGTTGCTCTTATTCTTGTGTCTTCTAGTCTTGTCTTTTCTTGGAATTCTATTTTGAGTTGTCCTTTCATTTCTTTTGGCTTTTATTGCTTGTCTTTAAATTTCCTTGGTTTTGTCTTAGAGTTTTCTTATTTTGGACTCTTAAGTTGAGCTAAGATTTGTTACATCTTTCACTTTGAATACAAATTCTTGATTTGTGATTGAGAGTGCTTCTTAAGAACTAAAGAGGAGTTTGAGTGGAAAAAGGCAAGTGCGCACATTATAGAAAAAGCCTTCAAAGAGAGAAACACGAGTGGACTTTGAGTGTAAACACGTGAGAAGTGTGGTGAGGTCCATAATTCTATTATTTGTGCTAACCATTTTTGTGTAGGTATGTATTACTCTTCTTATCATGGAAGTGATGGAGGATATAAGGATGGAGAAGAAAAGAATCAAAAGAGAGATAGCATAAAGAGAGGTCATCTTCAGGGATTAAAACTAGTGCTATGAAGTGCTCCATGTGTGAGGGATGGGGGCACATGACCTATCAATGCCCAAATTGGGAGATAAAAGAAAAAGAGGAAGAAGAAAGCAAAAAAGAGTGAAAAGAGCAAAAAGAGAGAAAAACATGAGAAAGAGAAAGAAGAGAAGGATGAGAAATACCTTTCTACTGTTGATAAGAGTGATCCAATCTATAAGATTTGTAGGGAAATGACAAAAGAGATAAGTAAGTGGAGAAAAGAAGAGAAAAGAGAAAAGGAAATGAGAGAAAAAGAGTTACAAGAAAAAGAAATAAGAGATAAGAGAAAAAGAGTTGAGAGAAAAGGAAAAAAGAGATGAGAGAAAGAGAAATAATTGAAAAAGAAAGTGAAAAAGAGAAAGCAAAAGATAAAGAGGAAAATGATTGTGTTTGTTTTTCTTCTAACCCTTTGTTTTATGATGAAGTCTCTCATGAGAAGGAAATTGAAGATGAGGTCTTAAAGGAGGAGTGCAAGACTCTAATTTCTTCTCCTAAATTGGACTGTGAATTTAATTCTTCTTGCAAATTTGATTGTGCATCTTATTACCATAATTCTTTTGTTTTGATGCCCAGGGAAGAATTGTACATCAAGGATCAATGGGCAAGACAGTTTGGAGAAGAAGTGGAGGCATATGAGGACCAATACAACCATAGAGAGGAGAAAATTTTTAGCTTACACCAATTTTCGACCTTGTGGCTTAATGGATATGTTCATTCAAGATGCTATTGATGTGCATGTGGCTTATGTTTTGCATGATACTTGTGATTTACATAATGCATATGATTGGCATAACCTTGTTTTAGTTAATGGTGTGAAGCCTTTGAGACTTGAGATGGATTTAATTTTCATGATATATGATGGTTTCTTTATGCTTGTATTTGATCCTGGAGGATTGATATATAAGCACATAGATAATAAGATTTTTTGCCCTTTTAAGGGGTTCACGTCTCAATAGAGATAGGATTTATTTTATTTTATTTTCTTTTTATTCCATATTTTTTTCTCAAAAAAAACTAAAACATGTGTCTCTCTTGTGGTATTTTGGATGTAGGTACCTTTACTCCAAATTCGAGGACGAATTTTCTTTCAAGAAGGAGGGAATGATAGAGGACTAAAAAGCTACAAGAGGAGATTAAAATGGAGCTCATTCTTAGAATACGGGTTTATGTGTTTGGGCCTTTTTATGTTTTTAATGATGTTTATTTTTAATTTGGGCCTTTTTAGTTTTTTGGGCTTTTAGTAATGGGCCTTGGTAAGCCTTTTAGGTTCATATTATAAATAGGCCAAATGTTAAACTTTGTAATCAGTTTTGACTCTCATTTGGAATGAAGCTTTGATGCTTTTGTGAGAGGAAACTCTCTAGGTTCTTAGGAACTACCCTTGATTCTTATCTTTGAATTTCCATATTCAAAGTGGCGAATCTTCCTCAACTTATCAATCCTTAGGGATTGTGGCGTTGTTCTTTCCATTTTTTGTCTTTTCGCTTTATATTTTCTACACATTTTTGGTTTCCGTAATTTCCGTTGATGTTGAATTTGAGATTCGGAAAGGGGATTTTATCATTTGGTTGTCAGAGCTGGATCTGGCATCAATTTTGCACTGTTCATCGGCGGCGGCGATACTGTTTCACCGGTACTGTTCGTCGTGCGGTACTGTTCCCACGATCGCGCACTGTTCACCGATTGCTGTTCATCAATTTCGAATCCGCTTTGTGCATCAATTTCGAATCCGATTTGTGCATCCAGATTTGGTTTCGGTACTGTTCTTGTCCTCAATCTGATCCGCATGGTACTGTTCTTATTTACTTGTGTGTTCCATACTCTGGTTGCTTGTGTGCCTAAATCTTGTGCGTCAATTTTGCGATTTCGGTACTGTTCATTCGGATATCTGATTCAAAATTGTGTTGAAATTACTTTTTGGCCCCTGTTTTTTTTTTGCTGTTTGCATCATTTTTGTTGATTTTGCATCATTGCTTTTATTGAGTAAAAATTCTGCACTTTGTGTTCTTGAGTGTTCATCCATTGTTCATGTGTGTTCTTGAGAGACTTGGCAAAACCCTTGTGTTTGATCCATAAAAATTTGAATTAAGTGAGTTTGAGTGTTATTCGTAAATATTAAAAAGTTTGGGGACTTATTAGCAAAACAAAAGGACTTAAAGATAAAAAAAGAAAATATCGGGGCAAAAGTGAAAATACAAAAAAAATATAGGGGCCCAAGTGCAATTATGAAAAGTTTGGAGGCCAAAGTGTTAAAATAAATTATATAAAAAAAAAAATACCATTGGAAAGAAAAATATCTGCCCTATAAGAAGTCCTTCTACACCATTGCTTAATTCTTTCTCTTTCATACACTTTTATGTCATTTTAGCTCTCTTGAATACACTATTTCTTCACAAAGTTGAAAATTTTGAGTTTCTTAGTTTGTGTTGCTCTTATTCTTGTGTCTTCTAGTCTTGTCTTTTCTTGGAATTCTATTTTGAGTTGTCCTTTCATTTCTTTTGGCTTTTATTGCTTGTCTTTAAATTTCCTTGGTTTTGTCTTAGAGTTTTCTTATTTTGGACTCTTAAGTTGAGCTAAGATTTGTTACATCTTTCACTTTGAATACAAATTCTTGATTTGTGATTGAGAGTGCTTCTTAAGAACTAAAGAGGAGTTTGAGTGGAAAAAGGCAAGTGCGCACATTATAGAAAAAGCCTTCAAAGAGAGAAACACGAGTGGACTTTGAGTGTAAACACGTGAGAAGTGTGGTGAGGTCCATAATTCTATTATTTGTGCTAACCATTTTTGTGTAGGTATGTATTACTCTTCTTATCATGGAAGTGATGGAGGATATAAGGATGGAGAAGAAAAGAATCAAAAGAGAGATAGCATAAAGAGAGGTCATCTTCAGGGATTAAAACTAGTGCTATGAAGTGCTCCATGTGTGAGGGATGGGGGCACATGACCTATCAATGCCCAAATTGGGAGATAAAAGAAAAAGAGGAAGAAGAAAGCAAAAAAGAGTGAAAAGAGCAAAAAGAGAGAAAAACATGAGAAAGAGAAAGAAGAGAAGGATGAGAAATACCTTTCTACTGTTGATAAGAGTGATCCAATCTATAAGATTTGTAGGGAAATGACAAAAGAGATAAGTAAGTGGAGAAAAGAAGAGAAAAGAGAAAAGGAAATGAGAGAAAAAGAGTTACAAGAAAAAGAAATAAGAGATAAGAGAAAAAGAGTTGAGAGAAAAGGAAAAAAGAGATGAGAGAAAGAGAAATAATTGAAAAAGAAAGTGAAAAAGAGAAAGCAAAAGATAAAGAGGAAAATGATTGTGTTTGTTTTTCTTCTAACCCTTTGTTTTATGATGAAGTCTCTCATGAGAAGGAAATTGAAGATGAGGTCTTAAAGGAGGAGTGCAAGACTCTAATTTCTTCTCCTAAATTGGACTGTGAATTTAATTCTTCTTGCAAATTTGATTGTGCATCTTATTACCATAATTCTTTTGTTTTGATGCCCAGGGAAGAATTGTACATCAAGGATCAATGGGCAAGACAGTTTGGAGAAGAAGTGGAGGCATATGAGGACCAATACAACCATAGAGAGGAGAAAATTTTTAGCTTACACCAATTTTCGACCTTGTGGCTTAATGGATATGTTCATTCAAGATGCTATTGATGTGCATGTGGCTTATGTTTTGCATGATACTTGTGATTTACATAATGCATATGATTGGCATAACCTTGTTTTAGTTAATGGTGTGAAGCCTTTGAGACTTGAGATGGATTTAATTTTCATGATATATGATGGTTTCTTTATGCTTGTATTTGATCCTGGAGGATTGATATATAAGCACATAGATAATAAGATTTTTTGCCCTTTTAAGGGGTTCACGTCTCAATAGAGATAGGATTTATTTTATTTTATTTTCTTTTTATTCCATATTTTTTTCTCAAAAAAAACTAAAACATGTGTCTCTCTTGTGGTATTTTGGATGTAGGTACCTTTACTCCAAATTCGAGGACGAATTTTCTTTCAAGAAGGAGGGAATGATAGAGGACTAAAAAGCTACAAGAGGAGATTAAAATGGAGCTCATTCTTAGAATACGGGTTTATGTGTTTGGGCCTTTTTATGTTTTTAATGATGTTTATTTTTAATTTGGGCCTTTTTAGTTTTTTGGGCTTTTAGTAATGGGCCTTGGTAAGCCTTTTAGGTTCATATTATAAATAGGCCAAATGTTAAACTTTGTAATCAGTTTTGACTCTCATTTGGAATGAAGCTTTGATGCTTTTGTGAGAGGAAACTCTCTAGGTTCTTAGGAACTACCCTTGATTCTTATCTTTGAATTTCCATATTCAAAGTGGCGAATCTTCCTCAACTTATCAATCCTTAGGGATTGTGGCGTTGTTCTTTCCATTTTTTGTCTTTTCGCTTTATATTTTCTACACATTTTTGGTTTCCGTAATTTCCGTTGATGTTGAATTTGAGATTCGGAAAGGGGATTTTATCATTTGGTTGTCAGAGCTGGATCTGGCATCAATTTTGCACTGTTCATCGGCGGCGGCGATACTGTTTCACCGGTACTGTTCGTCGTGCGGTACTGTTCCCACGATCGCGCACTGTTCACCGATTGCTGTTCATCAATTTCGAATCCGCTTTGTGCATCAATTTCGAATCCGATTTGTGCATCCAGATTTGGTTTCGGTACTGTTCTTGTCCTCAATCTGATCCGCATGGTACTGTTCTTATTTACTTGTGTGTTCCATACTCTGGTTGCTTGTGTGCCTAAATCTTGTGCGTCAATTTTGCGATTTCGGTACTGTTCATTCGGATATCTGATTCAAAATTGTGTTGAAATTACTTTTTGGCCCCTGTTTTTTTTTTGCTGTTTGCATCATTTTTGTTGATTTTGCATCATTGCTTTTATTGAGTAAAAATTCTGCACTTTGTGTTCTTGAGTGTTCATCCATTGTTCATGTGTGTTCTTGAGAGACTTGGCAAAACCCTTGTGTTTGATCCATAAAAATTTGAATTAAGTGAGTTTGAGTGTTATTCGTAAATATTAAAAAGTTTGAGGACTTATTAGCAAAACAAAAGGACTTAAAGATAAAAAAAGAAAATATCGGGGCAAAAGTGAAAATACAAAAAAAATATAGGGGCCCAAGTGCAATTATGAAAAGTTTGGAGGCCAAAGTGTTAAAATAAATTATATAAAAAAAAAAATACCATTGGAAAGAAAAATATCTGCCCTATAAGAAGTCCTTCTACACCATTGCTTAATTCTTTCTCTTTCATACACTTTTATGTCATTTTAGCTCTCTTGAATACACTATTTCTTCACAAAGTTGAAAATTTTGAGTTTCTTAGTTTGTGTTGCTCTTATTCTTGTGTCTTCTAGTCTTGTCTTTTCTTGGAATTCTATTTTGAGTTGTCCTTTCATTTCTTTTGGCTTTTATTGCTTGTCTTTAAATTTCCTTGGTTTTGTCTTAGAGTTTTCTTATTTTGGACTCTTAAGTTGAGCTAAGATTTGTTACATCTTTCACTTTGAATACAAATTCTTGATTTGTGATTGAGAGTGCTTCTTAAGAACTAAAGAGGAGTTTGAGTGGAAAAAGGCAAGTGCGCACATTATAGAAAAAGCCTTCAAAGAGAGAAACACGAGTGGACTTTGAGTGTAAACACGTGAGAAGTGTGGTGAGGTCCATAATTCTATTATTTGTGCTAACCATTTTTGTGTAGGTATGTATTACTCTTCTTATCATGGAAGTGATGGAGGATATAAGGATGGAGAAGAAAAGAATCAAAAGAGAGATAGCATAAAGAGAGGTCATCTTCAGGGATTAAAACTAGTGCTATGAAGTGCTCCATGTGTGAGGGATGGGGGCACATGACCTATCAATGCCCAAATTGGGAGATAAAAGAAAAAGAGGAAGAAGAAAGCAAAAAAGAGTGAAAAGAGCAAAAAGAGAGAAAAACATGAGAAAGAGAAAGAAGAGAAGGATGAGAAATACCTTTCTACTGTTGATAAGAGTGATCCAATCTATAAGATTTGTAGGGAAATGACAAAAGAGATAAGTAAGTGGAGAAAAGAAGAGAAAAGAGAAAAGGAAATGAGAGAAAAAGAGTTACAAGAAAAAGAAATAAGAGATAAGAGAAAAAGAGTTGAGAGAAAAGGAAAAAAGAGATGAGAGAAAGAGAAATAATTGAAAAAGAAAGTGAAAAAGAGAAAGCAAAAGATAAAGAGGAAAATGATTGTGTTTGTTTTTCTTCTAACCCTTTGTTTTATGATGAAGTCTCTCATGAGAAGGAAATTGAAGATGAGGTCTTAAAGGAGGAGTGCAAGACTCTAATTTCTTCTCCTAAATTGGACTGTGAATTTAATTCTTCTTGCAAATTTGATTGTGCATCTTATTACCATAATTCTTTTGTTTTGATGCCCAGGGAAGAATTGTACATCAAGGATCAATGGGCAAGACAGTTTGGAGAAGAAGTGGAGGCATATGAGGACCAATACAACCATAGAGAGGAGAAAATTTTTAGCTTACACCAATTTTCGACCTTGTGGCTTAATGGATATGTTCATTCAAGATGCTATTGATGTGCATGTGGCTTATGTTTTGCATGATACTTGTGATTTACATAATGCATATGATTGGCATAACCTTGTTTTAGTTAATGGTGTGAAGCCTTTGAGACTTGAGATGGATTTAATTTTCATGATATATGATGGTTTCTTTATGCTTGTATTTGATCCTGGAGGATTGATATATAAGCACATAGATAATAAGATTTTTTGCCCTTTTAAGGGGTTCACGTCTCAATAGAGATAGGATTTATTTTATTTTATTTTCTTTTTATTCCATATTTTTTTCTCAAAAAAAACTAAAACATGTGTCTCTCTTGTGGTATTTTGGATGTAGGTACCTTTACTCCAAATTCGAGGACGAATTTTCTTTCAAGAAGGAGGGAATGATAGAGGACTAAAAAGCTACAAGAGGAGATTAAAATGGAGCTCATTCTTAGAATACGGGTTTATGTGTTTGGGCCTTTTTATGTTTTTAATGATGTTTATTTTTAATTTGGGCCTTTTTAGTTTTTTGGGCTTTTAGTAATGGGCCTTGGTAAGCCTTTTAGGTTCATATTATAAATAGGCCAAATGTTAAACTTTGTAATCAGTTTTGACTCTCATTTGGAATGAAGCTTTGATGCTTTTGTGAGAGGAAACTCTCTAGGTTCTTAGGAACTACCCTTGATTCTTATCTTTGAATTTCCATATTCAAAGTGGCGAATCTTCCTCAACTTATCAATCCTTAGGGATTGTGGCGTTGTTCTTTCCATTTTTTGTCTTTTCGCTTTATATTTTCTACACATTTTTGGTTTCCGTAATTTCCGTTGATGTTGAATTTGAGATTCGGAAAGGGGATTTTATCATTTGGTTGTCAGAGCTGGATCTGGCATCAATTTTGCACTGTTCATCGGCGGCGGCGATACTGTTTCACCGGTACTGTTCGTCGTGCGGTACTGTTCCCACGATCGCGCACTGTTCACCGATTGCTGTTCATCAATTTCGAATCCGCTTTGTGCATCAATTTCGAATCCGATTTGTGCATCCAGATTTGGTTTCGGTACTGTTCTTGTCCTCAATCTGATCCGCATGGTACTGTTCTTATTTACTTGTGTGTTCCATACTCTGGTTGCTTGTGTGCCTAAATCTTGTGCGTCAATTTTGCGATTTCGGTACTGTTCATTCGGATATCTGATTCAAAATTGTGTTGAAATTACTTTTTGGCCCCTGTTTTTTTTTTGCTGTTTGCATCATTTTTGTTGATTTTGCATCATTGCTTTTATTGAGTAAAAATTCTGCACTTTGTGTTCTTGAGTGTTCATCCATTGTTCATGTGTGTTCTTGAGAGACTTGGCAAAACCCTTGTGTTTGATCCATAAAAATTTGAATTAAGTGAGTTTGAGTGTTATTCGTAAATATTAAAAAGTTTGGGGACTTATTAGCAAAACAAAAGGACTTAAAGATAAAAAAAGAAAATATCGGGGCAAAAGTGAAAATACAAAAAAAATATAGGGGCCCAAGTGCAATTATGAAAAGTTTGGAGGCCAAAGTGTTAAAATAAATTATATAAAAAAAAAAATACCATTGGAAAGAAAAATATCTGCCCTATAAGAAGTCCTTCTACACCATTGCTTAATTCTTTCTCTTTCATACACTTTTATGTCATTTTAGCTCTCTTGAATACACTATTTCTTCACAAAGTTGAAAATTTTGAGTTTCTTAGTTTGTGTTGCTCTTATTCTTGTGTCTTCTAGTCTTGTCTTTTCTTGGAATTCTATTTTGAGTTGTCCTTTCATTTCTTTTGGCTTTTATTGCTTGTCTTTAAATTTCCTTGGTTTTGTCTTAGAGTTTTCTTATTTTGGACTCTTAAGTTGAGCTAAGATTTGTTACATCTTTCACTTTGAATACAAATTCTTGATTTGTGATTGAGAGTGCTTCTTAAGAACTAAAGAGGAGTTTGAGTGGAAAAAGGCAAGTGCGCACATTATAGAAAAAGCCTTCAAAGAGAGAAACACGAGTGGACTTTGAGTGTAAACACGTGAGAAGTGTGGTGAGGTCCATAATTCTATTATTTGTGCTAACCATTTTTGTGTAGGTATGTATTACTCTTCTTATCATGGAAGTGATGGAGGATATAAGGATGGAGAAGAAAAGAATCAAAAGAGAGATAGCATAAAGAGAGGTCATCTTCAGGGATTAAAACTAGTGCTATGAAGTGCTCCATGTGTGAGGGATGGGGGCACATGACCTATCAATGCCCAAATTGGGAGATAAAAGAAAAAGAGGAAGAAGAAAGCAAAAAAGAGTGAAAAGAGCAAAAAGAGAGAAAAACATGAGAAAGAGAAAGAAGAGAAGGATGAGAAATACCTTTCTACTGTTGATAAGAGTGATCCAATCTATAAGATTTGTAGGGAAATGACAAAAGAGATAAGTAAGTGGAGAAAAGAAGAGAAAAGAGAAAAGGAAATGAGAGAAAAAGAGTTACAAGAAAAAGAAATAAGAGATAAGAGAAAAAGAGTTGAGAGAAAAGGAAAAAAGAGATGAGAGAAAGAGAAATAATTGAAAAAGAAAGTGAAAAAGAGAAAGCAAAAGATAAAGAGGAAAATGATTGTGTTTGTTTTTCTTCTAACCCTTTGTTTTATGATGAAGTCTCTCATGAGAAGGAAATTGAAGATGAGGTCTTAAAGGAGGAGTGCAAGACTCTAATTTCTTCTCCTAAATTGGACTGTGAATTTAATTCTTCTTGCAAATTTGATTGTGCATCTTATTACCATAATTCTTTTGTTTTGATGCCCAGGGAAGAATTGTACATCAAGGATCAATGGGCAAGACAGTTTGGAGAAGAAGTGGAGGCATATGAGGACCAATACAACCATAGAGAGGAGAAAATTTTTAGCTTACACCAATTTTCGACCTTGTGGCTTAATGGATATGTTCATTCAAGATGCTATTGATGTGCATGTGGCTTATGTTTTGCATGATACTTGTGATTTACATAATGCATATGATTGGCATAACCTTGTTTTAGTTAATGGTGTGAAGCCTTTGAGACTTGAGATGGATTTAATTTTCATGATATATGATGGTTTCTTTATGCTTGTATTTGATCCTGGAGGATTGATATATAAGCACATAGATAATAAGATTTTTTGCCCTTTTAAGGGGTTCACGTCTCAATAGAGATAGGATTTATTTTATTTTATTTTCTTTTTATTCCATATTTTTTTCTCAAAAAAAACTAAAACATGTGTCTCTCTTGTGGTATTTTGGATGTAGGTACCTTTACTCCAAATTCGAGGACGAATTTTCTTTCAAGAAGGAGGGAATGATAGAGGACTAAAAAGCTACAAGAGGAGATTAAAATGGAGCTCATTCTTAGAATACGGGTTTATGTGTTTGGGCCTTTTTATGTTTTTAATGATGTTTATTTTTAATTTGGGCCTTTTTAGTTTTTTGGGCTTTTAGTAATGGGCCTTGGTAAGCCTTTTAGGTTCATATTATAAATAGGCCAAATGTTAAACTTTGTAATCAGTTTTGACTCTCATTTGGAATGAAGCTTTGATGCTTTTGTGAGAGGAAACTCTCTAGGTTCTTAGGAACTACCCTTGATTCTTATCTTTGAATTTCCATATTCAAAGTGGCGAATCTTCCTCAACTTATCAATCCTTAGGGATTGTGGCGTTGTTCTTTCCATTTTTTGTCTTTTCGCTTTATATTTTCTACACATTTTTGGTTTCCGTAATTTCCGTTGATGTTGAATTTGAGATTCGGAAAGGGGATTTTATCATTTGGTTGTCAGAGCTGGATCTGGCATCAATTTTGCACTGTTCATCGGCGGCGGCGATACTGTTTCACCGGTACTGTTCGTCGTGCGGTACTGTTCCCACGATCGCGCACTGTTCACCGATTGCTGTTCATCAATTTCGAATCCGCTTTGTGCATCAATTTCGAATCCGATTTGTGCATCCAGATTTGGTTTCGGTACTGTTCTTGTCCTCAATCTGATCCGCATGGTACTGTTCTTATTTACTTGTGTGTTCCATACTCTGGTTGCTTGTGTGCCTAAATCTTGTGCGTCAATTTTGCGATTTCGGTACTGTTCATTCGGATATCTGATTCAAAATTGTGTTGAAATTACTTTTTGGCCCCTGTTTTTTTTTTGCTGTTTGCATCATTTTTGTTGATTTTGCATCATTGCTTTTATTGAGTAAAAATTCTGCACTTTGTGTTCTTGAGTGTTCATCCATTGTTCATGTGTGTTCTTGAGAGACTTGGCAAAACCCTTGTGTTTGATCCATAAAAATTTGAATTAAGTGAGTTTGAGTGTTATTCGTAAATATTAAAAAGTTTGGGGACTTATTAGCAAAACAAAAGGACTTAAAGATAAAAAAAGAAAATATCGGGGCAAAAGTGAAAATACAAAAAAAATATAGGGGCCCAAGTGCAATTATGAAAAGTTTGGAGGCCAAAGTGTTAAAATAAATTATATAAAAAAAAAAATACCATTGGAAAGAAAAATATCTGCCCTATAAGAAGTCCTTCTACACCATTGCTTAATTCTTTCTCTTTCATACACTTTTATGTCATTTTAGCTCTCTTGAATACACTATTTCTTCACAAAGTTGAAAATTTTGAGTTTCTTAGTTTGTGTTGCTCTTATTCTTGTGTCTTCTAGTCTTGTCTTTTCTTGGAATTCTATTTTGAGTTGTCCTTTCATTTCTTTTGGCTTTTATTGCTTGTCTTTAAATTTCCTTGGTTTTGTCTTAGAGTTTTCTTATTTTGGACTCTTAAGTTGAGCTAAGATTTGTTACATCTTTCACTTTGAATACAAATTCTTGATTTGTGATTGAGAGTGCTTCTTAAGAACTAAAGAGGAGTTTGAGTGGAAAAAGGCAAGTGCGCACATTATAGAAAAAGCCTTCAAAGAGAGAAACACGAGTGGACTTTGAGTGTAAACACGTGAGAAGTGTGGTGAGGTCCATAATTCTATTATTTGTGCTAACCATTTTTGTGTAGGTATGTATTACTCTTCTTATCATGGAAGTGATGGAGGATATAAGGATGGAGAAGAAAAGAATCAAAAGAGAGATAGCATAAAGAGAGGTCATCTTCAGGGATTAAAACTAGTGCTATGAAGTGCTCCATGTGTGAGGGATGGGGGCACATGACCTATCAATGCCCAAATTGGGAGATAAAAGAAAAAGAGGAAGAAGAAAGCAAAAAAGAGTGAAAAGAGCAAAAAGAGAGAAAAACATGAGAAAGAGAAAGAAGAGAAGGATGAGAAATACCTTTCTACTGTTGATAAGAGTGATCCAATCTATAAGATTTGTAGGGAAATGACAAAAGAGATAAGTAAGTGGAGAAAAGAAGAGAAAAGAGAAAAGGAAATGAGAGAAAAAGAGTTACAAGAAAAAGAAATAAGAGATAAGAGAAAAAGAGTTGAGAGAAAAGGAAAAAAGAGATGAGAGAAAGAGAAATAATTGAAAAAGAAAGTGAAAAAGAGAAAGCAAAAGATAAAGAGGAAAATGATTGTGTTTGTTTTTCTTCTAACCCTTTGTTTTATGATGAAGTCTCTCATGAGAAGGAAATTGAAGATGAGGTCTTAAAGGAGGAGTGCAAGACTCTAATTTCTTCTCCTAAATTGGACTGTGAATTTAATTCTTCTTGCAAATTTGATTGTGCATCTTATTACCATAATTCTTTTGTTTTGATGCCCAGGGAAGAATTGTACATCAAGGATCAATGGGCAAGACAGTTTGGAGAAGAAGTGGAGGCATATGAGGACCAATACAACCATAGAGAGGAGAAAATTTTTAGCTTACACCAATTTTCGACCTTGTGGCTTAATGGATATGTTCATTCAAGATGCTATTGATGTGCATGTGGCTTATGTTTTGCATGATACTTGTGATTTACATAATGCATATGATTGGCATAACCTTGTTTTAGTTAATGGTGTGAAGCCTTTGAGACTTGAGATGGATTTAATTTTCATGATATATGATGGTTTCTTTATGCTTGTATTTGATCCTGGAGGATTGATATATAAGCACATAGATAATAAGATTTTTTGCCCTTTTAAGGGGTTCACGTCTCAATAGAGATAGGATTTATTTTATTTTATTTTCTTTTTATTCCATATTTTTTTCTCAAAAAAAACTAAAACATGTGTCTCTCTTGTGGTATTTTGGATGTAGGTACCTTTACTCCAAATTCGAGGACGAATTTTCTTTCAAGAAGGAGGGAATGATAGAGGACTAAAAAGCTACAAGAGGAGATTAAAATGGAGCTCATTCTTAGAATACGGGTTTATGTGTTTGGGCCTTTTTATGTTTTTAATGATGTTTATTTTTAATTTGGGCCTTTTTAGTTTTTTGGGCTTTTAGTAATGGGCCTTGGTAAGCCTTTTAGGTTCATATTATAAATAGGCCAAATGTTAAACTTTGTAATCAGTTTTGACTCTCATTTGGAATGAAGCTTTGATGCTTTTGTGAGAGGAAACTCTCTAGGTTCTTAGGAACTACCCTTGATTCTTATCTTTGAATTTCCATATTCAAAGTGGCGAATCTTCCTCAACTTATCAATCCTTAGGGATTGTGGCGTTGTTCTTTCCATTTTTTGTCTTTTCGCTTTATATTTTCTACACATTTTTGGTTTCCGTAATTTCCGTTGATGTTGAATTTGAGATTCGGAAAGGGGATTTTATCATTTGGTTGTCAGAGCTGGATCTGGCATCAATTTTGCACTGTTCATCGGCGGCGGCGATACTGTTTCACCGGTACTGTTCGTCGTGCGGTACTGTTCCCACGATCGCGCACTGTTCACCGATTGCTGTTCATCAATTTCGAATCCGCTTTGTGCATCAATTTCGAATCCGATTTGTGCATCCAGATTTGGTTTCGGTACTGTTCTTGTCCTCAATCTGATCCGCATGGTACTGTTCTTATTTACTTGTGTGTTCCATACTCTGGTTGCTTGTGTGCCTAAATCTTGTGCGTCAATTTTGCGATTTCGGTACTGTTCATTCGGATATCTGATTCAAAATTGTGTTGAAATTACTTTTTGGCCCCTGTTTTTTTTTTGCTGTTTGCATCATTTTTGTTGATTTTGCATCATTGCTTTTATTGAGTAAAAATTCTGCACTTTGTGTTCTTGAGTGTTCATCCATTGTTCATGTGTGTTCTTGAGAGACTTGGCAAAACCCTTGTGTTTGATCCATAAAAATTTGAATTAAGTGAGTTTGAGTGTTATTCGTAAATATTAAAAAGTTTGGGGACTTATTAGCAAAACAAAAGGACTTAAAGATAAAAAAAGAAAATATCGGGGCAAAAGTGAAAATACAAAAAAAATATAGGGGCCCAAGTGCAATTATGAAAAGTTTGGAGGCCAAAGTGTTAAAATAAATTATATAAAAAAAAAAATACCATTGGAAAGAAAAATATCTGCCCTATAAGAAGTCCTTCTACACCATTGCTTAATTCTTTCTCTTTCATACACTTTTATGTCATTTTAGCTCTCTTGAATACACTATTTCTTCACAAAGTTGAAAATTTTGAGTTTCTTAGTTTGTGTTGCTCTTATTCTTGTGTCTTCTAGTCTTGTCTTTTCTTGGAATTCTATTTTGAGTTGTCCTTTCATTTCTTTTGGCTTTTATTGCTTGTCTTTAAATTTCCTTGGTTTTGTCTTAGAGTTTTCTTATTTTGGACTCTTAAGTTGAGCTAAGATTTGTTACATCTTTCACTTTGAATACAAATTCTTGATTTGTGATTGAGAGTGCTTCTTAAGAACTAAAGAGGAGTTTGAGTGGAAAAAGGCAAGTGCGCACATTATAGAAAAAGCCTTCAAAGAGAGAAACACGAGTGGACTTTGAGTGTAAACACGTGAGAAGTGTGGTGAGGTCCATAATTCTATTATTTGTGCTAACCATTTTTGTGTAGGTATGTATTACTCTTCTTATCATGGAAGTGATGGAGGATATAAGGATGGAGAAGAAAAGAATCAAAAGAGAGATAGCATAAAGAGAGGTCATCTTCAGGGATTAAAACTAGTGCTATGAAGTGCTCCATGTGTGAGGGATGGGGGCACATGACCTATCAATGCCCAAATTGGGAGATAAAAGAAAAAGAGGAAGAAGAAAGCAAAAAAGAGTGAAAAGAGCAAAAAGAGAGAAAAACATGAGAAAGAGAAAGAAGAGAAGGATGAGAAATACCTTTCTACTGTTGATAAGAGTGATCCAATCTATAAGATTTGTAGGGAAATGACAAAAGAGATAAGTAAGTGGAGAAAAGAAGAGAAAAGAGAAAAGGAAATGAGAGAAAAAGAGTTACAAGAAAAAGAAATAAGAGATAAGAGAAAAAGAGTTGAGAGAAAAGGAAAAAAGAGATGAGAGAAAGAGAAATAATTGAAAAAGAAAGTGAAAAAGAGAAAGCAAAAGATAAAGAGGAAAATGATTGTGTTTGTTTTTCTTCTAACCCTTTGTTTTATGATGAAGTCTCTCATGAGAAGGAAATTGAAGATGAGGTCTTAAAGGAGGAGTGCAAGACTCTAATTTCTTCTCCTAAATTGGACTGTGAATTTAATTCTTCTTGCAAATTTGATTGTGCATCTTATTACCATAATTCTTTTGTTTTGATGCCCAGGGAAGAATTGTACATCAAGGATCAATGGGCAAGACAGTTTGGAGAAGAAGTGGAGGCATATGAGGACCAATACAACCATAGAGAGGAGAAAATTTTTAGCTTACACCAATTTTCGACCTTGTGGCTTAATGGATATGTTCATTCAAGATGCTATTGATGTGCATGTGGCTTATGTTTTGCATGATACTTGTGATTTACATAATGCATATGATTGGCATAACCTTGTTTTAGTTAATGGTGTGAAGCCTTTGAGACTTGAGATGGATTTAATTTTCATGATATATGATGGTTTCTTTATGCTTGTATTTGATCCTGGAGGATTGATATATAAGCACATAGATAATAAGATTTTTTGCCCTTTTAAGGGGTTCACGTCTCAATAGAGATAGGATTTATTTTATTTTATTTTCTTTTTATTCCATATTTTTTTCTCAAAAAAAACTAAAACATGTGTCTCTCTTGTGGTATTTTGGATGTAGGTACCTTTACTCCAAATTCGAGGACGAATTTTCTTTCAAGAAGGAGGGAATGATAGAGGACTAAAAAGCTACAAGAGGAGATTAAAATGGAGCTCATTCTTAGAATACGGGTTTATGTGTTTGGGCCTTTTTATGTTTTTAATGATGTTTATTTTTAATTTGGGCCTTTTTAGTTTTTTGGGCTTTTAGTAATGGGCCTTGGTAAGCCTTTTAGGTTCATATTATAAATAGGCCAAATGTTAAACTTTGTAATCAGTTTTGACTCTCATTTGGAATGAAGCTTTGATGCTTTTGTGAGAGGAAACTCTCTAGGTTCTTAGGAACTACCCTTGATTCTTATCTTTGAATTTCCATATTCAAAGTGGCGAATCTTCCTCAACTTATCAATCCTTAGGGATTGTGGCGTTGTTCTTTCCATTTTTTGTCTTTTCGCTTTATATTTTCTACACATTTTTGGTTTCCGTAATTTCCGTTGATGTTGAATTTGAGATTCGGAAAGGGGATTTTATCATTTGGTTGTCAGAGCTGGATCTGGCATCAATTTTGCACTGTTCATCGGCGGCGGCGATACTGTTTCACCGGTACTGTTCGTCGTGCGGTACTGTTCCCACGATCGCGCACTGTTCACCGATTGCTGTTCATCAATTTCGAATCCGCTTTGTGCATCAATTTCGAATCCGATTTGTGCATCCAGATTTGGTTTCGGTACTGTTCTTGTCCTCAATCTGATCCGCATGGTACTGTTCTTATTTACTTGTGTGTTCCATACTCTGGTTGCTTGTGTGCCTAAATCTTGTGCGTCAATTTTGCGATTTCGGTACTGTTCATTCGGATATCTGATTCAAAATTGTGTTGAAATTACTTTTTGGCCCCTGTTTTTTTTTTGCTGTTTGCATCATTTTT
Source organism: Pueraria montana var. lobata (assembly GCA_026413185.1). NCBI lineage: Eukaryota > Viridiplantae > Streptophyta > Magnoliopsida > Fabales > Fabaceae > Pueraria > Pueraria montana. The sequence continues at coordinate 40,070,831 of CM048656.1, forward strand.
GTTGATTTTGCATCATTGCTTTTATTGAGTAAAAATTCTGCACTTTGTGTTCTTGAGTGTTCATCCATTGTTCATGTGTGTTCTTGAGAGACTTGGCAAAACCCTTGTGTTTGATCCATAAAAATTTGAATTAAGTGAGTTTGAGTGTTATTCGTAAATATTAAAAAGTTTGGGGACTTATTAGCAAAACAAAAGGACTTAAAGATAAAAAAAGAAAATATCGGGGCAAAAGTGAAAATACAAAAAAAATATAGGGGCCCAAGTGCAATTATGAAAAGTTTGGAGGCCAAAGTGTTAAAATAAATTATATAAAAAAAAAAATACCATTGGAAAGAAAAATATCTGCCCTATAAGAAGTCCTTCTACACCATTGCTTAATTCTTTCTCTTTCATACACTTTTATGTCATTTTAGCTCTCTTGAATACACTATTTCTTCACAAAGTTGAAAATTTTGAGTTTCTTAGTTTGTGTTGCTCTTATTCTTGTGTCTTCTAGTCTTGTCTTTTCTTGGAATTCTATTTTGAGTTGTCCTTTCATTTCTTTTGGCTTTTATTGCTTGTCTTTAAATTTCCTTGGTTTTGTCTTAGAGTTTTCTTATTTTGGACTCTTAAGTTGAGCTAAGATTTGTTACATCTTTCACTTTGAATACAAATTCTTGATTTGTGATTGAGAGTGCTTCTTAAGAACTAAAGAGGAGTTTGAGTGGAAAAAGGCAAGTGCGCACATTATAGAAAAAGCCTTCAAAGAGAGAAACACGAGTGGACTTTGAGTGTAAACACGTGAGAAGTGTGGTGAGGTCCATAATTCTATTATTTGTGCTAACCATTTTTGTGTAGGTATGTATTACTCTTCTTATCATGGAAGTGATGGAGGATATAAGGATGGAGAAGAAAAGAATCAAAAGAGAGATAGCATAAAGAGAGGTCATCTTCAGGGATTAAAACTAGTGCTATGAAGTGCTCCATGTGTGAGGGATGGGGGCACATGACCTATCAATGCCCAAATTGGGAGATAAAAGAAAAAGAGGAAGAAGAAAGCAAAAAAGAGTGAAAAGAGCAAAAAGAGAGAAAAACATGAGAAAGAGAAAGAAGAGAAGGATGAGAAATACCTTTCTACTGTTGATAAGAGTGATCCAATCTATAAGATTTGTAGGGAAATGACAAAAGAGATAAGTAAGTGGAGAAAAGAAGAGAAAAGAGAAAAGGAAATGAGAGAAAAAGAGTTACAAGAAAAAGAAATAAGAGATAAGAGAAAAAGAGTTGAGAGAAAAGGAAAAAAGAGATGAGAGAAAGAGAAATAATTGAAAAAGAAAGTGAAAAAGAGAAAGCAAAAGATAAAGAGGAAAATGATTGTGTTTGTTTTTCTTCTAACCCTTTGTTTTATGATGAAGTCTCTCATGAGAAGGAAATTGAAGATGAGGTCTTAAAGGAGGAGTGCAAGACTCTAATTTCTTCTCCTAAATTGGACTGTGAATTTAATTCTTCTTGCAAATTTGATTGTGCATCTTATTACCATAATTCTTTTGTTTTGATGCCCAGGGAAGAATTGTACATCAAGGATCAATGGGCAAGACAGTTTGGAGAAGAAGTGGAGGCATATGAGGACCAATACAACCATAGAGAGGAGAAAATTTTTAGCTTACACCAATTTTCGACCTTGTGGCTTAATGGATATGTTCATTCAAGATGCTATTGATGTGCATGTGGCTTATGTTTTGCATGATACTTGTGATTTACATAATGCATATGATTGGCATAACCTTGTTTTAGTTAATGGTGTGAAGCCTTTGAGACTTGAGATGGATTTAATTTTCATGATATATGATGGTTTCTTTATGCTTGTATTTGATCCTGGAGGATTGATATATAAGCACATAGATAATAAGATTTTTTGCCCTTTTAAGGGGTTCACGTCTCAATAGAGATAGGATTTATTTTATTTTATTTTCTTTTTATTCCATATTTTTTTCTCAAAAAAAACTAAAACATGTGTCTCTCTTGTGGTATTTTGGATGTAGGTACCTTTACTCCAAATTCGAGGACGAATTTTCTTTCAAGAAGGAGGGAATGATAGAGGACTAAAAAGCTACAAGAGGAGATTAAAATGGAGCTCATTCTTAGAATACGGGTTTATGTGTTTGGGCCTTTTTATGTTTTTAATGATGTTTATTTTTAATTTGGGCCTTTTTAGTTTTTTGGGCTTTTAGTAATGGGCCTTGGTAAGCCTTTTAGGTTCATATTATAAATAGGCCAAATGTTAAACTTTGTAATCAGTTTTGACTCTCATTTGGAATGAAGCTTTGATGCTTTTGTGAGAGGAAACTCTCTAGGTTCTTAGGAACTACCCTTGATTCTTATCTTTGAATTTCCATATTCAAAGTGGCGAATCTTCCTCAACTTATCAATCCTTAGGGATTGTGGCGTTGTTCTTTCCATTTTTTGTCTTTTCGCTTTATATTTTCTACACATTTTTGGTTTCCGTAATTTCCGTTGATGTTGAATTTGAGATTCGGAAAGGGGATTTTATCATTTGGTTGTCAGAGCTGGATCTGGCATCAATTTTGCACTGTTCATCGGCGGCGGCGATACTGTTTCACCGGTACTGTTCGTCGTGCGGTACTGTTCCCACGATCGCGCACTGTTCACCGATTGCTGTTCATCAATTTCGAATCCGCTTTGTGCATCAATTTCGAATCCGATTTGTGCATCCAGATTTGGTTTCGGTACTGTTCTTGTCCTCAATCTGATCCGCATGGTACTGTTCTTATTTACTTGTGTGTTCCATACTCTGGTTGCTTGTGTGCCTAAATCTTGTGCGTCAATTTTGCGATTTCGGTACTGTTCATTCGGATATCTGATTCAAAATTGTGTTGAAATTACTTTTTGGCCCCTGTTTTTTTTTTGCTGTTTGCATCATTTTTGTTGATTTTGCATCATTGCTTTTATTGAGTAAAAATTCTGCACTTTGTGTTCTTGAGTGTTCATCCATTGTTCATGTGTGTTCTTGAGAGACTTGGCAAAACCCTTGTGTTTGATCCATAAAAATTTGAATTAAGTGAGTTTGAGTGTTATTCGTAAATATTAAAAAGTTTGGGGACTTATTAGCAAAACAAAAGGACTTAAAGATAAAAAAAGAAAATATCGGGGCAAAAGTGAAAATACAAAAAAAATATAGGGGCCCAAGTGCAATTATGAAAAGTTTGGAGGCCAAAGTGTTAAAATAAATTATATAAAAAAAAAAATACCATTGGAAAGAAAAATATCTGCCCTATAAGAAGTCCTTCTACACCATTGCTTAATTCTTTCTCTTTCATACACTTTTATGTCATTTTAGCTCTCTTGAATACACTATTTCTTCACAAAGTTGAAAATTTTGAGTTTCTTAGTTTGTGTTGCTCTTATTCTTGTGTCTTCTAGTCTTGTCTTTTCTTGGAATTCTATTTTGAGTTGTCCTTTCATTTCTTTTGGCTTTTATTGCTTGTCTTTAAATTTCCTTGGTTTTGTCTTAGAGTTTTCTTATTTTGGACTCTTAAGTTGAGCTAAGATTTGTTACATCTTTCACTTTGAATACAAATTCTTGATTTGTGATTGAGAGTGCTTCTTAAGAACTAAAGAGGAGTTTGAGTGGAAAAAGGCAAGTGCGCACATTATAGAAAAAGCCTTCAAAGAGAGAAACACGAGTGGACTTTGAGTGTAAACACGTGAGAAGTGTGGTGAGGTCCATAATTCTATTATTTGTGCTAACCATTTTTGTGTAGGTATGTATTACTCTTCTTATCATGGAAGTGATGGAGGATATAAGGATGGAGAAGAAAAGAATCAAAAGAGAGATAGCATAAAGAGAGGTCATCTTCAGGGATTAAAACTAGTGCTATGAAGTGCTCCATGTGTGAGGGATGGGGGCACATGACCTATCAATGCCCAAATTGGGAGATAAAAGAAAAAGAGGAAGAAGAAAGCAAAAAAGAGTGAAAAGAGCAAAAAGAGAGAAAAACATGAGAAAGAGAAAGAAGAGAAGGATGAGAAATACCTTTCTACTGTTGATAAGAGTGATCCAATCTATAAGATTTGTAGGGAAATGACAAAAGAGATAAGTAAGTGGAGAAAAGAAGAGAAAAGAGAAAAGGAAATGAGAGAAAAAGAGTTACAAGAAAAAGAAATAAGAGATAAGAGAAAAAGAGTTGAGAGAAAAGGAAAAAAGAGATGAGAGAAAGAGAAATAATTGAAAAAGAAAGTGAAAAAGAGAAAGCAAAAGATAAAGAGGAAAATGATTGTGTTTGTTTTTCTTCTAACCCTTTGTTTTATGATGAAGTCTCTCATGAGAAGGAAATTGAAGATGAGGTCTTAAAGGAGGAGTGCAAGACTCTAATTTCTTCTCCTAAATTGGACTGTGAATTTAATTCTTCTTGCAAATTTGATTGTGCATCTTATTACCATAATTCTTTTGTTTTGATGCCCAGGGAAGAATTGTACATCAAGGATCAATGGGCAAGACAGTTTGGAGAAGAAGTGGAGGCATATGAGGACCAATACAACCATAGAGAGGAGAAAATTTTTAGCTTACACCAATTTTCGACCTTGTGGCTTAATGGATATGTTCATTCAAGATGCTATTGATGTGCATGTGGCTTATGTTTTGCATGATACTTGTGATTTACATAATGCATATGATTGGCATAACCTTGTTTTAGTTAATGGTGTGAAGCCTTTGAGACTTGAGATGGATTTAATTTTCATGATATATGATGGTTTCTTTATGCTTGTATTTGATCCTGGAGGATTGATATATAAGCACATAGATAATAAGATTTTTTGCCCTTTTAAGGGGTTCACGTCTCAATAGAGATAGGATTTATTTTATTTTATTTTCTTTTTATTCCATATTTTTTTCTCAAAAAAAACTAAAACATGTGTCTCTCTTGTGGTATTTTGGATGTAGGTACCTTTACTCCAAATTCGAGGACGAATTTTCTTTCAAGAAGGAGGGAATGATAGAGGACTAAAAAGCTACAAGAGGAGATTAAAATGGAGCTCATTCTTAGAATACGGGTTTATGTGTTTGGGCCTTTTTATGTTTTTAATGATGTTTATTTTTAATTTGGGCCTTTTTAGTTTTTTGGGCTTTTAGTAATGGGCCTTGGTAAGCCTTTTAGGTTCATATTATAAATAGGCCAAATGTTAAACTTTGTAATCAGTTTTGACTCTCATTTGGAATGAAGCTTTGATGCTTTTGTGAGAGGAAACTCTCTAGGTTCTTAGGAACTACCCTTGATTCTTATCTTTGAATTTCCATATTCAAAGTGGCGAATCTTCCTCAACTTATCAATCCTTAGGGATTGTGGCGTTGTTCTTTCCATTTTTTGTCTTTTCGCTTTATATTTTCTACACATTTTTGGTTTCCGTAATTTCCGTTGATGTTGAATTTGAGATTCGGAAAGGGGATTTTATCATTTGGTTGTCAGAGCTGGATCTGGCATCAATTTTGCACTGTTCATCGGCGGCGGCGATACTGTTTCACCGGTACTGTTCGTCGTGCGGTACTGTTCCCACGATCGCGCACTGTTCACCGATTGCTGTTCATCAATTTCGAATCCGCTTTGTGCATCAATTTCGAATCCGATTTGTGCATCCAGATTTGGTTTCGGTACTGTTCTTGTCCTCAATCTGATCCGCATGGTACTGTTCTTATTTACTTGTGTGTTCCATACTCTGGTTGCTTGTGTGCCTAAATCTTGTGCGTCAATTTTGCGATTTCGGTACTGTTCATTCGGATATCTGATTCAAAATTGTGTTGAAATTACTTTTTGGCCCCTGTTTTTTTTTTGCTGTTTGCATCATTTTTGTTGATTTTGCATCATTGCTTTTATTGAGTAAAAATTCTGCACTTTGTGTTCTTGAGTGTTCATCCATTGTTCATGTGTGTTCTTGAGAGACTTGGCAAAACCCTTGTGTTTGATCCATAAAAATTTGAATTAAGTGAGTTTGAGTGTTATTCGTAAATATTAAAAAGTTTGGGGACTTATTAGCAAAACAAAAGGACTTAAAGATAAAAAAAGAAAATATCGGGGCAAAAGTGAAAATACAAAAAAAATATAGGGGCCCAAGTGCAATTATGAAAAGTTTGGAGGCCAAAGTGTTAAAATAAATTATATAAAAAAAAAAATACCATTGGAAAGAAAAATATCTGCCCTATAAGAAGTCCTTCTACACCATTGCTTAATTCTTTCTCTTTCATACACTTTTATGTCATTTTAGCTCTCTTGAATACACTATTTCTTCACAAAGTTGAAAATTTTGAGTTTCTTAGTTTGTGTTGCTCTTATTCTTGTGTCTTCTAGTCTTGTCTTTTCTTGGAATTCTATTTTGAGTTGTCCTTTCATTTCTTTTGGCTTTTATTGCTTGTCTTTAAATTTCCTTGGTTTTGTCTTAGAGTTTTCTTATTTTGGACTCTTAAGTTGAGCTAAGATTTGTTACATCTTTCACTTTGAATACAAATTCTTGATTTGTGATTGAGAGTGCTTCTTAAGAACTAAAGAGGAGTTTGAGTGGAAAAAGGCAAGTGCGCACATTATAGAAAAAGCCTTCAAAGAGAGAAACACGAGTGGACTTTGAGTGTAAACACGTGAGAAGTGTGGTGAGGTCCATAATTCTATTATTTGTGCTAACCATTTTTGTGTAGGTATGTATTACTCTTCTTATCATGGAAGTGATGGAGGATATAAGGATGGAGAAGAAAAGAATCAAAAGAGAGATAGCATAAAGAGAGGTCATCTTCAGGGATTAAAACTAGTGCTATGAAGTGCTCCATGTGTGAGGGATGGGGGCACATGACCTATCAATGCCCAAATTGGGAGATAAAAGAAAAAGAGGAAGAAGAAAGCAAAAAAGAGTGAAAAGAGCAAAAAGAGAGAAAAACATGAGAAAGAGAAAGAAGAGAAGGATGAGAAATACCTTTCTACTGTTGATAAGAGTGATCCAATCTATAAGATTTGTAGGGAAATGACAAAAGAGATAAGTAAGTGGAGAAAAGAAGAGAAAAGAGAAAAGGAAATGAGAGAAAAAGAGTTACAAGAAAAAGAAATAAGAGATAAGAGAAAAAGAGTTGAGAGAAAAGGAAAAAAGAGATGAGAGAAAGAGAAATAATTGAAAAAGAAAGTGAAAAAGAGAAAGCAAAAGATAAAGAGGAAAATGATTGTGTTTGTTTTTCTTCTAACCCTTTGTTTTATGATGAAGTCTCTCATGAGAAGGAAATTGAAGATGAGGTCTTAAAGGAGGAGTGCAAGACTCTAATTTCTTCTCCTAAATTGGACTGTGAATTTAATTCTTCTTGCAAATTTGATTGTGCATCTTATTACCATAATTCTTTTGTTTTGATGCCCAGGGAAGAATTGTACATCAAGGATCAATGGGCAAGACAGTTTGGAGAAGAAGTGGAGGCATATGAGGACCAATACAACCATAGAGAGGAGAAAATTTTTAGCTTACACCAATTTTCGACCTTGTGGCTTAATGGATATGTTCATTCAAGATGCTATTGATGTGCATGTGGCTTATGTTTTGCATGATACTTGTGATTTACATAATGCATATGATTGGCATAACCTTGTTTTAGTTAATGGTGTGAAGCCTTTGAGACTTGAGATGGATTTAATTTTCATGATATATGATGGTTTCTTTATGCTTGTATTTGATCCTGGAGGATTGATATATAAGCACATAGATAATAAGATTTTTTGCCCTTTTAAGGGGTTCACGTCTCAATAGAGATAGGATTTATTTTATTTTATTTTCTTTTTATTCCATATTTTTTTCTCAAAAAAAACTAAAACATGTGTCTCTCTTGTGGTATTTTGGATGTAGGTACCTTTACTCCAAATTCGAGGACGAATTTTCTTTCAAGAAGGAGGGAATGATAGAGGACTAAAAAGCTACAAGAGGAGATTAAAATGGAGCTCATTCTTAGAATACGGGTTTATGTGTTTGGGCCTTTTTATGTTTTTAATGATGTTTATTTTTAATTTGGGCCTTTTTAGTTTTTTGGGCTTTTAGTAATGGGCCTTGGTAAGCCTTTTAGGTTCATATTATAAATAGGCCAAATGTTAAACTTTGTAATCAGTTTTGACTCTCATTTGGAATGAAGCTTTGATGCTTTTGTGAGAGGAAACTCTCTAGGTTCTTAGGAACTACCCTTGATTCTTATCTTTGAATTTCCATATTCAAAGTGGCGAATCTTCCTCAACTTATCAATCCTTAGGGATTGTGGCGTTGTTCTTTCCATTTTTTGTCTTTTCGCTTTATATTTTCTACACATTTTTGGTTTCCGTAATTTCCGTTGATGTTGAATTTGAGATTCGGAAAGGGGATTTTATCATTTGGTTGTCAGAGCTGGATCTGGCATCAATTTTGCACTGTTCATCGGCGGCGGCGATACTGTTTCACCGGTACTGTTCGTCGTGCGGTACTGTTCCCACGATCGCGCACTGTTCACCGATTGCTGTTCATCAATTTCGAATCCGCTTTGTGCATCAATTTCGAATCCGATTTGTGCATCCAGATTTGGTTTCGGTACTGTTCTTGTCCTCAATCTGATCCGCATGGTACTGTTCTTATTTACTTGTGTGTTCCATACTCTGGTTGCTTGTGTGCCTAAATCTTGTGCGTCAATTTTGCGATTTCGGTACTGTTCATTCGGATATCTGATTCAAAATTGTGTTGAAATTACTTTTTGGCCCCTGTTTTTTTTTTGCTGTTTGCATCATTTTTGTTGATTTTGCATCATTGCTTTTATTGAGTAAAAATTCTGCACTTTGTGTTCTTGAGTGTTCATCCATTGTTCATGTGTGTTCTTGAGAGACTTGGCAAAACCCTTGTGTTTGATCCATAAAAATTTGAATTAAGTGAGTTTGAGTGTTATTCGTAAATATTAAAAAGTTTGGGGACTTATTAGCAAAACAAAAGGACTTAAAGATAAAAAAAGAAAATATCGGGGCAAAAGTGAAAATACAAAAAAAATATAGGGGCCCAAGTGCAATTATGAAAAGTTTGGAGGCCAAAGTGTTAAAATAAATTATATAAAAAAAAAAATACCATTGGAAAGAAAAATATCTGCCCTATAAGAAGTCCTTCTACACCATTGCTTAATTCTTTCTCTTTCATACACTTTTATGTCATTTTAGCTCTCTTGAATACACTATTTCTTCACAAAGTTGAAAATTTTGAGTTTCTTAGTTTGTGTTGCTCTTATTCTTGTGTCTTCTAGTCTTGTCTTTTCTTGGAATTCTATTTTGAGTTGTCCTTTCATTTCTTTTGGCTTTTATTGCTTGTCTTTAAATTTCCTTGGTTTTGTCTTAGAGTTTTCTTATTTTGGACTCTTAAGTTGAGCTAAGATTTGTTACATCTTTCACTTTGAATACAAATTCTTGATTTGTGATTGAGAGTGCTTCTTAAGAACTAAAGAGGAGTTTGAGTGGAAAAAGGCAAGTGCGCACATTATAGAAAAAGCCTTCAAAGAGAGAAACACGAGTGGACTTTGAGTGTAAACACGTGAGAAGTGTGGTGAGGTCCATAATTCTATTATTTGTGCTAACCATTTTTGTGTAGGTATGTATTACTCTTCTTATCATGGAAGTGATGGAGGATATAAGGATGGAGAAGAAAAGAATCAAAAGAGAGATAGCATAAAGAGAGGTCATCTTCAGGGATTAAAACTAGTGCTATGAAGTGCTCCATGTGTGAGGGATGGGGGCACATGACCTATCAATGCCCAAATTGGGAGATAAAAGAAAAAGAGGAAGAAGAAAGCAAAAAAGAGTGAAAAGAGCAAAAAGAGAGAAAAACATGAGAAAGAGAAAGAAGAGAAGGATGAGAAATACCTTTCTACTGTTGATAAGAGTGATCCAATCTATAAGATTTGTAGGGAAATGACAAAAGAGATAAGTAAGTGGAGAAAAGAAGAGAAAAGAGAAAAGGAAATGAGAGAAAAAGAGTTACAAGAAAAAGAAATAAGAGATAAGAGAAAAAGAGTTGAGAGAAAAGGAAAAAAGAGATGAGAGAAAGAGAAATAATTGAAAAAGAAAGTGAAAAAGAGAAAGCAAAAGATAAAGAGGAAAATGATTGTGTTTGTTTTTCTTCTAACCCTTTGTTTTATGATGAAGTCTCTCATGAGAAGGAAATTGAAGATGAGGTCTTAAAGGAGGAGTGCAAGACTCTAATTTCTTCTCCTAAATTGGACTGTGAATTTAATTCTTCTTGCAAATTTGATTGTGCATCTTATTACCATAATTCTTTTGTTTTGATGCCCAGGGAAGAATTGTACATCAAGGATCAATGGGCAAGACAGTTTGGAGAAGAAGTGGAGGCATATGAGGACCAATACAACCATAGAGAGGAGAAAATTTTTAGCTTACACCAATTTTCGACCTTGTGGCTTAATGGATATGTTCATTCAAGATGCTATTGATGTGCATGTGGCTTATGTTTTGCATGATACTTGTGATTTACATAATGCATATGATTGGCATAACCTTGTTTTAGTTAATGGTGTGAAGCCTTTGAGACTTGAGATGGATTTAATTTTCATGATATATGATGGTTTCTTTATGCTTGTATTTGATCCTGGAGGATTGATATATAAGCACATAGATAATAAGATTTTTTGCCCTTTTAAGGGGTTCACGTCTCAATAGAGATAGGATTTATTTTATTTTATTTTCTTTTTATTCCATATTTTTTTCTCAAAAAAAACTAAAACATGTGTCTCTCTTGTGGTATTTTGGATGTAGGTACCTTTACTCCAAATTCGAGGACGAATTTTCTTTCAAGAAGGAGGGAATGATAGAGGACTAAAAAGCTACAAGAGGAGATTAAAATGGAGCTCATTCTTAGAATACGGGTTTATGTGTTTGGGCCTTTTTATGTTTTTAATGATGTTTATTTTTAATTTGGGCCTTTTTAGTTTTTTGGGCTTTTAGTAATGGGCCTTGGTAAGCCTTTTAGGTTCATATTATAAATAGGCCAAATGTTAAACTTTGTAATCAGTTTTGACTCTCATTTGGAATGAAGCTTTGATGCTTTTGTGAGAGGAAACTCTCTAGGTTCTTAGGAACTACCCTTGATTCTTATCTTTGAATTTCCATATTCAAAGTGGCGAATCTTCCTCAACTTATCAATCCTTAGGGATTGTGGCGTTGTTCTTTCCATTTTTTGTCTTTTCGCTTTATATTTTCTACACATTTTTGGTTTCCGTAATTTCCGTTGATGTTGAATTTGAGATTCGGAAAGGGGATTTTATCATTTGGTTGTCAGAGCTGGATCTGGCATCAATTTTGCACTGTTCATCGGCGGCGGCGATACTGTTTCACCGGTACTGTTCGTCGTGCGGTACTGTTCCCACGATCGCGCACTGTTCACCGATTGCTGTTCATCAATTTCGAATCCGCTTTGTGCATCAATTTCGAATCCGATTTGTGCATCCAGATTTGGTTTCGGTACTGTTCTTGTCCTCAATCTGATCCGCATGGTACTGTTCTTATTTACTTGTGTGTTCCATACTCTGGTTGCTTGTGTGCCTAAATCTTGTGCGTCAATTTTGCGATTTCGGTACTGTTCATTCGGATATCTGATTCAAAATTGTGTTGAAATTACTTTTTGGCCCCTGTTTTTTTTTTGCTGTTTGCATCATTTTTGTTGATTTTGCATCATTGCTTTTATTGAGTAAAAATTCTGCACTTTGTGTTCTTGAGTGTTCATCCATTGTTCATGTGTGTTCTTGAGAGACTTGGCAAAACCCTTGTGTTTGATCCATAAAAATTTGAATTAAGTGAGTTTGAGTGTTATTCGTAAATATTAAAAAGTTTGGGGACTTATTAGCAAAACAAAAGGACTTAAAGATAAAAAAAGAAAATATCGGGGCAAAAGTGAAAATACAAAAAAAATATAGGGGCCCAAGTGCAATTATGAAAAGTTTGGAGGCCAAAGTGTTAAAATAAATTATATAAAAAAAAAAATACCATTGGAAAGAAAAATATCTGCCCTATAAGAAGTCCTTCTACACCATTGCTTAATTCTTTCTCTTTCATACACTTTTATGTCATTTTAGCTCTCTTGAATACACTATTTCTTCACAAAGTTGAAAATTTTGAGTTTCTTAGTTTGTGTTGCTCTTATTCTTGTGTCTTCTAGTCTTGTCTTTTCTTGGAATTCTATTTTGAGTTGTCCTTTCATTTCTTTTGGCTTTTATTGCTTGTCTTTAAATTTCCTTGGTTTTGTCTTAGAGTTTTCTTATTTTGGACTCTTAAGTTGAGCTAAGATTTGTTACATCTTTCACTTTGAATACAAATTCTTGATTTGTGATTGAGAGTGCTTCTTAAGAACTAAAGAGGAGTTTGAGTGGAAAAAGGCAAGTGCGCACATTATAGAAAAAGCCTTCAAAGAGAGAAACACGAGTGGACTTTGAGTGTAAACACGTGAGAAGTGTGGTGAGGTCCATAATTCTATTATTTGTGCTAACCATTTTTGTGTAGGTATGTATTACTCTTCTTATCATGGAAGTGATGGAGGATATAAGGATGGAGAAGAAAAGAATCAAAAGAGAGATAGCATAAAGAGAGGTCATCTTCAGGGATTAAAACTAGTGCTATGAAGTGCTCCATGTGTGAGGGATGGGGGCACATGACCTATCAATGCCCAAATTGGGAGATAAAAGAAAAAGAGGAAGAAGAAAGCAAAAAAGAGTGAAAAGAGCAAAAAGAGAGAAAAACATGAGAAAGAGAAAGAAGAGAAGGATGAGAAATACCTTTCTACTGTTGATAAGAGTGATCCAATCTATAAGATTTGTAGGGAAATGACAAAAGAGATAAGTAAGTGGAGAAAAGAAGAGAAAAGAGAAAAGGAAATGAGAGAAAAAGAGTTACAAGAAAAAGAAATAAGAGATAAGAGAAAAAGAGTTGAGAGAAAAGGAAAAAAGAGATGAGAGAAAGAGAAATAATTGAAAAAGAAAGTGAAAAAGAGAAAGCAAAAGATAAAGAGGAAAATGATTGTGTTTGTTTTTCTTCTAACCCTTTGTTTTATGATGAAGTCTCTCATGAGAAGGAAATTGAAGATGAGGTCTTAAAGGAGGAGTGCAAGACTCTAATTTCTTCTCCTAAATTGGACTGTGAATTTAATTCTTCTTGCAAATTTGATTGTGCATCTTATTACCATAATTCTTTTGTTTTGATGCCCAGGGAAGAATTGTACATCAAGGATCAATGGGCAAGACAGTTTGGAGAAGAAGTGGAGGCATATGAGGACCAATACAACCATAGAGAGGAGAAAATTTTTAGCTTACACCAATTTTCGACCTTGTGGCTTAATGGATATGTTCATTCAAGATGCTATTGATGTGCATGTGGCTTATGTTTTGCATGATACTTGTGATTTACATAATGCATATGATTGGCATAACCTTGTTTTAGTTAATGGTGTGAAGCCTTTGAGACTTGAGATGGATTTAATTTTCATGATATATGATGGTTTCTTTATGCTTGTATTTGATCCTGGAGGATTGATATATAAGCACATAGATAATAAGATTTTTTGCCCTTTTAAGGGGTTCACGTCTCAATAGAGATAGGATTTATTTTATTTTATTTTCTTTTTATTCCATATTTTTTTCTCAAAAAAAACTAAAACATGTGTCTCTCTTGTGGTATTTTGGATGTAGGTACCTTTACTCCAAATTCGAGGACGAATTTTCTTTCAAGAAGGAGGGAATGATAGAGGACTAAAAAGCTACAAGAGGAGATTAAAATGGAGCTCATTCTTAGAATACGGGTTTATGTGTTTGGGCCTTTTTATGTTTTTAATGATGTTTATTTTTAATTTGGGCCTTTTTAGTTTTTTGGGCTTTTAGTAATGGGCCTTGGTAAGCCTTTTAGGTTCATATTATAAATAGGCCAAATGTTAAACTTTGTAATCAGTTTTGACTCTCATTTGGAATGAAGCTTTGATGCTTTTGTGAGAGGAAACTCTCTAGGTTCTTAGGAACTACCCTTGATTCTTATCTTTGAATTTCCATATTCAAAGTGGCGAATCTTCCTCAACTTATCAATCCTTAGGGATTGTGGCGTTGTTCTTTCCATTTTTTGTCTTTTCGCTTTATATTTTCTACACATTTTTGGTTTCCGTAATTTCCGTTGATGTTGAATTTGAGATTCGGAAAGGGGATTTTATCATTTGGTTGTCAGAGCTGGATCTGGCATCAATTTTGCACTGTTCATCGGCGGCGGCGATACTGTTTCACCGGTACTGTTCGTCGTGCGGTACTGTTCCCACGATCGCGCACTGTTCACCGATTGCTGTTCATCAATTTCGAATCCGCTTTGTGCATCAATTTCGAATCCGATTTGTGCATCCAGATTTGGTTTCGGTACTGTTCTTGTCCTCAATCTGATCCGCATGGTACTGTTCTTATTTACTTGTGTGTTCCATACTCTGGTTGCTTGTGTGCCTAAATCTTGTGCGTCAATTTTGCGATTTCGGTACTGTTCATTCGGATATCTGATTCAAAATTGTGTTGAAATTACTTTTTGGCCCCTGTTTTTTTTTTGCTGTTTGCATCATTTTTGTTGATTTTGCATCATTGCTTTTATTGAGTAAAAATTCTGCACTTTGTGTTCTTGAGTGTTCATCCATTGTTCATGTGTGTTCTTGAGAGACTTGGCAAAACCCTTGTGTTTGATCCATAAAAATTTGAATTAAGTGAGTTTGAGTGTTATTCGTAAATATTAAAAAGTTTGGGGACTTATTAGCAAAACAAAAGGACTTAAAGATAAAAAAAGAAAATATCGGGGCAAAAGTGAAAATACAAAAAAAATATAGGGGCCCAAGTGCAATTATGAAAAGTTTGGAGGCCAAAGTGTTAAAATAAATTATATAAAAAAAAAATACCATTGGAAAGAAAAATATCTGCCCTATAAGAAGTCCTTCTACACCATTGCTTAATTCTTTCTCTTTCATACACTTTTATGTCATTTTAGCTCTCTTGAATACACTATTTCTTCACAAAGTTGAAAATTTTGAGTTTCTTAGTTTGTGTTGCTCTTATTCTTGTGTCTTCTAGTCTTGTCTTTTCTTGGAATTCTATTTTGAGTTGTCCTTTCATTTCTTTTGGCTTTTATTGCTTGTCTTTAAATTTCCTTGGTTTTGTCTTAGAGTTTTCTTATTTTGGACTCTTAAGTTGAGCTAAGATTTGTTACATCTTTCACTTTGAATACAAATTCTTGATTTGTGATTGAGAGTGCTTCTTAAGAACTAAAGAGGAGTTTGAGTGGAAAAAGGCAAGTGCGCACATTATAGAAAAAGCCTTCAAAGAGAGAAACACGAGTGGACTTTGAGTGTAAACACGTGAGAAGTGTGGTGAGGTCCATAATTCTATTATTTGTGCTAACCATTTTTGTGTAGGTATGTATTACTCTTCTTATCATGGAAGTGATGGAGGATATAAGGATGGAGAAGAAAAGAATCAAAAGAGAGATAGCATAAAGAGAGGTCATCTTCAGGGATTAAAACTAGTGCTATGAAGTGCTCCATGTGTGAGGGATGGGGGCACATGACCTATCAATGCCCAAATTGGGAGATAAAAGAAAAAGAGGAAGAAGAAAGCAAAAAAGAGTGAAAAGAGCAAAAAGAGAGAAAAACATGAGAAAGAGAAAGAAGAGAAGGATGAGAAATACCTTTCTACTGTTGATAAGAGTGATCCAATCTATAAGATTTGTAGGGAAATGACAAAAGAGATAAGTAAGTGGAGAAAAGAAGAGAAAAGAGAAAAGGAAATGAGAGAAAAAGAGTTACAAGAAAAAGAAATAAGAGATAAGAGAAAAAGAGTTGAGAGAAAAGGAAAAAAGAGATGAGAGAAAGAGAAATAATTGAAAAAGAAAGTGAAAAAGAGAAAGCAAAAGATAAAGAGGAAAATGATTGTGTTTGTTTTTCTTCTAACCCTTTGTTTTATGATGAAGTCTCTCATGAGAAGGAAATTGAAGATGAGGTCTTAAAGGAGGAGTGCAAGACTCTAATTTCTTCTCCTAAATTGGACTGTGAATTTAATTCTTCTTGCAAATTTGATTGTGCATCTTATTACCATAATTCTTTTGTTTTGATGCCCAGGGAAGAATTGTACATCAAGGATCAATGGGCAAGACAGTTTGGAGAAGAAGTGGAGGCATATGAGGACCAATACAACCATAGAGAGGAGAAAATTTTTAGCTTACACCAATTTTCGACCTTGTGGCTTAATGGATATGTTCATTCAAGATGCTATTGATGTGCATGTGGCTTATGTTTTGCATGATACTTGTGATTTACATAATGCATATGATTGGCATAACCTTGTTTTAGTTAATGGTGTGAAGCCTTTGAGACTTGAGATGGATTTAATTTTCATGATATATGATGGTTTCTTTATGCTTGTATTTGATCCTGGAGGATTGATATATAAGCACATAGATAATAAGATTTTTTGCCCTTTTAAGGGGTTCATGTCTCAATAGAGATAGGATTTATTTTATTTTATTTTCTTTTTATTCCATATTTTTTTCTCAAAAAAAACTAAAACATGTGTCTCTCTTGTGGTATTTTGGATGTAGGTACCTTTACTCCAAATTCGAGGACGAATTTTCTTTCAAGAAGGAGGGAATGATAGAGGACTAAAAAGCTACAAGAGGAGATTAAAATGGAGCTCATTCTTAGAATACGGGTTTATGTGTTTGGGCCTTTTTATGTTTTTAATGATGTTTATTTTTAATTTGGGCCTTTTTAGTTTTTTGGGCTTTTAGTAATGGGCCTTGGTAAGCCTTTTAGGTTCATATTATAAATAGGCCAAATGTTAAACTTTGTAATCAGTTTTGACTCTCATTTGGAATGAAGCTTTGATGCTTTTGTGAGAGGAAACTCTCTAGGTTCTTAGGAACTACCCTTGATTCTTATCTTTGAATTTCCATATTCAAAGTGGCGAATCTTCCTCAACTTATCAATCCTTAGGGATTGTGGCGTTGTTCTTTCCATTTTTTGTCTTTTCGCTTTATATTTTCTACACATTTTTGGTTTCCGTAATTTCCGTTGATGTTGAATTTGAGATTCGGAAAGGGGATTTTATCATTTGGTTGTCAGAGCTGGATCTGGCATCAATTTTGCACTGTTCATCGGCGGCGGCGATACTGTTTCACCGGTACTGTTCGTCGTGCGGTACTGTTCCCACGATCGCGCACTGTTCACCGATTGCTGTTCATCAATTTCGAATCCGCTTTGTGCATCAATTTCGAATCCGATTTGTGCATCCAGATTTGGTTTCGGTACTGTTCTTGTCCTCAATCTGATCCGCATGGTACTGTTCTTATTTACTTGTGTGTTCCATACTCTGGTTGCTTGTGTGCCTAAATCTTGTGCGTCAATTTTGCGATTTCGGTACTGTTCATTCGGATATCTGATTCAAAATTGTGTTGAAATTACTTTTTGGCCCCTGTTTTTTTTTTGCTGTTTGCATCATTTTTGTTGATTTTGCATCATTGCTTTTATTGAGTAAAAATTCTGCACTTTGTGTTCTTGAGTGTTCATCCATTGTTCATGTGTGTTCTTGAGAGACTTGGCAAAACCCTTGTGTTTGATCCATAAAAATTTGAATTAAGTGAGTTTGAGTGTTATTCGTAAATATTAAAAAGTTTGGGGACTTATTAGCAAAACAAAAGGACTTAAAGATAAAAAAAGAAAATATCGGGGCAAAAGTGAAAATACAAAAAAAATATAGGGGCCCAAGTGCAATTATGAAAAGTTTGGAGGCCAAAGTGTTAAAATAAATTATATAAAAAAAAAATACCATTGGAAAGAAAAATATCTGCCCTATAAGAAGTCCTTCTACACCATTGCTTAATTCTTTCTCTTTCATACACTTTTATGTCATTTTAGCTCACTTTTATGTCATTTTAGCTCTCTTGAATACACTATTTCTTCACAAAGTTGAAAATTTTGAGTTTCTTAGTTTGTGTTGCTCTTATTCTTGTGTCTTCTAGTCTTGTCTTTTCTTGGAATTCTATTTTGAGTTGTCCTTTCATTTCTTTTGGCTTTTATTGCTTGTCTTTAAATTTCCTTGGTTTTGTCTTAGAGTTTTCTTATTTTGGACTCTTAAGTTGAGCTAAGATTTGTTACATCTTTCACTTTGAATACAAATTCTTGATTTGTGATTGAGAGTGCTTCTTAAGAACTAAAGAGGAGTTTGAGTGGAAAAAGGCAAGTGCGCACATTATAGAAAAAGCCTTCAAAGAGAGAAACACGAGTGGACTTTGAGTGTAAACACGTGAGAAGTGTGGTGAGGTCCATAATTCTATTATTTGTGCTAACCATTTTTGTGTAGGTATGTATTACTCTTCTTATCATGGAAGTGATGGAGGATATAAGGATGGAGAAGAAAAGAATCAAAAGAGAGATAGCATAAAGAGAGGTCATCTTCAGGGATTAAAACTAGTGCTATGAAGTGCTCCATGTGTGAGGGATGGGGGCACATGACCTATCAATGCCCAAATTGGGAGATAAAAGAAAAAGAGGAAGAAGAAAGCAAAAAAGAGTGAAAAGAGCAAAAAGAGAGAAAAACATGAGAAAGAGAAAGAAGAGAAGGATGAGAAATACCTTTCTACTGTTGATAAGAGTGATCCAATCTATAAGATTTGTAGGGAAATGACAAAAGAGATAAGTAAGTGGAGAAAAGAAGAGAAAAGAGAAAAGGAAATGAGAGAAAAAGAGTTACAAGAAAAAGAAATAAGAGATAAGAGAAAAAGAGTTGAGAGAAAAGGAAAAAAGAGATGAGAGAAAGAGAAATAATTGAAAAAGAAAGTGAAAAAGAGAAAGCAAAAGATAAAGAGGAAAATGATTGTGTTTGTTTTTCTTCTAACCCTTTGTTTTATGATGAAGTCTCTCATGAGAAGGAAATTGAAGATGAGGTCTTAAAGGAGGAGTGCAAGACTCTAATTTCTTCTCCTAAATTGGACTGTGAATTTAATTCTTCTTGCAAATTTGATTGTGCATCTTATTACCATAATTCTTTTGTTTTGATGCCCAGGGAAGAATTGTACATCAAGGATCAATGGGCAAGACAGTTTGGAGAAGAAGTGGAGGCATATGAGGACCAATACAACCATAGAGAGGAGAAAATTTTTAGCTTACACCAATTTTCGACCTTGTGGCTTAATGGATATGTTCATTCAAGATGCTATTGATGTGCATGTGGCTTATGTTTTGCATGATACTTGTGATTTACATAATGCATATGATTGGCATAACCTTGTTTTAGTTAATGGTGTGAAGCCTTTGAGACTTGAGATGGATTTAATTTTCATGATATATGATGGTTTCTTTATGCTTGTATTTGATCCTGGAGGATTGATATATAAGCACATAGATAATAAGATTTTTTGCCCTTTTAAGGGGTTCACGTCTCAATAGAGATAGGATTTATTTTATTTTATTTTCTTTTTATTCCATATTTTTTTCTCAAAAAAAACTAAAACATGTGTCTCTCTTGTGGTATTTTGGATGTAGGTACCTTTACTCCAAATTCGAGGACGAATTTTCTTTCAAGAAGGAGGGAATGATAGAGGACTAAAAAGCTACAAGAGGAGATTAAAATGGAGCTCATTCTTAGAATACGGGTTTATGTGTTTGGGCCTTTTTATGTTTTTAATGATGTTTATTTTTAATTTGGGCCTTTTTAGTTTTTTGGGCTTTTAGTAATGGGCCTTGGTAAGCCTTTTAGGTTCATATTATAAATAGGCCAAATGTTAAACTTTGTAATCAGTTTTGACTCTCATTTGGAATGAAGCTTTGATGCTTTTGTGAGAGGAAACTCTCTAGGTTCTTAGGAACTACCCTTGATTCTTATCTTTGAATTTCCATATTCAAAGTGGCGAATCTTCCTCAACTTATCAATCCTTAGGGATTGTGGCGTTGTTCTTTCCATTTTTTGTCTTTTCGCTTTATATTTTCTACACATTTTTGGTTTCCGTAATTTCCGTTGATGTTGAATTTGAGATTCGGAAAGGGGATTTTATCATTTGGTTGTCAGAGCTGGATCTGGCATCAATTTTGCACTGTTCATCGGCGGCGGCGATACTGTTTCACCGGTACTGTTCGTCGTGCGGTACTGTTCCCACGATCGCGCACTGTTCACCGATTGCTGTTCATCAATTTCGAATCCGCTTTGTGCATCAATTTCGAATCCGATTTGTGCATCCAGATTTGGTTTCGGTACTGTTCTTGTCCTCAATCTGATCCGCATGGTACTGTTCTTATTTACTTGTGTGTTCCATACTCTGGTTGCTTGTGTGCCTAAATCTTGTGCGTCAATTTTGCGATTTCGGTACTGTTCATTCGGATATCTGATTCAAAATTGTGTTGAAATTACTTTTTGGCCCCTGTTTTTTTTTTGCTGTTTGCATCATTTTTGTTGATTTTGCATCATTGCTTTTATTGAGTAAAAATTCTGCACTTTGTGTTCTTGAGTGTTCATCCATTGTTCATGTGTGTTCTTGAGAGACTTGGCAAAACCCTTGTGTTTGATCCATAAAAATTTGAATTAAGTGAGTTTGAGTGTTATTCGTAAATATTAAAAAGTTTGGGGACTTATTAGCAAAACAAAAGGACTTAAAGATAAAAAAAGAAAATATCGGGGCAAAAGTGAAAATACAAAAAAAATATAGGGGCCCAAGTGCAATTATGAAAAGTTTGGAGGCCAAAGTGTTAAAATAAATTATATAAAAAAAAAATACCATTGGAAAGAAAAATATCTGCCCTATAAGAAGTCCTTCTACACCATTGCTTAATTCTTTCTCTTTCATACACTTTTATGTCATTTTAGCTCTCTTGAATACACTATTTCTTCACAAAGTTGAAAATTTTGAGTTTCTTAGTTTGTGTTGCTCTTATTCTTGTGTCTTCTAGTCTTGTCTTTTCTTGGAATTCTATTTTGAGTTGTCCTTTCATTTCTTTTGGCTTTTATTGCTTGTCTTTAAATTTCCTTGGTTTTGTCTTAGAGTTTTCTTATTTTGGACTCTTAAGTTGAGCTAAGATTTGTTACATCTTTCACTTTGAATACAAATTCTTGATTTGTGATTGAGAGTGCTTCTTAAGAACTAAAGAGGAGTTTGAGTGGAAAAAGGCAAGTGCGCACATTATAGAAAAAGCCTTCAAAGAGAGAAACACGAGTGGACTTTGAGTGTAAACACGTGAGAAGTGTGGTGAGGTCCATAATTCTATTATTTGTGCTAACCATTTTTGTGTAGGTATGTATTACTCTTCTTATCATGGAAGTGATGGAGGATATAAGGATGGAGAAGAAAAGAATCAAAAGAGAGATAGCATAAAGAGAGGTCATCTTCAGGGATTAAAACTAGTGCTATGAAGTGCTCCATGTGTGAGGGATGGGGGCACATGACCTATCAATGCCCAAATTGGGAGATAAAAGAAAAAGAGGAAGAAGAAAGCAAAAAAGAGTGAAAAGAGCAAAAAGAGAGAAAAACATGAGAAAGAGAAAGAAGAGAAGGATGAGAAATACCTTTCTACTGTTGATAAGAGTGATCCAATCTATAAGATTTGTAGGGAAATGACAAAAGAGATAAGTAAGTGGAGAAAAGAAGAGAAAAGAGAAAAGGAAATGAGAGAAAAAGAGTTACAAGAAAAAGAAATAAGAGATAAGAGAAAAAGAGTTGAGAGAAAAGGAAAAAAGAGATGAGAGAAAGAGAAATAATTGAAAAAGAAAGTGAAAAAGAGAAAGCAAAAGATAAAGAGGAAAATGATTGTGTTTGTTTTTCTTCTAACCCTTTGTTTTATGATGAAGTCTCTCATGAGAAGGAAATTGAAGATGAGGTCTTAAAGGAGGAGTGCAAGACTCTAATTTCTTCTCCTAAATTGGACTGTGAATTTAATTCTTCTTGCAAATTTGATTGTGCATCTTATTACCATAATTCTTTTGTTTTGATGCCCAGGGAAGAATTGTACATCAAGGATCAATGGGCAAGACAGTTTGGAGAAGAAGTGGAGGCATATGAGGACCAATACAACCATAGAGAGGAGAAAATTTTTAGCTTACACCAATTTTCGACCTTGTGGCTTAATGGATATGTTCATTCAAGATGCTATTGATGTGCATGTGGCTTATGTTTTGCATGATACTTGTGATTTACATAATGCATATGATTGGCATAACCTTGTTTTAGTTAATGGTGTGAAGCCTTTGAGACTTGAGATGGATTTAATTTTCATGATATATGATGGTTTCTTTATGCTTGTATTTGATCCTGGAGGATTGATATATAAGCACATAGATAATAAGATTTTTTGCCCTTTTAAGGGGTTCACGTCTCAATAGAGATAGGATTTATTTTATTTTATTTTCTTTTTATTCCATATTTTTTTCTCAAAAAAAACTAAAACATGTGTCTCTCTTGTGGTATTTTGGATGTAGGTACCTTTACTCCAAATTCGAGGACGAATTTTCTTTCAAGAAGGAGGGAATGATAGAGGACTAAAAAGCTACAAGAGGAGATTAAAATGGAGCTCATTCTTAGAATACGGGTTTATGTGTTTGGGCCTTTTTATGTTTTTAATGATGTTTATTTTTAATTTGGGCCTTTTTAGTTTTTTGGGCTTTTAGTAATGGGCCTTGGTAAGCCTTTTAGGTTCATATTATAAATAGGCCAAATGTTAAACTTTGTAATCAGTTTTGACTCTCATTTGGAATGAAGCTTTGATGCTTTTGTGAGAGGAAACTCTCTAGGTTCTTAGGAACTACCCTTGATTCTTATCTTTGAATTTCCATATTCAAAGTGGCGAATCTTCCTCAACTTATCAATCCTTAGGGATTGTGGCGTTGTTCTTTCCATTTTTTGTCTTTTCGCTTTATATTTTCTACACATTTTTGGTTTCCGTAATTTCCGTTGATGTTGAATTTGAGATTCGGAAAGGGGATTTTATCATTTGGTTGTCAGAGCTGGATCTGGCATCAATTTTGCACTGTTCATCGGCGGCGGCGATACTGTTTCACCGGTACTGTTCGTCGTGCGGTACTGTTCCCACGATCGCGCACTGTTCACCGATTGCTGTTCATCAATTTCGAATCCGCTTTGTGCATCAATTTCGAATCCGATTTGTGCATCCAGATTTGGTTTCGGTACTGTTCTTGTCCTCAATCTGATCCGCATGGTACTGTTCTTATTTACTTGTGTGTTCCATACTCTGGTTGCTTGTGTGCCTAAATCTTGTGCGTCAATTTTGCGATTTCGGTACTGTTCATTCGGATATCTGATTCAAAATTGTGTTGAAATTACTTTTTGGCCCCTGTTTTTTTTTTGCTGTTTGCATCATTTTTGTTGATTTTGCATCATTGCTTTTATTGAGTAAAAATTCTGCACTTTGTGTTCTTGAGTGTTCATCCATTGTTCATGTGTGTTCTTGAGAGACTTGGCAAAACCCTTGTGTTTGATCCATAAAAATTTGAATTAAGTGAGTTTGAGTGTTATTCGTAAATATTAAAAAGTTTGGGGACTTATTAGCAAAACAAAAGGACTTAAAGATAAAAAAAGAAAATATCGGGGCAAAAGTGAAAATACAAAAAAAATATAGGGGCCCAAGTGCAATTATGAAAAGTTTGGAGGCCAAAGTGTTAAAATAAATTATATAAAAAAAAAAATACCATTGGAAAGAAAAATATCTGCCCTATAAGAAGTCCTTCTACACCATTGCTTAATTCTTTCTCTTTCATACACTTTTATGTCATTTTAGCTCTCTTGAATACACTATTTCTTCACAAAGTTGAAAATTTTGAGTTTCTTAGTTTGTGTTGCTCTTATTCTTGTGTCTTCTAGTCTTGTCTTTTCTTGGAATTCTATTTTGAGTTGTCCTTTCATTTCTTTTGGCTTTTATTGCTTGTCTTTAAATTTCCTTGGTTTTGTCTTAGAGTTTTCTTATTTTGGACTCTTAAGTTGAGCTAAGATTTGTTACATCTTTCACTTTGAATACAAATTCTTGATTTGTGATTGAGAGTGCTTCTTAAGAACTAAAGAGGAGTTTGAGTGGAAAAAGGCAAGTGCGCACATTATAGAAAAAGCCTTCAAAGAGAGAAACACGAGTGGACTTTGAGTGTAAACACGTGAGAAGTGTGGTGAGGTCCATAATTCTATTATTTGTGCTAACCATTTTTGTGTAGGTATGTATTACTCTTCTTATCATGGAAGTGATGGAGGATATAAGGATGGAGAAGAAAAGAATCAAAAGAGAGATAGCATAAAGAGAGGTCATCTTCAGGGATTAAAACTAGTGCTATGAAGTGCTCCATGTGTGAGGGATGGGGGCACATGACCTATCAATGCCCAAATTGGGAGATAAAAGAAAAAGAGGAAGAAGAAAGCAAAAAAGAGTGAAAAGAGCAAAAAGAGAGAAAAACATGAGAAAGAGAAAGAAGAGAAGGATGAGAAATACCTTTCTACTGTTGATAAGAGTGATCCAATCTATAAGATTTGTAGGGAAATGACAAAAGAGATAAGTAAGTGGAGAAAAGAAGAGAAAAGAGAAAAGGAAATGAGAGAAAAAGAGTTACAAGAAAAAGAAATAAGAGATAAGAGAAAAAGAGTTGAGAGAAAAGGAAAAAAGAGATGAGAGAAAGAGAAATAATTGAAAAAGAAAGTGAAAAAGAGAAAGCAAAAGATAAAGAGGAAAATGATTGTGTTTGTTTTTCTTCTAACCCTTTGTTTTATGATGAAGTCTCTCATGAGAAGGAAATTGAAGATGAGGTCTTAAAGGAGGAGTGCAAGACTCTAATTTCTTCTCCTAAATTGGACTGTGAATTTAATTCTTCTTGCAAATTTGATTGTGCATCTTATTACCATAATTCTTTTGTTTTGATGCCCAGGGAAGAATTGTACATCAAGGATCAATGGGCAAGACAGTTTGGAGAAGAAGTGGAGGCATATGAGGACCAATACAACCATAGAGAGGAGAAAATTTTTAGCTTACACCAATTTTCGACCTTGTGGCTTAATGGATATGTTCATTCAAGATGCTATTGATGTGCATGTGGCTTATGTTTTGCATGATACTTGTGATTTACATAATGCATATGATTGGCATAACCTTGTTTTAGTTAATGGTGTGAAGCCTTTGAGACTTGAGATGGATTTAATTTTCATGATATATGATGGTTTCTTTATGCTTGTATTTGATCCTGGAGGATTGATATATAAGCACATAGATAATAAGATTTTTTGCCCTTTTAAGGGGTTCACGTCTCAATAGAGATAGGATTTATTTTATTTTATTTTCTTTTTATTCCATATTTTTTTCTCAAAAAAAACTAAAACATGTGTCTCTCTTGTGGTATTTTGGATGTAGGTACCTTTACTCCAAATTCGAGGACGAATTTTCTTTCAAGAAGGAGGGAATGATAGAGGACTAAAAAGCTACAAGAGGAGATTAAAATGGAGCTCATTCTTAGAATACGGGTTTATGTGTTTGGGCCTTTTTATGTTTTTAATGATGTTTATTTTTAATTTGGGCCTTTTTAGTTTTTTGGGCTTTTAGTAATGGGCCTTGGTAAGCCTTTTAGGTTCATATTATAAATAGGCCAAATGTTAAACTTTGTAATCAGTTTTGACTCTCATTTGGAATGAAGCTTTGATGCTTTTGTGAGAGGAAACTCTCTAGGTTCTTAGGAACTACCCTTGATTCTTATCTTTGAATTTCCATATTCAAAGTGGCGAATCTTCCTCAACTTATCAATCCTTAGGGATTGTGGCGTTGTTCTTTCCATTTTTTGTCTTTTCGCTTTATATTTTCTACACATTTTTGGTTTCCGTAATTTCCGTTGATGTTGAATTTGAGATTCGGAAAGGGGATTTTATCATTTGGTTGTCAGAGCTGGATCTGGCATCAATTTTGCACTGTTCATCGGCGGCGGCGATACTGTTTCACCGGTACTGTTCGTCGTGCGGTACTGTTCCCACGATCGCGCACTGTTCACCGATTGCTGTTCATCAATTTCGAATCCGCTTTGTGCATCAATTTCGAATCCGATTTGTGCATCCAGATTTGGTTTCGGTACTGTTCTTGTCCTCAATCTGATCCGCATGGTACTGTTCTTATTTACTTGTGTGTTCCATACTCTGGTTGCTTGTGTGCCTAAATCTTGTGCGTCAATTTTGCGATTTCGGTACTGTTCATTCGGATATCTGATTCAAAATTGTGTTGAAATTACTTTTTGGCCCCTGTTTTTTTTTTGCTGTTTGCATCATTTTTGTTGATTTTGCATCATTGCTTTTATTGAGTAAAAATTCTGCACTTTGTGTTCTTGAGTGTTCATCCATTGTTCATGTGTGTTCTTGAGAGACTTGGCAAAACCCTTGTGTTTGATCCATAAAAATTTGAATTAAGTGAGTTTGAGTGTTATTCGTAAATATTAAAAAGTTTGGGGACTTATTAGCAAAACAAAAGGACTTAAAGATAAAAAAAGAAAATATCGGGGCAAAAGTGAAAATACAAAAAAAATATAGGGGCCCAAGTGCAATTATGAAAAGTTTGGAGGCCAAAGTGTTAAAATAAATTATATAAAAAAAAAAATACCATTGGAAAGAAAAATATCTGCCCTATAAGAAGTCCTTCTACACCATTGCTTAATTCTTTCTCTTTCATACACTTTTATGTCATTTTAGCTCTCTTGAATACACTATTTCTTCACAAAGTTGAAAATTTTGAGTTTCTTAGTTTGTGTTGCTCTTATTCTTGTGTCTTCTAGTCTTGTCTTTTCTTGGAATTCTATTTTGAGTTGTCCTTTCATTTCTTTTGGCTTTTATTGCTTGTCTTTAAATTTCCTTGGTTTTGTCTTAGAGTTTTCTTATTTTGGACTCTTAAGTTGAGCTAAGATTTGTTACATCTTTCACTTTGAATACAAATTCTTGATTTGTGATTGAGAGTGCTTCTTAAGAACTAAAGAGGAGTTTGAGTGGAAAAAGGCAAGTGCGCACATTATAGAAAAAGCCTTCAAAGAGAGAAACACGAGTGGACTTTGAGTGTAAACACGTGAGAAGTGTGGTGAGGTCCATAATTCTATTATTTGTGCTAACCATTTTTGTGTAGGTATGTATTACTCTTCTTATCATGGAAGTGATGGAGGATATAAGGATGGAGAAGAAAAGAATCAAAAGAGAGATAGCATAAAGAGAGGTCATCTTCAGGGATTAAAACTAGTGCTATGAAGTGCTCCATGTGTGAGGGATGGGGGCACATGACCTATCAATGCCCAAATTGGGAGATAAAAGAAAAAGAGGAAGAAGAAAGCAAAAAAGAGTGAAAAGAGCAAAAAGAGAGAAAAACATGAGAAAGAGAAAGAAGAGAAGGATGAGAAATACCTTTCTACTGTTGATAAGAGTGATCCAATCTATAAGATTTGTAGGGAAATGACAAAAGAGATAAGTAAGTGGAGAAAAGAAGAGAAAAGAGAAAAGGAAATGAGAGAAAAAGAGTTACAAGAAAAAGAAATAAGAGATAAGAGAAAAAGAGTTGAGAGAAAAGGAAAAAAGAGATGAGAGAAAGAGAAATAATTGAAAAAGAAAGTGAAAAAGAGAAAGCAAAAGATAAAGAGGAAAATGATTGTGTTTGTTTTTCTTCTAACCCTTTGTTTTATGATGAAGTCTCTCATGAGAAGGAAATTGAAGATGAGGTCTTAAAGGAGGAGTGCAAGACTCTAATTTCTTCTCCTAAATTGGACTGTGAATTTAATTCTTCTTGCAAATTTGATTGTGCATCTTATTACCATAATTCTTTTGTTTTGATGCCCAGGGAAGAATTGTACATCAAGGATCAATGGGCAAGACAGTTTGGAGAAGAAGTGGAGGCATATGAGGACCAATACAACCATAGAGAGGAGAAAATTTTTAGCTTACACCAATTTTCGACCTTGTGGCTTAATGGATATGTTCATTCAAGATGCTATTGATGTGCATGTGGCTTATGTTTTGCATGATACTTGTGATTTACATAATGCATATGATTGGCATAACCTTGTTTTAGTTAATGGTGTGAAGCCTTTGAGACTTGAGATGGATTTAATTTTCATGATATATGATGGTTTCTTTATGCTTGTATTTGATCCTGGAGGATTGATATATAAGCACATAGATAATAAGATTTTTTGCCCTTTTAAGGGGTTCACGTCTCAATAGAGATAGGATTTATTTTATTTTATTTTCTTTTTATTCCATATTTTTTTCTCAAAAAAAACTAAAACATGTGTCTCTCTTGTGGTATTTTGGATGTAGGTACCTTTACTCCAAATTCGAGGACGAATTTTCTTTCAAGAAGGAGGGAATGATAGAGGACTAAAAAGCTACAAGAGGAGATTAAAATGGAGCTCATTCTTAGAATACGGGTTTATGTGTTTGGGCCTTTTTATGTTTTTAATGATGTTTATTTTTAATTTGGGCCTTTTTAGTTTTTTGGGCTTTTAGTAATGGGCCTTGGTAAGCCTTTTAGGTTCATATTATAAATAGGCCAAATGTTAAACTTTGTAATCAGTTTTGACTCTCATTTGGAATGAAGCTTTGATGCTTTTGTGAGAGGAAACTCTCTAGGTTCTTAGGAACTACCCTTGATTCTTATCTTTGAATTTCCATATTCAAAGTGGCGAATCTTCCTCAACTTATCAATCCTTAGGGATTGTGGCGTTGTTCTTTCCATTTTTTGTCTTTTCGCTTTATATTTTCTACACATTTTTGGTTTCCGTAATTTCCGTTGATGTTGAATTTGAGATTCGGAAAGGGGATTTTATCATTTGGTTGTCAGAGCTGGATCTGGCATCAATTTTGCACTGTTCATCGGCGGCGGCGATACTGTTTCACCGGTACTGTTCGTCGTGCGGTACTGTTCCCACGATCGCGCACTGTTCACCGATTGCTGTTCATCAATTTCGAATCCGCTTTGTGCATCAATTTCGAATCCGATTTGTGCATCCAGATTTGGTTTCGGTACTGTTCTTGTCCTCAATCTGATCCGCATGGTACTGTTCTTATTTACTTGTGTGTTCCATACTCTGGTTGCTTGTGTGCCTAAATCTTGTGCGTCAATTTTGCGATTTCGGTACTGTTCATTCGGATATCTGATTCAAAATTGTGTTGAAATTACTTTTTGGCCCCTGTTTTTTTTTTGCTGTTTGCATCATTTTTGTTGATTTTGCATCATTGCTTTTATTGAGTAAAAATTCTGCACTTTGTGTTCTTGAGTGTTCATCCATTGTTCATGTGTGTTCTTGAGAGACTTGGCAAAACCCTTGTGTTTGATCCATAAAAATTTGAATTAAGTGAGTTTGAGTGTTATTCGTAAATATTAAAAAGTTTGGGGACTTATTAGCAAAACAAAAGGACTTAAAGATAAAAAAAGAAAATATCGGGGCAAAAGTGAAAATACAAAAAAAATATAGGGGCCCAAGTGCAATTATGAAAAGTTTGGAGGCCAAAGTGTTAAAATAAATTATATAAAAAAAAAAATACCATTGGAAAGAAAAATATCTGCCCTATAAGAAGTCCTTCTACACCATTGCTTAATTCTTTCTCTTTCATACACTTTTATGTCATTTTAGCTCTCTTGAATACACTATTTCTTCACAAAGTTGAAAATTTTGAGTTTCTTAGTTTGTGTTGCTCTTATTCTTGTGTCTTCTAGTCTTGTCTTTTCTTGGAATTCTATTTTGAGTTGTCCTTTCATTTCTTTTGGCTTTTATTGCTTGTCTTTAAATTTCCTTGGTTTTGTCTTAGAGTTTTCTTATTTTGGACTCTTAAGTTGAGCTAAGATTTGTTACATCTTTCACTTTGAATACAAATTCTTGATTTGTGATTGAGAGTGCTTCTTAAGAACTAAAGAGGAGTTTGAGTGGAAAAAGGCAAGTGCGCACATTATAGAAAAAGCCTTCAAAGAGAGAAACACGAGTGGACTTTGAGTGTAAACACGTGAGAAGTGTGGTGAGGTCCATAATTCTATTATTTGTGCTAACCATTTTTGTGTAGGTATGTATTACTCTTCTTATCATGGAAGTGATGGAGGATATAAGGATGGAGAAGAAAAGAATCAAAAGAGAGATAGCATAAAGAGAGGTCATCTTCAGGGATTAAAACTAGTGCTATGAAGTGCTCCATGTGTGAGGGATGGGGGCACATGACCTATCAATGCCCAAATTGGGAGATAAAAGAAAAAGAGGAAGAAGAAAGCAAAAAAGAGTGAAAAGAGCAAAAAGAGAGAAAAACATGAGAAAGAGAAAGAAGAGAAGGATGAGAAATACCTTTCTACTGTTGATAAGAGTGATCCAATCTATAAGATTTGTAGGGAAATGACAAAAGAGATAAGTAAGTGGAGAAAAGAAGAGAAAAGAGAAAAGGAAATGAGAGAAAAAGAGTTACAAGAAAAAGAAATAAGAGATAAGAGAAAAAGAGTTGAGAGAAAAGGAAAAAAGAGATGAGAGAAAGAGAAATAATTGAAAAAGAAAGTGAAAAAGAGAAAGCAAAAGATAAAGAGGAAAATGATTGTGTTTGTTTTTCTTCTAACCCTTTGTTTTATGATGAAGTCTCTCATGAGAAGGAAATTGAAGATGAGGTCTTAAAGGAGGAGTGCAAGACTCTAATTTCTTCTCCTAAATTGGACTGTGAATTTAATTCTTCTTGCAAATTTGATTGTGCATCTTATTACCATAATTCTTTTGTTTTGATGCCCAGGGAAGAATTGTACATCAAGGATCAATGGGCAAGACAGTTTGGAGAAGAAGTGGAGGCATATGAGGACCAATACAACCATAGAGAGGAGAAAATTTTTAGCTTACACCAATTTTCGACCTTGTGGCTTAATGGATATGTTCATTCAAGATGCTATTGATGTGCATGTGGCTTATGTTTTGCATGATACTTGTGATTTACATAATGCATATGATTGGCATAACCTTGTTTTAGTTAATGGTGTGAAGCCTTTGAGACTTGAGATGGATTTAATTTTCATGATATATGATGGTTTCTTTATGCTTGTATTTGATCCTGGAGGATTGATATATAAGCACATAGATAATAAGATTTTTTGCCCTTTTAAGGGGTTCACGTCTCAATAGAGATAGGATTTATTTTATTTTATTTTCTTTTTATTCCATATTTTTTTCTCAAAAAAAACTAAAACATGTGTCTCTCTTGTGGTATTTTGGATGTAGGTACCTTTACTCCAAATTCGAGGACGAATTTTCTTTCAAGAAGGAGGGAATGATAGAGGACTAAAAAGCTACAAGAGGAGATTAAAATGGAGCTCATTCTTAGAATACGGGTTTATGTGTTTGGGCCTTTTTATGTTTTTAATGATGTTTATTTTTAATTTGGGCCTTTTTAGTTTTTTGGGCTTTTAGTAATGGGCCTTGGTAAGCCTTTTAGGTTCATATTATAAATAGGCCAAATGTTAAACTTTGTAATCAGTTTTGACTCTCATTTGGAATGAAGCTTTGATGCTTTTGTGAGAGGAAACTCTCTAGGTTCTTAGGAACTACCCTTGATTCTTATCTTTGAATTTCCATATTCAAAGTGGCGAATCTTCCTCAACTTATCAATCCTTAGGGATTGTGGCGTTGTTCTTTCCATTTTTTGTCTTTTCGCTTTATATTTTCTACACATTTTTGGTTTCCGTAATTTCCGTTGATGTTGAATTTGAGATTCGGAAAGGGGATTTTATCATTTGGTTGTCAGAGCTGGATCTGGCATCAATTTTGCACTGTTCATCGGCGGCGGCGATACTGTTTCACCGGTACTGTTCGTCGTGCGGTACTGTTCCCACGATCGCGCACTGTTCACCGATTGCTGTTCATCAATTTCGAATCCGCTTTGTGCATCAATTTCGAATCCGATTTGTGCATCCAGATTTGGTTTCGGTACTGTTCTTGTCCTCAATCTGATCCGCATGGTACTGTTCTTATTTACTTGTGTGTTCCATACTCTGGTTGCTTGTGTGCCTAAATCTTGTGCGTCAATTTTGCGATTTCGGTACTGTTCATTCGGATATCTGATTCAAAATTGTGTTGAAATTACTTTTTGGCCCCTGTTTTTTTTTTGCTGTTTGCATCATTTTTGTTGATTTTGCATCATTGCTTTTATTGAGTAAAAATTCTGCACTTTGTGTTCTTGAGTGTTCATCCATTGTTCATGTGTGTTCTTGAGAGACTTGGCAAAACCCTTGTGTTTGATCCATAAAAATTTGAATTAAGTGAGTTTGAGTGTTATTCGTAAATATTAAAAAGTTTGGGGACTTATTAGCAAAACAAAAGGACTTAAAGATAAAAAAAGAAAATATCGGGGCAAAAGTGAAAATACAAAAAAAATATAGGGGCCCAAGTGCAATTATGAAAAGTTTGGAGGCCAAAGTGTTAAAATAAATTATATAAAAAAAAAAATACCATTGGAAAGAAAAATATCTGCCCTATAAGAAGTCCTTCTACACCATTGCTTAATTCTTTCTCTTTCATACACTTTTATGTCATTTTAGCTCTCTTGAATACACTATTTCTTCACAAAGTTGAAAATTTTGAGTTTCTTAGTTTGTGTTGCTCTTATTCTTGTGTCTTCTAGTCTTGTCTTTTCTTGGAATTCTATTTTGAGTTGTCCTTTCATTTCTTTTGGCTTTTATTGCTTGTCTTTAAATTTCCTTGGTTTTGTCTTAGAGTTTTCTTATTTTGGACTCTTAAGTTGAGCTAAGATTTGTTACATCTTTCACTTTGAATACAAATTCTTGATTTGTGATTGAGAGTGCTTCTTAAGAACTAAAGAGGAGTTTGAGTGGAAAAAGGCAAGTGCGCACATTATAGAAAAAGCCTTCAAAGAGAGAAACACGAGTGGACTTTGAGTGTAAACACGTGAGAAGTGTGGTGAGGTCCATAATTCTATTATTTGTGCTAACCATTTTTGTGTAGGTATGTATTACTCTTCTTATCATGGAAGTGATGGAGGATATAAGGATGGAGAAGAAAAGAATCAAAAGAGAGATAGCATAAAGAGAGGTCATCTTCAGGGATTAAAACTAGTGCTATGAAGTGCTCCATGTGTGAGGGATGGGGGCACATGACCTATCAATGCCCAAATTGGGAGATAAAAGAAAAAGAGGAAGAAGAAAGCAAAAAAGAGTGAAAAGAGCAAAAAGAGAGAAAAACATGAGAAAGAGAAAGAAGAGAAGGATGAGAAATACCTTTCTACTGTTGATAAGAGTGATCCAATCTATAAGATTTGTAGGGAAATGACAAAAGAGATAAGTAAGTGGAGAAAAGAAGAGAAAAGAGAAAAGGAAATGAGAGAAAAAGAGTTACAAGAAAAAGAAATAAGAGATAAGAGAAAAAGAGTTGAGAGAAAAGGAAAAAAGAGATGAGAGAAAGAGAAATAATTGAAAAAGAAAGTGAAAAAGAGAAAGCAAAAGATAAAGAGGAAAATGATTGTGTTTGTTTTTCTTCTAACCCTTTGTTTTATGATGAAGTCTCTCATGAGAAGGAAATTGAAGATGAGGTCTTAAAGGAGGAGTGCAAGACTCTAATTTCTTCTCCTAAATTGGACTGTGAATTTAATTCTTCTTGCAAATTTGATTGTGCATCTTATTACCATAATTCTTTTGTTTTGATGCCCAGGGAAGAATTGTACATCAAGGATCAATGGGCAAGACAGTTTGGAGAAGAAGTGGAGGCATATGAGGACCAATACAACCATAGAGAGGAGAAAATTTTTAGCTTACACCAATTTTCGACCTTGTGGCTTAATGGATATGTTCATTCAAGATGCTATTGATGTGCATGTGGCTTATGTTTTGCATGATACTTGTGATTTACATAATGCATATGATTGGCATAACCTTGTTTTAGTTAATGGTGTGAAGCCTTTGAGACTTGAGATGGATTTAATTTTCATGATATATGATGGTTTCTTTATGCTTGTATTTGATCCTGGAGGATTGATATATAAGCACATAGATAATAAGATTTTTTGCCCTTTTAAGGGGTTCACGTCTCAATAGAGATAGGATTTATTTTATTTTATTTTCTTTTTATTCCATATTTTTTTCTCAAAAAAAACTAAAACATGTGTCTCTCTTGTGGTATTTTGGATGTAGGTACCTTTACTCCAAATTCGAGGACGAATTTTCTTTCAAGAAGGAGGGAATGATAGAGGACTAAAAAGCTACAAGAGGAGATTAAAATGGAGCTCATTCTTAGAATACGGGTTTATGTGTTTGGGCCTTTTTATGTTTTTAATGATGTTTATTTTTAATTTGGGCCTTTTTAGTTTTTTGGGCTTTTAGTAATGGGCCTTGGTAAGCCTTTTAGGTTCATATTATAAATAGGCCAAATGTTAAACTTTGTAATCAGTTTTGACTCTCATTTGGAATGAAGCTTTGATGCTTTTGTGAGAGGAAACTCTCTAGGTTCTTAGGAACTACCCTTGATTCTTATCTTTGAATTTCCATATTCAAAGTGGCGAATCTTCCTCAACTTATCAATCCTTAGGGATTGTGGCGTTGTTCTTTCCATTTTTTGTCTTTTCGCTTTATATTTTCTACACATTTTTGGTTTCCGTAATTTCCGTTGATGTTGAATTTGAGATTCGGAAAGGGGATTTTATCATTTGGTTGTCAGAGCTGGATCTGGCATCAATTTTGCACTGTTCATCGGCGGCGGCGATACTGTTTCACCGGTACTGTTCGTCGTGCGGTACTGTTCCCACGATCGCGCACTGTTCACCGATTGCTGTTCATCAATTTCGAATCCGCTTTGTGCATCAATTTCGAATCCGATTTGTGCATCCAGATTTGGTTTCGGTACTGTTCTTGTCCTCAATCTGATCCGCATGGTACTGTTCTTATTTACTTGTGTGTTCCATACTCTGGTTGCTTGTGTGCCTAAATCTTGTGCGTCAATTTTGCGATTTCGGTACTGTTCATTCGGATATCTGATTCAAAATTGTGTTGAAATTACTTTTTGGCCCCTGTTTTTTTTTTGCTGTTTGCATCATTTTTGTTGATTTTGCATCATTGCTTTTATTGAGTAAAAATTCTGCACTTTGTGTTCTTGAGTGTTCATCCATTGTTCATGTGTGTTCTTGAGAGACTTGGCAAAACCCTTGTGTTTGATCCATAAAAATTTGAATTAAGTGAGTTTGAGTGTTATTCGTAAATATTAAAAAGTTTGGGGACTTATTAGCAAAACAAAAGGACTTAAAGATAAAAAAAGAAAATATCGGGGCAAAAGTGAAAATACAAAAAAAATATAGGGGCCCAAGTGCAATTATGAAAAGTTTGGAGGCCAAAGTGTTAAAATAAATTATATAAAAAAAAAAATACCATTGGAAAGAAAAATATCTGCCCTATAAGAAGTCCTTCTACACCATTGCTTAATTCTTTCTCTTTCATACACTTTTATGTCATTTTAGCTCTCTTGAATACACTATTTCTTCACAAAGTTGAAAATTTTGAGTTTCTTAGTTTGTGTTGCTCTTATTCTTGTGTCTTCTAGTCTTGTCTTTTCTTGGAATTCTATTTTGAGTTGTCCTTTCATTTCTTTTGGCTTTTATTGCTTGTCTTTAAATTTCCTTGGTTTTGTCTTAGAGTTTTCTTATTTTGGACTCTTAAGTTGAGCTAAGATTTGTTACATCTTTCACTTTGAATACAAATTCTTGATTTGTGATTGAGAGTGCTTCTTAAGAACTAAAGAGGAGTTTGAGTGGAAAAAGGCAAGTGCGCACATTATAGAAAAAGCCTTCAAAGAGAGAAACACGAGTGGACTTTGAGTGTAAACACGTGAGAAGTGTGGTGAGGTCCATAATTCTATTATTTGTGCTAACCATTTTTGTGTAGGTATGTATTACTCTTCTTATCATGGAAGTGATGGAGGATATAAGGATGGAGAAGAAAAGAATCAAAAGAGAGATAGCATAAAGAGAGGTCATCTTCAGGGATTAAAACTAGTGCTATGAAGTGCTCCATGTGTGAGGGATGGGGGCACATGACCTATCAATGCCCAAATTGGGAGATAAAAGAAAAAGAGGA
This sequence comes from Pueraria montana var. lobata, assembly GCA_026413185.1. Taxonomy (NCBI): domain Eukaryota; kingdom Viridiplantae; phylum Streptophyta; class Magnoliopsida; order Fabales; family Fabaceae; genus Pueraria; species Pueraria montana. The sequence goes on from CM048656.1 coordinate 40,106,930, forward strand.
AGAAGAAAGCAAAAAAGAGTGAAAAGAGCAAAAAGAGAGAAAAACATGAGAAAGAGAAAGAAGAGAAGGATGAGAAATACCTTTCTACTGTTGATAAGAGTGATCCAATCTATAAGATTTGTAGGGAAATGACAAAAGAGATAAGTAAGTGGAGAAAAGAAGAGAAAAGAGAAAAGGAAATGAGAGAAAAAGAGTTACAAGAAAAAGAAATAAGAGATAAGAGAAAAAGAGTTGAGAGAAAAGGAAAAAAGAGATGAGAGAAAGAGAAATAATTGAAAAAGAAAGTGAAAAAGAGAAAGCAAAAGATAAAGAGGAAAATGATTGTGTTTGTTTTTCTTCTAACCCTTTGTTTTATGATGAAGTCTCTCATGAGAAGGAAATTGAAGATGAGGTCTTAAAGGAGGAGTGCAAGACTCTAATTTCTTCTCCTAAATTGGACTGTGAATTTAATTCTTCTTGCAAATTTGATTGTGCATCTTATTACCATAATTCTTTTGTTTTGATGCCCAGGGAAGAATTGTACATCAAGGATCAATGGGCAAGACAGTTTGGAGAAGAAGTGGAGGCATATGAGGACCAATACAACCATAGAGAGGAGAAAATTTTTAGCTTACACCAATTTTCGACCTTGTGGCTTAATGGATATGTTCATTCAAGATGCTATTGATGTGCATGTGGCTTATGTTTTGCATGATACTTGTGATTTACATAATGCATATGATTGGCATAACCTTGTTTTAGTTAATGGTGTGAAGCCTTTGAGACTTGAGATGGATTTAATTTTCATGATATATGATGGTTTCTTTATGCTTGTATTTGATCCTGGAGGATTGATATATAAGCACATAGATAATAAGATTTTTTGCCCTTTTAAGGGGTTCACGTCTCAATAGAGATAGGATTTATTTTATTTTATTTTCTTTTTATTCCATATTTTTTTCTCAAAAAAAACTAAAACATGTGTCTCTCTTGTGGTATTTTGGATGTAGGTACCTTTACTCCAAATTCGAGGACGAATTTTCTTTCAAGAAGGAGGGAATGATAGAGGACTAAAAAGCTACAAGAGGAGATTAAAATGGAGCTCATTCTTAGAATACGGGTTTATGTGTTTGGGCCTTTTTATGTTTTTAATGATGTTTATTTTTAATTTGGGCCTTTTTAGTTTTTTGGGCTTTTAGTAATGGGCCTTGGTAAGCCTTTTAGGTTCATATTATAAATAGGCCAAATGTTAAACTTTGTAATCAGTTTTGACTCTCATTTGGAATGAAGCTTTGATGCTTTTGTGAGAGGAAACTCTCTAGGTTCTTAGGAACTACCCTTGATTCTTATCTTTGAATTTCCATATTCAAAGTGGCGAATCTTCCTCAACTTATCAATCCTTAGGGATTGTGGCGTTGTTCTTTCCATTTTTTGTCTTTTCGCTTTATATTTTCTACACATTTTTGGTTTCTGTAATTTCCGTTGATGTTGAATTTGAGATTCGGAAAGGGGATTTTATCATTTGGTTGTCAGAGCTGGATCTGGCATCAATTTTGCACTGTTCATCGGCGGCGGCGATACTGTTTCACCGGTACTGTTCGTCGTGCGGTACTGTTCCCACGATCGCGCACTGTTCACCGATTGCTGTTCATCAATTTCGAATCCGCTTTGTGCATCAATTTCGAATCCGATTTGTGCATCCAGATTTGGTTTCGGTACTGTTCTTGTCCTCAATCTGATCCGCATGGTACTGTTCTTATTTACTTGTGTGTTCCATACTCTGGTTGCTTGTGTGCCTAAATCTTGTGCGTCAATTTTGCGATTTCGGTACTGTTCATTCGGATATCTGATTCAAAATTGTGTTGAAATTACTTTTTGGCCCCTGTTTTTTTTTTGCTGTTTGCATCATTTTTGTTGATTTTGCATCATTGCTTTTATTGAGTAAAAATTCTGCACTTTGTGTTCTTGAGTGTTCATCCATTGTTCATGTGTGTTCTTGAGAGACTTGGCAAAACCCTTGTGTTTGATCCATAAAAATTTGAATTAAGTGAGTTTGAGTGTTATTCGTAAATATTAAAAAGTTTGAGGACTTATTAGCAAAACAAAAGGACTTAAAGATAAAAAAAGAAAATATCGGGGCAAAAGTGAAAATACAAAAAAAATATAGGGGCCCAAGTGCAATTATGAAAAGTTTGGAGGCCAAAGTGTTAAAATAAATTATATAAAAAAAAAAATACCATTGGAAAGAAAAATATCTGCCCTATAAGAAGTCCTTCTACACCATTGCTTAATTCTTTCTCTTTCATACACTTTTATGTCATTTTAGCTCTCTTGAATACACTATTTCTTCACAAAGTTGAAAATTTTGAGTTTCTTAGTTTGTGTTGCTCTTATTCTTGTGTCTTCTAGTCTTGTCTTTTCTTGGAATTCTATTTTGAGTTGTCCTTTCATTTCTTTTGGCTTTTATTGCTTGTCTTTAAATTTCCTTGGTTTTGTCTTAGAGTTTTCTTATTTTGGACTCTTAAGTTGAGCTAAGATTTGTTACATCTTTCACTTTGAATACAAATTCTTGATTTGTGATTGAGAGTGCTTCTTAAGAACTAAAGAGGAGTTTGAGTGGAAAAAGGCAAGTGCGCACATTATAGAAAAAGCCTTCAAAGAGAGAAACACGAGTGGACTTTGAGTGTAAACACGTGAGAAGTGTGGTGAGGTCCATAATTCTATTATTTGTGCTAACCATTTTTGTGTAGGTATGTATTACTCTTCTTATCATGGAAGTGATGGAGGATATAAGGATGGAGAAGAAAAGAATCAAAAGAGAGATAGCATAAAGAGAGGTCATCTTCAGGGATTAAAACTAGTGCTATGAAGTGCTCCATGTGTGAGGGATGGGGGCACATGACCTATCAATGCCCAAATTGGGAGATAAAAGAAAAAGAGGAAGAAGAAAGCAAAAAGAGTGAAATTAGAGTCTTGCACTTTGGGCATTGATAGGTCATGTGCCCCCATCCCTCACACATGGAGCACTTCATAGTACTAGTTTTAATCCTTGAAGATGACCTCTCTTTATGCTTTCTCTCTCTATCTCTCTTTTGATTCTTTTCTTCTCCATCGTTATATCCTCCATCACTTCTATGATAAGAAGAGTAATGCATACCTACACAAAAATGGTTAGCACAAATAATAGAATTATGGACCTCACCACTCACTAAGTGTTTCACTCAAAACCACTCGTGTTTCTCTCTTTTGAGGCTTTTTTTTTTTTCTATAATGTGCACACTTGCCTTTTTCCACTCAAACTCCTCTTTAGTCCTTAAGAAGCACTCTCAATCACAAATCAAGAATTTGTATTCAAAGTGAAAGATGTAACAAATCCAAGCTCAACACTTGAGAGTTCAAAACAAGAAAACTCTAAGAAAAACCAAGGAAATTTAGAAGACAAGCAATAAAAGCTAAAAGAAATGAAAGGGACAACTCAAAATGGAATGCCAAGCAAAGACAAGACTAGAAGACACAAGAATAAGAGCACCATCACCTAAAACAATATCATGCATACCAAAATCAACATTCAATTCACAAACATTTTGGGTTAACACATGATACACATCAATTAAATCACAAGGTTTAGAGATGGTGTAACCCAAAATTTTCTTCTCTCTATGGTTGCATTGGTCCTCATATGCCTCCACTTCTTCTCCAAATTGTCTTGCCCATTGATCCTTGATGTACAATTCTTCCTTAGGCATCAAAACAAAAGAATTTATATGGTTAGGAGCACAATCAAGTTGACAAGAAGAATTAAATTCACAATCCAATTTAGGAGAAGAAATTAGAGTCTTGCACTCCTCCTTTGAGACCTCATCTTCAATTTCCTTCACATGAGAGACTTCATCATAAAACAAAGGGTTAGAAGAAAAACAAACACAATCATTTTCCTCTTTATCTTTTGCTATCTCTTTTTCACTTTCTTTTCCAATTATTTCTCTTTCTCTCATCTCTTTTTCCTTTTCTCTCAACTCGTTTTCTCTCATTTCTTTCTCTCTCAACTCTTTTTCTCTTATCTCTTTCTCTCTTATTTCTTTTTCTTGTAACTCTTTTTCTCTCATTTCCTTTTCTGCACTTACTTATCTCTTTTGTCATTTCCCTACAAATCTTATAGATTGGATCACTCTTATCAATAGTAGAAAGGTATTTCTGATCCTTCTCTTCTTTCTCTTTCTCATGTTTTTCTCTCTTTTTGCTCTTTTCACTCTTTTTGCTTTCTTCTTCCTCTTTTTCTTTTATCTCCCAATTTGGGCATTGATAGGTCATGTGCCCCCATCCCTCACACATGGAGCACTTCATAGTACTAGTTTTAATCCTTGAAGATGACCTCTCTTTATGCTTTCTCTCTCTATCTCTCTTTTGATTCTTTTCTTCTCCATCTTTATATCCTCCATCACTTCTATGATAAGAAGAGTAATACATACCTACACAAAAATGGTTAGCACAAATAATATAAATATGGACCTCACCACTCACTAAGTGTTTCACTCAAAACCACTCGTGTTTCTCTCTTTTGAGGCTTTTTTTTTTTCTATAATGTGCACACTTGCCTTTTTCCACTCAAACTCCTCTTTAGTCCTTAAGAAGCACTCTCAATCACAAATCAAGAATTTGTATTCAAAGTGAAAGATGTAACAAATCCAAGCTCAACACTTGAGAGTTCAAAACAAGAAAACTCTAAGAAAAACCAAGGAAATTTAGAAGACAAGCAATAAAAGCTAAAAGAAATGAAAGGGACAACTCAAAATGGAATGCCAAGCAAAGACAAGACTAGAAGACACAAGAATAAGAGCACCATCACCTAAAACAATATCATGCATACCAAAATCAACATTCAATTCACAAACATTTTGGGTTAACACATGATACACATCAATTAAATCACAAGGTTTAGAGATGGTGTAACCCAAAATTTTCTTCTCTCTATGGTTGCATTGGTCCTCATATGCCTCCACTTCTTCTCCAAATTGTCTTGCCCATTGATCCTTGATGTACAATTCTTCCTTAGGCATCAAAACAAAAGAATTTATATGGTTAGGAGCACAATCAAGTTGACAAGAAGAATTAAATTCACAATCCAATTTAGGAGAAGAAATTAGAGTCTTGCACTCCTCCTTTGAGACCTCATCTTCAATTTCCTTCACATGAGAGACTTCATCATAAAACAAAGGGTTAGAAGAAAAACAAACACAATCATTTTCCTCTTTATCTTTTGCTATCTCTTTTTCACTTTCTTTTCCAATTATTTCTCTTTCTCTCATCTCTTTTTCCTTTTCTCTCAACTCGTTTTCTCTCATTTCTTTCTCTCTTAACTCCTTTTTCTCTTATCTCTTTCTCTCTTATTTCTTTTTCTTGTAACTCTTTTTCTCTCATTTCCTTTTCTGCACTTACTTATCTCTTTTGTCATTTCCCTACAAATCTTATAGATTGGATCACTCTTATCAATAGTAGAAAGGTATTTCTGATCCTTCTCTTCTTTCTCTTTCTCATGTTTTTCTCTCTTTTTGCTCTTTTCACTCTTTTTGCTTTCTTCTTCCTCTTTTTCTTTTATCTCCCAATTTGGGCATTGATAGGTCATGTGCCCCCATCCCTCACACATGGAGCACTTCATAGTACTAGTTTTAATCCTTGAAGATGACCTCTCTTTATGCTTTCTCTCTCTATCTCTCTTTTGATTCTTTTCTTCTCCATCTTTATATCCTCCATCACTTCTATGATAAGAAGAGTAATACATACCTACACAAAAATGGTTAGCACAAATAATATAAATATGGACCTCACCACTGACTAAGTGTTTCACTCAAAACCATTCGTGTTTCTCTCTTTTGAGGCTTTTTTTTTTCTATAATGTGCACACTTGCCTTTTTCCACTCAAACTCCTCTTTAGTCCTTAAGAAGCACTCTCAATCACAAATCAAGAATTTGTATTCAAAGTGAAAGATGTAACAAATCCAAGCTCAACACTTGAGAGTTCAAAACAAGAAAACTCTAAGAAAAACCAAGGAAATTTAGAAGACAAGCAATAAAAGCTAAAAGAAATGAAAGGGACAACTCAAAATGGAATGCCAAGCAAAGACAAGACTAGAAGACACAAGAATAAGAGCACCATCACCTAAAACAATATCATGCATACCAAAATCAACATTCAATTCACAAACATTTTGGGTTAACACATGATACACATCAATTAAATCACAAGGTTTAGAGATGGTGTAACCCAAAATTTTCTTCTCTCTATGGTTGCATTGGTCCTCATATGCCTCCACTTCTTCTCCAAATTGTCTTGCCCATTGATCCTTGATGTACAATTCTTCCTTAGGCATCAAAACAAAAGAATTTATATGGTTAGGAGCACAATCAAGTTGACAAGAAGAATTAAATTCACAATCCAATTTAGGAGAAGAAATTAGAGTCTTGCACTCCTCCTTTGAGACCTCATCTTCAATTTCCTTCACATGAGAGACTTCATCATAAAACAAAGGGTTAGAAGAAAAACAAACACAATCATTTTCCTCTTTATCTTTTGCTATCTCTTTTTCACTTTCTTTTCCAATTATTTCTCTTTCTCTCATCTCTTTTTCCTTTTCTCTCAACTCGTTTTCTCTCATTTCTTTCTCTCTTAACTCCTTTTCTCTCAACTCTTTTTCTCTTATCTCTTTCTCTCTTATTTCTTTTTCTTGTAACTCTTTTTCTCTCATTTCCTTTTCTGCACTTACTTATCTCTTTTGTCATTTCCCTACATATCTTATAGATTGGATCACTCTTATCAATAGTAGAAAGGTATTTCTGATCCTTCTCTTCTTTCTCTTTCTCATGTTTTTCTCTCTTTTTGCTCTTTTCACTCTTTTTGCTTTCTTCTTCCTCTTTTTCTTTCATCTCCCAATTTGGGCATTGATAGGTCATGTGCCCCCATCCCTCACACATGGAGCACTTCATAGTACTAGTTTTAATCCTTGAAGATGACCTCTCTTTATGCTTTCTCTCTCTATCTCTCTTTTGATTCTTTTCTTCTCCATCGTTATATCCTCCATCACTTCTATGATAAGAAGAGTAATGCATACCTACACAAAAATGGTTAGCACAAATAATAGAATTATGGACCTCACCACTCACTAAGTGTTTCACTCAAAACCACTCGTGTTTCTCTCTTTTGAGGCTTTTTTTTTCTTTCTATAATGTGCACACTTGCCTTTTTCCACTCAAACTCCTCTTTAGTCCTTAAGAAGCACTCTCAATCACAAATCAAGAATTTGTATTCAAAGTGAAAGATGTAACAAATCCAAGCTCAACACTTGAGAGTTCAAAACAAGAAAACTCTAAGAAAAACCAAGGAAATTTAGAAGACAAGCAATAAAAGCTAAAAGAAATGAAAGGGACAACTCAAAATGGAATGCCAAGCAAAGACAAGACTAGAAGACACAAGAATAAGAGCACCATCACCTAAAACAATATCATGCATACCAAAATCAACATTCAATTCACAAACATTTTGGGTTAACACATGATACACATCAATTAAATCACAAGGTTTAGAGATGGTGTAACCCAAAATTTTCTTCTCTCTATGGTTGCATTGGTCCTCATATGCCTCCACTTCTTCTCCAAATTGTCTTGCCCATTGATCCTTGATGTACAATTCTTCCTTAGGCATCAAAACAAAAGAATTTATATGGTTAGGAGCACAATCAAGTTGACAAGAAGAATTAAATTCACAATCCAATTTAGGAGAAGAAATTAGAGTCTTGCACTCCTCCTTTGAGACCTCATCTTCAATTTCCTTCACATGAGAGACTTCATCATAAAACAAAGGGTTAGAAGAAAAACAAACACAATCATTTTCCTCTTTATCTTTTGCTATCTCTTTTTCACTTTCTTTTCCAATTATTTCTCTTTCTCTCATCTCTTTTTCCTTTTCTCTCAACTCGTTTTCTCTCATTTCTTTCTCTCTTAACTCCTTTTTCTCTTATCTCTTTCTCTCTTATTTCTTTTTCTTGTAACTCTTTTTCTCTCATTTCCTTTTCTGCACTTACTTATCTCTTTTGTCATTTCCCTACAAATCTTATAGATTGGATCACTCTTATCAATAGTAGAAAGGTATTTCTGATCCTTCTCTTCTTTCTCTTTCTCATGTTTTTCTCTCTTTTTGCTCTTTTCACTCTTTTTGCTTTCTTCTTCCTCTTTTTCTTTTATCTCCCAATTTGGGCATTGATAGGTCATGTGCCCCCATCCCTCACACATGGAGCACTTCATAGTACTAGTTTTAATCCTTGAAGATGACCTCTCTTTATGCTTTCTCTCTCTATCTCTCTTTTGATTCTTTTCTTCTCCATCTTTATATCCTCCATCACTTCTATGATAAGAAGAGTAATACATACCTACACAAAAATGGTTAGCACAAATAATATAAATATGGACCTCACCACTGACTAAGTGTTTCACTCAAAACCATTCGTGTTTCTCTCTTTTGAGGCTTTTTTTTTTTCTATAATGTGCACACTTGCCTTTTTCCACTCAAACTCCTCTTTAGTCCTTAAGAAGCACTCTCAATCACAAATCAAGAATTTGTATTCAAAGTGAAAGATGTAACAAATCCAAGCTCAACACTTGAGAGTTCAAAACAAGAAAACTCTAAGAAAAACCAAGGAAATTTAGAAGACAAGCAATAAAAGCTAAAAGAAATGAAAGGGACAACTCAAAATGGAATGCCAAGCAAAGACAAGACTAGAAGACACAAGAATAAGAGCACCATCACCTAAAACAATATCATGCATACCAAAATCAACATTCAATTCACAAACATTTTGGGTTAACACATGATACACATCAATTAAATCACAAGGTTTAGAGATGGTGTAACCCAAAATTTTCTTCTCTCTATGGTTGCATTGGTCCTCATATGCCTCCACTTCTTCTCCAAATTGTCTTGCCCATTGATCCTTGATGTACAATTCTTCCTTAGGCATCAAAACAAAAGAATTTATATGGTTAGGAGCACAATCAAGTTGACAAGAAGAATTAAATTCACAATCCAATTTAGGAGAAGAAATTAGAGTCTTGCACTCCTCCTTTGAGACCTCATCTTCAATTTCCTTCACATGAGAGACTTCATCATAAAACAAAGGGTTAGAAGAAAAACAAACACAATCATTTTCCTCTTTATCTTTTGCTATCTCTTTTTCACTTTCTTTTCCAATTATTTCTCTTTCTCTCATCTCTTTTTCCTTTTCTCTCAACTCGTTTTCTCTCATTTCTTTCTCTCTTAACTCCTTTTCTCTCAACTCTTTTTCTCTTATCTCTTTCTCTCTTATTTCTTTTTCTTGTAACTCTTTTTCTCTCATTTCCTTTTCTGCACTTACTTATCTCTTTTGTCATTTCCCTACATATCTTATAGATTGGATCACTCTTATCAATAGTAGAAAGGTATTTCTGATCCTTCTCTTCTTTCTCTTTCTCATGTTTTTCTCTCTTTTTGCTCTTTTCACTCTTTTTGCTTTCTTCTTCCTCTTTTTCTTTCATCTCCCAATTTGGGCATTGATAGGTCATGTGCCCCCATCCCTCACACATGGAGCACTTCATAGTACTAGTTTTAATCCTTGAAGATGACCTCTCTTTATGCTTTCTCTCTCTATCTCTCTTTTGATTCTTTTCTTCTCCATCTTTATATCCTCCATCACTTCTATGATAAGAAGAGTAATACATACCTACACAAAAATGGTTAGCACAAATAAAATAAATGTGGACCTCACCACTCACTAAGTGTTTCACTCAAAACCACTCGTGTTTCTCTCTTTTGAGGCTTTTTTTTTTTTCTATAATGTGCACACTTGCCTTTTTCCACTCAAACTCCTCTTTAGTCCTTAAGAAGCACTCTCAATCACAAATCAAGAATTTGTATTCAAAGTGAAAGATGTAACAAATCCAAGCTCAACACTTGAGAGTTCAAAACAAGAAAACTCTAAGAAAAACCAAGGAAATTTAGAAGACAAGCAATAAAAGCTAAAAGAAATGAAAGGGACAACTCAAAATGGAATGCCAAGCAAAGACAAGACTAGAAGACACAAGAATAAGAGCACCATCACCTAAAACAATATCATGCATACCAAAATCAACATTCAATTCACAAACATTTTGGGTTAACACATGATACACATCAATTAAATCACAAGGTTTAGAGATGGTGTAACCCAAAATTTTCTTCTCTCTATGGTTGCATTGGTCCTCATATGCCTCCACTTCTTCTCCAAATTGTCTTGCCCATTGATCCTTGATGTACAATTCTTCCTTAGGCATCAAAACAAAAGAATTTATATGGTTAGGAGCACAATCAAGTTGACAAGAAGAATTAAATTCACAATCCAATTTAGGAGAAGAAATTAGAGTCTTGCACTCCTCCTTTGAGACCTCATCTTCAATTTCCTTCACATGAGAGACTTCATCATAAAACAAAGGGTTAGAAGAAAAACAAACACAATCATTTTCCTCTTTATCTTTTGCTATCTCTTTTTCACTTTCTTTTCCAATTATTTCTCTTTCTCTCATCTCTTTTTCCTTTTCTCTCAACTCGTTTTCTCTCATTTCTTTCTCTCTTAACTCCTTTTCTCTCAACTCTTTTTCTCTTATCTCTTTCTCTCTTATTTCTTTTTCTTGTAACTCTTTTTCTCTCATTTCCTTTTCTGCACTTACTTATCTCTTTTGTCATTTCCCTACAAATCTTATAGATTGGATAATTCTTATCAATAGTAGAAAGGTATTTCTGATCCTTCTCTTCTTTCTCTTTCTCATGTTTTTCTCTCTTTTTGCTCTTTTCACTCTTTTTGCTTTCTTCTTCCTCTTTTTCTTTTATCTCCCAATTTGGGCATTGATAGGTCATGTGCCCCCATCCCTCACACATGGAGCACTTCATAGTACTAGTTTTAATCCTTGAAGATGACCTCTCTTTATGCTTTCTCTCTCTATCTCTCTTTTGATTCTTTTCTTCTCCATCTTTATATCCTCCATCACTTCTATGATAAGAAGAGTAATACATACCTACACAAAAATGGTTAGCACAAATAAAATAAATGTGGACCTCACCACTCACTAAGTGTTTCACTCAAAACCACTCGTGTTTCTCTCTTTTGAGGCTTTTTTTTTTTTCTATAATGTGCACACTTGCCTTTTTCCACTCAAACTCCTCTTTAGTCCTTAAGAAGCACTCTCAATCACAAATCAAGAATTTGTATTCAAAGTGAAAGATGTAACAAATCCAAGCTCAACACTTGAGAGTTCAAAACAAGAAAACTCTAAGAAAAACCAAGGAAATTTAGAAGACAAGCAATAAAAGCTAAAAGAAATGAAAGGGACAACTCAAAATGGAATGCCAAGCAAAGACAAGACTAGAAGACACAAGAATAAGAGCACCATCACCTAAAACAATATCATGCATACCAAAATCAACATTCAATTCACAAACATTTTGGGTTAACACATGATACACATCAATTAAATCACAAGGTTTAGAGATGGTGTAACCCAAAATTTTCTTCTCTCTATGGTTGCATTGGTCCTCATATGCCTCCACTTCTTCTCCAAATTGTCTTGCCCATTGATCCTTGATGTACAATTCTTCCTTAGGCATCAAAACAAAAGAATTTATATGGTTAGGAGCACAATCAAGTTGACAAGAAGAATTAAATTCACAATCCAATTTAGGAGAAGAAATTAGAGTCTTGCACTCCTCCTTTGAGACCTCATCTTCAATTTCCTTCACATGAGAGACTTCATCATAAAACAAAGGGTTAGAAGAAAAACAAACACAATCATTTTCCTCTTTATCTTTTGCTATCTCTTTTTCACTTTCTTTTCCAATTATTTCTCTTTCTCTCATCTCTTTTTCCTTTTCTCTCAACTCGTTTTCTCTCATTTCTTTCTCTCTTAACTCCTTTTCTCTCAACTCTTTTTCTCTTATCTCTTTCTCTCTTATTTCTTTTTCTTGTAACTCTTTTTCTCTCATTTCCTTTTCTGCACTTACTTATCTCTTTTGTCATTTCCCTACAAATCTTATAGATTGGATAATTCTTATCAATAGTAGAAAGGTATTTCTGATCCTTCTCTTCTTTCTCTTTCTCATGTTTTTCTCTCTTTTTGCTCTTTTCACTCTTTTTGCTTTCTTCTTCCTCTTTTTCTTTTATCTCCCAATTTGGGCATTGATAGGTCATGTGCCCCCATCCCTCACACATGGAGCACTTCATAGTACTAGTTTTAATCCTTGAAGATGACCTCTCTTTATGCTTTCTCTCTCTATCTCTCTTTTGATTCTTTTCTTCTCCATCTTTATATCCTCCATCACTTCTATGATAAGAAGAGTAATACATACCTACACAAAAATGGTTAGCACAAATAATATAAATGTGGACCTCACCACTCACTAAGTGTTTCACTCAAAACCACTCGTGTTTCTCTCTTTTGAGGCTTTTTTTTTTTCTATAATGTGCACACTTGCCTTTTTCCACTCAAACTCCTCTTTAGTCCTTAAGAAGCACTCTCAATCACAAATCAAGAATTTGTATTCAAAGTGAAAGATGTAACAAATCCAAGCTCAACACTTGAGAGTTCAAAACAAGAAAACTCTAAGAAAAACCAAGGAAATTTAGAAGACAAGCAATAAAAGCTAAAAGAAATGAAAGGGACAACTCAAAATGGAATGCCAAGCAAAGACAAGACTAGAAGACACAAGAATAAGAGCACCATCACCTAAAACAATATCATGCATACCAAAATCAACATTCAATTCACAAACATTTTGGGTTAACACATGATACACATCAATTAAATCACAAGGTTTAGAGATGGTGTAACCCAAAATTTTCTTCTCTCTATGGTTGCATTGGTCCTCATATGCCTCCACTTCTTCTCCAAATTGTCTTGCCCATTGATCCTTGATGTACAATTCTTCCTTAGGCATCAAAACAAAAGAATTTATATGGTTAGGAGCACAATCAAGTTGACAAGAAGAATTAAATTCACAATCCAATTTAGGAGAAGAAATTAGAGTCTTGCACTCCTCCTTTGAGACCTCATCTTCAATTTCCTTCACATGAGAGACTTCATCATAAAACAAAGGGTTAGAAGAAAAACAAACACAATCATTTTCCTCTTTATCTTTTGCTATCTCTTTTTCACTTTCTTTTCCAATTATTTCTCTTTCTCTCATCTCTTTTTCCTTTTCTCTCAACTCGTTTTCTCTCATTTCTTTCTCTCTTAACTCCTTTTCTCTCAACTCTTTTTCTCTTATCTCTTTCTCTCTTATTTCTTTTTCTTGTAACTCTTTTTCTCTCATTTCCTTTTCTGCACTTACTTATCTCTTTTGTCATTTCCCTACAAATCTTATAGATTGGATAATTCTTATCAATAGTAGAAAGGTATTTCTGATCCTTCTCTTCTTTCTCTTTCTCATGTTTTTCTCTCTTTTTGCTCTTTTCACTCTTTTTGCTTTCTTCTTCCTCTTTTTCTTTTATCTCCCAATTTGGGCATTGATAGGTCATGTGCCCCCATCCCTCACACATGGAGCACTTCATAGTACTAGTTTTAATCCTTGAAGATGACCTCTCTTTATGCTTTCTCTCTCTATCTCTCTTTTGATTCTTTTCTTCTCCATCTTTATATCCTCCATCACTTCTATGATAAGAAGAGTAATACATACCTACACAAAAATGGTTAGCACAAATAAAATAAATGTGGACCTCACCACTCACTAAGTGTTTCACTCAAAACCACTCGTGTTTCTCTCTTTTGAGGCTTTTTTTTTTTTTCTATAATGTGCACACTTGCCTTTTTCCACTCAAACTCCTCTTTAGTCCTTAAGAAGCACTCTCAATCACAAATCAAGAATTTGTATTCAAAGTGAAAGATGTAACAAATCCAAGCTCAACACTTGAGAGTTCAAAACAAGAAAACTCTAAGAAAAACCAAGGAAATTTAGAAGACAAGCAATAAAAGCTAAAAGAAATGAAAGGGACAACTCAAAATGGAATGCCAAGCAAAGACAAGACTAGAAGACACAAGAATAAGAGCACCATCACCTAAAACAATATCATGCATACCAAAATCAACATTCAATTCACAAACATTTTGGGTTAACACATGATACACATCAATTAAATCACAAGGTTTAGAGATGGTGTAACCCAAAATTTTCTTCTCTCTATGGTTGCATTGGTCCTCATATGCCTCCACTTCTTCTCCAAATTGTCTTGCCCATTGATCCTTGATGTACAATTCTTCCTTAGGCATCAAAACAAAAGAATTTATATGGTTAGGAGCACAATCAAGTTGACAAGAAGAATTAAATTCACAATCCAATTTAGGAGAAGAAATTAGAGTCTTGCACTCCTCCTTTGAGACCTCATCTTCAATTTCCTTCACATGAGAGACTTCATCATAAAACAAAGGGTTAGAAGAAAAACAAACACAATCATTTTCCTCTTTATCTTTTGCTATCTCTTTTTCACTTTCTTTTCCAATTATTTCTCTTTCTCTCATCTCTTTTTCCTTTTCTCTCAACTCGTTTTCTCTCATTTCTTTCTCTCTTAACTCCTTTTCTCTCAACTCTTTTTCTCTTATCTCTTTCTCTCTTATTTCTTTTTCTTGTAACTCTTTTTCTCTCATTTCCTTTTCTGCACTTACTTATCTCTTTTGTCATTTCCCTACAAATCTTATAGATTGGATAATTCTTATCAATAGTAGAAAGGTATTTCTGATCCTTCTCTTCTTTCTCTTTCTCATGTTTTTCTCTCTTTTTGCTCTTTTCACTCTTTTTGCTTTCTTCTTCCTCTTTTTCTTTTATCTCCCAATTTGGGCATTGATAGGTCATGTGCCCCCATCCCTCACACATGGAGCACTTCATAGTACTAGTTTTAATCCTTGAAGATGACCTCTCTTTATGCTTTCTCTCTCTATCTCTCTTTTGATTCTTTTCTTCTCCATCTTTATATCCTCCATCACTTCTATGATAAGAAGAGTAATACATACCTACACAAAAATGGTTAGCACAAATAATATAAATGTGGACCTCACCACTCACTAAGTGTTTCACTCAAAACCACTCGTGTTTCTCTCTTTTGAGGCTTTTTTTTTTTTTCTATAATGTGCACACTTGCCTTTTTCCACTCAAACTCCTCTTTAGTCCTTAAGAAGCACTCTCAATCACAAATCAAGAATTTGTATTCAAAGTGAAAGATGTAACAAATCCAAGCTCAACACTTGAGAGTTCAAAACAAGAAAACTCTAAGAAAAACCAAGGAAATTTAGAAGACAAGCAATAAAAGCTAAAAGAAATGAAAGGGACAACTCAAAATGGAATGCCAAGCAAAGACAAGACTAGAAGACACAAGAATAAGAGCACCATCACCTAAAACAATATCATGCATACCAAAATCAACATTCAATTCACAAACATTTTGGGTTAACACATGATACACATCAATTAAATCACAAGGTTTAGAGATGGTGTAACCCAAAATTTTCTTCTCTCTATGGTTGCATTGGTCCTCATATGCCTCCACTTCTTCTCCAAATTGTCTTGCCCATTGATCCTTGATGTACAATTCTTCCTTAGGCATCAAAACAAAAGAATTTATATGGTTAGGAGCACAATCAAGTTGACAAGAAGAATTAAATTCACAATCCAATTTAGGAGAAGAAATTAGAGTCTTGCACTCCTCCTTTGAGACCTCATCTTCAATTTCCTTCACATGAGAGACTTCATCATAAAACAAAGGGTTAGAAGAAAAACAAACACAATCATTTTCCTCTTTATCTTTTGCTATCTCTTTTTCACTTTCTTTTCCAATTATTTCTCTTTCTCTCATCTCTTTTTCCTTTTCTCTCAACTCGTTTTCTCTCATTTCTTTCTCTCTTAACTCCTTTTCTCTCAACTCTTTTTCTCTTATCTCTTTCTCTCTTATTTCTTTTTCTTGTAACTCTTTTTCTCTCATTTCCTTTTCTGCACTTACTTATCTCTTTTGTCATTTCCCTACAAATCTTATAGATTGGATAATTCTTATCAATAGTAGAAAGGTATTTCTGATCCTTCTCTTCTTTCTCTTTCTCATGTTTTTCTCTCTTTTTGCTCTTTTCACTCTTTTTGCTTTCTTCTTCCTCTTTTTCTTTTATCTCCCAATTTGGGCATTGATAGGTCATGTGCCCCCATCCCTCACACATGGAGCACTTCATAGTACTAGTTTTAATCCTTGAAGATGACCTCTCTTTATGCTTTCTCTCTCTATCTCTCTTTTGATTCTTTTCTTCTCCATCTTTATATCCTCCATCACTTCTATGATAAGAAGAGTAATACATACCTACACAAAAATGGTTAGCACAAATAATATAAATGTGGACCTCACCACTCACTAAGTGTTTCACTCAAAACCACTCGTGTTTCTCTCTTTTGAGGCTTTTTTTTTTTTTCTATAATGTGCACACTTGCCTTTTTCCACTCAAACTCCTCTTTAGTCCTTAAGAAGCACTCTCAATCACAAATCAAGAATTTGTATTCAAAGTGAAAGATGTAACAAATCCAAGCTCAACACTTGAGAGTTCAAAACAAGAAAACTCTAAGAAAAACCAAGGAAATTTAGAAGACAAGCAATAAAAGCTAAAAGAAATGAAAGGGACAACTCAAAATGGAATGCCAAGCAAAGACAAGACTAGAAGACACAAGAATAAGAGCACCATCACCTAAAACAATATCATGCATACCAAAATCAACATTCAATTCACAAACATTTTGGGTTAACACATGATACACATCAATTAAATCACAAGGTTTAGAGATGGTGTAACCCAAAATTTTCTTCTCTCTATGGTTGCATTGGTCCTCATATGCCTCCACTTCTTCTCCAAATTGTCTTGCCCATTGATCCTTGATGTACAATTCTTCCTTAGGCATCAAAACAAAAGAATTTATATGGTTAGGAGCACAATCAAGTTGACAAGAAGAATTAAATTCACAATCCAATTTAGGAGAAGAAATTAGAGTCTTGCACTCCTCCTTTGAGACCTCATCTTCAATTTCCTTCACATGAGAGACTTCATCATAAAACAAAGGGTTAGAAGAAAAACAAACACAATCATTTTCCTCTTTATCTTTTGCTATCTCTTTTTCACTTTCTTTTCCAATTATTTCTCTTTCTCTCATCTCTTTTTCCTTTTCTCTCAACTCGTTTTCTCTCATTTCTTTCTCTCTTAACTCCTTTTCTCTCAACTCTTTTTCTCTTATCTCTTTCTCTCTTATTTCTTTTTCTTGTAACTCTTTTTCTCTCATTTCCTTTTCTGCACTTACTTATCTCTTTTGTCATTTCCCTACAAATCTTATAGATTGGATAATTCTTATCAATAGTAGAAAGGTATTTCTGATCCTTCTCTTCTTTCTCTTTCTCATGTTTTTCTCTCTTTTTGCTCTTTTCACTCTTTTTGCTTTCTTCTTCCTCTTTTTCTTTTATCTCCCAATTTGGGCATTGATAGGTCATGTGCCCCCATCCCTCACACATGGAGCACTTCATAGTACTAGTTTTAATCCTTGAAGATGACCTCTCTTTATGCTTTCTCTCTCTATCTCTCTTTTGATTCTTTTCTTCTCCATCTTTATATCCTCCATCACTTCTATGATAAGAAGAGTAATACATACCTACACAAAAATGGTTAGCACAAATAATATAAATGTGGACCTCACCACTCACTAAGTGTTTCACTCAAAACCACTCGTGTTTCTCTCTTTTGAGGCTTTTTTTTTTTTTTCTATAATGTGCACACTTGCCTTTTTCCACTCAAACTCCTCTTTAGTCCTTAAGAAGCACTCTCAATCACAAATCAAGAATTTGTATTCAAAGTGAAAGATGTAACAAATCCAAGCTCAACACTTGAGAGTTCAAAACAAGAAAACTCTAAGAAAAACCAAGGAAATTTAGAAGACAAGCAATAAAAGCTAAAAGAAATGAAAGGGACAACTCAAAATGGAATGCCAAGCAAAGACAAGACTAGAAGACACAAGAATAAGAGCACCATCACCTAAAACAATATCATGCATACCAAAATCAACATTCAATTCACAAACATTTTGGGTTAACACATGATACACATCAATTAAATCACAAGGTTTAGAGATGGTGTAACCCAAAATTTTCTTCTCTCTATGGTTGCATTGGTCCTCATATGCCTCCACTTCTTCTCCAAATTGTCTTGCCCATTGATCCTTGATGTACAATTCTTCCTTAGGCATCAAAACAAAAGAATTTATATGGTTAGGAGCACAATCAAGTTGACAAGAAGAATTAAATTCACAATCCAATTTAGGAGAAGAAATTAGAGTCTTGCACTCCTCCTTTGAGACCTCATCTTCAATTTCCTTCACATGAGAGACTTCATCATAAAACAAAGGGTTAGAAGAAAAACAAACACAATCATTTTCCTCTTTATCTTTTGCTATCTCTTTTTCACTTTCTTTTCCAATTATTTCTCTTTCTCTCATCTCTTTTTCCTTTTCTCTCAACTCGTTTTCTCTCATTTCTTTCTCTCTTAACTCCTTTTCTCTCAACTCTTTTTCTCTTATCTCTTTCTCTCTTATTTCTTTTTCTTGTAACTCTTTTTCTCTCATTTCCTTTTCTGCACTTACTTATCTCTTTTGTCATTTCCCTACAAATCTTATAGATTGGATAATTCTTATCAATAGTAGAAAGGTATTTCTGATCCTTCTCTTCTTTCTCTTTCTCATGTTTTTCTCTCTTTTTGCTCTTTTCACTCTTTTTGCTTTCTTCTTCCTCTTTTTCTTTTATCTCCCAATTTGGGCATTGATAGGTCATGTGCCCCCATCCCTCACACATGGAGCACTTCATAGTACTAGTTTTAATCCTTGAAGATGACCTCTCTTTATGCTTTCTCTCTCTATCTCTCTTTTGATTCTTTTCTTCTCCATCTTTATATCCTCCATCACTTCTATGATAAGAAGAGTAATACATACCTACACAAAAATGGTTAGCACAAATAATATAAATGTGGACCTCACCACTCACTAAGTGTTTCACTCAAAACCACTCGTGTTTCTCTCTTTTGAGGCTTTTTTTTTTTTTTTCTATAATGTGCACACTTGCCTTTTTCCACTCAAACTCCTCTTTAGTCCTTAAGAAGCACTCTCAATCACAAATCAAGAATTTGTATTCAAAGTGAAAGATGTAACAAATCCAAGCTCAACACTTGAGAGTTCAAAACAAGAAAACTCTAAGAAAAACCAAGGAAATTTAGAAGACAAGCAATAAAAGCTAAAAGAAATGAAAGGGACAACTCAAAATGGAATGCCAAGCAAAGACAAGACTAGAAGACACAAGAATAAGAGCACCATCACCTAAAACAATATCATGCATACCAAAATCAACATTCAATTCACAAACATTTTGGGTTAACACATGATACACATCAATTAAATCACAAGGTTTAGAGATGGTGTAACCCAAAATTTTCTTCTCTCTATGGTTGCATTGGTCCTCATATGCCTCCACTTCTTCTCCAAATTGTCTTGCCCATTGATCCTTGATGTACAATTCTTCCTTAGGCATCAAAACAAAAGAATTTATATGGTTAGGAGCACAATCAAGTTGACAAGAAGAATTAAATTCACAATCCAATTTAGGAGAAGAAATTAGAGTCTTGCACTCCTCCTTTGAGACCTCATCTTCAATTTCCTTCACATGAGAGACTTCATCATAAAACAAAGGGTTAGAAGAAAAACAAACACAATCATTTTCCTCTTTATCTTTTGCTATCTCTTTTTCACTTTCTTTTCCAATTATTTCTCTTTCTCTCATCTCTTTTTCCTTTTCTCTCAACTCGTTTTCTCTCATTTCTTTCTCTCTTAACTCCTTTTCTCTCAACTCTTTTTCTCTTATCTCTTTCTCTCTTATTTCTTTTTCTTGTAACTCTTTTTCTCTCATTTCCTTTTCTGCACTTACTTATCTCTTTTGTCATTTCCCTACAAATCTTATAGATTGGATAATTCTTATCAATAGTAGAAAGGTATTTCTGATCCTTCTCTTCTTTCTCTTTCTCATGTTTTTCTCTCTTTTTGCTCTTTTCACTCTTTTTGCTTTCTTCTTCCTCTTTTTCTTTTATCTCCCAATTTGGGCATTGATAGGTCATGTGCCCCCATCCCTCACACATGGAGCACTTCATAGTACTAGTTTTAATCCTTGAAGATGACCTCTCTTTATGCTTTCTCTCTCTATCTCTCTTTTGATTCTTTTCTTCTCCATCTTTATATCCTCCATCACTTCTATGATAAGAAGAGTAATACATACCTACACAAAAATGGTTAGCACAAATAAAATAAATGTGGACCTCACCACTCACTAAGTGTTTCACTCAAAACCACTCGTGTTTCTCTCTTTTGAGGCTTTTTTTTTTTTCTATAATGTGCACACTTGCCTTTTTCCACTCAAACTCCTCTTTAGTCCTTAAGAAGCACTCTCAATCACAAATCAAGAATTTGTATTCAAAGTGAAAGATGTAACAAATCCAAGCTCAACACTTGAGAGTTCAAAACAAGAAAACTCTAAGAAAAACCAAGGAAATTTAGAAGACAAGCAATAAAAGCTAAAAGAAATGAAAGGGACAACTCAAAATGGAATGCCAAGCAAAGACAAGACTAGAAGACACAAGAATAAGAGCACCATCACCTAAAACAATATCATGCATACCAAAATCAACATTCAATTCACAAACATTTTGGGTTAACACATGATACACATCAATTAAATCACAAGGTTTAGAGATGGTGTAACCCAAAATTTTCTTCTCTCTATGGTTGCATTGGTCCTCATATGCCTCCACTTCTTCTCCAAATTGTCTTGCCCATTGATCCTTGATGTACAATTCTTCCTTAGGCATCAAAACAAAAGAATTTATATGGTTAGGAGCACAATCAAGTTGACAAGAAGAATTAAATTCACAATCCAATTTAGGAGAAGAAATTAGAGTCTTGCACTCCTCCTTTGAGACCTCATCTTCAATTTCCTTCACATGAGAGACTTCATCATAAAACAAAGGGTTAGAAGAAAAACAAACACAATCATTTTCCTCTTTATCTTTTGCTATCTCTTTTTCACTTTCTTTTCCAATTATTTCTCTTTCTCTCATCTCTTTTTCCTTTTCTCTCAACTCGTTTTCTCTCATTTCTTTCTCTCTTAACTCCTTTTCTCTCAACTCTTTTTCTCTTATCTCTTTCTCTCTTATTTCTTTTTCTTGTAACTCTTTTTCTCTCATTTCCTTTTCTGCACTTACTTATCTCTTTTGTCATTTCCCTACAAATCTTATAGATTGGATAATTCTTATCAATAGTAGAAAGGTATTTCTGATCCTTCTCTTCTTTCTCTTTCTCATGTTTTTCTCTCTTTTTGCTCTTTTCACTCTTTTTGCTTTCTTCTTCCTCTTTTTCTTTTATCTCCCAATTTGGGCATTGATAGGTCATGTGCCCCCATCCCTCACACATGGAGCACTTCATAGTACTAGTTTTAATCCTTGAAGATGACCTCTCTTTATGCTTTCTCTCTCTATCTCTCTTTTGATTCTTTTCTTCTCCATCTTTATATCCTCCATCACTTCTATGATAAGAAGAGTAATACATACCTACACAAAAATGGTTAGCACAAATAAAATAAATGTGGACCTCACCACTCACTAAGTGTTTCACTCAAAACCACTCGTGTTTCTCTCTTTTGAGGCTTTTTTTTTTTTTCTATAATGTGCACACTTGCCTTTTTCCACTCAAACTCCTCTTTAGTCCTTAAGAAGCACTCTCAATCACAAATCAAGAATTTGTATTCAAAGTGAAAGATGTAACAAATCCAAGCTCAACACTTGAGAGTTCAAAACAAGAAAACTCTAAGAAAAACCAAGGAAATTTAGAAGACAAGCAATAAAAGCTAAAAGAAATGAAAGGGACAACTCAAAATGGAATGCCAAGCAAAGACAAGACTAGAAGACACAAGAATAAGAGCACCATCACCTAAAACAATATCATGCATACCAAAATCAACATTCAATTCACAAACATTTTGGGTTAACACATGATACACATCAATTAAATCACAAGGTTTAGAGATGGTGTAACCCAAAATTTTCTTCTCTCTATGGTTGCATTGGTCCTCATATGCCTCCACTTCTTCTCCAAATTGTCTTGCCCATTGATCCTTGATGTACAATTCTTCCTTAGGCATCAAAACAAAAGAATTTATATGGTTAGGAGCACAATCAAGTTGACAAGAAGAATTAAATTCACAATCCAATTTAGGAGAAGAAATTAGAGTCTTGCACTCCTCCTTTGAGACCTCATCTTCAATTTCCTTCACATGAGAGACTTCATCATAAAACAAAGGGTTAGAAGAAAAACAAACACAATCATTTTCCTCTTTATCTTTTGCTATCTCTTTTTCACTTTCTTTTCCAATTATTTCTCTTTCTCTCATCTCTTTTTCCTTTTCTCTCAACTCGTTTTCTCTCATTTCTTTCTCTCTTAACTCCTTTTCTCTCAACTCTTTTTCTCTTATCTCTTTCTCTCTTATTTCTTTTTCTTGTAACTCTTTTTCTCTCATTTCCTTTTCTGCACTTACTTATCTCTTTTGTCATTTCCCTACAAATCTTATAGATTGGATAATTCTTATCAATAGTAGAAAGGTATTTCTGATCCTTCTCTTCTTTCTCTTTCTCATGTTTTTCTCTCTTTTTGCTCTTTTCACTCTTTTTGCTTTCTTCTTCCTCTTTTTCTTTTATCTCCCAATTTGGGCATTGATAGGTCATGTGCCCCCATCCCTCACACATGGAGCACTTCATAGTACTAGTTTTAATCCTTGAAGATGACCTCTCTTTATGCTTTCTCTCTCTATCTCTCTTTTGATTCTTTTCTTCTCCATCTTTATATCCTCCATCACTTCTATGATAAGAAGAGTAATACATACCTACACAAAAATGGTTAGCACAAATAATATAAATGTGGACCTCACCACTCACTAAGTGTTTCACTCAAAACCACTCGTGTTTCTCTCTTTTGAGGCTTTTTTTTTTTCTATAATGTGCACACTTGCCTTTTTCCACTCAAACTCCTCTTTAGTCCTTAAGAAGCACTCTCAATCACAAATCAAGAATTTGTATTCAAAGTGAAAGATGTAACAAATCCAAGCTCAACACTTGAGAGTTCAAAACAAGAAAACTCTAAGAAAAACCAAGGAAATTTAGAAGACAAGCAATAAAAGCTAAAAGAAATGAAAGGGACAACTCAAAATGGAATGCCAAGCAAAGACAAGACTAGAAGACACAAGAATAAGAGCACCATCACCTAAAACAATATCATGCATACCAAAATCAACATTCAATTCACAAACATTTTGGGTTAACACATGATACACATCAATTAAATCACAAGGTTTAGAGATGGTGTAACCCAAAATTTTCTTCTCTCTATGGTTGCATTGGTCCTCATATGCCTCCACTTCTTCTCCAAATTGTCTTGCCCATTGATCCTTGATGTACAATTCTTCCTTAGGCATCAAAACAAAAGAATTTATATGGTTAGGAGCACAATCAAGTTGACAAGAAGAATTAAATTCACAATCCAATTTAGGAGAAGAAATTAGAGTCTTGCACTCCTCCTTTGAGACCTCATCTTCAATTTCCTTCACATGAGAGACTTCATCATAAAACAAAGGGTTAGAAGAAAAACAAACACAATCATTTTCCTCTTTATCTTTTGCTATCTCTTTTTCACTTTCTTTTCCAATTATTTCTCTTTCTCTCATCTCTTTTTCCTTTTCTCTCAACTCGTTTTCTCTCATTTCTTTCTCTCTTAACTCCTTTTCTCTCAACTCTTTTTCTCTTATCTCTTTCTCTCTTATTTCTTTTTCTTGTAACTCTTTTTCTCTCATTTCCTTTTCTGCACTTACTTATCTCTTTTGTCATTTCCCTACAAATCTTATAGATTGGATAATTCTTATCAATAGTAGAAAGGTATTTCTGATCCTTCTCTTCTTTCTCTTTCTCATGTTTTTCTCTCTTTTTGCTCTTTTCACTCTTTTTGCTTTCTTCTTCCTCTTTTTCTTTTATCTCCCAATTTGGGCATTGATAGGTCATGTGCCCCCATCCCTCACACATGGAGCACTTCATAGTACTAGTTTTAATCCTTGAAGATGACCTCTCTTTATGCTTTCTCTCTCTATCTCTCTTTTGATTCTTTTCTTCTCCATCTTTATATCCTCCATCACTTCTATGATAAGAAGAGTAATACATACCTACACAAAAATGGTTAGCACAAATAAAATAAATGTGGACCTCACCACTCACTAAGTGTTTCACTCAAAACCACTCGTGTTTCTCTCTTTTGAGGCTTTTTTTTTTTTCTATAATGTGCACACTTGCCTTTTTCCACTCAAACTCCTCTTTAGTCCTTAAGAAGCACTCTCAATCACAAATCAAGAATTTGTATTCAAAGTGAAAGATGTAACAAATCCAAGCTCAACACTTGAGAGTTCAAAACAAGAAAACTCTAAGAAAAACCAAGGAAATTTAGAAGACAAGCAATAAAAGCTAAAAGAAATGAAAGGGACAACTCAAAATGGAATGCCAAGCAAAGACAAGACTAGAAGACACAAGAATAAGAGCACCATCACCTAAAACAATATCATGCATACCAAAATCAACATTCAATTCACAAACATTTTGGGTTAACACATGATACACATCAATTAAATCACAAGGTTTAGAGATGGTGTAACCCAAAATTTTCTTCTCTCTATGGTTGCATTGGTCCTCATATGCCTCCACTTCTTCTCCAAATTGTCTTGCCCATTGATCCTTGATGTACAATTCTTCCTTAGGCATCAAAACAAAAGAATTTATATGGTTAGGAGCACAATCAAGTTGACAAGAAGAATTAAATTCACAATCCAATTTAGGAGAAGAAATTAGAGTCTTGCACTCCTCCTTTGAGACCTCATCTTCAATTTCCTTCACATGAGAGACTTCATCATAAAACAAAGGGTTAGAAGAAAAACAAACACAATCATTTTCCTCTTTATCTTTTGCTATCTCTTTTTCACTTTCTTTTCCAATTATTTCTCTTTCTCTCATCTCTTTTTCCTTTTCTCTCAACTCGTTTTCTCTCATTTCTTTCTCTCTTAACTCCTTTTCTCTCAACTCTTTTTCTCTTATCTCTTTCTCTCTTATTTCTTTTTCTTGTAACTCTTTTTCTCTCATTTCCTTTTCTGCACTTACTTATCTCTTTTGTCATTTCCCTACAAATCTTATAGATTGGATAATTCTTATCAATAGTAGAAAGGTATTTCTGATCCTTCTCTTCTTTCTCTTTCTCATGTTTTTCTCTCTTTTTGCTCTTTTCACTCTTTTTGCTTTCTTCTTCCTCTTTTTCTTTTATCTCCCAATTTGGGCATTGATAGGTCATGTGCCCCCATCCCTCACACATGGAGCACTTCATAGTACTAGTTTTAATCCTTGAAGATGACCTCTCTTTATGCTTTCTCTCTCTATCTCTCTTTTGATTCTTTTCTTCTCCATCTTTATATCCTCCATCACTTCTATGATAAGAAGAGTAATACATACCTACACAAAAATGGTTAGCACAAATAAAATAAATGTGGACCTCACCACTCACTAAGTGTTTCACTCAAAACCACTCGTGTTTCTCTCTTTTGAGGCTTTTTTTTTTTTTCTATAATGTGCACACTTGCCTTTTTCCACTCAAACTCCTCTTTAGTCCTTAAGAAGCACTCTCAATCACAAATCAAGAATTTGTATTCAAAGTGAAAGATGTAACAAATCCAAGCTCAACACTTGAGAGTTCAAAACAAGAAAACTCTAAGAAAAACCAAGGAAATTTAGAAGACAAGCAATAAAAGCTAAAAGAAATGAAAGGGACAACTCAAAATGGAATGCCAAGCAAAGACAAGACTAGAAGACACAAGAATAAGAGCACCATCACCTAAAACAATATCATGCATACCAAAATCAACATTCAATTCACAAACATTTTGGGTTAACACATGATACACATCAATTAAATCACAAGGTTTAGAGATGGTGTAACCCAAAATTTTCTTCTCTCTATGGTTGCATTGGTCCTCATATGCCTCCACTTCTTCTCCAAATTGTCTTGCCCATTGATCCTTGATGTACAATTCTTCCTTAGGCATCAAAACAAAAGAATTTATATGGTTAGGAGCACAATCAAGTTGACAAGAAGAATTAAATTCACAATCCAATTTAGGAGAAGAAATTAGAGTCTTGCACTCCTCCTTTGAGACCTCATCTTCAATTTCCTTCACATGAGAGACTTCATCATAAAACAAAGGGTTAGAAGAAAAACAAACACAATCATTTTCCTCTTTATCTTTTGCTATCTCTTTTTCACTTTCTTTTCCAATTATTTCTCTTTCTCTCATCTCTTTTTCCTTTTCTCTCAACTCGTTTTCTCTCATTTCTTTCTCTCTTAACTCCTTTTCTCTCAACTCTTTTTCTCTTATCTCTTTCTCTCTTATTTCTTTTTCTTGTAACTCTTTTTCTCTCATTTCCTTTTCTGCACTTACTTATCTCTTTTGTCATTTCCCTACAAATCTTATAGATTGGATAATTCTTATCAATAGTAGAAAGGTATTTCTGATCCTTCTCTTCTTTCTCTTTCTCATGTTTTTCTCTCTTTTTGCTCTTTTCACTCTTTTTGCTTTCTTCTTCCTCTTTTTCTTTTATCTCCCAATTTGGGCATTGATAGGTCATGTGCCCCCATCCCTCACACATGGAGCACTTCATAGTACTAGTTTTAATCCTTGAAGATGACCTCTCTTTATGCTTTCTCTCTCTATCTCTCTTTTGATTCTTTTCTTCTCCATCTTTATATCCTCCATCACTTCTATGATAAGAAGAGTAATACATACCTACACAAAAATGGTTAGCACAAATAATATAAATGTGGACCTCACCACTCACTAAGTGTTTCACTCAAAACCACTCGTGTTTCTCTCTTTTGAGGCTTTTTTTTTTTCTATAATGTGCACACTTGCCTTTTTCCACTCAAACTCCTCTTTAGTCCTTAAGAAGCACTCTCAATCACAAATCAAGAATTTGTATTCAAAGTGAAAGATGTAACAAATCCAAGCTCAACACTTGAGAGTTCAAAACAAGAAAACTCTAAGAAAAACCAAGGAAATTTAGAAGACAAGCAATAAAAGCTAAAAGAAATGAAAGGGACAACTCAAAATGGAATGCCAAGCAAAGACAAGACTAGAAGACACAAGAATAAGAGCACCATCACCTAAAACAATATCATGCATACCAAAATCAACATTCAATTCACAAACATTTTGGGTTAACACATGATACACATCAATTAAATCACAAGGTTTAGAGATGGTGTAACCCAAAATTTTCTTCTCTCTATGGTTGCATTGGTCCTCATATGCCTCCACTTCTTCTCCAAATTGTCTTGCCCATTGATCCTTGATGTACAATTCTTCCTTAGGCATCAAAACAAAAGAATTTATATGGTTAGGAGCACAATCAAGTTGACAAGAAGAATTAAATTCACAATCCAATTTAGGAGAAGAAATTAGAGTCTTGCACTCCTCCTTTGAGACCTCATCTTCAATTTCCTTCACATGAGAGACTTCATCATAAAACAAAGGGTTAGAAGAAAAACAAACACAATCATTTTCCTCTTTATCTTTTGCTATCTCTTTTTCACTTTCTTTTCCAATTATTTCTCTTTCTCTCATCTCTTTTTCCTTTTCTCTCAACTCGTTTTCTCTCATTTCTTTCTCTCTTAACTCCTTTTCTCTCAACTCTTTTTCTCTTATCTCTTTCTCTCTTATTTCTTTTTCTTGTAACTCTTTTTCTCTCATTTCCTTTTCTGCACTTACTTATCTCTTTTGTCATTTCCCTACAAATCTTATAGATTGGATAATTCTTATCAATAGTAGAAAGGTATTTCTGATCCTTCTCTTCTTTCTCTTTCTCATGTTTTTCTCTCTTTTTGCTCTTTTCACTCTTTTTGCTTTCTTCTTCCTCTTTTTCTTTTATCTCCCAATTTGGGCATTGATAGGTCATGTGCCCCCATCCCTCACACATGGAGCACTTCATAGTACTAGTTTTAATCCTTGAAGATGACCTCTCTTTATGCTTTCTCTCTCTATCTCTCTTTTGATTCTTTTCTTCTCCATCTTTATATCCTCCATCACTTCTATGATAAGAAGAGTAATACATACCTACACAAAAATGGTTAGCACAAATAAAATAAATGTGGACCTCACCACTCACTAAGTGTTTCACTCAAAACCACTCGTGTTTCTCTCTTTTGAGGCTTTTTTTTTTTTCTATAATGTGCACACTTGCCTTTTTCCACTCAAACTCCTCTTTAGTCCTTAAGAAGCACTCTCAATCACAAATCAAGAATTTGTATTCAAAGTGAAAGATGTAACAAATCCAAGCTCAACACTTGAGAGTTCAAAACAAGAAAACTCTAAGAAAAACCAAGGAAATTTAGAAGACAAGCAATAAAAGCTAAAAGAAATGAAAGGGACAACTCAAAATGGAATGCCAAGCAAAGACAAGACTAGAAGACACAAGAATAAGAGCACCATCACCTAAAACAATATCATGCATACCAAAATCAACATTCAATTCACAAACATTTTGGGTTAACACATGATACACATCAATTAAATCACAAGGTTTAGAGATGGTGTAACCCAAAATTTTCTTCTCTCTATGGTTGCATTGGTCCTCATATGCCTCCACTTCTTCTCCAAATTGTCTTGCCCATTGATCCTTGATGTACAATTCTTCCTTAGGCATCAAAACAAAAGAATTTATATGGTTAGGAGCACAATCAAGTTGACAAGAAGAATTAAATTCACAATCCAATTTAGGAGAAGAAATTAGAGTCTTGCACTCCTCCTTTGAGACCTCATCTTCAATTTCCTTCACATGAGAGACTTCATCATAAAACAAAGGGTTAGAAGAAAAACAAACACAATCATTTTCCTCTTTATCTTTTGCTATCTCTTTTTCACTTTCTTTTCCAATTATTTCTCTTTCTCTCATCTCTTTTTCCTTTTCTCTCAACTCGTTTTCTCTCATTTCTTTCTCTCTTAACTCCTTTTCTCTCAACTCTTTTTCTCTTATCTCTTTCTCTCTTATTTCTTTTTCTTGTAACTCTTTTTCTCTCATTTCCTTTTCTGCACTTACTTATCTCTTTTGTCATTTCCCTACAAATCTTATAGATTGGATAATTCTTATCAATAGTAGAAAGGTATTTCTGATCCTTCTCTTCTTTCTCTTTCTCATGTTTTTCTCTCTTTTTGCTCTTTTCACTCTTTTTGCTTTCTTCTTCCTCTTTTTCTTTTATCTCCCAATTTGGGCATTGATAGGTCATGTGCCCCCATCCCTCATACATGGAGCACTTCATAGTACTAGTTTTAATCCTTGAAGATGACCTCTCTTTATGCTTTCTCTCTCTATCTCTCTTTTGATTCTTTTCTTCTCCATCTTTATATCCTCCATCACTTCTATGATAAGAAGAGTAATACATACCTACACAAAAATGGTTAGCACAAATAAAATAAATGTGGACCTCACCACTCACTAAGTGTTTCACTCAAAACCACTCGTGTTTCTCTCTTTTGAGGCTTTTTTTTTTTTTCTATAATGTGCACACTTGCCTTTTTCCACTCAAACTCCTCTTTAGTCCTTAAGAAGCACTCTCAATCACAAATCAAGAATTTGTATTCAAAGTGAAAGATGTAACAAATCCAAGCTCAACACTTGAGAGTTCAAAACAAGAAAACTCTAAGAAAAACCAAGGAAATTTAGAAGACAAGCAATAAAAGCTAAAAGAAATGAAAGGGACAACTCAAAATGGAATGCCAAGCAAAGACAAGACTAGAAGACACAAGAATAAGAGCACCATCACCTAAAACAATATCATGCATACCAAAATCAACATTCAATTCACAAACATTTTGGGTTAACACATGATACACATCAATTAAATCACAAGGTTTAGAGATGGTGTAACCCAAAATTTTCTTCTCTCTATGGTTGCATTGGTCCTCATATGCCTCCACTTCTTCTCCAAATTGTCTTGCCCATTGATCCTTGATGTACAATTCTTCCTTAGGCATCAAAACAAAAGAATTTATATGGTTAGGAGCACAATCAAGTTGACAAGAAGAATTAAATTCACAATCCAATTTAGGAGAAGAAATTAGAGTCTTGCACTCCTCCTTTGAGACCTCATCTTCAATTTCCTTCACATGAGAGACTTCATCATAAAACAAAGGGTTAGAAGAAAAACAAACACAATCATTTTCCTCTTTATCTTTTGCTATCTCTTTTTCACTTTCTTTTCCAATTATTTCTCTTTCTCTCATCTCTTTTTCCTTTTCTCTCAACTCGTTTTCTCTCATTTCTTTCTCTCTTAACTCCTTTTCTCTCAACTCTTTTTCTCTTATCTCTTTCTCTCTTATTTCTTTTTCTTGTAACTCTTTTTCTCTCATTTCCTTTTCTGCACTTACTTATCTCTTTTGTCATTTCCCTACAAATCTTATAGATTGGATAATTCTTATCAATAGTAGAAAGGTATTTCTGATCCTTCTCTTCTTTCTCTTTCTCATGTTTTTCTCTCTTTTTGCTCTTTTCACTCTTTTTGCTTTCTTCTTCCTCTTTTTCTTTTATCTCCCAATTTGGGCATTGATAGGTCATGTGCCCCCATCCCTCACACATGGAGCACTTCATAGTACTAGTTTTAATCCTTGAAGATGACCTCTCTTTATGCTTTCTCTCTCTATCTCTCTTTTGATTCTTTTCTTCTCCATCTTTATATCCTCCATCACTTCTATGATAAGAAGAGTAATACATACCTACACAAAAATGGTTAGCACAAATAAAATAAATGTGGACCTCACCACTCACTAAGTGTTTCACTCAAAACCACTCGTGTTTCTCTCTTTTGAGGCTTTTTTTTTTTTCTATAATGTGCACACTTGCCTTTTTCCACTCAAACTCCTCTTTAGTCCTTAAGAAGCACTCTCAATCACAAATCAAGAATTTGTATTCAAAGTGAAAGATGTAACAAATCCAAGCTCAACACTTGAGAGTTCAAAACAAGAAAACTCTAAGAAAAACCAAGGAAATTTAGAAGACAAGCAATAAAAGCTAAAAGAAATGAAAGGGACAACTCAAAATGGAATGCCAAGCAAAGACAAGACTAGAAGACACAAGAATAAGAGCACCATCACCTAAAACAATATCATGCATACCAAAATCAACATTCAATTCACAAACATTTTGGGTTAACACATGATACACATCAATTAAATCACAAGGTTTAGAGATGGTGTAACCCAAAATTTTCTTCTCTCTATGGTTGCATTGGTCCTCATATGCCTCCACTTCTTCTCCAAATTGTCTTGCCCATTGATCCTTGATGTACAATTCTTCCTTAGGCATCAAAACAAAAGAATTTATATGGTTAGGAGCACAATCAAGTTGACAAGAAGAATTAAATTCACAATCCAATTTAGGAGAAGAAATTAGAGTCTTGCACTCCTCCTTTGAGACCTCATCTTCAATTTCCTTCACATGAGAGACTTCATCATAAAACAAAGGGTTAGAAGAAAAACAAACACAATCATTTTCCTCTTTATCTTTTGCTATCTCTTTTTCACTTTCTTTTCCAATTATTTCTCTTTCTCTCATCTCTTTTTCCTTTTCTCTCAACTCGTTTTCTCTCATTTCTTTCTCTCTTAACTCCTTTTCTCTCAACTCTTTTTCTCTTATCTCTTTCTCTCTTATTTCTTTTTCTTGTAACTCTTTTTCTCTCATTTCCTTTTCTGCACTTACTTATCTCTTTTGTCATTTCCCTACAAATCTTATAGATTGGATAATTCTTATCAATAGTAGAAAGGTATTTCTGATCCTTCTCTTCTTTCTCTTTCTCATGTTTTTCTCTCTTTTTGCTCTTTTCACTCTTTTTGCTTTCTTCTTCCTCTTTTTCTTTTATCTCCCAATTTGGGCATTGATAGGTCATGTGCCCCCATCCCTCACACATGGAGCACTTCATAGTACTAGTTTTAATCCTTGAAGATGACCTCTCTTTATGCTTTCTCTCTCTATCTCTCTTTTGATTCTTTTCTTCTCCATCTTTATATCCTCCATCACTTCTATGATAAGAAGAGTAATACATACCTACACAAAAATGGTTAGCACAAATAATATAAATGTGGACCTCACCACTCACTAAGTGTTTCACTCAAAACCACTCGTGTTTCTCTCTTTTGAGGCTTTTTTTTTTTTTCTATAATGTGCACACTTGCCTTTTTCCACTCAAACTCCTCTTTAGTCCTTAAGAAGCACTCTCAATCACAAATCAAGAATTTGTATTCAAAGTGAAAGATGTAACAAATCCAAGCTCAACACTTGAGAGTTCAAAACAAGAAAACTCTAAGAAAAACCAAGGAAATTTAGAAGACAAGCAATAAAAGCTAAAAGAAATGAAAGGGACAACTCAAAATGGAATGCCAAGCAAAGACAAGACTAGAAGACACAAGAATAAGAGCACCATCACCTAAAACAATATCATGCATACCAAAATCAACATTCAATTCACAAACATTTTGGGTTAACACATGATACACATCAATTAAATCACAAGGTTTAGAGATGGTGTAACCCAAAATTTTCTTCTCTCTATGGTTGCATTGGTCCTCATATGCCTCCACTTCTTCTCCAAATTGTCTTGCCCATTGATCCTTGATGTACAATTCTTCCTTAGGCATCAAAACAAAAGAATTTATATGGTTAGGAGCACAATCAAGTTGACAAGAAGAATTAAATTCACAATCCAATTTAGGAGAAGAAATTAGAGTCTTGCACTCCTCCTTTGAGACCTCATCTTCAATTTCCTTCACATGAGAGACTTCATCATAAAACAAAGGGTTAGAAGAAAAACAAACACAATCATTTTCCTCTTTATCTTTTGCTATCTCTTTTTCACTTTCTTTTCCAATTATTTCTCTTTCTCTCATCTCTTTTTCCTTTTCTCTCAACTCGTTTTCTCTCATTTCTTTCTCTCTTAACTCCTTTTCTCTCAACTCTTTTTCTCTTATCTCTTTCTCTCTTATTTCTTTTTCTTGTAACTCTTTTTCTCTCATTTCCTTTTCTGCACTTACTTATCTCTTTTGTCATTTCCCTACAAATCTTATAGATTGGATCACTCTTATCAATAGTAGAAAGGTATTTCTGATCCTTCTCTTCTTTCTCTTTCTCATGTTTTTCTCTCTTTTTGCTCTTTTCACTCTTTTTGCTTTCTTCTTCCTCTTTTTCTTTTATCTCCCAATTTGGGCATTGATAGGTCATGTGCCCCCATCCCTCACACATGGAGCACTTCATAGTACTAGTTTTAATCCTTGAAGATGACCTCTCTTTATGCTTTCTCTCTCTATCTCTCTTTTGATTCTTTTCTTCTCCATCTTTATATCCTCCATCACTTCTATGATAAGAAGAGTAATACATACCTACACAAAAATGGTTAGCACAAATAAAATAAATGTGGACCTCACCACTCACTAAGTGTTTCACTCAAAACCACTCGTGTTTCTCTCTTTTGAGGCTTTTTTTTTTTTCTATAATGTGCACACTTGCCTTTTTCCACTCAAACTCCTCTTTAGTCCTTAAGAAGCACTCTCAATCACAAATCAAGAATTTGTATTCAAAGTGAAAGATGTAACAAATCCAAGCTCAACACTTGAGAGTTCAAAACAAGAAAACTCTAAGAAAAACCAAGGAAATTTAGAAGACAAGCAATAAAAGCTAAAAGAAATGAAAGGGACAACTCAAAATGGAATGCCAAGCAAAGACAAGACTAGAAGACACAAGAATAAGAGCACCATCACCTAAAACAATATCATGCATACCAAAATCAACATTCAATTCACAAACATTTTGGGTTAACACATGATACACATCAATTAAATCACAAGGTTTAGAGATGGTGTAACCCAAAATTTTCTTCTCTCTATGGTTGCATTGGTCCTCATATGCCTCCACTTCTTCTCCAAATTGTCTTGCCCATTGATCCTTGATGTACAATTCTTCCTTAGGCATCAAAACAAAAGAATTTATATGGTTAGGAGCACAATCAAGTTGACAAGAAGAATTAAATTCACAATCCAATTTAGGAGAAGAAATTAGAGTCTTGCACTCCTCCTTTGAGACCTCATCTTCAATTTCCTTCACATGAGAGACTTCATCATAAAACAAAGGGTTAGAAGAAAAACAAACACAATCATTTTCCTCTTTATCTTTTGCTATCTCTTTTTCACTTTCTTTTCCAATTATTTCTCTTTCTCTCATCTCTTTTTCCTTTTCTCTCAACTCGTTTTCTCTCATTTCTTTCTCTCTTAACTCCTTTTCTCTCAACTCTTTTTCTCTTATCTCTTTCTCTCTTATTTCTTTTTCTTGTAACTCTTTTTCTCTCATTTCCTTTTCTGCACTTACTTATCTCTTTTGTCATTTCCCTACAAATCTTATAGATTGGATAATTCTTATCAATAGTAGAAAGGTATTTCTGATCCTTCTCTTCTTTCTCTTTCTCATGTTTTTCTCTCTTTTTGCTCTTTTCACTCTTTTTGCTTTCTTCTTCCTCTTTTTCTTTTATCTCCCAATTTGGGCATTGATAGGTCATGTGCCCCCATCCCTCACACATGGAGCACTTCATAGTACTAGTTTTAATCCTTGAAGATGACCTCTCTTTATGCTTTCTCTCTCTATCTCTCTTTTGATTCTTTTCTTCTCCATCTTTATATCCTCCATCACTTCTATGATAAGAAGAGTAATACATACCTACACAAAAATGGTTAGCACAAATAAAATAAATGTGGACCTCACCACTCACTAAGTGTTTCACTCAAAACCACTCGTGTTTCTCTCTTTTGAGGCTTTTTTTTTTTTCTATAATGTGCACACTTGCCTTTTTCCACTCAAACTCCTCTTTAGTCCTTAAGAAGCACTCTCAATCACAAATCAAGAATTTGTATTCAAAGTGAAAGATGTAACAAATCCAAGCTCAACACTTGAGAGTTCAAAACAAGAAAACTCTAAGAAAAACCAAGGAAATTTAGAAGACAAGCAATAAAAGCTAAAAGAAATGAAAGGGACAACTCAAAATGGAATGCCAAGCAAAGACAAGACTAGAAGACACAAGAATAAGAGCACCATCACCTAAAACAATATCATGCATACCAAAATCAACATTCAATTCACAAACATTTTGGGTTAACACATGATACACATCAATTAAATCACAAGGTTTAGAGATGGTGTAACCCAAAATTTTCTTCTCTCTATGGTTGCATTGGTCCTCATATGCCTCCACTTCTTCTCCAAATTGTCTTGCCCATTGATCCTTGATGTACAATTCTTCCTTAGGCATCAAAACAAAAGAATTTATATGGTTAGGAGCACAATCAAGTTGACAAGAAGAATTAAATTCACAATCCAATTTAGGAGAAGAAATTAGAGTCTTGCACTCCTCCTTTGAGACCTCATCTTCAATTTCCTTCACATGAGAGACTTCATCATAAAACAAAGGGTTAGAAGAAAAACAAACACAATCATTTTCCTCTTTATCTTTTGCTATCTCTTTTTCACTTTCTTTTCCAATTATTTCTCTTTCTCTCATCTCTTTTTCCTTTTCTCTCAACTCGTTTTCTCTCATTTCTTTCTCTCTTAACTCCTTTTCTCTCAACTCTTTTTCTCTTATCTCTTTCTCTCTTATTTCTTTTTCTTGTAACTCTTTTTCTCTCATTTCCTTTTCTGCACTTACTTATCTCTTTTGTCATTTCCCTACAAATCTTATAGATTGGATAATTCTTATCAATAGTAGAAAGGTATTTCTGATCCTTCTCTTCTTTCTCTTTCTCATGTTTTTC
Source organism: Pueraria montana var. lobata (assembly GCA_026413185.1). NCBI lineage: Eukaryota > Viridiplantae > Streptophyta > Magnoliopsida > Fabales > Fabaceae > Pueraria > Pueraria montana. The sequence goes on from CM048656.1 coordinate 40,142,965, forward strand.
TCTCTTTTTGCTCTTTTCACTCTTTTTGCTTTCTTCTTCCTCTTTTTCTTTTATCTCCCAATTTGGGCATTGATAGGTCATGTGCCCCCATCCCTCACACATGGAGCACTTCATAGTACTAGTTTTAATCCTTGAAGATGACCTCTCTTTATGCTTTCTCTCTCTATCTCTCTTTTGATTCTTTTCTTCTCCATCTTTATATCCTCCATCACTTCTATGATAAGAAGAGTAATACATACCTACACAAAAATGGTTAGCACAAATAATATAAATGTGGACCTCACCACTCACTAAGTGTTTCACTCAAAACCACTCGTGTTTCTCTCTTTTGAGGCTTTTTTTTTTTTTCTATAATGTGCACACTTGCCTTTTTCCACTCAAACTCCTCTTTAGTCCTTAAGAAGCACTCTCAATCACAAATCAAGAATTTGTATTCAAAGTGAAAGATGTAACAAATCCAAGCTCAACACTTGAGAGTTCAAAACAAGAAAACTCTAAGAAAAACCAAGGAAATTTAGAAGACAAGCAATAAAAGCTAAAAGAAATGAAAGGGACAACTCAAAATGGAATGCCAAGCAAAGACAAGACTAGAAGACACAAGAATAAGAGCACCATCACCTAAAACAATATCATGCATACCAAAATCAACATTCAATTCACAAACATTTTGGGTTAACACATGATACACATCAATTAAATCACAAGGTTTAGAGATGGTGTAACCCAAAATTTTCTTCTCTCTATGGTTGCATTGGTCCTCATATGCCTCCACTTCTTCTCCAAATTGTCTTGCCCATTGATCCTTGATGTACAATTCTTCCTTAGGCATCAAAACAAAAGAATTTATATGGTTAGGAGCACAATCAAGTTGACAAGAAGAATTAAATTCACAATCCAATTTAGGAGAAGAAATTAGAGTCTTGCACTCCTCCTTTGAGACCTCATCTTCAATTTCCTTCACATGAGAGACTTCATCATAAAACAAAGGGTTAGAAGAAAAACAAACACAATCATTTTCCTCTTTATCTTTTGCTATCTCTTTTTCACTTTCTTTTCCAATTATTTCTCTTTCTCTCATCTCTTTTTCCTTTTCTCTCAACTCGTTTTCTCTCATTTCTTTCTCTCTTAACTCCTTTTCTCTCAACTCTTTTTCTCTTATCTCTTTCTCTCTTATTTCTTTTTCTTGTAACTCTTTTTCTCTCATTTCCTTTTCTGCACTTACTTATCTCTTTTGTCATTTCCCTACAAATCTTATAGATTGGATCACTCTTATCAATAGTAGAAAGGTATTTCTGATCCTTCTCTTCTTTCTCTTTCTCATGTTTTTCTCTCTTTTTGCTCTTTTCACTCTTTTTGCTTTCTTCTTCCTCTTTTTCTTTTATCTCCCAATTTGGGCATTGATAGGTCATGTGCCCCCATCCCTCACACATGGAGCACTTCATAGTACTAGTTTTAATCCTTGAAGATGACCTCTCTTTATGCTTTCTCTCTCTATCTCTCTTTTGATTCTTTTCTTCTCCATCTTTATATCCTCCATCACTTCTATGATAAGAAGAGTAATACATACCTACACAAAAATGGTTAGCACAAATAATAGAATTATGGACCTCACCACTCACTAAGTGTTTCACTCAAAACCACTCGTGTTTCTCTCTTTTGAGGCTTTTTTTTTCTTTCTATAATGTGCACACTTGCCTTTTCCCACTCAAACTCCTCTTTAGTCCTTAAGAAGCACTCTCAATCACAAATCAAGAATTTGTATTCAAAGTGAAAGATGTAACAAATCCAAGCTCAACACTTGAGAGTTCAAAACAAGAAAACTCTAAGAAAATCCAAGGAAATTTAGAAGACAAGCAATAAAAGCTAAAAGAAATGAAAGGGACAACTCAAAATGGAATGCCAAGCAAAGACAAGACTAGAAGACACAAGAATAAGAGCACCATCACCTAAAACAATATCATGCATACCAAAATCAACATTCAATTCACAAACATTTTGGGTTAACACATGATACACATCAATTAAATCACAAGGTTTAGAGATGGTGTAACCCAAAATTTTCTTCTCTCTATGGTTGCATTGGTCCTCATATGCCTCCACTTCTTCTCCAAATTGTCTTGCCCATTGATCCTTGATGTACAATTCTTCCTTAGGCATCAAAACAAAAGAATTTATATGGTTAGGAGCACAATCAAGTTGACAAGAAGAATTAAATTCACAATCCAATTTAGGAGAAGAAATTAGAGTCTTGCACTCCTCCTTTGAGACCTCATCTTCAATTTCCTTCACATGAGAGACTTCATCATAAAACAAAGGGTTAGAAGAAAAACAAACACAATCATTTTCCTCTTTATCTTTTGCTATCTCTTTTTCACTTTCTTTTCCAATTATTTCTCTTTCTCTCATCTCTTTTTCCTTTTCTCTCAACTCGTTTTCTCTCATTTCTTTCTCTCTTAACTCCTTTTCTCTCAACTCTTTTTCTCTTATCTCTTTCTCTCTTATTTCTTTTTCTTGTAACTCTTTTTCTCTCATTTCCTTTTCTGCACTTACTTATCTCTTTTGTCATTTCCCTACAAATCTTATAGATTGGATCACTCTTATCAATAGTAGAAAGGTATTTCTGATCCTTCTCTTCTTTCTCTTTCTCATGTTTTTCTCTCTTTTTGCTCTTTTCACTCTTTTTGCTTTCTTCTTCCTCTTTTTCTTTTATCTCCCAATTTGGGCATTGATAGGTCATGTGCCCCCATCCCTCACACATGGAGCACTTCATAGTACTAGTTTTAATCCTTGAAGATGACCTCTCTTTATGCTTTCTCTCTCTATCTCTCTTTTGATTCTTTTCTTCTCCATCGTTATATCCTCCATCACTTCTATGATAAGAAGAGTAATGCATACCTACACAAAAATGGTTAGCACAAATAATAGAATTATGGACCTCACCACTCACTAAGTGTTTCACTCAAAACCACTCGTGTTTCTCTCTTTTGAGGCTTTTTTTTTCTTTCTATAATGTGCACACTTGCCTTTTCCCACTCAAACTCCTCTTTAGTCCTTAAGAAGCACTCTCAATCACAAATCAAGAATTTGTATTCAAAGTGAAAGATGTAACAAATCCAAGCTCAACACTTGAGAGTTCAAAACAAGAAAACTCTAAGAAAAACCAAGGAAATTTAGAAGACAAGCAATAAAAGCTAAAAGAAATGAAAGGGACAACTCAAAATGGAATGCCAAGCAAAGACAAGACTAGAAGACACAAGAATAAGAGCACCATCACCTAAAACAATATCATGCATACCAAAATCAACATTCAATTCACAAACATTTTGGGTTAACACATGATACACATCAATTAAATCACAAGGTTTAGAGATGGTGTAACCCAAAATTTTCTTCTCTCTATGGTTGCATTGGTCCTCATATGCCTCCACTTCTTCTCCAAATTGTCTTGCCCATTGATCCTTGATGTACAATTCTTCCTTAGGCATCAAAACAAAAGAATTTATATGGTTAGGAGCACAATCAAGTTGACAAGAAGAATTAAATTCACAATCCAATTTAGGAGAAGAAATTAGAGTCTTGCACTCCTCCTTTGAGACCTCATCTTCAATTTCCTTCACATGAGAGACTTCATCATAAAACAAAGGGTTAGAAGAAAAACAAACACAATCATTTTCCTCTTTATCTTTTGCTATCTCTTTTTCACTTTCTTTTCCAATTATTTCTCTTTCTCTCATCTCTTTTTCCTTTTCTCTCAACTCGTTTTCTCTCATTTCTTTCTCTCTTAACTCCTTTTCTCTCAACTCTTTTTCTCTTATCTCTTTCTCTCTTATTTCTTTTTCTTGTAACTCTTTTTCTCTCATTTCCTTTTCTGCACTTACTTATCTCTTTTGTCATTTCCCTACAAATCTTATAGATTGGATAATTCTTATCAATAGTAGAAAGGTATTTCTGATCCTTCTCTTCTTTCTCTTTCTCATGTTTTTCTCTCTTTTTGCTCTTTTCACTCTTTTTGCTTTCTTCTTCCTCTTTTTCTTTTATCTCCCAATTTGGGCATTGATAGGTCATGTGCCCCCATCCCTCACACATGGAGCACTTCATAGTACTAGTTTTAATCCTTGAAGATGACCTCTCTTTATGCTTTCTCTCTCTATCTCTCTTTTGATTCTTTTCTTCTCCATCGTTATATCCTCCATCACTTCTATGATAAGAAGAGTAATGCATACCTACACAAAAATGGTTAGCACAAATAATAGAATTATGGACCTCACCACTCACTAAGTGTTTCACTCAAAACCACTCGTGTTTCTCTCTTTTGAGGCTTTTTTTTTCTTTCTATAATGTGCACACTTGCCTTTTCCCACTCAAACTCCTCTTTAGTCCTTAAGAAGCACTCTCAATCACAAATCAAGAATTTGTATTCAAAGTGAAAGATGTAACAAATCCAAGCTCAACACTTGAGAGTTCAAAACAAGAAAACTCTAAGAAAAACCAAGGAAATTTAGAAGACAAGCAATAAAAGCTAAAAGAAATGAAAGGGACAACTCAAAATGGAATGCCAAGCAAAGACAAGACTAGAAGACACAAGAATAAGAGCACCATCACCTAAAACAATATCATGCATACCAAAATCAACATTCAATTCACAAACATTTTGGGTTAACACATGATACACATCAATTAAATCACAAGGTTTAGAGATGGTGTAACCCAAAATTTTCTTCTCTCTATGGTTGCATTGGTCCTCATATGCCTCCACTTCTTCTCCAAATTGTCTTGCCCATTGATCCTTGATGTACAATTCTTCCTTAGGCATCAAAACAAAAGAATTTATATGGTTAGGAGCACAATCAAGTTGACAAGAAGAATTAAATTCACAATCCAATTTAGGAGAAGAAATTAGAGTCTTGCACTCCTCCTTTGAGACCTCATCTTCAATTTCCTTCACATGAGAGACTTCATCATAAAACAAAGGGTTAGAAGAAAAACAAACACAATCATTTTCCTCTTTATCTTTTGCTATCTCTTTTTCACTTTCTTTTCCAATTATTTCTCTTTCTCTCATCTCTTTTTCCTTTTCTCTCAACTCGTTTTCTCTCATTTCTTTCTCTCTTAACTCCTTTTCTCTCAACTCTTTTTCTCTTATCTCTTTCTCTCTTATTTCTTTTTCTTGTAACTCTTTTTCTCTCATTTCCTTTTCTGCACTTACTTATCTCTTTTGTCATTTCCCTACAAATCTTATAGATTGGATCACTCTTATCAATAGTAGAAAGGTATTTCTGATCCTTCTCTTCTTTCTCTTTCTCATGTTTTTCTCTCTTTTTGCTCTTTTCACTCTTTTTGCTTTCTTCTTCCTCTTTTTCTTTTATCTCCCAATTTGGGCATTGATAGGTCATGTGCCCCCATCCCTCACACATGGAGCACTTCATAGTACTAGTTTTAATCCTTGAAGATGACCTCTCTTTATGCTTTCTCTCTCTATCTCTCTTTTGATTCTTTTCTTCTCCATCGTTATATCCTCCATCACTTCTATGATAAGAAGAGTAATACATACCTACACAAAAATGGTTAGCACAAATAAAATAAATATGGACCTCACCACTCACTAAGTGTTTCACTCAAAACCACTCGTGTTTCTCTCTTTTGAGGCTTTTTTTTTCTTTCTATAATGTGCACACTTGCCTTTTCCCACTCAAACTCCTCTTTAGTCCTTAAGAAGCACTCTCAATCACAAATCAAGAATTTGTATTCAAAGTGAAAGATGTAACAAATCCAAGCTCAACACTTGAGAGTTCAAAACAAGAAAACTCTAAGAAAATCCAAGGAAATTTAGAAGACAAGCAATAAAAGCTAAAAGAAATGAAAGGGACAACTCAAAATGGAATGCCAAGCAAAGACAAGACTAGAAGACACAAGAATAAGAGCACCATCACCTAAAACAATATCATGCATACCAAAATCAACATTCAATTCACAAACATTTTGGGTTAACACATGATACACATCAATTAAATCACAAGGTTTAGAGATGGTGTAACCCAAAATTTTCTTCTCTCTATGGTTGCATTGGTCCTCATATGCCTCCACTTCTTCTCCAAATTGTCTTGCCCATTGATCCTTGATGTACAATTCTTCCTTAGGCATCAAAACAAAAGAATTTATATGGTTAGGAGCACAATCAAGTTGACAAGAAGAATTAAATTCACAATCCAATTTAGGAGAAGAAATTAGAGTCTTGCACTCCTCCTTTGAGACCTCATCTTCAATTTCCTTCACATGAGAGACTTCATCATAAAACAAAGGGTTAGAAGAAAAACAAACACAATCATTTTCCTCTTTATCTTTTGCTATCTCTTTTTCACTTTCTTTTCCAATTATTTCTCTTTCTCTCATCTCTTTTTCCTTTTCTCTCAACTCGTTTTCTCTCATTTCTTTCTCTCTTAACTCCTTTTCTCTCAACTCTTTTTCTCTTATCTCTTTCTCTCTTATTTCTTTTTCTTGTAACTCTTTTTCTCTCATTTCCTTTTCTGCACTTACTTATCTCTTTTGTCATTTCCCTACAAATCTTATAGATTGGATCACTCTTATCAATAGTAGAAAGGTATTTCTGATCCTTCTCTTCTTTCTCTTTCTCATGTTTTTCTCTCTTTTTGCTCTTTTCACTCTTTTTGCTTTCTTCTTCCTCCTTTTCTTTTATCTCCCAATTTGGGCATTGATAGGTCATGTGCCCCCATCCCTCACACATGGAGCACTTCATAGTACTAGTTTTAATCCTTGAAGATGACCTCTCTTTATGCTTTCCCTCTCTATCTCTCTTTTGATTCTTTTCTTCTCCATCGTTATATCCTCCATCACTTCTATGATAAGAAGAGTAATGCATACCTACACAAAAATGGTTAGCACAAATAATAGAATTATGGACCTCACCACTCACTAAGTGTTTCACTCAAAACCACTCGTGTTTCTCTCTTTTGAGGCTATTTCTATAATGTGCACACTTGCCTTTTTCCACTCAAACTCCTCTTTAGTTCTTAAGAAGCACTCTCAATCACCTATCAAGAATTTGTATTCAAAGTGAAAGATGTAACAAATCTTAGCTCAACTTAAGATTCCAAAGAAAGAGACAACCCAAAGACAAAACCAAGGAGATTTAAAGACAAGCAATAAAAGCTAAAAGAAATGAAAGGGACAACTCAAAATAGAATGCCAAGCAAGACAAGACTAGAAGACACAAGAATAAGAGCAACACAAAACTAAGAAACTCAAATTTTCAACTTTGTGAAGAACTAGTGTATTCAAGGGAGCTAAAATGGCATAAAAGTGTATGAAAAAGAAAGAATTAAGCAATGGTGTAGAAGGACTTCTTATAGGGAAGATTTTTTTCTTTCCAATGGTATTTTTTTAATTTTTTTTGAACTTTTTTTTTTACATTTTGGCCCCCAAACTTTTCATAATTGCATTTGAGCCCCTAAACTTTTTGTATTTTCACTTCTGCCCCAATATTTTCTTTTTTTATCTTTTAGTCCTTTTCTTTTGCTAATAAGTCCTCAAAACTTTTTAATATTTACAAAAAACACCCAAACTCACTTAATTCAATTTTTTATGGATCAAACACAAGGGTTTGCCAAGTCTCTCAAGAACACACATGAACAATGTTGAATACTCAAGAACACAAAGTGCAGAATTTTTAATCAATCAAAACAATGATGCAAAATCAACAAAAATGATGCAAACAGCAAAAAAATAGGTGCCAAAAAGTAATTTCAACACCAATTGACGCAAGTTGGATTCGAAATTCACATGAACAGTACCAAAATCAAGAAATTAATTGACGCACAAAAGGACAAAATGCACCGCTTCACAATCAGATCAAAACACAAGGCAAATTGGATTCGAAAATTCACGTGCAGCAGCAAAACGTGAAACAAGCAGCTCACGGAAATCAAAGGCACCAATTGGATTGAACTTGACGTAGCACAATTGGACACAAAAGCAAGAATTGTATCAAGAAATAAACACGCACTGACCAATCGTGATGCTAGCAGGTGAAATTGGTGTCACTATGGATCCAATTTGATGCCACCGAACTGATTCAGGTTTTGACGAACCAAACAGAATGACGCGACGCACCAAAATCACAAAATTGACGCCGCTTGCACCGCTTGAAACGAATCTGATTGCACCGCTTGAACCACTTAACACAAATGGACCAATTAAGGCACCGAATAGGATCAGAAATTGATGCACATAATCACCAATTGAAAACGCACTCCAGGAATAGAGAAATTTGATGCGAGCAACTCTTGAACGAGATCTCCAAGTCCGATCTTATGCAAGCGAGAATTGCTACCCGAATTTGATGCAAGCACTAGATAATTGATGCTGAAACTAGCTCTGAATACCAATTAATAAAAATTCCTCTCCGGATCTCAAATTCAGCATCAACGGAAATTACGAAAACTCAAAAGTTGAAGAAAATATAAAGCGGAAAGACAAGAAATGGAAAGAACAACGCCACAATCCCTAAGAATTGATAAGTTGAGGAAGATTCGCAACTTTGAATATGGAAATTCAAAGATAAGAATCAAGGGTAGTTCCTAAGAACCTAGAGAGTTTCCTCTCACAAAAGTATCAAAGCTTCATTCCAAATGAGAGTCAAAACTCCTTACAAAGTTAACATTTGGCCCTATTTATAGTATAGGCCTAAAGGCTCACCAAGGCCCATGACTAAAAGCCCAAACAACTAAAAAGGCCCAAATTAAAAAAATAAACATTATTAAAACATAAAAGGGCCAAATATAAAAGCCCAATAAAAGGCCCAAATACATAAACTTCAATTCTAAGACTGTTCAAGATTAATTCAAGGCTCTAAATGTAAGATTGGATGATTTACAATCTACTTCCAGGTCTAGGACCCCTCCTAGAAGAAATCATGAAGAGGAAGAAGAAGAGGAGTCAGATGGGAGAAATAGTAAAAGGAGAAGAAGAGATGATGAACCAAGACTTGACAATTACTTAGGTAATATCAAGATAAATATCCCTGCATTCCAAGGAAAGAATGATCCTGAGTTGTACTTGGAGTGGGAGAGAAAGGTTGAACATGTGTTTGATTGTCATAATTACTATGAGGAGAAAAAGGTAAAATTAGCAGTTGTTGAATTTATTGATTATGCTAGTATTTGGTGGGATCAATTTGTGATTAGCAGGCGTAGAAATGGAGAAAGGCCTATCCATTCATGGGAAGAGATGAAGGTTGTCAAGAGAAGGAGATTTGTACCAAGTCACTACCATAGGGACTTACACAGAAAATTGCAAAGTTTAACTCAAGGTTCTATGAGTGTGGAGGATTACTACAAGGAGATGGAGATAGCCATGATTAGAGCCAATGTTGAGGAAGACCGGGAAGCAACTATGGCAAGGTTCATTGGAGGTTTAAAGAAGGAGATAGCTAATGTGGTGGAGTTGCAGCATTATGTGGAAATGGAGGATTTTTTGCACAAAGCTATTCAGGTGGAGAGGCAAATGAAGTAAAAAAGCCCTTCCAAATTTGCTTCATCTTCTAACTATACATGGAGATCAAATTGGAAGAACGACAAAGTTGCTGCAAATCCTAAAGATGATGGGAAGGCCAAGTACTCAGTTGCTGCACCTAAAGGTAAAAATGAAAATAATACCTCTTGTAGATCACGTGATATCAAGTGTTTTAGGTGTCAAGGAGTTGGACATATTGCTTCTCAATGTCCAAATAAAAGAGCAATGATTGTGATGGATAATGGAGACATAGAAAGTGAGGGCTCAAGTGATGATGAAATGCCACCATTGGAGGATTGTGGTGTTGAAGTTGCTGAACCTGTACATGGAGTTGCACTTGTTACAAGGCGTGCTCTTAGCATACAGCCTTAGGAAGATGGTGATGTGGAGCAACGTGAGCATATTTTTCATACTAGGTGCCACATAAATGATAAGGTATGTAGCATGATTATTGATAGTGGAAGCTGTACTGATAGAGGACAAAAAAGCTACAAGAGGATTAAATTGGAGCCCAGTCTTAGAATAGGAGTTTATGTATTTGGGCCTTTTATTGGGCTTTTATATTTGGCCTTTTATGTTTTAATAATGTTTATTTTTTAGAGTGATGCTAGCTAGACAATCCTTATATTTGCTTTTGCCTAGTGAAATTTGTGTGGAAAAATTGTTGAAGGAATTTGAGGATGTTTTTCCTAAAGATATTCCTCATGGTTTACCTCCTCTAAAGAGGGATTGAACATCAAATTGATCTTATTCCAGGAGGAACTTCTTTACCCAATAGACCAACATATAGAAGCAATCCGGAGGAAACAAAGGAGAAACTAACACATGCTCCTATTCTTGCTTTGCCTAATTTTTCCAAATGTTTTGAAATTGAATGTGATGCATCTAATGTGGGAATAGGTGGTGTGTTGCTACAAGAGGGGCATCTCATTGCTTATTTTAGTGAAAAATTGAAGGGTGCTCATTTGAATTATTCCACATATGACAAAGAATTGTATGCGCTTGTGAGAGTTTTGCTCACTTGGCAACATTATCTTTTACCTAAGGAGTTTGTGATACATAGTGATCATGAATCCCTTAAGCATTTGAAGGGCCAACGCAAACTCAACAAGAGACATGCAAAATGGGTTGAATTTTTGGAACAATTTCCTTATGTGATCATAAGCAAGGCAAGGCTAATGTGGTAGCCGATACTCTTTCTAGGAGGTATTCTTTACTCTCCATGCTTGAAACTAAGATGCTTGGGTTTGATCACATGAAGGAGTTGTATGCTTGTGATGATGACTTCTCTAGTTTGTATAAATTGTGTGAGAAAGTTGCTCACAATGGATTCTTTAGGCATGATGGATTTCTATTTAAAGATAAAAGATTGTGTGTGCCTAAGAGTTCTTTGCGTGAGTTGTTGATTAGAGAAGCTTATGAGGGTGGTTTGATGAGTCATTTTGGGGTTGTTAAGACATTGGACATCTTGCATGAACATTTCTTTTGGCCACATACGAAGTATGATGTGCATAAATTTTGTGATAGGTTTTTAGTGTGTAAAAAGGCCAAATCTAAGGTCATGCATCATGGTTTATATACCCCATTACCTAATCCTAACTCTCCTTGGATTGACATTTCTATGGATTTTGTGCTTGGTCTCCCAAGATCCAAGAAGGGGAAGGATTCTATTTTTGTTGTGGTTGATAGGTTCTCAAGGATGGCTCATTTCATTCCTTGCCATAAAGTGGATGATGCTTGTGTGGTAGCGGACTTGTTCTTCAAAGAAGTGGTGCGCCTTCATGGACTACCAAGAAGCATTGTGTCAGATAGGGATTCAAAGTTCTTAACCCACTTTTGGAAGACATTGTGGAGTAAGCTACCACTAAGCTTCTTTTCTCTACTACTTGTCATCCTCAAACCGATGGGCGAACCGAGGTGGTGAATAGAACTTTATCTCAACTTCTTAGATGCTTGGTAGGAAAGAATTTGAAATCTTGGGAAGATTGTTTGCCTCACATTGAATTTGCCTATAATAGGGTTGTGAACTCTACTACTTCTTTTTCTCCTTTTGAGATTGTTTATGGATTTAACCCTTTGTCCCCTCTTGATTTGTTGCCATTACCTAACACTTCTTCTATGTTGAATAGGGATGGGCTTTCTAAAGTTGCTTTTGTTAAGAGTTTGCATGAAAAGGTCAAGGCACACATTGAGAAGAAGGTGGAACAATATGCTAAATATGCCAACAAAGGGAGAAAGAAGATGGTGTTTCAACCCGGAGATTGGGTGTGGGTTCATTTGAGGAAGGATAGGTGATAAGAACCCCTTTCCGAATCTCAAATTCAGCATAAATGAAAATTACGGATACTCAAAAGGTGAAGAAAATATAAAGCGGAAAGACAAGAAATGGGATATGACGCCACAATCGAAGCTCGATTGATAAGTCTAGGAGGATTCGCCACAAAGAAAATGTTTCTTTGATAAGAATCTAAAGGTTCATCACAAGAACCAAGAGAGAACTCTCTCACTTAGCACAATGCTAATTTCTAAAATGATCAAAGCTCCTTTCCGGATCTCAAATTCAGCATCAACGGAAATAATGGAAATAAAAAAAAGTGAAGAAAATATAAAGCGGAAAGACAAGAAATGGAAAGAACAACGCCACAATCCCTAGGGATTTGATAAGTTGAGGAGGATTCGCCACTTTAAATATGGAAATTAAAAGATAAGAATCAAGGGTAGTTCCTAAGAACCTAGAGAGTTTCCTCTCACAAAAGCATAAAAGCTTCATTCCAAATGAGAGTCAAAACTGATTACAAAGTTTAACATTTGGCCTATTTATAATATAAACCTAAAAGGCTTACCAAGGCCCATTACTAAAAGCCCAAAAAACTAAAAAGGCCCAAATTAAAAATAAACATCATTAAAAACATAAAAAGGCCCAACACAAAAGCCTAATAAAAGGCCCAAACACATAAACTCATATTCTAAGAATGAGCTCCATTTTAATCTCCTCTTGTAGCTTTTTAGTCCTCTATCATTCCCTCCTTCTTGAAAGAAAATTCGTCCTCGAATTTGGAGTAAAGGTACCTACATCCAAAATACCACAAGAGAGACACATGTTTTAGTTTTTGAGAAAATATGGAATAAAAAGAAAATAAAATAAAATAAATCCTATCTCTATTGAGACGTGAACCCCTTAAAAAGGAAAATATCTTATTATCTATGTGCTTATATATCAATCCTCCAGGATCAAACACAAGCCTAAAGAAACCATCATATATCATGAAAATTAAATCCATCTCAAGTCTCAAAGGCTTCACACCATGAACTAAAACAAGGTTATGCCAATCATATGCATTATGTAAATCACAAGTATCATGCAAAACATTAGCCACATGCACATCAATAGCATCTTGAATGAACATATCCATTAAGCCACAAGGTTGAAAAATGGTGTAAGCTAAAATTTTCTCCTCTCTATGGTTGTATTGGTCCTCATATGCCTCCACTTCTTCTCCAAATTGTCTTGCCTATTGATCCTTGATGTACAATTCTTTCCTAGGCATCAAAACAAAATAATTATGGTAAGGTGCACAATCAAATTTACAAGAAGAATTAAGTTCACAATCCAATTTAGGAGAAGAAATTAGAGTCTTGCACTCCTCCTTTGAGACCTCATCTTCAATTTCCTTCACATGAGAGACTTCATCATAAAACAAAGGGTTAGAAGAAAAACAAACACAATCATTTTCCTCTTTATCTTTTGCTTTCTCTTTTTCACTTTCTTTTTCCTTTTTCTCTCAACTCTTTTTCTCTCATTTCTTTCTCTCTTAACTCCTTTTCTCTCAACTCTTTTTCTCTTATCTCTTTCTCTCTTATTTCTTTTTCTTGTAACTCTTTTTCTCTCATTTCCTTTTCTATTTCCTCTTCTTTTCTCCACCTACTTATCTCTTTTGCCATTTCCCTACAAATCTTATAGACTGGATCACTCTTATCAATAGTAGAAAAGTATTTCTCATCCTTCTCTTCTTTCTCTTTCTCATGTTTTTCTCTCTTTTTGCTTTCTTCTTCCTCTTTTTCTTTTATCTCCCAATTTGGGCATTGATAGGTCATGTGCCCCCATCCCTCACACATGGAGCACTTCATAGTACTAGTTTTAATCCTTGAAGATGACCTCTCTTTATGCTTTCCCTCTCTATCTCTCTTTTGATTCTTTTATTCTCCGTCCTTATATCCTCCATCACTTCTATGATAAGAAGAGTAATGCATACCTACACAAAAATGGTTACCACAAATAATAGAATTATGGACCTCACCACTCACTAAGTGTTTCACTCAAAACCACTCGTGTTTCTCTCTTTTGAGGCTATTTCTATAATGTGCACACTTGCCTTTTTCCACTCAAACTCCTCTTTAGTTCTTAAGAAGCACTCTCAATCACCTATCAAGAATTTGTATTCAAAGTGAAAGATGTAACAAATCTTAGCTCAACTTAAGAGTCCAAAGAAAGAGACAACCCAAAGACAAAACCAAGGAGATTTAAAGACAAGCAATAAAAGATAAAAGAAATGAAAGGACAACTCAAAATAGAATGCCAAGCAAGACAAGAATAAGAGCAACACAAAACTAAGAAACTCAAATTTTCAACTTTGTGAAGAACTAGTGTATTCAAGGGAGCTAAAATGGCATAAAAGTGTATGAAAAAGAAAGAATTAAGCAATGGTGTAGAAGGACTTCTTATAGGGCAGATTTTTTTCTTTCCAATGGTATTTTTTTTAATTTTTTTTTACATTTTGGCCCCAAACTTTTCATAATTGCATCTGGGCCCCTAAACTTTTTGTATTTTCACTTCTGCCCCAATATTTTCTTTTTTTATCTTTAAGTCCTTTTCTTTTGCTAATAAGTCCTCAAACTTTTTAATATTTACAAAAAAACATCCAAACTCACTTAATTCAAATTTTTATGAATCAAACACAAGGGTTTGCCAAGTCTCTCAAGAACACACATGAACACTCAAGAACACAAAGTGCAGATTTTTTTACTCAATCAAAACAATGATGCAAAATCAACAAAAATGATACAAACAGCAAAAAAACAGGTGCCAAAAAGTAATTTCAATACCAATTGACGCAAATTGGATTCAGAATTGACATGAACAGTACTTGATAGCAAGAAATTGGCGCAACCAATAGGGATCAAAACAAAGGCACATGTGGTTGCTTCCAATTGACGAACCAAAAGCAGCCAGCAGGCACAAGGATGAAACAAATTGAAAGCAAATTGACACACAAACTGTAACAGGACACGTACCTTCAGCCAAGAAATGGCACAGACAAGACAAAAGGCACCGCAGCCACCGCTTCAATTGAGATGCACGGAATTGACGCACTTGTAAATGGAATTGGGAATTCCTATTGACGTGAAATTGAAGCACCGAATCAACAAGCAGCACTCACAATATCACGCACGGATTAGAATAGCTTGTTCCGCGCATAAGAATTTGACGAAATACCCAACGTAAATCTGATCCAGAATTGGCGCAAATTCCAAAACAAAATTGAAGCACAATTCGATGCAATTGCACACAATTGATGCTGAAAAATGAACTCTAATAATCAAATGATAAGAACCCCTTTCCGGATCTCAAATTCAGCATCAACGGAAATAAAAAAAAGTGAAGAAAATATAAAGCGGAAAGACAAGAAATGGAAAGAACAATGCCACAATCCCTAGGGATTGATAAGTTAAGGAGGATTCGCCACTTTGAATATGGAAATTCAAAGATAAGAATCAAGGGTAACTCCTCAGAATCTAGAGAGTTTCCTCTCACAAAAGCATCAAAGCTTCATTCCAAATGAGAGTCAAAACTGATTACAAAGTTTAACATTTGGCCTATTTATAATATAAACCTAAAAGGCTTACCAAGGCCCATTACTAAAAGCCCAAAAAACTAAAAAGACCCAAATTAAAAATAAACATCATTAAAAACATAAAAAGGCCCAACACAAAAGCCTAATAAAAGGCCCAAACACATAAACTCATATTCTAAGAATGAGCTCCATTTTAATCTCCTCTTGTAGCTTTTTAGTCCTCTATCAATAGGTTTCCTTTAAAACAAAAATCTAAACTTCAAGATAGAGGAGATGGTCCTTTTAAAGTGTTGAAGCGCATAAATGCTAATGCTTACCAAATTGATTTACCTCTTGATTATGGTGTGAGTACTAGTTTTAATGTTAGTGATTTGTCTCCTTGTGATGTAGGTACTTGTGATCCAAATTTGGGAACAAATTCTTCTCAAGAAAGAGGGAATGATGGAGGATCACCTATGGAAGAGCTTGAAGTGATGGGCCCTTTGACTAGATCAAGGTCCAAGAAGCTTGAAGAGGAACTCAAGAGAAAGCTCAAAACACTTGGGGAACATGGAGCGGATGGCTTAGACTTGAAGTGGCTTAATTTGAGCCAAATAATAGAATAGGATATTATGTGTCATTTTTAGTTGGACTTTGTTTTAGTTTTATGGGCTGTTCTAAACTATGACTTATTGGGAATATTTCCTTTTTAGTGTTTTATTTTAGGCCCATGGTATAAATAGCCTAGCTTTGACTTGGAGAAGGCTAGGACTCATTTTGTAAGAAATTGACACTTTGACAAGAAACGACCATGAAAAAAAGAAACAAAGAAGAAACACGACTTGAAATCAATCAAGAAGGGATCTCGATTCCTTGCTTTATTGGTTTCCTCCTTGAAATATTGCTTTCTTGCTCAACAACAAAGAATCAATTGAGCTTCTTGACTTCTTCTTTCTTAGTCTCTCGTTCTTGACAGCTTTCTTGAATCAAGATCGCAATCAGGAAAGCATCTTGATTGCGCCCATGGTTGTGACAGACCATGGTAGAACTCAAGAAAGAACAAACAAGAAAAGAAACGACCATGAAAGAAAGAAACAAAGAAGAAACACGGCTTGGAATCAATCAAGAAGGGATCTTCATTCCTTCCTTCACTTCCTCCTTGCTTTCATGGTTTCTTCCTTGAATCATTGCTTTCATGGTCAACAAGAAAGAAGTCAACTGAGCTTCTTGACTTCTTCTTTCTTGGTCGCTTGTTCTTGACTGCTGTCTTAAATCAATATCGCAATCAAGAAAGCATGTTGATTGCGCCCATGGTTACAACTGGCCAAGGTAGAAATCAAGAAAGAGCAGACAAGACTAGAAACGACCATGAAAGAAAGAAACAAAGAAGAAACCCGGTTTGGAATCAATCAAGAAGGGATCTTGATTCCTTCCTTCACTTCCTCCTTTCTTCATTGGGTTCCTCCTTGAAAAATTGCTTTCTTGGTCAACAACAAAGAAGTCAATTGAGCTTCTTGACTTCTTCTTTCTTGGTCGCTTGTTCTTGACTGCTGTCTTGAATCAAGATCGCAATGAAGAAAGCATTTTCATTGCGCCAATGGTTGCGACTGACCAAGGTAGAACTCAAGAAAGAACAAACAAGACAAGAAACAACCATCAAAGAAAGAAACAAAGAAGAAACACGGCTTGGAATCAATCAAGAAGGGATCTTGATTCCTTCCTTCACTTCCTCCTTGTTTTCTTGCTTGAAACACTGCTTTCTTGATCAACAGGAAAGAAGTCAACTGATGATATGAACCCGTATGAGGAATGGATGATTGGATCAACTAAGAATGGAATTTATGCCAAATCGCAACCTCCTCGACGTCTTTTTATCAAATGTCCATATCTCACGTTATAAATCTCGAAATTGAGTGATTCCAAAACGAGGTAAAAGATCTTTTCCTGAACTGAAAGATAGACTCAAGAATCACCGAAAACAACCTTGTAAATTGTGAGATATGAACCGAGCTTAGTCGAGACGAAAATTGGGGATTTGAGGATTAGGGTTTTGACTCAAAGGGGATTTGAGAACGAAAACAAACACAGGAACCAAAGTTGGAAGGCGCCACAATCCACGGATTGATAAGCCTGCGAACGCCACAAGGATAAGCACCCTTGATAAGTTCAGAGATTCTCAGAAGAACCTAAGAGAACTAGTCTCACACCCAAAGGTTAACTTGTAATCTGAATTCTTCCTTTCATTCATAAAATGTGACATACATATAGGGAGTGGCTGCTGCCTTCCAAAAATAACCAAAAACACACCAACAGGCCTGCCTAATTAAATAGTATTCTAATGCAGCCCACTCAACATAAAAACAAAGAAAATAACCAAATGTTTTGGGCCTATGTGCTAAAACAAAATAGTGCAGCCCAATCACTTTATTACAACTTTATTTAATAGAAAATAAACTAGATAATATCTTCATCATTTTGGGATGCAACTCAAGCCCAACTATGCTTATTCCTCAAAGTCTTCAATCTGGATTAAATGCACCATTTTCAGCTCTTCTCCCTCTAGACTTGGGCTTGTCTCAAATAAAGTAGCCACTAAGTGATTTAGAGCCTCTTTAGCCTTCTTAGCTCTTGCTCTTGTCATTGGGCCTCCTAGGTTTTGGATGTCCTCCATGTTGTCTGCCTTGGCTATGCCACCTCCTATGTCCTCATCAACTGAGCTTCTTGACTCTTTCTTTCTTGGTCGCTTGTTCTAGACTGCTTTCTTAAATCAAGATCGCAATAAGGAAAGCATGTTGATTGCGCCCATGGTTGCGACAGACCAAGGGGGAACTCAAGAATGAACAAACAAGACAAGAAACGACCATGAAAAAATGAAACAAAGAAGAAACATGGCTTGGAATCAATCAAGAAGGGATCTTGATTCCTTCCTTCACTTCCTCCTTTCTTTATTGGTTTCTTCCTTGAAAAATTGCTTTCTTGGTCAACAACAAAGAAGTCAACTAAGCATCTTGACTTCTTCTTTGTTGGTCGCTTGTTCTTGACTGTTGTCTTGAATCAATATCGCAATCAAGAAAGCATGTTGATTTCACCCATGGTTACGACTGGCCAAGGTAGAAATCAAGAAAGAGCAAACAAGACTAGAAACGACCATGAAAGAAAGAAACAAAGAAGAAACTCGGTTTGGAATCAATCAAGAAGGGATCTTGATTCCTTCCTTCACTTTGTCTTTTCTTCATTGGATTCCTCCTTGACAAATTGCTTTCTTGGTCAACAACAAAGAAGTCAATTGAGCTTCTTGACTTCTTCTTTCTTGGTCGCTTGTTCTTGACTGTTGTCTTGAATCAAGATCGCAATGAAGAAAGCATCTTCATTGCGCCAATGGTTGCGACTGACCAAGGCAGAACTCAAGAAAGAACAAACAAGACAAGAAACAACCATCAAAGAAAGAAACAAAGAAGAAACACGGCTTCGAATCAATCAAGAAGGGATCTTGATTCCTTCCTTCACTTCCTCCTTGTTTTCTTGCTTGAAGCACTGCTTTCTTGGTCAACAGGAAAGAAGTCAACTGAGCTTCTTGACTCTTTCTTTCTTGGTCGCTTGTTCTAGACTGCTTTCTTAAATCAAGATCGCAATCAAGAAAGCATCTTGATTGCGCCAATGGTTGCGACTGACCATGGGGGAACTCAAGAATGAACAAACAAGACAAGAAACAACCATGAAAAACTGAAACAAAGAAGAAAAACGAGTTGGAATCAATCAAGAAGGGATCTTGATTCCTTCCTTCACTTCCTCCTTGCTTTCTTGGTTTCTTGCTTGAATCATTGCTTTCCTGGTCAACAATAAAGAAGTCAATTGAGCTTCTTGGCTTCTTTTTTCTTGGTCGCTTGTAATGACTGCTTTCTTGAATCAAAATCGCAATCAAGAAAGCATCTTGATTGTGCCCATGGTTACAACTAGCCAAGGTAAAACACAAGAAAGAACAAACAAGACAAGAAACGACCAAGAAAGAAAGAAACAAAGAAGAAACACGGCTTGGAATCAATCAAGAAGGGATCTTGATTCCTTCCTTCACTTCCTCCTTTCTTTATTGGTTTCTTCCTTGAAAAATTGCTTTCTTGGTCAACAACAAAGAAGTCAACTAAGCATCTTGACTTCTTCTTTGTTGGTCGCTTGTTCTTGACTTTTTTCTTGAATCAAGATCGCAATCAAGAAAGCATCTTGATTGCGCCCATGGTTACGACAGACCAAGGGGGAACTCAAGAATGAACAAACAAGACAAGAAACGACCATGAAAAAATGAAACAAAGAAGAAACACGGCTTGGAATCAATCAAGAAGGGATCTTGATTCCTTCCTTCACTTCCTCCTTGTTTTCTTGCTTGAAACACTGCTTTCTTGGTCAATAGGAAAGAAGTCAACTGAGCTTCTTGCTCTTTCTTTCTTGGTTGCTTGTTCTAGACTACTTTCTTAAATCAAGATCGCAATCAAGAAAGCATCTTGATTGCGTCCATGGTTGCGACAGACCAAGGGGGAACTCAAGAATGAACAAACAAGACAAGAAACGACCATGAAAAAATGAAACAAAGAAGAAACACGGCTTGGAATCAATCAAGAAGGGGTCTTGATTCCTTTCTTCACTTCCTCCTTGCTATCTTGGTTTCTTGCTTGAATCATTGCTTTCCTGGTCAACAATAAAGAAGTCAACTGAGCTTCTTGGCTTCTTCTTTCTTGGTCGCTTGTTCTGGACTGCTTTCTTGAATCAAGATCGCAATCAAGAAAGCATCTTGATTGCGCCCATTGTTATGACTGGCCAAGGTAGAACACAAGAAAGAACAAACAAGACAAGAAACGACTATGAAAGAAAGAAACCAAGAAGAAACACGGCTTGGAATTAATCAAGAAGGGATCTTGATTCCTTCCTTCACTTCCTCCTTTCTTTATTGGTTTCTTCCTTGAAAAATTGCTTTCTTGGTCAACAACAAAGAAGTCAACTGAGCATCTTGACTTCTTCTTTCTTGGTCGCTTGTTCTGGACTGCTTTCTTGAATCAAGATCGCAATCAAGGAAGCATCTTGATTGTGCCCATGGTTACGACTGGCCAAGGTAGAACTCAAGAAAGAACAAAATTGACAAGAAACGACCATTAAAGAAAGAAACAAAGAAGAAACATGACTTGAAATCAATCAAGAAGGGATCTTGATTCCTTGCTTTATTGGTTTCCTCCTTGAAATATTGCTTTCTTGGTCAACAACAAAGAATTAATTGAGCTTCTTGGCTTCTTCTTTCTTGGTCGATCGTTCTTGACTGCTTTCTTGAATCAAGATCGCAATCAAGAAAGCTTCTTGATTGCTCCCATGGTTGTGATTGACCAAGGTAGAACTCAAGAAAGAACAACCAAGAAAAGAAACGACCATGAAAGAAAGAAACAAAGAAGAAACACGGCTTGGAATCAATCAAGAAGGGATCTTGATTCCTTCCTTCACTTCCTCCTTGCTTTCATGGTTTCTTCCTTGAATCATTGCTTTCATGGTCAACAAGAAGGAAGTCAACTGAGCTTCTTGACTTCTTCTTTCTTGGTCGCTTGTTCTTAACTGTTGTCTTGAATCAAGATCGCAATGAAGAAAGCATCTTGATTGCGCCAATGGTTACGACTGACCAAGGCAGAACTCAAGAAAGAACAAACAAGACAAGAAACAACCATCAAAGAAAGAAACAAAGAAGAAACACGGCTTGTAATCAATCAAGAAGGGATCTTGATTCCTTCCTTCACTTCCTCCTTGTTTTCTTGCTTGAAACACTGCTTTCTTGGTCAACAGGAAAGAAGTCAACTGGGCTTCTTGACTCTTTCTTTCTTGGTCGCTTGTTCTAGACTGGTTTCTTAAATCAAGATCGCAATCAAGAAAGCATCTTGATTGCACCCATGGTTGCGACAGACCAAGGGGGAACTCAAGAATGAACAAACAAGACAAGAAACGACCATGAAAAAAATGAAACAAAGAAGAAACACGGCTTGGAATCAATCAAGAATCTTGATTCCTTCCTTCACTTCCACCTTTCTTTATTGGTTTCTTCCTTGAAAAATTGCTTTCTTGGTCAACAACAAAGAAGTCAATTGAGCATCTTGACTTCTGTCTTGGTCGCTTGTTCTTGACTGCTTTCTTGAATCAATATCGCAATCAAGAAAGCATCTTGATTGCGCCCATGGTTACGACTGGCCAAGGTACAACTCAAGAAAGAACAAATATGACAGGACACGGACGAATGCTATTTTGGGGGACCTTGTAATGTCCACCACCATGGGAAACTAATTTTAGCCATAGGATAAGTCTATTTTTTGAGATTGATGTGGGACTACCGTACAACCGCCTACACTAGATTTTTTTTTAAAAAGGGATCCTTTTTTTTTCTGTTTAAGTTTTTTTTTTAAAAAAAAATCATTCTTCTCCGTTGTTGCTTTGCTTCTGCCTCTCTTCCCATTTTTTTGTCCATCATTTTATCTTGATTTTTATTTTTAGTCCCTCATAAATTTTTTACTGTTTTTAGTCCCTCATAAATTGTTCTGTTCTGTTCTGTTTTTAGTCAGTCATAAATTGTTTTGTTATGTTTTTAGTCCCTAACATTAATTTTAACTGTTAAGTGATGACATTGCAGACATAAACTGTGTGTTTGAAAATTTCCTAATTAAGTTTCTAGTGACTTTTAACCGCTGCAAATTTTTTGGTGGTCAGAAATGTTTATTTTTCTAACATTTTTTGTGATTTCAGAAAATCTAGTGTTCGAGATTTTGATTTTTTATTTTATTTTTTAACATTTCTGACAGTTTTAGTTTGCCAAAAAATTTGCAGTAGTTAAAACCACTAGAAACTTAAACAGAAGAAGAAGGATCCCTTTTTTTTAAAAAAAATCTAGTGTAAGCAGTTGTATGGTAGTCCCACATCAATAAGCAACAACGGAGAAGAAGGGTCATTTTTTTATAAAAAAAAACTTAAACAGAAAAAAAAATCCCTTCTTTTTTTAAAAAAAAAAATCTAGTGTAGGCGGTTCTACGGTAGTCCCACATCAATATCAAAAAATAGACTTATCCTATGGCTAAAATTAGTTTCCCACGGTGGGGGACATTACAAGGTCCCCCAAAATAGCCTGCGCCCAAGACACGACCATGAAAGAACGAAACAAAGAAGAAACACGGCTTGAAATCAATCAAGAGGGATCTTGATTCCTTGCTTTATTGGTTTCCTCCTTGAAAAATTGCTTTCTTGGTCAACAACAAAGAAGTCAACTGAGCTTTTTGACTTCTTCTTTCTGGGTTGCCTGTTCTTGACTGCTTTCTTGAATCAAGATCGCAATCAAGATAGCATCTTGATTGCGCCCACAGTTGTGACTGACCAAGGTAGAACTCAAGAAAGAACAAACAAGAAAAGAAACGACCATGAAAGAAAGAAACAAAGAAGAAACACAGCTTGGAATCAATCAAGAAGGGATCTTGATTCCTTCCTTCACTTCCTCCATGCTTTCTTGGTATCTTGCTTCAATTATTGCTTTCCTGGTCAACAATAAAGAAGTCAACTGAGCTTCTTGACTTCTTCTTTCTTGGTCGCTTGTTCTTCACTGCTTTCTTGAATCAAGATCGCAATGAAGAAAGCATCTTGATTGCGCCCATGGTTACGATTGGCCAAGGTAAAACTCAAGAAAGAGCAAACAAGACTAGAAACAACCATGAAAGAAAGAAACAAAGAAACACGGTATGGAATCAATCAAGAAGGGATCTTGATTCCTTCCTTCACTTCCTCCTTTCTTTATTGGTTTCTTCCTTGAAAAATTGCTTTCTTGGTCAACAACAAAGAATTCAACTGAGCATCTTGACTTCTTATTTCTTGGTCGCTTGTTCTTGACTGCTTTCTTGAATCAAGATCGCAATCAAGAAAGCCTCTTGATTACGTCCATGGTTACGACTGGCCAAGGTAGAACTCAAGAAAGAACAAACATGACAAGAAACGACCATATAAGAAAGAAACAAAGAAGAAACACGGCTTGGAATCAATCAAGAAGGGATCTTGATTCCTTCCTTCACTTCCTCCATGCTTTCTTGGTATCTTGCTTCAATTATTGCTTTCCTGGTCAACAATAAAGAAGTCAACTGAGCTTCTTGACTTCTTTCTTGGTCGCTTGTTCTTCACTGCTTTCTTGAATCAAGATCGCAATCAAGAAAGCATCTTGATTGCGCCCATGGTTGCGACAGACCAAGGGGGAACTCAAGAATGAACAAACAAGACAAGAAACGACCATGAAAAAATGAAACAAAGAAGAAACACGGCTTGGAATCAATCAAGAAGGGATCTTGATTCCTTCCTTCACTTCCTCCTTTCTTTATTGGTTTCTTCCTTGAAAAATTGCTTTCTTGGTCAACAACAAAGAAGTCAACTAAGCATCTTGACTTCTTCTTTGTTGGTCGCTTGTTCTTGACTGTTTTCTTGAATCAAGATCGCAATCAAGAAAGTATCTTGATTGCGCCCATGGTTACGACTGGCCAAGGTAGAACTCAAGAAAGAACAAACATGACAAGAAACGACCATGAAAAATGAAACAAAGAAGAAACACGGCTTGGAATCAATGAAGAAGGGATCTTGATTCCTTCCTTCACTTCCTCCTTGCTTTCATGGTTTCTTCATTGAATCATTGCTTTCATGGTCAACAAGAAAGAAGTCAACTGAGCTTCTTGACTTCTTCTTTCTTGGTCGCTTGTTCTTGACTGCTGTCTTGATTCAATATCGCAATCAAGAAAGCATGTTGGTTGCACCCATGGTTACAACTGGCCAAGGTAGAAATCAAGAAAGAGCAAACAAGACTAGAAACAACCATGAAAGAAAGAAACAAAGAAGAAACTCGGTTTGGAATCAATCAAGAAGGGATCTTGATTCCTTCCTTTACTTCCTCCTTGTTTTCTTGCTTGGAACATTGCTTTCTTGGTTAACAGGAAAGAAGTCAACTAAGCTGATAGAAACCCCCTCACATGGATCTAAATTTTCAGCATCAATTTTCAGAAAAATGGAAACACAAAATTGAATCAAAAATTAAAAATGGAAAAGATCAGGGATGCAGAACAACGCCACAATTCAAGGTGAATTGATAAGTTGAAAGGAGGATTCGCCACTTTGAATATGGAAATTCAAAGATAAGAATCAAGGGTAGTTCCTAAGAACCTAGAGAGTTTCCTCTCACAAAAGCATAAAAGCTTCATTCCAAATGAGAGTCAAAACTCCTTACAAAGTTAACATTTGGCCTATTTATAATATGAACCTAAAAGGCTTACCAAGACCCATTACTAAAAGCCCAAACAACTAAAAAGGCCCAAATTAAAAATAAAAATCATTAAAAACATAAAAAGCTCAACAAAAGCCCAATTTAGGCCCAAATTACATAAACTTCTATTCTAAGATTTGGCTCCACTTTAAGCTCTTCATGTACCATTCTAGTCCTCTATCATTCCCTCCTTCTTGAAGGAAATTCGAGCTCGAATTTAGAGCCAAGGTACCTACATCATAAAAACAACACAAAACAACATGTTTTAGTTTTGAGAAAATATTAAAAAAGAAAATCCTATTTCTATTGAGACTTGGATTCCTTAAAAAGGAAAATCTCTTATTATCTATGTGCTTATATATCAATCCTCCCGGATCAAATACAAGCCTAAAGAAACCATCAATTAACACTAAAATGAAATGCTTAATCACAAATTTCAAAGACAAGTCAATCCAATGAAAATTATGAGCAAACAATGACATTTTCAAACCAAGAATGGAAAAATTAGATTTATCCATTTTATGCACAATCCATCTATCAAGACACTTGAGTGTACCATACATTACTAAACTCTCACTATGAGTTGCTCCAATTAATGAATCATGAAATGAACATTTAGGCACACAAAATGCAGCATCTTTAAACCTATGCTCTTTATGCCTATAGAAATCATCATTTTCAATTTTCCCATAAACAACAACACACATAGAGGAAGACTCAACATGATCATACAAGTCCAAATGATGTGCATTAATATCAAATTTCAAGAACTTGGCACCATCACCTAAAACAATATCATGCATACCAAAAGCAACATTCAATTCACAAACATTTTGGGTTAACACATGGCACACATCAATTAAATCACAAGGTTTAGAGATGGTGTAAGTCAAAATTTTCTTCTCTCTATGGTTGCATTGGTCCTCATATGTCTCCACTTCTTCTCCAAATTGTCTTGCCCATTGATCCTTGATGTACAATTCTTCTCTAGGCATCAAAACAAAAGAATTATGGTAAGGTGCACAATCAAATTTACAAGAAGAATTCAATTCACAATCCAATTTAGGAGAAGGAATTAGAGTTTTGCACTCCCCCTTTGAGGACTTCTCTTCAATTTCTTTCACAAGAGAGACATCACTTTCAAACAAAGTTTTGCATTCATCCTTTTGAAGCTCTTCAAATTCCTTGAGTAAAGAATCATCACAAACAAGGAAAGGATTAGAATGAAAACAAGAACAATCATATTCCTCTTTATCTTTTGCTCTCTCTTTTTCACTCTCTTTTTCAGTTATTTTCTTTTCTCTCATCTCTTTTTCTTTTAACTCATTTTCTTTGGCTCTCATCTCTTTCTCTTTTATTTCTTTTTCTTTCACCTCTTTTCTCTCTTGTTCTATTTTCTTTCTCAACTTAATTTGATCCTCACTTGCTTCCTTAGGTGAAAGTGATGCAAGTTTGACCTTATGTCCTTCATGTGTAAAAGAAATCTTGTGGGTCTTTCCATGGTGCTTCACATTTCTTTCAATTTGCCAAGGTTTACCTAACAAGATATGACATGTTTCTATGGGAGCTACATCACACAACACAACATCTTTATATGTTCCAATGGTAAAGGGCACCAACATTTGTTGGTCTACAACCAACTCACCTTCACATGGCAATTTCAAGCAATAAGGTGTAGGTGTGGGGTAGTTTGAAAATTAAGTTTGCTAACCAACCTAGTGCTAGCCACATTAATACAACTATCCCCATCAATAATCAAAGAACACACATTCCCTAGAACCAAGCATCTAGTATGAAATATGTTCTCCTTTTGAATTTCATCCCTACCCTCACATTGAATTCCCAACAACCTCTTACACATCATTAATTCTCTATCTAGAGGTTTGGTACCACATGCACTATGATTATCACTAGAGATATTAGATGAACAAGTATAAGATAACTCACTCGTGACAACTTCATTTTCCTTCAAGACCTTGGTTTTCATGTTTGGACAATGCAATGCAATATGGCCTTTACCCAAGCATTTAAAACATTTAATTGTACCACTCTTAGAAGTAGAAGAAGTGCTAGGGTTAGGAACATGTTTACCACTTGGAGACTTTGAAGCTTGTTGCTTTGGTGAGGAAGATCCCTCCTTCTTGGACTTGTCCTTACCACTAGAAGAGTCATAGTGATAGGTCTTCTTGTAGGAATGCTTCCTCTCAAGTTGTCTCTCCACTTTGTTGGCTTGGTGCACTAGATCCTCCAAGCTCTCATAGTGTTGTAACTTCACTATGTATTGAATGTCTCTATTAAGCCCACGTAAGAACCTTGCCATGGCGGTTTTAGGTTCTTGTGCATTGGCTCTCCTCATAGTCATTTTCATCTCTTTGTAGTATTCATCAACACTCTTGCTACCTTGTGTGAGACTTTGTAGCTTATCATAAGTATCTCTCTCATAGGAAGGTGGTAAGAATGTCTTCCTCATCAAATCCTTCATTTCTTGCCAAGTTGCTATCTTAGGCATCCTTATCCTATCTCTTCCATCCTCCTTGTTAAGAGAGCAAAAGATAAAGAGAATTCTGATTATTCTTGTTTTTATTCTAACTCTTTGTTTGTGTGTGAAGATTCTCTTTTGAAGGAAATTGAAGATGAGCTTCCAAAGGATGAATGCAAAGCCTCATATTTTGATTCCTTGTTTGGAAGTGATGACTCTCTTGTGAAAGAAATTGAAGAGGAGTCCTCAAAGGGGGAATGCAAAACTCTAATTTCTTTTCCTAATTTGGATTGTGGATTTTATTCTTCTTGTGCACCTAATCATGTAAATTCGTTTGTTTTGATGCCTAGGGAAGAATTGTTCATCAAGGATCAATGGGCAAAACAATTTGGCGAAGAAGTGGTTGCATATGAGGAACAAGGCAATCATTGGGAGGAGAAGATTTTGACCGACACCATTTTTCAACCTTGTGGTTTAATGGATGTGTTCATCCAAAATGCTATTGATGTGCACGTGACTTATGTTTTGCATAATACTTGTGATTTACATGCTGCATTTGTTTGGCATAAACTTGTTTTAGTTAATGGTGTGAAGCATTTGAGACTTGAGATGGATTTAATTTTCATGAAGTTTGATGGTTTCTTTAGGCTTGTATTTGATCCTGGAGGATTGATATATAAGCACATAGATAATAAGAGATTTGCCTTTTTACAGGGTTTAAGTCTCAATAGAGATAGGATTTATTTTATTTTTATTCCATATTATCTCAAAACTAAAACATGTGTCTCTTGTGTTGCTTTTGTGTTGTAGGTACCTTGGCTCCAAATTCGAGCTCGAATTTCCTTCAAGAAGGAGGGAATGATAGAGGACTAAAAAGCTATGAGAGGAGATTAAAATGGATCCCAGTCTTAGAATATGAGTTTATGTATTTGGGCTTTTATATTTGGCCTTTTTATGTTTTAATTATGTTTATTTTTAATATGGGCCTTTTTAGTTATTTGGGCTTTTATTAATGGGCTTTGGGCCTTTAGGTTCATAGTTATAAATAAGGCCAAATGTGAAAGCCCAAATACATAAACTCATATTCTAAGACTGGGCTCCATTTTAATCTCCTCTCATAGCTTTTTAGTCCTCTATCAAAAAGTATTCTTCTTTTTCTTTATCTTTTTCTCTTAATTCTTTCTTTTTCATCTCTTTTTCTTTTATCTCTTCTTCCCTCAACTCCTTTTCTTTTATCTCTTCTTCTCTCAACTCCTTTTCTTTTATCTCTTTTTCTCCCAACTCCTTTTCTTTTATCTCTTTTTCTCTCAACTCCTTTTCTTTTATCTCATTTTCTCTCAACTGATTTTCTTTTATCACTTTTGCTCTCAATTCTTTTTCGTAAGTGTATCGCCTTGGACTTCTAGATTTAGAATGGAATTGAAGATTATCCAATCTTGCATTTAAGGCTTGGAATTGTTCTTGAAATTCCCTCATAAGCAACTTGAGATAAACTTCTCGTTCTCCTTCTCCTCTAGTCATGATTAAAGTGCTGCAAAAATTGAGTTAGAGAAATAAAATCCTCACACAAACACTCTCTCACGTGTTTACACTCAAAATATGTTTAGTCACTCATGTATTCACTCAATTTGGCTTTTTTCCTCTGATAGCCTTACCACTCTTGCCTTTTACCACTCAACTTCACCTTATGAGCTCTTAAGTAAGAACCTTTAAGGGTGATTCTACACAACAAGAAACATTAGAGAATTGGTGATATGATAACTTTGGTAGAACAAGAACAAACAAGAAACAGTAGAACAGAAACAAGGAATTAAAGAGATTTTTCTTTTCAATGAGACAAGATCAAAGAAAGGTGTATAGAACAAACAAAACAAATAAGACCAGAATTGAATTTTTTTTTTTTTTTTTAACTTTGCTTTTCTGATAATATGTAATTTGAAGCAAAACATTGATTGCTACCCAAGAACTTTTTTTTTTCAATCTGAATTTTTTTTTCTTCACAAATTTCTATTATTTTTTTGCACGATTTTTTTTAAATAGATAGAAAAGAAGAAGCACAAAGAAAGATAACAAAAGAAGATGAAGAGACTCAAAGGAATAGAACAAAACAAGACTGAATAGAAATAGAACAAAAACACAAAGGTTGAGACAATAGAAGAAATGAAAAAAAACAACAAGCAGAGACAATTTTTTTTTTTAGGATTGAAGAAGACAAACAAAGAAAGGATAGATAACACCTGAATTCAAGAGCCGAAGCTCTGATGCCAAATGATACGAATCTACTTAATGGATCGTCTTGAAAACAGGTAAAGGATAGAGAGAGGAACTTGACCCTAACTGCGACTTGCCGGTAGAACCAAAGTTATCAAGAAAGCGTGACCCTAACCGCGACCTGCCGGTAGAACCAACACTATAAAGTTCTTAACCCAAGAACAAAGGGGAAGCTCTCACAATGGAGAAACACTCAGTTTGATTAATTTGCAAATTCTCCTTGGAAGCTTACAAGAGGTTCCTATTTATAGGCCATGCCCTTAAAAGAAGTAAAATTCCACTAACAATCCCACTAGGCATTAATTACCCACTAACATTTACTTTCCACTAACCATCACAATGGTTCATGAAGTATCAGAATGGTTCATGAAGTATCATAATGATTCATCAATCATCACAATGGTTTACTAACCATCACAATGGTTCATGAAGTATCATAATGGTTCATTAATCATCACAATGGTTCACTAACCATCACAATGGTTCATGAAGTCCCACCAACCATCACAATCATTCATGAAGTCCCACCAACCATCACAATGGTTCATGAAGTCCCACTAACCATCATAATGGTTAAGGAAGCCTAAAAACACTAAAATTTGTCCTAGAAAAGATGAAAAGACATCTGAACTTATTCCCCCAAAAATAAATACGAAAATTACATGAAAAATAGGACAATTGGGCTTAACTCACTAAGCCCAAAAAACTAAGTAATCCACCCAATTAAATTCCAGCCCACAGATGCATCTTCAGTATTATCTATTGGACTCATTTTGCTCTCCAAATTTTTGTCTTCAAGTTTGCTGAAATAATCTTCAAATTGTAGATATGAGACATTTCTTGGATTGGGCTCTAGTTTAGCTAAACCTTCTTTAGCTAGCATTTCCATGATTAAGCTTTGAAAAGCCTTTTTGCTTGTTTTAGCTTTCGCTTTTGTCAAGTAGCCTTCCATCCAGTGCAAAGGATTGGACCTTGGCAGGTTCATATCACTTACTCTATAAATAGGCAAAGCTTATTGTATCCAGAACCAAGTTGAATGAAAGCAATTCTGAAAATTCAGATTAGTGAGAGAGTTTTTCTCTTTGGTTCTTTTTAGAACTTTTCTGACTTATCAAGGCTTGATCATCCTTGTGGCATCTCAAACACTTTGGGTTCTTGTTTGTTGTACTCAAGGGTTCAAGTGGATCACCAAATCTGATTCTTAGTTTCTTGGGGTGGGTGTAATTCAAGTGACTTGTGGGTTCAAAGGTTTCAAACCTTCTTGGGTCCACATCATTTGGTTATCAGAGCTTCGGTTCTAAAATCAGGTTATATCCCTTTCTAGTTTTCTTTTTTCAATTCTGTTTCCTTTTTTTCTTTCCTTTTGTTTGTTTATCTTCATTTCCAGATTTTGTTGTTCATCTTCTTCTTTAAAAAGAAAACAGCAAAACAAAAAAGAAAATACTGAAAAAAAATGTGGAAAATAGCAAACAAAAAGGGAAAAAAATAGCAAAAGAAAAAAAAAAGGTGAAAAAAATAGAAGAAAAAAAAGTACGAAAATTATAAAAAAAAGAAAGAAAGAAATTCTGCTGGTTTTACAATATTTACAAGTTATTGTCTCAAGTTCTGGTTATTATTTCTTGAGTTCTTTTCTACTCATCCAATTTCCATTTTGTATTGTCTTTTGTTCCTAAAGTGTTGCATTCTGCAAGAATTGTGATAGCCTTTGATTGAGTTGATTAAGTCCTCTAAAGAACTTATAGAGGAGACTAAGAGTGGAAAAAGGCTAGAGTGTTCATCTAAAGAAAAAGCCAAACAAAGAGTGAAACACGAGGGAAGAGTGTTATCTTTCTTGAGGGTAAACACGTGAGGAATTGTGAGGATTTTTTTTTCTAACAAGTTTTTCTTGCAGCTTTCCAATGGCAAGTAAGGATAACACATCCAGTGGTGGAACTCCACATAACATAGAGTTCACCTTAAAAGCCATGCAACAACAGTTTGAACGTTTCAATGTGGTTTTTGATGAAATAAAGGATAGGATGAATAAACAAGAAGATATGATTTCCAATCTGCAAAAGGAGCAATCATATAGAGATCCTAACTTTGGGAGGCATGGTAGGAGAAATCAAGGAGGTAGGGATGAGTCTGAGGCTGAAAAGGAAGGTAGAGAAGAAACTGAGGATGAGGATGACTATGAATATGCATCTCCTGAAACTGAAGTGGGAAGAAATAGGCGTAGAAGAGAAAGACATAGAAGGGATGATAGAAGAGGTCCTCTTGGAGATAGAAATAGGAGAGATGGAAACCTTGGTAATATTAAAATGAAAATGCCTTTTTTCCAAGGTAGAAATGATCCTGAAGCATATTTAGAATGGGAGAAAAAAATGGAGTTGATTTTTGATTGCCATAACTATTCTGAAGTAAAAAAGGTGAAATTGGCTGTGGTTGAGTTTACTGATTATGCCATTGTTTGGTGGGATAAATTGGTTCTGAATAGGAAGAGAGATGGTGAAAGACCTGTAGAAACATGGAGGGAAATGAAGGCCTTAATGAGGAAGAGATTTGTTCCTAGTCATTACTACAGAGACCTCTATCAAAATTGCAAAGTCTTAGACAAGGGTCTAGGAGTGTGGAGGAGTATTATCAAGAAATGGAGGTAGTTATGATAAGGGCTGATGTGAATGAAGATTCTTGAATGGGCTAAATAGAGAAATTGCTCACATAGTGGAGTTGCAGCATTGTGCGGAGTTAGAAGATATGGTGCACATGGCAATGAAGGTAGAGAGACAATTGAAGCAAAAAAGAGCATCAAAGTTCAGTGTGGGCTCTAGTTCTTCTTTCAAACAGAATTGGAAGAAGGAAGAAAAGCTTGTTCCAAAAGAAGGCTCTAAAGGCAAAGAAGATTCTTCCAATTACAAAGGTAAACCTAATTCCCAACCATTTAGAAATAGAGATATTAAATGTTTCAAGTGTTTGGGAACAGGTCACATTGCATCATAATGCCCTAACAAGAAAGTCATGATTATGCATAACAATGAGGTGATGAGTGAAGGAGAAAGTGATGGTGAATCCATGCCCTCACTTGAAGATGCAAGTGATGATGAGCTTGAGTATGCAGCTGAAGGGGAAGCACTTGTTTCTAGACGTGTTCTGAATTCCCAAGTTAAGGAGGATGATGTGGAGCAACAAAGGGAAAATATATTCCATACTCGCTGCCTTATAAATAATAAGGTATGTAGTATGATTATAGATGGAGGGAGTTGTGCAAATGTTGCAAGTACTACATTAGTTGAGAAGTTGAACTTGTCTACCATTAAACACCCCAAACCTTATAAATTGCAATGGTTGAATGATTGTGGGGAGGTTAAGGTTAAAGACCAAGTTCTGGTTTCATTCTCAATTGGTAGATACAATGATGAAGTACTTTGTGATGTTGTTCCTATGCATGCTGGGCATATACTTTTGAGAAGACCATGGGAGTTTGATCGTAGGGCAACTAAAGACTGGTACACCAACAGATATTCATTTGTGATGAATAATAGGTCCATTACTCTTGCACCACTTTCTCCTAAGCAAGTGTATGAGGATCAACTCAAAATGAAGAAAGATAGAGAGAAAAAAGAGAGTGAATTGAAAAATGAGAGTCAAAAGAAAAAGAGCGAGATGAAAAGAGAGAGAGAGAGAAAATAGAAAAAAAGAAGTGTGAAAAAAATGAGGGATCAAAAAAAGAAATTCAGAAAAAAGAAGAGAAACTGAAAAGAAAAGAGAATTTTTATGCAAAAGAAAGTGATGTGAGAGTTGCTTATCTCAATAAACAGCCTATGCTTGTATTTATTTACAAGGAGGCATGTTTAAACACTAACTTTCTTGATCCTTCTCTTCCAAGTATTGTTTGTTCTCTGTTGCAGGAATTTGGAGATATATTTCCAGAAGAAATTCCTAGTGGGTTGCCACCTATTAGGGGAATAGAGTACCAAATTGACTTCATTCCTGGAGCAACTATTCCCAATCGTCCAGCTTATAGATGCAATCCAGACGAGACCAAAGAAATTCAAAGGCAAGTTGAAAAGCTCATGGAAATAGCATATATGTAAGAGAAAGTTTGAGTCCTTGTGCAGTTCCAGTTCTTCTTGTTCCTAAGAAAGATGGTTCATGGAGAATGTGCAGTGATTGTAGAGCTGTGAATAATATCACGGTAAAGTATCGTCATCCCATTCCTAGATTAGATGACATGCTGGATGAATTGCATGGTTCTTGCATCTTTTCTAAAATTGATTTGAAATCTGGTACTATCAAATTAGGATGAGGGAAGGGGATGAGTGGAAAACTGCTTTTAAAACAAAACATGGGCTTTATGAATGGTTAGTGATGCCTTTTGGGCTCACAAATGCACCAAGCACTTTTCATGAGATTAATGAATCATGTATTGCGTGCATTCATTGGAAAATTTGTCGTGGTTTATTTTGATGATATCTTGATATACAGCAAGAATCTTGATGAGCAAGTGAGTCATTTGCATTGTGTCCTTGATGTTCTGAAAAAGGAAAAATTGTATGCTAACTTGGAAAAGTGTTGTTTTTGCATGGAAAAGATTGTTTTCCTTGGTTTTGTTGTTAGTTCACAAGGGATAGAAGTTGATGAGGAAAAGTTAAAGGCAATAAAAGAATGGCCAATGCCTACAAGCATTACTGAGGTGAGAAGCTTTCATGGTTTAGCTAGTTTTTATAGGCATTTTGTGAAAGATTTTAGTACAATTGCTACACCACTCACTGAGATCATTAAGAAATCTGTAGGATTTAAATGGGAGAAAGCTCAAGATAATGCTTTTCAAGTTCTTAAATATAGGTTGTGTTCTGCACCTGTTTTAGCACTTCCTAACTTTAATAAGACATTTGAGATTGAGTGTGATGCATCAGGAATTGGTATAGGAACTGTTTTGATGCAGGAAGGAAAGCCTGTTGCTTATTTCAGTGAAAAATTAAGTGGAGCAGCTTTGAACTATCCAACATATGACAAGGAGCTTTATGCACTGATGAGAGCATTAGAGACTTGGCAACACTACCTTTGGCCAAAGCAATTTGTCATTCATACCGATCATCAATCTTTGAAGCATCTGAAAGGTCAAGGTAAGTTGAATAAAAGGCATGCAAAGTGGTTGGAGTTCATTGAACCTTTTCCTTATGTCATAAAATACAAGCAAGGTAAGGAGAACATAGTTGCAGATGCCTTATCTAGAAGGTATGTTCTACTTCTCTTGAAGCAAGATTAATTGGTTTTGAATATGTGAAAGACTTGTATGAAAATGATGGTGACTTTACTGAAATTTTTGCTGCATGTGAAAAGGGAGCATTTGGGAAATTTCATAGAGTTGAGGGATACTTGTTTAGAGAGAATAAATTATGTGTGCCTCACTCAATGTTCTATGCGTGAATTGCTTGTAAGGGAAGCTCATGGGGGAGGATTAATGGGACATTTTGGTGTGAAAAAGACTTCAGATGTTTTGCATGAGCATTTCTTTTGGCCTAAAATGAAGCGTGATGTTGAAAGAATCTGTGGTAAGTGCATTACTTGTAAAAAGGCAAAATCTAGAGTTTTACCACATGGTTTGTATACTCCTCTACCAGTACCTTGGGTAGAAATATCTATGGACTTTATTTTGGGACTTCCTAGGTCAAGGGGGGGGGGGGGGGGGGGGGTGGGGGACGAGATTCAATCTTTGTGGTGGTTGATAGATTTTCTAAAATGGCACATTTCATTCCTTGTCATAAAACTGATGATGCTGTTCATATTGCAGATTTATTTTTCAAAGAAATTGTGAGGCTTCATGGTGTGCCAAGAAGTATTGTGTCTGATAGGGATACAAAATTTCTCAGCCATTTTTGGAGGGTTTTGTGGGGAAGGCTTGGTACTAAATTGTTGTTTTCTACATCTCATAACCCACAACACAAATGGACAAACTGAAGTGGTCAATAGAACTTTAACTCAGTTGCTTAGAGTAGTTGTTCAAAAGAATTTGAAGAATTGGGAAGAATGTTTGCCATTTGTTGAGTTTGCATATAATAGGAGTGTTCATTCATCTACTAGTTACTCTCCTTTTGAAGTAGTTTATGGTTTTAATCCACTAACTCCTTTGGATTTAATACCACTGCCTGTAGATGAAAGAGTTAGCTGATACGAATCTACTTAACGGATCGTCTTGAAAATAGGTAAAGGATAGAAAGAGGAACTTGACCCTAACCGCGACCTGCCGGTAGAACCAAAGTTATCAAAAAAAGTGTGACCCTAACCGCGACCTGCCGGTAAAACCAATACTATAAAGTTCTTAACCCAAGAACAAAGGGGAAGCTCTCACAATGGAGAAACACTCAATTTGATTAATTTGCAAATTCTGCCTTGGAAGCTTACAAGAGGTTCCTATTTATAGGCTATGCTAGGCAACCCTTAAAACAGAAGATGTAAAATTCCACTACAATCCCACTAAGCATTAATTACCCACTAACATTTACTTCCCACTATGCTTCCCAGTAACCATCACAATGGATCATGAAGTATCACAATGGTTCATGAAGTATCATAATGGTTCATGAAGTATCATAATGGTTCATCAATCATCACAATGGTTCCCCAACCATCACAATTGTTCATTAACCATCACAATGGTTCACTAATGATAGAGGACTAAAAAGCTATAAGAGGAGATTAAAATGGAGCCCAGTCTTAGAATAGGAGTTTATGTATTTGGGCCTTTTATTGGGCTTTTATATTTGGCCTTTTTATGTTTTTAATTATGTTTATTTTTAATATGGGTCTTTTTAGTTATTTGGGCTTTTATTAATGGGCTTCGGGCCTTTAGGTTCATGGTTATAAATAGGGCCAAATGTGATTTCTGTAATGAGTTTTGACTCTTATTTGAAATGAAGCTTTAGGCTTTTGTGAGAGGAAACTCTCTAGGTTCTTAGGAACTACTTTTGGTTCTTATCTTTGAATTTCCATATTCAAAGTGGCGAATCTTCCTCGACTTATCAATCCTTAGGGATTGTGGCGTCATTCTTTCCATCTCTTGACCTCAATCCGCTTTTCCTTTTTGTTCCCAAATTTTTATTCTTGAATTTTTATCATTTGAGATGCTGAATTGTGATCCGTAGCGGGGTTCTTATCATTTGGTATCAGAGATATTGTTCAGCATCATTTCCGCAAATTCAAAGTTTGTGATTTTGATGGGTTGACATACAATTCACGTTTTGGCTTTTGGGTTTTCCGCGATTGCATCCTTGGAGATCACTTGAATCGGTGGCAATTGTGAGTTGCTGATCATGTGTCTGATCTGTCGGTGCTGATTCTGATCCAATTTGCGTCAAAGCGGTGCCTTTTTCCAGTTTAGGCACGTCACTTTTGTGAACTTCCAGGTCTGTCAATTCTTTTGGTGTTTTATCAAATTCATGATTCTGTTTAGTCAATTGTAAGCTGGTGCGTCACAATTCTTGTCCTGTTGTGCCTTTAATTGCTATTGGCAGCAACACTTTTCCTATTCGGTGGCTTTTATTAATTGTGTCAATTATGTTCAGATTCATCCCTATGGATTCGTGTCCAGCTTATTGAAAATGTGCCATTATTTGCTGAATTGCTATTAGCACCACTTTGTTATGCGTCAATTTGTGAATGTTGATTCGGTGCCTTTAATTGTGTCTAAATTGCCAAATCTGATTGGTTCAAATGGTTTTGCTACATGCGTCAATTTGGAATCTGTGAGTCTTTCTTTCTTTTCGTCAATTAATCATTGTGCCTTTTCTGTTTGCGCCAATTGATTTCATATTTGCTTCTGGTGCATCAATTTTAATCAGTTTCGTCAATCTGATTCAAAATTTGTCACAATTACTTTTTGGCACAAGCTGTTTGCTATTTGCACCATTTTTGTTGAGCTGGGTCTTTTCATTTGCAATATTGATTCCATTGAGTGTGTCCTATGTTTTGTTCATTTGAAATTGAGTCAAATTCTGCAGTTTAAGTGTTCATGTGTTCATCCCTTGTTCTTGAGAGATTTGGCAAAACCCTTGTGTTTGATCCTTGGAAAATTATTTAGAGTGAGTTTGGGTGTTATTACAAATATAAAAAGTTGAAGGTGATAAAAGAACCCAATTAGCAAAGAAAAAGAAAAAAAAGCAAAAAAAAAGTTACAAGAAAATTGATATTTGAAAGAAAAAAAAAGGGAAAAAAAAAGTCTGCCCTACAGAAAGTCTTTCTACACCATTGTCAAACTCTCTCATTTTGGGATTCTTGTTTTGTGTTGCTCTTATTCTTGAGTCTTCGTCTTGTCTTTTCTTGGCATTCTATTTTGAGTTGGCCTTTTTCATTTCTTTTAGCTTTTATTGCTTGTCTTTTAAATTTCTTTGGTTTTGTCTCAGAGTATTTCCCTTTCTTGACCTCTTAAGTTGAGCTGAGATTTGTTACATCTTTCACTTTGAATACAAATTCTTGATTTGTGATTGAGAGTGCTTTTAAGAACTGAAGAGGAGTTTGAGTGGAAAAAGGCAAGTGTGCACATTATAGAAAAAGCCTTAAAAGAGATAAACACGAGTAGACTTAGAGTGTAAACACGTGAGAAGTGTGGTGAGGTCCATATTTCTATTATCTGTGCTAACCATTTTTCTTGCAGGGATGTATTCTTCACCTTATCATGGAAGTGATGGAGGTTTTGGGGAAGATGAGATTCAAAAGGAGAACATATTTCAAACTAGATGTTTGGTTCTAGGGAATGTGTGTTCTTTGATTATTGATGGGGGTAGTTGCATTAATGTGGCTAGCACTAGGTTGGTTAGCAAACTTAATTTTCAAACTACCCCACACCTACACCTTATTGCTTGAAATTGCCATGTGAAGGTGAGTTGGTTGTAGACCAACAAATGTTGGTGCCCTTTACCATTGGAACATATAAAGATGTTGTGTTGTGTGATGTAGCTCCCATAGAAACATGTCATATCTTGTTAGGTAAACCTTGGCAAATTGAAAGAAATGTGAAGCACCATGGAAAGACCCACAAGATTTCTTTTACACATGAAGGACATAAGGTCAAACTTGCATCACTTTCACCTAAGGAAGCAAGTGAGGATCAAATTAAGTTGAGAAAGAAAATAGAACAAGAGAGAAAAGAGGTGAAAGAAAAAGAAATAAAAGAGAAAGAGATGAGAGCCAAAGAAAATGAGTTAAAAGAAAAAGAGATGAGAGAAAAGAAAATAACTGAAAAAGAGAGTGAAAAAGAGAGAGCAAAAGATAAAGAGGAATATGATTGTTCTTGTTTTCATTCTAATCCTTTCCTTGTTTGTGATGATTCTTTACTCAAGGAATTTGAAGAGCTTCAAAAGGATGAATGCAAAACTTTGTTTGAAAGTGATGTCTCTCTTGTGAAAGAAATTGAAGAGAAGTCCTCAAAGGGGGAGTGCAAAACTCTAATTCCTTCTCCTAAATTGGATTGTGAATTGAATTCTTCTTGTAAATTTGATTGTGCACCTTACCATAATTCTTTTGTTTTGATGCCTAGAGAAGAATTGTACATCAAGGATCAATGGGCAAGACAATTTGGAGAAGAAGTGGAGACATATGAGGACCAATGCAACCATAGAGAGAAGAAAATTTTGACTTACACCATCTCTAAACCTTGTGATTTAATTGATGATGTGCTGTGTGATTTAGCTCCCATAGAAACATGTCATATCTTGTTAGGTAAACCTTGACAAGTTGAAAGAAATATGCAACACCATGGGAAGACCAACAAGATTTCTTTTGTGCATGAAGGACATAAGATAAAACTTGCACTACTTTCACCTGAGGAAGCAAGTGAGGATCAAATTAAGTTGAAAAAGAAAATCGCACAAGAGAGAAAAAGAAAAACAGATGAGAGAAATTGAAAAAGAGAGAGCAAAAGATAAAGAGAATTCTGATTATTCTTGTTTTTATTCTAACTCTTTGTTTGTGTGTGAAGATTCTCTTTTGAAGGAAATTGAAGATGAGCTTCCAAAGGATGAATGCAAAGCCTCATATTTTGATTCCTTGTTTGGAAGTGATGACTCTCTTGTGAAAGAAATTGAAGAGGAGTCCTCAAAGGGGGAATGCAAAACTCTAATTTCTTTTCCTAAATTGGATTGTGGATTTTATTCTTCTTGTGCACCTAATCATGTAAATTCTTTTGTTTTGATGCCTAGGGAAAATTGTTCATCAAGGATCAATGGGCAAAACAATTTGGCGAAGAAGTGGTTGCATATGAGGAACAAGGCAATCATTGGGAGGAGAAGATTTTGACCGACACCATTTTTCAACCTTGTGGTTTAATGGATGTGTTCATCCAAAATGCTATTGATGTGCATGTGACTTATGTTTTGCATAATACTTGTGATTTACATGCTGCATTTGTTTGGCATAAACTTGTTTTAGTTAATGGTGTGAAGCATTTGAGACTTGAGATGGATTTAATTTTCATGAAGTTTGATGGTTTCTTTAGGCTTGTATTTGATCCTGGAGGATTGATATATAAGCACATAGATAATAAGAGATTTGCCTTTTTACAGGGTTTAAGTCTCAATAGAGATAGGATTTATTTTATTTTATTTTTATTCCATATTATCTCAAAACTAAAACATGTGTGTCTTGTGTTGCTTTTGTGTTGTAGGTACCTTGACTCCAAATTCGAGGTCGAATTTCCTTCAAGAAGGAGGGAATGATAGATGACTAAAAAGCTATAAGAGGAGATTAAAATGGAGCCCAGTCTTAGAATAGGAGTTTATGTATTTAGGCCTTTTATTGGGCTTTTATATTTGGCCTTTTTATGTTTTTAATTATGTTTATTTTTAATATGGGCCTTTTTAGTTATTTGGGCTTTTATATTTGGCCTTTTATGTTTTTAATTATGTTTATTTTTAATATGGGCCTTTTTAGTTATTTGGGCTTTTATTAATGGGCTTTGGGCCTTTAGGTTCATGGTTATAAATAGGGCCAAATGTGATTTCTGTAATGAGTTTTGACTCTTATTTGAAATGAAGCTTTAGGCTTTTGTGAGAGGAAACTCTCTAGGTTCTTAGGAACTACTTTTGGTTCTTATCTTTGAATTTCCATATTCAAAGTGGCGAATCTTCCTCGACTTATCAATCCTTAGGGATTGTGGCGTCGTTCTTTCCATCTCTTGACCTCAATCCGCTTTTCCTTTTTGTTCCCAAATTTTTATTCTTGAATTTTTATCATTTGAGATGCTGAATTTGTGATCCGTAGCGGGGTTCTTATCAACTAACCATCACAATGGTTCATGAAGTTCCACCAACCATCACAATCATTCATGAAGTCCCACCAACCATCACAATGGTTCATTAAGTCCCACTAACCATCATAATTGTTCAGGAAGCCTAAAAACACTAAAATTTTTCCTAGAAAAGATGAAAAGACATATGAACTTATTCCCCCAAAAATAAATACGAAAATTACATGAAAAATAGGAAAATTGGGCTTAACTCACTAAGCCCAAAAACTAAGTAATCCACCCAAATAAATTCCAGTCTGTGGATGCATCTTGAGTATTATCTATTGGACTCATTTTGCTCTCCAAAGTTTTGTCTTCAAGTTTGCTGAAATAATCTTCAAATTGTAGATATGAGACATTTCTTGGATTGGGCTCTAGTTTAGCTAAACCTTCTTTAGCTTGCATTTCCATGATTAAGCTTTGAAAAGCCTTTTTGCTTGTTTTAGCTTTTGCTTTTGTCAAGTAGCCTTCCATCCAGTGCAAAGGATATTTGAAATAATTGGACCTTGGCAGGTTCATATCATTAGCCTTGATGGAAAAATGAAGGCTGAAATGGTAAAGAAGCTTCATGAAAATGTTAGGCAGCAAATTCAAAAGAAAAATGACCAATATGCATCCCATGCCAACAAAGGAAGAAGGCGTGTTATCTTTGAACCAGGTGATTGGGTGTGGGTGCACATGAGGAAAGAGAGGTTTCCAGCTCAAAGGAAATCTAAATTGGCTCCAAGGGGAGAAGGACCATTTCAAGTCCTTGAGAGGATAAATGATAATGCATACAAGATAGATCTTCCTGGTGAGTACAATATTAGTTCTACATTCAATGTTGCTGATTTATCTCCTTATGATGCAGGTGAAGATTCGAGGACGAATCCTTTGGAGGAGAGAGGGGATGATGAGAATCATGGGCTGGAACAAGAACATTCAAGCACTTTAAGGGATCCTTTGCAAATTCCAAGTGGGACTATTACAAGTGCAATGGCTAAGAGATTCAAGGAAGCACTAAATGGACTTGTTCAAGACATTTGGCCCAAACAAAATTCTGTCCAATCTAAATCTGAGCATAATCAGGTTTTAACATTAATTTGGGCTAAAGATGGAGCTGAAGAAGGAGATTTGGGCCAAAACCATTGAAACTAAGGAGCTTGGGCCATCAACTATACATGGACTGGTTGTATTTATGCTCAATCATGTTTTTTTGGGCTGAAAGAGTGTTTTTATGGCCAGCTGATGTATTTGGACGAATTTGAAGTTTTCTTTCATTTACTTTGGTTTAATAAGAGTCTTTTCAACTTGGGGATAATAAATGTATTCAGCTGCTACATATTAAACAAGCTGATTGATGTGGGTTTAATTGAGACTTTTCATTTGCCTAGTTAATGTGCTGTTACATAGGGATTTGATGTTTAATAATTACCTAGGTCAGCACTTACTCTATAAATAGGCAAAGCTTATTGTATCCAGAACCAAGTTGAATGAAAACAATTCTGAAAATTCAGATTAGTGAGAGAGTTTTTCTCTTTGGTTCTTTTTAGAACTTTTCTGACTTATCAAGGCTTGATCATCCTTGTGGCGTCTCAAACACTTTGGGTTCTTGTGTCTTGTACTCAAGGGTTCAAGTGGATCACCAAATCTGATTCTTAGTTTCTTGGGGTGGGTGTAATTCAAGTGACTTGTGGGTTCAAACCTTCTGGGTTCAGATCAGATCTTGATTTCTTCCTTCACTTCCTCCTTGCTTTCTTGCTTGAATTATTGCTTTCCTGGTCAACAATAAAGAAGTCAACTGAGCTTCTTGACTTCTTTCTTGGTTGCTTGTTCTTCATTGCTTTCTTGAATCAAGATCACAATCAAGAAAGCATCTTGATTGCGCCCATGGTTACGACTGGCCAAGGTAGAACTCAAGAAAGAACAAACAAGACAAGAAACGACCATGAAAGGAAGAAACAAAGAAGAAACACGGCTTGGAATCAATCAAGAAGGGATCTTGATTCCTTTCTTCACTTTCTCCATGCTTTCTTGGTATCTTGCTTCAATTATTGCTTTCCTGGTCAACAATAAAGAAGTCAACTGAGCTTCTTGACTTCTTCTTTCTTGGTCGCTTGTTCTTCATTGCTTTCTTGAATCAAGATCGCAATCAAGAAAGCATTGGGATTGCGCCCATGGTAATGACTGGCCAAGGTAGAACTCAAGAAAGAACAAACATGACAAGAAACGACCATGAAAGAAGGAAACAAAGAAGAAACATGGCTTGGAATCAATCAAGAAGGGATCTTGATTCTTTGCTTTATTGGTTTCCTCCTTGAAAAATTGCTTTCTTGGTCAACAACAAAGAATCAACTAAGCTTCTTGACTTGTTCTTTCTTGGTCGCTTGTTGTTGACTACTTTCTTGAATGAAGATCGCAATCAAGACAG
This sequence comes from Pueraria montana var. lobata, assembly GCA_026413185.1. Classification (NCBI taxonomy): domain Eukaryota; kingdom Viridiplantae; phylum Streptophyta; class Magnoliopsida; order Fabales; family Fabaceae; genus Pueraria; species Pueraria montana. The sequence goes on from CM048656.1 coordinate 40,186,042, forward strand.
AATCTTGATTGCGCCCATGGTTGCGACTGACCAAGCTAGAACTCAAGAAAGAACAAACAAGACAAGAAATGACCATGAAAGAAAAAAACAAAGAAGAAACACGGCTTGGAATCAATCAAGAAGGGATCCTGATTCCTTACTTAACTTCCTCCTTGCTTTCTTGGTTTCTTGCTTGAATCATTGCATTCGTGGTCAACTAGAAAGAAGTCACCTGAGCTTCTTGACTTCATTCTTGGTCGCTTATTCGTGACTGCTTTCTTTAATCAAGATCGCAACAAAGAAAGCATCTTGATTGTGCCCTTGGTTGCGACTGACCAAGGTAGAACTCAAGAAAGAACAAACAAGACAAGAAATGACCATGAAAGAAAGAAACAAAGAAGAAACACGGCTTGGAATCAATCAAGAAGGGATCTTGATTCCTTCCTTCACTTCCTCCTTGCTTTCTTGGTTTCTTGCTTGAATCATTGCTGTCCTAGTAAACAATAAAGAAGTCAACTGAGCTTCTTGACTTCTTCTTTCTTGGTCGCTTGTTCTTGACTGCTTTCTTGAATCAAGATCGCAACCAATAAAGCATCTTGGTCGCGACTGATCAAGGTAGAACTCAAGAAAGAAGGAAACAAGGCTTGGAATCAATCAAGAAGGGATCTTCATTCCTTCCTTCAGTTCCTCCTTGCCTTCTTGGTTTCTTGCTTTAATCATTGCTTTCTTGGTTAACAAGAAAGAAGTCAACTGAGCTTCTTGACTCTTTCTTTCTTGGTGGCTTTTCTTGACTGCTTTCTTAAATCAAGATGGCAATCAGGAAAGCATCTTGATTGCGCCCATGGTTGTGACTGATAAGGTAGAACTCAAGAAAGAAAGAAACAAAGAACAAACATGGCTTAAAATCAATCAAGAAGGCATCTTGATTCCTTCCTTCACTTCCTCCTTGCTTTCTTGGTTTTTTGCTTGAATCATTGCTTTCTTGCTCAACAAGGAAGAAGTCAACTGAGCTTCTTGACTTCTTTCTTGGTCGCTTTTTCTTGACTGCTTTCTAGAATCAAGATCACATTCAAGAGAGCATCTTAATGGTGCCCATGGTTGCGGCTGACCAAGGTAGAACTCAAGAAGGAACAAACAAGACAAAAAATGAGCATGAAAGAAAAAAAACAAAGAAGAAACACGGCTTGAAGTCAATCAAGAAGGGATCTTGATTCTTTCCTTCACTTCCTCCTTGCTTTCTTGCTCGAAACATTGCTTTCTTTGTCATCAGGAAAGAATTCAACTGAGTTTCATGACTCCTTCTTTCTTGGTCGCTTGTTCTTGACGGCTTTCTTAAATCAAGATTGCAATCAAGAAAGCATCTTGATTAAGCCCATGGTTGCGACTGACCAAGGTAGAACTCAAGAAGTAACAAACAAGACAAGAAATGATCATGAAAGAAAGAAACAAAGTAGAAACACAACTTTAAATCAATCAAGAAGGGATCTTGATTCCTTCCTTGACTTCCTGCTTGCTTTCTTGGAATCTTGCTCGAAACATTGCTTTCTTGGTCAACAAGAAAGAAGTCAACTAAGCTTCTTGACTTCTTCTTTCTTGGTAGCTTGTTCTTGACTGCTTTCTTGAATCTAGATTGCATTCAAGAAAGCATCTTCATGGCGCTCATGGTTGCGACTGACAAAGGTAGAACTCAAGAAAGAACAAACAAGACAAGAAACGACCATGAAAGAAATAAACAAAGAGTTAACACGGCTTGGATTCAATCAATAAGGGATCTTGATTCCTTCCTTCACTTCCTCCTTTCTTTAGTGGTTTCTTCCTTGAAAAGTTGCTTTCTTGGTCAACAACAAAGAAGTCAATTGAGCATCTTGACTTCTTCTTTTTTGGTTGCTTGTTCTTGACTGCTTTCTTGAATCAAGATCGTGATCAAGAAAGCATCTTGATTGCGCCCATGGTTGCGACTAACCAAGGTATAAGTCAAGAAAGAACAAACAAGACAAGAAACAACCTTGAAAGAAAGAAACACAAAAGAAAGATGGCTTGGAATCAATCAAGAAGGCATCTTGATTCCTTCCTTGACTTCCTGCTTGCTTTCTTGGATTCTTGCTCGAAACATTGCTTTGTTGGTCAACAAGAAAGAATTCAACTAAGCTTCTTGACTTCTTCTTTCTTAGTCGCTTGTTCTTGACTGCTTTCTTGAATCAAGATCGCATTCAAGTAAGCATCTTCATGGCACCCATGGATGCGACTGACCAAGGTAGAACTCAAGAAGTAACAAACAAGACAAGAAACGATCATCAAAGAAAGAAACAAAGTAGAAACACAGCTTTAAATCAATCAAGAAGGGATCTTCATTTCTTCCTTCACTTCCTGCTTGCTTTCTTGCTTTCTTGCTTGAATCATTGCTTTCTTGGTCAACAAGAAAGAAGTCAACTGAGCTTCTTGACTTTTTCTTTCTTGGTCGCTTGTTCTTGACTGCTTTCTTAAATCAAGATCGCATTCAAGAAAGCATCTTGATTGCGCCCATGTTTGTTTCTGACCAAGGGGGAACTCAAGAATGAACAAACAAGACAAGAAACAACCATGAAAGAAAGAAACAAAGAAGAAACACGGCTTGGAATCAACCATGAAGGGATCTTGATTCCTTCCTTCACTTCCTCCTTGTTTTCTTGCTTGAAACATTGCTTTCTTGGTCAACCGAAAAGAAGTCAACTGAGCTTCTTGACTCTTTCTTTCTTGGTCGCTTGTTCTTGATTGCTTTCTTAAATCAAGATCGCAATCAAGAAAGCATCTTGATGGCGCCCATGGTTGCGACTGACCAAGGTAGAACTGAAGAAGGAGCTAACAAGACAAGAAACGATCATGAAAGAAAGAAACAAAGAAGAAACACGGCTTGAAATCAATCAAGGGATCTGGATTCCTTCCTTCACTTCCTGCTTGCTTTCTTGGTTTCTTGCTTGAATCATTGCTTTCTTGCTCAACAAGGAAGAAGTCAACTGAGCTTCTTTACTTCTTTCTTGGTCGCTTTTTCTTGACTGCTTTCTAGAATCAAGATCACATTCAAGAGAGCATCTTAATGGCACCCATGGTTGCGGCTGACCAAGGTAGAACTCAAGAAGGAACAAACAACACAAAAAATGACCATGAAAGAAAAAAACAAAGAAGAAACACGGCTTGAAGTCAATCAAGAAGGGATCTTGATTCTTTCCTTCACTTCCTTCTTGCTTTCTTGCTTGAAACATTGCTTTCTTTGTCATCAGGAAAGAATTCAACTGAGTTTCATCACTCCTTCTTTCTTGGTCGCTTGTTCTTGACTGCTTTCTTAAATCAAGATTGCAATCAAGAAAGCATCTTGATTAAAAGCCCATGGTTGCGACTGACCAAGGTAGAACTCAAGAAAGAACAAACAAGACAAGAAACGACCATGAAACAAAGAAACAAAGTTAACATGGCTTGGAATCAATCAAGAAGGGATCTTGATTCCTTCCTTCACTTCCTGCTTGCTTTCTTGGTTTCTTGCTTGAATCATTGCTTTCTTGGTCAACAAGAAAGAAGTCAACTGAGGTTCTTGACTTTTTCTTTCTTGGTCGCTTGTTCTTGACTGCTTTCTTAAATCAAGATCGCAATCAAGAAAGCATCTTGATGGCGCCCATGGTTGCGATTGACCAAGGTAGAACTTAACAAGGAGCAAACAAGACAAGAAACGATCGTGAAAGAAAGAAACAAAGAAGAAACACGGCTTGAAATCAATCAAGGGATCTGGATTCCTTCCTTCACTTCCTACTTGCTTTCTTGGATTCTTGCTTGAATCATTGCTTTCTTGGTCAACAAGGAAGAAGTCAAGTGAGCTTCTTGACTTTTTCTTTCTTGGTCGCTTGTTCTTGACTGCTTTCTTAAATCAAGATCGCAATCAAGAAAGCATCTTGATTGTGCCCATGGTTGCGACTGACCAAGGTAGAACTCAAGAGAGAACAAATTAGACAAGAAACGACCATGAAAGAAACAAACAAAGAGGAAACACGGCTTGGGATTAATCAAGAAGGGATCTTGACTCCTTCCTTCACTTCCTACTTGCTTGCTTGGATTCTTGCTTGAAACATTGCTTTCTTGGTCAACAAGAAAGAAGTGAACTGAGCTTCTTGACTCTTTCTTTCTTGGTCGCTTGTTCTTGACTGCTTTCTTGAAATAAGATCGCAATCAGGAAAGCATCTTGGTTGTGACTGACCAAGGTAGAACTCAAGAAAGAACAATAAAGACAAGAAACGTCCATGAAAGAAAGAAACAAAGAGGAAACACGGCTTGGAATCAATCAAGAAGGGATCTTGATTCCTTCCTTCACTTCCTGCTTCCTTTCTTGGTTTCTTGCTTGAATCATTGCTTTCTTGGTCAACAAGAAATAAGTCAATTGAGCTTGTTGACTTTTTCTTTCTTGGTCGCTTGTTCTTGATTGCTTTCTTAAATCAAGATCGCAATCAAGAAAACATCTTGATTGCGCCCATGTTTGCGACTGACCAAGGTAGAACTCAAGAAACAACAAACAAGACAAGAAACGACCATGAAAGAAATAAACAAAGAGTTAACACGGCTTGGAATCAATCAAGAAGGGATCTTGATTCCTTCTTTCACTTCCTCCTTGCTTTCTTGGTTTCTTGCTTGAACCATTGCTTACCAGGTCAACAATAAAGAAGTCACCTAAGCTTCTCGAATTCTTCTTTCATGGTCGCTTGTTCTTGATTGCTTTCTTGAATCAAGATTGCAATCAAGAAAGCATCTTGATTGCGCCCATGGTTGCGACTGACCAAGGTAGAACTCAAGAAAGAACAAATAAGACAAGAAACGACCATGAAAAAAAGAAACAAAGAAGAAATACGGCTTGGAATCAATCAAGAAAGGATCTTGATTCCTTCCTTCACTTCCTCCTTGCTTTCTTGGTTTCTTACATTAATAATTGCTTTATTGGTCAAAGAGAAAGAAGTCAACTGAGTTTCTTGACTTCTTTATTCTTGGTCACTTGTTCTTGACTGCTTTATTGAATCAAGATCGCAATCAAGAAAGTATCTTGGTTGCGCCCATTGTTGCGAATAACCAAGGTAGAACTGAAGAAAGAACAAACAAGACAAGAAACGACCTTGAAAGAAACAAACAAACAGAGAAGAAACATGACTTGTAATCAATCAAGAAGGCATCTTGATTCCTTCCTTCACTTCCTCCTTGCTTTCTTAGAGTCTTGCTTGAAACATTGCTTTCTTGGTCAACAAGAAAGAAGTCAACTGAGCTTCTTGACTTTTTCTTTCTTGATCGCTTGTTCTTGACTGCTTTGTCAAATCAAGATCGCAATCAAGAAAGCATCTTAATGGCGCCCATGGTTGCGACTAACCAAGGTAGAACTCAAGAAGGAACAAACACGACAAGAAACAATCATGAAAGAAAGAAACAAAGAAGAAACACGGCTTGAAATCAATCAAGGGATCTAGATTCCTTCCTTCACTTTCTGCTTGCTTTCTTGGTTTCTTGCTTGAATCATTGCTTTCTTGGTCAACAAGAAAGAATTCAAGTGAGCTTCTTGACTTTTTCTTTCTTGCTAGCTTGTTCTTGACTGCTTTCTTAAATCAAGATCGCAATCAAGAAAGCATCTTGATTGCACCCATGTTTGCGACTGACCAAGGGGGAACTCAAGAATGAACAAACAAGGCAAGAAACGACCATGAAAGAAAGAAACAAAGAAGAAACACGGCTTGAAATCAATCATGAAGGGATCTTGATTCCTTCCTTCACTTCCTCCTTGTTTTCTTGCTTGAAACATTGCTTTCTTTCTCAACCGAAAATAAGTCAACTGAGCTTCTTGACTCTTTTTTCTTGGTCGCTTGTTCTTGACTGCTTTCTTAAATCTAGATCGCAATCAAGAAAGCATCTTGATTGCGCCCATGGTTGCGACTGATCAACGTAGAACTCAAGAAAGAACAAACAAGACAAGAAACGACCATTAAAGAAAGAAACTGATAAAACCCCTCACATGGATCCAAATTTTCAGCATCAATTTTCAGAAAATTGGAAAAACAAAATTGAATCAAAAATTAAAAATGGAAAAGATTAGGGATAAAGAACAACGCCACAATTCAAGGTGAATTGATAAGTTGAAAGGAGGATTCGCCACTTGAATTTAGCAACTCAAGATAAGAATCATAAAAGTGCATTCAAGAACCTAGAGAGAGTTCTCACACACAAAGTGTCAATTTCTTACAAAATGAGTCTTAGCCTTTTCCAAGTCAAAGCTAGGCTATTTATACCATGGGCCTAAAATAAAATACTAAAAAGGAAATAGGCCCAATAAGTCATAGTTTAGAACAGCCCATAAAACTAAAACAAAGTCCAACTAAAATTGACACATAATATCCTATTCTATTATTTGGCTCAAATTAAGCCACTTCAAGTCCAAGCCATCCGCTCCATCTTCCCCAAGTGTGTTGAGCTTTCTCTTGAGTTTCTCTTCAAGCTTCTTGGACCTTGATCTAGTCAAAGGGCCCATCACTTCAAGCTCTTCCATAGGTGGTCCTCCATCATTCCCTCCTTCTTGAGAAGAATTTGTCCCCAAATTTGAATCACAAGTACCTACATCACAAGGAGACAAATCACTAACATTAAAACTAGTACTCACACCATAATCAAGAGGTAAATCAATTTGGTAAGCATTATCATTTATGCGCTTCAACACTTTAAAAGGACCATCTCCTCTCTCTTGAAGTTTAGATTTCCGTTTTAAAGGAAACCTATCCTTCCTCAAATGAACCCAAACCTAATCTCCGGGTTGAAACACCATCTTCTTTCTCCCTTTGTTGGCATATTTAGCATATTGTTCCACCTTCTTCTCAATGTGTGCCTTGACCTTTTCATGCAAACTCTTAACAAAAGCAGCTTTAGAAAGCCCATCCCACCTCGGTTTGCCCATCCGTTTGAGGATGACAAGTAGTAGAGAAAAGAAGCTTAGTGCCAAGCTTACTCCACAATGTCTTCCAAAAGTGGCTTAAGAACTTTGAATCCCTATCCGACATAATGCTTCTTGGTAGTCCATGAAGGCGCATGATATGAACCTGCCAAGGTCCAATTATTTCAAATATCCTTTGCACTGGATGGAAGGCTACTTGACAAAAGCAAAAGCTAAACACAAGCAAAAAGGCTTTTCAAAGCTTAATCATGGAAATGCAAGCTAAAGAAGGTTTAGCTAAACTAGAGCCCAATCCAAGAAATGTCTCATATCTACAATTTGAAGATTATTTCAGCAAACTTGAAGACAAAAATTTGGAGAGCAAAATGAGTCCAACAGATAATACTCAAGATGCATCTGTGGGCCGGAATTTATTTGGGTGGATTACTTAGTTTTTGGGCTTTGTGAGTTAAGCCCAATTTTCCTATTTTTCATGTAATTTTCGTATTTAATTTTGGGGGAATAAGTTCAGATGTCTTTTCATCTTTTCTAGGACAAATTTTAGTGTTTTTAGGCTTCCTGAACAATTATGATGGTTAGTGGGACTTAATGAACCATTGTGATGGTTGGTGGAACTTCATGAACCACTGTGATGGTTAGTGAACCATTGTGATGGTTAATGAACCATTGTGATGGTTGGTGAACCATTGTGATGATTAATGAACCATTATGATACTTCATGAACCATTGTGACATGAACCATTGTGATGGTTAGTGGGAAGCATAGTGGGAAGTAAATGTTAGTGGGTAATTAATGCTTAGTGGGATTGAAGTGGAATTTTACATCTTCTGTTTGAAGGGCTGCCTAGCATAGCCTATAAATAGGAACCTCTTGTAAGCTTCCAAGGCAGAATTCGCAAATTAATCAAATTGAGTGTTTCTCCATTGTGAGAGCTTCCCCTTTGTTCTTGGGTTAAGAACTTTATAGTGTTGGTTCTACCGGCAGGTCGCGGTTAGGGTCAAGTTCCTCTTTTCTATCCTTTACCTGTTTTCAAGACGATCCGTTAAGTAGATTCGTATAAGTGCACCACTTCTTTGAAGAACAAGTCCGCTACCACACAAGCATCATCCACTTTATGGCAAGGAATGAAATCAGCCATCCTTGAGAACCTATCAACCACAACAAAAATAGAATCCTTCCCCTTCTTGGATCTTGGGAGACCAAGCACAAAATCCATAGAAATGTCAATCCAAGGAGAGTTAGGAATAGGTAATGGGGTATATAAACCATGATGCATGACCTTAGATTTGGCCTTTTTACACACTAAACACCTATTACAAAATTTATGCACATCATGCTTCATATGTGGCCAAAAGAAATGTTCATGCAAGATGTCCAATGTCTCAACAACCCCAAAATGACCCATCAAACCACCCTCATGAGCTTCTCTAATCAACAACTCACACAAAGAACTCTTAGGCACACACAATCTTTTATCTTTAAATAGAAATCCATCATGCCTAAAGAATCCATTGTGAGCAACTTTCTCACACAATTTATACAAACTAGAGAAGTCATCATCACAAGCATACAACTCCTTCATGCGATCAAACCCAAGCATCTTAGTTTCAAGCATGGAGAGTAAAGAATACCTCCTAGAAAGAGCATCGGCTACCACATTAGCCTTGCCTTGTTCACATAAGGAAATTGTTCCAAAAATTCAACCCATTTTGCATGTCTCTTGTTCAGTTTGCCTTGGCCCTTCAAATGCTTAAGGGATTCATGATCACTATGTATCACAAACTCCTTAGGTAAAAGATAATGTTGCCAAGTGTGCAAAACTCTCACAAGCGCATACAATTCTTTGTCATATGTGGAATAATTCAAATGAGCACCCTTCAATTTTTCACTAAAATAAGCAATGGGATGCCCCTCTTGTAGCAACACACCACCTATTCCCACATTAGATGCATCACATTCAATTTCAAAAGATTTGGAAAAATTAGGCAAAGCAAGAATAGGAGCATGTGTTCGTTTCTCCTTTGTTTCCTCCGGATTGCTTCTATATGTTGGTCTATTGGGTAAAGAAGCTCCTGGAATAAGATCAATTTGATGTTCAATCCCTCTTAGAGGAGGTAAACCATGAGGAATATCTTTGGGAAAAACATCCTCAAATTCCTTCAACAATTTTTCCACACCTAGAGGCAAAACAATTTCACTAGAAGACAAACACAAATGGTTAGGCAAAAGCAAATATAAGGATTGTCTAGCTAGCATCACTCTCTTTATATCTTTTTCTTGAATGAACAAACTTTCTTTTCTCTCAACTTTTTCTTCACTACCTTTCTTTTTACCTCTTTGTTCATGTTTTTCTTTCTTCTCACTCTTTCTACTCTCTTTTTCTTTTTGGCTACTCTTTTCACTCTCTTTACTCTCTTTTTCTCTTTGGCTTTTCTCTCCAATTTTCTCTTTTCCTTCTTTCACTTTTCTCTCTTGCTCTCTTTTTAGCCTCATTTTGATTTGATCTTCACATACCTCTCTTGGAGACAAAGGTGAAAGAATCACCTTACAGCCCTTATGTACAAAAGTGAATTCATTGGACAAACCTTTATGTACAACTTCCCTATCATATTGCCAAGGTCTACCAAGCAAAATCTGACCGGCCTCCATAGGGACTACATCACACAAAACCTCATCAACATATTTACCAATGGAGAATATGAGCAAAACTTGTTTATCAACAATTAATTCTCCATTCTCACTCAACCATTGCAATTTGTAAGGTTTAGGGTGAGGGGTGGTTTTAAGCCCATGCTTTTCTACCAACCTAGTACTAGCAACATTTGTGCAACTCCCCCCATCAATTATTAGAGAACAAACTTTCCCTTCTACTAAGCACCTAGAATGGAAAATGTTCTCCCTTTGGGTTTAATCCCTTTCCTTACATAGGCTTCCCATAAGCCTTCTCACCATCAAAAGATCCCCCTCTTCGGGTGAGTGATAGCCATCACTCTCACCTTCACTAGAGGAACTATGAGAACTCTTAGAGGATTCACTATCAACATCCCCATTGTCCAACACCACCATTGTCCTTTTGTTAGGACATTGTGAAGCAATGTGACCCTTCCCCAAGCATTTAAAGCATTTTATGGAACTAGTTTTAATGGAAGGAGAAGTAGTGTGAGAAGTTGTTTTACCACTAGAAGACTTCACATCTTGAGGTTTGGAAGAAGAACCCTCCTTCTTGGATTTGTCCTTCCAAGTTGAAGAGCCCAATGAAGTCTTCTTGTAGGATTGCTTCCTCTTCAATTGTTGCTCCACTTTTATGGCTCTATGAATAAGCTCATCCATGCTATTGTAACTTTGAAGCTCTACAACATCTTGGATGTCTCTATTCAACCCATGTAAGAACCTAGCCATTGTAGCCTCTTGAGTTTCTTCAATTTCAGCTCTTATCAAAGAAATCTCCATCTCCTTGTAATATTCATCCACACTTCTATTCCCTTGATAAAGCCTTTGTAACTTGTTATGCATCTCTCTTCCATAGTGAGGAGGTACAAATCTTTCCCTCAAAATCCTCTTCATATCTAACCAAGTTGCCACTCTAGGTCTTCTCAATCTATCCACATCAACTTGAATTTGGTTCCACCACACAAGAGCATAACCTTCAAACTCTATACTTGCCAACCTCATCTTCTTTTCTTCACTATAGTTATGGCAATTGAAAATTTGATCAACCTTCATTTCCCAATCTAGGTACACCTCCGGTTCATAGGTACCTTGGAACTTTGGAATCTTTACCTTCACATCTTCCATACCATCTCTATGTCTCCTTCCTCTATACCTCCTATCTTCCACATTTCCTCCATGACACGAATCTACTAAACGGATTGTCTTGAAAACAGGTAAAGGATAGAAAGAGGAACTTGACCCTAACCGCGACCTGCCGGTAGAACCAAAGTTATCAAGAAAGCGTGACCCTAACCGCGACCTGCCGGTAGAACCAACACTATAAAGTTCTTAACCCAAGAACAAAGGGGAAGCTCTCACAATGGAGAAACACTCAATTTGATTAATCTGAAAATTCTGCCTTGGAAGCTTACAAGAGGTTCCTATTTATAGGCTATGCTAGGCAGCCCTTAAAAGAAGTAAAATTCCACTAACAATCCCACTAGGCATTAATTACCCACTAACATTTATTTCCCACTACCAATCACAATGGTTCATGAATTATCACAATGGTTCACCAACCATCACAAGGGTTCACCAACCATCATAATGGTTCATTAACCATCACAGTGGTTCACTAACCATCACAATGGTTCATTAACTCCCACTAAACTTTCCACTAAGCATTTATTCCCCACTAAGCTTTTACATTCCACTGAGCATTAATTTCCCACTATCTTCTTGTGTTATGAATTTGGGCTTTTCATGCTGTCTTCATTTTGGGCTCAAATCTTGATCAACTTGTAGAAAAGTGACCCACTTTGGAGTAGCCTCTAATCCACTTTGAGCTGAACTTTTCTTGATCTCCATTATTAGGCCTTGCAATGCTTGCTTCATTGTCTTTGTCTTGGACCTAGTCATGGGACCTCCAATGTCACACAAAGTGTCTTTAGGTTGGCTTGTTGGATCTCTATCATTCCCTCCCTCTTCGAAAGGATTCGTCCTTGAATCAAGTCCATCTCCTACATCAAACAAAGATAAATCAGCCACATTAAAGGTAGAACTTACATTACCATAATCAGTTGGCAAATCCAGCTTGTAAGCATTGTCATTAATCCTTTCTAACACTTGAAAAGGTCCATCTCCTCTTGGTTGCAACTTGGATTTCCTTTGAGCAGGAAACCTTTCTTTTCTCATATGAACCCAAACCCAATCTCCAGGTTCAAAAGTCACTTTGACACGCCGTTATTTGCTTGCTTTGCATATTGCCCATTCCTTTTCTCAATGTTGGCTCAAACCTTGGCATGCAACTCCCTAACAAAATTTGCCTTATGCTTTCCATCCAAATTAACATACTCATTAGTTGGCAAAGGTAAGATATCTAAAGGAGTTAAAGGATTAAATCCATACACAACTTCAAAAGGAGAATAAGAAGTAGTAGAATGAACAGTCCTATTATAAGCAAACTCAACATGTGGCAAGCATTTCTCCCATTGTTTCAAATTCTTTTGAATGATAGCACACAACAAGGTAGTAAATGTTCTATTGACAACTTTGGTTTGTCCATCCGTTTGAGGATGTGCAACAGTAGAAAATAAGAGTTTTGTTCCTAGCTTATTCCACAAAGTTCGCCAAAAGTGACTTAGGAACTTCACATCTCTATCACTTACTATGGTTCTTGGCAATCCATGCAAACACACAACTTCTTTAAAGAACAAATCAGCAATGTTTGATGCATCATTGGTTTTAGAACATGCAATGAAATGTGCCATTTTACTAAACCTATCAACAACAACAAAAATGTTGTCTTTTCCACTTTGAGACCTAGGCAATCCTAATACAAAATCCATCGAAACATCAGATTAGGCACAGGCAAAGGAGTATAGAAACCATGGGGCATGACTTTAGATTTGGCTTGCTTACATGTAACACACTTATTACAAACAGATTGCACATCATGTTTCATGTTAGGCCAATAAAAATGCTCATGCAGAATTTCTAAAGTCTTTTGAACTCCAAAATGTCCCATTAGTCCACCACCGTGAGTTTTCCTAACTAGCATTTCACGCAAGGAACAAAGAGGCACACAAAATTTCTTATCTTTAAACATATGGTGTTCATGCCTATAGAACTCATCATTCCCAATTTCTCCACAAATAATACCACACATAGAGAAAGTTTCATCATGATCATACAAGTCCAAATGATGTGTGTTATTCTCAAGTCTTAAGGACTTTGCATCATTACCAAAACAAAGATCATGCAAATCATATGCATCATTCAAATCACAAGTATCATGCAAGTCAAGATTATGCAAATCATATGCATCATGCAAATCACAAGTATCATGCAAATCATCATATGCATCATTCAAATCACAAGTATCATGCAAGTCAAGATTATGCAAATCATATGCATCATGCAAATCACAAGTATCATGCAAATCATCATATGCATCATTCAAATCACAAGTATCATGCAAGTCAAGATTATGCAAATCATATGCATCATGCAAATCACAAGTATCATGCAAATCATCATATGCATCATTCAAATCACAAGTATCATGCAAGTCAAGATTATGCAAATCATATGCATCATGCAAATCAAGAATTAACACATGTTGCACATCAACTAAAGCATAAGGTCTAGAGATGGTGTGAGTTAAAGGTTTCTTCTTCCAATGGTTGCCTTGTTCCTCATATGCATCCACCTCTTCTCCAAATTGCTTTGCCCATTGATCTTTAATGTACAATTCTTCCTTGGGCATCAAAACAAAACAATTTGCATGGTTAGATGTACAAAAAGCATTACTAGAAGAATTAAGTCCACGATCAAATTTAGAAGAAAATATTAAAGTAGAAGGGGACTCTTGTTTGGCTTTAAGAGATAGCCAATCTTTACAATTGTTCAAAGATGGAACTTCCAACCCTTGAGGTACTTGTTTCATGGAAAGATTAAGGACTTCTTTTTGTCCTTTGCCTTCGTCCATAGGAAGCTCTTCTTCAAGTCCCTTCAAAAGAGAATCATCACTTATAAACAAAGGGTTAGAACATAAAACTTTGCATTCCTCTTTTGGAAGCACTTCTTCAATTTCCTTCACAAAAGACTTATCACAATTGAACAATGGGTTAGAATAGAAACAAAAGTATTCTTCTCTTTCTTTATCTTTTTCTCTTAATTCTTTCTTTTTCATCTCTTTTTCTTTTATCCCTTCTTCTCTCAACTCCTTTTCTTTTATCTCTTCTTCTCTCAACTCCTTTTCTTTTATCTCATTTTCTCTCAACTCATTTTCTTTTATCACTTTTTCTCTCAATTCTTTTTCTTTCAACTCTTTTTCTTTTATCCCTTCTTCTCTTAACTCCTTTTCTTTTATCCCTTCTTCTCTCAACTCCTTTTCTTTTATCTCATTTTCTCTCAACTCTTTTTCTTTTATCACTTTTTCTCTCAATTCTTTTTCTTTCAACTCTCTTTCTCTTAATTCTTTTTCTTTCAACTCTTTTTCTCTCAACTTTCTTTCTCTCAATTCTTTTTCTCTCAACTCTTTTTCTTTTCTCATCTTTATTTTGTCTTCAAAGTCTAGCTTTGGATACAAAGGAGTAAGTTTTTGCTCATTGTGAACAAAAGAGGACCTTTGTAATTTTCTATGCAAATCCCTTTTGTAACAACTTGGTACAAACCTCCTTCTCATGACATCCTTCATCTCATCCCATGTACAAATAGGTTTTTCTCCACATCTACGCCTCCTACTCACAAACTGATCCCACCAAATACTAGCATAATCAATGAATTTAGAAATTACTAGTTTAATCTTCTCCTCCTCCAAGTAATCATGAAGATAAAACACATGTTCAATTTTTCTCTCCCACTCTAAATATAATTCAGGATCATTGTTACCTTGAAATGATGGTATTGTCATCTTGATATTTCTCAAACTATTGTCACTTCTTGATTCACCTTTTCTTCTCCTTCCACTTTTTCTCCTATATGAATAATCATCTTCCTCTTCCTCATCACTATTGCACTTAGGAGGGGTCCTAGATCTGGATGTAGATTGTAAATCACCAAATCTTGCATTTAGAGCCTTGAATTGTTCTTGAATTGCATTCATGAACAACTTTAGTTCAGCATCTCCTACTCCTTCTCCTCCACTCAAAAATTGAGTTAGAAAAATCCTCACACAAACACTCTCTCACGTGTTTACACTCAAAATATGTTTAGTCACTCGTGTTTTCACTCAATTTGGCTTTTTCCCTCTGATGGCCTTACCACTCTTGCCTTTTACCACTCAACTTCACCTTATGAGCTCTTAAGTAAGAACCTTTAAGGATGATTCTACACAACAAGAAACAGTAGAGAATTGGTGATATGGTAACTTTAGGGAGTAAGAACAAGAGACAGTAGAACAGAAACAAGGAATACAAGATATTTTTCCTTTTGAAGAGACAAGATCAAAGAAAGGTGTATAGAACGACAAAACAAAAGACCAGAATTGAAACTTTTTTTTTTTTGAACTTTGCTTTACTGATTGAGCAATATGTAATTTGAAGCAAAATATTGATTACTAGCCAAGAAATTTTTTTTTCTTTTTCTTTTTCTTTTTTTCGTTTTTTTTTCACCTTTTTTTTCTCAAACTGGAACAAATTTCTTTTTTTTTTTTGCACGATTTTTTTATTTATAAAATGATAGAAAAGAAAGCACAAAGAGATATAACAAAGGAAGATGAACAGACTTAGACAAAGATAACAAAATAAGATGAACAGACTTAGACAAAGATAACAAAAGAATAGAACAAAACAAGACTGAATAGAACAAACAAAATAGAAATAGAACAAAAACACAAAGGTTGACACAATAGAAGAAATGAGAAAACCAACAAGCATAGACAATTTTTTTTTTTTTTAGGATTAAAGAAGACAAACAAAGAAAGGATAGATAACACCTGAATTCAAGAGCCGAAGCTCTGATGCCAAATGACACGAATCTACTAAACAGATCGTCTTGAAAACAGGTAAAGGATAAAAAGAGGAACTTGACCCTAACCGCGACCTGCCGGTAGAACCAAAGTTATCAAGAAAGCGTGACCCTAACCGCGACCTGCCGGTAGAACCAACACTATAAAGTTCTGCCTTGGAAGCTTACAAGAGGTTCCTATTTATAGGCTATGCTAGGCAGCCCTTAAAAGAAGTAAAATTCCACTAACAATCCCACTAGGCATTAATTACCCATTAACATTTATTTCCCACTACCAATCACAATGGTTCATGAATTATCACAATGGTTCACCAACCATCACAATGGTTCACCAACCATCATAATGGTTCATTAACCATCACAATGGTTCACTAACCATCACAATGGTTCATGAAGTCCCACCAACCATCACAATGGTTCATGAAGTCCCACCAACCATCACAATGGTTCATTAAGTCCCACTAAACTTTCCACTAAGCATTTATTCCCTACTAAGCTTTTACATTCCACTGAGCATTAATTTCCCACTATCTTCTTGTCTTGTGAATTTGGGCTTTTCATGCTGTCTTCATTTTGGGCTCAAATCTTGATAAACTTGTAGAAAAGTGACCCACTTTGGAGTAGCCTCTAATCCACTTTGAGCTGAACTTTTCTTGATCTCCATTATTAGGCCTTGCAATGCTTGGTTCATCCTCTTTGTCTTGGACCTAGTCATGGGACCTCCAATGTCACACAAAGTGTCTTTAGGTTGGCTTTTTGGATCTCTATCAGTATAAGCCAAAATTTTCTTCTCTCTATGGTTGCATTGGTCCTTATATGCCTCCACTTCTCCAAATTGTCTTGCCCATTGATCCTTGATGTGCAATTCTTCCTTAGGCATCAAAACAAAAGAATTTATATGGTTAGGTGCACAATCAGGTTTACAAGAATTAAATTCACAATCCAATTTAGGAGAAGAAAGTAGAGTCTTGCACTCCTCCTTTGAGACCTCATCTTCAATTTCCTTCACATGAGAGACTTCATCATCAAACAAAGGGTTAGAAGAAAAACAAAAACAATCATTTTCCTCTTTATCTTTTGCTTTCTCTTTTTCACTTTCTTTTTCAATTATTTCTCTTTCTCTCATCTCTTTTTCCTTTTCTATCAACTCTTTTTCTCTCATTTCTTTCTCTCTTAACTCTTTTTCTCTTATCTCTTTCTCTTTTATTTCTTTTTCTTGTAACTCTTTTTCTCTCATTTCCTTTTCTCTTTTCTCTTCTTTTCTCCACTTACTTATCTCTTTCTCATTTCCCTACAAATCCTATAGATTGGATCACTCTTATCAATACTAGAAAGGTATTTCTCATCCTTCTCTTCTTTTCTCTTTCTCATGTTTTTCTCTCTTTTTGTTCTTTTCACTCTTTTTGCTTTCTTCTTCCTCTTTTTCTTTTATCTCCCAATTTGGGAATTGATAGGTCATCTGCCCCCATCCCTCACACATGGAGCACTTCATAGTACTAGTTTTAATCCTTGAAGATGACCTCTCTTTATGCTTTCTCTCTCTATCTCTCTTTTGATTCTTTTCTTCTCCATCCTTATATCCTCCATAACTTCTATGATAAGAAGAATAATACATACCTACACAAAAATGGTCAGCACAAATAATAGAAATATGGACCTCACCACTCACTAAGTGTTTCACTCAAAATCACTCGTGTTTCCCTCTTTTGAGGCTTTTTCTATAATGTGCACACTTGCCTTTTTCCACTCTTGTTCCTCTTTAGTTCTTGAAAAGAACCTCCAAATTTCAATAACAAAGAATTTTCAATGTGAAAGGGCTTTTGTTGAGCTTTTTATGTTTTTAATGATGTTTATTTTTAATTTGGGCCTTTTTAGTTGTTTGGGCTTTTAGTAATGGGCCTTGGTAAGCCTTTTAGGTTCATATTATAAATAGGCCAAATGTTAACTTTGTAAGGAGTTTTGACTCTCATTTGGAATGAAGCTTTGATGCTTTTGTGAGAGGAAACTCTCTAGGTTCTTAGGAACTACCCTTGATTCTTATCTTTGAATTTCCATATTCAAAGTGGGGAATCCTCCTCAACTTATCAATCCCTAGGGATTGTGGCGTTATTCTTTCCATTTCTTGTCTTTCCGCTTTATATTTTCTTCACCTTTTGAGTTTTTGTAAGTTCCGTTGATGCTGAATTTGAGATCCGGAAAGGGGTTTTTATCACAAATCCAAACTTGACTTAAGAGGCCAATGAAATGAAAACTCAAAGACAAAACCAAGGAAATTTAGAAGACAAGCAATAAAAGCTAAAAGATAAGAAAGGACAACTCAAAATAGAATGTCAAGAAAAGACAAGATTAGAAGACATAAGAATAAGAGCAACACAAAACTAAGAAACTCAATTTTCAACTTTGTGAAGAACTAGTGTATTCAAGAGAGCTAAAATGACATAAAAGTGTATGAAAGAGAAAGAATTAAGCAATGGTGTAGAAGGACTTCTTATAGGGCAGATTTTTTTCTTTCCAATGGTATAATTTTATTTTATTTTTTGAATTTTTTTTACACTTTGGCCCCCAAACTTTTTATATTTGCACTTGGGCCCCTAAACTTTTTCTTTTTTGCACTTTTGCCCCAATATTTTCTTTTTTTATCTTTAAGTCCTTTTCTTTTGCTAATAAGTCCTCAAACTTTTTAATATTTACGAAAAACACCCAAACTCACTCAATTTAAATTTTTATGGATCAAACACAAGGGTTTTGTCAAAGACTCTCAAGAACACACATGAACACTATGAATGTTCTTCCCCAAAGTCAAATTTCAGAATTTCAATCTGCAGATTTTGACTCAAATTAAACATAAGGCAATCTCAAAAATATGGATCGAAACAATAAAAATCACAAGGAACTAAGATTAGCGAAAATGACATGACATTAAGCAAAAAATCAAAAGTGACGCACACTTAAACGATGAACAGTACTGAAATCGAGGAACAACACCGCAATCGATGAACAGTACCACAATTGATGAACAGTACCACGGTCAATAAACAGCACCCGCGATTGATGAACAATACCGCAATAGATGAACAGCATCGCCGATCGATGAACAGTACTGCCGATGAACAATACCAAAATTGATGCTAAATCTAGCTCTGATTACTAATTGATAAGAACCCCTTTCCGGATCTCAATTTTCAGCATCAACGGAAATAACGAAAACCAAAAAGGTGAAAAAAATATAAAGCGGAAAGACAAGAAATGGAAGATGACGCCACAATCAAAGCTCGATTGATAAGTCTAGGAGGATTCGCCACAAAGAGAGTGTTTCTTTGATAAGAATCTAAAGGTTCATCACAAGAACCAAGAGAAAACTCTCCCACTTAGCACAACGCAAATTTCTAAAAATGATCAAAGCTCCTTAGAAATGTGTTCTAAGGGCCTATTTATACTAACACTAATAAAAAGGCCCAACACAAGTCATAATGGACCCAAACTAAAAGGAAACATCACTAAAAATATAAAAGATCCAAGAAAGGCCCAAATTACATAAAATCCTATTTTTAAATTTGACTCCACCTTATGCTCTTTTTGTAACATCCTAGTCCTCTATCAAGAAGGCATCTTCATTCCTTCCTTCACTTACTCCTTGCTTTCTTGGATTCTTGCTTGAAACAATGCTTTCTTGGTCAACAAGAAAGAAGTCAACTGAACTTCTTGAATTCTTCTTTCTTGGTCGATTGTTCTTGATTGCTTTCTTGAATCAACATCGCAATCAAGAAAGCATCTTGATTGCATCCATGGTTGCAACTAACCAAGGTATAACTCAAGAAAGAACAAACAAGACAAGAAACGACCTTGAAAGAAAAAAACAGAGAAGAAACATGGCTTGGAATCAATCAAGAAGGCATCTTGATTCCTTCCTTCACTTCATGCTTGCTTTCTTGGAATCTTGCTTGAAACATTGCTTTCTTGGTCAACAAGAAAGAAGTCAACTGTGCTTCTTGACTCCTTTCTTGGTCGCTTGTTCTTGACTGCTTTCTTGAATCAAGATCGCAATCAAGAAAGCATCTTGATTGCGCCCATGGTTGCGACTAACCAAGGTATAACTCAAGCAAGAACAAACAAGACAAGAAACGACCTTGAAAGAAAAAAAACATAGAAGAAACATGGCTTGGAATGAATTAAGAAGGCATCTTGATTCCTTCCTTCACTTCTTGCTTGCTTTCTTGGTCAACAGGAAAGAAGTCAACTGAATTTCTTGACTTCCTTATTCGTGGTCGCTTGTTCTTGACTGCTTTATTGAATCAAGGTCGTAATCAAGAAAGCATGAGATTGCGCCCATAGTTGCGAACAACCAAGGTAGAACTCCAGAAAGAACAAACAAGACAAGAAATGACCATGAAAGAAACAAACAGAGAAGAAACACGGCTTGGAATCAATCAAGAAATGATCTTGATTCCGTCCTTCACTTCCTCCTTGCTTTCTTGCTTGAACCATTGCTTTCTTCGTCAACAGGAAAGAAGTCAACTGAGCTTCTTGACTCCTTCTTTCTTGGTCGCTTGTTCTTGACTGCTTTTTTTATCAAGATCGCAATCAAGAAAGCATCTTGATTACGCCATAGTTGCGACTGATCAAGGTAGAACTCACGAAAAAAGAAACAAGACACAAAACGACCATGAAAGAAAGAAACAAAGAGTTAACACCGCCTGGAATCAATCAAGAAGGGGTCTTGATTCCTTCCTTCACTTCCTCCTTGCTTTCTTTCTTTCTTGCTTGAAACATTGCTTTCTTGGTCAATAAGAAAGAAGTCAACTGAGCTTCTGGACTTCTTCTTTCATGGTCGCTTGTTCTTGACTGCTTTCTTGAATCAAGATCGCAATCAAGAAAGCATCTCTATTGCCCCCGTGGTTGCGAGTGACCAAGGTAGGACTCAAGAAATAACAAACAAGACAAGAAACGACCATGAAAAAAGAAACAAAGAAAAAACACGGCTTGGAATCAATCAAGAAGGGATCTTGATTCCTTCTTCACTTCCTTGTTGCTTTCTTGGTTTCTTGCTTGAATCATTGCTTTCTTGGTCAACAAGAAAGAAGTCAACTGAATTTCTTGACTTCCATATTCTTGATCGCTTGTTCTTGACTACTTTATTGAATCAAGATCGTAATCAGGAAAGCATCTTGATTGCGCCCATAGTTGTGAACAACCAAGGGAGAACTCCATAAAGAACAAACAAGACAAGAAAGGACCATGAAAGAAACAAACAGAGAAGAAACACGACTTGGAATCAATCAAGAAGGGATCTTGATTCCTTCCTTCACTTCCTCCTTGGTTTCTTGCTTGAAACATTGCTTTATTGGTCAACAAGAAAGAAGTCAACTGAGCTTCTTGACTTGTTCTTTCTTGGTCGCTTGTTCTTGACTGCTTTGTTGAATCAAGTTTGCAATCAAGAAAGCATCTTAATTGCACCCATGGTTGCGACAGTCCAAGGTAGAACTTAAGAAAGAACAAACAAGACAAGAAACGACCATGAAAGAAAGAAACAAAGAGCAAACAGGGCTTGGAATCAATCAAGAAGGGATCTTGATTCCTTCATTCACTACCTCCTTGCTTTCTTGGATTCTAGCTTGAAACATTGCTTTCTTGGTCAATAAGAAAGAAGTCAACTGAACTTCTTGACTTCTTTTTTCTTGGTCGCTTGTTCTTGACTGCTTTCTTGAGTCATGATCGCAATCAAGAAAGCATCTTGATTGCGACTGACCAAGGTAGAACTCAAGAAAGAATAAACAAGACAAGAAACGACCATGAAAGAAAGAAACAAAGAAGAAACAAGGCTTGGAATAAATCAAGAAGGGATCTTCATCCCTTCCTTCACTTCCTCCTTGCTTTCTTGGTTTCTTGCTTGAAACATTGCTTTATTAGTCAACAAGAAAGAACTCAACTGAGCTTCTTGACTTCTTCTTTCTTGGTGACTTGTTGATATGATCCTGTCAAGGTCCAATTATTTCAAATATCTTTTGCAATGGATACAAGTGCCCAAATCAAGAATTGTCTCATATCTACATTGTGAAGATAATTTCAGCAAACTTAAAGACAATAATTTGGATAGCACAATGAGCCCAGCACTTTATATTCAAGATGCAGCTATGGGCTGGAGTTTATTTGGATGGAAGACATAGCTTTTGGGCTAAAGAACCAATTGAGGCCCATTTTCTAATTTTCCATGAATTTCGTATTTAATTTTGTTGTAATAAGTTCAGATGACTTTTCATATGTTCTAGGTCAGTTTTTAGTGTTTTAAGGCTTCCTGAACCATTGTGAGGGTTGGTGAACCATTGTGATGGTTTGTGAACCATTGTGATGGTTAGTGGGGTTTTATTTCTAGTGGAAATTTAATGCTTAGTGGGAATTCATTTCCTAATGGAAAGTAAAAGCTTAGTGGGAATTAATTTCCTAGTGGGAATTAATTGCTTAGTGGAAAGTTTAGAAGGAAGCCTAGCCTATAAATAGGGGAAACTTTGTAGCTTTGAAGGAAGTTGAATGATAATGAAATCTGAGTTTTCTCCATTTGTGAGAGCTTCCCTTAGTTCTTGGGCAAAGAACTGAATCTGATCTTATCAAGGCAACTTGTGGCGATCAATCCTATGACTTATCACTCACCTTCTCACCTATTTCTTGAGTGTGGCGTCAATATCCTTCTTTAAAAGAAAACTAAAAATTGATTCCTAAATCTGAATTTTCAAGGCGATCCATTTTCGTTTCCATAATCATATCACTTGTTCTTGACTGCTTTCTTGAATCAAGATCGCAATCAAGAAAGTATCTTGATTGCGCCCATGGTTGCAACTGACTAATGTAGAACTCAAGAAAGAATAAACAAGACAAGAAACGACCATGAAAGAAAGAAACCAAGAAAATCACGGCTTGGAATCAATCAAGAAGGGATCTTGATTCCTTCCCTCACTTCCTCCTTGCTTTCTTGGTTTCTTGCTTGAAACATTGCTTTCTTGGTCAACAAGAAAGAACTCAACTGAGCTTCTTGACTTCTTCTTTCTTGGTGACTTGTTCTTGACTGCTTTCTTGAATCAAGATCGCAATCAAGAAACTATCTTGATTGCGCCCATGGTTGCGATTGACCAAGGTAGAACTCAAGAAAGTACAAACAAGACAAGAAACGACTATGAAAGAAAGAAACAAAGAAGAAACACGGCTTGGAATCAATGAAGAAGGGATCTTCATTCCTTCCTTCACTTCCTCCTTGCTTTCTTGGTTTCTTGCTTGAAACACAGCTTTCTTGCTAAACAAGAAAGAATTCAACTGAGCTTCTTGACTTCTTCTCTCTTAGTCGCTTGTTCTTGACTGCTTTATTAAAGGAAGATCGCAACCAAGAAAGAATCTTGATTGCGCCCCATGGTTGCAACTGACCAATGTAGAACTCAAGAAAGAACAAACAAGACAAGAAACGGCCATGAAAGAAAGAAACAAGGAAGAAACACGGCTTGGAATCAATCAAGAATGGATCTTGATTCCTTCCTTCACTTCCTCCATGTTTTCTTGCTTGAAACATTGCTTTCTTGGTCAACAGGAAAGAAGTCAACTAAGCTTCTTGACTTCTTCTTTCTTGGTCGCTTGTTCTTGACTGCTTTTTTGAATCAAGATCTCAATCAAGAAAGCATCTTCATTGCAACCATGGTTGCGACTGACCAAGGTAGAACTCAAGAAAGAACAAACAAGACAAGAAATGACCATGAATGAATGAAACAAAGAAGAAACACAACTTGGAATCAATCAAGAAGGGATCATGATTCCTTGCGTCACTTCCTCCTTGCTTTCTCGGTTTCTTGCTTGAAAAATTTCTTTCTTTGTCAAAAAGAAAAAGTCAACTTAGGTTCTTTACTTCTTCTTTCTTGGTCGCTTGTTCTTGACTGCTTTCTTGAATAAAGAACATTATCAAGAAAGCATCTTCATTGCGCCCATGGTTGCGGCTTGATAGAGGACTAGAATGGTACATGAAGAGCTTAAAAGTGGAGCCAAATCTTAGAATAGAAGTTTATGTAATTTGGGCCTAAATTGGGTTTTTGTTGAGCTTTTTATGTTTTTAATGATGTTTATTTTTAATTTGGGCCTTTTTAGTTGTTTGGACTTTTAGTAATGGGCCTTGGTAAGCCTTTTAGGTTTATATTATAAATAGGCCAAATGTTAACTTTGTAATCAGTTTTTGACTCTCATTTGGAATGAAGCTTTGATGCTTTTGTGAGAGGAAACTCTCTAGGTTCTTAGGAACTACCCTTGATTCTTATCTTTGAATTTCCATATTCAAAGTGGCGAATCCTCCTTTCAACTTATCAATTCACCTTGAATTGTGGCGTTGTTCTGCATCCTTGATCTTTTCCATTTTTAATTTTTTATTCAATTTTGTGTTTTCATTTTTCTGAAAATTGATGCTGAAAATTTAGATCTGGAGAGGGGTTTTCATCATTTGGTAATCAGAGCTAGATTTAGCATCATTTTCGTACTGTTCATCGGCGGCGCGCGCACTGTTCATCGTGGCGTCGGCACTGTTCATCACCGGTGTTAATGTTCATCGGTTCTGTTAGCGGTACTGTTCATCACGACCACTGTTCATTGACGCAGAGCACTGTTCACCGGCCCTGTCCACCGCGCGTACGGCTAATCATTGCACTGTTCACCGGTGCGATACTGTTCACCCGATCGTGGCACTGTTCATATCGCGGTACTGTTCGTGTTTCGGTACTGTTCATTTGATTTGTGATTTTTATTGTTTTGAATCATATTTTTTGGATTGTGTTGTGTTTAATTTGAGTCCAAATCTGCACATTGAAATTCTGAGATTTGAATTTGGGAAAGAACATTCATAGTGTTCATGTGTGTTCTTGAGAGTCTTTGGCAAAACCCTTGTGTTTGATCCATAAAATTTTGAATTAAGTGAGTTTGGGTGTTTTTCATAAATATTAAAAAGTTTGAGGACTTATTAGCAAAAGAAAAGGACTTAAAGTTAAAAAAAGAAAATATTGGGGCAAAAGTGAAAATACAAAAAAAATATAGGGGCCCAAGTGCAATTATGAAAAGTTTAGGGGTCAAAGTGTAAAAAAAAAAGTCAAAAAAAAAAATTAAAAATTATACCATTCGAAAGAAAAAAATCTGCCCTATAAGAAGTCCTTCTACACCTTTGCTTAATTCTTTCTTTTTCATACACTTTTATGCCATTTTAGCTCTCTTGAATATACTAGTTCTTCACAAAGTTGAAAATTTTGAGTTTCTTAGTTTTGTGTTGCTCTTATTCTTGCGTCTTCTAGTCTTGTCTTTGCTTGGCATTCTATTTTGAGTTGTCCCTTTCATTTCTTTTAGCTTTTATTGCTTGTCTTCTAAATTTCCTTGGTTTTGTCTTAGAGTTTTCTTATTTTGGACTCTTGAGTTGAGTTTGGATTTGTTACATCTTTCACTTTGAATACAACTTCTTGATTTGTGATTGAGAGTGCTTCTTAAGGACTAAAGAGGAGTTTGAGTGGAAAAAGGCAAGTGTGCACATTATAGAAAAAAGCCTTCAAAAGAGAGAAACACGAGTGGATTTGAGTGAAACACTTAGTGAGTGGTGAGGTCCATATTTCTATTATTTGTGCTAATCATTTTGTGTAGGTATGTATTGTTCTTCTTATCATAGAAGTGATGGAGGTTATGGGGAAGATGAAGGAGAAAGGAGGCTTAGGAGACATGGAGGAGATAATGAGGGAGAAAATAAAATAAAGGATAGTATGGAAGAGGAGAAACTTAAAATTCCTAGTTTTCAAGGGAAGAATGATCCGGAAGCATACATTGAGTGGGAGATGAAAGTTGACCAAGTCTTTTCATGCCATGAGTATAGTGAGGAGAAGAAAATTAGGAAGGTTACCTTGAAGTTTGTAGGGAGTGCACTTGCATGGTGGAAGTATAAGGAGGATGGAAGAGAGAGGATAAGGATGCCTAAGATAGCAACTTGGCAAGAAATGAAGGACTTGATGAGGAAGACATTCTTACCACCTTCCTATGAGAGAGATGCTTATGATAAGCTACAAAGTCTCACACAAGGTAGCAAGAGTGTTGATGAATACTACAAAGAGATGAAAATGACTATGAGGAGAGCCAATGCACAAGAACCTAAAACCGCCATGGCAAGGTTCTTACGTGGGCTTAATAGAGACATTCAATACATAGTGAAGTTACAACACTATGAGAGCTTGGAGGATCTAGTGCACCAAGCCAACAAAGTGGAGAGACAACTTGAGAGGAAGCATTCCTACAAGAAGACCTATCACTATGACTCTTCTTGTGGTAAGGACAAGTCCAAGAAGGAGGGATCTTCCTCACCTAAGCAACAAGCTTCAAATTCTCCAAGTGGTAAACATGTTCCTAACCCTAGCACTTCTTCTACTTCTAAGAGTGGTACAATTAAATGTTTTAAATGCTTGGGTAAAGGCCATATTGCATTGCATTGTCCAAACATGAAAACCAAGGTCTTGAAGGAAAATGAAGTTGTCACGAGTGAGTTATCTTATACTTGTTCATCTAATATCTCTAGTGATAATCATAGTGCATGTGGTACCAAACCTCTAGATAGAGAATTAATGATGTGTAAGAGGTTGTTGGGAATTCAATGTGAAGGTAGGCATGAAATTCAAAAGGAGAACATATTTCATACTAGATGCTTGGTTCTAGGGAATGTGTGTTCTTTGATTATTGATGGGGATAGTTGTATTAATGTGGCTAGCACTAGGTTGGTTAGCAAACTTAATTTTCAAACCACCCCACACCCTACACCTTATTGCTTGAAATTGCCATGTGAAGGTGAGTTGGTTGTAGACCAACAAGTGTTGGTGCCCTTTTACCATTGGAACATATAAAGATGTTGTGTTGTGTGATGTAGCTCCCATAGAAACATGTCATATCTTGTTAGGTAAACCTTGGAAAATTGAAAGAAAAGTGAAGCACCATGGAAAGACCCACAAGGTTTCTTTTACACATGAAGGACATAAGGTCAAACTTGCATCACTTTCACCTAAGGAAGCAAGTGAGGATCAAATTAAGTTAAGAAAGAAAATAGAACAAGAGAGAAAAGAGGTGAAAGAAAAAGAAATAAAAGAGAAAGAGATGAGAGCAAAAGAAAATGAGTTAAAAGAAAAAGAGATGAGAGAAAAGAAAATAACTGAAAAAGAGAGAGCAAAAGATAAAGAGGAATATGATTGTTCTTGTTTTCATTCTAATCCTTTCCTTATTTGTGATGATTCTTTGCTCAAGGAATTTGAAGAGCTTCAAAAGGATGAATGCAAAACTTTGTTTGAAAGTGGTGTCTCTCTTGTGAAAGAAATTGAAAAGGAGTCCTCAAAGGGGGAGTGCAAAACTCTAATTCCTTCTCCTAAATTGGATTGTGAATTTAATTCTTCTTGTAAATTTGATTGTGCACCTTACCATAATTCTTTTGTTTTGATGCCTAGAGAAGAATTGTACATCAAGGATCAATGGGCAAGACAATTTGGAGAAGAAGTGGAGACATATGAGGACCAATGCAACCATAGAGAGAAGAAAATTTTGACTTACACCATCTCTAAACCTTGTGATTTAATTGATGTGTGCCATGTGTTAACCCAAAATGTTTGTGAATTGAATGTTGCTTTTGGTATGCATGATATTGTTTTAGGTGATGGTGCCAAGTTCTTGAAATTTGATATTAATGCACATCATTTGGACTTGTATGATCATGTTGAGTCTTCCTCTATGTGTGTTGTTGTTTATGGGAAAATTGAAAATGATGATTTCTATAGGCATAAAGAGCATAGGTTTAAAGATGCTGCATTTTGTGTGCCTAAATGTTCATTTCATGATTCATTAATTGGAGCAACTCATAGTGAGAGTATAGTAATGTATGGTACACTCAAGTGTCTTGATAGATGGATTGTGCATAAAATGGATAAATCTAATTTTTCCATTCTTGGTTTGAAAATGTCATTGTTTGCTCATAATTTTCATTGGATTGACTTGTCTTTGAAATTTGTGATTAAGCATTTCATTTTAGTGTTAATTGATGGTTTCTTTAGGCTTGTATTTGATCCGGGAGGATTGATATATAAGCACATAGATGATAAGAGATTTTCCTTTTTAAGGAATGCAAGTCTCAATAGAAATAGGATTTTCTTTTTTTAATATTTTCTCAAAACTAAAACATGTTGTTTTGTGTTGTTTTTATGATGTAGGTACCTTGGCTCTAAATTCGAGGTCGAATTTCCTTCAAGAAGGAGGGAATGATAGAGGACTAGAATGGTACATGAAGAGCTTAAAGTGGAGCCAAATCTTAGAATAGAAGTTTATGTAATTTGGGCCTAAATTGGGCTTTTGTTGAGTTTTTTATGTTTTTAATGATGTTTATTTTTAATTTGGGCCTTTTTAGTTGTTTGGGCTTTTAGTAATGGGTCTTGATAAACCTTTTTGGTTCATATTATAAATAGGCCAAATGTTAACTTTGAAGAGTTTGACTCTCATTTGGAATGAAGCTTTGATGCTTTTGTGAGAGAAAACTCTCTAGGTTCTTAGGAACTACCCTTGATTCTTATCTTTGAATTTTCATATTCAAAGTGGCGAATCCTCCTCAACTTATCAATCCCTAGGGATTGTGGCGTTGTTCTTTCCATTTCTTGTCTTTCCGCTTTAAATTTTCTTCACCTTTTGAGTTTCCGTAATTTTCGTTGATGCTGAATTTGAGATTCGGAAAGGGGTTTTCATCACGGCTGACCAAGGTAGAGCTCAAGAAAGAATAAACAAGACAAGAAACGAACATGAAAGAAAGAAACAAAGAAGAAACACGGCTTGGAATCAATCAAGAAGGGATCTTGATTCCTTCCCTCACTTCCTCCTTGCTTTCTTGGTTTCTTGCTTGAAACGTTGCTTTCTTGGTCAACAAGAAAGAACTCAACTGAGCTTCTAGACTTCTTCTTTCTTGGTGACTTGTTCTTGACTGCTTTCTTGAATCAAGATCGCAATCAAGAAAGTATCTTGATTGCGCCCATGGTTGCGACTGACCAAGGTAGAACTCAAGAAAGTACAAACAAGACAAGAAACGACTATGAAAGAAAGAAACAAAGAAGAAACACGGCTTGGAATCAATGAAGAAGGGATCTTCATTCCTTCCTTCACTTCCTCCTTGCTTTCTTGGTTTCTTGCTTGAAACACAGCTTTCTTGCTAAACAAGAAAGAATTCAACTGAGCTTCTTGACTTCTTCTCTCTTAGTCGCTTGTTCTTGACTGCTTTATTAAAGGAAGATCGCAACCAAGAAAGAATCTTGATTGCGCCCCATGGTTGCAACTGACCAAGGTAGAACTCAAGAAAGAACAAACAAGACAAGAAATGACCATGAAAGAAAGAAACAAGGAAGAAACACGGCTTGGAATCAATCAAGAATGGATCTTGATTCCTTCCTTCACTTCCTCCATGTTTTCTTGCTTGAAACATTGCTTTCTTGGTCAACAGGAAAGAAGTCAACTAAGCTTCTTGACTTCTTTCTTGCTCGCTTGTTCTTGACTGCTTTTTTGAATCAAGATCTCAATCAAGAAAGCATCTTGATTGCAACCATGGTTGCGACTGACCAAGGTAGAACTCAAGAAAGAACAAACAAGACAAGAAATGACCATGAATGAATGAAACAAAGAAGAAACACAACTTGGAATCAATCAAGAAGGGATCATGATTCCTTGCGTCACTTCCTCCTTGCTTTCTCGGTTTCTCGCTTGAAAAATTTCTTTCTTTGTCAAAAAGAAAAAGTCAACTTAGGTTCTTTACTTCTTCTTTCTTGGTCGCTTGTTCTTGACTGCTTTCTTGAATAAAGAACATTATCAAGAAAGCATCTTCATTGCGCCCATGGTTGCGGTTGACCAAGGTAGAGCTCAAGAAAGAATAAACAAGACAAGAAACGAACATGAAAGAAAGAAACAAAGAAGAAACACGGCTTGGAATCAATCAAGAAGGGATCTTGATTCCTTCCCTCACTTCCTCCTTGCTTTCTTGGTTTCTTGCTTGAAACGTTGCTTTCTTGGTCAACAAGAAAGAACTTAACTGAGCTTCTAGACTTCTTCTTTCTTGGTGACTTGTTCTTGACTGCTTTCTTGAATCAAGATCGCAATCAAGAAAGTATCTTGATTGCGCCCATGGTTGCGACTGACCAAGGTAGAACTGAAGAAAGTACAAACAAGACAAGAAACGACTATGAAAGAAAGAAACAAAGAAGAAACACGGCTTGGAATCAATGAAGAAGGGATCTTCATTCCTAAGAACTCAACTGAGCTTCTTGACTTCTTCTTTCTTGGTGACTTGTTCTTGACTGCTTTCTTGAATCAAGATCGCAATCAAGAAAGTATCTTGATTGCGCCCATGGTTGGGACTGACCAAGGTAAAACTCAAGAAAGTACATACAAGACAAGAAACGACTATGAAAGAAAGAAACAAAGAAGAAACACGGCTTGGAATCAATGAAGAAGGGATCTTCATTCCTTCCTTCACTTCCTCCTTGCTTTCTTGGTTTCTTGCTTGAAACACAGCTTTCTTGCTAAACAAGAAAGAATTCAACTGAGCTTCTTGACTTCTTCTCTCTTAGTCGCTTGTTCTTGACTGCTTTATTAAAGGAAGATCGCAACCAAGAAAGAATCTTGATTGCGCCCCATGGTTGCAACTGACCAAGGTAGAACTCAAGAAAGAACAAATAAGACAAGAAACGACCATGAAAGAAAGAAACAAGGAAGAAACACGGCTTGGAATCAATCAAGAATGGATCTTGATTCCTTCCTTCACTTCCTCCATGTTTTCTTGCTTGAAACATTGCTTTCTTGGTCAACAGGAAAGAAGTCAACCAAGCTTCTTGACTTCTTTTTTCTTGGTCGCTTGTTCTTGACTGCTTTCTTGAATCATGATCGCAATCAAGAAAGCATCTTGATTGCGACTGACCAAGGTAGAACTCAAGAAAGAATAAACAAGACAAAAAACGACCATGAAAGAAAGAAACAAAGAAGAAATACGGCTTGGAATAAATCAAGAAGGGATCTTCATCCCTTCCTTCACTTCCTCCTTGCTTTCTTGGTTTCTAGCTTGAAACATTGCTTTATTGGTCAACAAGAAAGAAGTCAACTGAACTTCTTGACTTCTTTTTTCTTGGTCTCTTGTTCTTGACTGTTTTCTTGAATCATGATCGCAATCAAGAAAGCAGAAAACATCTTGATTGCGCCCATGGTTGGGACTGACCAATGTAGAACTCAAGAAAGAATAAACAAGACAAGAAACGACCATGAAAGATGATACGAATCTACTAAACGGATCGTCTTGAAAATAGGTAAAGGATAGAAAGAGGAACTTGACCCTAACCGCGACCTGCCGGTAGAACCAAAGTTATCAAGAAAGCGTGACCCTAACCGCGACCTGCCGGTAGAACCAACACTATAAAGTTCTTAACCCAAGAACAAAGGGGAAGCTCTCACAATGGAGAAACACTCAATTTGATTAATCTGAAAATTCTGCCTTGGAAGCTTACAAGAGGTTCCTATTTATAGGCTATGCTAGGCAGCCCTTAAAAGAAGTAAATTTCCACTAACAATCCCACTAGGCATTAATTACCCACTAACATTTATTTCCCACTACCAATCACAATGGTTCATGAATTATCACAATGGTTCACCAACCATCACAATGGTTCACCAACCATCATAATGGTTCATTAACCATCACAATGGTTCACCAACCATCACAATGGTTCATGAATTCCCACCAACCATCACAATGGTTCATTAAGTCCCACTAAACTTTCCACTAAGCATTTATTCCCCACTAAGCTTTTACATTCCACTGAGCATTAATTTCACACTATCTTCTTGTCTTATGAATTTGGGCTTTTTATGCTGTCTTCATTTTGGGCTCAAATCTTCATCAACTTGTAGAAAAGTGACCCACTTTGGAGTAGCCTCTAATCCACTTTGAGCTGAACTTTTCTTGATCTCCATTATTAGGCCTTGCAATGCTTGCTTCATCGTCTTTGTCTTGGACCTAGTCATGGGACCTCCAATGTCACACAAAGTGTCTTTAGGTTGGCTTGTTGGATCTCTATCATTCCCTCCCTCTTCGAAAGGATTCGTCCTCGAATCAAGTCCATCTCCTACATCAAACAAAGATAAATCAGCCACATTAAAGGTAGAACTTACATTACCATAATCAGTTGGCAAATCCAGCTTGTAAGCATTGTCATTAATCCTTTCTAACACTTGAAAAGGTCCATCTCCTCTTGGTTGCAACTTGGATTTCCTTTGAGTAGGAAACCTTTCTTTTCTCATATTAACCCAAACCCAATCTCCAGGTTCAAAAGTCACTTTGACACGCCCCTTATTTGCTTGCTTTGCATATTGCTCATTCCTTTTCTCAATGTTGGCTCGAACCTTGGCATGCAACTCCCTAACAAAATTTGCCTTATGCTTTCCATCCAAATTAGCATACTCATTAGTTGGCAAAGGTAAGATATCTAAAGGAGTTAAAGGATTAAATCCATACACAACTTCAAAAGGAGAATAAGAAGTAGTAGAATGAACAGTCCTATTATGAGCAAACTCAACATGTGGCAAGCATTTCTTCCATTGTTTCAAATTCTTTTGAATGATAGCATGCAACAAGGTCACTAGTGTTCTATTGACAACTTCGGTTTGTCCATCCATTTGAGGATGTGCAATAGTAGAAAACAAGAGTTTTGTTCCTAGCTTATTCCACAAAGTTCGCCAAAAGTGACTTAGGAACTTCACATCTCTATCACTTACTATGGTTATTGGCAATCCATGCAAATGCACAACTTCTTTAAAGAACAAATCAGCAATGTTTGATGCATCATTGGTTTTAGAACATGCAATGAAATGTGCCATTTTGCTAAACCTATCAACAACAACAAAAATGCGGTCTTTTCCACTTTGAGATCTAGGCAATCCTAATACAAAATCCATTGAAACATCAGTCCAAGGTTGATTAGGCACAAGCAAAGGAGTATAGAAACCATGGGGCATGATTTTAGATTTGGCTTGCTTACATGTAACACACTTATTACAAACAGATTGCACATCATGTTTCATGTTAGGCCAATAAAAATGCTCATGCAGAATTTCTAAAGTCTTTTGAACTCCAAAATGTCCCATTAGTCCACCACCATGAGTTTCCCTAATTAGCATTTCACGCAAGGAATAAAGAGGCACACAAAGCTTATTGTTCTTAAACAAGACCCCATCAAGCCTATAATAGTCCCCAAAAGCATGTTTAGAACAAGAATCCCAAACTTGTCCAAAATCAGAATCATTGACACACAAATCCTTTATAAGCCCAAAACCAAGTAACTTAGTTTGCAAGGAAGTAAGCAATGCATACCTTCTGGACAATGCATCAGCAACAATATTTTCCTTACCATTCTTGTACTTGATCACATAAGGAAACATCTCAATGAACTCCAACCACTTGGCATGTCTCTTTTGAAGCTTGCCTTGAGTTTTCAAAAACTTCAAACTTTGATGGTCAGAATGGATTATGAACTCCCTTGGCCCCAAGTAGTGCTGCCAATTTTGCGAAGTTCTCACCAAAGCATACAACTCCTTGTCATAGGTAGGATAATTCAACGCTGCTCTATTAAGTTTCTCACTAAAATATGCAATTGGTTTAGAGTCCTGCATCAACACAGCCCCTATTCCAATACCAGAAGCATCACATTCAATTTCAAAAACTTTATCAAAATTAGGCAAACAAAGCAAAGGTGCATTGGTTAGCTTATCTTTCAACAAGTCAAAAGCTCTTTCATGCACATCATTCCATTTAAACACAACATTCTTTTTAACAAGTTCATTCAAAGGTGCAGCAATAGAACTAAAGTTCTTCACAAACCTTCTATAGAAACTTGCTAAACCATGAAAACTTCTGACCTCATTGGCATTCTTAGGTGTAGGCCATTCTCTAATTGCCTTTACCTTCTCTTCATCCATACTTATTCCTTTGGAGCTTACAACAAATCCCAAAAACACAACAGATTCAAGGCAAAATGAACACTTTTTGAGATTGGCATACGATTTATTTTCTCTCAAAACATTAAGAACATCATGCAAATCAAGATTATGCAAATCATATGCATCATGCAAATCAAGAATTAACACATGTTGCACATCAACTAAAGCGTAAGGTCTAGAGATGGTGTGAGTTAAAGGCTTCTTCTTCCAATGGTTGTCTTGTTCCTCATATTTATCCACCTCTTCTCCAAATTGCTTTGCCCATTGATCTTTAATGTACAATTCTTCCTTGGGCATCAAAACAAAAGAATTTGCATGGTTAGATGTACAAAAAGCATTACTAGAAGAATTAAGTCCACTATCAAATTTAGAAGAAAAAATTAAAGTAGTAGAAGAGGACTCTTGTTTGGCTTTAAGAGATAGCCAATCTTTACAATTGTTCAAAGATGGAACTTTCAACCCTTGAGGTACTTGTTTCATGGAAAGATTAAGGACTTCTTTTGGTGCTTTGCCTTCTTCCATAGGAAACTCTTCTTCAAGTCCCTTCAAAAGAGAATCATCACTTATAAACAAAGGGTTAGAACATAAAACTTTGCATTCCTCCTTTGGAAGCACTTCTTCAATTTCCTTCACAAAAGACTCATCACAATTGAACAATGGGTTAGAATAGAAACAAAAGTATTCTTCTTTTTCTTTATCTTTTTCTCTTAATTCTTTCTTTTTCATCTCTTTTTCTTTTATCCCTTCTTCTCTCAACTCCCTTTCTTTTATCTCTTTTTCTCTCAACTCTTTTTCTTTTATCTCTTCTTCTCCCAACTCCTTTTCTCTCAACTCCTTTTCTTTTATCTCATTTTCTCCCAACTCCTTTTCTCTCAACTCCTTTTCTTTTATCTCATTTTCTCTCAACTCATTTTCTTTTATCACTTTTTCTCTCAATTCTTTTTCTTTCAACTCTCTTTCTCTCAATTCTTTTTCTTTTAACTCTCTTTCTCTCAATTCTTTTTCTTTCAACTCTCTTTCTCTTAATTCTTTTTCTTTTCTCATATTTATTTTGTCTTCAAAGTCTTGCTTTGGATACAAAGGAGTAAGTTTTTGCTCATTGTGAACAAAAGAGGACCTTTGTAATTTTCTATGCAAATCCTTCTGGTAACAACTTGGTACAAACCTCCTTCTCATGACATCCTACATCTCATCCCATGTACAAATAGGTTTTTCTCCACATCTACGGCTCCTACTCACAAACTGATCCCACCAAATACTAGCATAATCAATGAATTTAGAAATTACTAGTTTAATCTTCTCCTCCTCCAAGTAATCATGAAGATAAAACACATGTTCAATTTTTCTCTCCCACTCTAAATATAATTCAGGATCATTCTTACCTTGCAATGATGGTATTGTCATCTTGATATTTCTCAAATTATTGTCACTTCTTGATTCACCTTTTCTTCTCCTTCCACTTTTTCTCCTGTATGAATAATCATCTTCCTCTTCCTCATCACTATTGCACTTAGGAGGGGTCCTAGATCTGGATGTAGATTGTAAATCATCAAATCTTGCATTTAGAGCCTTGAATTGTTCTTGAATAGCATTCATGAACAACTTTAGTTCAGCATCTCCTACTCCTTCTCCTCCACTCATGATTAAAGTGCTGCAAAAATTGAGTTAGAAAAATCCTCACACAAACACTCTGTCACGTGTTTACACTCAAAATATGTTTAGTCACTCGTGTTTTCACTCAATTAGCCTTTTTCCCTCTGATGACCTTACCACTCTTGCCTTTTACCACTCAACTTCACCTTATGAGCTCTTAAGTAAGAACCTTTAAGGATGATTCTACACAACAAGAAACAGTAGAGAATTGGTGATATGATAACTTTAGGGAGTAAGAACAAGAGACAGTAGAACAAAAACAAGGAATACAAGATATTTTTCTTTTTGAAGAGACAAGATCAAAGAAAGGTGTATAGAACGACAAAACAAAAGACCAGAATTGAAACTTTTTTTTTTTTTGAACTTTGCTTTTCTGATTGAGCAATATGTAATTTGAAGCAAAAGATTGATTACTAGCCAAGAATTTTTTTTCTTTTTCTTTTTCTTTTTCGTTTTTTTTTTCACCTTTTTTTTTTCTCAAACTGGAACAAATTTCTTTTTTTTTCACAATTTTTTTATTTATAAAATGACAGAAAAGAAAGCACAAACAGATATAACAAAGGAAGATGAACAGACTTAGACAAAGATAACAAAAGAAGATGAACAGACTTAGACAAAGATAACAAAAGAAGATGAACAGACTTAACAAAGAAAACAAAGGAATAGAACAAAACAAGACTGAATAGAACAAACAAAATAGAAATAGAACAAAAACACAAAGGTTGACACAATAGAAGAAATGAGAAAACCAACAAGCATAGACAATTTTTTTTTTTTTTTTTAGGATTGAAGAAGACAAACAAAGAAAGGATAGATAACACCTGAATTCAAGAGCCGAAGCTCTGACACCAAATGATACGAATCTACTGAACGGATCGTCTTGAAAACAGGTAAAGGATAGAAAGAGGAACTTGACCCTAACCGCGACCTGCCAGTAGAACCAAAGTTATCAAGAAAGCGTGACCCTAACCGCGACCTGCCGGTAGAACCAACACTATAAAGTTCTTAACCCAAGAACAAAGGGGAAGCTCTCACAATGGAGAAACACTCAATTTGATTAATCTGAAAATTCTGCCTTGGAAGCTTACAAGAGGTTCCTATTTATAGGCTATGCTAGGCAGCCCTTAAAAGAAGTAAAATTCCACTAACAATCCCACTAGGCATTAATTACCCACTAACATTTATTTCCCACTACCAATCACAATGGTTCATGAATTATCACAATGGTTCATGAATCATCACAATGGTTCACCAACCATCACAATGGTTCACCAACCATCATAATGGTTCATTAACCATCACAATGGTTCACCAACCATCACAATGGTTCATGAATTCCCACCAACCATCACAATGGTTCATTAAGTCCCACTAAACTTTCCACTAAGCATTTATTCCCCACTAAGCTTTTACATTCCACTGAGCATTAATTTCACACTATCTTCTTGTCTTATGAATTTGGGCTTTTTATGCTGTCTTCATTTTGGGCTCAAATCTTCACCAACTTGTAGAAAAGTGACCCACTTTGGAGTAGCCTCTAATCCACTTTGAGCTGAACTTTTCTTGATCTCCATTATTAGGCCTTGCAATGCTTGCTTCATCGTCTTTGTCTTGGACCTAGTCATGGGACCTCCAATGTCACACAAAGTGTCTTTAGGTTGGCTTGTTGGATCTCTATCAAAAGAAAGAAACCAAGAAAAACACGGCTTGGAATCAATCAAGAAGGGATCTTGATTCCTTCCCTCACTTCGTCCTTGCTTTCTTGGTTTCTTGCTTGAAACATTGCTTTCTTGGTCAACAAGAAAGAACTCAACTGAGCTTCTTGACTTCTTCTTTCTTGGTGACTTGTTCTTGACTGCTTTCTTGAATCAAGATTGCAATAAAGAAAGTATCTTGATTGCGCCCATTGTTGCGACTGACCAAGGTAGAACTCAAGAAAGTACAAACAAGACAAGAAACGACTATGAAAGAAAGAAACAAAGAAGAAACACGGCTTGGAATCAATGAAGAAGGGATCTTCATTCCTTCCTTCACTTCCTCCTTGCTTTCTTGGTTTCTTGCTTGAAACACAGCTTTCTTGCTAAACAAGAAAGAATTCAACTGAGCTTCTTGACTTCTTCTCTCTTAGTCGCTTGTTCTTGACTGCTTTATTAAAGGAAGATCGCAACCAAGAAAGAATCTTGATTGCGCCCCATGGTTGCAACTGACCAAGGTAGAACTCAAGAAAGAACAAACAAGACAAGAAACGACCATGAAAGAAAGAAACAAGGAAGAAACACGGCTTGGAATCAATCAAGAATGGATCTTGATTCCTTCCTTCACTTCCTCCATGTTTTCTTACTTGAAACATTGCTTTCTTGGTCAACAGGAAAGAAGTCAACTAAGCTTCTTGACTTCTTCTTTCTTGGTCGCTTGTTCTTGACTGCTTTTTTGAATCAAGATCTCAATCAAGAAAGCATCTTGATTGCAACCAT
This sequence comes from Pueraria montana var. lobata, assembly GCA_026413185.1. Lineage (NCBI taxonomy): Eukaryota > Viridiplantae > Streptophyta > Magnoliopsida > Fabales > Fabaceae > Pueraria > Pueraria montana. The sequence continues at coordinate 40,223,747 of CM048656.1, forward strand.
GGTTGCGACTGACCAAGGTAGAACTCAAGAAAGAACACACAAGACAAGAAATGACCATGAATGAATGAAACAAAGAAGAAACACAACTTGGAATCAATCAAGAAGGGATCATGATTCCTTGCGTCACTTCCTCCTTGCTTTCTCGGTTTCTTGCTTGAAAAATTTCTTTCTTTGTCAAAAAGAAAAAGTCAACTTAGGTTCTTTACTTCTTCTTTCTTGGTCGCTTGTTCTTGACTGCTTTCTTGAATAAAGAACATTATCAAGAAAGCATCTTCATTGCGCCCATGGTTGCGGCTGACCAAGGTAGAGCTCAAGAAAGAATAAACAAGACAAGAAACGAACATGAAAGAAAGAAACAAAGAAGAAACACGGCTTGGAATCAATCAAGAAGGGATCTTGATTCCTTCCCTCACTTCCTCCTTGCTTTCTTGGTTTCTTGCTTGAAATGTTGCTTTCTTGGTCAACAAGAAAGAACTCAACTGAGCTTCTAGACTTCTTCTTTCTTGGTGACTTGTTCTTGACTGCTTTCTTGAATCAAGATCGCAATCAAGAAAGTATCTTGATTGCGCCCATGGTTGCGACTGACCAAGGTAGAACTCAAGAAAGAATAAACAAGACAAGAAACGACCATGAAAGAAAGAAACAAAGAAGAAACACGGCCTGGAATCAATCAAGAAGGGATCTTGATTCCTTCCCTCACTTCCTCCTTGCTTTCTTTGTTTCTTGCTTGAAACATTGCTTTCTTGGTCAACAAGAAAAAAGTCAACTTTGCTACTTAACTTCTTCTTTCTTGGTCGCTTGTTCTTGACTGCTTTCTTAAATCAAGATTGCAATCAAGAAAGCATCTTGATTGCGCCCATGGTTGCGACTAACCAAGGTAGAACTCAAGAAAGAATAAACAAGACAAGAAACGACCAGGAAAGAAAGAAACAAAGAAGAAACACGACTTGGAACAAATCAAGAAGGGATCTTCATTCCTTCCTTCACTTCCTCCTTGCTTTCTTGGTTTCTTGCTTGAAACATTGCTTTATTGGTCAACAAGAAAGAAGTCAACTGAACTTCTTGACTTCTTTTTTCTTGGTCGCTTGTTCTTGACTGCTTTCTTGAATCATGATCGCAATCAAGAAAGCATCTTGATTGCGACTGACCAAGGTAGAACTCAAGAAAGAATAAACAAGACAAAAAACGACCATGAAAGAAAGAAACAAAGAAGAAATACGGCTTGGAATAAATCAAGAAGGGATCTTCATCCCTTCCTTCACTTCCTCCTTGCTTTCTTGATTTCCTTCTTGAAACATTGCTTTATTGGTCAACAAGAAAGAAGTCAACTGAACTTCTTGACTTCTTTTTTCTTGGTCTCTTGTTCTTGACTGTTTTCTTGAATCATGATCGCAATCAAGAAAGCAGAAAGCATCTTGATTGCGCCCATGGTTGCGACTGACCAATGTAGAACTCAAGAAAGAATAAACAAGACAAGAAACGACCATGAAAGAAAGAAACCAAGAAAAACACGGCTTGGAATCAATCAAGAAGGGATCTTGATTCCTTCCCTCACTTCCTCCTTGCTTTCTTGGTCAACAAGAAAGAACTCAACTGAGCTTCTTGACTTCTTCTTTCTTGCTGACTTGGTCTTGACTGCTTTCTTGAATCAAGATCGCAATCAAGAAAGTATCTTGATTGTGCCCATGGTTGCGACTGACCAAGGTAGACCTCAAGAAAGAACAAACAAGACAAGAAACGACCACGAAAGAAAGAAACAAAGAAGAAACACGGCTTGGAATCAATCAAGAAGGGATCTTGATTCCTTCCCTCACTTCCTCCTTGCTTTCTCTGTTTCTTGCTTGAAACATTGCTTTCTTGGTCAACAAGAAAAAAGTCCACTTTGCTTCTTAACTTGTTCTTTCTTGGTCGCTTGTTCTTGATTGCTTTCTTCAATCAAGATTGCAATCAAGAAAGCATCTTGATTGCGCCCCATCGTTGCAACTGACCAAGGTAGAACTCAAGAAAGAACAAACAAGACAAGAAACGACCATGAAAGAAAGAAACAAGGAAGAAACACGGCTTGGAATCAATCAAGAATGGATCTTGATTCCTTCCTTCACTTCCTCCACGTTTTCTTGCTTAAAACATTGCTTTCTTGGTCAACAGGAAAGAAGTCAACTAAGCTTCTTGACTTCTTCTTTCTTGGTCGCTTGTTCTTGACTGCTTTTTTGAATCAAGATCTCAATCAAGAAAGCATCTTGATTGCAACCATGGTTGCGACTGACCAAGGTAGAACTCAAGAAAGAACAAACAAGACAAGAAATGACCATGAATGAATGAAACAAAGAAGAAACACAACTTGGAATCAATCAAGAAGGGATCATGATTCCTTGCGTCACTTCCTCCTTGCTTTCTCGGTTTCTTGCTTGAAAAATTTCTTTCTTTGTCAAAAAGAAAAAGTCAACTTAGGTTCTTTACTTCTTCTTTCTTGGTCGGTTGTTCTTGACTGCTTTCTTGAATAAAGAACATTATCAAGAAAGCATCTTCATTGCGCCCATGGTTGCGGTTGACCAAGGTAGAGCTCAACAAAGAATAAACAAGACAAGAAACGAACATGAAAGAAAGAAACAAAGAAGAAACACGGCTTGGAATCAATCAAGAAGGGATCTTGATTCCTTCCCTCACTTCCTCCTTGCTTTCTTGGTTTCTTGCTTGAAGCGTTGCTTTCTTGGTCAACAAGAAAGAACTCAACTGAGCTTCTAGACTTCTTCTTTCTTGGTGACTTGTTCTTGACTGCTTTCTTGAATCAAGATCGCAATCAAGAAAGTATCTTGATTGCGCCCATGGTTGCGACTGACCAAGGTAGAACTCAAGAAAGAACAAACAAGACAAGAAACGACCATGAAAGAAAGAAACAAAGAAGAAACACGGCTTGGAATCAATCAAGAAGGGATCTTGATTCCTTCCCTCACTTCCTCCTTGCTTTCTTTGTTTCTTGCTTGAAACATTGCTTTCTTGGTCAACAAGAGAAAAGTCAACTTTGCTTCTTAACTTGTTCTTTCTTGGTCGCTTGTTCTTGACTGCCTTCTTCAATCAAGATTGCAATCAAGAAAGCATCTTGATTGCGCCCCATCGTTGCAACTGACCAAGGTAGAACTCAAGAAAGAACAAACAAGACAAGAAACGACCATGAAAGAAAGAAACAAGGAAGAAACACGGCTTGGAATCAATCAAGAATGGATCTTGATTCCTTCCTTCACTTCCTCCATGTTTTCTTGCTTAAAACATTGCTTTCTTGGTCAACAGGAAAGAAGTCAACTAAGCTTCTTGACTTCTTCTTTCTTGGTCGCTTGTTCTTGACTGCTTTTTTGAATCAAGATCTCAATCAAGAAAGCATCTTGATTGCAACCATGGTTGCGACTGACCAAGGTAGAACTCAAGAAAGAACAAACAAGACAAGAAATGACCATGAATGAATGAAACAAAGAAGAAACACAACTTGGAATCAATCAAGAAGGGATCATGATTCCTTGCGTCACTTCCTCCTTGCTTTCTCGGTTTCTTGCTTGAAAAATTTCTTTCTTTGTCAAAAAGAAAAAGTCAACTTAGGTTCTTTACTTCTTCTTTCTTGGTCGGTTGTTCTTGACTGCTTTCTTGAATAAAGAACATTATCAAGAAAGCATCTTCATTGCGCCCATGGTTGCGGCTGACCAAGGTAGAGCTCAACAAAGAATAAACAAGACAAGAAACGAACATGAAAGAAAGAAACAAAGAAGAAACACGGCTTGGAATCAATCAAGAAGGGATCTTGATTCCTTCCCTCACTTCCTCCTTGCTTTCTTGGTTTCTTGCTTGAAGCGTTGCTTTCTTGGTCAACAAGAAAGAACTCAACTGAGCTTCTAGACTTCTTCTTTCTTGGTGACTTGTTCTTGACTGCTTTCTTGAATCAAGATCGCAATCAAGAAAGTATCTTGATTGCGCCCATGGTTGCGACTGACCAAGGTAGAACTCAAGAAAGAACAAACAAGACAAGAAACGACCATGAAAGAAAGAAACAAAGAAGAAACACGGCTTGGAATCAATCAAGAAGGGATCTTGATTCCTTCCCTCACTTCCTCCTTGCTTTCTTTGTTTCTTGCTTGAAACATTGCTTTCTTGGTCAACAAGAAAAAAGTCAACTTTGCTTCTTAACTTGTTCTTTCTTGGTCGCTTGTTCTTGACTGCCTTCTTCAATCAAGATTGCAATCAAGAAAGCATCTTGATTGCGCCCCATCGTTGCAACTGACCAAGGTAGAACTCAAGAAAGAACAAACAAGACAAGAAACGACCATGAAAGAAAGAAACAAAGAAGAAACACGGCTTGGAATCAATCAAGAAGGGATCTTGATTCCTTCCCTCACTTCCTCCTTGCTTTCTTTGTTTCTTGCTTGAAACATTGCTTTCTTGGTCAACAAGAAAGAACTCAACTGAGCTTCTTGACTTCTTCTTTCTTGGTGACTTGGTCTTGACTGCTTTCTTGAATCAAGATCGCAATCAAGAAAGTGTCTTGATTGCGCCCATGGTTGCGACTGACCAAGGTAGAACTCAAGAAAGAACAAACAAGACAAGAAACGACCATGAAAGAAAGAAACAAAGAAGAAACACGGCTTGGAATCAATCAAGAAGGGATCTTGAGTCCTTCCCTCACTTCCTCCTTGCTTTCTTGGTTTCTTGCTTGAAACTTTTCCTTCTTTGTCAACAAGAAAGAACTCAACTGAGCTTCTTGACTTCTTCTTTCTTGGTGACTTGTTCTTGACTGCTTTCTTGAATCAACATCGCAATCAAGAAAGTATCTTGGTTGCGCCCATGGTTGCGACTGACCAAGGTAGAACTCAAGAAAGAACAAACAAGACAAGAAACGACCATGAAAGAAAGAAACATGGAAGAAACACGGCTTGGAATCAATCAAGAATGGATCTTGATTCCTTCCTTCACTTCCTCCATGTTTTCTTGCTTGAAACATTGCTTTCTTGGTCAACAAGAAAGAAGTCAACTGAACTTCTTTACTTCTTTTTCCTTGGTCTCGTGTTCTTGACTGCTTTCTTGAATCATTATCGCAATCAAGAAAGCAGAAAGCATCTTGATTGCGCCCATGGTTGCGACTGACCAATGTAGAACTCAAGAAAGAATAAACAAGACAAGAAACGACCATGAAAGAAAGAAACCAAGAAAAACACGGCTTGGAATCAATCAAGAAGGGATCTTGATTCCTTCCCTCACTTCCTCCTTGCTTTCTTGGTTTTTTGCTTGAAACTTTGCTTTCTTGGTCAACAAGAAAGAACTCAACTGAGCTTCTTGACTTCTTCTTTCTTGGTGACTTGTTCTTGACTGCTTTCTTGAATCAAGATCGCAATCAAGAAAGTATCTTGATTGCGCCCATGGTTGCGACTGACCAAGGTAGAACTCAAGAAAGAACAAACAAGACAAGAAATAACCATGAAAGAAAGAAACAAAGAAGAAACACGGCTTGGAATCAATCAAGAAGGGATCTTGATTCCTTCCCTCACTTCCTCCTTGCTTTCTTTGTTTCTTGCTTGAAGCGTTGCTTTCGTGGTCAACAAGAAAGAACTCAACTGAGCTTCTAGACTTCTTCTTTCTTGGTGACTTGTTCTTGACTGCTTTCTTGAATCAAGATCGCAATCAAGAAAGTATCTTGATTGCGCCCATGGTTGCGACTGACCAAGGTAGAACTCAAGAAAGAACAAACAAGACAAGAAACGACCATGAAAGAAAGAAACAAAGAAGAAACACGGCTTGGAATCAATCAAGAAGGGATCTTGATTCCTTCCCTCACTTCCTCCTTGCTTTCTTTGCTTCTTGCTTGAAACATTGCTTTCTTGGTCAACAAGAAAGAACTCAACTGAGCTTCTTGACTTCTTCTTTCTTGGTGACTTGGTCTTGACTGCTTTCTTCAATCAAGATCGCAATCAAGAAAGTGTCTTGATTGCGCCCATGGTTGCGACTGACCAAGGTAGAACTCAAGAAAGAACAAACAAGACAAGAAACGACCATGAAAGAAAGAAACAAAGAAGAAACACGGCTTGGAATCAATCAAGAATGGATCTTGATTCCTTCCTTCACTTCCTCCATGTTTTCTTGCTTGAAACATTGCATTCTTGGTCAACAAGAAAGAAGTCAACTGAACTTCTTTACTTCTTTTTCCTTGGTCTCGTGTTCTTGACTGCTTTCTTGAATCATTATCGCAATCAAGAAAGCAGAAAGCATCTTGATTGCGCCCATGGTTGCGACTGACCAATGTAGAACTCAAGAAAGAATAAACATGACAAGAAACGACCATGAAAGAAAGAAACCAAGAAAAACACGGCTTGGAATCAATCAAGAAGGGATCTTGATTCCTTCCCTCACTTCCTCCTTGCTTTCTTGGTTTTTTGCTTGAAACTTTGCTTTCTTGGTCAACAAGAAAGAACTCAACTGAGCTTCTTGACTTCTTCTTTCTTGGTGACTTGTTCTTGACTGCTTTCTTGAATCAAGATCGCAATCAAGAAAGTATCTTGATTGCGCCCATGGTTGCGACTGACCAAGGTAGAACTCAAGAAAGAACAAACAAGACAAGAAACGACCATGAAAGAAAGAAACAAAGAAGAAACACGGCTTGGAATCAATCAAGAAGGGATCTTGATTCCTTCCCTCACTTCCTCCTTGCTTTCTTTGTTTCTTGCTTGAAGCGTTGCTTTCTTGGTCAACAAGAAAGAACTCAACTGAGCTTTTAGACTTCTTCTTTCTTGGTGACTTGTTCTTGACTGCTTTCTTAAATCAAGATTGCAATCAAGAAAGCATCTTGATTGCGCCCATGGTTGCGACTAACCAAGGTAGAACTCAAGAAAGAATAAACAAGACAAGAAACGACCATGAAAGAAATAAACAAATTAGAAACACTGCTTGGAATAAATCAAGAAGGGATCTTCATTCCTTCCTTCACTTCCTCCTTGCTTTCTTGGTTTCTTAATTGAAACATTGCTTTGTTGGTCAACAAGAAAGAAGTCAATTGAACTTCTTGACTTCTTTTTTCTTGGTCGCTTGTTCTTGACTGCTTTCTTGAATCATGATCGCAATCAAGAAAGCATCTTGATTGCGCCCAGGGTTGCGACTGACCAAGGTAGAACTCAAGAAAGAATAAACAAGACAAGAAACGACCATGAAAGAAAGAAACAAAGAAAAACACGGCTTGGAATCAATTAAGAAGGGATCTTGATTCCTTCCCTCACTTCCTCCTTGCTTTCTTGGTTTCTTGCTTGAAACTTTTCCTTCTTTGTCAACAAGAAAGAACTCAACTGAGCTTCTTGACTTCTTCTTTCTTGGTGACTTGTTCTTGACTGCTTTCTTGAATCAACATCGCAATCAAGAAAGTATCTTGGTTGCGCCCATGGTTGCGACTGACCAAGGTAGAACTCAAGAAAGAACAAACAAGACAAGAAACGACCATGAAAGAAAGAAACATGGAAGAAACACGGCTTGGAATCAATCAAGAATGGATCTTGATTCCTTCCTTCACTTCCTCCATGTTTTCTTGCTTGAAACATTGCTTTCTTGGTCAACAAGAAAGAAGTCAACTGAACTTCTTTACTTCTTTTTCCTTGGTCTCGTGTTCTTGACTGCTTTCTTGAATCATTATCGCAATCAAGAAAGCAGAAAGCATCTTGATTGCGCCCATGGTTGCGACTGACCAATGTAGAACTCAATAAAGAATAAACAAGACAAGAAACGACCATGAAAGAAAGAAACCAAGAAAAACACGGCTTGGAATCAATCAAGAAGGGATCTTGATTCCTTCCCTCACTTCCTCCTTGCTTTCTTGGTTTTTTGCTTGAAACTTTGCTTTCTTGGTCAACAAGAAAGAACTCAACTGAGCTTCTTGACTTCTTCTTTCTTGGTGACTTGTTCTTGACTGCTTTCTTGAATCAAGATCGCAATCAAGAAAGTATCTTGATTGCGCCCATGGTTGCGACTGACCAAGGTAGAACTCAAGAAAGAACAAACAAGACAAGAAACGACCATGAAAGAAAGAAACAAAGAAGAAACACGGCTTGGAATCAATCAAGAAGGGATCTTGATTCCTTCCCTCACTTCCTCCTTGTTTCTTTGTTTCTTGCTTGAAGCGTTGCTTTCTTGGTCAACAAGAAAGAACTCAACTGAGCTTTTAGACTTCTTCTTTCTTGGTGACTTGTTCTTGACTGCTTTCTTAAATCAAGATTGCAATCAAGAAAGCATCTTGATTGCGCCCATGGTTGCGACTAACCAAGGTAGAACTCAAGAAAGAATAAACAAGACAAGAAACGACCATGAAAGAAATAAACAAATTAGAAACACTGCTTGGAATAAATCAAGAAGGGATCTTCATTCCTTCCTTCACTTCCTCCTTGCTTTCTTGGTTTCTTAATTGAAACATTGCTTTATTGGTCAACAAGAAAGAAGTCAATTGAACTTCTTGACTTCTTTTTTCTTGGTCGCTTGTTCATGACTGCTTTCTTGAATCATGATCGCAATCAAGAAAGCATCTTGATTGCGCCCAGGGTTGCGACTGACCAAGGTAGAACTCAAGAAAGAATAAACAAGACAAGAAACGACCATGAAAGAAAGAAACAAAGAAAAACACGGCTTGGAATCAATTAAGAAGGGATCTTGATTCCTTCCCTCACTTCCTCCTTGCTTTCTTGGTTTCTTGCTTGAAACTTTTCCTTCTTTGTCAACAAGAAAGAACTCAACTGAGCTTCTTGACTTCTTCTTTCTTGGTGACTTGTTCTTGACTGCTTTCTTGAATCAACATCACAATCAAGAAAGTATCTTGGTTGCGCCCATGGTTGCGACTGACCAAGGTAGAACTCAAGAAAGAACAAACAAGACAAGAAACGACCATGAAAGAAAGAAACAAAGAAGAAACACGGCTTGGAATCAATCAAGAAGCGATCTTGATTCCTTCCCTCACTTCCTCCTTTCTTTCTTTGTTTCTTGCTTGAAACATTGCTTTCTTGGTCAACAAGAAAAAAGTCAACTTTGCTTCTTAACTTCTTCTTTCTTGGTCGCTTGTTCTTGACTGCTTTCTTGAATCAAGATTGCAATCAAGAAAGCATCTTGATTGCGCCCATGGTTGCGACTAACCAAGGTAGAACTCAAGAAAGAATAAACAAGACAAGAAACGACCATGAAAGAAAGAAACAAAGAAGAAACACGCCTTGGAATCAATCAAGTTGTCCGGCTGGGCTAGAATTTGGTTATTTTAAAATTCTCTTTAAATATTTCCCTTTTTGAATATTGAAAATATTGTAAATATTTATACAAATATAGTATGTTTAATTATAGGATGATGATATTTTTTCTTATTCTCCTCATAAGTCACTTAGACTTATGCTTTTCTTATGAAAATATAGTGAGTGCATTAGATTTATCAATGTTGAATGAGATATATATATATACATGAAGAAATATAAATTACCTATGTGATGTGTTGATGAGATGATGATATATGTGATGTGTATGTGAACTATGTGTTGGAACCATCCCTATAAGTTAAAGAGGAGTTACCTATGTCCTTTGGGAAGATTTTTATAGAAAAATGGTATACTTGGGACAGTGAGTTTCATGCCAAAACTCCGGCCCACTAAAGGGACCCGGGGGTCTCGCCTAGTGGGATATCTTCCCAACCACCCCTATGTTTTGGCTTCGAATGGCGTGTTGGAGTGTTGAGAACTACTTCCCACTAGGTTTAGTGAGTCTTTTAGTGTATAGGGGATGGATTGTTGTCATGGTTAAGGATTGTGGATTGTTGAGATGTATTTGGATACTTAAGTCAGGCCATTGGAGATGGCGGGTACGGAGGTGCTGTGTCTAAGACTGTAAGGGACTCCAAATATGTTTTGCCGTTGGAATACGGTGGGTGCACACAGTTGGTGCACAGAAATATTCCTAATGTTGTATTTGCATAGTTGGTACGTAGGTGTGCACAGTTGCTGCATAGACATATGAGTAGGCACGTAAGTTGAGGGTGCTTGATTGGCTCTCAATCTAGTACTGGGGGTTTTTGTGGTGGCTAACGGGAATGGGCCTATAGAATAGACAAGTGGGCGAAACCCTATAAATGTAAGGTCTTACAAACCTACAGAGGTAAGCCACTATAGCACTTGTCTATTTTCGATAAAACCACACTTTCCCCATAGGGTCAGCTCAAGGGACTCCCTGAATAGTCAAAATGTATAGACTATGGTAGGGGATGGAGCCTATGAGGGACCACTCATATGATGTTGAAACTCCATGGAGTAGAGTCAGTCTTGATGATTGAGGTTGTCTAATGGTTTATGATATACATCATTTTGATGATGGATGCTGATGTTTGTATTATGTTGTTGAAGTTAGTTGAGGATTTATATTATGACTATTAGATGGGTGACTCATGATGTTGGTGTCTTTTGGTGGTTATTGATAAATAATGAACTGGTTTTTGTTATAAATTATGGTAATTATATACAGTATTTTCAAAGTATATAAAGTTTAGTTTCTTTCCTTTTCCTTGATTGGAATCTGTTTATGTATATGTATAGATTGGTCCAGCTTAGGGATAAATGAAGAGATGTTGAGACTATAGTTGTGAGTATGAGTATCAAGAAAAGAAATGAGAAGCCATGAGAGTTAAGAAAAGGGTTCTCTAGAATAGAGAGTCAACTTAGAGTCTTTAGAACACTCACTGAGACATTATGTCTCGTCCCTTTTAGTTTCATGTTTTTACAGGCTAAGCAGCTGGACAAGCTTAAGGGAGAAGCTTGGAGCTGCTTGCATGAAGGAAGATAATTATAGTTTAGTATCTCCCAATGTATGGGAGTTAGTTTATGTTCAAGTACCCTTTTTTTGGTTATGTTTTGTACGGCACATAAGTGCCAAGAGCTTTGTATTAGATTTGTTTATGTAAGATATGTTTTAAGTTTTATTTTTCTGCATAGTAAACTCTGATATCCTTATATTCTAAATTCTCAAAATTTAGTAATATAAATAGGCAAAAGGTAACACACCCCTTAGGGTGTTACAAGGAGAGATAGGGAAAATGTGAAATCTAATAGGAAATGTGATGAGAAAGAAATATGAACAAAGAAAAAAAAAAGTGGAGAAGAAGTTATGAAAAATAGAATTGTATAAAATCATTATAGAAAGATTATATATACATATTGTGTATATTTGCTATTTTTTTAGGGCCTTATATATAAATATTTACGTGTGAATAATTTTGGTGTAAATTAAACAATAGATGGTAACATATGAGTAAATTGAATGAATAATATGATACATCTTTTTGAGATTTATTAAATCATGTTATTCACTGAATGTAATATCATTCTAAGAGGAATGTTAGGAACATTCTTTCTGACACTCTATTTCTATTTCTAACCAAAATGACATTAAACAATGTCTAGCCCCTCAAATCTCTATGATTTTGATTATAACAAATGTATTAAAACTAGTTAATCTACCCAACGATGCCTAGAACTTTTTTTCAAATATAAAAATTAATATGACAAACAAAAAATTATACTTCATATATATATCTATATATATACATATATATATATATATATATATATATATATATATATATATATAGTACGACTCCTGTGAGAACACTTTCTTATGTGAGAACATGAGAACAACTAATAATAACCATCAGATCAAGATTAAAAATAATAAATGGTTGAGATTAAAATATTTAAAATTCAAATTATCTTTTAGGAAGTGATAATTAAGATCTTTTATAGATTTATTTTTTATAGATTATATTATATATATATATATATATATATTTAAACTTCATTTTTTCATATCACATCAAATCATACATATAACAAACACACAATAATCATTAAGTTTATTTCTTTCATGATACCAAAAAAAGATAAAATAGGCTATGCACTAACAGTGTAAAACAATTTTACACTGTCATTCAATCACAACCCACCATGTATAATAAGTTTGTTAACTTTTATGATAAGTTTGTAATTAGATGACAGTATAAAACTATTTTATACTATTAATGCATGACCATTAAGCTAAAAAAAAATACAATATATTTATCAAACTTAAACTCTACTCAAACGTCAATGTTTAAGAATTTTCTTAGGACAAGGAACTTAAAGCCTTACTTTATAACTCAAAAAATATTTTTACTTATTAATAGTATTTAAAAAGGAAAATTAGTAATTAATTAAAAATAATATTAACCTATTAAGAATGTAAAATATATATATATATATATATATATATATATATTTTTAAAAAAAACGTTCATTCTCTCTTTTGTTAAAAAAACAAATTCCCATATATTCCTTCATTTTCTTTACTCATTATTTTATTCCCTTCATGATAGTGCCATTTTTTTTTTTTTTGCCTATTTTCTTCTTTTGGATAAAAAGATTACACTTTGTTGTTTAGGATCGAAAATATTTAAAAATGAAAGTAATTACAATAATTTAATAAGTAATTTTTCATCTTAATAAAAGTTAAAAGATAAATTTTATATAAAATAATAATAATTTTAATGAATAATTTTTTCATTTTAAAAATGCCTCATCTTCCACTTAAAAAAAAAAAACTCATCTTAAAATTCAATTTAAGTTTAGATAAATGTTGGATTTACTCTTATTTTACCAACTTTATGTGCAGAACAAAAAAGAGTAAGATTTTAGGGTAAAATATGTTTTTGGTCCCTGTATTTTCATAAAAACTTGGTTTTAGTCCTTGTACTTTCGAATCAACCATTTTAGTTCTTGTACATTTAGAAAAACTTGGTTTTAGTCCCTCTCCTCTAATGATGTTAAATACTTGTTAACGGAAATACAGTTTCTGGTGGCTATAAACTGCCACAAAATACACATTCATCATGTATTTAAACTCAACATTATTGGCGGCTAAAAACTGTCATAGATTATTAAGAAAATAGACACATAATGTGTCATCGATAATTGAAGATACGAATTTCTCGTTGAGTTTGAGTCTATTTTTTCTAAGAATCTGTAGCAGTTTTTAGCTGCCAATGATGTTGAGTTTAAAAACATGAGAAATGTGTATTTTGTGGCAGCTTATAGCCATCGAAAACTGTATTTCCGCTAACAGTATTAACACCATCAGAGGAGTGGGACTAAAACCAAGTTTTTCTAAAAGTACATGGACTAAAATGGTTTATTCGAAAGTACAGGGACTAAAACCAAGTTTTTCTGAAAGTACAGGGACTAAAAACATATTTTACCCAAGATTTTATAATACGACAGTGGCTATAGTGAAGAAGCGCACTAGGCGGCCTACTGATGGATAGGGGTGGCAAAACGGACCCGCCCGCCCCGCCCCGCCCCCGACCCGTTCCGACCCGTTCCGACCCACCCCGCATAAAGAAAATGGGTCCAAAATTCAAACCCGCCCCGTTTATGGCGGGTTGGCCCGCCAAAAAAAAATGAAAAAAAATATAATAAATATATTTTAATTAATTTTATCTTTTATAAATATTAAATAATAAATACTTATTAAAAAATTAAATGTATTATCTTAAATTTTGAATAATAATTTATTTAGACAAAAAATATATTAAATAAATATTAATAATATATATAATATAAAAATAAATATTAAATATATTAATTTTTTTATAAAAAAAAACGGGTTGGCGGGTTGACCTGCCCCGCTCTGCCCTCAACCGTTTTTTGCCGGGCCAAAACGGGGTGGGCCAAAACGGGTTGGCGGGTTGAAAAACCTCAACCCGCCCCGTCAAAAAAAGGGGCCAAAACAGGTTGCCCCAACGGGTCCAACCCGTTTTGCCACCCATACTGATGGACCTATAATTTTACCTGCTATAAGAGGTAAGTGTACATTTAGTAGGTAATTTATTTTTTTAAAATAAAATAAATTGCAAATAAATCTCTGAAAATATATATGATAAATAATTATGGTAAAATTGGTAAAATATTGTAAAATATCATATACATATTTAGAATAATAATGAAAATGTGATTAATATTATAATAACAAAATTATACAAGTGTGTGTGTAAATTATAATCTTTAAACATGTAAAGTAAATAAAAACAACACTAATAAAAAATTATAATATTTAAAACATTCAAAACAAATACTATAATTTTGACAAATAGAAAAAATATAATTACTATAATAGTATATTAGTCTAAAATCTAAAATAGAAGACAATATTATAAAAAGGAAAATAAATATTTTAAAAAATTACGTATCATTAATAAATTTTTATTATTATAATAATAAGATAATATTATAAGAATGAAAATTTTCAAAAATATTACTTAAAGATATAATATTTTCTAATTTGACAAGTAAATCATTTAAATCAAAATACATTTATTTTATTTATAATAAGTGAAAATTAAATTTTGTGAAATTAAATTTCAACTAAGATTAAATAATATTAAAATTAAAATTTTCTTAATTGAAAAATAATTATCTCTTAATAACAGCAATATAATATTAAAGTAAATATTTATAATATCATAAATCTATTTAGAATAATAATAAAAATGTTCACGAATATTTATTATATAAAAATTATATTTATATTAATATTATATATTCAAATTGAAGTAATTTAAATAAAAAAAACACTAATAACAAATAAAAATAATAATAAACTATAAAAATTATATTAAGCTAACATTATGATATTAAGAAATATAAAAATGTTACTACCGTAACAATAAAATGATTAAAATTTAAAATATTATAAAAATAAACATAATAAATATTATATATAATAATAAATTGTTATTATACAAATAAATAATAAAAAAATATTTTGAAATAAAAATTTAAAAATATTAAAAATTAAAATATTTGTACCCGTGCATCGCACAGGCATAAGTCTAGTTAGTATTAATTAGCATTAATAATTAATTATATATTAAATATTTCAACTTGTTATTTATGTTTTTTTTTCAAAGCTAGATTGCTCAGGTTACTGGTAAACAATATAAGCTGTTCATTATTTTATACTATATCTAATGATGGTAAAATTATGACTCAATGGTGAATCACTTATTTCATGGGTTCACCGTAGACATTGCCTTTATAATACTACTATGTAATAATGTTTTATTACTAAAATATTTATAGTAAAATCATTAGAAAACAATTTTGGACAATAAAAAATTATTTTGAAAATTTTAATAATATATCTTTACAATTTAAAAGTAGAAAGTTTAAATAATTATTTTGAAAAAAAACTAAATATTGCTTGTAGATTTAAAGTAATTTTAATCGTTTTAATTAAACTTATATCCAATAATTTTGAATTTATAATTTACAAATATTCATAATGATTATGTAAGGATATATGAAATATTACATTAATCCTTATATTGAATTGATACTTTATGCCATATTAAAGTATTTATTGGTAAGACAAGATTTTTTTTTTTGACAGCAGACAAAAGAAAATTATTAAAACCAATTAGAATAAGAAATAACATAAAATTAATGTTCAAATCTCAAAACATATAAAAAGAGTTTGCACCCGCAAATTGAAAACCTAACATAAATATCTTTTTTTAACAGCCAACAACATAATCTTATTAAATGAGACAAGATCACAAGAGGTGACCATGCCCCCTGAAAATGAAGATACAGGGGATGATCATATCATAGAGTTATGGGCCAAGAAAATAACAAAAGGGTATTGTTATTCTCATCCCAAATTTTGCTATTCACATCCCCCACGTGCTCAATTTTTTTTCTTCCAAAAATACCCTTTTCAATGAAACATGTTTCCGTTGTACAATTTATACAACGGAAACAAGTTTCCATTGTGTAAGAGGGGTGAAAAAATATGAAATGGAAATGTGTTTCAATTGATTTTTTTTCACAGAAACACGATTCCATTAACAAAATACACAATGGAATCATGTTTCCGTTGTGTATTTTTTTTGCACCTCCACTTACAAAAAGGAAACATGATTCTGTTATGTAATGTCAATGGAATCATGTTTCCATGAAAGGATATTTTTGAAAAAAAAAAAAAAGAATTTTAAAGCACATAGGGGTGAGAATAGCAAAAGTGGGAATGAGAATAACAACTCCTATAACAAAAACATTGAAAACCTCCCCAGTCGACACAAACCTCCCCAGTCGACACAAACTCTATATTGAAAACCTCCCCAGTCGACACAAACTCTATATTGATAACAGCCTATATTTAAAAGACAGATATCTACCTATATCTAAATAACAGTTAAGCACCCTTTGAAATGTTGAAATTCACATAAGCTTTCAACCCACAAACAACCCATAAGCAACCAGCAGCTTACAACAATATTTTTACCACCTACCCGACATGATGCTAGAAACAGAAGATTACATATTGTTAGTCGGCTCCCCAAAATCTATTGTAGATAAGATACACAAATTGGCTGGTTCCATTGTCCAGTCATATAAAGAAACCATAAACCCGTCCACCTTTGACTTTAACCAGGACCATCAAGTGAAATTCACTGAATAGATAACATGGTCCAGATCCAGCTCCCCTTGATTGAAAATGATTTTATTCCTATGACTCCATAGGGTCCATATCACAGCCAGCCATACCACCTTCCAAGCTTTCTTCGATTTTTTCCTTTTGATTAATCCATCATGCTGCCTGAAGTTCATCATGCTGGCTGTCCATAGGAAGTACATGTTGGGGATAAATGTGTATGCCCAAGGCCAAATCCATCATGTTATCAATTTTAGTTTTAATAAAGAATTTTTCTTTTTTCTATTATCATATTTATTGTTTGATTAAATTATTAATTTCACAAGTCCTTGATTAAAATTAGAGACCTGTTATCATGATATAGATTATGATAATGAGAAACCAGTCTTTTATAATTTTAATCTAAATTGTTCTTGATCATAGGATTAATTGTGAATAGGATATCAATAATCCGAATAGATCAATATATATGTGATGGTCTTTATTGGATAAAAATTAATAGATCTCATTTATTAAATTACATATATAGATGATGCACATGTGGATGTCATCATTGAACTAACTCAATTGAGAATCCCTAATGTTAACATTACCTTGAACTGTCAATAGGAAATTCTCAAGAAGAAATGTAGTAGTTTCCTTCTACCTGAGATTATCATACTAATTAACAGGCTATTTATTATATTTTAATATCAGACACCTTAGGGCACTAGTTGAATGAATATTGGATATGATTAAATACTTGTAGAATTAATGATTAATCAAGAAGGAATCCATCAACTCTTGGTAATGAGTTTAAACTCTATGATATAATTAAGACCTTGGTCAAGACAATTGAATGAAAGAAGAAATGAGTTTCTTAAGTCATTCACTGATTAAATATAAGGTGTTAACTTATTAGAGTTTGATAAGTGTTAACCTAGAGTTGTAAATGATGGAAGGAAATATTACATTATTCTTCTATTGGTTCTTGAAGGTAAATGACATTACTTCGTACTATCCGGACATTAAGGAGATTTGCTAGAATTACATGCCTACCTTGATTAGTAAATTAATTATGATTAATTTACTACCGGCTTAGTACTGAACCTACGGGGTTACACACAAACGAGTATTCCAATCTTTGCATAAGAAAATATTTTATTTGATAATTAAATCAGAGAATTTATTTAATCAAATATTTTAGTAGAATATTATTATATTTTTTGCTAGCACCAAAAATATAAATAATATAAATATAAATAAAGCAAAGTAATTTGAATTTGGTGGAAACGTGATTACCTCACGTTGGACTTAGTCAAGTTTATTTTCAAATGCCCCAAAAGATAATAGTTGGCAACAGAAACAAGATAAATATGTTATTTTCAAATATGTTTGAAAATAAGATAAAGTGAAAATAGATGAAAACAGATATGATCAAATCAATTTCCTAAAAGATGACTCGATGATTCTCATTTAAAGGATGGTCATTCCTAGACCACTATAACTTCATCCATTAAGTTGCTTTATTTTTCATTGTTCCACTTCTTAAAGGGTTGATAGCAGAAATTGGTCTCGATGTGGATACCCGTAGAGTTTTCACATAATTGAAGAAAATTTCGACACTTCAAGAATTGACATTTGGGTACATAATTTAAATTTCCTGATTTATTATTGTTGACTTGTTGTAGTATATTTTAAACATAATATAGATCCTTTTTATTTTATTGTAAGCGTTATGAACACTCTCTTACTCCACTGTAAGTGTTATGAACCTTTTAACTATCAGTACACATTGTATTCCATACCACCAGTAACATCTAAGCCAAACATGATAAGAGAACCTACATGTTAAAATAAATGAGAAGAATTTTCAGCATGTTGGTTGCAGAAAATGCATCTGTTATCTGGCACGTTGATATTCCTCTTGATCAAATTGTCCATAGTTTGAATCCTACCTATAAAAGCTTCCATGCAAACCATGACAAAAAAAATAAAATTCCATGTCCTGTGTCTGCTAACAAATTTTTGTTCATAGCCTTATATTTGGATAAAATAGCTCCAAAGAAACTTGGGATATTGAGATATTAGTTTTAAAAACTAAAATTAAGGTAATAATATCAATAGTTTAAAAAAGGAACTAAGGATATCCATCTCTGGCTTAATATGCCTTGTATCCACAGTTTTCAGGATAATTTGAAACCCGTGTGAGAATTGTAATTCAACGTTGTCCTCAAGCAATAGAAACCCATGTGTGTTCAATTGTTCATATGAAAAGTTAAGATGGAACAAGAAACTATTAAATGCAACATGATGTGTGTTGGGAAGCATTCAAATCAATTAATTAAGCGAGAATGATGAATATTCAGATCAAAAAATTAAGCGGGAAAAATTTTCATAAAATGTTGACCCATAGGAACCATAACCCCCATAAACATAAAATGAAAATTAGACCTAATCATATGTGAACACAATCTCCACATCCCATAAACCAAATCAAGAATCGAGATATATGATAAAATAAAGAGAAATGTGGACTGATCATTGATTCAAATTATAATAACAAACAACCAAAAATGCAATGGAGAATATATAAATGCATAATTAACATAAAAAAGATAGAGTCCATATAGTGGTGGCCCTGAGCACGGTCGAGGTGGGCGACCGCCCAGGGCCCCATTTTTAGAGGGCACCAAAATTTTTTTTTTTAGTGTATATAAATATTAAAATTAAAAATTATATAATTATAGTTGAAATTATATTATATAATTTTTTTATTATCAGAAATAAAACAATTACCAATAAAATAATAATTAGTCAACAAACTATTAATTGGCGATCCACTACTCAGCCCATAATTTTGGGAAATGAACAGTTGACAATGCAATTTATGCACAATGAATGCTTAACGTTAAAAGAGGCAAGTATGGGTATGATACATTATTTTTTTCTATTTCTCACATGTGATGAATCTGTCCAGCATTAACATAAACCAGAGCTTTAAACTTTCTCTCTTCCCCTCTAATCTCATCTTCTTCTCTAATCTCTCTGTAACTTTCTCTTTAGTCTCCGTATTATCCACTGTCCCTGACCACTTAAATAGTTGAACGCACTATTACACAAATTCGTGCAAAATAGTCGCATCAGTCGTCACAAGTTTTTGTTTGACGTGCCATTATCGCTGATCCTCCTTCCATCACGTAGTGTGGTCTCTAAAGATTGCTGGTAAGTTTAATCATTTTCTTAGAGAGCATCAACGTTCATAATAATCAATTCTATTTTTTATAATTTGGTAGAATGGTAGTTTTGGATTTTGATCCTATTCTAATCCTCTTTTCACGTTATATTTTATTTTTATTTTTTAGAGGGGTGGTCTACAAACAAGTGTGTTGATAATCTTTTGTTTATTATCGTGCAAATAATTGATTTTATTGTCCAATGCCATATACAATATAATACAGAAGAAACTACTCAATTTCAAAGTAGATAAATTCTGGATATAATAATTATTTAGTTGCTTCAATATTGTTTTCCATTATCATGTCTAAATATGTGTTAATTAATTTCTTGTTTTCCTTCTATAAATATTGGATTTCATTCTCAAAATACTAAAAAAACAAAAGAATGAAAAAAATGAAAGGAATCAAGTTCTGGTAATTGATTTTTTTTCCTGAAAAAAAAGTTTGAATACTTAATTAGTAAAGTTGGATTTAATTGGTGATTATTGATTCCATTTCTACTCTTTCACGTTAATTTCCCTGACATAGCAAATAGCATGATTTTATTGCTTTTTTTTTTTTTATGCTGATATAAAACTTAACGTGAATTAAGCATTTTAGGTGATACTTTGTCACTTTCCATTTAGAAAGTGTACCACGTGATCTTTTTCTTTAATGTTTTCTTTTCTTTTTTGTTTTAAATAAAATATAGAATTTTTATTATTATTTCAATGTATGTTGGTCTGTTACAATATAAGTTGATTTTATTTTATTCTTTTGTACTATATTAATATTTTATATTATAAACAATAATATTTTTTATGCATATTTTCATAATCATATTGAAGTTTGGTTCTCTTGGTAATAAATTGAGGCTTTAAGCTGAAGATTTAAATCAGCAATCAGGTACTATTGTTTCATCTCATTGCTATTTATTTATTAGAGGTTGTTTGTTTGATTTATAGATTATAATTTTGTGTTTTTGTTAATACTTGTTTAATTGTTGAAGATGTTGCCTAGAAAACAACTTTCTGGTCATCTAAAACGGAAAAGAAAGAAACAAATTGAAAGTGATATTGAATCTCAAAAGGGTGCTCTTGTTAAATTTTTGGTCAAACATCCTACAATTTTTGTTCAGAGTGATGCGAATCTAGACTCCACAGCTGAAAATTTAGAGAATGGAGAACAAGAACTACATATGAATAATGAAGAGCAAGATATTTTAGTTAAAAACAATGAAAGTCAAGATGATTAATGATGAAACTGAATATTTTGATGACGTAGGTTGTAATGAAAATGAACATACCCCTGCTTCTGTAGATGAACAACCTAGTCAGTCTATTCCATTAGACATTTATGATCCGAGAACATGGAATAATC
This sequence comes from Pueraria montana var. lobata, assembly GCA_026413185.1. Taxonomy (NCBI): domain Eukaryota; kingdom Viridiplantae; phylum Streptophyta; class Magnoliopsida; order Fabales; family Fabaceae; genus Pueraria; species Pueraria montana. The sequence continues at coordinate 40,244,824 of CM048656.1, forward strand.
TTAGAAGTGACTTACGAGATGAATTACTAAAAAATGGTCCTAAAAGAGATATGTCAATTGTGAATGGTCCTAACGAGAAGTTGGATTGTTTATTCAAAAGAATTGAATAGAGTTTTTTGTTTTTGCTGTAAGTTATTTGGTACTAGTCATAAAACAAACCACTTAGCAAATGAAGATTTTAATGATTGGTACACACATGGCTTTCATGAGTGAATGGATTGACTTACAAGTTAGATTTCAAAAAAATAGAACAATTGATAAACATCTTCAAGAGCTTATAAGAAAAGAGAAAAAACATTGGAAGGATGTTTTAGTTAGGATAATTTGTGTTGTTAGATATCTTGCTGAACAAAATTTAGCTTTCCGTGGAAAAAAATGAGAGGATTAATGTAGAAAATAATGGAAACTTTTTTTCTCTTGTTGAGATGATTGCTGAATGGGATCCTATCATGCAAAAGCATTTTGATCGCATCAAGCATATGAAATTCATTATCATTATCTTAGTCATAAGATCCAAAATGAATTGATTTATATGTTAGGTAATGAAGTTAAAAGTGCAATAGTCCAAAAAATTAAAAAAGCAAAATACTTTTATGTGATTCTTGATTGCTGATATGAACCCCTATGAGGAATGGATGATTGGATCAACTAAGAATGGAATTTATGCCAAATCGCAACCTCCTCGACGTCTTTTTATCAAACGTCCATATCTCACGTTATAAATGTCGGAATTGAGTGATTCCAAAACAAGGTGAAAGATCTTTTCCTGAACTGCAAGATAGACTCAAGAATTACCAAAAACGACATTGTAAATTGTGAGATACGATCCGAGCTTAGTCGAGACGAAAATTGGGGATTTGAGGATTAGGGTTTTGACTCAAAGGGGATTTGAGAACGAAAACAAACACAGGAACCAAAGTTGGAAGGTGCCACAATCCACGGATTGATAAGCCTGCGAACGTCACAAGGATAAGCACCCTTGATAAGTTCAGAGATTCTCAGAAGAACCTAAGAGAACTAGTCTAGGTTAACTTGTAATCTGAATTCTTCTTTTCATTCATAAAATGTGACATACATATAGGGAGTGGCTGCTGCCTTCCAAAAATAACCAAAAACACACCAACACTAATTAAATAATATTCTAATGCAGCCCACTCAACATAAAAAAAACAAAGAAAATAACCAAATGTTTTGGGCCTATGTGCTAAAACAAAATAGTGCAGCCCAAACTGATATGAACCTGCCAAGGTCCAATTATTTCAAATATCCTTTGCACTGGATGGAAGGCTACTTGACAAAACCGAAAGATAAAACAAGCAAAAAGGCTTTTCAAAGCTTAATCATGGAAATGCAAGCTAAAGAAGGTTTAGCTAAACTAGAGCCCAATCCAAGAAATGTCTCATATCTACAATTTGAAGATTATTTCAGCAAACTTGAAGACAAAAATTTGGAGAGCAAAATGAGTCCAACAGATAATACTCAGGATGCATCTGTGGGCTGGAATTTATTTGGGTGGATTACTTAGTTTTTGGGCTTAGTGAGTTAAGCCCAATTTTCCTATTTTTCATGTTATTTTCGTATTTATTTTTGGGGGAATAAGTTCAGATGTCTTTTCATCTTTTTTAGGACAAATTTTAGTGTTTTTAGGCTTCCTGAACCATTATGATGGTTAGTGGGACTTAATGAACCATTGTGATGGTTGGTGGGACTTCATGAACCATTGTGATGGTTAGTGAACCATTGTGATGGTTAATGAACCATAGTGATGGTTGGTGAACCATTGTGATGATTAATGAACCATTATGATACTTCATGAACCATTGTGATGGTTAATGAACCATTGTGATGGTTAATGAACCATTATGATACTTCATGAACCATTGTGATGGTTAGTGGGAAGCATAGTGGGAAGTAAATGTTAGTGGATAATTAATGCCTAGTGGGATTGTTAGTGAAATTTTACTTCTTTTAAGGGCTGACTAGCATGGCCTATAAATAGGAACCTCTTGTAAGCTTCCAAGGCAGAATTTTCAGATTAATCAAATTGAGTGTTTCTCCATTGTGAGAGCTTCCCCTTTGTTCTTGGGTTAAGAACTTTATAGTGTTGGTTCTACCGGCAGGTCGCGGTTAAGGTCACGCTTTCTTGATAACTTTGGTTCTACCGGCAGGTTGCGGTTAGGGTCAAGTTCCTCTCTCTATCCTTTACCTATTTTCAAGACGATCCGTTAAATAGATTTGTATCACAAACACTTTATTACAACTTTATTTAATAGAAAATAAACTAGATAATATCTTCATCATTTTGGGATGCAACTCAAGCCCAATTGGTATGTCCGGCTATGCTTATTCCTCAAAGTCTTCAATCTGAATTAAATGCACCATTTTCAGCTCTTCAATGATGGAGGACCACCTATGGAAGAGCTTGAAGTGATGGGCCCTTTGACTAGATCAAGGTCCAAGAAGCTTGAAGAGGAACTCAAGAGAAAGCTCAACACACTTGGGGAACATGGAGTGGATGGCTTGGACTTGAAGTGGCTTAATTTGAGCCAAATAATAGAATAGGATATTATGTGCCATTTTTAGTTGGACTTTGTTTTAGTTTTATGGGCTGCTCTAAACTATGACTTATTGGGCCTATTTCCTTTTTAGTGTTTTATTTTAGGCCCATGGTATAAATATCCTAGCTTTGACTTGGAGAAGGTTAAGACTCATTTTGTAAGAAATTGACACTTTGTGTGTGAGAACTCTCTCTAGGTTCTTGAATGCACTTTTATGATTCTTATCTTGAGTTGCTAAATTCAAGTGGCGAATCCTCCTTTCAACTTATCAATTCACCTTGAATTGTGGCGTTGTTCTTCATTCCTAATCTTTTCCATTTTTAATTTTTGATTCAATTTTGTGTTTCCAATTTTATGCAAATTGATGCTGAAATTTTGGATCCATGTGAGGGATTTTATCATCCCACCAGACTTGGGCTTGTCTCAAATAAAGTAGCCACTAAGTGATTTAGAGCCTCTTTAGCCTTCTTAGCTCTTGCTCTTGTCATTGGGCCTCCTAGGTTTTGGATGTCCTCCATGTTGTCTGCCTTGGTCATGCCACCTCCTATGTCCTCATCATTCCCTCCTTCTTGGCTTGAATTTGTCCTCAAATTGGATTCTTCATCACCTACATCAAAGAGAGACAAATCAGAAACATTAAAGGTAGCACTAACTCCATACTCACCAGGAAGATCTATTTTGTAGGCATTATCATTAATCTTGGGCAACACTTGGAATGGACCATCTCCTCTAGGTTGAAGCTTAGATTTCCTTTGAGAAGGAAACCTCTCCTTTCTCATATGCACCCAAACCCAATCACCCGATTTAAAGACCACCTTCTTGAAAAATAAATCAGCCACATGACAAGCATCATCTACCTTCTTACAAGGTAAGAAATGAGCCGTCTTAGAGAACCTATCTACAACCACAAAAATTGAATCTTTGCCACTTTTAGACCGAGGAAGACCCAAAAAAAAATCCATAGAAATATCAATCCAAGGATAGTCAGGAATTGGCAAAGGTGTATATAAACCATGAGGCATTACCTTTGATTTAGACTGTTTACAAATAATGCATTTTTCACAAAATTTATGCGCATCATGTCTCATGCGAGGCCAAAAGAAATGTTCATGCAACAAGTCTAAAGTCTTTTGAATACCAAAATGCCCCATTAAACCCCCCCTCATGTGCTTCTCTCACAAGTAACTCTCTTATGGAACTTTTAGGCACACATAATTGTTTTTCTTTAAACAAATAGCCCTTATGCCTAAAGTATCCATTTTGGGCAGAATTCACACAAGAAGCATACACATGCGAAAAATATGGATCATGCTCATACAATTCTTTTATGTGCTCAAAATCAAGGAATTTAGTTTCAAGAGCAGAGAACAAAGCATACCTTCTTGAGAGTGCATCCGCTACCACATTGGACTTACCCTTCTTGTGCTTGATCACATAGGGAAATTGCTCCAAGAACTCAACCCATTTGGCATGCCTTTTGTTAAGCTTGCCTTGTCCCCTTAAGTACTTCAAGGACTCATGGTCACTATGGATAACAAACTCTCTGGGCAAGAGATAGTGCTGCCATGTTTGTAAAGCCCTTGGAATGGGGTGTCTATATTTAATGGTGATGTTGTTGATTGCCCTACAATGTGAGCACATCCTCCAAGTACCATCTTTCTTTGGTACCAAAATGACCGGAACTGCACATGGACTTAAGCTTGCTTGCACCCACCCCTTTTGCATCAAGTCTTCAACTTGCTTTTGAATCTCCTTGGTCTCTTGGGGATTACTCCTATAGGCTGGCCTATTAGGTAATGAAGCTCCTGGAATGAGATCAATTTGATGTTCTATGCCTCTTAGAGGGGGTAGACCATGAGGCACCTCTTTGGGAAAAACATCTTCAAATTCCTGCAACAAAGAAGAAACCTCATTTGGAAAAGGGTTAGTAGGACCTGCATCTTTTAAGGTACCCTCTTTACTCAAAAGTAAGAGCATTGGCTTTTTCAAATGCATAGCCTTTTTCACCTCTTTTTCTTTTATAAACAGATTTGATTCTTTTCTCTTGCTCTTTTCCACTCTTTTTCTTTTCACTCTTTTCTCTCTTTTTCTTGTCACTCTCTTTTTCTTTTCTCTCTTGTTTTCTTTTATCTCTGATTTTATTTTGATCCTCACACACCTCCCTTGGAGATAAAGGTGCAAGAGTAATCTTGCGCTCTTTGTGTGTAAAAGAGAACTTGTTGGAGTATCCGTCATGGTTGGCCTTTTTGTCAAATTGCCAAGGTCTACCAAGAAGTAAGTGGCAAGCCTCCATTGTCAAAACAGCATCTTCATATTTCCCAATGGAAAATCCCACTTCAACTTGCTTGTTCACGATCATCTCACCATCTTCACTAAGCCATTGTAGTTTGTAAGGCCGTGGGTGTGGTTTAGTCTCCAAGTTCAGTTTTGAAACCAACCTTGCACTAGCCACATTAGTGCAGCTCCCGCCATCAATGATCAAAGAGCCCACCTTCCCCTGGATGATGCACCTTGTGTGGAAAATATTTTCCCTTTGGCTTTCATCCGAGTCCTTTGCTTGGCTGCCCAACAACCTCCGCACCGTGAATAAATCTCCTTCTGGTATCATTTCCTCATCATATTCCTCTTCATCACTAGGTGGAGTAGAATCTGAAGAAGATTCACTAGTAATCTCCCCATTCTCTTTAAGTAGCATGGTCTTCTTGGTTGGACATTCAGAGGCTATGTGACCTCTCCCCAAACACTTGAAACATTTTATCTCACTACTCCATGTCTTTTTAGGGGCCTCATTGGACTTAAATTGAGTCCTTTGAGGTGCAGCAGTGGAATTACTTGAAGAAATGATGAAAACCCCTTTCCAGGTCTCAAATTCAGCATCAACGGAAATTACGGAAATTCAAAAGGTGAAGAAAATTTAAAGCGGAAAGACAAGAAATGGAAAGAACAACGCCACAATCCCTAGGGATTGATAAGTTGAGGAGGATTCGCCACTTTGAATATGGAAATTCAAAGATAAGAATCAAGGGTAGTTCCTAAGAACCTAGAGAGTTTCCTCTCACAAAAGCATCAAAGCTTCATTCCAAATGAGAGTCAAAACTCCTTACAAAGTTAACATTTGGCCTATTTATAATATGAACCTAAAAGGCTTACCAAGGCCCATTACTAAAAGCCCAAACAACTAAAAAGGCCCAAATTAAAAATAAACATCATTAAAAACATAAAAAGCTCAACAAAAGCCCAATTTAGGCCCAAATTACATAAACTTCTATTCTAAGATTTGGCTCCACTTTAAGCTCTTCATGTACCATTCTAGTCCTCTATCATTCCCTCCTTCTTGAAGGAAATTCGAGCTCGAATTTAGAGCCAAGGTACCTACATCATAAAAACAACACAAAACAACATGTTTTATTTTTGAGAAAATATTAAAAAAGAAAATCCTATTTCTATTGAGACTTGGATTCCTTAAAAAGGAAAATCTCTTATTATCTATGTGCTTATATATCAATCCTCCCGGATCAAATACAAGCCTAAAGAAACCATCAATTAACACTAAAATGAAATGCTTAATCACAAATTTCAAAGACAAGTCAATCCAATGAAAATTATGAGCAAACAATGACATTTTCAAACCAAGAATGGAAAATTTAGATTTATCCATTTTATGCACAATCCATCTATCAAGACACTTGAGTGTACCATACATTACTAAACTCTCACTATGAGTTGCTCCAATTAATGAATCATGAAATGAACATTTAGGCACACAAAATGCAGCATCTTTAAACCTATGCTCTTTATGCCTATAGAAATCATCATTTTCAATTTTCCCATAAACAACAACACACATAGAGGAAGACTCAACATGATCATACAAGTCCAAATGATGTGCATTAATATCAAATTTCAAGAACTTGGCACCATCACCTAAAACAATATCATGCATACCAAAAGCAACATTCAATTCACAAACATTTTGGGTTAACACATGGCACACATCAATTAAATCACAAGGTTTAGAGATGGTGTAAGTCAAAATTTTCTTCTCTCTATGGTTGCATTGGTCCTCATATGTCTCCACTTCTTCTCCAAATTGTCTTGCCCATTGATCCTTGATGTACAATTCTTCTCTAGGCATCAAAACAAAAGAATTATGGTAAATGATAGAGGACTAGAATGGTACATGAAGAGCTTAAAGTGGAGCCAAATCTTAGAATAGAAGTTTATGTAATTTGGGCCTAAATTGGGCTTTTGTTGAGCTTTTTATGTTTTTAATGATGTTTATTTTTAATTTGGGCCTTTTTAGTTGTTTGGGCTTTTAGTAATGGGCCTTGGTAAGCCTTTTAGGTTCATATTATAAATAGGCCAAATGTTAACTTTGTAAGGAGTTTTGACTCTCATTTGGAATGAAGCTTTGATGCTTTTGTGAGAGGAAACTCTCTAGGTTCTTAGGAACTACCCTTGATTCTTATCTTTGAATTTCCATATTCAAAGTGGCGAATCCTCCTCAACTTATCAATCCCTAGGGATTGTGGCGTTGTTCTTTCCATTTCTTGTCTTTCCGCTTTAAATTTTCTTCACCTTTTGAATTTCCGTAATTTCCGTTGATGCTGAATTTGAGATCCGGAAAGGGGTTTTCATCAAGAAATACCTCCCTCCTTCTTATTTCTTTCCTTCCAACTTGGAGAATTAAAGTTTGAAGAGCTCCTTCTCATGGCACCTTTTCTCTTGAGTTGTTGTTCTACCTTAGTAGCTTGGTGCACTAAGTCCTCCAACTCCACAACATCCCTTATATCACTATTCAGCCCATGTAAGAAACGTGCCATAGTAGCCTCCCGTTCTTGTCTAATATTGGCTCTAATCAAAGACACCTCCATATCTTTATAATACTCATCTACACTCTTGTGACCTTGTGTCAGCCTTTGAAGCTTGTTGTGAAGGTCTCTATGATAATGAGAAGGAACAAATCTTCTTCTCATCAACCATTTCATCTCCTCCCAACTATTCACCAAGGTTTCTCCATATCTCGCCCTCTCCTTTTGTAATTGGTCCCACCAAATGAGAGCATAATCAGTGAACTCCATGGCTGCCACCTTCATCTTCTTATCTTCTGTATAGTCGTGGCATGCAAATAATTGCTCAATCTTCATCTCCGACTCCAAATAAGCCTCCGGATCACTTTTCCCTTGGAAAGGTGGTATGTTAAGCTTCACTCTGATAAAAACCCCTTTCCGGATCTCAAATTCAGCATCAACGGAAATTACGGAAACTCAAAAGGTGAAGAAAATTTAAAGCGGAAAGACAAGAAATGCAAAGAACAACGCCACAATCTCTAGGGATTGATAAGTTGAGGAGGATTCGCCACTTTGAATATGGAAATTCAAAGATAAGAATCAAGGGTAGTTCCTAAGAACCTAGAGAGTTTTCCTCTCACAAAAGCATCAAAGCTTCATTCCAAATGAGAGTCAAAACTCCTTACAAAGTTAACATTTGGCCTATTTATAATATGAACCTAAAAGGCTTACCAAGGCCCATTACTAAAAGTCCAAACAACTAAAAAGGCCCAAATTAAAATTAAACATCATTAAAAACATAAAAAGCTCAACAAAAGCCCAATTTAGGCCCAAATTACATAAACTTCTATTCTAAGATTTGGCTCCACTTTAAGCTCTTCATGTACCATTCTAGTCCTCTATCATTCCCTCCTTCTTGAAGGAAATTCGAGCTCGAATTTAGAGCCAAGGTACCTACATCATAAAAACAACACAAAACAACATGTTTTATTTTTGAGAAAATATTAAAAAAGAAAATCCTATTTCTATTGAGACTTGGATTCCTTAAAAAGGAAAATCTCTTATTATCTATGTGCTTATATATCAATCCTCCCGGATCAAATACAAGCCTAAAGAAACCATCAATTAACACTAAAATGAAATGCTTAATCACAAATTTCAAAGACAAGTCAATCCAATGAAAATTATGAGCAAACAATGACATTTTCAAACCAAGAATGGAAAATTTAGATTTATCCATTTTATGCACAATCCATCTATCAAGACACTTGAGTGTACCATACATTACTAAACTCTCACTATGAGTTGCTCCAATTAATGAATCATGAAATGAACATTTAGGCACACAAAATGCAGCATCTTTAAACCTATGCTCTTTATGCCTATAGAAATCATCATTTTCAATTTTCCCATAAACAACAACACACATAGAGGAAGACTCAACATGATCATACAAGTCCAAATGATGTGCATTAATATCAAATTTCAAGAACTTGGCACCATCACCTAAAACAATATCATGCATACCAAAAGCAACATTCAATTCACAAACATTTTGGGTTAACACATGGCACACATCAATTAAATCACAAGGTTTAGAGATGGTGTAAGTCAAAATTTTCTTCTCTCTATGGTTGCATTGGTCCTCATATGTCTCCACTTCTTCTCCAAATTGTCTTGCCCATTGATCCTTGATGTACAATTCTTCTCTAGGCATCAAAACAAAAGAATTATGGTAAATGATAGAGGACTAGAATGGTACATGAAGAGCTTAAAGTGGAGCCAAATCTTAGAATAGAAGTTTATGTAATTTGGGCCTAAATTGGGCTTTTGTTGAGCTTTTTATGTTTTTAATGATGTTTATTTTTAATTTGGGCCTTTTTAGTTGTTTGGGCTTTTAGTAATGGGCCTTGGTAAGCCTTTTAGGTTCATATTATAAATAGGCCAAATGTTAACTTTGTAAGGAGTTTTGACTCTCATTTGGAATGAAGCTTTGATGCTTTTGTGAGAGGAAACTCTCTAGGTTCTTAGGAACTACCCTTGATTCTTATCTTTGAATTTCCATATTCAAAGTGGCGAATCCTCCTCAACTTATCAATCCCTAGGGATTGTGGCGTTGTTCTTTCCATTTCTTGTCTTTCCGCTTTAAATTTTCTTCACCTTTTGAATTTCCGTAATTTCCGTTGATGCTGAATTTGAGATCCGGAAAGGGGTTTTCATCAAGAAATACCTCCCTCCTTCTTATTTCTTTCCTTCCAACTTGGAGAATTAAAGTTTGAAGAGCTCCTTCTCATGGCACCTTTTCTCTTGAGTTGTTGTTCTACCTTAGTAGCTTGGTGCACTAAGTCCTCCAACTCCACAACATCCCTTATATCACTATTCAGCCCATGTAAGAAACGTGCCATAGTAGCCTCCCGTTCTTGTCTAATATTGGCTCTAATCAAAGACACCTCCATATCTTTATAATACTCATCTACACTCTTGTGACCTTGTGTCAGCCTTTGAAGCTTGTTGTGAAGGTCTCTATGATAATGAGAAGGAACAAATCTTCTTCTCATCAACCATTTCATCTCCTCCCAACTATTCACCAAGGTTTCTCCATATCTCGCCCTCTCCTTTTGTAATTGGTCCCACCAAATGAGAGCATAATCAGTGAACTCCATGGCTGCCACCTTCATCTTCTTATCTTCTGTATAGTCGTGGCATGCAAATAATTGCTCAATCTTCATCTCCGACTCCAAATAAGCCTCCGGATCACTTTTCCCTTGGAAAGGTGGTATGTTAAGCTTCACTCTGATAAAAACCCCTTTCCGGATCTCAAATTCAGCATCAACGGAAATTACGGAAACTCAAAAGGTGAAGAAAATTTAAAGCGGAAAGACAAGAAATGCAAAGAACAACGCCACAATCTCTAGGGATTGATAAGTTGAGGAGGATTCGCCACTTTGAATATGGAAATTCAAAGATAAGAATCAAGGGTAGTTCCTAAGAACCTAGAGAGTTTTCCTCTCACAAAAGCATCAAAGCTTCATTCCAAATGAGAGTCAAAACTCCTTACAAAGTTAACATTTGGCCTATTTATAATATGAACCTAAAAGGCTTACCAAGGCCCATTACTAAAAGTCCAAACAACTAAAAAGGCCCAAATTAAAATTAAACATCATTAAAAACATAAAAAGCTCAACAAAAGCCCAATTTAGGCCCAAATTACATAAACTTCTATTCTAAGATTTGGCTCCACTTTAAGCTCTTCATGTACCATTCTAGTCCTCTATCATTCCCTCCTTCTTGAAGGAAATTCGAGCTCGAATTTAGAGCCAAGGTACCTACATCATAAAAACAACACAAAACAACATGTTTTATTTTTGAGAAAATATTAAAAAAGAAAATCCTATTTCTATTGAGACTTGGATTCCTTAAAAAGGAAAATCTCTTATTATCTATGTGCTTATATATCAATCCTCCCGGATCAAATACAAGCCTAAAGAAACCATCAATTAACACTAAAATGAAATGCTTAATCACAAATTTCAAAGACAAGTCAATCCAATGAAAATTATGAGCAAACAATGACATTTTCAAACCAAGAATGGAAAATTTAGATTTATCCATTTTATGCACAATCCATCTATCAAGACACTTGAGTGTACCATACATTACTAAACTCTCACTATGAGTTGCTCCAATTAATGAATCATGAAATGAACATTTAGGCACACAAAATGCAGCATCTTTAAACCTATGCTCTTTATGCCTATAGAAATCATCATTTTCAATTTTCCCATAAACAACAACACACATAGAGGAAGACTCAACATGATCATACAAGTCCAAATGATGTGCATTAATATCAAATTTCAAGAACTTGGCACCATCACCTAAAACAATATCATGCATACCAAAAGCAACATTCAATTCACAAACATTTTGGGTTAACACATGGCACACATCAATTAAATCACAAGGTTTAGAGATGGTGTAAGTCAAAATTTTCTTCTCTCTATGGTTGCATTGGTCCTCATATGTCTCCACTTCTTCTCCAAATTGTCTTGCCCATTGATCCTTGATGTACAATTCTTCTCTAGGCATCAAAACAAAAGAATTATGGTAAATGATAGAGGACTAGAATGGTACATGAAGAGCTTAAAGTGGAGCCAAATCTTAGAATAGAAGTTTATGTAATTTGGGCCTAAATTGGGCTTTTGTTGAGCTTTTTATGTTTTTAATGATGTTTATTTTTAATTTGGGCCTTTTTAGTTGTTTGGGCTTTTAGTAATGGGCCTTGGTAAGCCTTTTAGGTTCATATTATAAATAGGCCAAATGTTAACTTTGTAAGGAGTTTTGACTCTCATTTGGAATGAAGCTTTGATGCTTTTGTGAGAGGAAACTCTCTAGGTTCTTAGGAACTACCCTTGATTCTTATCTTTGAATTTCCATATTCAAAGTGGCGAATCCTCCTCAACTTATCAATCCCTAGGGATTGTGGCGTTGTTCTTTCCATTTCTTGTCTTTCCGCTTTAAATTTTCTTCACCTTTTGAATTTCCGTAATTTCCGTTGATGCTGAATTTGAGATCCGGAAAGGGGTTTTCATCAAGAAATACCTCCCTCCTTCTTATTTCTTTCCTTCCAACTTGGAGAATTAAAGTTTGAAGAGCTCCTTCTCATGGCACCTTTTCTCTTGAGTTGTTGTTCTACCTTAGTAGCTTGGTGCACTAAGTCCTCCAACTCCACAACATCCCTTATATCACTATTCAGCCCATGTAAGAAACGTGCCATAGTAGCCTCCCGTTCTTGTCTAATATTGGCTCTAATCAAAGACACCTCCATATCTTTATAATACTCATCTACACTCTTGTGACCTTGTGTCAGCCTTTGAAGCTTGTTGTGAAGGTCTCTATGATAATGAGAAGGAACAAATCTTCTTCTCATCAACCATTTCATCTCCTCCCAACTATTCACCAAGGTTTCTCCATATCTCGCCCTCTCCTTTTGTAATTGGTCCCACCAAATGAGAGCATAATCAGTGAACTCCATGGCTGCCACCTTCATCTTCTTATCTTCTGTATAGTCGTGGCATGCAAATAATTGCTCAATCTTCATCTCCGACTCCAAATAAGCCTCCGGATCACTTTTCCCTTGGAAAGGTGGTATGTTAAGCTTCACTCTGATAAAAACCCCTTTCCGGATCTCAAATTCAGCATCAACGGAAATTACGGAAACTCAAAAGGTGAAGAAAATTTAAAGCGGAAAGACAAGAAATGCAAAGAACAACGCCACAATCTCTAGGGATTGATAAGTTGAGGAGGATTCGCCACTTTGAATATGGAAATTCAAAGATAAGAATCAAGGGTAGTTCCTAAGAACCTAGAGAGTTTTCCTCTCACAAAAGCATCAAAGCTTCATTCCAAATGAGAGTCAAAACTCCTTACAAAGTTAACATTTGGCCTATTTATAATATGAACCTAAAAGGCTTACCAAGGCCCATTACTAAAAGTCCAAACAACTAAAAAGGCCCAAATTAAAATTAAACATCATTAAAAACATAAAAAGCTCAACAAAAGCCCAATTTAGGCCCAAATTACATAAACTTCTATTCTAAGATTTGGCTCCACTTTAAGCTCTTCATGTACCATTCTAGTCCTCTATCATTCCCTCCTTCTTGAAGGAAATTCGAGCTCGAATTTAGAGCCAAGGTACCTACATCATAAAAACAACACAAAACAACATGTTTTAGTTTTGAGAAAATATTAAAAAAGAAAATCCTATTTCTATTGAGACTTGGATTCCTTAAAAAGGAAAATCTCTTATTATCTATGTGCTTATATATCAATCCTCCCGGATCAAATACAAGCCTAAAGAAACCATCAATTAACACTAAAATGAAATGCTTAATCACAAATTTCAAAGACAAGTCAATCCAATGAAAATTATGAGCAAACAATGACATTTTCAAACCAAGAATGGAAAATTTAGATTTATCCATTTTATGCACAATCCATCTATCAAGACACTTGAGTGTACCATACATTACTAAACTCTCACTATGAGTTGCTCCAATTAATGAATCATGAAATGAACATTTAGGCACACAAAATGCAGCATCTTTAAACCTATGCTCTTTATGCCTATAGAAATCATCATTTTCAATTTTCCCATAAACAACAACACACATAGAGGAAGACTCAACATGATCATACAAGTCCAAATGATGTGCATTAATATCAAATTTCAAGAACTTGGCACCATCACCTAAAACAATATCATGCATACCAAAAGCAACATTCAATTCACAAACATTTTGGGTTAACACATGGCACACATCAATTAAATCACAAGGTTTAGAGATGGTGTAAGTCAAAATTTTCTTCTCTCTATGGTTGCATTGGTCCTCATATGTCTCCACTTCTTCTCCAAATTGTCTTGCCCATTGATCCTTGATGTACAATTCTTCTCTAGGCATCAAAACAAAAGAATTATGGTAAATGATAGAGGACTAGAATGGTACATGAAGAGCTTAAAGTGGAGCCAAATCTTAGAATAGAAGTTTATGTAATTTGGGCCTAAATTGGGCTTTTGTTGAGCTTTTTATGTTTTTAATGATGTTTATTTTTAATTTGGGCCTTTTTAGTTGTTTGGGCTTTTAGTAATGGGCCTTGGTAAGCCTTTTAGGTTCATATTATAAATAGGCCAAATGTTAACTTTGTAAGGAGTTTTGACTCTCATTTGGAATGAAGCTTTGATGCTTTTGTGAGAGGAAACTCTCTAGGTTCTTAGGAACTACCCTTGATTCTTATCTTTGAATTTCCATATTCAAAGTGGCGAATCCTCCTCAACTTATCAATCCCTAGGGATTGTGGCGTTGTTCTTTCCATTTCTTGTCTTTCCGCTTTAAATTTTCATCACCTTTTGAATTTCCGTAATTTCCGTTGATGCTGAATTTGAGATCCGGAAAGGGGTTTTCATCAAGAAATACCTCCCTCCTTCTTATTTCTTTCCTTCCAACTTGGAGAATTAAAGTTTGAAGAGCTCCTTCTCATGGCACCTTTTCTCTTGAGTTGTTGTTCTACCTTAGTAGCTTGGTGCACTAAGTCCTCCAACTCCACAACATCCCTTATATCACTATTCAGCCCATGTAAGAAACGTGCCATAGTAGCCTCCCGTTCTTGTCTAATATTGGCTCTAATCAAAGACACCTCCATATCTTTATAATACTCATCTACACTCTTGTGACCTTGTGTCAGCCTTTGAAGCTTGTTGTGAAGGTCTCTATGATAATGAGAAGGAACAAATCTTCTTCTCATCAACCATTTCATCTCCTCCCAACTATTCACCAAGGTTTCTCCATATCTCGCCCTCTCCTTTTGTAATTGGTCCCACCAAATGAGAGCATAATCAGTGAACTCCATGGCTGCCACCTTCATCTTCTTATCTTCTGTATAGTCGTGGCATGCAAATAATTGCTCAATCTTCATCTCCGACTCCAAATAAGCCTCCGGATCACTTTTCCCTTGGAAAGGTGGTATGTTAAGCTTCACTCTGATAAAAACCCCTTTCCGGATCTCAAATTCAGCATCAACGGAAATTACGGAAACTCAAAAGGTGAAGAAAATTTAAAGCGGAAAGACAAGAAATGCAAAGAACAACGCCACAATCTCTAGGGATTGATAAGTTGAGGAGGATTCGCCACTTTGAATATGGAAATTCAAAGATAAGAATCAAGGGTAGTTCCTAAGAACCTAGAGAGTTTTCCTCTCACAAAAGCATCAAAGCTTCATTCCAAATGAGAGTCAAAACTCCTTACAAAGTTAACATTTGGCCTATTTATAATATGAACCTAAAAGGCTTACCAAGGCCCATTACTAAAAGTCCAAACAACTAAAAAGGCCCAAATTAAAATTAAACATCATTAAAAACATAAAAAGCTCAACAAAAGCCCAATTTAGGCCCAAATTACATAAACTTCTATTCTAAGATTTGGCTCCACTTTAAGCTCTTCATGTACCATTCTAGTCCTCTATCATTCCCTCCTTCTTGAAGGAAATTCGAGCTCGAATTTAGAGCCAAGGTACCTACATCATAAAAACAACACAAAACAACATGTTTTAGTTTTGAGAAAATATTAAAAAAGAAAATCCTATTTCTATTGAGACTTGGATTCCTTAAAAAGGAAAATCTCTTATTATCTATGTGCTTATATATCAATCCTCCCGGATCAAATACAAGCCTAAAGAAACCATCAATTAACACTAAAATGAAATGCTTAATCACAAATTTCAAAGACAAGTCAATCCAATGAAAATTATGAGCAAACAATGACATTTTCAAACCAAGAATGGAAAATTTAGATTTATCCATTTTATGCACAATCCATCTATCAAGACACTTGAGTGTACCATACATTACTAAACTCTCACTATGAGTTGCTCCAATTAATGAATCATGAAATGAACATTTAGGCACACAAAATGCAGCATCTTTAAACCTATGCTCTTTATGCCTATAGAAATCATCATTTTCAATTTTCCCATAAACAACAACACACATAGAGGAAGACTCAACATGATCATACAAGTCCAAATGATGTGCATTAATATCAAATTTCAAGAACTTGGCACCATCACCTAAAACAATATCATGCATACCAAAAGCAACATTCAATTCACAAACATTTTGGGTTAACACATGGCACACATCAATTAAATCACAAGGTTTAGAGATGGTGTAAGTCAAAATTTTCTTCTCTCTATGGTTGCATTGGTCCTCATATGTCTCCACTTCTTCTCCAAATTGTCTTGCCCATTGATCCTTGATGTACAATTCTTCTCTAGGCATCAAAACAAAAGAATTATGGTAAATGATAGAGGACTAGAATGGTACATGAAGAGCTTAAAGTGGAGCCAAATCTTAGAATAGAAGTTTATGTAATTTGGGCCTAAATTGGGCTTTTGTTGAGCTTTTTATGTTTTTAATGATGTTTATTTTTAATTTGGGCCTTTTTAGTTGTTTGGGCTTTTAGTAATGGGCCTTGGTAAGCCTTTTAGGTTCATATTATAAATAGGCCAAATGTTAACTTTGTAAGGAGTTTTGACTCTCATTTGGAATGAAGCTTTGATGCTTTTGTGAGAGGAAACTCTCTAGGTTCTTAGGAACTACCCTTGATTCTTATCTTTGAATTTCCATATTCAAAGTGGCGAATCCTCCTCAACTTATCAATCCCTAGGGATTGTGGCGTTGTTCTTTCCATTTCTTGTCTTTCCGCTTTAAATTTTCTTCACCTTTTGAATTTCCGTAATTTCCGTTGATGCTGAATTTGAGATCCGGAAAGGGGTTTTCATCAAGAAATACCTCCCTCCTTCTTATTTCTTTCCTTCCAACTTGGAGAATTAAAGTTTGAAGAGCTCCTTCTCATGGCACCTTTTCTCTTGAGTTGTTGTTCTACCTTAGTAGCTTGGTGCACTAAGTCCTCCAACTCCACAACATCCCTTATATCACTATTCAGCCCATGTAAGAAACGTGCCATAGTAGCCTCCCGTTCTTGTCTAATATTGGCTCTAATCAAAGACACCTCCATATCTTTATAATACTCATCTACACTCTTGTGACCTTGTGTCAGCCTTTGAAGCTTGTTGTGAAGGTCTCTATGATAATGAGAAGGAACAAATCTTCTTCTCATCAACCATTTCATCTCCTCCCAACTATTCACCAAGGTTTCTCCATATCTCGCCCTCTCCTTTTGTAATTGGTCCCACCAAATGAGAGCATAATCAGTGAACTCCATGGCTGCCACCTTCATCTTCTTATCTTCTGTATAGTCGTGGCATGCAAATAATTGCTCAATCTTCATCTCCGACTCCAAATAAGCCTCCGGATCACTTTTCCCTTGGAAAGGTGGTATGTTAAGCTTCACTCTGATAAAAACCCCTTTCCGGATCTCAAATTCAGCATCAACGGAAATTACGGAAACTCAAAAGGTGAAGAAAATTTAAAGCGGAAAGACAAGAAATGCAAAGAACAACGCCACAATCTCTAGGGATTGATAAGTTGAGGAGGATTCGCCACTTTGAATATGGAAATTCAAAGATAAGAATCAAGGGTAGTTCCTAAGAACCTAGAGAGTTTTCCTCTCACAAAAGCATCAAAGCTTCATTCCAAATGAGAGTCAAAACTCCTTACAAAGTTAACATTTGGCCTATTTATAATATGAACCTAAAAGGCTTACCAAGGCCCATTACTAAAAGTCCAAACAACTAAAAAGGCCCAAATTAAAATTAAACATCATTAAAAACATAAAAAGCTCAACAAAAGCCCAATTTAGGCCCAAATTACATAAACTTCTATTCTAAGATTTGGCTCCACTTTAAGCTCTTCATGTACCATTCTAGTCCTCTATCATTCCCTCCTTCTTGAAGGAAATTCGAGCTCGAATTTAGAGCCAAGGTACCTACATCATAAAAACAACACAAAACAACATGTTTTAGTTTTGAGAAAATATTAAAAAAGAAAATCCTATTTCTATTGAGACTTGGATTCCTTAAAAAGGAAAATCTCTTATTATCTATGTGCTTATATATCAATCCTCCCGGATCAAATACAAGCCTAAAGAAACCATCAATTAACACTAAAATGAAATGCTTAATCACAAATTTCAAAGACAAGTCAATCCAATGAAAATTATGAGCAAACAATGACATTTTCAAACCAAGAATGGAAAATTTAGATTTATCCATTTTATGCACAATCCATCTATCAAGACACTTGAGTGTACCATACATTACTAAACTCTCACTATGAGTTGCTCCAATTAATGAATCATGAAATGAACATTTAGGCACACAAAATGCAGCATCTTTAAACCTATGCTCTTTATGCCTATAGAAATCATCATTTTCAATTTTCCCATAAACAACAACACACATAGAGGAAGACTCAACATGATCATACAAGTCCAAATGATGTGCATTAATATCAAATTTCAAGAACTTGGCACCATCACCTAAAACAATATCATGCATACCAAAAGCAACATTCAATTCACAAACATTTTGGGTTAACACATGGCACACATCAATTAAATCACAAGGTTTAGAGATGGTGTAAGTCAAAATTTTCTTCTCTCTATGGTTGCATTGGTCCTCATATGTCTCCACTTCTTCTCCAAATTGTCTTGCCCATTGATCCTTGATGTACAATTCTTCTCTAGGCATCAAAACAAAAGAATTATGGTAAATGATAGAGGACTAGAATGGTACATGAAGAGCTTAAAGTGGAGCCAAATCTTAGAATAGAAGTTTATGTAATTTGGGCCTAAATTGGGCTTTTGTTGAGCTTTTTATGTTTTTAATGATGTTTATTTTTAATTTGGGCCTTTTTAGTTGTTTGGGCTTTTAGTAATGGGCCTTGGTAAGCCTTTTAGGTTCATATTATAAATAGGCCAAATGTTAACTTTGTAAGGAGTTTTGACTCTCATTTGGAATGAAGCTTTGATGCTTTTGTGAGAGGAAACTCTCTAGGTTCTTAGGAACTACCCTTGATTCTTATCTTTGAATTTCCATATTCAAAGTGGCGAATCCTCCTCAACTTATCAATCCCTAGGGATTGTGGCGTTGTTCTTTCCATTTCTTGTCTTTCCGCTTTAAATTTTCTTCACCTTTTGAATTTCCGTAATTTCCGTTGATGCTGAATTTGAGATCCGGAAAGGGGTTTTCATCAAGAAATACCTCCCTCCTTCTTATTTCTTTCCTTCCAACTTGGAGAATTAAAGTTTGAAGAGCTCCTTCTCATGGCACCTTTTCTCTTGAGTTGTTGTTCTACCTTAGTAGCTTGGTGCACTAAGTCCTCCAACTCCACAACATCCCTTATATCACTATTCAGCCCATGTAAGAAACGTGCCATAGTAGCCTCCCGTTCTTGTCTAATATTGGCTCTAATCAAAGACACCTCCATATCTTTATAATACTCATCTACACTCTTGTGACCTTGTGTCAGCCTTTGAAGCTTGTTGTGAAGGTCTCTATGATAATGAGAAGGAACAAATCTTCTTCTCATCAACCATTTCATCTCCTCCCAACTATTCACCAAGGTTTCTCCATATCTCGCCCTCTCCTTTTGTAATTGGTCCCACCAAATGAGAGCATAATCAGTGAACTCCATGGCTGCCACCTTCATCTTCTTATCTTCTGTATAGTCGTGGCATGCAAATAATTGCTCAATCTTCATCTCCGACTCCAAATAAGCCTCCGGATCACTTTTCCCTTGGAAAGGTGGTATGTTAAGCTTCACTCTGATAAAAACCCCTTTCCGGATCTCAAATTCAGCATCAACGGAAATTACGGAAACTCAAAAGGTGAAGAAAATTTAAAGCGGAAAGACAAGAAATGCAAAGAACAACGCCACAATCTCTAGGGATTGATAAGTTGAGGAGGATTCGCCACTTTGAATATGGAAATTCAAAGATAAGAATCAAGGGTAGTTCCTAAGAACCTAGAGAGTTTTCCTCTCACAAAAGCATCAAAGCTTCATTCCAAATGAGAGTCAAAACTCCTTACAAAGTTAACATTTGGCCTATTTATAATATGAACCTAAAAGGCTTACCAAGGCCCATTACTAAAAGTCCAAACAACTAAAAAGGCCCAAATTAAAATTAAACATCATTAAAAACATAAAAAGCTCAACAAAAGCCCAATTTAGGCCCAAATTACATAAACTTCTATTCTAAGATTTGGCTCCACTTTAAGCTCTTCATGTACCATTCTAGTCCTCTATCATTCCCTCCTTCTTGAAGGAAATTCGAGCTCGAATTTAGAGCCAAGGTACCTACATCATAAAAACAACACAAAACAACATGTTTTAGTTTTGAGAAAATATTAAAAAAGAAAATCCTATTTCTATTGAGACTTGGATTCCTTAAAAAGGAAAATCTCTTATTATCTATGTGCTTATATATCAATCCTCCCGGATCAAATACAAGCCTAAAGAAACCATCAATTAACACTAAAATGAAATGCTTAATCACAAATTTCAAAGACAAGTCAATCCAATGAAAATTATGAGCAAACAATGACATTTTCAAACCAAGAATGGAAAATTTAGATTTATCCATTTTATGCACAATCCATCTATCAAGACACTTGAGTGTACCATACATTACTAAACTCTCACTATGAGTTGCTCCAATTAATGAATCATGAAATGAACATTTAGGCACACAAAATGCAGCATCTTTAAACCTATGCTCTTTATGCCTATAGAAATCATCATTTTCAATTTTCCCATAAACAACAACACACATAGAGGAAGACTCAACATGATCATACAAGTCCAAATGATGTGCATTAATATCAAATTTCAAGAACTTGGCACCATCACCTAAAACAATATCATGCATACCAAAAGCAACATTCAATTCACAAACATTTTGGGTTAACACATGGCACACATCAATTAAATCACAAGGTTTAGAGATGGTGTAAGTCAAAATTTTCTTCTCTCTATGGTTGCATTGGTCCTCATATGTCTCCACTTCTTCTCCAAATTGTCTTGCCCATTGATCCTTGATGTACAATTCTTCTCTAGGCATCAAAACAAAAGAATTATGGTAAATGATAGAGGACTAGAATGGTACATGAAGAGCTTAAAGTGGAGCCAAATCTTAGAATAGAAGTTTATGTAATTTGGGCCTAAATTGGGCTTTTGTTGAGCTTTTTATGTTTTTAATGATGTTTATTTTTAATTTGGGCCTTTTTAGTTGTTTGGGCTTTTAGTAATGGGCCTTGGTAAGCCTTTTAGGTTCATATTATAAATAGGCCAAATGTTAACTTTGTAAGGAGTTTTGACTCTCATTTGGAATGAAGCTTTGATGCTTTTGTGAGAGGAAACTCTCTAGGTTCTTAGGAACTACCCTTGATTCTTATCTTTGAATTTCCATATTCAAAGTGGCGAATCCTCCTCAACTTATCAATCCCTAGGGATTGTGGCGTTGTTCTTTCCATTTCTTGTCTTTCCGCTTTAAATTTTCTTCACCTTTTGAATTTCCGTAATTTCCGTTGATGCTGAATTTGAGATCCGGAAAGGGGTTTTCATCAAGAAATACCTCCCTCCTTCTTATTTCTTTCCTTCCAACTTGGAGAATTAAAGTTTGAAGAGCTCCTTCTCATGGCACCTTTTCTCTTGAGTTGTTGTTCTACCTTAGTAGCTTGGTGCACTAAGTCCTCCAACTCCACAACATCCCTTATATCACTATTCAGCCCATGTAAGAAACGTGCCATAGTAGCCTCCCGTTCTTGTCTAATATTGGCTCTAATCAAAGACACCTCCATATCTTTATAATACTCATCTACACTCTTGTGACCTTGTGTCAGCCTTTGAAGCTTGTTGTGAAGGTCTCTATGATAATGAGAAGGAACAAATCTTCTTCTCATCAACCATTTCATCTCCTCCCAACTATTCACCAAGGTTTCTCCATATCTCGCCCTCTCCTTTTGTAATTGGTCCCACCAAATGAGAGCATAATCAGTGAACTCCATGGCTGCCACCTTCATCTTCTTATCTTCTGTATAGTCGTGGCATGCAAATAATTGCTCAATCTTCATCTCCGACTCCAAATAAGCCTCCGGATCACTTTTCCCTTGGAAAGGTGGTATGTTAAGCTTCACTCTGGTAAAAACCCCTTTCCGGATCTCAAATTCAGCATCAACGGAAATTACGGAAACTCAAAAGGTGAAGAAAATTTAAAGCGGAAAGACAAGAAATGCAAAGAACAACGCCACAATCTCTAGGGATTGATAAGTTGAGGAGGATTCGCCACTTTGAATATGGAAATTCAAAGATAAGAATCAAGGGTAGTTCCTAAGAACCTAGAGAGTTTTCCTCTCACAAAAGCATCAAAGCTTCATTCCAAATGAGAGTCAAAACTCCTTACAAAGTTAACATTTGGCCTATTTATAATATGAACCTAAAAGGCTTACCAAGGCCCATTACTAAAAGTCCAAACAACTAAAAAGGCCCAAATTAAAATTAAACATCATTAAAAACATAAAAAGCTCAACAAAAGCCCAATTTAGGCCCAAATTACATAAACTTCTATTCTAAGATTTGGCTCCACTTTAAGCTCTTCATGTACCATTCTAGTCCTCTATCATTCCCTCCTTCTTGAAGGAAATTCGAGCTCGAATTTAGAGCCAAGGTACCTACATCATAAAAACAACACAAAACAACATGTTTTAGTTTTGAGAAAATATTAAAAAAGAAAATCCTATTTCTATTGAGACTTGGATTCCTTAAAAAGGAAAATCTCTTATTATCTATGTGCTTATATATCAATCCTCCCGGATCAAATACAAGCCTAAAGAAACCATCAATTAACACTAAAATGAAATGCTTAATCACAAATTTCAAAGACAAGTCAATCCAATGAAAATTATGAGCAAACAATGACATTTTCAAACCAAGAATGGAAAATTTAGATTTATCCATTTTATGCACAATCCATCTATCAAGACACTTGAGTGTACCATACATTACTAAACTCTCACTATGAGTTGCTCCAATTAATGAATCATGAAATGAACATTTAGGCACACAAAATGCAGCATCTTTAAACCTATGCTCTTTATGCCTATAGAAATCATCATTTTCAATTTTCCCATAAACAACAACACACATAGAGGAAGACTCAACATGATCATACAAGTCCAAATGATGTGCATTAATATCAAATTTCAAGAACTTGGCACCATCACCTAAAACAATATCATGCATACCAAAAGCAACATTCAATTCACAAACATTTTGGGTTAACACATGGCACACATCAATTAAATCACAAGGTTTAGAGATGGTGTAAGTCAAAATTTTCTTCTCTCTATGGTTGCATTGGTCCTCATATGTCTCCACTTCTTCTCCAAATTGTCTTGCCCATTGATCCTTGATGTACAATTCTTCTCTAGGCATCAAAACAAAAGAATTATGGTAAATGATAGAGGACTAGAATGGTACATGAAGAGCTTAAAGTGGAGCCAAATCTTAGAATAGAAGTTTATGTAATTTGGGCCTAAATTGGGCTTTTGTTGAGCTTTTTATGTTTTTAATGATGTTTATTTTTAATTTGGGCCTTTTTAGTTGTTTGGGCTTTTAGTAATGGGCCTTGGTAAGCCTTTTAGGTTCATATTATAAATAGGCCAAATGTTAACTTTGTAAGGAGTTTTGACTCTCATTTGGAATGAAGCTTTGATGCTTTTGTGAGAGGAAACTCTCTAGGTTCTTAGGAACTACCCTTGATTCTTATCTTTGAATTTCCATATTCAAAGTGGCGAATCCTCCTCAACTTATCAATCCCTAGGGATTGTGGCGTTGTTCTTTCCATTTCTTGTCTTTCCGCTTTAAATTTTCTTCACCTTTTGAATTTCCGTAATTTCCGTTGATGCTGAATTTGAGATCCGGAAAGGGGTTTTCATCAAGAAATACCTCCCTCCTTCTTATTTCTTTCCTTCCAACTTGGAGAATTAAAGTTTGAAGAGCTCCTTCTCATGGCACCTTTTCTCTTGAGTTGTTGTTCTACCTTAGTAGCTTGGTGCACTAAGTCCTCCAACTCCACAACATCCCTTATATCACTATTCAGCCCATGTAAGAAACGTGCCATAGTAGCCTCCCGTTCTTGTCTAATATTGGCTCTAATCAAAGACACCTCCATATCTTTATAATACTCATCTACACTCTTGTGACCTTGTGTCAGCCTTTGAAGCTTGTTGTGAAGGTCTCTATGATAATGAGAAGGAACAAATCTTCTTCTCATCAACCATTTCATCTCCTCCCAACTATTCACCAAGGTTTCTCCATATCTCGCCCTCTCCTTTTGTAATTGGTCCCACCAAATGAGAGCATAATCAGTGAACTCCATGGCTGCCACCTTCATCTTCTTATCTTCTGTATAGTCGTGGCATGCAAATAATTGCTCAATCTTCATCTCCGACTCCAAATAAGCCTCCGGATCACTTTTCCCTTGGAAAGGTGGTATGTTAAGCTTCACTCTGGTAAAAACCCCTTTCCGGATCTCAAATTCAGCATCAACGGAAATTACGGAAACTCAAAAGGTGAAGAAAATTTAAAGCGGAAAGACAAGAAATGCAAAGAACAACGCCACAATCTCTAGGGATTGATAAGTTGAGGAGGATTCGCCACTTTGAATATGGAAATTCAAAGATAAGAATCAAGGGTAGTTCCTAAGAACCTAGAGAGTTTTCCTCTCACAAAAGCATCAAAGCTTCATTCCAAATGAGAGTCAAAACTCCTTACAAAGTTAACATTTGGCCTATTTATAATATGAACCTAAAAGGCTTACCAAGGCCCATTACTAAAAGTCCAAACAACTAAAAAGGCCCAAATTAAAATTAAACATCATTAAAAACATAAAAAGCTCAACAAAAGCCCAATTTAGGCCCAAATTACATAAACTTCTATTCTAAGATTTGGCTCCACTTTAAGCTCTTCATGTACCATTCTAGTCCTCTATCATTCCCTCCTTCTTGAAGGAAATTCGAGCTCGAATTTAGAGCCAAGGTACCTACATCATAAAAACAACACAAAACAACATGTTTTAGTTTTGAGAAAATATTAAAAAAGAAAATCCTATTTCTATTGAGACTTGGATTCCTTAAAAAGGAAAATCTCTTATTATCTATGTGCTTATATATCAATCCTCCCGGATCAAATACAAGCCTAAAGAAACCATCAATTAACACTAAAATGAAATGCTTAATCACAAATTTCAAAGACAAGTCAATCCAATGAAAATTATGAGCAAACAATGACATTTTCAAACCAAGAATGGAAAATTTAGATTTATCCATTTTATGCACAATCCATCTATCAAGACACTTGAGTGTACCATACATTACTAAACTCTCACTATGAGTTGCTCCAATTAATGAATCATGAAATGAACATTTAGGCACACAAAATGCAGCATCTTTAAACCTATGCTCTTTATGCCTATAGAAATCATCATTTTCAATTTTCCCATAAACAACAACACACATAGAGGAAGACTCAACATGATCATACAAGTCCAAATGATGTGCATTAATATCAAATTTCAAGAACTTGGCACCATCACCTAAAACAATATCATGCATACCAAAAGCAACATTCAATTCACAAACATTTTGGGTTAACACATGGCACACATCAATTAAATCACAAGGTTTAGAGATGGTGTAAGTCAAAATTTTCTTCTCTCTATGGTTGCATTGGTCCTCATATGTCTCCACTTCTTCTCCAAATTGTCTTGCCCATTGATCCTTGATGTACAATTCTTCTCTAGGCATCAAAACAAAAGAATTATGGTAAATGATAGAGGACTAGAATGGTACATGAAGAGCTTAAAGTGGAGCCAAATCTTAGAATAGAAGTTTATGTAATTTGGGCCTAAATTGGGCTTTTGTTGAGCTTTTTATGTTTTTAATGATGTTTATTTTTAATTTGGGCCTTTTTAGTTGTTTGGGCTTTTAGTAATGGGCCTTGGTAAGCCTTTTAGGTTCATATTATAAATAGGCCAAATGTTAACTTTGTAAGGAGTTTTGACTCTCATTTGGAATGAAGCTTTGATGCTTTTGTGAGAGGAAACTCTCTAGGTTCTTAGGAACTACCCTTGATTCTTATCTTTGAATTTCCATATTCAAAGTGGCGAATCCTCCTCAACTTATCAATCCCTAGGGATTGTGGCGTTGTTCTTTCCATTTCTTGTCTTTCCGCTTTAAATTTTCTTCACCTTTTGAATTTCCGTAATTTCCGTTGATGCTGAATTTGAGATCCGGAAAGGGGTTTTCATCAAGAAATACCTCCCTCCTTCTTATTT